>OY283144.1:6530346-7866013 GCA_958299785.1 Medicago lupulina | reverse complement strand
GAGGTGAAGAGAAAGTTTGTGTTTGAGGCTAGACTGTCAACAAGTTGTTCATGCCATTCATAGAAACACTGAACTTTACTGAGTATGGGTTAATTATTGATTCTTGTAAGAAGCTTTCTTAAAAACAATCTTAGTTATTTTGTGGTTTATGTTCGGAGACAAGCGAATAGGGTCGCTTACACTTGCAAGGACGTCTATTTCTTCTGCCAGTCCCCATATTTTTAAACAGATGCCTATAATGTTGGGTCAGTTACTTATTAATAAGATGAAATGAATTTGTTTTGATTCAAAAAAGCACACACACACAAACCAACCTACGAAAAAAAAGACCCCTTGTGCATATTCATCCCATTGCCGCCATCAGCAGTAATACAACATTGATTCTCATCCTTTACCTAGTATGTTCAGACATCATTGACTAGTTATATTACATGCAAGGATTATTTGACACACAGGCAGAAGAACTCGAGACTTGAACCCCACCATCAGGCTATAAACTTGAGAGTCACTCCCTTGTGCTCTCTTTTAACCATTCTAGATATTTGAGATTGCCCCCAGTGATGGGTAAGGAGATCACCTCTGGCACACTGAAAAAAAGGATAAAAGGAAGTGGTAAGAACCATGTGAATGCCCTATTGTCCATAATTACACCTCAATTAATTTCAATATGGATTCAGTGCCTAAGTTCTTGAGTCTTGGCAGATATATAGTTTAAGTTTTCCTTTTTTTCAAGCCTTTCTATCATGATCAAGTGAAATATGCAACTCAGACAACATTACGCAAAGCAAATTTTGAATTTCATGCAAGATTATTTTGTAGATGTATATCAGCCTTACTCATATTCATGATTTGCTTTGACATGGTCTGTCAGTGCTTCCAAAAGGGATTGCCTAGTCTTGATTATAAGAAGTTCCTCAGAATCAGTTTGGATCTGTCAGTTTGCAACACAAAGCTAGCAAAGTCAAAGCTACAACAACACTTTCAATTTTAAAACAGCTCCAAAAGAAATGTTGACTCGCACTAGAAAATAAGAACTTTTATTGTTAGGACAATGGCGTTTTTAAACAGATTGTTAGGACAGTGGCGTTTTTAAACAGAAGTTTCAATTCATATCAGTAATTCTTTACCAACAGGAATATCATACACCATACCTTTCCCTCCCACTGATATACTGATTCTATACCTGCACAATACATAATACACATGGTTTTTAAAAGTCAGACATGGGATGCAAGAACTATATAATTAACTTGTTAGAAAACAAATTAAATGAAGATCATATGAAACTCAATCCATTTCACCCTACCAGAAAGATGGCCATTTGCATAGGCACTTGAGACGGTGACGCCATAAGTTAAAAAGAAAATCAAAAGTGAAGATAGATGTCAATGAGTGGAGTTCTAATAGGGACTTGGGTAATAAGGGGAGTCCAAGTCCTTCTTAAAAAAAAAAGGGGAGTCCAAGTCCCACATTGATTAGCATGGGATGCTCAGCAGAGTAATTAACTGGCTCAGTTCTTTTCCCTTAATAGCTAGCTTTTAAGCGAAGGTTCCCCAAGGGCATGAATACTTACCAACTGGTATAAGTAATGGTTGTTGGTGGCTCAGAAAGGGCTACGCACAGAGGGATGACTGGAAAGGCTGAATAAAGCGTTGTAGAGTGTCAACAGCCAGGATGTCGGCTCTTAGGGGTAGTGCTATAATAGGGTCTTGGATATTATGGTGCCATAATAGGGTCTTGCATATTATGGGGTGCCCAAGTCCCACATTGAGTAGTGGGATACTCAATAGTCGATGGAGTATTTAAATGGCTTGGTTCTAAACCCCAAGGGCTTGAATACTTATCAGATTCATTCAAGATTAAGTTAACAACATGCTCGCGTGTGGCCAAAGCCACAGCAGAGGGTGCAAAAAAGCAGTTCTGACAATGCCGCAAGGGAAATCTGTTTTTAGTTTACGATTTAGCAATTATAGGCTAAAAAATGGTAAAGGGTGGCCCATTGCACAATGCACATCGATAAATGGTAAATTTATCTCGAGCGACAAGTAGAAAGATTGTTTTCAAGATTCATTTGAGCCCAGGACTTCCAAGTCACATGGCAGCGATCTTACCATTCTGCCAAAACTCTTCCACATACGTTCAGAAATGGTAATTTAAGGAGGGAAAAAAAACAATATGTTCAATTTGAGCAACCAATTTAAATTAATAGAAACATATTCAACTCTAGTGAATCAAGTAAACAAAGTCCAACAAAAATTACAAAAAAAAAAGAAGGTAAAATTTGCCAACATGTTCATAATAGAAATAGATCATAGATGCAAGAAAAGTAATCCCCGCCCTGTCTTACCAATCAAAATAACCCCCTTCCTAACCCAAGATGGATGTCCCCACTGATACATAAAATCATGATGCAAATGCAAACCTATTTGTAGTTAATCCTCCTTTTGGTAATCACGAAGAATGTAAAAGAAGAAACAAAGAAACAAATTCTCCGGAAACTAAACACACCAAAGTAAGTACGGTGGAGGCTGGCTAACAAAGAGAAAGATAAATTGAGATAAAGATTGATTATTTGGAATTAATGGAATGAGAAACGTTGATTACAACGAGTGTATAATACACTTTATAGTGATCATAACTAAGCTTAATTTGCAACTGATCCTAACCAACCTGCGACTACATATAGCAAACATCATCTAATTCTAGTAAGTAGAGTGCACAAAAAAAAAGGGAGTAAGAAATTGTTACTTGCCTGGTACCCTATTGACACAAGCTGCAAGTTTCTCTGTGACAATGCTTTCAGCCAATTTCTTACCTACAAAACCAATAACATGCATCAAATCAAACAAAGAATCACAACATTAAATTAATTAATTAAATACATAAGATATGTAAAAAAAAAAAACAAGGAACCTGCTTCTTTGTTGGGAACGGTAACATATACAACGATGCTTGGAACAGTGGTGTTATTGGTACTCCCTTCCATTCTAATCGAATTAGTTGAAAACCTGCTACTCAATTTGGATCTGAAAAGAAAAAAAGAAGCAATTCAACAAAACAGATAAAGAGAAAGAAAGAAATCAACAGAATTTTAGATTGAACGCACGCACGCACCCTGTTTTGAGGGCAGAGGAATACAAGGGTGTGTAGAAATTGGTGAGTCCTAAAGTGAGCATGCAAAACGCTCCTACAATGGGTAAACGACGTCGTAGTGGGGAGAGCGAGGAGAAGATTCTGGAAGTGGAGGAGTAGAGTGTTGAACTGGAAGAAGCCATTTTGGTTGAGAACATCTTTATTATAAGGTGTTACGCCGCTCTATTAACTCTCATTCTGCTCCTTTCCTTGATGCGCTCCTTTTGATCTTCTTATCTTCTGTTGTGACACTTGTAATGATACTTGCGAGTAGGATGACAAAGGGGACCAAGGGCCAGTTTGGATTGAACTTATGAAAAAGAGCTTGTGCAAATAATTAACCTTTATTTTTTTAGGGAGAAATAATTAACCTTTTATGTTAATTCATAAGATCTTATTAACAAAAATTGTATATTTTAAAGTTGTTTTTTCATAAACTACCTTAACAAACTTATAAATAATACATTAATACTTATTTATTTGCATAAGTTGCTTTACATAGATGTCATGGCTCTCACCGATTAAAAAAAATATTTTTAAAAAGAGATCTTGCCCAAATAAAAAACATCTCTATAGTTTAGGTAGTTCATATTCACTCACTCGCTAGCACCTCTATCCTCTCTTACCCTCCTCACCCGCACTCTCTTTGTCACTCTCGCCGCTTAGCCGGTTGCCTACTCACTGGCAGCTTACATCCTAATTCTGACTACATCGGTCGCGTCTGCTAGCATATCTTCTTTTGTCGCATCCCTTGACGTTTTTTTTGCACTTTGCAATTCGGTGTCAATTGTGTTCTCCATTTGATTCGATTCAATAATGGTTGAAAAGACAATTATTTAGAGTATATGACATATTAGGAAAGGTGATTTGAGACGGTTGAAATTTGTAGAAAGGTGATTTGTTCGTATAAGTTTCATAAATTTTAATTATAATATTTTAGTTGGTGTTTGTCGCTCCCCCTAATATTTAAGGTAAGATCCGTCATTGACCTTACATATATAATGTTGTTTTATCTTGGTAAAAAATATGTTTTTTTGTTATCCAGTTAACTTTCAGAATATATACGTTCACAAAAAAGAAAAAGCAAAAAAATCATAATATATTACTTTGTTCGCTAATCATCATAATTAAGGTTTCTGATTTCTAGTAGGCTCTTTAATGTATCTTCGGTAATTAGACTTTTAGGTCCTCTATCGAAGAAGCTATTCTGGCTTGGGCACAAACTCAAATCAAATTTATTTGGACACACACAAAAACGTAAAAAATTAAAAAAGAAATTATTTTGTCACATCATTTAAATCTATTCTCTTTTAATTTTTTTTTTCATTTGTAAATGCGTGTCAAAATAAAATTAATTTGGGGTTGTATCTAAATTAGAATTTTCCTTATGGAAACGGGACTAACCTTTGAGCCGTGGCCGGGGACATCCAACTATTTTCACTCAACAACGGGCTACCTCACATAGGGATTTTAAATGTATATATTATTAAGTTGATTAGTTGATTATACTTTCTTTCATTTAACCAAGTTTTACTCTTTTTCTTTTTTTTGAATTATTTTATTGCTTAAAGAGTACCCATCAACAAAAAGTGAGAATAATTATCTTTGAAGTTAACATCAATTAAAATTGTTCATTTATCTTATATAACATAAATAATAGAAGATAAAGAAACAATTTTGATTGATGTCAACTCGACATAAATACCTCTACTCATCTTTTGTTGATGGATAAATAAGAATTTATCTTTTTTTAAAAAGAGATTTATCTTATATAATAATTTATTCTTAAACAAATTTCATGACAAATTCCATCTAGTTGTTCTATTTGTGTTTTTGTTATTTGTGGTTTATTAATATATTTTTTTTAAATGTCAACTTATTTTATATATTTAAATTATAACTGTAAATGATAAATTTATTTTTTATTATTAATATTAATTTAGCTCTATTCATTTTTGTATTTATCCAAACATGCGAATAAAAATTACTATTTATTTCTTCATACATTTTTTGTTCATCCAAACAATATTTTAAGTTTATACTCAACTTCCCTCTTATTTATCTTATTTCCTCTTCACTATTTATCTCTACCCTATTTTCTTAGGCATCCAAATGATGTATCGGTGATGGAAAGTGTTATCGACAAAAGTGACAGAAAGTCCCCTAAAAGTGATAGAAAGTATCGCTTACTTTAATTTTAACAATTTTTCTTTACGATAGAGTTTCCAAATAACATTTTTATCAATTTCTAAAATCAATAATGAACATACTAAATAACGGATGACATTTCTCGCAGTCCAATATCTCATCACCTTCTGTATTTTCAATATCTTTTTTTTTTTTTTTTTTTTTATCTTATAGATACAAAAAAGCAAATCATTCTTTTTATAACTAAATCAAGGACAAGATGACTTGTTGCTATTACCTTCTGTAAGGCTTGTGGGTTATATAAATCCTACGGGCTATGGAATATGAACTCGTAGTCTTGCTTGGACTGCATCGTCTTCATCCCTGAAAACTACTATTTATGATTTTCAAATTTATGAGGAACGTACTCCACCGAAAAAACTTGTTCTTGACCATTTTTAGCGTTACCCAGAGGCTTTGCTAGTTGGAAAACAAACGTTTTTCTTGCAGCGCACCCCAAATCCGTCAAAACAATAATTATTAGGACAAAAATTGAGTTTTTTTGGGTGTTTTTTGTATGTGTCTTGCCTAAAAAAAATCTATAACTGTCTCAAATACAAATAAAATGTATTTTTATTTAAGAATCATATGAAGGTGAACATTCACCTTTACCCAACATTTTTCAAAAGTAATTTAGAAAAAACCTCATAAGAAAAACATCTAGAAAATGGGGATGGGTGTTGGTTTTCATATGGAGTCGGGACGCGACCCTCCCGCACCCGGTTGTCATACCTAGCTAGAGCTGTTAATTTTGCAAATAACGTTGCTATAGTTTTAGGGTGTATTTGGTCCTTAGTTAGGGTGCATTTGGTCCTTAGTTTGATTTAATGTAATAATTAAGGTTAAAGAGATAGACAAAAAAAAAAAAACAAATGATGGATCCCAACTCATAATTAACTCTCACAATTCATCTAGAGAGTTAAACAAAAATATTCAAGGTACAATAACTCCTTCGATTCACTTAACTCTTAATCAACATCGAAATTTATAGTGATTGAAGAATAAACTATATATGTAAATGTATTAAAGATAAAATACACAAACAAAAAGATAAAATTTCACCCAAAAAATCAGAAAGGAAAAATGCACCCATTTAAAAATCCCTAGTTATTTCACATATATTGAGTTTTTTCAAACTATAATGGACAAGGATCCTGATCCTAAACACTGCAACTGCAAAGATAATTAGTGCCCACGTGCATGCTAAAATGCAGTTAGCTAGAGCAAACTAATTCAGTTCTCATGAACACAGAACACTGGAAAATATATAACTGAATGCATTCATTATTTGTTGATGAGTTTGTGTTTCAAAATAGAATTACACGTTAATGAGAAAACGAAAGAACATGGAGTAATAACAAAAAGACAAGGAAAGGTGGGTCGATAGCAGAATTAACGTGGTTCAGTCTTCATCAAAATCAGAAAAAGTCTGCATGTCTGTTCTGCAACACTGTGTAGCTACAGTAGAATTAAACAGTGTATGAGTTTGCCGCGTGAAATAACCACTCATACTTGCCCTTAATTATTACTGTTTTCTGATTATCACCTTATTACTTTATCACTTTTCATTTCACACCTAACTAATTACCAGACACATACGTACGGGAACAACGGGGATAATCATTGAAACGTAAAATAATAAGTCAAGATATTTTCTTTCATTTTTTGGAGATTGAAAAGAAGAAGAAAAAATGACCCAACGCAACGCATTTATAGGAAGAAATTAACTGAGTGTCTTAAGAACGAGGTACATAATAATCTTCATAGATAATGGAATGAAAATATACAACTAAACAAAACAACATCAAAAGAAACATAAAATAATGGAATTAATTAAAACTGAAATGACTATGTGATGCAATGCATGACTCAATTATGAATGAGACCAAAAGAAAACGGTGTAGCCAGCAGCTTCTCTTTTTGGACTATACTACATGAATTTCTTTGATTCATCATTAATGAATAGTTATTGAATTTTAAGTAGCGTACGCTCAAGTGTGTCTAGAATCAAGATCATGGTTTGAGAGAAAGAGTTCCAATGGAGACATTAATAGCGGTGATGAGGAGAAAAAACAGGAAAAGAGGACAAATGTGAATGATATCACAAGCAATATGTTGTAACTGAAATTAAAACATCTTTGTCTTTGCATGCCATGTACGATTGTTCAGTTCGAATTATCTTTGACTTTGTTGTCTGTACTCATCTGCATACTTCCCTAGCATAATTTTTTGCACATTATCAAAGGATCAATGAATAATGAAATTTCAATTTTCTTTGGGTTTCCTTTTCAAACAAAAAATGTTAACTCCCATTGTTAATCTCATTTTTTGTTCCATTCCTTGATTATACTAGTAGTAGTTAAATTTCATCACATACGAAAATCAAATGAATAAATAAAAATCAATTTAATTAAGAAAAGAGGAATGAAGTAAAGACTAAAGAGTAAGAACCCTAGCTAGCTAGATCTCCATTAAAAATAAAACAATTTTACATTACAAATGAAATTGTTTTTTCTTTGATTCATTCATAAACTCATGTCCCACACTAGTCCTATTGACACTGAAATCCAGTAATTAATTAATGTTCTCAAAATTACTGAAAGAAAGAGAAAGAACAAAGTTAGGGTTTCTTACCAAGAGTGTGCTTGTTATTGTGCATCCAAACCTTAAGCACATGTCTCTTGATAAAATTCTCAGCACAGAATTGTTCAATTGCACCTTCATCTTCCTTCTGAATTCTCCACCCAATTTTCTCTGCAAATGCAAGCATCTTATCCTTTTGTTCCTGCGTGAATTTTGTTCTAAACCTTTTCTTCGTTCCACTTCCGCCACCACTACCACCACCACCACCGCTGCTGCTTGGATTTGACACGTTATCTTCTTCTCTACTGAATCCCCGACTCGATGCAGCTGGTGGAAGAGCTAACGGACGATGTTGTGATATCGGTGGAGTTACAGCGTGGTGGTGGAAACCAGGCGGAGGAGGTAACGCTGCACGGTGGTAGTAAGGTGATAATTGATGGTGGTGGTGTTGAGGGTGATGAGACCGCTGGGGAGTGAATTCACCGTCGATTTCTTTGCGGTGAAAGTTCCGGTGACAGTTACAAGCAGCACAAATCACCGCTTCCAGTGTTCCTTCTTCTCCGGCAGCTAAAAACTCGCAACATCCATCAACGGCATGACCGCCGATGCTGACAGCGTGATTCTTTTGACATTCTTTGTATCTGACTGTTCCTGAGGGCCCACTTTTGACACCACCGCTTAAAGCGGTGGTTGCTCCTCCGTCCGCTGAACCAATTCCACCGCCATTTTTGGACCTAACTCCTGAGTTTCCAAGTGAATCGTAACATGCCACCGGCGTAACAGGGAACCCCATTTCTTCTTCTTCCTCCTCCTCCTCCTCCTCTAGGTCTTCGTGTTCATCAAATTCCATTTTGCTTTCCACCTTTTAAACAAGAAATAATTAAATTAAATTAATAAAAAAAACATAAATAAATAAATTTCCTGTTATATTTGGATTTGGTTTTTGGGGTACGTTAAACTAGTTTGCTTGCTTGAGAGACGAGGTAGGACTTTGAGAGAAGATCTATAATCAATGTCTCTGAGAGATGAGGTGAGTCAATTGTTGAAATATAAAGTCATAATAAAGCATGATAAATTTGACCGATAGGAGGATAATAACAAGGTAAGATTGTGTCATAATAATTAGTAATATTACTATTTAATTTTGCGTAGATAATAATAGTAATAATATAATTTATTATTACAATTAATTAATTTGTTTGAACATGGCTTTGAAGATAAGAGAGGGGAAGAGGATGTGGTCATCAATAACCCGTCTTCTGCAAAAAAGAAAGAGATGTCAGTTTCACTCTGGAAAGCCTCTCAATTACTTGCCATTTACAATAACATTTCATATCTCATATTAACTTTTTACTTTAACTACCCCATCCTTGTACTTTATTTCCTTTTTTATCTTTTACTTTAACGTGGTAATATTCGAAACGCATAAACAACTTAATAATGCAATAATTGTTGCATGGAAGAGATAATAAACAAGAAAAAATAAACTTGTCCAACAAATTTACCTACCTCCTCTCTTACATTTGTTACCGATGTATGTCTATGACTAAAGAAGTAAAGTTGTGAAGGAATGGGAGAACAAAGGAAATGGAATGGAATGGTGTTTAATTCAAGAAATATTAGCTGCAGAAATGGAAGAGGGAGGAACCATAAATTTCGAACACCGACTTGCTATTATTATCGGGAAAATTAATCTGTCGGCAATTATGGGAGCTGCTACGTGCCCTCTTATTCCGACATGATATGATGTCACACTCGTAACCATTTCTCTATTGGCAAATGCTAACAATGCCATGTGACCTTGATTAAGGAATAAATATAGTAAAAATATATAAAAACATGTATTCAAAGAGTTAAAATATAAAAATCTCTTTCAAAGCTCGAATGAAGAAAAATTTGATCACATTATTCTTGGTTTTCAATATGAAGAATATATATATATATATATATATATATATATATATATATATATAAAGTCGATTTTAGTTTTTTTTAAAAACTTCTTTTAAGTTTTATTTCTTTTAACTCATCGAGGATAGATGATTTTAGGTTATTTTTGACGTATAATCATCAATCTGTATCTTTTTTTTTTCTTTCGACCTAAATAAGTGATTTTCACATATATCAGGTGTTTTCCCTTTTTTTTTGATGTTGTGTTGTTCGTCTTCTTGTGCAGCGTTGTTTGATTTCACGTCTTGTTGCGGTGTTCATTTGGTTCTTATTGAAAGATCAACTTCAGTCAATCACATATTCAATCAATGATTTGGACGTCAACGTTTCAGATTTGGAAATATGCATATTCTGATATTTAGATTTTATCATATTATTTGTAGGTAATTTGCCATTGTATGCTATTAACTTGGGTGTTGTGAGTTTGCTTGCATATTCATTCGCTTATGTTTTTAGCGATAGTGATTCTGATATATTCTATTAATTTGAATGAATATCGTTTTGTTTTTGTAAAAAAGAATCTCTTTAAAGGTCAGACTCACAAGTAAATTATTGGTGAGTTTAATTATTTTAACGAAGTAAATTACATAAAAAAAATAAAATTATCGTATGTTTATATTACTCCTTGATGAATTGGGGTGATTTACCCCTATCATGGAAAAATCCATTTTTTTTAAATCTTTTTTCTTACAATAAAATACCACTTCCATCTCTAAAACATGAAACTTCTTCATCTGTTTCATTCAACATGTGATAATTATTTCTTCGTTCCATAATCGAATCATATTTGTCATTATGGTAAACTACCCCCAATTCATCAAAGTATAATGTAGGTCTCACCATTTTGTTTTTTTCTTCTTACAATCAATTACCATTTTCATCTCAAGAACACCAAATTTTTTCATCTCCTTCATTAAACATGTGATCTCCATATTCTTCAATCCATAATCGAATCATACTTATCATTAGAGATAAATATAATTACCACCAACTGATCAAGGTAATGTATGTCTCACAATGTCTTAATCGTAAGAAATTATCGATGATTTTGCTACTCTCACTTAGGATCGGCCCAATCAAGTTGGAAACCATTTTTAAATATTAAAAATGAACCCTAATAAAAAATCACTAATTTTTTCAAAAAGAGTTCTCCTTTATTTAAATTGTAAATAATATAAAAATAGTCATTCTTGTATCTAACATTAAATAAAACTTCAAGTTAATATCATCATCAACCTTCTAACTACTTATAAAGAGTCATCAATATCAGATTGCTCCTTATGTTTCAATATTGGTATATCATTTTTTCGCAAACAAGATTAAAATCAGTTATTTTAATAATGTCGAATATTGTTTCTTGTGAAGTTATATTGTTCATATTTTAGTGGAGCTTAACTTTTTTATAATTATAATTTAAATAATATTATACATTGGATAAAATAATTTAAATGAATGGTCAAATTAAAAAATATCACCCAAAAAGAATGTATCCTCTTTATATATTTTTATCGCAACTTGAATGAGTAAGTTACAAACTTTTTATACTCCCTCCGTTCCTTTTTAAGTGTCTTTTTAAAAAATTTCCATCAAAATAGCAAAGTGTATTTTTTCACGTTTTCTTCCAATTATACCCTCCTTTTAATTCAACAATAAATTCATATTTTTTTGCACACACTTTATCTTTCCAATAAATTTAATATGTTATCTTTTTCTCGTAACAAACAGTTGTTAGTTATTATCTTTTTCTCCAACAAATTCCTATTTTTTTACGCGCTCTCTCTCCCAAAATAAACAATTGTCAATTTTTTAAATATTTCGCACATCTTTTAAATTATTATAAGTCAATATAAAAATTATTCCAACTTCACATTAATCAAAAACTAAGAAAAACTTTACTTCCTTCCAACTCCTTTAATCAAAGTTAAGACTTCAACTATGGCTTCAACCAATGCTAGATTCGCATTGTGCGACATCTTATTTATAGAATTTTTAAATTTATAGAATTGTTATTCATCTTATTTATAGAATTTTAACTCTTCTTTGAACCATTGTTTGTAACAAAATTTTGTTTAAATTTGAAGATAATAAGAAACAAACTTTGTTTAAAACAAACAAACAAACTTTGTTTAAAAAAAACAAACTTTAGCTTTCCAAATAGATAACATTAATTAGATTTATTGAAAAAGTTAACAGTAATTGAAAAAGGGTATAATTGACAAATCATACCCTAAAAATACAAAAAGGACAGTTAAATAGGAACGAAAAATACACGCTAAAAAGACACTTAAAAAAGAACGGAGCGAGTATATACTAATGTTACAACTTAAACAATGATTTATTCTATCAACGATATAAGAAAACACACATCACCGCTAGACCAATGAAGCATATCTGATAGTTTTTTTTTTCAAATTGAGCTCCAAGTGTCATTTGATATATATATATATATATATATATATATATATATATATATATATATATATATATATATATATATATTATAAGAAATTATGAGTTTGTTACATGAACAACTTTAAAATATTTCACTTTGAATCCTTGCACGTGCTTATGGGTTGTTTGTTTTAGCTTAAAAAAACAAATTTGTGTCAAAACAATTTCTCTTAAAAGACTTTGAAAAATATTTGAAGCTATTTATGTTTGTTATTCTAAAATAATTCATTTTTAACTTGTTTTAATCAGCTTGTGTTAACTCTTTCTTTTTGAGAAAAGCTAATATGCTTTTCATTTTAGAGTCAAAAATGTTTTTTTTTATTTTAAATAATTCATATACAAATGCACTCTATAGGGCTCCATGCTTCACAATGGACCTCGTTTAGGCCTTCTAAAATTCTTGCAGCCAAACATTTAAAGTAGTCGAAACTCCTTCCATCATCAATTAATTGACATATTTGATCATTTCAAACATATTTATATAACATATAAACGAACGAGAGATATTAACATTTTACTAAAGTACATGTTCCATACGGGGTCATAGCTCAATCATCTTGACCCAAAGTCCATTACTACCACTAAGCCTCAATAAGCTGCCACACGCGTCTACATGCACCACTGTAAAGCCGTGTCACACAAAATCATACGCACATAGCACCTGTGATCCCTCCACTTGATTAAACCATCGCTCAACCATCATGCTACAAGGGAAAATCCGACATATCCAGACCCAATAATTTATAATAGGGTGCGACATTCAAAAAACAAGGTACGCACTCTCATTTTGAAAAATCTCCTCAAAACTCATTGAAACTCAACGACTTGAACGTTAGAGTGTCTTTACACTTAACGCACACATTGGTGAAGAACACTTGTATTCACTTCAACTAACTTCGGTACCATTCAATGAGATGAAAACAAATTAAGCCCTCTGCTACTCTTTGAATTCCGCTAATATCAATATGGTATCATAAGCAATTTTTTGCTTCCTTTGTTTGCAACACTGAAACTTTTTCTTCCATTTTCTCGTGTTTTCCCTCATAAATTTCAATTCTCTCGTTTCTAAACGCACACTCCCTACTAATCTAGTTAGTTCACACCAAGCTTTGTAAAACAATTATGTTCTACTTCCATACACTTTTTAGCTCTAGTTATTTCAGGTATAGAAACTATCTTTCTATCTCATTTTTGTTGTGTTATAAAGTGTTATTTAGTTCACTTCACTCTTAAAAAGTTCCGATTATTCTTTGTCCTATACTGACGACGCTTTCTTTCTTCAAAACAAGCATTAAGTGAAGGTGATTGGCATGGGTAATATGAATCAGGGACTCTATGTCTATACCAATAGGAACTAATCTGCTTTGTGTAATGTTCCCTTACCAAATTCTAGTTGCATTAGTTCAAATGAAGAGTTTAGTTTTCCTTGTACTTCTATGCTCTATTATAAGGCCAACCAATGAGCATTATAGACTTGATCACTTGTCTGATCATATACTCAAAATTGTTGCTAATAAATTTCCCTTTCACTTTACGTGCAAAATTTCAACCTCATTCTTGTCAAATTTCAACTATTCCAACCTTGTATCCCTCATAAAAATCATTGTCAATTTCCTTTTGATATGATGATTCACTGTGTTACATTAATTGGGCTCCTTTCTTTGAGGCTACTCATGAATCATGATGCAAATAATTTTTTACTTGCCATTGTGGATGATCCTTCAAGGTACAGATAGGTGCATTTGATGCAAAATAAGTCGGAGGCATGCACCATTGGTCTTACAAGCCAAATTTGTAAAGACTCGATTTAGTGAGTAAATCAAAATAATCAGGACAGATAATGCTAAAGAACTTGCAACATGAAGGAACAACCCATCAGTTTTCATGTCCCTACAAACCTCAACAAAATTCAGTAGTAAAAAGGAAGCACCAACATCTTAATGTTGCAAGGTCCTTATTACACCTGTACAAGGAAAACTGACGATACTGAAGGTCTTTATTCCCATGGATTCAAATCTTCATCACCTCAATACCACTAAAGACTCCTCACGTACCATTTCAATACTAGATATCACATTTGTTGTGAACAAACCAAGTCAGTTGCAGCTTGCAACAATGTCTTCAAGGTTCTCCAAGATAAGGGTTATTTTTCCCTGTCAACTCCTCTTTCAAGTTGAATGTTTTTGTTGATGCAAATCGGGGTTCTTGCCAAAATAATCCGGACACCCCCTACATTAAAATTAAATTTCACATCTTCTTACGGGAAGGATCCGAAGCATGTGGGTTTTCGGGTTACTGAAAAAACAATTAACCACTTTGGATTTTAGAATACGAACGTTTGTACATGCTTCAAACTGTGTGTCAAAAAATCATGAGAAAAAATGTGAAATTTAATTTTGACACAATGGATGGTCGGATTAATATAAAATCTGAAGTACTTTGAAAAAACAATTAGCCATAGTTGAACCGTGGCTAAAATGATATTTTCAACTTTGAAAATAAGAGAGAACCCTTGTTTCACATTATAAAATTCAAGGATAATTTTGAAATTTTGAAGGGCGCATGAGAAATATGGACGGTGGAAAAAGAATTTCTTAATTAGAAACTATTCAATTATGGGAAATGTTAACTTGTGTCCTTGGGACATAAGTTAAGTAACTAAATGTAAAAGTTTTTTCTTGGAAATTGTGTATTCAATGTCTTAAAAGTTTTAAAAGTGGTATTTTCAACATAAAATTTATTACTTAATTCTATTTTAAGTTCCTTAACTTGTGCCATAAGGGTTTAAGACACAAGTTAACATGACCCTTCAATTATTGGTATTGGACAAATCTTCTTGGATGAATTTTCTTGTCAAATAACATTGTGGCTAGATTCACATTTTAAGATGAATAATTGAGGTGTTCGGAGTTCAAACTCAGACAGTTACATATAATATGTAATGTCTCTATCAACTGAGCTAAAATCACAAAGACAGATAAAAAAAATCTTAATTAATTGGTTTATCTTTTGAGGTGAATTGAGTTGTTATTGTTTGCTCTTTTACTTGTGTGTTAAAGGTGGAGTTTGTCTCTCACACTCCACCCCAATTCACCGCGTAAAATTAGACACTACCCATGTTTTTTTCCCCTATTAGTAATTTGGGTCTCCATCCTTGCTACCTCTCATCATATTAAAAATAATAAAGGTTTAATTACACTTTTCTTCCTCCTATTTTTAAAAAATTGAATTTTTGGTCCTTTTTAATTTTGTGCTCTACTCAAGATCTCAACTCCGATTTTCTCGGATGTCAATTTCAATAGATTAATTTAGCTTTGCAAAAAATAGTGTAATAAACATTGTCTTTTTTTTTTAGCAATGTATAATAAACATTGTCATATCATAAATGAATAGTCTAAGCATAAAAAATGATTAAAAATGAGACGAGGTACCAAAAAAAAAAGGTCAAATTAGCTGGGACAAAAAAAATCAGTATTTAAAATAGAGGAACTAAAACTTTATTATTATTTAAAAAAATAAGGGGACCAAAATCACTTTTAGCCAAATAATAAAATTAAAAAAAATTACATTCATTATAACTTTATGACATAAGAATTGTTAAAATAATAAAATATAATTGAATTATATTATATTACAATTACATTTTAGAGAATATTAACTTTAATATATAACTAAATATTAAATTAATATATATCTGGATATTAAATAAACTGAATAACTATTAAAAATTTATAACATAACTCTTTTTACTAACAGGGGAGGGTTCAGTGTGGGTGTGTTGCGGGTATCAACACTTTATCCCCACCCAAATTTGAATACTAGAGAAAGCTTGTAACCGAACCCGGTCAAAGCGGTGTTTTACTGTCAAATTCGAAAGAGTTTGGACAGTAACCCTGAGTGCGAGTTATGTGTATTATACTAAATTTTAACAAATTTAATATGTATAGGACTAACATAGATGAGTTATACTCAATACTAACTAGAGAAGTGTTATTAACACCCTCTTATTAGCTATCTTTTTAACACTCACTCTTCTATTAGGTGAAATTGATGTGAATCCTACACATTTAAAATATGTCTCGCATAAAGTGCTTGGATCCACATGAATTTCACCCTATTCGATAGTAAAAATTGAAAAAAGAGTGTTCCTAACACTACACATACTAAAAATCTAGGCTTAATATATTATCCGGTTTCTTAACTTAATTTATTTTCTCAGTTTGGTCCCTTAATTATTAAGTGTCTTAATTTGGTCCCATAATTCTTTTGCCGTTTATTATTTTGATCATCTCCGTTAGTATTTTAATGTTTAATATTTTTGATATAATTTCAACCGTTTGATTGCAGGTCTACTGTGTACAACACTGAACCACCAACACTGGAAAACCCAGACCCCTTCTTCTTCTCTACCGTGTTCCCAAGAACACTCTTTCTCCTTCATCTTCCTCACATTCATAATTTTATCATCAAACATATGCAACCCAAACAAATTAAAATCCATAAAAATCACAACAAATCAGTAGTTAGAAAACAACATCTTGATCTAAAAATTCAAAACCTAGAATCCAAATTTCTCCATAAACCCAAAATTTGAGTTCATCATTCTATTTTCTTTGTTCCCCTTTCGTTATCTTCTCTGTTCGTCACCCAAAACTCGAAAGGCCATCGCCGATGAGAGAGAGACGTTGCCGGAAAGGGAAAGAGAGAAATCTGAGTTTTCTTTTGATGATTTCAAATGCTTTGATGCTTCCACTGAATTCTTCACTTGCTTTTTTGTTAAGATGAGCTCTGATCTGTGCCAATTTTTTCATGAAAAAATTGTATTTAGGAAGAAGAAGAAGAAATATAGCTTAAAGATAAGGGTTACTGGGTTAGGGATTTTGGAAAGAAGTGATGAACATTTACCTATGAAGTTTGAAAGTTTGGGTGGAGAGAAATTTGCGGATGAATATGATGAAGATGGTGGAGAGAAATTATAAAAAAAAATTTGCAGTTTATTATATTGTGTTTTTTGAGTTTTTCTTTTTTTGGTTTTCTTTGAATTTATTATGAAGATTAAAAGAGTTGATTTTTTTTGACTTTGAAAAAGTTTAATATATGGGTTTTAAGGGTTGTTGTTGTTTGATTTTTTGGGTTTGATTTTGATGATGATATTATGTGTTGTTGATGAAAATGATTTGATTTTGATGAAGATAATTTTATTTTATTTTTTGATTTTTTTCTAGGTTATATGAAGATTGACTAAGGAATATGAATGTGATGATGAAGGAGATGAAGAAAGAAGAAGAAGAAATAAGGAAAAAAATTAGGTGTTTGTGCTTTATTATAAGCTACAATAGATCTAACAGCTCCATTTAAAAAAAAAAGATCAAACCATTAAAATTAAAAGATTCAATAAAGTCTATGGTGGACTATCTAAAAAGTTGGTTCATCTTAAAAATTTAAGGTTAAAAACTAACAGAAATGACCAAAATAATAAACGACAGAAGAGTTATGGGACCAAATTGAGACACTTAACAATTAAAGGATCAAACTGAAAAAATAAATTAAGTTAAAGGACCGGAGAATGTATTAAGCCAAAAATCTAATATGACATTAGAGTTTATCTATATAAGTTACCCTCAAAATTATTCAAACATATAGTCCAATAACGTTGGATATGAGGGATTACATCAACAAAAATCTAAACCTTGTATTGAATAGAAATAAAAATATGAAAATAATAATTATAAAGTGTGAAATTGATCACTTTCCTCTTGATATTCAATAAAACCTATAAAAAAAACACCAATCCACAATCCCATTTCTCTTTTATGACATTGAATCCCCTCAATATATTCTAAATCAACCTCATAAATATCAATCCCTTGAATCTTCTCTTAATCAAATCACTCATTGGAGATTTGAGGTTGATTTGTTGATGTGTGAACTTAACGAAAGTCTCTTTGTTTCAATTATGAAGTGATTCGTTCAAGTCTTGTAATGATTTGCTTAAATGTGACAAACACGCTTCATACATCCGTCTATTTTCCCAAATAAACAACCTTTTACTTCTGACATTTTCCCCTTCGTCCCTTTTAAAATTTTGGTTCCATTTTATTTTGCTCATTTTCAACAAATGTGGAGGTTTGGTGGGCTGTTATTGCGCGACAACAAAAGTTTAATGGGTTTTGCGATGAAAATATGAGTTTTAGGGATGGTATGTGTTTTTTCAATGAAGATATGTGTTTTTTTATTGATTTATTTTTACATAAAAAGGATAACAACTAAATTAAAAAAATATATTAAAAAATTAAAGTGTTATTTGAAATTAAATTAAAAGATTATAAGTGTAATGTTTTATGTATCTGAACTTATCCAAAATTTGATTCGATGGTTATCAACTATCGTCACTCGAATAACTTGGATCATGCTATAAATATTGGTATTGAGTTTAAGGGGAATGTGAAGATAGATAAAGTGTGTGTTTGGTTCAGTTTTAGATATAATTGATTTTGGCATAATTGATTATGACAGAATTGATTTTGAGATAATTGATTTATGTTTAGATACAATAATGTAGAATTGATTAAACAAAATAAATGTTGCTTGGATAGTTTTGATCAAAATTACTTTTGAATATATAATTATTAAAATAGACATAACTAAATAAAATTAAATGGGACATTCTTCACTTGTATTTTTTACAATCCCCAACTTTTACTCGTAGTTTGTTTTCTCCTTTAACTCACTATGTTATAACATGCCTTCTTTTTTTTTTTACATCACATAATATTTACATTTATTTTGAATCTCCCTGTTTTAAGTGACTGTGCTATTTAATTTTCATTCCATTCCTTTCAAAATCATATATATTATGAGAAGTGTTAAAAATAATATTTTGGGGTTAAAAATGTGTAGAATGGCTAGAATCTCACAACGTAGCAAACCAAATTTAAAATCATTATTGAAAAGGTGTTTACATTCAACGTTCCACATATTTAGAATATACATTAACTCGATTGAAAAAAAAAAGAAACGAAAATGGTTGAAGACTGCATTATGACCGGCGGGTGTCACTTCCTCTATCAACTAATATTTGTTTTGTTTTATCTAATTCACAACTATTAATGAATGCCCAATTTTAGGATAAAGTTGTCGAAAAACAAAAAAAAATCTACAGAAACAATAGGTTAAAGTTGTTGAAATGAAAAATATATGATGCAAATTTAGAGCCAAAATTTTAGGGTAAAGTTGTTGAAAACCTAATAAGGGATTAGTAGAGGGAAAAATTTAGGTTAAAACTTAACAAAATTAATAAATAAGGATAAAAAAACATTTTATGGTAGGTCATTTTATATACTAACATTTGTCTTTAAATATACTAATAAAAAATACTTTATAAAAGATCATTTGAAATTACAAGATCGAACGTCATGATCTGGATTCGAACCCGGAACCTTACATGATCCGGATTCGAACCCAGAACCTCAGAGTTGTATGTAAGTTTATTTCAGTGAATTCACTTCATTTAAAAAAAAATTGTGACATGTATTTATGAATAGAGTGTTCTTTACAATTCTGACTAATAATTCCTTGCATTCTATCGACCACTTTTCACAAGAGTGAAGAACTAGTGATAGTGATGTCTATTATGAAAAAATAGATATATTTTCAGGGACAAATATTATTTTATAGAAATAGTGAATACAATAAATACTTTAAAATGGATTTTATATCTAAAACGGAAGGAGTATAAGGTTAGAATGGACGAGAAAGTGAACAATGTCCATATGCAAAATTCTGGCCTAGTTCCTTTCGGCTTCTTCTAAGAAGACAAGTACACTTGTGTTTTCAAGCCACGACAAACTCTATGTGAAGACATGTACTAATAATAACTACTATAACGATCTGATAATTGATCTTTGTCGCTTTTCATAAGATTCATTCAAAATTCGTAAAATACATTTTATTAATAAACAACAAAAAATGCTTCTTCCATTTTTAGGAGATTGTGATTGACAGTGTAAAGAATGATAATGCCAAACCATTGCAGAAAAACAAAACCCCCCAAAAATCTAGCTCTCTATTTTGCAGGGGTTGACTACTCTCAACTGTTTAACACATAAATCATCCAATTATCTTTGATTAATGGTTATTCTGATTCCCATCCATGCTTATTAACCAAAGGTTTCTCTAACATCTTCTTTTCCAATTTCTTATTATCTCTAATCACCAACTTCCACATTGCTATCATTGTCTCATCCTCACCCAAATTAGGACTTTGCAAGACTCCCATTGACTTTGACTTTTTCAACTTCATTACACCCGTTTTCTCTGTAACCATTTGAATCCCACTCATTCTACTGCAACTACTAACAAACCCAGTAGAAGATCCAACGGTTTTAGATCTCGTTACTTTCTTCGATGGCTTAGATCTCGCTCCTTTCTTCAAAGGTTTATTTTCATACTCTACACTCGCCACACTCGATACTTTACTCTTCCTTCTACTACTCCCACTCTTCACAACATTCTCACTCTTATAATCATCTTCTTCATCATCATCATCCCAATCATAATAGTTATTATTACGATAATCATAATCATGATCATAATATTCACATCTCATCAACGGTTGAGCGTTCTCTACACGCGTCACGCGCCGTCTCAAACTACACCAAATCGGCGATGAATGAAACCTCTTCCTCGCTAATTTCAAACGCTCAACAACCTCAACCATCCCCGGCCGTTTCTCCGCCGTCGATCTAACACATCGCGCCGCAATCACAGCAATCTGCCGCAGCATCACCAAATCCGACGGTGCACCAATTCTCCTATCACAGATCCCGACGAAATCACCTCTTCTAATCAACGGCACCGCCCAATCAACCACCGACGGAGGACTATAATTAACATCAATCGCATTTCTTCCACTGATTATCTCCAACAACAAGATCCCAAAACTGAACACATCACTCTTCGCGCTAAGATCCCCCGGTGCAAGATAGCATGGATCAAGATACCCTAACGTACCCGCCGGTGGTGTACACTTTACACGAACGTCTTCCACGTGTCCTCTTAACGCTAAACCGAAATCACCGAGTCTTGCTTTGAAATCTTGATCGATTAAAACGTTGGAGGATTTAATATCACGGTGAATAACCGGAGGATTTGAACCGTGTAAGGTTCGAACCGCTTTTGCTACTTGTAATGCGAACCGGAAACGTCTGGTCCAACCGGGCGGTTTAGATGAAGAGTGTAATAAATCATGAAGTGAACCGTTTGGCATGTATTCAACGACAATTAATTTATTGCCGTTTGGGTCGGTGCAGTATCCGATGAGATTTACGAGACGAGGATTTGGAACTTGTGAAAGAATCTCGATCTCGTTTTCTGCTGGACTTGTACAGTTACCACAACCAGTGCAATTGTTGCCATTGATGTGACTATGTTTGATTTTTGTAGTTAGCTTTGTAGTTTTAACGGCGACAACGATATTATGGTTGTCGCCGTTTAACTTTGCTTTGTAAACTCTGCCGTGACTACCTTTGCCGAGATAGCTCTCGGCAGAGAAACTATTAGTGGCGGTGACGAGGTCGGTGTAAAGAAACTCTTTGATAGTGTGTGTACGGTTTGCTGTTAATGTTTTGTTTCTTTTTTTGAGATCCCAATAGTGTGGATCGCAGGTTGCAATTGCAGATTCTGCATTGCAAGAAAGATAACCCATGAGAATGAGAATATAAGGTTGTTTGTGTTGTTGTTATTGTAAGAGAAAGAAATTAGTAGTAGATGGTTGAATTGAAATGAAAAGAGTGGGAATAGAGAAAGAAAAGAAGAAGGAATATGGGGTGAGAAAAGCCATAACTATAAAGAAAAGAAAAGTGAGTTGAATTTCAACTTTAAAGAACAAAAAGTCGTAAATGATTCGCAGCTTTGTAGGAAGATAAATAAATTGTGTTGTGAGAGGGAATGCATTCCAAGCTTGTACGCACAAACTTTTTTTATTTTTTTCTTTATTCTTTTCTTTTTCTTTATCTTTCATGATGTGCTTGCTTTCAAATTTAATTTAATTTAATTAATGTTTCCTGCATGCAAAGTCGTGCACCACATTCACAGTTGCCAAAACAATTGGCGTACCATTGCAGTTGGCATTTTTTCAAAATTTAATATTTTATTTGGTACATGTTTCTTGCACCAAACTTTTGCAAGAAATTGAAAATTGAAATTAATCTGATTCATAGGGTGGACATGACTAACATGCGGTCCATAGTGACCTGTATGCATTTGATTAATTAATTTATCAGTTTTCTGAGCAAATTTCTTTTTATCAGTCTATCTTCGATTTGTTCTAAAAAATATCATTATCCTATTTAGTCTACAAATCATACAAATATCATAGTCTATTTGTATAGATGACGAGGTCGGTGTAAAGAAACTCTTTGATAGTTGGTTCATTTTTACATTGTAAATTATAAATTATGAGATATTGAGTTTGTTTTATAGTTAATAAAAAAATCTATTTAGTGATTATTACTTTTTTAAGTGAACAACCAAGGAGTCTAAGGTTCTTTACAAAGATATTTAATTGGTTATTTAGTTACTTTAAAAATAAGATAAAGAAAGATATATAATTCAAAAATTAATTTGATGAGTTGGAGAACCAAGATAATTAAGAGATTAGATTATAGGTTTACTCTTCATTAAATATTATTACTAAATCTTTAAACATTTAAAACTTGTATTTAGAATGTTTTATTTTTTGCTTCTATCATTTTTTCTTTCTAATTGAATTCCTTTTTATTTCATTTCCTCAAAGAACCATAAGATCGCCAACTCCATTGAAGAATCTCTAAACAAATCTGACGAGGTGACATTGTGAACTGTGAAAATATAACTTGAACCCCTAAGTCCTTCAATTTTGTTATTCAAATGTGTTGGGATTCCGGCATTGTGTTACACCTTAGATCTAATGGCACAATTTCATATCAATTTAATGGGTGCATACACCGTTGGAGAATTTTTTTAGATGATATGTTTACCATATTAGATTTCTTCAAAATTTTATTCAAAAATATGAATTATACATACGAGTTTACTTTAGAAAATAGATCAAAGAGTGAAAATGAAAACTTTTAAAGGATTAAAACTCAAAGATTTTTTTTAGAGGAATTAAAACAAAAAGTTGGTATATTTATAAAAACAAAAAATATATTTAACTTTTTTTTAAAGGATATTTAAACTTTTTTTTTAAAATACATACTACTACAAGTACATGTTAGCCTTTCTTTAAAATATGGATAAATATACATCACAACTTAATTGGCCGTAATCCTTCTAATATTTGAAAATTTATTTGTAGCCAATGACTGAAGAGCCCTGATGGGTGGGATACATTCTCTATCATCTTAATATTTTTTTGGACGGAGTACATGTTAATATAACAATAATTTAACAAATTTGTTTCCCTTTCACATTTTTTTACCCAGTGCATTGCAGAATAATAATAATTGAATCATTATTGGCTTGCAGACAACTCCACTTTCAGTATTTTGTAACCTTCGGTATACGAATTTTATATCTCATGTTTTTGAGATGATAAAATATTTTGATAATTAACTTTTTTTTTAAAAATAAATACTTATTATTTATAGAAATTTTATAATATATTTTTGGGACACATGTTAGTATGACCATTTTTTAGAAGGAGATAGTAAAACAACATATAGTTGTTCTAGACTCGTCGAGGCTCAAAATTCATTGCCTACCTACGCCCAAATATGAAATGTCCAAACACAATTGTTGGTTGGATATCTTTCAACCAACGAACCCTCCAACAACTAGCTTGGGATTATGCATTCTATACGACGCGTAACGGATGACTAAAGCTCAACATTGATGAAGCGCTGTCTGTAATGGCCTCCCATCAAGTCTCCAACGACTTCATGACCATGTCTATAAAAGACATCGTTCATCACAAATGCATGGTAAAAAAACTTTCATTCTTTCAACGCCTCACACTTTTTTGTTTACATACTAACTTGAGCGTCATAATACACTTCACATCTTGATGGATTGTTGCTTGAGAGGGATTACTTTTATGATCACCTTATATCACTAACAAATACATTTTCTAGACATTTTTTTTTTTAAATATTAATGTTAGCATTTGATGGAAGGGAAAATTGAGTAAAAGAATAATGCCATGCCATCATTCAACACCGCACGAACTCAACAAACATAATCATTGTAGTACGGACAGAGAGCTAAGACAGAGTGACAGACCATACATACAACAAAGCATGGTTATGGAGAGTTAAGAATCTATAGCAACAAATTAAGTAAATCATTAAAGAACATCTGCCATATCTTTTTATCAGCATTAAAACTATGTATGGACATATGGTTATGGAGAAAACTATACAACTGTAAGCAGAAGTAACAGATAATTTTATCAAAAGAAAATAAACAGATACCGTTTTGTTAACAGAAACAGAAGAATTACTATAATTTAAATAAAGTTGGTTTGACAGTTGAAAGCATGAAGGACATCATGGTCCAAATAATTCTTTTTTAGTGACAGTACCTGAACTGCCACAAAATGAGTATTGAAAAATGTCAAACAATGACATGCTTAGATAACATCTCTTTTGCTTAATCTAAACTTTAAAGTTCTTGGTAACAAGTGCTTATATTGATTAACGAATTCATGAATATAATTTTTGTCTAAGTTTTTTGTGAAAATTTATTGTTTTAGATGTTTAACGAATGTCCCTGGAGGAGTACGGTTTAACATTCCCCTAATCAAAACACTTGACTTCTATATGTTGGATTTTTTTTTTTTTGACGCGTTATATGTTGGAAATGGAACTTTCTTACTCTATGAGCTTGATTTGATGATCAAATCTCTGTTTGCTGTATATTTTGAGGGATTGAAATTTGAAAATTACTTTTGAAAATCAATTTTAGTGGTAAATGGTCATATATTCTACATAATGTTTGAAAGGCTTAAATAGGTAAATTGTCTATGTAAGTTCGCGTGTTTTTTGTTTTTGTTTTTGTATTTTTTTTTGTTCTAAAACAAACCTTATAAGTTATAAGCATTTTGGTTTTAGTTCATGCCGTCATCATCTATTACAAAAAATGTAAGTGGCAAACAGAGGGTGATGTGGTGGTGTGCGACGTGGCATGCAATGTTGATGTGTCGTTTCAGATGCTAAGTCGCAGAATTAGAGGGACTAAAACCAAAAAACTGAGAAGACAAAAAATTTAAAGTGGTCAACTCATGTGCAAATTTAGTAGCCAAATTTTTTTGATGCTCCTTTCTCCCCAATTTTAGCTAATCCTGGCTGTAATTTTCTCCATGCTCTTATGATATTGAATTGTAAGGAATAAAGATGTTCCTATTTTGTATTTAGATCATTAATTCGTCCCTATTATTATAAATAAAATGTCGGACAATACATTTCTCATACTATATTTGTTTTTTTAACTAACTTTCTAACACTGGTTAGCATTTTACTTATTTTAACGATGATATCTTTCTCTCACTCCCCTGTTAAATTAGCACTTGTTTTTAATATATTTTTTTACCGTGTCCATATACAAACGGATTTATGCCAAAATGCTAGTGCTCCTAGAAAATAATGGGTGAATAAAGTTGGACGTTAGCAGTCACATCCCGTTCAATGTGGCAATATATATGGTTGATGTATGAAAATCAGCAAATATATCCAAGGAGGTTAGGTGAAAAGTATTTGCATAGTGGCAGGCAGTGGGAGTAGATTCTCATTGTGACCCGTGGGACCATTACTTACAGGAAGATGGGAGAAAATAGATGCTGTATCCAAATTTCAAACCAATTCAATTGACAATTGCTGTCGTGTTCAAAATCAATTTGCAAAACTTGCAAAAGACCGTATAGTTATATTAAGAATATGTAATAGTTCCTTTTGACTTTGGTCCCTTTTAAGCACACCACAATAGAAACAAGAAAATACTGGGATGGATGATCACATAATTTCAAACTAATGATAAGATGATAATAACCTATAAGTTGAAACTTTTGAAATAGAACAGTGAATTTACTACTGTAAAGTCAATTCACTAAACATTTATATATTTTTTATATTTAAATAATACAATGATAGAGTATAGTAAATAAATGATCCATTTATATTGGATGTCAATTTTCAATAGCTCCCCTGTTGTGAATTTCAGACTCAAATCTCAAACTTCACACCAATGAAATTTAGATT
Source organism: Medicago lupulina (assembly GCA_958299785.1). Classification (NCBI taxonomy): domain Eukaryota; kingdom Viridiplantae; phylum Streptophyta; class Magnoliopsida; order Fabales; family Fabaceae; genus Medicago; species Medicago lupulina. Next base: position 7,839,476 of record OY283144.1, on the reverse strand, counting down.
CGTGGAGCAAGTATCAATGACAACCAATAACCAACTTAAATAACCACAAGCAACAACAACAATCTAGACCCAATCTAGAAATCAAGTGCATAGCAAAACCACAATCGAATCAAAGAATAAACAAGATAAAGAGAGTAGAGAAAAGATAACAACACCAAAAAATATTCACCCAGTTCGGTCCAACAATGACCTACTCTGGAGGAGAGATTGATCTCTCCAATCCACTAAAGAACTACCCTAATTTCTACCCATTTTCCCAATCTCACCAATGAACAAGACACTCATGAATTTTCACTCTCCCAAGGTGTTTACAATTGTTTCCCAACACTAGAATCTAACCCCCAAAAGAGAACCAACCCATAGCCTTTGATTTCACTAAGGATCTTCTCCTTTGATTTCACAAGACTCACCCATGTTGTTCACAAAAGACTCTCCACTCATGTGTTTCCCAACCCCATGAATCTTCCCCAAAAGGCACCAACCCTTTTCACAAGAGCCCCCTCTTTTGGTTCTCCAAGATTCACATCTTGAAGCTTTGAACCTCACCCAAAGACCCTCAACCTTTAGTATCTAAAACCCTAAAAGTTCCCTCCTTTGGTTTCCATGAGATTCACCAAGCTTACCCAACAAATGGGTCATGGAATGCCTTTAAAGTGTTCAGATTCGGACAAAATCGTGACACGATTGGTACGTACGACTCAAGGTACGACCAACCTTATCCTGAAAACGTGCCCAACAAGCTGAAAATCGTGTCACGTTTTCCCAAAATCGTGTCACGATTGGACACCCTGCAAAACATGCTCACTGCCTGCCAAAATCGTGACACGCTTATGAAATCGTGTCACGATTTCTCTGTTCTTCCAAAACACAATTTTTGAGGCACTTTGCAACACCCCTATTATTGTATTATTTAAATAATAGCTCCTCAAATTTGATATTCTCATATGTCAATTTTAATAGATTAGTATATACGGAAGCAAAACCTTAGAGTATTCTCCATGGTTTGAAATTTGCACGGCGTAGGTTTGTCACACCGGAGTTTATTCCGATTCACTGCAAACTATTTCTATTGTTTGCGTGGGTGTTGCCAAAGTCCTCGTTAAAGTAGTTTAATCACGGTCAAATTGTTTATACTCATATCCTTAGAAAACCTAATGAAGTCGTTGATATTCTTGCTAAGTAAGGGTTGGATGGAGCTCGAGATGCCAATCAAGATTATTTTATTTTCGTCCTTATTTTATTTGGAATGTCACGTTGATGATTGCTAGTAGAAGTTTCAAGTTGTCTTTGCTGGGAGGTTTATCCCACTTTTGCTTGGAAGTTTCAAGTTGTCTTTGCTTGGATGGAAAAATTAACCCAAAACCGCCACTCAATTAAGAAAATGGAAGAGAGAACCTAGAGAGAGAAAAAACCCAAACCAACTTATTTTAATTTATTGGTCAAATATCATATACGTTCTTTAAGTTATATGATTATAATAATTCAGTCCTTTAACTTTTTTTTTTACAAATTGGTTCTTTAGGTCATAAATAACTAATCATTACCCTATTTTCATCAAACTCGGTTAAAAAGTGTTTATGTGAATGTTTAATGTTATGTTGGTATGTCTAAATTCACCGCTCTCCAAACTAGAGTTCATGTGTATTATTCAATATTTTTTTTGAAGAAAGTGTATTATTCAATCTTAATTTGAAACAAAATTGATCATTTACTAGATTTAAAATACGATTGATAAATATTTATCTGTAAAATTAGGCTTGAATTCAAAAACAAGAAGAGTATAAAATGTGTTAGTAACCATGTTTAATGTCATAAATACGTTTGAACCTACGATCTCAATGTTAAATGTTCATTGACACTTTTAATGAAGTTGGTTGAAAAAAAGGACAACAATGTGAATATTCTATGACTTAGAGGACCAATTTGTAGCAAAGAAAAACTTAAAGGTCTTGCTAACCAGTGTCATCAGGACAATGGTTAAGGAGACTATAAATAGAAAATTTGTCTTAAAAATATAAATTTTGACTTTTGATTAAGTAATAACTGCACTATTTTTTATAAAAAAGTTATTTGTTTTGGTTGATTAATCAATGTCATGAAGGCACTGTTTAGCATTTTCCAAAACTTAAGGAACCAATTTGTAGTGAAAAAGACTTAGTATGTGTTTGGATACACGTTGCACAACAATTGCCAAGTTTAGCTTCAGGAAAAACGTGTGTTTTTTGCCACTTGTTGTTGTTTCAAACACCTTTAGCTTCAGGGAAAATATTAGTTTTTTACCACTTGATGTTGTTTCAAACACACGCTTAAATATCTAATTTGTTATTAACATCAAACTTAAAGAATCGCGTGAGATATTTCGCCTAATTTATTCTGCGTCAACTTTTTATAGCTAGTCATATTTTTATCATGTGATCTATAACTTGATATCACTAGGTAATATATTAACTAATAGATTTGACATCTCTTGCTTTACTTGCCATTCATAATAAAATTTGATTTCCAATTCGAAAGACTGAGTCTTTTGATTCACAATTTGATTGTAGATTTGATAATCATGAATGTAGTCAATCTTTTAATACAATTTAGACCGAATTATTTTGGAAGGAGCAATGATATATGCATGGTTATTGTGATAACTTTTATGACAAACTTCATTTTCTCCCTTCTTATTGATCAAAAACAATAGAGATAGAAAAAAAATAGTGAGGAAAAACAATGTGAGTATAAGAGAGAAAGAATTGTCAAAATTTGTTACATAATGGTTATAAAAATATCATTTCTCTTTTGAAAGATAGTGAGTAAGACCCCGTAAACAATTTTTTCACTTATAAAAGATAGCAAGTAAGACCCCATGAACAATTTTTTATAAAGTTGCTAGATTAGTTTTTTTCCTTGTCCGAGTTTGAACCCATGACTTCGAACTCATTATTCCTTAACTCAACCTAGTTGACCTACCCAAACCCCACGAAGACACCGTGAATAGAATCATCGAAAGAAAAAAAGCGAGCCTGCAAATCTCAAAATGCAAAGTTCTGTCTTCCAAACAATAAGGGACTATAGTAAGAAATCTTAATTGCAAGCATATTAAGTTGCTATAATATTCACGTTTAAACTACAAAACGCTATATATATATATATACATAGATTAAATCTAATTAAATGAACTATTTTTAATTCAGGGACCACCAAAAACCTATACACAGTACATCGGCAAACATGGCAATCGGTAAATTTGTACACCTTTTTATAAAATCAACACCATTGTTCAGGAAAATACTTGTTTACTAGAACAAGAAATTTCAGATAATACCCATAAATTACTTTCCATGTTCCACCCAACTTATTCTTTATAAAATGTCTCCCATGCTTGGCTCCCCATCTGAATCATCTCAATCCAGATTCACAAGTACTGCGGAACATAGCACCTGCAGTGGTACAGAAGGAAAGATTTACCTTTATAATAATTCAATAATTACAAACAGAAAAGCGCCCTAAAACACATGAACTTCCTGGAAAGGGTGTCCTGTTTTCAACAGCAGAGTAGTAAATTCAATTTGTCAAGCTTATGAATGTTCATTTGCGAATAAGCAAGCCGGTTCTTAGACCCTATGTGTTTTTTCGTAAGGATTTTCTGTTAAGTAGCGAAGGCAGGGTATAAAATACAGGTTCAATTAGATGTGGGCGACAAACGTTTTGGAAACAAAAATTGGAGATCACAAATTCACAATAACAAATGTATAATGCAGCTTCTTTCTTGAGATCAATTTTCTTGTCACCACCAAACCAAACCGACCCACTATTGGATATTTATGGTTTCTAGCAACTTCCTGGTTATACAAATGTCAATATTAAGACTGATGCGAGAGAGAAGAAAAGAAATGAACTTACCAGCAGGTGAAAATCAGTGAATCTTTAGGTTTGGGCACATTCAAAAGGTCGCAAGCGTAGTGATCCTTCAGGAAACTCATGCATTCTAAATGGTTCTAAGAGCTCAAAGGGCCTGCAGAAAAAACAATCAGCTAACCACAGTATGTCCTAAATGGCTGATTTGTTTCTGGAAGCATTAAAGGAGAAGACAAGTTATTTGGACATGTCTATTTAGCACAAAAATAAAAGAAGTACAAATCAAAATATCATGCTCAATTGACTAACACAGTTAAGTAAGAAAGACATTAAATCCAACCCTTACATGTATCACCTGGATACTGTCAAAACTCAAAACTACAATTACAACCTACTTTATCAGATTAAGTCAAGGAATAATGATCAGATAAGCAACTTTATCAGCACAAGTCACGGAACAATGATCAGATAAGAAATTTCTGCAGTTGGACATGATACACCTAACATTAACAGCAGTAGCTCAATTAATATAGAAGCTGGTCATTTTTATGACTCTAGATATTAACAAATGATAGACTGAAAAGTATGTCCTGCTTAATTTCACCATCAAATTTACTTGAAAGATATCATGTATCATGTGTATGTGCAAAATAATGAAAAACCTAGCTGCATCACTTCTCAATCCTATATAGGCAGATTTTGAGATTCTTACAGCATTGAATCCCTATTACGGGATAACTTTTGTTGATTGTTCTTCATAGCAACCAACACATCACCAGTTTCTGGTCCTGCAGAACCACCAGCTACAGAAGATGCAACAGGAGCACTTGGAGTCCATATCTAGGAAAATCCATCACCATAAAGCTTCAGAGATTGAAACATTTATTCAACCCCAATACATCATAGAATAAACATCATAGAATAATGATTCTCACCTTTATCGTGTTATCAATCCCACTTGTTGCCACAACAAAATCAAATGGATGACATTGTACGCAATTTACAACTGTAGGACAAAGAAATAGCTTCAGATAACAGTACAAGGGGCGACTCCAAAATCCCAAAATCATAGGAGAACAATGTTACCAGATTCGTCGCCACTCAGTACTTTCATGAGTCTTCCAGTCCGCTTTTCCCAAATAAAACATCTGCCATCATCACTTCCACTGGCAACATATTCACCTATAAACATACAAGTGAGAAGTTCTAAATAAAAATTGCAAATATGGACCAAATGTTAACACACACATTTGTTGCTTATTATCTAGAGATGAACAAATCAGAACGAGGAGATTCATTATGGTAGCATAATTGAACAGTCGCATGCCAGAAATATACAATAAAACCGCCCTATGCCTATGCACATATCACCTAAACCAGTGCTTTTCATTTCTAAGGATAATATCGTCATTCAAAGTAAAAGAGACAACTCAAGAGTATAATTTTATCTATTTCAAGGGCGACAGCTTGTTACTTACCATGTAAATGTAGCCCTGGTATTTTGAATAGATTAAAGCAAATCGTTTTTGGACATAACATACATTTTCTCCATGGTAAACTCCAATAACGCAAGAATACCATATGAAAATAAACAGTAACTGAGAGAGAGAGTTGTTTTTGCAATGTTGTCAAGATCAAGATCTTAACTAAAGATCGGGAGGGGGTAGCAAAATCGCAACTGGGGTCGAAAGATCCTACCTGATTAATCAGGTAGGATCGGGAGAGTGTATCAAGATCACAAAACATAAGATCATATCCAAGATCGTAAGTTCCTACCAAAACGGAAATAATATTCTGTATATATTGGAGAGAAGATAGATGAAGAAGGGGCAGGGAGGCAGAGAGATGCAAGGGTCGGAAGAAATAGAGCAATCACAACAGGGGAATAGCATAACTAAGAAGTTAAAGTTGCTATTTTAGGGTTTAATCAAGACCACGATCCAGAACATGACCCGGCCCAGAATGTGAGGCACTATTCCAGCAATCCAAACCGCAGTACAGTCGCAAAACTGTGTGGTTTCACGATCCCAAACGCGATTTCACTCATGATCTAACCAAAACAGAATTTCACTCACGATCCATATTGCAGGCCAGTCGTTGAATCGCAAAATCATACAATCTTACAATTAAGACCACGATTTTGATAACTTCAGTTTTTTGCGCGTTTCGTAAAATTATGATAAAATTCATAGCTGATTATAAAAGTCACAGAAAAGCTTATAAATAGAACACCTTTTTGACCAAGAAAATTGGCCTGTTTTATATCAGTCCCCACATTGCAGTGCCCAATAAACCTCTGCTTCATATCAATAGCTGCTTCGGGCTGCATGATAAACAATTAAGAGTACAATTAACCAAAATGTATGAGCAACTTATTACGTTATTAACAGAATGGTCAATAATATATGGATACAGATCGATAAGAGTATCAGATACGATATGTAAAAGGTACATTCTTGAAAATTGTTGGATAAGTTACAAGATACACATTTGGTACACACACACACACACACACACACACACACACACATATATATATATATATATATATATAATTTCATTCCCAAAATTCCAAACTAAGAACACAGGCGTTTAATGTTGTTAGATATTGTGTATGGACTTCGGATACAAAATACATATGTAACAGAAATAAAATGTCCAACAAACAATCAGCCACAAACATCAACTAGAATATCAAAAGAGTGCGTTGAAAAATGGACTTGGGCATAAAACAAAATATGTCGTGATCAGCAAGCTTTTTGGTCCTACAACTCAAGAAACCGCTGTCATTCCAAGTAAAATCTCCCAAGAGAACGCTCAAGTTCTAGATAAGGGAATGATCAATATCTTCACACCAACTTGAATTGGAGTGTCCAACAATAGGGGTTACTCGGTTAGGATAAGGTAAGTGAGTACATTATCTTGTTTCTGTTTTTGATTTTTTTTTTTGAAAAAGTTCTGTTTTTGAATTATGTTTCCATTTTGTTATTTCCTTGATTATTAGGAGTTAGGATAAGTGTTATCAATCCCGAGCAGCGGAGCATATCGACCAGCCCGAAAATGTGAGTGAGTTAGTGAATAATGAGGTTACTGCTATTTAGAATTTTTTATACAGTTTATATAATTTATACATGGGTGTGTGTGTGAGCGCGAGCGCATAACACACATAAAAAAACTAAACAGCTAGCTGTGATTGACTAGTGAGACGAGAGGGTCAAATATGACGGCATGAATGAGACAGTATGAGAGAGGAGCCCCCCAAACTTATGATGTTTTTTAATTGGAAAGATAACAGAAATACCCCAATAGAAAGTCCTAATGTTTGGATTCTGAGGTTTTTTTATTTTTATTTTTATCTCATTACGATGTACGGCACTGTTCTTTTAAAAAATTATCTCATTATTATTTGTCACACCCGCTATTTTGGCTGCTATAGTGACCGCTACCCTGAACAGCTCTGCTATTGCATGTCCTGCGGAGGTAAGGGCTGGTCCTCTGTAGTGTGCTATCGACAAAGTAGGACAAACTATATCTCTCCCTTTCTCTCTCCTCTATGCCTATTCAACTGTAATCACTGATGATGAAATACGATAAAAAGAATGAACAAAACTCTTCTTCCAATTTTCAGTAGAAGATAACAAAACAGACCTGGTATGAAGCTCTACCATTCTGTGATGATGATGATGATGAGGGTGATTCGTCCGAGCCACTTGCTTCAACATTTTCTCTCGAGTCACCTCTTCGATGAATTCTAAGATTCAAACTCCGATGAAGAATATTTGAATCAGAATCATGTTCCTCGTCACCAGATACTGATGTTTCAAAATCCAACTCCATTTCCTCGTCATAATCAGAATCATCCCTGTCAGATCTCTGACCATCTTGTGAAGTATCGCTATTAGCCTCTGATCGGTAGAGAATGTCACTTAATGATAACATTCTTCCACCTCTTCCATTATTTGTCTTACTATTTTTCTCAGTTTCAGCTGTTAAAAAAACCAGTTACATCCACATATCATTAAAAATTGGCATGTAATTTTCCAGACATAAAAAGCAATATTTAGAAATTAGATTGATTTTTGTATACAAAGTTTTAGCAGTTATGGTATACAGTAATTATTAAATACTTCAATTTTGACTGCCTTTATAAGAAACAGCGAATTTAAGTGAGCTTCATGAGGTACAAACTTCTTTAGGGTCACTCACACAAACTTCATTAACAAGAGAAGTGGAAGAATAACTATAAAAGTTCTTACAGTCAAATCATGACCATCTTGTCCATACCTAAAACTATATCCTTCTTCACATTCTCCACTCTTTCAGCAACTTCAGATTTGGATGGGGCCAATGAGTGGGAAGCAACAGCAAAATCCAAAGCTTCTTTGTGTTTTCCCAACTGCAAGGAAATAATATTCAGTAATGCATTCTGTTCCCAAAAAAATTATTCAGTTATGAGTTTTAAAACTTTAAAAACAGGTTCTGCAATCAGAAAGCCTTCTGCATACAAATGGTGTGATAACAGACATAAATTCATACATACTGTTAACAGATTTATGAGAAAATAAACGCCTTAAATCTCAAATCCTATAGAAGCATTTGCTGTCGCCCTCAATCTTATCAAGCTGGGCTTAGTGTCTCAATTTTGTTTCTCATCAATAAGAATTTTCATATATAAACAAGTTTCGACCTTCAGACTTCTATGATCTTCTGGCTCAACAATTAAGTTTGTAATCCTAATCTACAATTTTTGTAATGAGCGCATCTAATTATCTTGCTTGTCACACCTCCAATCCTAGCAGGGTAGCAGGTACAGAAATCATATATATCAAGATGATTCAAAATATGTATAGCCCTTTTTTACTATTCAAGTTTTAAAATATTTTCCCGTCTGCAAACCCCTCAAAAACCAGCACACACAAACTAATGATCAGTATGTGCTTCTGCTTCAATTCTCTTCCGCACCTCACTACTGCAGCATCTATGAAACCCAAGTTTACACACAAAAGCACGCACTGCGAGAGAAGGAGGGGGGGTCCTTAATTCTGAAACAAAACATCGAATGAAATACACAGGCTTAAACAAAACCTCCCCTGTTGACTTCATCCATCAATATGAGTACACTTACCATATTTCTCATAAAAACAAACCCTCAGAAACTTTAATTTCTATCAACAAAAATTATGACTCCGGTAACTTGTCATGTTTCAAATGCGAGTCTTAAATGCACCAATAATCATGAAAACCACCGTTACACATTATTCAATAAAGATTCAAAGTAAACACATTCTAAAAATGTAGTTCATACAACCAAGAGTACCTGAGACAATGCTTCTGATATGTAGTAAAGTGGTTTATATGCGGATTTATCAAATTTCCTAGCAGCATGGCAGTCTCTTATAGCCATATGAGCATCGTTTTTCCACTTCCTCTGGATGTCGAGGTAATTTCAAAAGATGTTCGATTCAGTAAAATTGAAAAAGAAAACTGAACTGAAAGTAAAAAAAAAAATAAAAAAAAATTCTAATGCAGTTTAGTAATATTAAGAACCTTAAGCAATAGTGCAGCACGAGTGCACAAGCATTCCAGTTTTAGTGCAGGTCCAATAATATGATTGTAGCCATTCAAAACTTCATTACATGCCTCAATTCCATAATAGGGTTCCTCCTCCTCCAATGACTTCTTAGCATATTTTATTAGTTTCCTACACTTGTCAAGCTGTAAAAATCAAGTTAGTTAGCAAAACACTATGCAAAATTAAAGAAATGTTTATTACATCACAGATCTACATCATGCAAAATCAACTATAGATATATTTCCAAATTAATCATACACCGCATACCTTGGCAGCGATGTTCTTTTTAGTGTGAAAACCATTTGTGAAGATATTGGAAACAAAAGGCTGTAATTCTACCCCATTAACGCTTGGAGAGTAAGTCGTCAGCTTTGAAACATCTCCTGAAGTATATTGCACCTCATTCACACCAGCTGCATATTGCAAGAATAAGCATAATCTCAACAATTTTGACAGTTCTGACAAACATAACAGGTAACTTACAGCTAAAGAGTAGGAGCTAGGTTAGATAAACTTTGCAATAAGCACTTACAGAGAAATATTTTCCGAATCTCGCAAAATGTACAAGTCTTTTAAACAAAATACAAAAACTTTGTATGTAAGTTGAAATTAGCTTCAAAATCTCAATTTTTTTGGAAGATTACTCATTTAACTTCTCCATAAACACCTACAAGCTTATAATAAAGGCTTTTTAATAAGTGAACTATAAAACTTATTTTAAATGAGAAGCTCACATAAGCTTGAAATTAATCAAAACTAGGCCTAGACCTTTGAGAACATCTGAAACCACACCATACCAAAAACCTAATGATAAATTAGCCGTGAATCAAACAAAACCTGTCAAAATAAAATGAACGATACAGATCGAATGGGCTATTTTAGGAAGTGAGGCGTCCCCATTTAGGATACAATATACATCAAAATAATATAATAAGAAATAGAGAGAAGTTGCAAAAAGATGCACGGAGAAGTACAGTAAAAGCTAAAGGAAGAGATCTAGCATATGCAAGACTATCAAATGGCCTCTACAAACCCCAATTCAAGAACAAAGAAAAAATTATTATCGAACCTTAATTGTTTTGTTAAGAGTTTCGATATTTGACCTACCTTAGGAATACTACACACCTCACAGCACTCTCTCCTTTTTATGTGAGTTAATGATTGTTTGCATAATATCAAACATAGCATAAATAAATAACATGATAGTGTTCAAAAGAATTTGCACAGATAAACTGCTGCATAATTAGACTGCTTTTAATCTAATACCAAAAATAATTTGACCAGCTGCACATTATTTCATACTATAAAGTGACACATAATAAGAAATGATCAAGAAACAAGGTATAGTGTAAAATCGTTTTACCATGATTTACATTCATCAAGTAAACATGCTCTCCGCTATAGCTGAGGAGAACCTCAGATCCATCAGGACTAAATGTAACATGAGTTAAGTGCAAACTTGGATGTCCCTGGAAGAAAAAGACATAATATAAGTGCAACAGTACTTATTTGAAGTAGAAGGGAGGACTTAAACCTGCACAACATCTCAAAGAGGAAAATAGATGAGAGGCTGTGGTAAATACTAAATTCTAGAACCCAAAGTATATGCTGCATTACTTCAGTATAATGATAGGGAATGATAAGGGGTGTTTTCTTCAAGGTATAGAATCGTATTTTCAAGTATATTTGGCAACTATGCAAAATTCCTAGAAACTATTTCTGTTCAGACAAGTATATAGTACAATTTACAATCATATGTATGAAAATATTTGAAATGGATATAATTGTTTCCCTTTATCATCCAAGAGTGTGTGCAAAAGTTAAAATTCCTGCTCCCGGCCTTGGTTAGTAAGTTGACATGAAGATGTGAGTTTTGTATGACCAAAAAGAAAAGATTTTTATCATATATGAGAAAGAAAGAATTGCAAGAGAAAGTGTCAATACCCCACCCACCCACAAAGCGCCTAAAAAAGCAGAGCTTGCCAACATATCCATTTTTCCTTTGATGGCATAGTCTATGGTTTAGAAGGCTTTGTACTGCACTCCTTTCCCCTAGTAAAGATTTACTTTTTACCAAAAAAGGGAACTTGTTATCTCCCCAATACTTAAGATTTAAGTGAATACTACCATACTTTTTCAAAAGCAGTCAATAGTAGAGTATTAAAGCAAAGGACTAACACGATCAGAAAGGTGCATTGGACAAAAATAATTAACACAAGGAGGTGGAGGCATTCTTTTTCCACAGGAGCTTAGAGGTGGCAGCATCCTTCGATCATACAGACGTGCAAAGGCATCACTGCGAGAATAAGAAAACATAAACTCAGTTTGAAATTGAAATATTTAATTAAATAACAGATAGCATCACTGAAGATACTCACCTCCCACCAACAAGAAGCAAATGAGGTCTAGTTGAACTAATATCAAAAGATTTTAAAGCAAGGACTTGTTTAGGAGGATCACCAAGGGATCTTTTAGCTCCATTCCTTAAGTCAAGCTGGCATTGGCCATTAAATGTGAAAGTCAATAAATGAAAAACTCAAAGGAGTTCGGCTACAGAAAACAATAATCATAATACACCATCTTCTTTACCATCTTTCGGTGGAAAAGTCGAAGAATTACATTATTAAAGCATAACTGTTGAGATCCTATCTAATTCCAGAGGATTAACAAAAGGCGATAGTGAGAGCATCACAAGACCTAAGATGCAGCCATAATATCAATACAGCTCATTTGATTTTCCTTGAGATGCCTTACTAGCTTTAGTCATACAGGTTTCCCATTTGCACTTTTAATTTTAATATGTAAATAAGCAACAATAATTAGTAACGCACAAAGAATAAAGTTTGATGGACCCGTTATACCAAAAGTTTATCATAGAGGGAATAAAAAGGGAGCAAGGGAGTGATTTTTCCATACCAGCCCAAACCAAGGAGCAGAATGGGCCGGAAAGAGTGGGCCTACAAGTATATGCAAGGAGGAGTGATGGTATAACAACATGGGAGGGAGAGAATCGATTACAGGCGACGTAACAGAAATGACAGTTAGCATTGGAGAGTGATGGGAGATATAGAGAATCATTTCTGTATAGTGGCGAAGTAGGGGTCGTTGGGAGGCAAGGAAAAGAATTGGATAGTAGTGGTCAGGCGTTGCCTTGGTGAGGGTTGTTTTCTTCATAAAGAGAGCAGTCTAGTTATCTTACATTCATCAATAGTCAACTCTATTTTCCTGTGATGAGCTTTGCTCCATTGTAAGCAAATTCAATACAAACTAAAATCTCCAGTCCATCATTAGTTCGGCTAATATGTTTCTGTTTGAGCACTTTAATCTGAGTTTTTTAGTATATTAGTTCGGCTAATTTGTTTCTGTTTGAGCACTTTAATCTGAGTTTCTTAGTATCTTTCCAACCAAAAATATCAAAAAAATATTGAATTCTTACAACTGCTACATCAAGAATGAAAAGAAAAGTTTGCTTATTTCCCCTCCCTCCATACGAAAGCAACTTCCCATTTAATGTGCAGAGAAAAATATAAATGAATATTAAAAAAATTATTTAAAGAATGCATAAAGAATATTTTACGCATCCAATAAAATCTTAAACCAGGTCCCGATAATTTTCCTAGAACCTTCTATGTTATACTATGAAAAATGGATTTTGATTGACACGTGACAAGCAACCAAAACTAAGGCAAGCTTGTTTGGACAATGACTTCTAACCATCAAGATAAAGGGAATTTTCAAGATTCAACCCAAATTCGTCTTTTCGCATGCCAGACAATGTTCAGTAGAATTCAAAACTGATAATCGGGAATCACTACAAACGAATTAAACCACTTACAAGAACATTGTGACACTCTTGGCGTAGAGATCCTGCAGGAGGACAAGAGGTGCCTTCCCGAAAATCATGCTGTCTTAAGGTTCCATCTTCACTGGCACTCCATACCACATTGGGGTTTCCATTTTCAACCTGCAAAAAAGAACATATAAGACATGGAAATGCATTTAATTTCCTTTGACCCCCCCATTGATGCAATGTTATTGAAACTGTCAATTCAGGATTTTCTTAGACCACATAACTTACAGCCAATTTCTTGACCCTACGAGTGTGGCATTGGTAAAGTGCTGATGGAGTAATGGGATTGTCATTAAGTCCATTCCCACTTACGCGAGACCTATTGAATAACCGAACCTGCCAAAAGAAAAAACATATGAAGTTGGGGGGATTGAAATTGCATTAGCCGCTAAAAATATCAAATGGATCATTACTTCAGCATCTCCAGCTCCAGAGACTACAAGCTCATCAGATGTTTCTGGTATGAACTTAGTACAGAATATATTTGCAGTATGTCCGGTGTCAATTGAATGCACTAGTTTCTGACCAGCATAGCTCCAAACATTGATCTGCAAAATTTCATGCAAACAATTCAACGGGGTATATTTTGCAAAATAGAATTCCCATACTGCAAGCAGTTTCAAATCTTTTTCTTACAAATTAACTTCCATCTACTCTACAAAATTATGGTTTAGATGTCAAAAAGAAATGCATCATACCCTCGTATCATCTGATCCAGATACCAATAATGAACCTTTTGAATTCCAAGCAATAGCATTGACACAACCAAGATGTCCCTATTCAAATCATGAGCAAAAGGACACTCATCAAAAGGCAACAAACAAAACGAGCGAACATAGAATCGCAATGAGGGTAAAATGCTCAGCAAATGAAGCAAGATTTAAGAAACACTGGCAGAGAATGTATATTGCAATTTATGGAAAGGTAATGCCAACATTTTTAACAAAATGATAAATATGCTTGTAGGAGGAACACTCAGATCAAATGTGTGTTGATGTCCGACACCAACACATGTTTGTAGGACAGACACTCAGATTAAACGTGTGTATAGTGTTTGTGTAGCATGTCCAACACCGACTTGACAAAAATGTGTTTACATTCGATAGTTCTATTTTCTGAAATTATTATTATTATTATCAGTGTCAATATGTTAGTGTTGTGTCTCCTAACAGTGTCGATAGCTGTGCTTGATAGCTTGCCTCTTTGAAGAAATATAAGTGTAATAAACTACATAAATAAATAAAAATAATAAAATATAGTAGTGAAACATATTTTAGAAATATAGGATAATGTTTTAGACATGACATGATGGGAGAAAGCTACCTCTAACTCTTTTTCTTGAGAAAGTCTTCGAATCAAGGAGGAGTGCGTCTGCAAACTCTGATTAACATCCTAAGCAAAACAAACACAGCATTTTATTGATGAAGAAACAGTAGAAAAATGATAGAGCAAGAATTTGATCAGAATTGAAAATCGGAATGAGCAGAGTAATCGTGAAGCAAAGAATAGAAGAAGGGGGACATACAGGGCGAGAGTGAAGGTATCTGGAATCGAGAATTTTGTGTATGTTTCCGTCGAGAAAAGGAGTGGAATCCATTGTAGAGTACAAGAATCGATGTTTCAGAGAGAGAGAGGAAGGAATCGATTGATCAGTTCAGCGTAATCTTTTCATCAATCAGGCGGTTATTTTTGGAATACAATCCCCTCCAACTCCAACTCCAACCCCAACCCCAGACACTTCTTCTTCTTTCCTTCCCTTTCTCCTAATTATTTTATTACAATAAACCCCCTCTAATCTTTGTTAAATATAAAAACTTAATGCATTCATAACCTTAAAATCTTCAAAACTTATATTTTCAATGTAATATTTATTTTAAAATTCTATTATCTTGTGTTCTAAGGGCATAAGTTTTCTTCTTAATTTAATCTTTTCTTTTGACAAAAAAACAATTCTTAATTTAACTTTTAAACTCTAAAAAAAATACGTCATATTCTTCCTAATATTGTAAATCTTTTTGACTATAAAATATTTATCATCATGAAATTTATCACATTCTTCTTTAAATATTGTAAATCTCTTTGACTATGAATTATAAGTATAATTAATATTTTTGTTATAAAAAAAGTAATCGACTTGTTCTTCATTATTTTTTATTAATGCTTTGTCAATATTATATTTAAAATTTATAATAAAAAATTGAGAGAGTATTCTTTTGTGTTAATCCTTCGATTTTTTGAAATAATTTATTTAGAGAAATAAGTAAAATGGAACAAATAATTATTCTCATGAACTTAGGATTTTTTAAAACAATTTGTCTCGGTGAGCCCAATCACTTTGACTAAATAATTAATAATTAATATTTTTGAAAAATAGAATAAATAAAAGGCAAGGAATGATGAGCTTTGTTTTGGTAATTGAAGGAGGGGTGTAGTGTGCTATGTTGCGTGATAGGTAAGCTCCCTTCGTTAGTGTACGGCTGGTGTGATGACTGATTGGCTTGAAAATTGGATATGTTTAGACATGGGTTTTGTCCCACCACACTGCAAATCCGTCTAAAGTGGGGACAAATCAGCTTAAGTATGTGCACAATTGTTTAATTAGTTTTTTTTAAGGAAAATGTTAGTGTTGTTAATTGTTAGGTTGTTTTTTTTTCCTTTAACATGATTTGAACCTTAATTTTGATTTACGAGGGAATAAGTAAAGTGAGAAGAACAAGATGCTAACTTACATGTCATATACATTGTAGTCAACGTTGTTAGCCTTTGATGAATGAAAGGGACTAATGTGATATCAATTAAACAAATTAAAGGACCTATCCACACCTATTTTTAAATAAGGGACTAATATGAACCTCAACATAAAGATAAAGGACCAAGAAAATATTTAAACCATCTTTTTATCATTATTCATCTCCAATAATTCATATTACCTTCTATAATTGAACCTTATTCACATTTGCATCACCACCATAATACTTCACAAGTGTGTTCCATGCAACCTTTGAGCTATATGCATCAACAATTTGTTGAATACCTTGTTCTATACACATTGATGAGTGTAGGATAAGGCCTTGCAATCTCCATTCTTTGCATCTTTATGCGAATTTCTCTAAGCTTATGTTTGGTTTATAGGAAGCGTTTCAACTCCATTGTTTACAACTTCAATAGCCTCTTGCAAGTTGAAGATCACCTTAAATTGTTTGATTTATTTATTTTAATTCTTTCCATCAAGACCCAGTAGGTTTGCAGAGAAGTTACTATTACCGACCATGGTAAATTGGTCTTCAATTGTTGGGATCGTGTAACCCAACTTTGATACCAATTTATTGGGGGATAAATATGATTGATTGAGAGATAAAGGATTGTGATTGAGATAAGAAGATTAAATGTGAAAGACTTGTACTGAATTACACTTTACATGATACACTTATACTACTTATAATACAGTCACTTGTGCAACAAGTAACATGTTTCTCTAACTAACTAATAACAGTATAACAACAAAAATAGTTGCAGACACAAATAACTAACTAATTCTACTTACACTAAACTAAACAAACTTAATTTGAATACTAATCTCAACAAATTACCGGAAGCTTAGAATAAGGTGTTATACCACACATCCAAAAAAGTTATACGTCGTCTCTGTTTAAAATCAATAGAGTTGTGACATTTGCAAAAGATTTTGCGACTCTTATTCACACATTTTATAATTTGAAAACACACAATTCAAATGGTTTTTGTTTTTCAAGAGTCTTTCGTGACACATCTCTTGATAACCCCTTTAGATTGATTTTGCAAGTCAATAAAAATCATGTGTAGCTTTTCTGTCTGACACACACACAATAGTGAGTACACACGTTTATGACTATATAAGATAAGATCTAAACACAACTATTTCAAATGAATTTAAAACTAAAAATGCGTGACATTTTTTGAAAAATAATAACTAAAAGATTAATCTATTTTTGTTTGAAATAAAATTAGTTACTCATTACCAAAAAAATAATTATAATTTGAATACTCTTTATTAAAAACTTCATCACTAGTCTAGATCTAGATAAGTCATCAACTGTAATTGATATAGAAGTTATGATTCATTGTTGGTCCACTTATCTTATAGTACACTTCTTTGTGGGCTAACTGTTAGTGCATTCGTAATAGAGCTTACCAATGATCTTATAGTACATATCAACAATAAAGGCTTATGCCTAAAAAAAAAACAATAAAGGCTTATAAAAATATATCAACAATAAAGCAATGATCTAACCTCTCAAAAAAAAAAAACAACGATCTAACAGTCAAAGCTCACGTGGAATTTGATAAAAATAAAGCTTTTCTTTTTTATTTTTGTGGTAAAGTAAAACACGTTTGGCGACAAAGTAACAATATTTTTTTTAAAAAAGCTTCTTCACTAACCAAAACACATTAAAAAAAATAACTAATGGAATAAAGTTAATGACGCAAATAAAATATTTCCCGCAAGTATATCATATAATATGATGATAATAGTTCTCTCTTGTGTAGGTCATGAAATATAGAACAATTGAACCAAAGAAAATCTCAGACTCTACTTACATAAATAATAATCTGTGACTTATTCCCCTCCTCCAATTTTCTTTAACTGTTAAAAAGATGCAAAATATTTAACAGCTGGTGAATTTACTCACTTCATGCCAAGAGCATGCAATACCAAGGACTATTCATTTTATCACCCACCTTCCACTCATGACCCACCTTATAGTTTTGGTACTCTTTGCATTAGATTCTTAAATATATATTTTTATATTTTTTTAATTATTTCTAGCTATATCTCTTCCTTTTTTTGGTATTGAACTGAGGGGACACCTTCCATAAAACACACATAATGTCCTTTTTTGGGGAAAGTAACCTTATGGAATATGGTAAAATTCCCATGCCACATGACTACAAAAGCTCTGATCCACAGGTTTTGTTTAGCTTCCTCCTTTTAGCATCTGGGCTATTACTATGTGAAGAAGAACATGAACCATCACCAGCATTGGTGTCATCACTTTTGTAGCTGAAGCACAATGTATCCAACACACCCATTGGGCTTTGAGGCACACTAGGGACAGAAGATGCACTTGAATCCTTGGCAGTGAACACACTGTTCAATGACATCTCTTGGACCTTTTCAACACACTTCAATAATCTCTCCTGTAATGACAACAATTAACACATTGTTAATATCAACTAAACAACCATGATCGTTAATTAATTGCGCATTTGATCAAATTATTACAAGCAATCAAGTGATCAACTAAAAACATCAGAGCATAAGTCTAACATTGTCGACAAATTACAATCAATCCTTGTTTAATCCTTGTTTAAGTTGTTATATATGTGCTTAAGAAGTAGTTATGATTAAACTCAAATGTTTAAATGATATGACGATCATGATCAATTCACATTGTCAGAAAAATTTACCTTGAGAGTACGTATGAACTAAAAATACATTAATATATAGTACATTGTTTTCTTGTCATTTGGAAAGGACCACCATTTTACCTTTTCTATGTATTGAATCAGAGTAGAAATTGATTTGCTACTATCAACTGCTTGGGTTTTCCCAACAACACATGTTGCCACAGCTGCTGCAATCTCTGATGGTTTGAATTCCAAGAAGTCAAGACCTGCATTGAATTCACACCATCAAAATTAATCAACTTAAATTCATGATTGTTTTCACTGCAAGGGTTTGGTTCTAGCATTTCAACAATTCACTTGTGCAATGAAGTTAGGGAGGGAAACATTTAGGTACCTTTGATGGTGCTTGATATAAGCTGAGTAGATAGCGAAATTGAAGAACTTAATGAACTCTTATCATCATCATTATCATTAATCTTAGAAAGGAAGTATTCAATGAAAGAAAATGGAGTAATTGCTTGCATTCTCCACTTCAATGTGCTGAGTACTAGAAGCTCCATTCTCTGAATGGTTTTAGCTTCAAACACGAACTTGGATTCACCAATCTGCACGCAAAAATCAACAAAAATCAGCACATGCACGATGAATAGAAATAGATTGACTTAACAAAGACCAAGCATTGAAATTGACAAGTTCCTAATCCTACCTGCAAATCAAGAGGCTGAGGAACAGCAGTTTCCTCTACTTTAGCTGCCAAAGATAAGCAAGCTACAGCCAACAATTGCATTGTCCAAGCTCTTCCCTTCTGAAATTGGAAACATAACATAAGATCAAAACCAATGCAGAATAAAAAGCCTATTTTTTTGTGTTGAAATTCTCTTTATTCATTAACTTACAGGGAATTCATATACAGAAAGGAACCGATCCATGTAATTAATGGATAGATAAGCACAAAGAGGACCAAAACCGAAATGTGCTCGAACCTATAAATCACAAAGAAAATTGCAATTAGATAAACATAATTAATCTGAACTCATCTCAATCTAATCCAATCTAATCTAATCTAATCTAATCTAATCCAATACAATCCATTCATCAATCAAATGAATTAACAGAAATTTACATTCAAGTCATCAATTCATCAAATACAAGGACAGTCCAATAGTAATCAAGCAATGGATTATGGATCATCATCATCAAACACACAGATTGTGATATGTATCCATAAAGAGATAATTCATTAAATCCAATCCAAATCCAATTAAAACGCCGCCAGACCCATCAAAAGGATTTCATAAAAATACTATTTTGTTTTTCACAATCAAAATGAAACAAATCAAAAAAAGAATCTACCTTTTGAATCCAATCGATGACTTCATTTCTAGCCTCAAAATCCAAATCTCCAAACTTCAACCTTTTCAAGTAATCAGCACCAGGCCATTGCTGACACTCTTTTTCCAACATCAGAACCAAACACTCTTCACTCTGCAATGGCAACTCATCAGGAACACCATCATAACGTTGTTGGGTCATCTGATGATCATTCCTAGGACGCCACGAATCCTCGTACACCTCCACCGAACCACCACCACCACCACCACCATATTCACCATCATCAAAAACACTGCTATCTTCCTCAGTACAAAGAAGGCTAGAAACACAATCAAAACTTGGTGCCATTCCAAAATAACACAATCCAATAACCCTTTTAGTTCAATTTAATAAAACAATCTTAAAAATGAAACCTTTATTTAGATTATAGATTTGGGTCTGAGTTGAATTAATAAGAACAAAACAAGTAAAAAAGAGAGAGACACAGTTGTTTTTGTTTTTTTTCTTATATGATGTTGTGGCCACTCACTCTCTCACTCAGTGACTATGCTTTGGTTCGAAGTTTCGGTCTGAAACAAGAGAAAGAGAGAGAGGGCTTATGAAGGAACCGAACGCCTCTTTTTAGGGTAAAGGGGTGAGTGGGGTTGAGGACAGAGAGATGGGTCTGTACAATGTGGATCGTTGCGTATGTTAAATTCGTATCAAACAAACTTGGATACTTAATACGAGTAATCACTAATTACCTCTTTTTGTGTATGAGTACACTGATACAGAGGAATCACAACAAACAAAAATACACTTGATTAATGCTCATTGAAATTGAAATTGAAATGGAAATTACTTTTTCACACTAAAAATATTAATCAAAATATATCATAAAATAATCATTGAAAACATAAAATGATTTAACTTTAATTTGAGTCGATATCCTTTGTGCTTACGATGGTAAAAATTAAAATGTAAAAATTGTTAAGTCTAACGTCATGGTTAAGGTTTGAAGTTCGACTGCTCTATTTATATCATGTTTATAATTTTCTAATAACTCTTGTTATTTCGTCTTTTACAAAAATACGTAATCATTCAATTTTACGGTACATATGTACGCTGCGCCTACGCAAGAATTTAATGATGTTCACAAAATCCTCAACCCATCAGTTCCACATTTTGACTATCTCTGCTTTACCGTGTAGATACATTCTTCACACTAGTTTTACCAAGAATATACTGTTTCTTCGATTTCGCTTGTAGTAATTGAGTAATTAAACACAGGCGTAAATTATGTACTTTTACCTTTTTTATGTATCAAGTATTACTAGCATGATGTTATTTCCAAATTTACCGAACGTTGCGACTGCTAGTCAATGCAATTCGACTACACATTTACTAGACTACAAACTTTCCTATGAAATCTTAATTTTAATAAATTGTATTAAATTTCATTACCGTGTTAAATGGTAAAAAAAAAAACAAATAACAGAATTTGAAAAACGTGTATAAGATTGTGCGAACAAATGTTCATGCTCTCAAAAAAAATTCTAAGAACATCCTTAATGGTGAGGTCTTAACCATTTAAGATTGTTAATATGTATTTTTATTGGGGAAATTTTTTATGGGGTCTTTTAAGACCTAGAGTCTCACTTAAGACATACATTTTTAAGTGAATCACACACTACTTTTTATTAAAATAATCATTGTATTGTTAGAATGTAGAGGAAATCTTATGTGGTTAAAACCACAAATATATTTGGTTTAGACGCACATACAATGGAAATAAGTAAAAAGAGAAAAAAAATCAATTTTTTTTATCAGGAAAAAAAATCAATTTATTGTTATTATTATTGAAAACATTGGTTAATGTGTATTGTTGTGTGTGCCTAGATGATTTAGATTTGTGTTTGTAACTACTACCTCCGTTTCAAAATACATGTCCAAGTCAACCACTTCACATATGCCAATGAACAATTTTGACTGTTAATATATTTAATTATCTAAAGAAAAAATTATAAAAAATTTAATATTTTGAAAATATTTGTCGAGACAAATCAAACAACATCTTACATGCTAATATTTGTATTTATACATTAGTTAAAAAGTATGGTCAAAGTAAATCAAGTAAATAGTGCACATTGTAAAAATTGGACATATATTTTGAAACTGAATCAGTATATTGAAATTTTCCCATAATGTAAATGATGAAGAGTTATTGGTGGAACATATTTAACCTGGATCTTCATTGGAGTGACTTAGTATTTATTAAGTATTGTTATTAGTGAAAAATTATAAAAAAAAATAATGTATACACGTAAGACTCGTTTAAAAACTCCAAATTAAAATTCGCCACTATAAATGTTCGAAGGGCATTATTTAATGTGCATACCTAAAAACATAGTAATTATGTTCCGGGGAGTATTTTTTTATCCAAAAGTTATTACTTTTAAATTATTTAAACAATATCTCAGATATGGATGACAATGCGTACCCCATAGGTAGGGTACTACAATGTCCTTCCCCATACCTACATTTGTAAAAAAATACACGTATTCGTGCCCGTACTTTTGTGGGCAACAACTTTAGTGCCCTTTCTCATATCCTATGGGTACCTTAGTGTTCATACTCGCACCCACTACCCGCACGTTAACTATAAAAAGACAATAAAAACATCACAATTGAAATAAAATTACGGTATAAATTTTTTAAAATTAACTCATAAAATTGTATGAATCATAGTATTTAGTCAAATAAGAAACATCCAAAATATCCCTAAAAATTTGTACATCGACAGGATAAAGTTGTTATTGAATTAAGCAATTTTTTGGTTTAAGTTTGGGTCTAGGCTTAAATAACTAAATAAATTAATTAATTATACATCAAAAATAAATAAATTATTTATGATATTATATAAATATATAATGCGGGGTTGTGGGCTTAGATAGTATAGTATCCTTACCCGTGCCCATATCCATTTAAATTTGTGAGTATTATCCGGACTCGTGTCCCTACCCATGAAAGCGGAGTTTTATCCTATTCATTATAGATATTTTTTGCGGATACTCATAGGTCTAGGTTCAATTGTCATTCTTAATCTCGGAGGACTCGTATATTTTTTATAGATCGTTAGCGAATACTTAAAACATATTTTAAAGTACAATAGATGAAAATGGCCAAGAGGTGGTTACCATTACTTTCTTTTTTTTTACAAGGGGGTAGTTACTGTTACAATGGTCAATGACAAATGAAATGTGGTATTAATTAATAAGGAAGGAGGTAAAAGGGGTTAAAGTAAAATTAAAAATGTTCCCTCAAAAAATAAAAATAAAAAGTAAAATTAAAAAGGTAAGGATGGGACCAAACCAATGGTACGTGGTGCAGAGGGTGTTGTATTCTCCCGTGTCGACGCGTGTGCTACGCTGACATTGGAAGCGTCGTTTCGTCCTTACGTCACTTTTCTTATTCTGTATTACTAGCTGTCATTTCCCTCCACCATTCCCCGCCAAATATCTATTTTATTTCATTTCAATATACTCAAATTTTCAAAACAAATATAAAAACTAGTTTCTATTAAAACAAAAATTCATTTTAATATATATGCAATACAGCTATTTAAGCATGATTGGATCTTATCTCACGCGAATGGTGGCAAATGTTGAGAACAATTTTTGTTATGGTAGATAAACAAATTTATTAATTTAAATCCATGATATTGTTTTTTCTTTTGACAAGGGTTAGATTAATCCAATCCGTTCACAAATAATAACAAATTGGTATAAATTGGTCGAGTCTATCTTGTGCTGGTCTACGATTAAATTGTCTGATTTGCATACTATGAAAAAAAAATGGTTTAATTGCAACTTTGAACCTCCTATTTTATTGTTCTTCTCTTGAAAAATGGAAATTAAAAAAAAAGTAAATTAAAACCAAACTCAAATAAAAAGAACAAATCATCAGATAAAATAACACCATAAAAATAGATAAAACCTAAGCTTATCAAAATTCTTGCATATAGTGAATCAACTCACAATACCAAGTGATTAATGAACTTGAGAAATGACTTAGAAAAACTTCTATAGTGTCTGTAAATCGATCCAGGCTTTTAAAATAAATTGGAAATATCTTTTGTATGAGTGAATCGATTTAGTGATTAGAATCGTAATCAAATTATTATTAATTGAATAGTTCAAACATGTGAACCATATCACTTTTACGAGAAAAAAAAGACATGTTTATACTTATAGAGTGTGTGAATCAATTCATAGTGTATTATGAATCGATTCACTTAGTAAAAAAAAGGTTTTTTTTAAATGTTGGCTTAAGGATTTCTAAGATACAAAACTTGAAACAAGATCCCTAAGTGTTTTGCACTATTTGATTTGACAGAGTAATGACACGATAAAAATAGCACTTTTGTTGATCTTCTTAAGGTCTTCAGCTCCTTATATAGGTAGGGATTTGAGAGACGTTGAAGAAGAGTGTCATCGCATTAAAAGTCGTTGAGAAGCTTCAAATTAAGGATGTTGAGTCATTGCCTGATATGGATAATTCTATTGGATAGTCATTCGAAAGTCATTTGCTAAAACTGGAAATATCTGTTCATTCTTATTGCCCTTGAAGTTTTCTGTCTGTTTCAACACGTGGTTAGAAGAAGACAAAATTGTACTCAAATCCTTTGATGGAGACAACTATAGAAGACAACAAATCTGACGTGGAGTCTGGGTCCCTCATGTTCTTCCGAAGTTTGAATGTCTTTCAAGTCTGACGGAGTCTTCTGAGTCTATCTGGGTCTTATGAGTCTGATGATCTCCGCAGAGTATGATGAGGTCAATTTTCAGCTTCTGAGAGACGTCCTCTTCTTCTGATTCAATATGTTGACTTATGGTTGACATTTCTTCATGTATTCTACCATAGCCTTTTAAGTTTCTCTTGAGCTTTTGATGCTTCAATCTCTTGATGGATATATTTTATGATCTTGCGCACTTGAACAAATATTAACATATCCAATTACTTTTCAATATTTTGTTATCATTAAAATCTTAAAGGAATTATACAAACGACTTTAGTTCCAACACAAAGTCTCAAGTTAAGACAGCCACACTAATTTAAGCGGATTTGTAACAAAAAGTTTTTAAAGCCATTAAATTAACAAATTTGATACATTAATTGTACTAAGATACATTGAATTACATAGACTTATTAATTTATTTTCGTTTTTTTGAGAGGAAATTTATTTTCGTTCTTATCTTTCTTATACCACGTGAGAGAAAAAAAATGGCAAAGCTTTGTCCCTAACTATTTTATTTTCCATAAGACATTTTGGTTCTTAGGGTTAAATCCCTTCAATCAAGTAATTGTGTAGCCCACACACCTTACCTAACGTGGTTGTGATGCGAGTGTGACATGGCATATGCAAATCTATCATTAGTGTTAGAACACTATCACATGAATTTTATGTAATAGTGACCTATGGATTTTATGTAATTGTGGATGACATTGGGGGTGAGAACCTGTTGATAGAATTAGTTTTTGCCGGACTTAAGTTTAGTCTCTTAAAAATTGAAGTTCAAGGTCTTATCGCATACTTGTTTTTTAGGGTTTAAGTTTAGTCTCTTTTAAAAACATATTTTAGTTTATATGAACATACATATTTAAATAACTAATGTGATATATATTTAAATAGAGTAATAAAGTAATAATCAAGTAATATTAAACTCTCTTTTGATATTTAGCATGACATTTTAAAGAATTTTATTATATATGTATTATAATTTCAATTCTAGTTCTTAATAGTATGTTTACATATATGAAAAATTAATGTAGATTAATAAGTTTGAATTACTTAGAAGGTTTAAAAATCATAATTTAATGGACCGTTGGCCCCCTTTACAATAAAAAATAAATAAATTATAATTTAATGAAAATTACAAAATTTAATATAATAATAATAGGAAAAAAAATTATTCATATTAACTTAAGTATGCTGATCTGTTAGGCTCAAAAGACATTGTTAAAATGTAGTGGTCTCACTTTTTTTTGGCTATATAGACTTCTAAAATAATCATAGTCTTCACTATTAAAAATAATATGACATCGAGTAACCAAAAAATGATAATATGACATCGGCCTGACGAAGGCAGTTGTCGGTTGGTTTGACCTGTTTCCACTCTTAAGTGACATGTGTTATTTAAATTGTTTCACAAATGTTTTCGTTGTTACATAATTTGCATATTTTATCAAATTTTCAAAATTAAATTTAGATCAATCATCAAGCAGGCACCGATGCCTACAACAAGAAGGTTGATGACATTCTATATCATACAGGCTCTCAAGTGCATATGCGATAGACTTGGGAGAGCCATCCTCTAGTTTATAGGAATAGAATCCAAAAGAACAAAAAAAGAAGGGATTATGATGCATCAATGCAAGTATGCATCATATTTGTTAAGAAAAATAAATATGCAGCACTACAATTTGGCACTTGTATGAAACTAGAAAGAAATGGAAGTGAAAAGGAGGTGGATGCTACATATATTAGAAAATTACAGGATCTTTAAGGTAATTGTGTAACACAAGACGTGATTTAGCATTCTCTGTTGGCCTAATTAGCATATAGATGGAGAAGATTAAGATACCTTATTTAATGTCTCCAAAGAAGATACTATGCAATGGGGAATTTTGTTTCCAGTACAGAAGGAAAGTGAAGGTGTATAGATGATTGGCTAATGCTGACAATACAATGATCTTAATGGTTGATAACAAATAGTCTATTAATTTAGTCAAACATCCTATTGCACATAGTAAAAGCAAACACATAGAAATAATGCTTCATTTTTTAAGGGATCACATGACGAAAGGAAACTTGATTTTGCAGCATTGCAAATGTGCATATTGCAAATTCCATGACCAAGTCATTGAAAATTGAAACTTTTGAAAGATTGAGAAGCATGATGGCACGGCGTGTGTTCATTGTGTGTTCCAACATAAAAAGAGAGTAATTTCTTACCATAATCAAATCATTAAGAGAAACTTTTTTTTGAAGGAAGATTAAGAGAAACTATTGTTGATATTTCAATAGCCATTTGGCTTAATTCTAATGCACACCAACAAATGCATACTAATTAACTTTTCACGGTAAAGTAAAATACAAAGCTTTTTTTGGAAGCAATATAATGATGAAATCTGAAAACTTCAAAATCAGTCAAATTACTATTCTCATTGTCGTTTCTTATGTCTGCTTAGTGGCCAATTCATACAAATCACATAAAAGAGATGCACCTTTTGTTTTTAGTTATTTTTACTACCTTTAAGCTTGTCTCTTTTTGGTCTCAATAAATATTTGATTGCAAGTACACAATTGTTTTTAACATGTATAATTGACCATGTTGAGTAGGACCTAATCCTCCTTAATTAGTTAACACTAACTAGCAATGACGATTACAATGCGAATTACTGATTTGACAACAAGTAATAATATTTGATCTTGTATGCACAACAAGTAATAACCTTTTGAAAATTGGACATTATATTTTGGCTTAACCATATTGCTTATTACAATTTACTAGTGGTTTAGTGAAGTTGCCAATTTTAACTCACTTTTATTTATATGATATTATAATAACATAAACCTCAAAATTAAAACATATACATTCCTACTTAATTACTACAAGTTGCCCCTTTTTTTTCTTGGTATTTCTTATGTGTCTTTTTATTTTTGGTTTGATAGAGAAAGAGGTGGAGGCTTGATTAACGTGTTTTTTGGAATTTGCAAAGGAAGGGATTTATATGAAACAGTTTTTTGAAGATAAAGTTGGTCCAATTGAACGTGTTTTTGTTTGGGATCATTCATTCAGATGCGCCTCGACTAGGCAATGTTGTTATAATTTTTCATTTTATTATATGCTCTTTGATTATTGTTTGTAGGCAAAGTAATATTTTTTTCTTTAGTTGCAGGCAAAGCAGTATCTTGCGTTGGTTTTTCTGCGACAAAGTACTAAGGGAAAGATTTGAAGAATAATATTTAAATGTGAAGCTAAAATTGAAGTCTATATATATGTTTCATGAAAAGTAGTTATCAATTTCTTTTTGAATGTCACCAAAGCAGAATACTCCAGTGATTTAATGATAGTTTACTTGTCAGACTGGCAACCGATCCAGCTCATGGGATTAATTGAAAACTACAAATTATACCGTTTCTTCAATAAATTGAGCTTCAATTTTTATGAAAAGTGACATATAAAATCAAAATTTTGATGTCAAATACGACATTATTTGATTTGTATGCATATTTTGGAAGTCTCGTGAGTTGTTACAAATGAAAGAGTCATAAACGGTTGGTTAATGACACAACTACATTTATATTCCAAATATTTGTCTTTTATAAAACTTTTATTTTATAAAGTTTTGCAAAGAAAAATGAACGGTATATCGTATCGTATTTGTGTTAAAAAAACTGCGTCTAGTCTTCATTACTTTAAATAAAAAGTAAGAGGGATAGATATAAACCTATACAATGTGTGTCTATATTTTGATGTTTAAAAAACATGACTCAATTTTTACATATTATTGAATATCAAAAGTTTTTAAGTTAAGACCACGTATATTAACTTTTTCTTTTTGTATTTTTTTAATCGTCTAAGTGCGGCATTGAGTTGTTCGTCGTCTTGTACGACGTTATTTGATTTCATATCTTGTTGTGTGGTGTTCATTTGGCTCTTATAGAAATATCAACTTTACAATCACATATTCAATCAATGATTTGTGCAATGTTGCATATCAGGAAGCATGAGTATTCTGGTAATCTAAATTTTATCATATTATTTGTAGGTATTTTGATGTTGTATGTTATTAACTTGGATGTTGTAAGTTTGTTCGCAGATTCACCCTTTACATTTTTTACGATATTGATTATGTTATTATCTCAGATGTATTGTATCAATTTGAATGAATAAATATTGTTTTACATTTATAAAAAAAAAAAAATCAAGACCAATGAAACACATTTTATAAAAGACAAAATTATAATGACTCACACAATGTCTAAAAAAATATTTACTTGTAATAGTGAAGAAAAACTTGCTCTTAAGTCGAGTATTCTTTCTTTTTTTTATTGAAGAGACTTAAGTCGAGTATTCTACATTCAAAACCGTATAAATTAATCATTTGAGCTAGATATAGAAACAAACGATAAAACTCTTACACTAGAGTTTTGATACTGCTTACCTTAAACTTCTAATTGGAACATTCTTAGACATATTTTTGTTGATTAGTTTATGAAATGATTTGACAATATACGTACTATCGTGTAACGATATTAACAAACAGATACAAATTACTGTTTGGATTTATTTTTAGTATAGACAAATCAGTTTTTTTTTTTTTTTATGGTGTGAGTTTGAACTTCAAATCTTGTATATATTATCTATTATGTATTGTCCATATCAATTGAGTTAAATTTACGAGGACGAACAAATCAAATTTTACACAAACAAAACTTACCATAACAAACTTTAAAAAAATTAAATAAAAGTTTTATTACTTAATTGTAATTATTAACTTCAAAGAACCCGTAAACTTACAAGTGAACTGAACTCAGGTAAAGAAAATATATAAGATTTTTCAACAAGTTTTTTTTTTTGTTGTGTGAATATCTCAGCAAGGTAATCCTGTTATAATTCGCAGCTAGTTATTATTATTTACCTTTTTTAATTTGCTAATGCAGCTAGTTCTTTTTATTTCCCTTTTATTATTTTAAAAAATAACCGTAGTAGTAATTAATATCACATGAGTAGTGATAATATCACAACATTAACAATTTAATTAACTTGAATAATTTCATTAGCATGCAATTTTGACTCTTAGTAATTTCTAGCTAGTCTTGGTGAATGATGATCGGTGGTCAAATTAGAAAGTGACAATGTGGAAAACTTGGACCAATAGAAGCTCAATATCCCATCTTTAGTGCAATTACTCTTTGAAAAATTTACTTAAGATGCCTTGTTTCTGTTTTATAGCCGTTTGACCGTAGTTCATCATATTGGATGACCAATAATACACAAAGTATATCAACGGCAAGATTTTAAATAAAGTTCCTTAAAACCTTGATCAACGGTAAAAAAAATTGGACCACAAAACCCTAGCAAGAAGCGTAGTTAATTTTAGTTTCACTTAGGATGCTGGTTTCTTGGATTCAATAACCAAGCATATATAAGACATGCTTGAACGTGTAATTTTTAAAAAGAGACTTTAGGACACAAATTTTTAACCCTTTTTCAATCTAATCTTTGAAATTCCACTTTTAATATATATACTATCCGAAATTTAACTTTTTTTTTTGCTTTTACAGATTCAGTCTCATGGTCGTGTGTGACTAGCAAATTAAACACATTCACTTATTCCTTATATCTGCTTCATATGTCAGTTTTAGTGCAAATTTCAAAGTCTATTATATTCCCACCCTTTCTTTTTATTTTAAGCAAATAATACTATTAGAATATGATACCCTCTTTCTTATACTTTTTCTCATAGATATGGTTAAAAAAGAGTCTTCTAATTCACTGATTGAGATTCGAGCTTTTCAGGCTAATGGGGTACCATTCATACTTACATTTATATAGTATAGTTTACACCTTTCTTTCTCTTGATTTTCGTTATCTTTGCTACATGCCATGCCCGAGGTCAAGTCAAATGTTTTTGGCATATGACAGTGGTTTCAGTTCTGATATACTGCATTTGTTAACTATATCATTCAATGGTATAAAAATATGATTTTATGTTCAATATATGTTCCTTGCGCCAACCTTGTTTCAAAGCATAACAATTTTTTTCTTTAAAGGCACAGTTTAACATGTGTAAATTAAAGACATGGAAAATACTCATGGGGACAAATGTCATTTCTCTAAAGACATATACATTACATTCTGTCAAATTAAGGGTATCGTTTTACGTCTTTGGCTTTGCTGCATACGTGGTCACGTTTCAAAATCACATGCGTAGCAATAAATCAAATATATATTTGGGTTGGTTACACTTGGTTCGGTTTGTACAAATTTTATGTGACATTGGATCCAAACTAATGTCATAAATTAATGATGAATTTCAACAAAGCAGGGACAGTTTCTAACGTTTCTCACAGCTTCTTTTAACAAGTTATCAATATATTATAGGAAAATATTTTTTAGGCATCCATATCCATTTTCCACTTTGAGAGAGAAAGATGTTATATACATGATATGTTAGTGAAGTGACGAGAAGATAGATAAAAAGAAAATAAAGTATTGAATGAATGTATGAAAATTAAGGATATATAGATATGATATTAA
This sequence comes from Medicago lupulina, assembly GCA_958299785.1. Lineage (NCBI taxonomy): Eukaryota > Viridiplantae > Streptophyta > Magnoliopsida > Fabales > Fabaceae > Medicago > Medicago lupulina. The sequence continues at coordinate 7,808,179 of OY283144.1, read as the reverse complement.
ATATTTAATATCTTTTATTTATATGTATTTTTAATTACTTTAAAATAATCTAAATTACAAAATATCAATATTCAACAAAACTTAAGTATACGAAAGAAATTTTCTAGTATATTATATTCCTTAGAATAGGAAAACTTTTTTTGGCTTAGTCTTATGAGATGAGATGAACTTGTCTTGGAGTAAGGGGCTGACAGCATCACAAAGGACTAGGCCTACAAAGGACTTCTCAACGTGTATTGGCTTTAAAATGTGGATGGGAGGGTCGCAACACATGATTAATTTTCTGAAGAAAAAATATGTAGATATATAGGTGAATATATGAGCATCGTTTAATACATTTCTTGTTAAGTTCACATGCATATACATTCACGGAAGTTGTTTTTTAAAAGATTTGATACCAAACAGAATTTAATTTCCATTTCCAAATAATAATTCCTAAATATGGAACTAAACATGTCAAGTAGGTGAGACAGATCCATGCTATCTCTTTTAAAGAAATAATTTCCTACCATTGAAGCAAGTCTTTGAGATTCAGTACCTCGTTAAACAAGTACTACAAACCGGTCCATCCTCTTAATATTCTAATGTGAGATTATAATAATAAACTAGAACTATGGGTTACTTTTCTTGATATATACGAACCTTTATTTTTAACGACAAACAGTTACCTCAATTATGCTATTCTCCATTCTAGTGATTGAATATCAAATAGTTCTCACTAAATTATATTAGCCTCGTATAAATTGAGTAAAATTCATTTAAATTTTACTACTTGAATAAGAGTATTGAGATCAAGTGTGTTAGAGAATTAAACTGTTATTTTTAAGGGATTAGAGAATAAATTGTTACAGTTTCTCTTATTGCCATATCATATACTATTATGCAACAGTGCAACCAATCCAATGCTGGCATGCCTAATGCCTCATCCTCTGCCACAAGTGTCCAGAACATCTGCCGTGTCTTCTGCGTCCAATACTTGTTGATTATTATTAGTGTTCATTAAAGATTTAAAAGTGCTTTCTGTTCCAATATACATATAAATTAATATGTGATTAGTTAAAATTATTAGGAGTAGTGCACGGTTTTATCTTCTAGGACAAGTAAGGTGCACATCTCAATATTAGATTATATGAAATATAAGATTTAATGGTCTAATAGTAAAAGGAGTATATATTTTTTTGTTGGTCACAATATATAATTATTTGTCTTCCTAAAATATATATATATATATATATATATATATATATATATATATATATATATATATATATATATATATAAGGTTTGGTAAGATACATCCACTAGTTTATTAGTATTAATTTTAATATATTAAAACATAAAACATTTTATCAAGTAAATTTTTAATATATTTAGGGGACCAATGTGTTAGTCTTAAAATCTTACCCTTAAGTTACCACTATTATAAACCGACATTTTTAATTAAAAAAGGGATCTTGATAAAATGTAACCCAGTGACATTTGTCAAGGAATCAAAATGCACCCTGATGAAATTTGTCAAGGAATCAAAAAACAAATTTGTGTTAACAAGAAAATGTTTCAAGATTTTAAGAAATTGAATACATCACTATTAATATATTCATTTTTTATTGTCAAAAAAAATATATTTAATTTCTTAACAAATGTCCTTAAATACATGTTAATATTTGCAACAAAGAAATGATGTAGATTAATGAGGAACTACTCGAGCTGGAAAGTCGTTTGTCTTAACTTAAGTACAGTCTTTATAAAAAATCCACAAGAAAATGAATACAAAGAAAAGTATTTGGCTGTTGGCAAAAGATCGAGTCCTACAGGCATGAGGAAATGGGGTGAGAAATGTCCCAAGTTTTCCTGTCTCCTCTCCTTGTTTGTTGCTACTACTAATCGTACCAGTACCGCACTTCCTCCATCTAATTTTTGCTATGTGGGCTATGAATAAATCAAGACAAAATATATTGGTGGATTTAATTTACGCTAACAAGTTTTCATGAGCACTTTTTAAGACCTTAAATAGTAAGGTTTTTATGAAATTTAGTTAATCAATACACTGAATTGAAATATTTATCTTTTTTAAAAAATAATTACTTAATTTAAAATACTTACAGAGTGTCTGAAACACTCGTTAACAAGACCCTTAATTTATTAATAATTAATTACACACAAACTAATTAATAAATAAACTGTTAATCTGGTCCCTAAATATCATTTTCTTACCATGTCTATAAACTATTGAAAAGTAGTCAATTTAGTCTTTAAACTATCATGAAAAACAACCAATTTTGTTAACCGATGGATTAAATAGTGTGAGAGAATAGTTCAGGAACTTTTTAATTGATATTAATAGTTTAGGGATTAAACTGATGAGAGAATAATAGTTTAAAGACCAAATTAATTGTTTAGCCATAGATATACACACACATTAAAATTATAATCATACTTAGTTTAGAAGTCAAATAGACATGTTTCTCTTAAAGTCTTGTTCGATTTTACCTTATATCGATTTCGATAGGTTAGTTTCACTTATTAAAAAAAGTCAAATAAACATATCAACAAATTTTGCAAAAAAACTTTGTTGTTCTAAGAGGTAGGAAAAAGTTATGCTTTTTGTTGAATGTGATGAACTTTTGTTTCCGTTAGAAATGAAATATTATGTTTTGATAACAAGAAGTAAATGAATGTGATGAACTATTGTTAGTTAAATTGTAAGCAAAATGAATATGGTGAACTTTTGTTATTAAATTTTAGGTAATTACAATTTATTTATTTTTAAATGTTACCCATGAATATATGTAAATATCCGTCGGCACCTTAAAATTGGTGGAATTTTTGTGGTGGTGTCTGGGATTTCGGGGTTCGAACCTCAAACCTTACATATATTATGCATTATCTTTATCAACTGAATTAAATTTACATGGACTAAAATATGTGGAATAATCATATTTGTATGAATATGATATTTATTTGGTCCCTCAAAATATATGGAATAGTAGCGGATACTCACGTCGATATGATACAAACATAAATATCATATTTATTCAATAAAGTAAGCACGGTGAAATTGCTTTACCAAAATAGTCACACCTTCGATTTGATACCCTTTTTTAAAAAGAAGAAGCTTATAAATATCACAATAAGGCATATAATTACGACGAGACCACATTGTTTGGTTAATTATAGATATATTTTTGTGCTAAGTTGTGAAGTACTAGTGTTTGGCTTCATTGAAAATCCCTAACATCGAAATGTGGAATCTTTACCTGTATGTTATGGCATTATCTCCTATATCATTATAAAGGAACCGTCGGTTTCAAGTTCAACGGCCATGGGACTTATAGAAAAGACCATAAAAAAATTTCAAACGGGTATACTCTATTAATCGATATATGGGTGGATTTGATGGCGATGCTAGTGTTGCAGTGCATGTTATGCAATATTGAAATGAAAGGAAATGAATTAATGTTGTGTCCATGTTAAATGATTGTGTAGATACTTGGACTCAAGTGCATATAATTAATACAACTACAGCCTAAAAGAAACGTTAATATTCCATACTGGCTGCTACTGTGTACATGCTAGTAAGTTGGATTATATTGAGTTTTTTTCAATCACAACAAACCCAATTTAATTCAACAGATCTGTATATCTGATTATATAATTGATTTATTTTTAAATTTAATTTGGATCTAATCTCAAATCTTATTTGATCTAACATATGATGTTTAAGTGAGATGACACGAGTTTTTATTAACTCAAATTAGTGCTTGAATTCAAATTAAAATCGTTCAAACTGCACAGGCAATTTTTTTCACACGATCATATTTACATCTACTAATTAATATTTACACTTGTGCCTATCATACTAAAAATTGACGACAAAATATAAAAATATTTGAAAGGGTAAAAAAATAAAATTGTTTTCAAATTTCTTTTTATAATCTTTTACATTTATTTTTTGAAGGGTAAAAGATTTATAAAATCTTTAACATTTATTTTAAAAAATCGCCTTACGAGATCTGGGGTATATTTTTAACGGAGACAAAGAAAATTACTCACTTAGTCTCCTATTAAGTGATATGGTGTCTTGTTTTACACATATCGTTGCGTAATTTTAATTGTTAATGTCTTTAATTATCTATTCGTAAAAATTATAAAAAGTTAATATTTAAAAAAAAAAAATCATTGAAAGAAATACATCAACATTTTATGTATTATAATTTATTTTTATTTAGTACTAATAAAAAATATGATTAAAATAAGTTATGTGGATAATACATATGAGTAAAATACGTCACTTAATTGTTTAAAAAAAACTACGTCACTTAATATGAAATGGACTGAGTATTACATATGTTTATGTTAGTCCACACAGTCTATTGATTTGGGTTGGGATATTGAGGTACGGGGTTCAGTTTCCACTACTAACATTTCTCTAACATCCAACAAATCAACCAACTACTAACATTTGCCTATACAAAGTATTTAAATTAAAAATTTACTTTGCAGCAGAAATCATGTGAAACATATGCAAATTGTTGTGGCAAGTGAATTGAAAGTCTCACATTATTTGTAAAAATGAAAATTGAAAGTCAGAGAACACGTAACTTCAATGCCTTAATATTTTAGATAAATTCTTTGTTGTTCTCTTGACCCAATATAGATGATCGCATAACTCACCTCATGATCCAACAAATCTATCCATCGATAATATCCTATTTATACTAAAACACATATTTTACAATTTATTGAATTAATTTTTATTTATTTAATAAAAATAAATAACTTTTATTTATTTTATTTGTATGAAATATTTATTAATATAGCAACCACAAAATACATAATATTTTTTAAAAAGTTTTAAATTATAGTTTATTTTAAAATGAAAGAAAACCCACACAATGCCACATTTTTGGATGAGAATAAATTGGATCGAACTAGGCTTTGAAAAATCCAAGTTTCATCTATAAAAAATGGCTTAAATGTAGTTCCAACCCTATTATTTTGATAAAACAACAATTTTGGCCTTAGTTTTAACTGTGCAATTTCGGTCCCCCGGTTTTTTATTTTTTTATTTCATCAATCCATGATTTTGATCTTTCAAGTTGATGTCGTGACAATATATTAGATGATTTGATATGAAAATGAAGAGCCCTAATTGTTGGGAGTCTTCCAAAATAGTGTTAAATTGAATCTTAGCAACACACAGATTTTACAAAAGATAATCGGCCATAAAATTGATTTTTTCAAGTTAGACCCGAAAATTAACATGTGAAGAGAAAAGTCTCATCAAATGAGAATCGCGATTCCCCATCTGCTTAGACATGATACATGTGATTATATACTCTTAACCTGCTAGTTCATTTCACCAGCACAGTATAATTGGATTCTATTATACGAGTTATTTAAGAGATCTCAGTCTCACAACTAAAAAAAAAAATACCAAGTGAATTTTGTTGGTGAGATCTTCCATAAAACTATCATGTTTAAATAAAATCAACTTACAACAAATCAATCGACTTCCAGATTTAGAATGTAATAATATGATGTCACACATGTAAAACACATTATGCCAGAAACAAGTAACAACGAATGAGTTTCCATCACAATAATAAAACAGCTCCACAAACTAGACTAAGGAAGTACAGTATAAAGATACATGTTTTTATGAATTGAGGATAGTTTATCAACATAGATGGTATACTACATGAAGCTTTTCAGTCCAAAGTGTATCAGCGAGACTGCAATGCTTCTTGTATATGTTTAACAGCGCTGTCGTAGTACACAAAGCCCATAAACCAAAATTCATGATTGTCAATGGAGATAATCTGTATAAATTTTTCAGTAGGGTTGGCTTTGCTTGTGGATGGGTTCACTGCTCGCAGCTGATGCAATGGAATGACCACCTAATGCATAAGATAAAAATCATGTTTGTAAATATTTCCAAACAATAGAAAAAATATGACTGAAGATAACATTTCTTCGTCATTGATACGTTCAAAAACAGAGCACCACACACCATATAAGTGTAGTCACTAATCACAATCCGAAGATAACATTTATTCTCAATTTTCAATGTAATCTATTAAAAATCATATGGTCAAATCTTAACTCTTTAACTATCAGAATTCAGGATACAAAGAGTAAGCATGGGATAAGATACAAGCAAAGAAGTAACCCACCTGAGTTAGCTTCCACTCCTTTATACTCTCAACATCAAAAGAATTATGTGTATGGACATATTTTGAGTCTTAATTTAAAACTTTGAACCAAATCAATATCGGGGAAACACATATGAACTATGGATACTTGATAAGAATTTGAGACAGAGATGCAAGGAACTCTTAAAAACTCAGGGCTTGAGCTACGATGCAGCCTAATTACATCAACAAAAGGTTATAAAATTTAGGATCATGCTAACAAGTGCCCTAAAGGTTAGGGGCTTAGGACATTTGTTAAGGAAACCAAAAGTAGTAGGTTAACGTTGGAATCAACAATTTTTAAACTTTTAAAAAGTTGAATTCGCCACGTTTTACCATTTCTCAATACATTATTCTATTTTTGTTCTCTCTAAGGGCACTCTTTAGCATTTACCTAAAATTTAATATGTTATTTTACATAAACATAAATTGTTTGTAAATTTGATATATCTCATTAAATTGTAACTATATTGTAGAAATTTGAGGCCTAACTCATCCTTACAAAACCGGCTTGTAAGTTGAGGAGTGCCTCCTCTTTAAAAACTCTTATCAAGAGTCCTATCAAACAGATGCGGGACTAAATCCACCCCCTTAAAGCCAACACAAGGCAAGCCAACACGAGGCAACTCAAATGTCGCAATTAGGCGACTAGGGGCGGATTGCAATAAAGGTGGAATTTCCAACATATATCAGTAGATGCCAATCAATATTTATAAAAATATACTCTTTTTTTGAAGGAATTTATAAAAATATACTTGTAATCACAGAAAAAAGGCAGACACATTTTTCCTAATCCCTATCAATATATATTCTTTCCCCCCCACACATCTTGCAAGAATTGCATATAATCAGATAGAGCATCACTAGTCCTATTTAAGAGAAGCCTTTGCTCTATTCAGTTGCCTATTATTTAATATCTAATACTACTTTTACATATTCATCTATCACATTTCAATCATCTAGAATAGCACAGCTTCTTAGTTTATGACGAGACAACTCCGGCAATTAAAAAAAATACAGAGGTTGGATTCAAAAAACCAACAATATCATCAACTAGGTCAACACTAACATGCGGCAACCATCATCTTTTCTAGACAAGATACAGAGGTTGGATTAAACAGAATCTCTGCCCTTTTTGGATTTATTTGTTTCTTTTCAAATAATGAATCAAAGAGTATGTAGTAATGTACTTCAACCCTTCTCACAACACCATGAAGAAAAAGGTTGAACAAGTAGCTATTTTTTTGGGTAGAGGAAGACTGTACAAGGAGCACTAAGGTAAGTAGATTATGATGTATCCCAATTGTATTGGAGTAGTGTTTAAAATGTGGCAGTCAATAATTCCTCGAAAAGAATATTGGAGCATACTCCCTTCCCTAGATACGTCTAAAATCTATGAGTATTGTACACGTAACAGTATCTGATACGGCAACAAAACCCACTTATACTTCAAATTTGGAGTACCTGGGTTCATAGATAACATGCAACTGTGCAAGACTACCGTAAAAAGGAATCCTTAATTTCAAGAAAGGAAACATAACTGAACATGGGAACCGACCAAAAAATGATATTACTTAATATCTCTAAGGGTAAACATCCAAATTAATTTCAGCAAGCACCTTTCTTCAAATTCCAAAAGTCTCATGTTAATACAAAAATCCTCAAATGCTGGTGATATTAGTCGTTAAGAAGGACTGACATGACTGATATTTGAGGTTCCAAGGGACTAGAGTGTGATTTTCGCATTCTCTAAGATTAATGACTCCAACTAAATTTCTGGGACACGAATTGGGGGTTTATAGTATGTGTCAATATTCATAAAATTTTGCTATAGGAACATGCACTTGAAATTAAATTTTATTAAAATAATAATTACCTCTAGTATTAAGAAATAATCATAGAAAATGATGCAGTAATGCAGTACATATCATGGTAACAAATCAGTTATTAAAGAACAAACCAGTAACAAGAAAAGGAGTTCCATTCCGTCGATTTGAGTTTACCTTATAATAGCTCCATTGAGTCTGGTCACCAGTTTGGTAAGAAAGTGGGTTATCGCTACAGAATGCGAGTTTAGCAGTTGACAAATACAAGACTCCCATGACAGGTCCAGCAGAGGTGGAGAGGTAGCATGCATATGTTTTAAGAAGTTGCTCCTCTGGTACAGTCTCAAAAGTTTGTCTAAAGATCTTCTCGTAGCCACCTTCTGCCAGAACTTTTGTTCCCTGAGCAATCCTTCCCACAGCAGCATCAGCAAAACTAGGACCCGTTTTCACTGTTTCATGGAAAATCAAAATAGCTCAAATGAATGTAATTGTTTAGACCAGTTTACTTTCTGTGTTTTCTGTTTCCATTTCCAGCTATAAAATTAAAAAATAAACATTACAAAAGACATTATAGAAGTTTTTGAAAATGTGTTTCATAAATACAACAACCAAGCTTTATCCAATTGAGTCGGGTAGGCTACATGGATCAAACAAAGTCATAATGTTCTATCGTATATCATATCCTTATTCAACTCATTAATCTCTAGACTTTTTTAATAGTTTCTCTTATAACTTTTCTAGGTCTTCCATTGTCTCTCTCTAGTGTTTTGAATGCCCTTCATTTGATCTATTCTAATTACAACAAAATTTAGAGGTCTTCTCTCTACATGTCCAACTTCGAAAGCACCTAAGCCCAGTTTCTAGCATCTTTTCTGCGATATGTGCTCTCTCTCTCTCTCTCTCTCTCTCTCTCTCTCTCTCTATTATGTCTAGTCTTAGCACACATCCAACACAACATCATCATCTCTGCTACACTTATTTTATTCTCGTGGTTTACTACAGCTTGAACATTCCTTCACATACTACATCACCGGTCTTACAGCTTGAACAGTATTACGAAAAATGTAAAAAAATTGTTTTGAGTATTTCCAGAAATGCAAACACATGGTTATCTTCTATCTTTTCCCTATCACAACTAAAAAGGAAAATCCATAACGAAAATTCCAGCCACGTGCATACAAAGTAAAAATTGACAATATTTTGAAAAATTAACATAATGAATAATCAACAACAGTGCATGTGATGTAAAGATCCAAAAAATATTTATTGAATAGCTAAAATAAATTAGGATTGATGATACATACAGTGTTGCCACATATTGCCAGCAAGATCCTCGGCCTTCTTGGTAGCTTCAGCAGCTTTCTTTCCCCATTTTCCAAGAACATCTTTCACCGAATCTAAAGTATCTGCAGAGAAATTAATATAAGTATTTTAATTGAGACACACACACACGAAATGAATAAAGAAGATGAAAGAGAGAGAAATTACTCTTAGCAGAAGCGGGTGCGGGAACTGGTGCTGGAGAGACATATGGATTAGATTCGGCGGGCATGGTGGTGGCAGCATCGGTGGCGCGAGATTCAGTTGCAACGGGTGGTGGTGGTGCGACGTCGTTTGGGTCGAGTTTAGGATAAGGAGCGTAATCAGGGGTGTGAGAGTGAGAATCAGAGTCTTGGGGTTTGGGATTGGTGTTTGTGTTTGTGTTGGTGGGTTGAACATGAGGTTGAGGAGGTTGATCACCGCTACTACTCATATTGTTGACTTCAGGAGGATCGGATTTTCAATTTCAATTCAAACCAAGTTCAGGAACGTGAATACGTGTGTGGGACTTGAATTCAAATATCAAAATGATTTCATTCTATTCTCCCAAAACCGTCTAATTATTATTTTCACTACTCTTCTCTTCAATTCAACGATCTTTCTAGATCTTGCCGTTGCTTATTTACATTTTCTTTTTAAATATAAACAAAATTTATTTTAGATTCATTCATTCAATGAAACATGTAGTTTATATTTAGAAACCGAATGAGTACTATATTTTTCTCTCATGGTTCCTTTCGAATAACTAAAAATGACACTGTTCAAGTGTTAGCATTTTAAATACACAATTTAATTTAAATATTTTGTCATTTTTTTAAATTTAAATATTAGATTTTTTATGAAATAGAATGTCATTTTATTATTATTATTATTTTGTCAGGGTCATTTTATTATATTTATTATTTAGAATTTTTAAAAAAGTATGTTTAGTATCTTATTTACCCAACCTGAACTTATTGGGTTGGTTCGGATTTGACGTAAAAAATGCACATCTTTTACACAACTCAAATCAATTACATTTGATGGGTTTGGGTAACAGGCTTGGTCAAAACTGACTCAATCCAACATTTGTATACCCTATGTGAAATTATCTCTTTTACTTTTATATTTGTTTAATTTACGTTTTCGAGGTAAACCCTCCGTCCTAAATTATTAAAAAAAAAAAACTCATTTTCATTATCCCAAATTATAAGAAAAAAAATCAATTTTTATCATATTTAATTATGTTGTTTCAAAAAATTATATTTTTCAAAGAAAAATTAAATGCAAAGTGCATTCAATTTGCTCTCTTTCATTTTCTCAATAACCAACAACCAATCAAAATTGTTTTTACATCTTGTAAAACTTTTTTAAAAAAATAACACAAAAAACTATACTACAAACTACTATTTTTTGTGTGCTTATAATCTAGAACGGAGGGTATTTTATAATAGATTCTTTAAACAACGCCCTTGTATATTTTAAAATAAAGTTATAATGTAAAAATATGACATGTAATAAACAATTTAAGTATGAGTACATATGTAGTCAAACTAGAAAAGGTATTAGAATGTTAACCAATCAAAAAAGAAAAGGAAAAAAACCAATATTATTAAACATAATATTGAGTGATACAATGGGAATGGGAGCAAATTACAATCTACAAAATAATAGAGTGGTCCCTCAAGTACGATGTAATAAAGTTAGAGCTGTCAAAACGGGATATTTGGCCCGCGTCGAGCTAGCCCATGACGGGTTTGGGCTTTGGCGGGCCAGGCCACAAAGGCCGAGGAGATAAACGAGCTAAAAAACATTTGTCTAAGCCCGAACCTTTGCGGGCTACGGGCCTTCAGACCAGCCCGATTACTTAAAGCTTTTAATTAAAAAATTACATTAATTAAAAAATATCAATCGACAAACTCAACATTTGACACAACTTGGAACTGTCTATGTGACTAGTGGAGCAATGCTCTTAGGAGGTGGTGTATATACCTTCTTAGATAGGTTGTTCCCAACTGCCACAATGACAATGTAGAAAATATTGTGGGTTTGTAACATGCAGAGATCTTTTACTTCAAGCAATTACGTGTGTGTATATAACATACAACTATCTACTCTTAAAATATAAATCCAAATGAGAGTGAATCATTCTTCTTTCACCCTCTAAAATTAACCGTTGTTATAATTATTACTGAAGTTATGAGTTATTGATTCCTTTGTATTCCATCATCTTTGTATTTTTCTGTTAATTCATATATAAGGTTTATCTTGCATACTATGAGTTACTGAAGTTATGAGTTATTTTCCTGGTACAAGAACAATAACCGTAGGCAACATTGTTTTTTTTTTCTCGACCTAATGATGGTGGGTTGTAGGAAATTATATTGTTAACAAATAATTATAAAATAAACGGGCTACCCGCGGTCTAGTCAGGCTAGCCCGTGACGGACTCGGGCTAAAAAAGTTTGGTTTTAAACGGGCCCAATTTTTTATGTCCAAGCCCTACATTTTTTTGAGCTTTTACGGGCCGACTGGTAGGCGCAATCCGTTTTGACAACTCTAAATATAGCTGTCAACCATGATACTCGACAACAAACAACTCTAAGTTTTACTAAAAAGTCAACATAACTATTATAGTTTCGAAAGATGTAAGCTATGAATGTTATTACGTCAAGGTTGAGAAGATTCTTAATGTCAACTAATAGTAGCAATCAACTTATATTTTCTACATTTTGCATGTTTTTCCCCCACTTTTCCTTAAATTTATGGGTTTGTGTCCGGTGGGTAGTGTCTATTTCCATTTTTCTTAGTTTTTGAGCTTTGGAGAAATGAATGTTTAACATGATTTTGGCATTTGGCAAGAATAGGTTTTGTGGTCTCTATTCCTAACTCGCGCAATGTTATTTGAGAAATGATTGTTTTTTGAAAGAGTTATTAGAGAAATAATATTTATATATAATTATTTTATGACAATTTTTTTAAAACAATAAATACTTTTACTTGGTAACATGAAGAAAGTAAGAACACAATAAAAATAGGTAAAAATTGTTCTAAAATTGGTCGGAATATTGGTATAAATATCATTTGTTATAGGCAATAAATGGTGAAGTTATATATAGACACAGACAGCACCCACACTCAGCTCAAGTCTCCTGCCAAGCTGCTCACCAACACCACTCACTCATAAACTCAAACATTCCGTTCCATACTTTTAACGGAGCAAACATAACAGAACAATACCACATCATCATGAATACAAAAACCCCAAACTACCCTTCGCCGGAGTTCCAATCGGAAAACCCAGACCACGTCCTCGAAATAGTCCTCGAAACCGTCCTCCACTTCCTCACCTCCCGCCGCGACCGTAACGCCGCTTCATTAGTCTGCAAATCATGGTACCGCATGGAAGCTCTCACCAGATCCGACCTCTTCATCGGAAACTGCTACTCCGTCTCCCCTCACCGCGCCACTTCCCGGTTCAGTCGCATCCGGTCCGTCACCATCAAAGGCAAACCGCGGTTCGCTGATTTCGATATGATGCCGGTTGATTGGGGGGCCCACTTCTCTCCGTGGGTCACCACCTTCGCTGCTGCTTACCCGTGGCTTGAGAAGTTTCATCTTAAACGAATGTCTGTTACTGATGATGATCTCTCACTTCTTGCTGATTCGTTTGTGGGTTTCAAAGAACTTGTTCTTGTTTGCTGTGAAGGTTTTGGAACTCCTGGACTCGCTGCTGTTGCCAGCAAGTGCAGGTAGCGTTCCTTCTCGTTCTTCATTCTTCATGAATCTCTCTGTTTGGATAAACAACTTATTTGCAGCTTATAGTACAAGCACTTACCATGCCATAAGTTGTTTTCATAATTCTCCCAAACCGTCTCAGAAAACTTATGTCATTAATTTTCTATAGCAAAAAATAAAATAAAGTTGAATTGTTTTTCGTATAAGCTATCTTGGAGAACTTATGAACAATGTCATAAACTGTTTTCAGAAGTTCTCCCCGAACTGTCTCTGAAAACTTATGTTAGTAGATAAGCTCAAATAAGCCAATCCAGTAAAGGCCCTAAACAGCTTATTTGCAGGTTATATCACAAACATTGAATAGAAACAAGGCTTGTTTAGATAAACAACTTATAGCACAAGCATTCATAAGCGCTTATGTATAAGTTGTTTCTATAGCAAAACATGAAATAAAGATAAATTGTTTTCATATAAGTTATAAACTGTTCTCATAAGTTCTCACAAAACTCATGGAAGTAGATAAGCTCACATAAGTCAATCCAGACAGGCCCGTGTTATAAGCTGTTTTTAGCTTATTTTCATAAGCTCACAGTAATAGCTTATGAAAACAGTTTAACTTTACTTTCCTTTATCTTCCTTTAATAGAAGTAGCTTATACACAACACAAGTACTTACGTGATAAACACGTAAGCAAGTAATGAATCATGGCTTTGTAATGTTTGTGGCTTGCTTGAAAAAAGATTCTTCATTTTTTTTTGTGATCAGGTTTCTGAGAGTGCTTGATCTTGAGGAATCTATGGTTGATGTTAATGTTAGCGACTATGACGGAATACTTGATTGGATATCATGTTTTCCAGAGGGTGAAACCCATTTGGAATCTCTTGGTTTTGACTGCGTTGACTCGCCAATTAATTTTGAGGCGTTGGAGAGGTTGGTTGCTAGGTCTCCTTCACTGAAGAGGCTGAGATTGAATCGACACGTTAAATTATCTCAACTATACCGTTTGATGCATAAAGCACCACATCTAACGCATCTTGGAACCGGTTCTTTTGTTGTACCAGAAGATACTATGGATGTGGCTGGGGATGATGAGCTAATTTATGAGACTCCATTTGCGGCTTCCAAGTCCTTACTTTGTTTATCTGGATTCAGGGATACATTTCCAGAGTACCTCCCTGCCATTTATCCTGTTTGTGCTAATCTCACATCATTGAATTTCAGTTATGCTGATATTGATACAGATCAAATCAAATCGATTGTTTCTCGTTGTCATAAACTACAGACCCTTTGGGTATGTATGTCTTGTTTTTGAGCCATTCTGTATGTTCATTGAATTGTTTTACTTTGCCCTAAACTAAAGTTTGCTTTTATGCTATTTTGTTACGCAGGTCCTTGATGCAATATTTGATGAGGGTCTTCAGGTAGTAGCTGAAACTTGCAAAGATTTGCGAGAGCTTCGTGTTTTCCCCCTTCATGCAAGGGAGGGACTAGAAGGTCCGGTTTCTGAGGTAGGATTTGAAGCGATTTCTCAAGGTTGTAGGAAATTACAGTCCATTTTGTTTTTCTGTACAAGAATGACAAATGCAGCTGTGGTAGCTATGTCAAAGAATTGCCCTGATCTTGTGGTGTTTAGATTATGTATAATTGGGCAATATAGGCCAGATGCTTTGACTCAACAACCCATGGATGAGGGTTTTGGCGCTATTGTTATGAACTGTAAAAAGCTCACTCGACTTGCTGTGTCTGGTTTATTGACCGATCTAGCTTTTTATTACATTGGGTTGTACGGGAAGATGATTAGGACACTATCAGTTGCATTTGCTGGGGACACTGACTCAGGGCTTAAGTATGTTCTAGATGGATGTTATAATCTGCAAAAGCTTGAAATCAGGGATAGTCCCTTTGGGGATGGAGCTTTGCGTTCTGGTTTGCATCATTTTTACAACATGAGGTTTCTCTGGATGTCTTCCTGTAAATTGACACGCCAAGCTTGCCAAGAAGTTGCACGAACACTGCCCCGTCTCGTATTGGAAGTCATCAATACTGATGAAGACACAGTTGATGATTTTGATATACTTTATATGTACCGGTCTCTTGACAAGCCAAGGAGTGATGCTCCAAAAGTTGTCACCATCCTTCATTAGTTTTTGAAAATTCAACAATTTGTTTGCTTTGTCCTGTAACGGCTGCCGAGTTAGATTATTTGCGGGGATTATTTTAAAACAAAACCGCCAGTCGATTTCTTGACCAGAGATGCTATTCTGGAGTCTGCATAATGGAAGAGGGTGTGGTGGGAATTGATAAATGGGGAAGGTCGCCCTAGACGATGCAGAAGATGAAATCCTGCAGGTATTGGACCATTCAGTGTTGTATAATTGTAGTTAAAATGTACTCCCTCCGTTTCAAAATATAAGCAAAAATTACTTTTTTAGGTTCATTCATTTAATGATGTATGTGATACATATTATGAACCACATACATCATTAAATGAATGAACCTAAAAAGTGATTTTTGTTTATATTTTGAAACGGAGGGAGTATGTCTTTTTTCTTTTTATTCATTTCATCATGAAGAAACTATGAGAGTTGAGGACTGTAGAGAATTAGATTGCTCAAGCTGCTCTGTGTCTGAGGATTAGTCAGTAAGCATTATTAGTTTGCTTGTGGTTGGACAAATAGATGGTCTATTGAGGATTAGATTCAGAGCTGAAGCATCGGAGAGTGACGGCATTCTTCTACTTCTCAACCATACCAGCAGAAATGCAAAATTATTCACTTCTAAATTAAGGAATTGGCCTGTGTATTTTGGTTCACATGATAGTTAGATTAAAGCTGTAGGAGGTGTGAATCAAATCACAGAAATGATTTATATTAGGATTTCTGTCTCCCAATCTCTTAACGAAAATGTGTTGTTGTAGGCTATAATTTTTGAATTTATTTTAGCAATTAATGGGACTGTATCTTTGCACTTCTTGTTGTGATTGTAGAATAATCAATTAATTCTGAAGGTTCGTTAATTATATGCATGAAAACGTTGCCTTTCTTCCAATGGATTTGAACTTTGAAGGTCTTGATTATCGTTTTAGCAGCATGTGAAGTGCTCCCATTTTTATTCCATCTAGCATGTTGCAGAATGGCAAAAGCAAAGCAAACTTGACATCAAAGTTATGATTTGACCAGGGAAAGGAACAAGCAATAGGGAGTAAAGAATACCTGCGTGTGTTAAGTGATTCATACAATATATGTATTTTGGATATATTAATGAAAAATATTTTCAAATGTATAAATTTTATTTTGGGAAATGTTAACTAGTGCTGCCGAGGTACTCTTTAAGACCCATAAATAGTAAATATTTTTAAAAAAAATGCATGTAATTATTGCCTTGGAAATCGAAATATTTTCCTTTTATAAAGAATAATTGCTTATTTTAGAATGCTTAAAGAGTGCTTGGGGCACTCGTTAACAAGACCCTTTTATTTTATACTGATTTGCGAAAGTTAAAATGTTTAAATAGATGGTTGAATTTGTGGGCATAATGTTTTGATGACGACATCGAATAAGAAGTTTACCAAATATGTATAATTTCTGATAATGTTTGATATGATGCCAATGAAAGTGTAGGTGCGGCGCTGATGGGTAGGGAGTGATAATGACCTTAGTTAGGGCAAGGATGATTCTCCTTCACTTCTCTCGTTTTATATCCATGTAGATTAGATGCGTTGAAAAACTACTGATTATGAGTTATGATCGTGCCTTACCTTGTGGGATAATCCATCTTTGAATAGAAAAGATGGCATCAAATTACATAATGTACCGAAGAAGACATATGGTTGGTTATCACATGCAGTATACTCTTTTGCTATTAGAACGCATACCCAATGATAATGTAGCAAATAATTATACTTACAATGAGTATTTTTTTTTTTTGTCAAAATAATTATAATGAGCTGCACTGCAATGCTAAAAAAGTATGTGGGCTATATCTACGTTGATAGATTGAGATGCATCATAGCTTTGTGCATCTTAACTAACGTTTTATTTTGACAAAAATAAACTAATATTTTGTTATAATAATAATGATAACAATCCCTCAAAAAAAAAAAAAAAAAACAGTGATAACAATCACACATCATCAAAAAATAATAACAATCATGCATTTTTTTTAATCAGTAATGATAACGGTGTTGATAAATTACTGTTGGAGAGCCAGATTGAAGAAATGTTCACACACTATTGAAATGTAAATGGATCTTTTTGACTATTTGTAGGAGCACTTCCTGAATGCGTTGGAGGCTGATTTCATGGCTTTGAAGTTTGGTATACACTTGATTTTATGGTATCCGTAACTTCAAACAACACAAATTTCAAATTGATCCCTATAAATTATCCAAAAAATGCAAACCGGTCCCTTTAAATTTACAAAAATTGATCCCTAAAATTCGATTTTTTTTTAAGAATGAAAAATTTAATTATTCTGTAAAAAAATGAAGTGAATTTAATTATAATATTTGAATGTCCTAAGCTTCTACTTTCTATAAAACTTCTAATTGTCCCGTCAAACACACTCATTATTTTTGACAACAAGCCAAACACATACAAATGGAGAAGAAACCTGTGATGTGAGCACCATAACACAAGCATAAGTGTTGACTATGTTGTCAATTGAACGGATGAGACATGCACTAATAATAATTAAGAGCTCCTGTCCATAAACAAGTAAATCACTTAGGACACCAATCAAGTTCGATTGTCGAAATCCTTATAGATAAGTTGTTGATTTTAGGCCCTTGAAAGGTTAATCATAGTGAAGAAAAAGTTTTCAAAAAATAAAGTAGCATCATCCCCTGCTTCAGTGTCCTTGTGCAATGTACAAGACTTCTTTGTTTTTGTTTTAAAGGGTAATTATGGCCCCTAGTACTTCATACATATGATTTCTATTTTAAAAAACCTAAATTAAAACTCACACGTTTAAATGTAAAGGAAATGCTAACATATGTTTTAGAGCACTTCTTAATGTGCTAAAGATAGGAATTTCATATTAGAAATAATGTGTTCCATTTTTCAGAGTTAAAACTTATTTTCACAACATAATTACTATTTGGGGGTTTCTTGACACGTATGCTTAAAGTACAAGTTAACATGATATAAAATGCAAATAAATGATAAATTGTCAATAGATATATGTGTAAAAGTTGCACAATGATAACATATAATTGAATACCTTTGCTTTTTTGTTTTGTTTACAATGTTAGTATGTAATTTTTTTTGAAATAATGTTAGTAGTAATTAATTATTAAAAAAATACTGCCTCCAAATTAAAGTTATCAATCACATTACACTTGTTTAAATAAAACTGAACTTGGATTATTATGAAAAAAAAGTGGTTCAGAGAAAAACTCCATTGGTAAATAATTATCGAAGAAGTGAATGGAGTGGGGGAAGCAGTCCCTATACACACTAATTTGAGAAAAGCAAACACATCATTAGCCCCTAAGAATTTTATTAGGGATCTCAAACTTGATGGAGTAGGGGAAGCAGTCCCTACTCCAAAATTGACAAATGGACCATCCTCCATGAATGGTAGCTCTTGGTCTTAAAGTTGATGTTGATGTCATTGTCTTAAATTGCTCTTCTAACAGAACCATGATCTAGTTAATTCCCAACACTAATAACTCATCAGTTGGATCAAACAACTCCCCCACTAATAAAATATCTAGAACATAACTTCAACTCTCATCAAAACCTTTTATTTTCAGGTGCCTGATTTGAAATAGCATCTCCTTTAGAACCATTAGAAATCTCAACTCTTGATTAAAATTCCGTCCCATGTAACAACAACGTCTTGAATGTACGTTACTCCACTCATTGGAGTTTTTTTTTCTCCTATAAAAGGTGATGTCATCAACGGGTCACTTTAGTTTGATTTTTTTGGTTTGAAAATTTGTATCCGATTTAAGGAACTTTAGTTTGAAATGAATCAAATTAGCCTCAACATTAGTCAAAAGGAGACGAAGCCTGGAAATTTAGGAAATTCATTGGTTGTAAATTCATGGCTGAGCACAATCCATTTCCTTAACCAAACCAGCATAGACATACAAGCAAAGAGCTACTTTCTACACGCTTAACATCAATTTGGATGTATGCATTCAAAACAAGCATTGCACTCACACATTCAACAGGAACTATATTGGTTGTTCACTGAATATAAATGATAGATAGGATAGAGGCTAAGTGCAGCCAGCAAATTTACATATTAGTTAAAAATATGATCAAAGTAAAGTATTTGAATAGTATACATTGTAAAATTACGCCATGTATTTAAGAACAAATGCAATAGTATTGATCAATAAATACAACAGGGTAAAAATTCACGTCCATGGGCGGAGCCACCACCCAGCGAACCCAGGCACTCGACCGGGCTCAATCGATACTTTATTTATATTTTGCCCAACCCAATAGCCCATTAACCCACTTAAAAAAATATTTTTTTTGGGCAAACACAATATTTTCACGTGCGTGCGCACAAGATTTTTTGGCTCTATAACTTTTGTCCAGACTCTGTAAAATTCCTGCTCCGCCACTGTTCACGTCATAGTTATCATTTATGTTTGACATGACACTATATATTATACGCCGCATACTCACCATTTCTAAACAGAATCAGGTCAACTAATAATTGAAGCATATCATGATCATATGATAATATCAATTGAATGATTTTTTTTAGATTTGTATACATACAATGCGTAGCATTATTCCAATGGAACTGCATATCTCAATCTTCTTTCAGCATTATTGACTTGTTTTTTCATTTAAATAACAAATATACAATTTTGACGTGTTTCCGGCCGGGTAAACTCATCACACTGAATAAGTAAAATTATCAGGGAGCCAACCGCTCAACCTTCCATAGCTTTTTTCCATCTATCTCATGGGGAACGTATTGCAACCTGTCAATTAGACATGCATATAATATCAATCAGAAATTTTCAAGGAAAATTTACCTCATACGGGTAAACAACAAAAGGTTACTCCTTTCCTTTAACTAGGATTTCAAATGCTCTAAGGAAAGGAAATCTTAAATACTTCATTAGTATGCCCAAAAAAAGTTTTAAATAATCATGAGGTAAGGCACAGCATTAAGAAAGACTAATGAGGCAAGAAAGATGTAGCAAAAGTCTGACAAGGAATTTTTTTTGGTACAATCCCCTTAAACTTGTTTAATTAACTGAATATGTGGGGAAAATAATAAACAACAAGCCTTTTAAAGTAAAAATTGTCATCTTGTTCAAAAAAAGTAAAAATTGTCATATTCATATATGTATAATGTTATCATAATCATATATAGATAACTGTGATGGCATGACACACAAGTTTTGAACCTAAACAGTGTAGCGAAAAATGAATCTATGCTGACCTGTAAGTTGTCATACACACACGGTTTGGCTTCATACATGTTAAAACAGAATATTCAAAAAACAAACAAGCTATCATAAACGGGGGAGCAACCACCTGTCATGCAAGCGAGATTTCTGTCCTTGCCAAAATTCAAAAAGATTTGGTGTTAGCCTGTATCCTCCCCAGTTTTTAGGTTTAGGGATCACACTTCTGCAAGCAGAAAATATATAGATTATTTCTAGCTTTCCTTGATTTAACAAAAGGTAGAATGAGAAATTTATTGGCCAAATGAAACAAGAGCTAATCAGATGTCCAAAGTCCAGGCCAAGGGGAGTTACAGAAGAAGAAAATTTTCAATTATCGAGTCAAAATGATTTGATCAAATAACTTACCCATCAGCATATTTTTGTTCCAGCTCTTTGTACTGCTCGTGAAGAACATGCCTACCAGGCACTACAGAACTCTAATGATCAAGAAATTGAAAATATAAGTTTACATTAATTTCTATATATAACAACGAGATTAGTTAGAATGAAGTAGACCTGCTTGCTGACTATTGCTCCAATCTGACTACCTCTAGGACGGCTATGGAAATACTGTTCTGATTCCTCGTCAGAAACTTTCTGAACATACCCCTCCACACGTACCTAGAAAAAAAAGCAATAAAAAGTGAATCAACAATAAATTGCTGGATTCTGCTCTTAAGTATTGTGATTATCAACCTGTTATGAAAAAAGCCTCCGAAAAGCAGAGTGACATGAAGTTTGCAATATTAAGTCGAATGTTTCATGTTACATTAGCCATCTTTGTGA
The DNA here is from genome assembly GCA_958299785.1 of Medicago lupulina. Lineage (NCBI taxonomy): Eukaryota > Viridiplantae > Streptophyta > Magnoliopsida > Fabales > Fabaceae > Medicago > Medicago lupulina. The sequence goes on along the minus strand of OY283144.1, from coordinate 7,786,913 downwards.
GGTCACAATAAGAATCAACTAAATATTTTGCACAAAACCTTTTCTGTAAGTAATACTAATGCATTTTGATTTACTTTTTCTATGTACATTTTCAGAGAAGTTGCAAATAATATGGATGGAAAGAGATATAAATTTGTGTTTCTTTATTATTTCATTACCAATAAAACAAGTCAGCAAATGCAAAAGAACAAGAACACATAAAATAATCAATTTGTACAGCAGACATGCACTTGATTTCATCTTGGTAAGTTCTTTTGCCAGTTGTCCTAAGATATAGGTCATATCTAGCTGAAAACAGTTAAGTCAAAATATCACTTTAAAGAGAAGTGCTAGCAACACACACTCGTGGTTAAACGCACTCTAACACACACATCCCAACACACTTTCTTCTATTGGGTATGGAATGTGTGTGTTAGAGAGTGTGTTCCACCGTTCCTACCTCTATTCCACTTTAAGAAATTGGAAGTTTTCTGTAGTATGAGTTATCAAATGTGATCAGTAGTAGCTGAAATAAAAGATACTACATAAGGATTAAGGTCAACCGGATTTATTATTTCGTTGCATGTATTACAAAAATAAGAAGACACCAGTTATACATTTTCACTTAACCCTCACCACAGATTAAATAAAAGTGCACAATAATTTCATTACTAATATTTTCAATTGTTGAACAAGATTTATTTAATATAAAAATCAATTTTATGTATTCGGACTTCAAAAAAATGAAAAGCAAATCAATACATGTTGTTACCAAATCAAAACCTTCAGGACCCCAACCAAATCTTAGAAAAATGCCCAAAAGGCCAATCTTAATATTTTTAATAGAGGTGATAAGGTTCCCCATGGATTAAGGTAAAGGTCATGTAAGTAAGCACCAGAACTTCTTTTTTAATAAATAATCAGTTCCCACAATACCAGAATATGTCTTTCTATGTATTAGAACTGGAACCAGAATACAAGAGAGAGAAAAAGAATGCAACAGAAAAATGAAAAGAATGGGCTCTATTTCTCTTTGCAATGACTGAAACTGATAAAATACCACACACCTAGGTAATTCAAGGAACCAGGAGCCTCCCACCCTAATTCTCAAATTTGACAGCCGCCCTACCTCAATTCTATTCTCCTATTTACAGCCTCATTTCTAACTAACCACTAACAGAGAGCATTCTTGCATCACTTCTTTGGCCGGACATATCTCACGGTACTTGATATTTTAATGGATGCAGCAAAGCTGCACACATGAGGTTGATAATAGATATTCCAAATCCCAATTTATATCATCCGAGAGAATTTTAATCTCCACAATCTTGAACATTCTCTTCAGAAGTTATAACTGTTAAATATTTTTCTTATCCTTGATTTATATCCTAGGAAAGTACATTATGGCATGCTGTGGCCATTAGCTTCCCTGGAGAAGACACAATACTCCTTCGCATGAAAAATCAATGCCAACTGATCTATTTACAAACAAATCAATCTGAAGATATGGCAAGCTAGAATGAAATCAATAGTCACCTGTCGGTTTAAACCATCCCAATAAAAAAGAATTGATGCATGTGGATTTTCAGATAACGCACGTCCCTTTTGACTTTCATAGTTTGTGAACCTGTACAAAACAATTGCAGTAGGTGAACACAAATAACAATTTTCCTAATAGTATTGCCAAAGAAATTCTAACATTAAATACTGACCACACAAATCCATCCTTGTCAAAGCCTTTTAGCAGTACGATCCGTGATGAGCTGCAGCCAATTGAAGTACATTAATTTGGAAATGTTCCAATATTACACATATTATTCATATAAACTCGAATTCAAACACAGAATTAGGAAAATATGACAATTGATCATAGTTCTTATTACAATAATACACCAGCACACCGGGTTTACCCCTAACTTCAACCTTCGTAGTTCAAACACTGCACAATTTCTCTAAATGCATATATTTAACTACATATATTTAACTACACAGGTAGCTTCCATAATCACTCAAATAACTACCGCACCAAATACATGCTCATCATACAACTAATAAAAACAAATAATCAGACCTTGCTAGACTGGGTACAACTAACTTACATAACCAATAGCGCAGACACAAAATTAGGAAAATACGGCTAAAATATTCTGGTACAAATCAGAGTTAAGCTCTTACTACAATAACAAACCAGAACACAAGGTTCTCCCCTACAAGAAGTTTCCTCATTCAAAGACTACACAAACTGTAAGAATAAACACCCCCTATAATTTCTTTACATGACTATATCTATAAGTTTATAACTACACAGATAACTGCCACAGCAAAAACATAACTATCCTGCAACCAATTATAAAATAACTAATCAGGTCTACTAGACTGGGTCTGGCTCTTATTCTCCTAAAATACACCAATAGTGATCTATCACTATACAAGAGCCTAGTGATCTTGAAGACAAAAGGTATTTTAACAAAATAACAGAGGCTGATCTTACGGTTTTCCATCCTTTCCTACAGTTGACAAGGCCATGGCATTTGGTTCCTTCAAACTCGCAGCCAACGCATCATCAAACCATTTACGGAACTGCGGGTAATAAATACAACAAATTTAGATTGACAAGTGGTCATAGCCGTTAAAACCATAGTACTAAAAAAATACTCGAAATGAGAAATTGAACTAAATCATACTCAAGTCATTAACTACCAACAGGGAAAAGGAAGGGCTACAACAACTCTGTAACAGAGTATGTTTTACATGAACATTACCTGGTTAATGGGGTCTGCCTCCACCTGGCCTTCAAGAAATTCTGGAGAGATATAGTTCTCTCGTAGAGCCGAAATATCAATTTGAGGAGGCTTTCCAATTCGGACACACATGGATGTTCCAGGATATGGTGGAAGTATAAGCTTATACTTTTCAGCAATAGCAGGTGGGACAAATCTACCTCCTAAAAAGTGGTGAGGGCCGCCAAACTTCTTCGCACAGAATTTTGGTGCGGTCAAAGAGATCTACAAAAGCTCGGTATATCAGTGGGTCGGTCTCTCATTAGAAACACAATTTATAGTTGAACGAAATATCTTAGGATGTTATATCTAAATTCCAATGTTTAAATAAACAAATAATGAAACAGATATATGCCCTGGATACGTACCAACATATCAGGTTTAATTCCTGTGCCATCAACATCTCCCTCTTCAACATGCCACCCCGAAGGAATATCTACAGAGACTATAACCGATTTTTTTTGGCCAATTTGATTATGATTATTATGCAAAGAAATAAATCTTTGGATCAAATCATCAAAGGGAGGCCTTGGAGAACCTGGACAATTGGAAAATAACAAATTCAAATAATGTCAGATGAAATTTTTTGTTCAAAAATTTACAAAGTAGTTCAGAATTCAGAGCATGTGTTGATAACAGACAAAACATGTTGATTTAAATAACTTTGTGAAATGAGTCCAAAATTTAAAAAAGATTTGGAGAGATTGTTTAGAGCTATCGTTCATAATTAAACTAGCATTCATATTTATTCATAATTGTACGAAGCATGAATAAAAAAACCGATAAATAGCACATTGGTGAGAATGAAATAGATATACAAGGATCACAAACAATTATGCATAAATATAAAAGTACCATGAAATGAGAATCCAAACATGGCATCTACTAGAATGTCAAAGTCCTTGGAGAAATCTGATGGTAGATCTTCCACCGACAAGAAAGGGATCGACAATGCTTCAAGCTACGTATAATATCAATATCTCGTATAAGATTTTCAGCTACTTATTAAACCAAAAGAAAGAAATGGCAAGGTGATATAAGAATGATTCTAAATCTTCTCATAGTACCTGAGTAACTAATCCATCATATAGAGGCTTGGGGGTACGCTTTGGGTAGCAGACCACGGGCTTATAACCAAAGTGATGCAGGTGACGGGCAGCCACAAGACCATCACCACCATTGTTACCAGGACCACATACAGTAAGAACACGACTATACTCGCCCGGTTTGTAAACCTGTAAAAGAAAAACCAGTCAAGAAACTTCCATGATTGAATTATATTAACGGCCTATTTGGATTGTCTCATTTGAATTTCTCTACTGACATAAGCAATTGTGAAACTGTGGAGACAACTTATAACATATCCATCTCTGAAGGCCGGATACTCCAAAACTGCCAAAGTATCTGTGTCTGGCATGTATCACAGAAGAATCCGGCAATTAAATTTTAATTTTTCGTAAGAAAATACCTCGTATATGGAAGCAGCGACGCTCAAACCAGCTAATTCCTGCAATTACAAATAATGCAGAAGGAATTAAAATCGAAAGAGCATATAAAAAAATGAAGAAGTAAAAAATGTGATGGAGATGAATTAACTAACCATGAGTTGGTCGACAGAGAAGCCAAGAGGACCCATAAGAGTTTCATCAATCTCAACGGCTTCTTGTTGTTTGAGATAAGTTACGGAGTGAGAATCGAAATTAGACATGGTTTTAGACGATGATCGAATACCCTGAAATGAAACTAAATATTAAAACTTAATTGGTTTGATTAGTGATAATTAGAGGCAATTAGTAAGAGAGAAATTAGTTACGGAGAAGAATTGAAGAAAGGGAGGTTTGTGATTGTGGTTGTGGTTATGAACGAGTGAACGTGAATTAGTAATGTTGTTGTATGGGGATATGAATGGCAATGTCAATATCATGCTTCTTCTTCTTCCATATAATTGTACCATCAATGAAAGCATCTCTGCTTCTGCATTTCATCACTATGTACACCTTACTAACACCACATTTTCCTTCAATTTTACTACCAGAAACAATCGCGTTTTCTCGATTGCCTTGTTGGCCTTTTCTTATCCGTCGACAAATTTACCCAACTTTCTTAACAATTTTAAATAACTTGCTTAATTATTTTAGGTATATTCTTAAATGTCATGTTTTTTTTTTAGATGTTCATTACTAATTAATTGGTTATTGAGATTGAATATCAAGCCTTCAATAAAAATATCTTTTTTAGTTGATGGCTACAGGTATAACTCAATTTATAAAGACAATACATTATAATATGTAAATGTCGAAGTTTGAATCATAAACTTTTCACTTATTCGTTTTAAGAGATAAAATTTTAACTACTATGTTGTTTGACAAAAAAAAAATTGATTTGATTGATGAAGTGATTGAGTTAAGAAATAAAATAATAAAGAGGTTGAATGTTCGATCTCAACATAGGTCATTCGAAAATAAAAAAATATATTGTTAATGGCCATATGTTGTTTTAAAAAACTATAGCAACAATTTTTTTTTGTAAAAAAAAACATACTAGTAGCTAAATACAACTGAGCTCTTCTTCCTAGACTTATACTTAGAACAAAACATATATTTTTTTAGATATACTTTTAATGGTTCTTCAGTAAATTAGCTATGATAACATCAAATTTATAACTTCCTTAAGGTTTGTTATAACAAAAAAAAAGTATCTTAAGTTAAGAATATATAAAAAAATATCTAAGAAAATACAAATAAGTTTTATCACATACTTAAAATTATTTAAAATAAAAATAACATGGAAGTAGAAGTAGAATTTCAGTCTTCTTTATCCTCAACAATGAGATAAAGACCTACATTGATGTTTGGTTTGACAAAAATAAGAAGAAAAATAAATATTTTTTACTTATAATAATGATCAAAGGGTGTTTTCTCTTATTTTTACCTAACTAACTAACATGCTCATATTTAAGCGTGCAGTGTCGATAAATTTTAATACTCCGTAGTCTACAACATGAAGAAATATTTACTAAATATAGTTAAATTTGTATCAACAATTGATGATACTTTCGTTCCTTTGCCCTAAGGGTTCAGCAATACTGCTAAATAAGATAATATAATGCACATATAAATTACAGTGACAGCATCAAACTCTCAATAATCTTTTTACACAACGACAGCAGACAAAGAATAGAAATTACACAAATAAATATATCACCCTTTTACAACTTTTGCCTAAGTAGTAACAAGAAATTAATTTCTCAGAATAGCACGAATGCAACAAAAAAAGTACAAATACCCGCCCATAAGTCATATTATTAGAAAGTTGCAAAAAAAATAAAGAAACAAACTTGCAGAGTTAGTAAGATTTGGCAAAAATAGCCACTTCTTCAGCAGGATCTCCTGTCATCAAACATCTTTTAATCCCTTGTGGCTGTTCAAATGGAAAACACCTGATAGTTGCTCCAGTTTCCTCTTTCACTTTTAACTCATCTTCATCGCTGCGACATTGCAAAGCTTGACATTAGAGTTGTTAATCATGGTCTTTATGGTTACATGTTAGTTATTTGACACCAGTATAACAATATAAAAATATAGGATAGAATTAGAAACACAACCTAGCAGACCAAGGGCCCCTTGCCCATTTGCCTTGTGATATTGCAGATTTAAGATCTTCGTATGTGCTCACATCTACAATATTACTGCAAAAAAAAAAACGTGCATCGGTGCATGTCAATTTGCCTGTTTGCCGGGAATGGTTCATGAGTGCAATGGGAAGTGCACAACTTGATGACCACAAGGAACTCATTCCAATTGATTTCCTTTTTAATAGAGATTGGAATTATTTTTATCACCACTAAAGCATTAGAGACAGTTCTCAGTCACATTTATGTATTACATTATTTCAAAGAGTGCACTTGGTTTGGTCAGAACAGTGAGTATACAACCTAGAAAACTATCTCAAAACTATTTAACTAGGCTAAACTCTAGAAGACTAGAGTATATCATTCAGGATTCACTACTAAAATTAATAAAAAAATAAGGTCCAGAACCAACAGTTAGATTAGTGGAAGATCCAAATATCTATCACAAGGAAAAAGTATCACAAAAGGAACGAACCTATCTCGAAATGCAATTGCCCTCTCCAAAAGAGAAGATTGTATCTCGTCCAACTTGTCTTTAACATACGCCTCCAAAATTGAAGGCTCCATAGAGATTCCAAACACTTTCCCTTGCTTCCCAGGAATATCTCTCCTGGATATCACCACACTTCCACTAGACACGTCACGGGGACCAATTTCAATTCTAAGAGGAACTCCCTGAAATAGGAAGATAAAAATAATGTGAATATATTCAGACAGTCAAATATGGAAACATCCAGCAGCATAAACAGAATCAATGTGTATGATTTGGTCCCAAAAATGAAATCTATCCAAGTTTAAATCCGAACCTTCATTTCCCAGAAATTGAATTTCCATCCAGGGGTTCTTTGATCTGAGTCATCAAGTTTAACTTTAACACCAGAGCTTTGAAGAGCTTCTTTTACAGACAATGCTGCATTAAGAACTTCCGTTTTTTCATCATCCTTCTTCCAAATTGGCACAATTACCACCTAAACCAGGCAATGCACAGCATGATCTTGTCAAAAATGGAAGAATATTATTTTTTTTATAATAAATTACAATAAGAACATGTATGGAAAACTATCCTATATTTGGATGTAGAAGTTTGGAGTGGAAAAAAGAGATTTTGTTTCATTTCAAGTAAGCATTCCCTTCAAATGAGAATCTTATAAAATGAGAGGAATGAAATGAAACTGAAAGAGTATCATGTAACCTGCTCAGCATTCTTTATATTTTTGTAAAGATTAATAATTCTCTAAATTTAGAATTCAAAAAAAATGGCTTCATCTTCTGAAACTACTAAATATACTCTAACTGAAGTTCAGTTATCCGATGCATGAATACATTCAGTGAGATGTTACACTAAGAATCAAGTCACATGTATAAATAAATAAATAAATACCTATAAAGAGAATGATTTCATGGAAGAAAATGAATTGAGGACTATAAAGACGACACTTAAAGAGACTATCCAAAAGAGAGAGCTTTCACTGTGTAGAAATCAGACAGTATATCACAATATTGAGATCCGATTTTGAATTGAGTTGAGTCTTATCGGATGTTATGTATGAAATCATTCAGCAAAAGTAGCAAACTTTACATTACAACAACAACCAAGCCTTATCCCACTAAGTGGGGTCGGCTACATGGATCAAATGACGCCTCAATGTTCCATCATATATAATATCTCTATCCAACTCATTAATCTCTAGATCTTTCTTAATACTTTTTGTTATAGTTTTTCTAGGTTTCTGCCTCTAGTGATTTGATTATCCTTCATCTTATCTACTCTCCTTACTACAAAATCTACAGGTCCTCTGTACATGCCCAAACCACCTTAGCAGAGTTTCCACCATCTTTTCTACAAGAGGTGCTACCCAAAGTCTCTCTCCGATGTTGTCATTCTAATCCTATCTTGTCTAGTCTTACCACACATCCAATGCAAGATCATCATCTCCTCTACGCTTATTTTATTCTTGTATTGGTTGTTTACCGCCCAAAACTCCGTCCCATATTCTTGTGTAGCAAAGCTTACATTATTAACTATATTTGTCTGATCAAGGTGCAAAGTATTCCAACCTCTAAAGAGCTACATTTAAACTAAAAAAGATGTCTACACATGATTTCGACACCAGTAGCAGCCAACCATACCTGTATTGGTGCAATCTTTGGAGGAAGCATTAGGCCAGCATCATCTCCATGTACCATAATGATGCCTCCAACAAAACGAGTGCTAACTGCCCATGATGTTTGCCAAATATATTCCCTTTGTCCATTTTCATCTGTGAACTGCACAAGCATACATTTTGAGCATCTGCATCCTCGTTGAAAGGATTTAATCAATACTTAAAAATAAAATAAAAAGTGACAGTTGGAAGAAGACCCCATAAAAGAAAATGGATAATATATCATATAAATGAATAAAAACAGAAGTGGGGAAAACAGAATCTGGATGCTGCAGCTACTAAAAGGTTCGCTTTAGTCTTTCAGTAAGCACTCATGCTTTTTATAGCTTGGTATTTAGTAAAAATGTTGAGCTATATGATATGGTACAATCAATATGGCTTGGATTTATCATAAGTAGGGCATTTATCAGTAGCTTACTTGTTTAAGAATTTTTGTATAAAATCATAATTTTCAATTTAAATTGGAAAAATATATAATTTTATGACTAATTTGGCTCAAATTAGTGTTTTTTGTACAAGTGATAGTAGGACTACTTGGATTTCCTATATTAGGAAGGATTGTTGTGTAAGTGTCATCCGAGTAATTGCAATTTGCAACAATTTTCACTCTCTTAATCCTACCTCCTCTTATTTACAGAAAAACAGCCTCCTTAATCCAAAATTAGCTGCAACCGGTGAAAAAAAAATCTCATATTACTGAAACTTTGAGTTGACGGTGTAAATTTAACAGTAACAAGTAACAAATAAGAAGTTGTGGTTGCACACCATAACTCACAGAAGAAAAAAATAATAATGAAGTATTTAAAGAGACCGAAACAGCTGGCAAAATCAAGCTTGCTACTTAAAGTTCAAGGGCCTAAATAAGTAACTCAAAAAACATAGCATCTCACTGGCAATTTTAATATATGGAGCCATATATGATTCTAAAAGATGAACTGAAGGAAAAAATAAAAAAATACTCCACAAGAATGAAGTATTTTGTGCTCTGTAATAGCATCAGACCTGTGTTTCAAAGGCACGGGAAAAGTTTTGCCCAAGGTTGTGGCTGGTTCCTGCTTGCAATGCTTTTTTGTCACCCATCATTGCCTCAATCGTGTAGGTCTTACAAGCGCCAGCAAATGTTTCCACTTTAGATTTTCGACCCGTAATAACAGGTATGGCAGCTTGTTCAAAAGCAAATCTGGTATAGATGTCAATCATTTGTTTAGCCTGCAATAGAGCAGAATATTTGTAATAAGTTTATGCTGTCATATAAACTTGTGAATACACTATAATCTTGACGAAGAGAATATGTGGACCTCATTTTCTGCCTCTTCTGGAGTTGCATGAGCAGTATGACCTTCTTGCCAAAGAAATTCAAGAGTTCTAACAAATGGCTTAGTGCGCATCTCCCATCTTGTGACATTTGCCCACTGAAGCATGTTCATTCAACAGGAAAAAACAGGTTAGATTACAAATCATAGAAGAAAGAAAGTTTTTGCTTACAAACGAAACCAGGACATCGTTTACCTGATTAATCAAGAGAGGAAGATCACGGTAGCTATGGATCCACTGAGTAAACATGTGATTCACAATGGTTTCACTTGTAGGGCGGACCTGCCACAGCCTCAAGAAATGGAAAAATCAAAGACAAAACCTTAGGTCACAGCTTTTCAACAATAGTGTAGATGACTAATTTCTTCAATTTAGCTTATATACTCGAACACCAGACAATATGTGAACAAAAACAGTCATAAAAAAAGGTTGAAGAGCATGCATACCACGAGCTTCTCTTCAAGTTCCTTTCCACCCCCAATTGTCACTACTGCTAACTCTGGACTGAAACCCTCAACATGACTTGCTTCTTTCTCAATAAACGAGTAAGGAATAAACTGCAGAACAGAATTGAGAGAACGCATCAAACAAATGATGGGTAATGAAATTTGATGTTATGGCGATAATCATATACCACATTATCAAGATATCACTTTGCACAACCCTCATTTTCTTAAACTACAAACAGTACAAAATATAGGCACATGCTAGCTAGAAAGCACAAATACAAAAACATGACAAGCATACAATGCAGTACAAGCAAAATTTAAAATTGAAAGGATTCAACAAAATTATAAAACATCATATAAGATCAACAAAAACAACATAATCTTAAGTAAAAAGGGAGAATTAATACTTAGAAGTAAACATGAACCATTTTAGACATAGTAAAATGCTATTATTTATTTAACTATACACGTCTAAAAAATTATACTAGGAATATCTGATCTGACACTATGGGCGGGTTTGGATTGACTTATTTGAGCTCATCTACTAGCATAAGCACTTGCGACACTGTTTGGGAGAACTTATGAAAACAGCTTAAGTTATGACGTGTTCATAAGCTGTTTTCAGCTTATTTCCCTAAATTCACTAGGATAGCATATGAGTTATACAAAAATAGTTGACTTTATTTTATCTTGTGTTATAGAAATGGCTTATAAGTTGCAAAATAAGTTGACTTTGTTATGCCTACAAAAGCTGCAGAATAAGTTGTTTATCCAAACAAGGCCATATAATTGGTTTAATAACACTACTATCAAAGTAATTAAAGTAGAACAGGTGCCTCTTATGCAAACAAAATGCAGATATATATAATTAATTAAGTATGGTAATTAATCTTTACCTGTGGAAAATACATGTTACTATGTCCAGTCTCCTTGAACTTGACATTCAAATAATCCTACACAAACAAACAAAACTAAATAAATAAATCTCAAAATGAAAATTGAAACAAAAACAATAAAGACGTGTGAAGAGATAAAGAAAGAACCTGAATGGCTTCCCAAATGGCGTAACCATAGGGACGAATAACCATTGTACCGCGAACAGGACCGTAATCTGCTAATTCAGCATTGGCTATGATATCGAGATACCAGGCATTGAAGTCCTGTGACCTAGGTGTGATGACTCGGTCAGGAACTCGATTCTTCGAGTTGTCGACTCGGTCTTTGGTCTCTGCTGCAGTGGTTTTGGCGGAGAAGGTGGCGGTGAAAGGATGGTGACGGCGGCGGAGAATGATTGGGGAACGGTGAGAGATTGCGGTTGTTGAGGGGGAGGAGAAGAGGTGAGTGAAAGAAGATAGCTTGAGAGATACCATTGTGTGGTTTTTGGAGAAGAGAGTGAAAGTGAGATGAGGCTTTTGTTTTGACTATCTTATTTTCTGTTATTATTTTTTTTTTTAAATAAACGACATCTTTTTTTTTTTCAAGTCCAATTTACTAATATTTTATATAAAAAAACTTCAAATATTGCATGTTATACAAACTCATTTCAATAGTACTTCTTTTATGATATTAATGAACATCACTACTTTAATTATATAATACTTTAAATAATATACAGTGATAGGATTTATCAAACTAAGAAAATCAAGAGAGAATGAAGTAGGATGATATGTTTAGATTTCTTAAAAATGGTTTGTTTTTACATGAATCAAAATGTAATATTTATACTACTAAATTTACCACTATTACACGTATGAAATTATTTGCTTTAATATTCTAAATTGACATTTAAATAGATGATTGACCCTTACTATTATAAGTTGACGTTATGGATACATATTTCTACATAGACATATAATTCTAGGATAATTTAGGTTTTTATAATTTTTTATAACACATTCATTACGATGATATCCTTAGTCCTTTTAATTGAGTATCATCGACATGCAACTGTATATAAATCTTTGCATTTTTAGAGCTGAATTCAATTCTAAGGCATCTGGTTAAGTTGAAAGATTAAAAGATCATGTATCATCTCATTCAAGTGTTTTTTGAGGATATATTTCACACAAAATAGTTAAAAGCATATAAAGAATCAATTCATTATAATAAAGCGTAGAATAGAAATATGTACTCAAACATAAAGTTTATGTCCATCTTAAGGGGCAATGCACTTTGGAATGTAAATTGAGTACGTAATATCGATTCTTTCGCAAAGCAAGTAGTCTTAATTGGTACAAGCTACAAAGGTACTTCATATTAAACACCAAAACAACTTTTCTATGTCGATTACATTATATAATTTTCAGGCATGGTACAAGCTACAAAGGATCAAAACTTCCAATTGCACAGACAACGCTCTCTCCAAATTAATGTTTGGTAGAAAATTGGAGCAGATTTCAGCCAAAGGGACAAAAAAGTAAGTAAAGCGTGCAGACAATCTGTTCGTAGACGGTTCAAATTTAATTCTCCTGAAACTGATGACCACAGCGAGTGCATGTGTAGAAAGTAGTTTGCCCTTCATCTGCCGATCTCATCTGAAATTAGGAAGATTTAGATACATAAATTTTGAGTACTAAACTAGCTTCAAATTAAATTGGTAAAGCTTCATTGTTAAGTCTCATAATACCTGTCTGGTATAAAATGCAGCTTCACCATGACCACATTTTTCACATGTTTTGTTGACCTGTAAAGAAACATAACATTAAAACAAGCAAACATCTGCTTAAAGATCATGTCATTAAATACATATTGCAGGATGCATTACCTTAGATAATTGCACCTTCTGTTCTTCAATTAGATCGATTCCAAGTTCTCTCCTGATATCCTGCCAACCACAAAGTACACAAGGATCATTTGCCAATAATCAATAATATGTGATTTTGTACGTGCTTGAAATCAAGACACAGATTTTTCTATACTGATATCAAAATCCTAACCTAGGTTGCTATTTCAAAAAGCTAAATTCTTCATTCATTCTTCTAAAACAGTGATCTTTTCACCGTATCCCACCAATCCAAGACAAAGTCAATCAAGGTATCATTTACTTGGCTGGGAGCTTAGATCATGGAAAAATGCACTATGGTGTAAAGTGATGAAAGGTATATATAACAGAGCTAATATGGAGGAGGATACAGTAATAGCAATGGCAGCTGATTCTGCATCGTGGAAGACTATGGTGAGGGTGTGGTCGAATTTCGCTCAATATGAGTATCGTTCTGTTGGTAATGGAATGAGTAGAATGGCTTGGAATCATAGTTGGATTGCCACGATTATAAAATTGCTGATATAGATATATACCACCAAATCTGCAGCAAGTTTCAGTAGCAGCAGGAGGTGGACATAATCAATTTCATCTAAACACACTAGCATTGAACATGGATGATATATGATAAGAGTGGTATTGTGACTCTGTTCAAGAAGGGCCAGTCTCCAGAAAATAGAGAAGAAATCTAGAATTAGAAGAAAGAAGTTTGGAGCAATTTTTCTCTGCTAATTTCATTCATCACTCGGCAATATAGTGATGATCCTTTGCAAACTGGGCAGTGGTTTCAATATACTCTATCCAAACACCTAGTTACTCGGCCGTAGGAAACTATAAGCCAGTGATAGAACATAGTGATATAATCATAGGATAGGAAATGGATATAACATGTTTAAATTGGTCATTAAAAATAACATCCGCAAAAGCATACCTCGGCAGAAATTGTGTAACTTATTTCCTTTCCTTTAATATCTGAAGAAGAGAAGGACATTCAGTTAGGACTTATAATGGGATTTCCAAACACAATATTAGTTCACTTGAGCATAATACGCACAACAAATTGTTTATTGCATATGCAAGGACAGTAACGGTCTAACAGGCACACGTTCTTGCATCCAGAAGCACCATAGAAGCCTATTTTAACCGATGAATCATAAAATAGCTTTCATATACAGTGTCTTCATTTGTAAAGCCTTACACATGACATGAATGACATAAAGAAATGAAGAACATAAGGGAGAAACACAATATGTACCCCTACACCTAAGGAGTATGGAATACTAGCAGCAGATAGATAAATATAAAATCACATCTGTTGTGTATCATTATCATTAACATAAAAACAACACACAGATGTCTTGTGAAAGCATAAGCACTAACTAGACGAGACATTTTTTTACAACTTAATAAGGGCACACACTTTGTCAAAAAAAAAAGTAAGTATTATTCTAAAGTGTCGATAAGACTCCTCAATTAATAGATCAAATCAAGACAAATCAAATAAGACTACTTTATTTGTATGCATTGCTTAAATACATGGTTTCAAATCAAATAATGTCCACAAAAACACCTAATGTTTATTTCCATATAGATGTGTTGTTATTTGTTACCCTCGGCATTGCGCCACTATATGTAATTTTCCATATATATGTTGTCAATTGTTATTCCTGTCATGAAAATCAATGCCTAACTCATTCATGCAAAACCAGCTTGTACGGTGAGGAGTGTCTCCTCTTTATAAACTCTTCTCAAGAATCCTATCTATCCAATGTGGGACTAAATCCCACCGATTGTTGGCCGCTAACAATTCCTTGTTACCCTCGGCATTGTGCTTATATATGTAATACTATAAATAAGAGAAATCAAGTTGTACATTACTGCATAGACACTTTGCACTTTCTGTTTGGTCTTAACCTTCCGATCCCTGAGGAATTGCACTCCAGTAATCCAAAATTTAGTTTGGATGTAAGTAAAGTCTAGTCAAAGATTGTTTCGAACAATCATTCTTGCTCATAATTAACCACTTGGGTCAAATTCACCTTGCTCTTTCAATATCAAAAATACTATTTTGTTTCATTTTCATTAATTATTTCAACACCTACATGAATAAATTTTCTTTTCACATACATTGTGTAGCACCAACTAGAAATTTTGATTCACTGTTCATCAATCATTAAACCATGTAAGCTACAAAATTAACAAGATACATACATATAATAATCAGAGTAAAACAAGAACACTAATAGATTACTTTGAAGAGAAAAATAAAAAGCTGTACCCTTTATGTTACACTTGGTTTTGCACAAGGGGCAACATGCGTAATCAGTTGAGGGAACCGTGAGCATTGTTCCACACAAGTGACAGAACAGAAAATCGCGACCACGTGAATACATTGGCACTGTTTTAGGGTTACTTTGCCGGAGAAAGGGTTGGGTCGCCGGAGAGGTGGTCCGGCACAGAGAGAAGTCGCGCACAGAGATGAAGTGTTGCCGCCGCAGGAGAGAGATAGAGTGGGATGTTCGCGGCGGCAGTGCTACTGGTCTGGGTGGCTGAGATTCTTCTTCTCTTTTTCAATTGTTTGAGTTTTTTGGCGAGAAGGTAAGGGGAAAAGTAATATAACAACTAGGGGTGTAGAAAGTAAATATTTAATTTACACTTCTTTTTCATTTAAATTAAATTATCGACTTAAAAAAAAATATCATCTTAAAACAAATATTGAACATAATAAAATACATAAAAGTCCTTAAAAAAAAATACACAGAAACAAAAATTTCGTTGTTATACTATAAATCTTTTGTGCCTCACCTACTTCTATCTTTAAAAATAAGGTGATTATTTTTTTTTATTAGATCAAATTTGTATTAGATGACTTTAATGACCAAACTTATCTGCCTTAAACGACTAAATAAAGTGTTTTTTGTTTTGTTAAATAAGCGAAATAACAATAGTTATTTGAAAAATTGAAAGAGTCAAGATTTAGCCCCGATCATATTGTCCGGTTTAACAATTGCATCATTAACGTCCATTAGTGATAGCTCTGTTGCCCCAATATCACCTCCATATATTTTATTTTTCTTTTTAAGAGCATTGGCATACAACAACTAACCACATTAACTGTTAGACCAACAACTATTTGAAATTTAATGGTAAATTGTGAAGTTTTCTGCATCTTGCAAGCCCTCACTTATACTGGTGTTTATTAATCTTTCTCTCTTGTGGTTTGTCAATGTTAAAGTGAGATAACTTAACTCTTGCATGTTTTTATAGCTGTTAAATGAAATCTTGGCATCTTAGACTCTTCCCAAAATTTACTACTTGCAGACTATAATTTGAAATTGGAAATTGTGGGTTATTTGCCTAAACAAAGATGAAATTGTGACAAGAAAATAATATCATCCTTAATTTGACTCATAAGTAACTTTAACTTGCCTAAACAAAGATATATTGTAGTTCATCTGCTGTTATTATGTTTATGTTGAATATGAGTATCAGTAAGATTGAAATGTAAAATTAGCAAGTTGATGCCTATATTCTAACTCATGTCCCACGACATCTAATGCAAAAGCGAAGCTGAGCTGCTTGCATATAAAATGAAAGGACCTCTTGTTCTCTTAAGCACGGAGCCGTGTGATGATGACATATCGAACTATTCTTTCACCTTTTACTAAAGAATACCGTGTCAGTGTTACTATTTGCGGCATACGTTGGTTTTTGGAAGAGTCCTCTTAATTGAGGGCTCTGCAATATTAGTTTAATTTTTCTTTTTTTATGAATTTGTATTTTTTAGAAAAATGCAAACAAGTAAATAAATGTCTTTAGTGAATTAATTGTCTTTGGGATATTGTTTAATTTAATTTAAAATAGTTATGTTAATGATAAAAATTAGGGTTTTTTTAAGAAGTGTCATAAGAGTACTGTTTAAGGGACCCGCGTAACGAAAGTATGTCTTGAAAATATAAGTCAAACATTTGTTAAAGTCAAAATTGTAAAAGTTGCTACTTTTAAATTCCAATGTCCTTAGGGCACATTTTCCTAAAAATTACTGTGTCGATATAACTTTTATATGTGTTTGCATTTACAAACAGTTTTAACTTTATTTTTATACTAATTAAACTGAATTTAAATTAAATGCATAATATTTTATAAATTAATAACAACTAGTTCTTAAGATTTTTTTTAAAAATATTTCAATTTTTTTTATTGGTATCTCTGTTTACTCAAACTCTTTTATAAAAAAGTTGTCTCAAATAATTGTTCAAATATCACTATTTTAACATTTTTCCTGTAATTGTTTTTTTTTTTTGAACATTTCTATCATAAGATAAATTTTGTGTGATTTTATAAAATTATCCTTTATTAATTACTCGTGAAAGAGAAATTAAAAAATTAGAAGAAGATACAAATGTTTATGATAGAAAAAAAAACATGTTTCATTTTTTATTTTTTAACGATAAATGTTAATGTTATTTTCTCTCATGATTCAAACTTTGAACCAATAACATCTTAACATATAGTGACATTTATTAAAACAAAGAGAAAGTAGATTAATAAAACATCAATTTCTTAATGTAACATTTAAAAAATCTTCTTTGTCACTCCAACATTTTGTTCTTGCGCATAGTACAATTATGTGAACTAGTTTTGTTCTTTTGACATATAATATTATTTTTTTTAAAAATGATTTTAATGATGTAATAAATGAGAGATAAAAGTTTCAAAAATATTTTCTACTATTACAAGAAAACACAAATGAAATATCATTTGAAAATAATTATTTTAAAATGCTCTTTAAATAATTTATACGATGATATCTTTTATTTTAATTGTTAAGAAAATGTTGTAATTAATTGATTTATGCCAAACTTTAAACTTTTCAAAGTCTTATGTTCGAATTCCCTCAATATTAATTTATACGAATTATTTCATACACATTTTTTTTCTAAAGACTGTGATACAAACTTTTGTTGCTCTGATCTTTTGTTATTCAATGCTCTGATTTTAAATTGGTTATTTGATAAATATCAAGTTAAAAAAAAAAAACGGATCACACGAAAAAAAAGTTGTTACTAAAGTAAATACTTTACTAAAAAAAAAGAGCAAACAATATTGGTTGGTTAATTAAATAATCCGAGTAAAACAATATAGCGAGATAAAAAAATTTGATCAGCGAAGAATCACAAGAAAAAACATCATAAGAGCGATTTGAGTTAAGAAAGAGAAAGAGAAGGAGAAAGGTGCTTGTTGTTGTGTTTGTCGTCTGAACAATTTAGAATCAGAATCAAATGACGGTGTTTCACTTCTTCAACTGCGCGATCCTCACCTTCGGCCCTCACGCCGTTTACTACTCCGCCACACCCTTGTAATTAATTACTTTTTCATTCTCTTCACAATCCAGATCTATTTTTTATTTTTTTACAATTTACTTACGCTTCAACAATTTGAATTTGAATTTGAATTTGAATATGATTTCAGATCTGAGTATGATACACTTGGTACTTCTATCAAAGCCGCAGTTGTTTATCTCGCTACAGCATTAATAAAGGTTGCTTACTGCTAATTACACTTCTCTACTCTTTTTTACATCTCCATACCTAATTAACTGTCTAACTATTTTTTTTCCTCTGCCAGCTTATTTGTTTGGCCACTTTTCTCAAGGTATCTGAGAGTGATAGCTTTGATCCATATCAGGTGTGTGTATTATGTATATTTCTCTAAATTGTTTTCTCAATGTGTTAGTTTTTCCTAAATTATAAGGTGTAGTAGGGATAGTGAAATTGACCTCGTGCCCGTGCGTACAAATTTCCAATGAAGCTCTGATTCCTTCCATTCTGGAGGGAATGAGGTTCTTGCTTGTGTAGGATCTGAAATAAATGACCATTTCGTGCTTCACTTCTCTGTAATAGAGACATGACTAGAATATGATCATCCTGCATACTACATATCCCCTACGATTGAGCTTGTCAAGTACTACTCCGGATTAAATTATTAGCAAAAAAGTGCCTATAAATTAATTTAACCACATTTAGTGTCAGTGTTAGTACCCGGAATACCTTTAAATTAATTTCTTAATGGTGTGAGGAGATAATTATTATAATTAGGGGTAAGTTAGTAAATGTAATTCATTTTTAACATGAAATCAAGAAAATTAAATGTACAACAGCTATCCTTGATAATTGTGAAAGTAGGCATTTTCACTTATAATTGAGTACCAAGAGAGCGGATGATAATGATAGATACCCTCCAATGTAATTAGGAGATAATTTCTTAAGTGTGATAAATGATAGATACAAGAGAATATTTGTGGGGTATTTTCTTATAACTGTTCATGGTAGCTGGGGATAGAGGAATGAGGAAGGTATATATATCCTGCTAGAGATAATGATTTAAAGCAGGGATAGGGAGAGAGAAAATGTAACCAATCATTGAGTAAGGAATTTGGGCCACAAGATGGGAGGAAGTAAACTCCTTGAAGATTCTGCAGTATCTCTACCCGTGCTATCTTTTGTTTATTTAGAGATATAACATAATCACTCACATGTCTTCATCTAAAAGCTTAAGTTTTGGTATATTTTGTTTATGGCATGATGTTACGACTTGTGTGACAAAGTAGTCTTGACTCTAGTGTTTGATACTTGCCGTTCCTATTATGACAAAGTAGGCGGTCATGTGCATTATCAATGCATAAAGCCCAAAGAGATCGTGTGTCGGTGAGCATATTAGATATAAATTTTTAGTGTTGTTTTGCCTAAAAGCTTGAGCTTTTGCGATAGATGGTTCGTGGCAATTTTCATTTGTTTTGTGTCTGTTTTTGAGAAATTACAATGGTCTTCGTCTGCTTTTAGGAGCCAATTTTCATATATTCTTATAGAATTCCATATTTTATTATGTTTGCTGTCTGGAATAATAACAAATGGCTTTGTTTTTCAGGAATTTTTGAAGGCCTTAATAGGTTTTATTGATGTTGCTGGCCTTTATTTTGCTTTAACCCAGTTGACTCACAGAAATATCTCTCAAAATCATAAGTTTCAAGCAGTTGGACTTGGTATGTATATGATACACTATTTCATCTGAAGCAAAAATTAGTTTTAAATTTATGTGCATCTTGGAAGTTAGAAGTGGTGTTCTCCTTCCTTGATCGGCCTCTGGTCTTTCTTGTGCTATTCTGCTTCTCTAATCTTCACTTGTTGGTGTCACTTCTCTTGTGGCAGGCTGGGCGTTTGCTGATTCTGTACTGCACAGGTTGGCTCCTCTTTGGGTGGGTGCCAGAGGATTAGAATTTACTTGGGAGTACATTTTGCAGGGCCTAGAGGCCAATGCAAATTTGGTACGTTCTTTAGCTAGAAGCCATTTTTTTTTTCTCTCAGATAATATTGTGACTGCAGACAGACAGTCAAACTAGAGTTTTGAATTTTTTATAATCCAACATTAATTGGAATAATGCAGCAGTTTCTCAATGTTATGTGGTATAGTGAAAAGTCTTAACAAATAGCAATTTGTGTGCAGTTTGTATTCTATGTATTATCTATAATATTAAAGTTTCTGCACTTCATTTGTACAGGTTTTGAGCATATCCCTCGCCGGACTGGGATCTTTGATGTGGCTCCGAAAGAATAAACCCAAGACCCTCATTCCTATTATATACTTGTGTGCTGGGATTGTAGCTACCATGCCATCTATCACAAGGTCTTTACTGAATGACTCATTACACTTACTGTTAAGTTGTTGATGTGAAAATGCACTGATGTCATTTTAATTTTAACTGAGATTTTTCTTCTCAAAATCAATATTTTGAATCTAGACCAAGCACAAAAGCTTCAATGAGTGTTGTCAAATAGCAGCTATAGCGCAATTGTTTAGCGGAATCTGAACAAATCGTTTTTGTTATGTGATATGTTATTTAGTACAAAGTGTTTCAAATAGATTATAGTGGCGCCACGCCATAGCATTGTAGCATAGTGGAATTCAAACAAACTACTATTTTCCGCAATCCGCTATTGACAACACTGGCTTCAATTGAAAATACCAACTTTTACCTCTCTTTCCTCCGAGTCTGTTGCTGTCATATATCATTTACCTTCTCATGTCCCTGCATAGATTGTATATTAAAAAGGCCTGTCTTTTTGGATAGAATCACTGGTCTATTAGATATGTTGCTTTCATTACATGGACTTGTTATGTGCCATTTACTGTAGTGTAGTGTTTGCTAAACTGTGTCTTCTGCAGCTATTTGAGACGTGGATTGGGGTGGCATCTTCCCAAAGTGGTCGGTTTTGAGCTCTTCACATCCTTGGTGATGGCTTTTATAAGTTGGCAACTGTTTGCTGCATGTCAGAGACCTTCAGCGTGAGAAAGCTGCTACTTAATATGATAGAATCCTACATAACTATTTTCTGAGTAGATTTGTGCTCCATTGTCTGCTTCTTTTGGCAGCAGCCATGCAGTTTATTTAAAATTCATGAAGTTCAATGTTTTATCAAATTGCAGTTTTTCAATATTCTGATTTAGTTTAACATGTTTATTAATTTTTCGTGTCGTAGAATGTTGGCTGCAATTCATTAGAAAATTTAGTCATCAGAAAATGTGATGCTATTCTCTCCATTCCATATCTTCGGTTTATCTTAGCATTTTTCTTTTGTTTCAAAACAATTGGTGTATTAGAAATTCAAGATATAATTAACATTTGTTTTCTAATTGTATCCGTGGATATAACTAAGATGACTGTTTTAACGAGGTTGTTTATAGTAGATTATTTATACTCTTCAGATTAAAAAAATTAGAATTGTAAAACAACTAACAATAAAATCCAGGGTGTTTTGGTGTTTCTTTAAGCAGTTAATGTTAGTATGTTATTGTAAATTTTGTAGTATTTACTGAAGGAAGAAATCAAACTCGAGATCACCTTTATTACTCCACTCATTAACTCACCTCAACCACCAAACCACATACATACCTATTTTGGTGTTAACACTTAATATACATCAATTAAATGAATCTATAAGAGTAAATTACACTCCCCTCCCCTCAAAGATGCTTGAAATACACTCCCCTCCCCTCTTATGTTAAAATATACAATTTCCTCCCTTGAAAAATAAAATTTACACTCCCCTCCCTTATAAGATACTTGAATTACAACCCCCTCCCTTGATAATTAAATATACATTACACTTTAATCTATTTTAACATAAATAAATATTTTTATGATATATATTAATTTTAAACCACCCTTTAAGAAAAATTAATTCATTTCTTTATAATTTAAATGTTAATGATAATTAAATTTAAATATTTTGCTATTGATTTTATAATTTAGAGTTTAAAATTAACTTTTAAATAACCATGGTTTATTGTCGTTAGTAATTTTTCACATATTTTAATTTTATTTTGGCTTGTTTCATATTTTATAATAGGGTTTAAAACTATATGTTAATGAAATTGTGAATAAAAAATAGCAAAAAAATATGTATTCAATTTTTTATTATGTTAAAATAGACCTGCAATACTGTTATTTTCGAAGTGTATTAGATTATTATTTTTTTGCTAGATTATTAAAAATAAAAAAATATATATTGAGGGAGTAAAGTGTAGATTTTAACATAAGAGGGGAGGAGAATGTAATTCAAGCTTTTCTTAGGGGAGGGAAACGTATTTTTCTCTAATATGTTTTGAATAAGAGGGGAGGGGAATGTATATTTTAACATAAGAGGGGAGGGGAGTGTAATTCAAGCATCTTTGAGGGGAGGGGAGTGTAATTTACTCAATCTATAATCTATCTAGGTGCAAAAAGCTTAACCCGCCAAATTATAGAGTGGAGGGTGTATATTCTAGTTTGTATTTTTCGAATCATTTGTAGCAAAAATGCACATTGTTAGAAATTACAGGATCATAAAGATGAAGATTCATCTTATAGGTAAAATATACATGATAGCTTGATAGAGACAAATAAAAACTCATTATGGTTCATATTGATTAATTGATAAAAAAAAAATGTGAATTATGTACGTAGTTTTCCTTTTTATAAAACTCAATTGCACTTGTACACTAATTGAAAACTAATTTCTTACTATACTAACTAATTAACTAAGTGCAACAACTTCTATTTCTAATTCTGTCAAAAAAAAAAAAAAACTTCTACTTCTAATACATACTTATGGAAGTATACTTCTAGATGGAAAAAAAAAGTGTTTTTGTCTTGTCTTGATGTGGGAGGTATACTTGTGAATTGAATCTGGAGGTGGAAAATAGGCTCCCTATTTGTAAAGAGAAATTATATTTTGACATCAAATGTGAAAAAACTTGTGAAAGATAGTTTGTTTAAAGTTCCTTCCATTATTTCTTATGATTAGATATAAAAATATCATTTCTACAACCTTTTATTTATAAACAGTCTTAATATCTTCGTATAACATCATGTCACAACAAAATACACCATTCATAATGAATTACAAGCAAAAATGATAGTTAAATAATTGATGCATGTAAACTAAATTTGACCACATAAATTGATTTTTTTTCAACTATCACTTTTCCTTATATTTTATTCCGGAGGAAGTAATCATATTATCAAAGAATAATTGCTAGGTCCAATGAGATCGATAAAATACATTCAGCAAAACATGGACATATTTGCAAAATAATTTCTCAAGAAAAATGAACGACCACTAGACTATTGGAGAGTCAATGGTAAAATGGAATTGTTTGTCGACCACTCTTTCAAATATAGAAAATTAAAACTACATCTAAATGATTATGAGAAGGAAACGACTAAAATAATCATAGGTTTATTTTCCTCGTAGATATTAACCACTAACAAAACATGGTTGTTAACTTATTATGGATTAGCGATATTGCATTGCATGAGTCGCAAATTTAGGCAAAGAAACCATTACTTGCTAAATTAAGCCAAGTAAACCATGGTTGAAAGTTGAAACCACCCTCTAAAATTAGAAACACGACAACGCGCAAAGGGTTGAGAACTTGAGACAGGAAAAACACTTTCTAATTTTATGTCACCAACATTCTGTATAAAGAAAGGTTGTTCCCATTGTGGATTCATAAACATTTGCATAGCCTCTCATAAATGGCTTAAAACACAATTTCCTTTCTGTCTCTATAGATAATTATAACCTTTTTCTAATTCATCCTCCCTCTTCCCCTTCTTTACCACTTTATAAGCAACCTTGAGGGATATACCAAGGTGGCGTTTTAACAAAATGCAAGTCCCGGGCTGGTTTCTCTTGTTCTCATTTTTTCTCTTTTCATCAACATCATTTTTATCTCATGCAATTTCCAATGAAGAAGCTTCTTTCATTGCTCGTCGTCAAATGTTACATCTTCAAGAAAATGAGGATTTACCCGAAAACTATGCAGCTACTTATAAAACAGATTTAACATTTCCTAATCCTAATCTCAAAAGTGCTTACATAGCACTTCAAGCATGGAAAAAAGCAATTTATTCGGACCCAACCAACTTTACATCAAATTGGGAGGGCCCTAATGTTTGTTCTTACAAGGGAGTTTTTTGTGCAGCTTCTCTTAATGATTCAAAAATTCAAGTTGTAGCTGGGATTGATCTTAATCAAGCAGACATTGCAGGATACATTCCTGCTGAGTTTGGTTTGTTAACTGATATTGCTCTTTTGCATATAAACTCAAATAGGTTTTGTGGAGTTCTCCCAAAAAGCTTTTCAAAGTTAACGCTTTTGCACGAGTTGGATATTAGTAACAACCGTTTTGTTGGCAAATTCCCTCATCATGTTCTTTCAATTCCAGATATAAAATTCATTGATATCAGGTTCAATGAATTTGAAGGAGAAATTCCTCCAGAGCTTTTTAACAAAACACTCGACGCTATATTTATAAACAACAACAGATTCACATCAACAATACCAGAAAATATGGGAAATTCTCCAGCATCAGTCATTGTTTTTGCCAACAACGATATTAGTGGTTGTATTCCTTCAAGCATTGGCCAAATGAAAAATTTGAATGAGTTTATTGTAATCAATAATAACCTTACTGGTTGTTTGCCTGAGGATATTGGAAAGCTTCAACATTTAGCCGTTTTCGACGTGAGTGAGAACTTATTTGTTGGTGCGTTGCCAAAGACATTGCAGGGAATGAGTGAGGTTGAAGTAATCTCTGTTGCACATAACAAGTTTACAGGTTCTGTTCCAAAAAGTATATGTAGTTTGCCTAATTTGGTGAACTTTACATTCTCCTATAACTATTTTAATGTTGAGGAAGAAGGTTGTGTGCCTCCTGGAAAAGAAATTGAGTTGGAAGACATGGATAATTGTATACCTAATAGGCCAAAACAAAAGGCAACAAATGATTGCAATGTGGTTATAAGCAAACCTGTGGATTGTACCAATAAGGCATTATGTAGTGGTAAATCATCTCCACCAAGCTCTAATCCTCCAACTGAGAACCCAACACCTTCAGTTCCAAAGCAAACCCCAACACCTTCAGTTCCAAAGCAAACCCCAACACCATCGACACCAAAGCCAACACCGACCCCTTCTACACCCAAAGCAGAACCACCAATTGAGGATGATCCTCACAGTGAAGCACCCAAGAGAAGAACAAGATCTCCTCCACCACCGGTTCAATCCCCACCATCTCCTGTGCATTCTCCTCCACCACCAGTTCATTCACCACCTCCACCGGTTCACTCACCTCCTCCACCAGTACATTCACCACCACCACCAGTGCACTCTCCACCACCTCCCGTTCACTCACCTCCTCCACCAGTTCACTCTCCACCACCACCGGTTCACTCACCTCCTCCACCAGTTCACTCCCCACCACCACCAGTACACTCTCCACCACCACCGGTTCATTCCCCTCCTCCACCAGTACATTCTCCACCACCACCGGTTCATTCACCTCCTCCACCAGTACACTCTCCACCACCACCAGTTCACTCTCCACCACCACCCGTTCACTCACCTCCTCCACCCGTTTTCTCACCACCACCACCTGTCCACTCTCCACCTCCACCAACTGCATCACCTCCTCCTCCTGTTAATGCACCACCTCCGGAAGATGATATCATTCTACCCCCTCACTTTGGTTCTTCATATGCTTCACCACCTCCACCAATCATCGCTGGATACTAAATTTAAACAAGACCCATAACTTACTTCCACCTTTATTAGATCATAGTCTCAAAGCGGACGCATCACATGGCACGACAAGATCTTTCTTTGTCTTCTGAAATATTTTGAATTGGCTTTGAAAGAGAAAAATGAAGATGTCTTCATAAACATTGTTTTAAAATTGTGATTTACCGATACTATTATTAGTTGTCTTATGTTGTTTTTGTTGTTGTATCACGTTATAGTGTAAGAATTGATAATATCAACCATATATAATATATTATAAGATTCACACATGACATTATACACAGAGACAGAGGTTTGAAGAACTAACGTTCATCATATAATTGTCTAGATAGATGAGATTAAGTTTTCATGAAGTCATTTTTACTTATTTTTTATGTTTAATCGTGAATGTTACTAACTCATGATATTTCCCATGTCTCATACGCTCACTTAAAAAGAATAAACAATTATTTTTGATCGAGCTAAAAATGATATAAATGTCAGGAGCTGCCTGAATCACATACACAATCATTTCATGGAAATACTAGAGAAAGATAAACCAATGCTATCCCTATACAAAAAGGTAAAATGAAACATCTCATGACTCAAACATATTTGGGATTGCTTTTAATTACACCCTTTTTAGATCGAGTTTGGATGCGCTCACTACTTGTGATGCCACCAGAACTTTTTCCATTAGGACTCTTATGTTTTCTAGACTTCCTGCCAGGTTTTGTAAACTTGCCTATCTCCAAAGGAGTGTCTAAATACTCATCAGCATCAGGAGGAAATTTTAAAGTAGCCAGCAGATTTTCAGAGTCAGTATCTTGTTCCATAGTGCTATCAGTTGCAGGGTCTGTGTCTACCTCATCTCCCCAAGACTTACTCAAAATTTGCACACTTTTCATGCTAGCAGTAGAAACATTCTTAGATCCACCAGAAACTTGCACCTTTCCTTTAGCAGGGACCAACACCTCATCAGTAGTGGTGATAGTATCAATGTCTAGTTCAACCCCCAAAAATTTGCTCAAAGCTTTACCATCTTTCAAACATGCAGCAGACATGTTTTTAGGGCCAACAATAAATTGCACTTCCCTCTTGTCTGGTCCCAAAATCTCATCAGTAGTTGTTATAGGAGTAATGACAGGCTGCAATGTTATATTATCATAAAAAATAGGAGCAGTGGTGAGAGCATATTGCCTATCAATGATACCAGGCACCTCTATGTTTGTGCTATGATCCAAGATTCCCTTCCTTAGGGACTGTTCCTTCACATTTGGATTTTTATCCATTTGCATATCCAATGTAATGGGAGTAGAGTCCTTGTCACTTGATTTAGCCTCCCCTGTAACAGGCTCAACATCATTTTCAAGCAACTCAAATGAGTTGTGAAGTGTGATGTTCAGTCTATCTTCATTAGTCTTAGTCTGAACATCTGCATGATGTGCAGTGTTGTGTACTCCAGATTCATTGATGTCTTGAGCAACATATTCTCCTTCCTCAAAGTCATTAGCTGAATCAAAAGTATCCTCATGATGTTCAGTGTGAATCAAGACCTGAGCAGGCTTATTACCAACCGCTACATTGTGAAGCTGAGCCTGTTCAACATCATTTGCTTCAGCAGATTTGTGAACAGAAAGTTGAGCATTCTTCTTGTTGAACAAATTAGATTTGAACTGGACTTTGTGAGACATATTATGAGCTTTCTTGCTGGCTTGAGCATTGACATCAGCATTCAGTCTGGAGCAAGATTGAATGACGTGACCTATGGATTTGCAGTGAGCACAAAACAATGGATGCCTCTCATACTGAACCACAATGGTCAAAGCATGACCTTCCCTCTCAATAATCACAGATTCGTACATTTTCTCACTCAAATCAACATCAATTAACACTCTAGCAAAGAGCCCAAATCTCCTGTTTTGTGTTGCATCATTAATCATTAATTGTAAAGGGGGTGCCCAAACCAGAGGCAATTTCAAAGATTGTTTGTTTTCCCCAATATTCTAACAAGCTCATATTGTAACTATCAACTATAGAGCAATCCAGTTTATTAAACAGAAATTGCTCTGAAATTGAAATTTGATATTTTAGAAGTTGTGGTGAAAACCAAATGAAAAACCGTGAGAAAAACCTGTGCAGATGTTTAACTATGTAGAGGTGACACACTTCAGCCTCAACCAAAACATACTATTATTATTATAATTACATCAATGTACAAGAATTAATAGATAGTAGTTGTATTATTATAATTACATGACTGTACACAGGAGGAACAAGCTTGTGCGCTTCGTACTTTTCTTTTAGAAAGTTAGCTTCATTGTTAAGATTAAGACTTAAGACACATGTACAGTACAGTATAAGACTGTAATAATTTAATTTTCCTTATTTGTAATGGTTGACTTGCTGAGTGACGCAGGCACTTACGTCGTTCATGACATTTGCAATATTTATTGGAACCTAGTAGACGGCTTTGCACCTAAACGATGATGAATAACAATTCTTCGTGTCTACGTGCGGTGCGTGCATCGTTGTTTTCCTTTTCCGTCTTACTCCCATTTAGATGATCAAATTAACTTCAATCTAATATACAAATTTATTCAATCATTTTGAGGTCGTAATATTACTTGAACAACATTTTTTTATGTCAATTTAGAACAAATATAGATATTAACAAAAAATCAAAACAATACAATACAAAGGAAAGTGAAAACAAACTTTAAATATGAATATTCTAGATTATATTTACATATCAAAAGACAGGAATAATATTCTAGATTATTGAATATAATTGCAGATTTATGCTATCAACGTCAATATGAATTTGTTTAGACAAATTCATCAATTTTATTGCATTAATATATTCTATCAATTTTTTTGGATAGACAAAATAACAAACTATCATAATTTACACACACAAAGTAGATATACTAATGTTCAAATCATGTCTGATCTAACAATTTTGACCAGTTGAGTCAGAGGTTATGAAAATATATTCTATTGATTCAAATGAATGAATTTTATCTTATTTTTAAATATAAAAAAAAAACACAATGTCAATTGAAATTAATGAATGAATGAATGATATGTGAGTATGATAATGAACCACATACCAAAATGGGTTGATGGAGGCAATATCGTAAATACGGAAAGATACATGTCGAGTAATGAAAGGAGAAGGTAAGTCGTAGCTACCAGTCGGCAGTCGCAGTCTTTCCTTTTTAAATCCTAAAAACCCATTTTTTCCTGTTTTGTTTTCAACCATTCCCAATTCAATTCAAAAAAAATCTACACCTTCTCTCTTCTCTCTCCTCTCAATTCATCAAAACGACGTAGCTTTCTCTCTCTCCACCACTCTCCTCCGACGGTAATCGGAGGAGTCACATCACCACCGGCGGCGCTACTCTTCCCTGATTCCCTAACTACCCTTCAATTCAACCCTTCCTTGTTCCGTTCAACGAATTTTTCTCACAAAATGGCTTATCTCACTTGCTAGGGTTTCACCCTTACCAAATCTTTCACTCCCAAACCACCCTGTACCTTTTCTTCATCAACCTAATCCAATTCTTCGTTATGGCTATCCGAGTTACCTTCTCCTTTTCCGGCTATGTTGCCCAAAACTTAGTTTCCTCCGCCGGCGGTCGAGTCGCGAATTCTCGTTGTGTCCAAGAATGTTGCATCCTTTCGCGCCTTTTTGGATCCAACCAGAAATCCGATCTCGATCGTTCCGGCGGCTTTCGCAATCGGAATCTCTATTCCGATTTCACAAAACCTAGAAATTCACCTGTTTCTGCTTATTCTACCCTCGCCGGAGAAATTCTCTCCGAAAGCTGCAATAATCCAATCATCTTAGGCTTAATTTCGATGATGAAGTCAACGGCGATTTCTGGGTCAACATCGGCGGCTATGAGTGCTATGGGTATTTCACCATTCAAAACTTCTTCGATTATACCATTTTTGCAGGGTTCGAAGTGGCTTCCTTGTAATGAATCTGTTCCTATAGCTACAACTTGGGAGGTTGATAAAGGTGGAACGCGAATACAACCGCAATCGCAGTGTGATTCTGTTTCTCCTGACAAAGAATCTCGTTTGGATTTGAATCAGAAGGAGAATACTAGTGGTTGGATTTCAAAATTGTTGAATGTTTGTTCTGAAGATGCTAAAGCTGTCTTCACTGCTGTTACTGTTAGTTTGTTATTTAAATCGTTTTTGGCTGAACCTAAATCCATTCCTTCCGCTTCTATGTACCCGACTCTTGAAGTTGGTGATCGTGTTCTAACAGAAAAGGTTTATTTTTGTTTTCTCTTTATCAATCATTTGTCTCATTTGTGTGTTTTTTAGGATGTTTTGAACTAATTAAGCTTGTTGATTGTGCAACAGTTTTCGTTCTTCTTTAGAAAGCCTGATGTGTCTGATATTGTGATCTTCAAAGCACCATCTTGGTTGAAGGTATCTTTTACTGCCACAGTAGTTCAATTATTGCAAGTTTTTGGTCAAATTTTATGTCGAGGTGTTGATGAATTATGATGTTTATTGTTTGATTTGGCTTATGTAGGCATATGGTTTTAGTTCATCTGATGTATTTATAAAAAGGGTTGTAGCCAAAGCTGGTGATGTTGTTGAAGTAAGCTATGACTGAGTACTTATTTGTTGTGCAATTAATTGATCACATTTGAATTATTGTGTCTTGATTTCGAATATCTTATAATGTTTTTGGGTTTTGTCGCAGGTTCGTGATGGAAAACTTCTGGTGAATGGTGTTGCGGAAGATGAGGAATTTGTTTTAGAGCCTCTTGCTTACGAGTTGGCTCCAATGGTAATGATATTTCTGTGGTAATGGTGCTTTGTTTATTGATTGTGTTACTTGGTAACATGATTAATAGTATTTTTTTTTTTGTACTTTTAATGTTTGCAGGTTGTTCCAAAAGGACATGTCTTTGTGATGGGAGACAACCGTAACAAGAGTTTTGATTCTCATAACTGGTAAATTTCATGTCCTTTCTTACTAACTTTTCTCTGTTGTTTCTATTGGAGAATGGAGAATATATTGCTTTAGGTGGGTGATACGTTTTGGCCTATTTGTTGATATGCCGTACTCCAAACTTCTAGCTTATGTAAAACATGCTCTCAGATCTTAGAAGTTCATACTTTTATTATATGCACTTAATTGTGATGCCTGACTAACATCTTTGTTGTTTTTGTGTCAATCAGGGGTCCGCTTCCAATAGAGAACATTGTTGGTAGGTCCATGTTTCGCTACTGGCCTCCATCCAAAGTATCTGACACTGTCATGGTTCATAAATCCTCACCTGGAAATAAATCCGTGGCAGTTTCTTGACGCTGTTTCCACTACCTTCTGAGGGTGAAGAAAGATTTTTGATACATTCATTTATTCTGAATGAATTGCCACTCCAGTTTTGGACTAGGAGTGAGCTGTTATTCAACAATTCTCCAGGACAAATCTGCTGGTCCTGATTAAAGTTTGGGATGAACATCTTATTCATTGATGCAAATTTGTCAATGACCTAATAATAATGTTCTTTAGTGCTATCCTGAGATGTATGGCCCCTTGCAAATGTTTGGGGAAAAGAAATATTTAAGAAACATGATGTTGTATGATTTGTGCTGTATTCATTCTTTCATGTTTTTTTTTCTTCTTTTTTTGAATGCTAGAAACTTAAAAGAAAGTTTCGACATGGAGCTATTTGACTACTTGTAAGTAACTTCCATAATAAAAAGCCTCCTCATTGTCTGTGGTTAATATGGCCATTCTTTTATATAAATGAAATTATCTGGGCAAGGTTTTGGTTTTGAATTTCAGAGTAACTTCCAATTTCACTGTATTTTTGTATTGCCCTGTTATGTCCACTCATTAACTGGGTCAGACTTCTGAGTTCGATGAAAGTGGCACATCATTGTAGTTTGTTATAAAACCTTTTGTTTATATATAAATATACTTGACTTTTTTTTTGTTGTTGAAGTCAAACATGCATATTAAAAATATGGAAAATTTGGGGTTTGACCAACCAATTTCTAGACGCAATTTCATTTGATATTCAACTAAACTGAAATAATTTGCCTCCTAGTGTAAATGCCAGAAACATTATCAAGCTGATTTATAGCAGGCTCTTCCAGTCTTGACCTATCAGCTGAATGGCAGCAACAACACATTCAGAATTTAAGCAGTTCACTACTACTGCTGATCAAACTTGACGGGTGTTTGGAAAACAAATTTATGATTATCCCCATCTAGTATATCCTTCCTAAGTCTGTGTTTAGATTCATTCCACTTCTACAGGGACTAAAATTGTTTCTGGATGTATTGATTCTGATATTTGTGATTTCTTTTTTTTTTTTTTGGTTACATTTGTGATTGCTTTTGAGTAGAAGAATTGATTTTCCCTCCATAATTGGTTCTACTTGAAGCTAATATTTTTAGCTTTTGATTCTAGACTTGATTTTTACACACAAATTTATAGTTTAACTCACTTTTATATGAATGTATTCAAACACAAATAACTTTACTTTCCCTTCACTTTTAATCAAAAAACAATTTTACAGAATCAATTTATTCAAAATCAATTCATGGTACCTCTGAACCAAACTACACTAAAAGTAGTCTGCATTAATATTGATCATATTCATTCCATCTTGCATCCAGGCTAGCTTGTTTTTAAATAACAACCAATTGTCTGAATTGAAATATTTTTGTATCATCTCAACTTTATGAAAATGTTTAGTTAACGTTTTGTATAAATGTTAGTAAGAAATTTGTTAATTCCTTTCCTTACAGGTTAATATAACCAAACAAGTGTTTAAATATTTTTCAGCTGCTGCAGCATCTCCGAGTTTTATTTGTGTGTTAGTTATATGGGGGAAAATACAAAAGCCAAAACTTTATTAGCACTTCTTTAAACTACTCTGAAGCATTTTTAACAGATTGAAATGACTTTTGGAAATTGAAAATCTATTGGCACTTTTCTGAAATGTATTGAACATCCAAGTTTACAACAAACAACTACTGTCTATTGATGCTTATGCCCATCCGAAGATAAACTTTTTAAACATGTAAGTTTTGTTGGAAAAATGCGTCAATAAGAGCATACATAGTAAAGAGTATGGTCTACCTTTTATGTCATGTTTCGATGAGTGGTATAGTGAAATGGAATCAAAATTAAAGTAGTCTAGTTATATTTAAAAGAAATGCATGTTATCCTATTTCATTATACACCCCTTCATTCCATCCTATGCCACCAATTCAAACACAAATTTGTCAACAAAAATCCACAACAAATTTGATGTTTAACATCGTTTTACATGTGGTTAAGTAGTTCAATAGATGATTATTCGATATAACAAGATGTCACAACCTCATTAATCATCCGTTGGACGTAATTGACCACAATTTTACACATTGCTAACCATGTTTTTTCAAGTATTCGAATATGCATGATACTGATCATCTTCTTCACTTGGTTTGTCTTGTCATTTCTCACGCAATAAGGTTTTGTATGAAATCATTGTCAATCAATTTACGTTTCTCAAATCAAGTTTATTTATAATAGTTCTTTTTATACAAAAACATAAACATATACTAAATTACATGTAGATTCAATATTCCTAGCAATCTAACTTAAACCTTAACCATGTCAACATCATTTGAATCACCTAGTTGTTTGTCTTCCACTGTTTTGTATCTATACCAAGAAGCACAAACCAAGTAAAATACAAAGTTTATAACACTTATGATTGACAATAACCAATAAAAGTAGTTAAGCTTGTCTCTATTCAAGTTATTACTAGCCAACCAACCACCACTCACTTTGTTAACTACCTCAACAACCACTGTGCTTGTGAAATAACCAAATGCAACAGAACACCAAGAAATTGCTGTACTAAGTGACTTCATTCCAGCTGAACTTTCTGCATAGAAAAACTCTAGTAGTCCAATAAGTGAAAACATATCAGCAGCTCCAAAAATAGCATATTGAAAACCCAACCAAAACACACTCATTGGTAAAGGCTCAGTGCTATCTACCATATTATGTTCTATGGCTACAGATTTTCGACGTGTTTCGACAAAACCAGCAACTAACATTGATATAGCTGATAGAACCAATCCAATTCCAATTCTTTGAAGGTGTCGAATTCCGGTTGGGATTCCTGTGATTCTTCGAATAAGTGGGACGAAAACTCGGTCGTATAGAGGAATTAGGACAAACATGAACAATAGAGGGATTACTGGGAGGGAGGGTCCTGGCATTTTGAATCCTAAGATGTTTGTGTCCAAGGTTGTGCTTTGTTGTATGCTGAAAGTTTGAAGCTGTGCTAAACATGTGTTCATAAATATTGTGCTTAATATTATTGGTAGCATTCGGACAAGGATTTTTGTTTCTTCTACTTGTGTCACTGTGCAAAGATTCCATGATCCTGTACTGTTTCCCCCAACTGCTGCTCTGTCTAAGAATCTGAGAAAGAAACCAATTAGTAAATATAATGGTCATGTTGCATTAAGTTTATTTAGATGAATCAAAATTCAAATATGTTTCATTATATATTATAACCTGAATTGATTAGTCCTCTTAAGGATTTCATAACTGTCTCCTATTTCTTTTTCATGGATCTCAT
The DNA here is from genome assembly GCA_958299785.1 of Medicago lupulina. NCBI lineage: Eukaryota > Viridiplantae > Streptophyta > Magnoliopsida > Fabales > Fabaceae > Medicago > Medicago lupulina. The sequence goes on along the minus strand of OY283144.1, from coordinate 7,752,103 downwards.
GCATTTCTTCTGCATTCTCCGGAATTTGGAGTTTTCTGTTTCTGAAGGCTGCCACAAACACCTGAAAGTTCAACAAATTAAATATGCATCATAATTAAATTTCCATTTAAAGTACAATAACATTTTGAAGCATAAAGAAAAAAAAATGAGGATAATGTTATTTACCTGTATGATTCTAATTAGAGGACTTCCCTTTGGAGTATTGTTTCTGTAGAACGACTTACCCATGCAAATAGATACAATAGAGAGAAATACTGCTATAGTGCATACAGTAAAACTCCAATACCATCCTTGATTACTACTAATCCAATTAATGAAAGTAACACCAAATATTGCTCCTGTAGTAAGGCTAAGCAAGAACCAATTAAAAAAGCTTGAAAGTTGAGCTGCTTCTTTTGGATCTTTATCATCAAATTGGTCAGCTCCTAAGGCTGGTAAAGCTGCTTTAACACCACTTGTTCCTAATGCAAAAAGGTATAGTCCTGTATAAAGTATAGCAGCTTGGCTTCCATTAGCAGGCTCACATTGGTTCATATCAATTGGTGCTATGTCTTTGCAAGCAATTGGTCTTAATTGTTGGAAACGTGCTTGAATTGTTAGGATAGCATATCCCTGCAATTAAAAGAATTAGTTGTATGATGTTTAATCCTTTTGAAAAAATCTCATATGTGACGGTTGTAAAATAGTCGCTATTGTCACTTTTTTTGTACGTCATTAGTATCATTTCAATTAATAATAATATTTTCCTCTCCCGACGATTTAAAAAAAATATTCATTCATTTTTTATGTTACATCTTTAATTTGTTTTTCCTTAAACATTCACCTTCAATTATTGAACACTATTGTTATAGAGGCTCACTAAACTTTGTTTATAATGATTAATCATAGGATTGATCCCGTCATGATGCTGAAAAGACAGATATAATCATCATTATTGAGCTATGCTGTGTTCACACTCATTTTTCTTACACCCTAGCTATCCCTACATTACCAACCACAGGGTCCCCCTTCACCTTGTTGTACCGTGGAATGCAAGTGAAGATAGAATAAAAATGAGTCTTTGAATGTGACAGACATTACTATAGCTCCTAAAAATTTATCAAAATTCTAAAAACATCGTAAAATGTATATTTTGAATGTCAATTTGATCCTTAAAGGTGTTTTTCATTAGTTAATTTGATTCTCAACGTGTTTTCGGTTATACTACTAATAGAAGATACACTCGATGATATTTTTGCATTTTCGAAAAAATTGCTAGCAAGAGAAATTGATTAAACTTACCAACAATTCCATGCATGCAAACAGAACACAAGTCTTGAACCTAGACAAATATGTATCAGAAATTAGTCCACCTAGGAGTGGTAGTAAAAAAGCAGTTCCCATTAAGTTGGTTAGGGTTGTTGCTGATTTTGTTAAGCTGAAGTTCATGGACCCAGTGAAATAAGTTATTAAGCTCACTGCATTGGCAACAAAAGCCATGTTCTCTAACCCTTCCATAGCTGCATCCAAAAATTGAAATTTCAATTTAATTAATAAATACAAACAAAACATTTTTAACATATAAATGGGCATACATGGGATTTTCCAAGTTCTTACCATATACAAAAAGTGCAGCTCTGTTCCCTCCTAGTCTTCTTTGTACCCTTGGTTGTGTATCCATACTTCTGCAGATTCCCTGGCAAGTAATCAAACAAGTTCAAAAGTGTTCTAAGCAGACAATTCGGTTGGTGAACTTAGAGATGCTTATGTCAAAATATCTAGTGAAAAGGGTGTGCATGGTCGGATATTTTGACCGACCAAACCATATTCATGTATAAACAACTTATATGGTTTTGGACTAGTGACACCAATATAACCAATGGTAAGTTAAGAAATTGAATCATTCTTCTTAACTGGTCCATTTTGAAGAACATTAAAAATGTGTGGCAAGTAAAAAGAAAGGATTAGTTACCATTGTTAGTGTCTTCTTTGATCTGAAGGTGAGAAACTGCTTCTTTAGATACTAGTGTAGTTCATTTGCCATGAACTTATATAGATAAATGTGCCGCAAGTTGTGGATGAAGTAAGCAATAAGAAAATCATATAATGTCAAGTTGACATTATAAAAATAAATTTGGTTACATTTTTGTAAAAGGGAAGCTATGCTTCTGTTTTTCTCCTCCCCGCCCCTATAATGTGCATGTTTTGAATTCATTAGTTGACTTAAGTAATTTTTTATGACTAGAACAAATTAAGTTAATGGTATTGATTGGCATGTCTGAACTACTTTTTTATTTTTTTTGATAAAATAGAGAGCCAAAGACCCCATGTCTAAACTACTATGTTCATGAATGTGTATTTATATAATTCATGTCACCTAATGACATGTAATCATTCATTGTCGCCGGCATTTGCAATCAGTTTTGTGAAGTTTGTCAACAATGCATGTGTACGTTAGTTAGAATGTATTCTGAGATATATAGGGTGGATGACTAATTCTCAAGTGTTTGTCCCTATGACATATATTCATCTGTACATAGATATATACACATAGTTTATGAAATATTGATCCTAAAATATTGGTTACAAGTGGATTACAACCCTTTAAATTTTATTTGATACAATACAAGTAAAACTCGCTCCTTACTCCGATCACTATTATATGAAGAAAAAACAAACTTAAATCTTGGTCACTATTACAAACACAAATAACCGCTTTTGAATTATTTGATGCTAGTATGTCTAATAGTTTCATTTAATTCAACAAACATTTAATGCGGATTGTTAAATGAGTTTTTCCATTAAACATCGACAAAGATACTTTGGTAAATTTAACTTGTGTTTCAAAAGAATATGGTTGCTAATTCATTTGATCACTATTTAGCTGAATATGGTTGGTGGAATGAATCTTTGATCATGTACTGGTGTGTGGGGCATACGATATGGTCTCCATTTTGTGGTGTCTCTGCTGCAATCTATACTGGTCGATTAGGGTACTTGCTAATTCATTTGTTACTGTCCTTGATTGAGTGTACTAAGGTTTAGACTTGAAGATTAATTGTGTTCAAGCATAGTATTTAATTGGTGTGCTTGATTTTTTTAGACTTTGACCCTGAGTGTTGAAGATCGTGTAATGTCCAATGCTTGGAACACATGGTCTAGGTGTTGGCAAGGCATGGTCTAGGTCGTCAGTGTTGGGCTGCAGCTTTTCAGTATGATGCTGCAGTGTGTGCTGGATGGGTTCTAAATTGTATGTAGATTTTCCTCTTTTAGATGTGAAATAAACCAAGACCTCCAACCACATTAAATTTTGTGTGTTTTCTTACTTCTCTATTTGTGAGGTGCTTTCATCTAAGGTTATTGAAGGGTGTTCAAATTTTAAACAACTTTTAGTATAATAAGTTCTTAATTTTTTTTTGTTGTCGAGCAGTAACATTCAATTCCGCAATAAGAAAATACCAAATCAAGATTATCTCTAGAAATTTTACTGCAAAATTCTCCTCTCACTGAAAACAAATTGCTCACAGACCTCAAATTTCTTGACCATGTTGTAATTAGTAAACATATTCCCAAAGTAAGCTAGCCACCTCAATAATTTCTTCAGGTTCAAGTTTCTTCTTGCAGCAACACCAAAACGCCCAACATGTAGTCAAAACAACAAGCTATGATTTATCGTACATTCCAAAAATAAATGAGAACATGCCCTAGGTACAAGTACAACCTACCAAACATGTTATCTCTCCCTCCCTAGCACTCATCTCTAAATTATATCATCCTTAATTTGTATTGATGTTAGTCATGATTTGTTTCAACTTACTTTAATATTTTTAAAAATATAATTAGTCTTTTTTTCTCAATTAAAAAATAATATTAGTCTAATTATTATTGATTAATTGTAAATCATTCAATATACATTAGTATATGCTTTAGTGGTACATCATATGTACAAGATATTTATATCAATATTTCCTCAAAGCAAGAATATACTTTTTAAAAATCAATATTCAATTTAAACTTGATAAGTTGAGTTTAAGTTTACAAAATTAGCCCGTACAATCCAAAAAAACATGGATTCGAATTCAAATAAGTTAAAACCCATTTCAAACTTTCACATCAATATCCTTAGCATGACCTTCATAAAAAACAAGCAGTGTGAAGTGTAAAATGAGTTTGTTAAGTTATCCCTACGATTTAAAATTTGTTTTCTTGTTCAACGTTTAAATCAGTACAACCACTACTGGCAGTGACTCCACTAGCATCCATCGAAGCGCTTTCTAAACCTTCAACTTTGTCATTAAGGTTTTTATTTTTTAAAAGGAACTTTGTCAATTAAGGTTTTTATTTTTTAAAAGGAACTTTGTCATTAAGTTATCAATCACTATTTTATTTAGTTACCGGCCCTAAAAATATATTAGAAAGTCTTTGTTGTATTCTGAATTTATTAAGTTAATCTCTTAGCTACTACAAAATAAAAGAAAGTTATAGTTTATAAACCAACTTGGTAGATCAATTAGCAATATTAAATAACGTGGAGTTTTAATGGGTTTAAGTTGTTGATGAGTTACATCTAAATATAAATTGTTCGAGAGAAGTCGAATCTAATTACTTGGTGAAATATTTCTTATCTCAACTTTACTTAACATAAAAAGTAACAAGTAACAAATTTTTTGGTACAAAGGGTTTTTTAGGCAAAAATGGAATGTGGAGTAAAAATCTACTAACTTAAAATGAGCATCGTTATGGGATAAACAATAAGGAACTTCAATGGATAAACGAAGTTATTTTTTGTGCGGGTCAAATAGCCACATATAATTTAAGTAACCTATAATTCATCTAAGTAGTTTTTACTTCAACAATGGTTGTATATAAAGAACACAAATTTCCTTAAAGAAAACACAAATTTGACCTCACATGTTTATATTTTCCATTCAAATTTTATATCAATTTAACTAATTTGATTAAAATACATAAAAATATTAATTATTAAAGTTGAAAAAAACTATTTTAATAACTTTTATCTTTTTTTTTTTGTGGTGTCTGGGGTCGAACCCCAGACCTCAGGGGCGCTTCTAAGGCCCGGCGACCCTGGGCACTCGCCCGGGCTCTGGGCCAATTTTTTTATGTAAATCCTTCTAAATTTCTCCTATAAATCCCTATAAATTGGGTAATTTCTTTAGATTTTTTGATTATTTGCTTGCAATTTTTTTTTTATGTAAATCCCTGTAAATGTGTTGCAATTTTTTTTTGCCTAGACTTTATCATAATCCTGGCTCCGCCACTGTCAGACCTTACATATATTATGCATTGTCATTTCCAATTGAGCTAAGTTCACGGAGACTTAATAAATTTTATCTAAACAAGTTGTAAATAATAATAAATATAGTTAACCTTGTAAATAGTGGCCCCGTTTGTTTTAGATTTTTTAGTAAAAAAAAATCAATTTTGTCATTTTTAAGTGTTTGTTTAGGAATTTTAAAAAAAATATTTTATCAAAAAAATCTATTAGAATTAGCTTTTCTCAAAATATATTTTTTTCAAACATAAGGAGGTTAGACATGAACTAGTGAATTTTATTTTAAAATGATTTTTTTGGATGGTAAACAAACACAAATTGCTTCAGATTTTTTTCCTTAAAATCTCTAAATTTTTCTAACACAAAATTTATTTTCTTTAAAGTTAAAACAAACGCATCCAATAACAAGTTGTAAAAATATTTTGAAATAATTTTAATAATAAAATAATAATATACTTTTTTTAACTCAAAAATAATAATATTTCTTGAAAAAAACTAAAAATTGAAAATATTGTTTGGTTGAGAATGTAAAGTTGATCCAAAAAAAGTATAGTTAATGTTGTTTACGTAGTTGCCGCAAACTGAGTTTTCATCTATTTGTCATGTCATCTCTACTCTAATACTAATCAACTATAGTTGCCGTCTTCTACCTTAAGACAAATAGCTCTAATGTTGCTTTAAGTAGCACAACTAGCAATACGTACATATGTTATTGATTGTCCGTTTGGATTACCCTTATTTTGAGTTTATGTGAAACAATTTATATAAATAAATAAGTTTTTATGTTAATTTGTAAATTATCATTAATAAAAATTGTATATTTATAAATTGTTTTTTTTCTCTTCATAATCTACATTTACAAACTTATAAATAATAAATAGAATCTTATTTATTAACATTGTTTTACATAAACTCAAAATAAGTCTAATGCAAACGGGTCCTGAATCAATCATGCACTTTCAATAGGACATATCTTTTTTTGAAAAATAAAAATGGACGTGTCTTTCGGAGCGATGAACGATTTTTTTGTCACTTACACGAGTGTATCAATGTTTTGCGATCCGACGCTCAATAGAATGGAGGGTGTAACATACTATGGAAGGTGTGACCCTCAATAGTATGTTAGTAATCAATTAGTTTCTCCCTATAAATTTTGGAGTTTGACCCTATTCCGATTGGGTCGTATCATTTGGTGTTTTCATTATCGTTCTCATTCCCTCTAATTCAAGGTTGTATATGATGATTTTGATTTTTTGACGGTAGTAATAAAGAAGCTTATTGGTAGGTGTTAATTTTGCACCGAGCAATACTTTCAAATGAACAACATAAAAATGGTTGTGCAATTATTGGAAGCGGTGTCGCCCCGCTGTGGACGTGCTATACATTGGTGGGTATGGTGGTCTGAATGCCATCCTGAGGCAACTTGGGAAACATTTACCACTGCATTTTTGTGGCTTTTCAAACCTAAATGGAGACACCTTATTACCGTTAATGGATTAAAAGATATAGTTAGTTAATGAATCGTTCAAATCTACAAAGACAACGTCCTCCGTTGATGATTCTGTTGCTAAGCCTCATTCCAATGACAAAGTTTTTCATGATGACCATGATGTCGATTTTGCCATTTCATTGAAATCGCCACCAAAACCTCAAGATCAAATATTTACAGAAAAAGGTTGTTCCATTCGATTTCCAGATTAATTGGATTCCAATTCCGTTGATAAGCATTCAAAAAGGAATATGAGTATAATTTATCCAAATGTTATCATTTCTATGCCTTAGGAGATTTCAACGTTGCAATTATATCTTTCAAGAGGAAACCAAATTTATTCTAAATTTTTTGGAGGTTTATTTTGGTGCCCAATATTATAATTGTGTAAATATTTGACATCAATCGTTATTTCTTCAACAACTTATTTTAACAGGTCCTGTGAGAATTGGAAACATGCAATGATGCAACAATCATACCAATTCAATTGATTTGCCTACGAGGGTCTCACGCAACAACAATTTCTCGACTTCCTCTAATCCAAATCCACCTATCATCTCAACTACTTTGTCTCTCAACTCGATTGCTTCGTCATTTCTGACGCTGCTCCCATTGGTGGACCTCGCCTCTCTTTCGCCAATGGTGTGTGGGTTGAACAATCCCATTCTCTTCAACCTTCCTTCAAAGAAATAGTGGCTACCATTTTTTTCTTATTGTTTGAGGGAGTTAGATAGTAATCATAGATAGAAAAATTGTTAAAATCTTCCAATTTTACGTTTTTTTTGTGTGAATTTTGTGTTAAATTAGTAGTGAAATCAATTTTGGTTTGAAATTGGTATTTAAACCAATTTTACAACAAATTAACTCGCGTAAAATTGACTCTTCAAAAAAAAAAAAAACTCATACAAAATCGACAAATCAATTAAAATAATGTACAAGCAGTAAAATACTTCCAAGACATTTGATTATCGTTCATAATTTCTATTTCTAACCACGTAGTAAGTAGGCATGACTTGTATAGGGTAAAAAAAGAAAGTAAAATCAGTTAGCTTTTAACTATTTTAGAATCTTATGAAACTCTTTGTTTATATTATTTTTTGGATTTTTTATGATTTGGTAGAGTGATTTATGTATTTTTATACAAGGGTATGTGCACCACACTTTATTATGGTGATTTGCTATATTTTGCCTTTATAATTAAGCTAATTTTTGACTTATTAATGTATTTATAGTATTGTATTAGTTTATGACCTTTTTATGATTTGGTGGGATAACTTATGTATTTTAATACAAGTTTACGAGGAGGACGCTTTATTACGGTGATTTGATATATTTTAGCTTTATAATTAAGTTAGTATTTTGAATTATTGATATATTTATAGTATTAATTATTATATATGTCATCTATATTATATATAAAGAAAATACATGATTTTGAGCTGACTTTTTTACTTCTAATTATACTCTTAAATTTTGTTGACTATAAGAATACTATTTTTCGGTGTTTTTGAAAAAAATAAGAATTCATTTTATATTTGTTATATTGTTTTTTTTAAGGATATTTGTTATATTTATGATATTATTGAAAAAGATAAGTATTGTTTGTTAAAATATGAAAGTGCAAAATATCTATTATCTACACCTATAATTTTAATTAAAATTTCATAAAAAATATTGTTTGTCATTGATACGTATTAAAGCAATAAAAATAGCAGACAGACGAGCATGAAGTACCCGTTTGAGCGCCAATATACATGGTAATTTTAGTATTATTTTAAATTTAGATAAACTGATTATTTAGTTTACAAGTTAATTCCCCTTAAGTAAAGTAGACAATTTGATTGATATGAGTAATTTTGTTCTTAATTGAAAGTAGCATGGGTTGAAGATGCTTGGATACAGCACACCATATATGTATTTGTTCAAATTCTCATTTGTTAATTTGTGGCTTCTTGAAAATGGATTTTTAAGTTGCATTTGTTTCCGTTTTAAAAAAAAAATTGTGTTAAAAAAATCTAGAAATTTTATTTAAAGATTTTTAAAACAATTTGGAGTTCTGTTTGTTTACTTCCATATTTTGTTTAATTTGATGTCCATTATGTGAACCACTTTGATATTTGATGTCCTCCGTTCCAACACCATCGACCGTCTCAACTCCTTCATCTCTCATCTCGTTTCCATCATCCTATCTGATGCTGCGCCTTCCGGCGGGCCTCGCCTCTCTTTCACCCAAGGTGTGTGGGTTGATCAAACCCTACCGATTATAAAGCCACTTTAGCTTCCGTTGATTTCCAGAACAAGGTATGTTTCTATAACATCTCCCACTTTACAAACAATTTTTTATAACGTAGTTTAGAACAAATGTTGTTTTACTGCATTTGAAGCACGTAGATAACCTATGTGTAGTTCTTCACTAAAAAGGCACGTGTGGCAGTTAGAATGTTTCTTCATCTTTTTTAATCAAAAGTTGTATTATATATTTAGAGGTATGAACTGCTTTCTATTCTGTCTGTACAACTTCATGACTCTAAATTTACCAAATCAATTTCCAAGTTTGTGACAAGCCTTTATGGTATTCAAATGTGCTTCAAGAAAAAAGAGTGTAAACAATATGATATTGTTTACACTATGTCAAGCAAGCTCTCTGATTCCCTACAACATTGGCTCTTCAAATTTTGAGTAGAAAGCCACTTCAAATTTTAATATATTTGCATAATTAATTTTAAAATTTGATATGGTTTTATAGTGTGTCGAAGTGACCAATGAAGTGAACATATGGGCTGAAAAAGAGACAAATGGTCTTATTAAAGAAATTCTTCCAATCAACAGATTAACTAGACTCATATTTGCTAATACACTGTACTTTAAAGGATCGTGGAATCAGAAGTTTGATGCTTCAATAACAAAAGATTATGATTTTCACCTTATGAGTGACTGCTCAGTTAAGGTTCCCTTCATGACCAGCAAGAAGAAGCAGTTTATTAGAGCTTTAAATTGTTTTGAAGTTCTTGGTCTTCCTTATAAGAAAGGCGAAGATAAGCGTCAATTCACTATGTACTTTTTCCTTCCAAATGCAAAAGATGGGCTGCCAAATTTGGTTGAAAAGGTGGCTTCTGAATCTGATTTACTACAACACAAGCTTCCTTTTGATAAAGTGGAAGTAGGTGACTTTAGGATTCCAAAGTTCAATATTTCATTTGGGCTTGAAACTTCTGATATGCTAAAGGAGCTAGGTGTGGTTTTGCCTTTCTCTGGTGGAGGTCTGACAAAAATGGTGAACTCTTCAGTGAGTCAAAACCTTTGTGTTTCCAAAATATTCCACAAGTCTTTCATTGAAGTAAATGAAGAAGGCACTGAAGCTGCTGCGGTATGTGCTATGACTGTGCAGTATCAATGTATGCGTGTTCCAACTGTAATGGATTTCGCAGCTGACCACCCATTCTTATATCTAATTAGAGATGATTTGACCGGAACTATCCTCTTTGTTGGACAGGTGCTTAATCCTCTTGATGGGTGATCTTAGCAACCCATAATGGATTGGATTGCCAATAAAAAAATAGGGAACATGTTCTATGATTGAAATGAATTATAGGGAGAGGCATAAAAATGATGATTGGAATTGGTTCTACTCTCTCCCTATAATTCTTTCCTCTATCTGGCCTTTTTGCTCTATCACTTCAATGCATTTTTTATAAATAAATGGCTTAGTGCCAAGTTTTCCGTCTGCCATCTATTTCTCCTTAATTGTAATCACATCTCGTAGGTGTACTATGTTACTGTACTTGATTGTTTGAGAGTAAAATTGAAAACCGATTATCATTTTTCTTTGTGCAAAATGCCGTTATAGCAGCGCGACGAAACACCGTTACAACCACCAAAAAATGCCGTTCATGACAATAGATAAGGAAACCGAATATTTTTTCAATTGAGATGGATGAAAATCACATTTTTAATACATATTTAAACATAAATTACCTATTGTTATCTCGTTTAGGCTCTTTCTCTAGCTAGAGTTTCAAATCTATTTCTATTTTAAGTTATTTAAATTATTATACATTATTTAAGAGTTGTGCAATGTTGTGAATAATCACATTGCGACAACCGCAATACATAACATATTATAACGCAACATCTGTAGCAACCAAAAACGCAAAATCCTACATGCTACCTTGACCGGCAATGTTGTTTAATACCTTGTTCCTAGTTGTAATGTGTTATTACTTGACTATGTGAGAATAATATTTCAAACCTTTGTCCAATTGTTCTTATCTTAATTACCATCGTTACATAACTCCACTCATTTGGAAAGGAGCATATAACCATTGGAGATCAAACCCAGTGACCTGAAGACTACATCAGGTGCCCATTCAGTGATACATCTCGTGAGTTCATACTAGAATCAGAGTTGTATATTGATTTCATGAACATCTAGAATATTTTTTTCGTAAAATTCATGCAATATAAGAGTACCATTCAAGCCAATCAAACTAGTTTAAATCAAAATCATACCCTTGCTGACACATGATTGTCCTCTTTATTTTTTGTTTCAAATGTTTTGTACTCTTCTCTCTATGATTAGAACAATCAACAATGCACTTAATAGACATATTTCACATCCATGACTTCTAAAGAAATCACGAAAAGATATATCTGAGAAACATCTTCCAAAGTTAGAGACTAGATTGGAACATTTATATTCTTAAGAATCAAACTTGATTAGAGTGTCTTTCAAATTTAGAGACAATTTTGGTTGCCAACTATTGTAATTGAATACCATTATTAGTTTTAATTTGTTTCATTCCTCTAATTTTTTGGAAATTTTAAAATTTTTTAATTTTGGAAAACTAAAATCTGAGTTATTAAATATTTTTATGGAATACATCTTATTTGTTCTAGAAATTGTAAAAAAAAAAAAAAAAAAGCAGAATGAATTCGCTACAGAAAGCTAATACTTTTTGATTTTTTTTTTGACTTTCTGGACAAAAAATTATTTTTATTTTTATAAATACTTTGGACAACTCATATCTTAGGCTAACTTATACCGGAGGTTCTTTAAGTTATTCAATTATAACAAATTAGTTTTTAAGTTTTTCGTACCATTTAGATCCTTTATGTTAATTAATTGTAATAAGTTGATTCTTAAAGTTATTTAACCGTAACAATTTGGAGTATTTTAGATCTTAAAAATCTAAGTTATTTGGAGCTTAAAAGCTACAATTAAATAACTTAAAGTATGTAAGTATTACGAAAAATACTTAAATGGTTAACTAGTTATAATTAAACAACTTAAAAGACGTAAGTGGTACAATTTTTTTATTAAATGACCAATTTATTATAATTAAATAACTTAAATGACTTCTGGTGTAATTTAACCCACATCTTAATACGAGTGCTGAACAAAACTTACGAAGATAAGAAATCTTAACATGATGACGAATTAGTGGAATGAATGCTATGCGGAGGAGTTTTTTTTGGCTGGGGATCTAAGATGGAGGCTGTAATCAATGTGGGGGAGGTATTCCATCCGTGTCAAGTTAAGTGAGCCATTTGATTATTTTAGAAATATTACGAAAAGTGTATAAGTGAAAGAGAGAATATTTTTTTAAATGTCCTCGTCAATTATTGTTGCGCTCACCATTATCATAAATGCAAAGCGGACGGTATTGATTTGAGAGTTATGAAAGTAATATTAATTAGAGTTATAATTGAAAAAAGTGGTTAATATTGCATTGAAAAGTGATCATGGAATTTTAGATATCAGATAAGATCGATTCAGGATCATGGGGGATCCTTTTCTATCAGATAGGGAGGGTTATTTTACAAAATATACGTTTAAGTAATTGCTCCATAGATCCTATATCTATCAATCTGAAGAAGAAATCATGTAACGAAGGAGATTCCTATTCGTATAAATGGTACTTTGAACTTCTAACAAGTATGAAGGAAAGTAACAATATTTTCTTTCTTTTTTGAGTTGTTCTGCCTGATCGGCTAGCTCAAGACCTTTGGTTTCTACCCAAACCTAATAAAATAAAATAAAAAAGAAGATGGTATCATTTCTTATAGATTTCTTGAGAATGATTATGATCTAGTTCATGACATATTAGAAATATAAGGTGTTCAACTAGGATCCTCTCAAACAAATCGATTGACATCACTTTTTAGACTTGAACCAAGGAATCCCTTAAATGTGATTCAAAATGGTTCTTGTTCTATCACATATTAGATTTGAAGTGTATATTTCTAGTTGAAAAAAAGTAAAAAATTGGTTTTCAAGTTTCCTTCAAAAGTTGCCTACAAAATCAGAAAACAATATCAAGGAATGAGACTCCTATAGAACGGATTCTTACGTCCCTCATATTCTCAGAAAAATAAAAAAATTGCATCAACTTTATTCAATTTTCAGAATTTTTTATTGGTATTTTTTTATATATGTGATTTTATTTGTTATGTTTGTCAATTTTGACGTTGTTTTTTGATCATTTTTTATGGCAAAATTCGCAATTTTAGGTAGGATATTTTGATCACTTCTCATTTATAGTTATGTTTTAGACTATATAATCTGAATCATGTATTTTTGTGGGTAAAATGAGAATTTCAAAAGGCACGTGAGAAACAAGGAGGGTGTGAAAAGAAAATGTGATAAGAGATCACTTAACTGGGCCATTAGCGAGAACAATTATTTTGGCCCGAATAGAAAACTAGATCTATAAAATATGGTCTTTCATTCATTATTGACAAGGTTGAATGTTACTCATTAACCCCCAATATCTCTTAAGGACACTTAAACATAGATCCAAAAATTATATACTCTTTCAAAACATAAATTCGAGGTTAAATTACATCAGGGGTCCATAAGTTTGTAACATATTAGTCTTTAAGTGATTTTGATCACACATCCTCTGATGTATTTTAACCTAAATTGGATAGATAGCATCAGATGTGTATTAATGAAAAAGAAAAAGAAATATTGGAGAGAAACGTTTTTGCAGGTGGTTTTGAAAGCCTAGAAAATGAGTAGTATCTAATTCCAAACTTAATCCGTAAGCAAGCACATTTAGAGGAAAGAGAAATGCTAAACAAAAAGTAACAACAGGTCAACACGGCAATAATACCGACATGGTTTGCAACACATAGCAGAGCAGCACTATTTAATAACCAACTTCAACTAACTTCAAAGTAGAGATTACTCAAAAACATTTTTAAAACCGAAACAAAAAACAATGGATCTTCGTGAATCAATAGCCAACCAAACCAACGTATCACTCAGCGTCGCAAAACATCTCTTCTCCAAAGAATCAGATAAGAACATCGTGTTTTCTCCACTGTCACTTCAAGTTGTGTTGAGCATAATCGCTTCTGGTTCTGAGGGTCCCACGCAACAAGAACTTTTCAACTTCCTCCAATCTAAATCAACCGATCATCTCAACTACTTCGCTTCTCAGCTCGTTTCCGTCATCCTCTCCGACGCTGCTCCCGTCGGTGGTCCTCTCCTCTCTTTCGTCGATGGTGTGTGGGTTGATCAAACCCTTTCTCTTCAACCTTCCTTCCAACAAATCGTCGCCACTGATTTTAAAGCAGCTTTGTCTTCCGTTGATTTCCAGACCAAGGTATGTTTCTATCAATGAAATGACATAATAGCATGTGTAGATATGATAAGCTTTAAGATTTAGGATCTGTTTGGATAAACAACTTATTTTGTAGCTTATAGCACAAATGCTTATTATGTATAAGCTATTTTTATAGTAAAGGATAAAATAATGTTAAATTATTTTTGTATATGTTGTTGTAAGTCGTTTTTATAAGCTACTCCCTCCGTCCCTTAATATAACCCCCTTTTGTTTTTTTTTTGTCCCTAAATATAACCCCTTTTCAAATTACAACACACATTAATTATTTTTTTCTATAGATACCCTTATTTAATACTACTACTAATTCTAAAAGTACAATAAATTGACTTTTCACTTTATCTCTTTAATGAGGTTAATTTTGTAAAATTGTACTATAAAACAGACATATTAACTACACCAACAACATTTCTTAAGAAATGTGAAAAAAGCAATAGGTGGTTATATTAAGGGACGGAGGGAGTATATTGGAGGTCTCAAAAAACTTATGTTAGTAGATAAGCCCAAATAAGGCAATCCAAACACGTAAGCTATAGATTACTCGAATTAGCTTATTGAAAAGCACTACGAGCTAGTAACAATAAGTTATAAGCCCATGAGAAAATGATAGGTAGGTACCAAATGAGTCCTTTTCATTCATATAAGCTTATAAGCTATCATCTATAAGCTGGCTTACTGTGCTTGACGAACAGACCATTAGAATGTTTTCCATCTTAATGAAAGCTGTGGTATATGTTTGGGGTATGAATTGCTTTGAATTCTAATAGTACAACTTCATGACTCTAAATTGATCAAAAGCAATATCATCCACATGACAAACCTTTATGTTATTCAAATAAATCAGCCTATACCTGTTTGTCTTTCCTTCGTTAATGTGCATCAAGCAAAAAGGAGTGTAAACAATATTTCAAGAAAGTTCTGCAATTCCCTGCTACAATGGCTCTTCAGAGGTTTGAATAGAAAGCCACTTCAATTTTTGTAGTACTAAAGTGGGAGCAACTTACATGATCCTCTAGCATACAACTATCTGACTAAAATGATTTATTTTAGAACAGCTATTATATCAAATTCTATGAAAACATTTGATCAAAACAACTTTACTGAGTTTACTCCTTTGCTGTTTTCTAGTATCCAACTAATTTAGCATGTAATGCATGAAAAATGCACCAACAAAATGTTAAAGTCTTCTATTGCAATACTTGTGAAAAGTACTCAACTTATTTATATGCATAATTGATTTTTAAATTTGATATGGTTTTAAAGGCTGCTGAAGTGACCAATGAAGTGAATTCATGGGCTGAAAAAGAGACAAATGGCCTTATTAAAGAACTTCTTCCTCTTGGGTCGGTCAACAGTGCAACCCGACTCATCTTTGCCAATGCACTATACTTCAAAGGAGCGTGGAATGATAAGTTTGATGCTTCAAAAACGGAAGACAACGAGTTTCACCTTTTGAATGGTAGCCCAGTCAAGGTTCCCTTCATGACCAGCAAGAAGAAGCAGTTTATTAGAGCTTTTGATGGTTTTAAAGTTCTTGGTCTTCCTTATAAGCAAGGCGAAGATAAGCGTCAATTCACTATGTACTTTTTTCTTCCAAATGCAAAAGATGGGTTGGCAGCTTTGGTTGAAAAGGTGGCTTCTGAATCTGAGCTACTGCAACACAAGCTTCCTCTTGATAAAGTGGAAGTAGGTGACTTTAGGATTCCAAAGTTCAATATTTCATTTGGACTTGAAACTTCTGACATGTTAAAGGAGCTAGGTGTGGTTTTGCCTTTCTCTGGTGGAGGTCTGACAAAAATGGTGAACTCTTCAGTGAGTCAAAACCTTTGTGTTTCCAATATATTTCACAAGTCTTTCATTGAAGTAAATGAAGAAGGCACTGAAGCTGCTGCGGCAACTGCTGCATCTATATTGTTAAGGAGCGCCGTGCGTTATCCAATTCGACTAGACTTTGTAGCTGACCACCCTTTCTTGTTTTTGATTAGAGAAGATTTGACCGGAACAATCATCTTTGTTGGACAGGTGCTCAATCCTCTTGCTGGGTGATCTTAGGGAACCACATTATATTGGGCTGCCCATAGATAAATAGGAAACTTATTTTCTAATAGATCAAATGTGTTTATGATGAAGACTGTACTATGCTTGGATATGATCTATGTGTGAGTTACATGTATTAAGGGATGAATTTAGATGAGTTTATTTGATAGTACTGTTGTTAATGTTTGTAAGAGTAAAAAAAGAAGTATGATATTTTATAACATATAATTACTTATGTTGTTGTACGCGTATATAAATAGGTTATGACATTTTCAGCTTATTTTTCCTAATACCACAATGTTAATAAAATGGTAATGTTTAGAGATGATGAACCTACGTTTCCATATGGAAATGTGTTTAAAAGTTTCTTTTTGAAGGGTTCATATTGTGTATATATTTTTGACAGACTTCAATTTCTTTAACAATAAATGATGTCTAACGCTCGCTAAGTTTTTATTTTTGAGGGAATAACATCTAAAAAGATGATATGAAGGATAGAGATTCAGAAGGATAATAGTGGTAACATGAAAACAGGTTGAGGACACTAACATTTATCAAAACACTTTTATCGCACCCACTACTACTACATTTACATTTTTTCTTTAGTAATATATCAAAAATGGTACTTCTTCCGGCCTTTATTACAAGATACTCGTTACTGGCGTATCTGAGGTTCAAACCCCGATGTTATACAATGTCCTTTTCAACTGAGCTAAAAAACATTACTAAGGCTTTTATAAACTATGTTACACTATTTATTTTCGTTACTAAAGAACCATTACGAAGGCATTTATTAACTATGTTACGCTCTATTTATGTAGCTTCATTCATCTTGACCAAGTTTTGGCTGTACAATATTTAATTGCTATCACATTTGGAGTGAGAACTTTCATGTCTTCATTATTTGTTAAATTTTGGTGAAATATTCAGGATCGAGATTTTGCTTATATACAATGACATTCATGAAACTTTTAAGATCATGTTACTTCAAAGCCCGTACCTTTCAAATGATTATAATTCTGACCAAATGATTGAGATTTGTTGTTACTTCATTACTGGAATGAGTCAATCTTTGAGGACGTGGAGCAAAACATTTCATATAAAATGTTTAGAAGACGTGAAAGACATCATGTTATAATGAATAAGGTTGGTTTTCGGCAGTTGTATGTGCTTATCGTTTCGGAATGTACTGTTATCCTTATTTTAAGCTACATACTTAGATTATTTTTCAATCACAATTGCATGAAACTATGGTATATTTTGATTTTAAACAGGTTTTGTTCCACAAAATCATCTGATTATCCATATCCTCAAACCCAGTCTCATCATTTTTGAGACAATGCACAATCTCGCAGCAATATATTTTCTTGTCTTATATTAATAATTCCAATATTCCCATCTATAAAGGTTGCCTAAGAGGACCTTGGCAATCATCCATCCTTGTTTTTTTAATTTATAGGAACATGTTGAGCATTAGTCCTCAAGAAAATTCCAAAGGCAAGTACAGTGGAAAAAGCTGCACGTCTTTAAGAAAGAGCCTTATTTTATTCAGTCCAAATAACTAATCTCTATCTAATGTAAACCAACCTCAACTTCAAACTTATACCTGAAAGGTTTGATCTCATTTCTTTTATCTGCGTATTTTCAACAAAGGTAAGTTTATGTTTTGTTCTCCTTATGAAGCTTGTATATTTACGTGAAGATGCACCGTGCAAGTTATGTTGGTTTTTTGGATGAAATTCAATTGATAGTTTTCCTCACTTTAGATTTTGAAGATAAAGCCAAATAAGAAAGATATAGATTTTATGCTGCTACTGATTTCAAGCTCATAGACTATGGTCCTCACCAGAGATTAGAATTTAGATGAATATGGGAGTTTCAAGTATGGAAGATCTTAGTCCCTTGTTGCGGTTTTTTCTAATTTTTGAAATGAGTCAAGTGCGCATTTTAGTTATTTTGGATATTCTTTTACCCTTGAGGAGATTTACTGATTGCAGATTGGTGCTATCCTATGGTCCATGAGCTGTAGAATTATGTTTTGCATGCACGCTGAAGTGCTATATGACAGGTCCAGATCTTTTTGGATTTAATAGCTAGTTTTATAAATCTATATAAATTTTAATGGATTTAAAATTTAGATAGCAGTGCGAGCCAAAATGAATGCCTTTGATTCTAATAGATTTGCGAGCGAAAATTAATGTCTTTAGTTCTAATAGATTTTTTTTGCATACATGTTTTGGATTCTAGATTTGCTCCAACACTTGTTTACGTCGTTCTTGGAGTATCAAGGGATTTTATAGTAGGAGCCATGCTCTTATGAAGCGTCTCCCACAACACAACCTGATCTCTTTATTCAGCTAGTTTTTACTTCAAAATTCTTTGCTGATCTCTTTCAAGCAGCTCTTTTGAATTCTAAGGTAATCACTACCACAACATTTTGTTTTACTTTTCATTAATTTTGAAAGTAAAAAAATAAAGTCTCATATTAAATAATTGCGTTGCAGACTAGGATTTATTACTGATTTTCTATTTAAGGCAATCCTTGATGGGTTTATGGCTGGATCTTCTTTAATTGACTCCCTTCAGCAGCTTAAGAACCTGCTTGGAATCACACATTTCACTAAAGAGATGACCCTCATTCCTGTCATCTGTTCTGTTTTTCACAATGCCGACGAGGCTTGCAATTTCATCCTATAACTGTAGTCTTGAACTGTAGAATATGTGCTTCAAACTCTGCTTGTTGTTTACTATAGGGTAACTCAAATTTATCTTTGCTTCACGTAATCTTGTAATAACTGTCTGCTAGTATTATTTCACAATTCACAGGTCATTTTCTGCAATGCCACTGATTTTACATTAATTTCTCAAAAACTATAGTCCCAAAGAGGGAAAATAGAAATAGTTCCTGATTAAAGTGAAACACGGGATTACTAACGACAACACTGAAATGAAATAATGAATAAAGATGTTAGTTTCTCTTCTCCTTGTGAGCAATAATAACTTAACCTTTTTTTATATGAATCTTTTATGAGATTTTCTATTTGTTTCGGCATTTAGGTATAGCTTAGTGATGCTGTCTTTAGCCTTTTGTATATCTTTAGCAATATCATCTTCAAAAGTTTTTTATTAGTCATTAGCTCTTCTCTCTGAAATTCTACTTTCTGCTTATTTCATTATTACCACAAAAGGATTGATTCCATATTTACTTTTCATTGATTTGTGTACTAAGGTTATCCAACTGTGTCAACTCTAAATCAATATAGGTTATGATTACACAATTTTCTGTTGTTCCTGCATTATTAGCTTGCATAAGCAGTGATGCTCATTACTGCTGCAATGGAATTAAACTCATGACTGCACGGAGGTAGTTTTTGACAACGCACATAGATTCACAACAATTACAAAAATAAACAAATAACAGGAAATTGAGAGTTTGTGTTAAGAGTCCCACATCAGATAGGTGATGGCCTGACAATGTGTTTATAAGTGGGGGGCAATCCCCACCTCACAAGCTGGTTTTGTGGGGTTGTGTTAGACCCAACCACCATTTCTAAGAGTTTGCCCTCTCCCAAACCAATTGGTTCACTTAAACAAATAAACAGACTACTATTTTTAGTTACACATTTTCTGTCTCACCAGGCCCAATTGTATTAATGGGATTTCTACTAGAATAGTCCTCACAATAAGAGGTCTATTGCTAACAGTATTCTTCATGTTTGATCCATAATTCATGGTAACTTGGGATTTCTAATTTGGTAGTTTAAAACAGATTCTATTTATGCTTGTAGTAACCATCAAAGTGATTACTCACATTCAAGTAAGGTAGGTAAATTGTATTTATATTATATATTTGTTGTTTTTATTTTAGGGTTAATATCAAACAAGCTGTAATGATATGTAGTTATATTTATATATTTATATATACATATTAATTAATTGGATATGTAGTGGTCAAAAGCTTTTGTGACAAAACTAGTTTTTAGATTGTTCTGAACTTCTGTTATGCCCATTACAGCTTGTGTCTTATTTACTAGCTCCTCATAATTTCGAGTTTTCATTTTAGTTATATTTCTGGTTCCTCTCCTGGTGATATTTAATTGATTAATTTGGACTTGTTTCACTTATAACTATGTAAGGCAAAATGAACATATTATATGACATTGTGTTTTGTCATCTTTGAAGCTAGTACACATTATTTTGGCTCTTTGCCTACAATATCCGTGTTAGAGCTACTACAATATTATAATACATTAGTATAAATAGAACTAGTATACAAAATACGGGCTTTGTTTAAACTTAAATTTTTTGAACTAGTATCAAATTCCAAACTTAATCGGTAAGCATTTGAGAGGAAATGGTCAAAGTAAGCCAACATCGACACGGTTGCACACATATACACACTACAGCAGCGTTGACTATTGAACTACTATTAAATAGTACCAACTTCAAGGTAGTACTCATGTAGAACAAAAAAAAACGAAGGTAGATATACTCAAAACAAAAGCCTGCATTTTCTTGTGTGTCTGAAGAGTAATAAAGAATGGACCTCCGTGAATCAATAACAAACCTAACGAACTTTTCACTCAGCATAGCAAAACATCTCTTCAAAAAAGAATCAGACAAGAACGTCGTGTTTTCGCCCTTGTCACTCCAAATTGTGCTTAGCATCCTTGCTTCTGGCTCCGTGGATCACACACAACAACAACTCCTTGACTTCCTCCAATCCAAATCCACCTATCATCTCAACTACTTTGCCTCTCAACTCGTTTCCTTTGTGCTCGTGGATGCTGCTCCCACCGGTGGACCTCGTCTCTCTTTTGTCAATGGTGTGTGGGTTGAACAATCACTTTCTGTTCAACCTTCCTTCAAACAAACTGTGGCTACTGATTTCAAAGCCAATATTGCCTCAGTTGATTTCATGAACAAGGTATGCCATGCTTTTATTTACCATTAACCAATTTATTAATATACCTTCAGAGACATTTATTGTTCTTTTCTTGTCTCTGCTTATTAATATAATTTCTTACTAATTTCAACACAAAGGAGGCAGGGGCACATATGGTATGACAGTGTGAATGTTTTGCCAATTTTTTTAAAGTTGTATATATTTAATTTTGTGTTTTGATCATACAAACTTGCTACACAAAGGATTTTTTGTGACACTGAAACTCATGGAGAATTGAATTTGAATAGAAAAGTATGTTCATACTTACTATCACCAAAAGAATAGAATTTTCCAAATATCAACTTCTTTGTAAGCAATCAGTGTTATGCTAATTAGATTTTTTTTTTTTTTGACAAGAAAGAAGTGTTATGCTAATTAGATGAATGGTCTGTTTTGCAATTCAGTCTCACCGATCTGTTGTAAGGTATTAATTCATCTGTGATGTACCAAACCAATTTAGCAACAGAATATATGACAAAAACATCATGAAAAAGTTTAATTCTACAATTGAAATGCTCTTTAAAATAATTCAATCAATCTTTTTTGCACTATTAATTTATATTTGATGTTGTTTTAAAGGCTTTTGAAGCTAGAAAAGAAGTGAATTTATGGGCTGAAAAAGAGACAAATGGTCTTATTAAAGAAATTCTTCCTCAAGGGTCAATCAACAGATTTACCAGACTCATCTTTGCTAATGCACTGTACTTTAAAGGACTATGGTATGAGAAGTTTGATGCTTCCAAAACGAAAGACTATGATTTTCACCTTCTCAATGGAAACTCAGTCAAGGTTCCCTTTATGACCAGCAAGAAGAAGCAGTTTATTAGAGCTTTTGATGGTTTTAAAGTTCTTGGTCTTCCTTATAAGCAAGGTGAAGATAAGCGTCAATTCACTATGTATTTTTTTCTTCCAAATGCAAAAGATGGGCTGCCAGCTTTGGTTGAAAAGGTGGCTTCTGAATCTGAGTTACTACAACACAAGCTTCCTCTTGATAAAGTGGAAGTAGGTGACTTTAGGATTCCGAAGTTCAATATTTCATTTGGACTTGAAACTTCTGATATGCTAAAGGAGCTAGGTGTGGTTTTACCTTTCTCTAATGGTGGGCTGACAAAAATGGTGGACGCTTCTGTGAGTCACAAACTTTTTGTTTCCAATATATTCCACAAATCTTTCATTGAAGTAAATGAAGAAGGCACTGAAGCTGCTGCTGTAAGTGCTGTAATTATAGAACAACAATGTGCACCTATGCGTGGTCCAACTCGAATGGATTTTGTAGCTGACCACCCATTCTTATATCTAATTAGAGATGATTGGACCGGAACAATCATCTTTGTTGGACAGGTGCTTAATCCTCTTGATGGGTGATCTTAGCAACCCACAATGGATTGGATTGCCAATAAATAAATAGGGAACATGTTTTCTGATTGAAATGTATTATTTATGATAAGAATTGTACTATATTGTGATGTACATGCTCCATGTGTGAGTGACATATAGAGGAGTTAATGTTATCTATCTGCATACACCCTGCCTTACTTTGACATTAGGGTCTGCTTTTTTTTTTATAAAAAAAGAGAGTATATGCTGCAAATTAATCAGAGAAAATGATCATGTGTAATCTGATCCAATAGTTGAGAGAATAAAGTGAACAGAAAATATGCCAAAAAATTGTTATAAAGAAGAAGGATCAATTAATAGAGGGGCATAAAAATGATGATTGGAATTGGTTCTACTCCTTATAGTTCTTTCCTCTATCTGGCCTTTTTGCTGCCATCACTTCAATGCATTTTCTCTAAATGGCTTGGTGCCATGTTTTCCGTCTATCATCTATTTTTCCTTAATTGTGATCACATCTTCTAGGTGTACTATGTTATCGTACTTGATTGTTTGAGAGTAATATTGAAAACCAATTGTGTCCTTTTGGCGGAGATCAAGGAAGTGCCGTGGACTGGATCGATTGAAACATGTCTTTCTTATAATCGACAAAGTATCCCACCAATGTCACCGCCACTGAAACAACCAGATTGAACCTTTGGTGCAGTCTCAAATCCTCCATCACCAACCAAGCCATCAAATCTGATGAGCTACGTAGATGTTGCCAAGTTTGCCGCTAACAATAAGTACTGGTATACGGAGTATGGGGTTGTGAAGACAATTTTGCAAATACGGTGGGAAACCTTGGTGAAGAAAGTTCAAGCCACCATCAGAAATCTCACTCCATCAGAAATTTCACAACATGTGATGGCAACGTACACAAGTGTTAAAGCTATTAGTTTTAAAGATTCAATTTGTTGTAAGCATTATAGTGCTTATGAATTTTACAAATGGAATGATATAGGTTAGTTCAATTTTATGGCAATGGCAAGAAGTCAATTTTTGAAGGTTGTGTGGAAATGGTTTTGTATATCAAAATTGTAGATGTTAGTTTTATCATGAAACTTTTGATATTATGTTACTTCGAAGCCCTAGTACCTTCCAAATGATTGAGATTTGTTACTTCAAATGAATGGTCAATCTTTGGGTACATTTTTAGACAGTTTTCTGAATCACAAATTCACAATTGCATGAAACAATTATATATTTTGATTTGAGTTAATTAAGTAAATGGTTCTATAAATATTTAGAATTTTGTTTTTAGCCCTTAAAAAGAAACATACTTTTTATTCCATGTAAGATTTTCCTTTAGCGCTTTTAGGGACTATAAATGTTGATGAATTTTTTTAGAAAGACTAAAAAATACGATTTTTGTTTTGAAGGGACTAAAAATGTAACTCTAAATATTTATATGGCTCATTTACTTAATTGACTCTTTTAATTTAAACCTGATTATCCATTTTTAGTCCCACTTCATTTTAGGAACAATGCACAATCTTGCAACAATTTATTTTCTGATAATATTATTAAATCCAATATTCACCTCTATAAAGGTTGCTAAGTGGATCCAGTAAATTCATAGGGTCCGTTTGATATGCATGATAGGATAGAGATATGATATAATAAAAAGTTGGATAAGGATGTGATATGATAGTGACATGATAATCATTTATGCTATTATATTATATGTTATATTGTAAATAACAAAAATGATCATGTAAATAAATACATAGATTTATTTTTATTTTTTTTTAAATCAAGCAATCAAATAAATTAGGAAAAAGTTGTGAAAAAAACGAAGTGAAGCAAAATTAGGAAAATTGAAGCAGGAAAATTAGGATTGTAATTGCTCTTGCTCGACACGAGGATCGTCATGTCCGTCATCATGTTCGTTGACACTCACCGCTGATGGTTATATCAAAGTCAATGTGGATGATTCTTCCTTTGACAACCATGTAAGTCGGGTTTTGATGAACCTCTTGAGAGACTCTAATGGGACTTGGATTATTGCTTTTTCCGGTTTTTGTGGTACATTATCTAATATGTTTGCTGAACTATGAGCCATTTGGCGAGGCCTTCAATTGGCATGAGACTTGGTCATATGTATATTAGTTGGGAATCGGACTCTAAAGTGGCTCTATATTTGATTGAAGATGTTCATAACTCCGATTTTCATTCTCATGAGACTATTTTTTCACTCATTAGGAAGCTCTCCTCTCATATGTGGATGATCTCCTTTATCCATACTTTGAGAAAAAGACAATAATTTTGTTGATTGGCTAACTAAGTTTGAAGCTACGAATGTTGACCCATTGACTACATGGACTTCTCCTCCCCAATTAGTTCTCGCTCTATTAACTTATTCATTTTGAGGTCTTTAGGCAACAAATTGATTAGTTTATTTGTCTTTCCTTTCTCGCGGATAAAAAATACTTTCGTTCTCGATTGTGATTATTAAGCTAATTGCATAACCATATGGTAACTAGTAACTACATACGATAACCTTTAACAATGATCTAAAATATTCATCGAGTTTAGGATATGCTACTTTCAAACACGTTGACACAAATTCCATACGTTACTCCATCCCTATGATTGATTATCTTTTATAATTTTAGAGGCATTTAGTCGTGTTGATGAATGCCACGGGCTCCGGATAACACTTGTGTACCATAATGGTATATACCATTGTCCAATTAAAATGTGCCACGTGGCACACCCTTTAAAAAAATATATCAAATAAAGCATTTATAAAGAAACATTGGTAGGTGACACACTCTAATTGGTCGATGGCATATACCATTGGTACCTTAATGGTACGTAAGTGGAATCCGATCTCCACTTGTTACAATCACAAATTTTATTCATGAATTATTTCGTTATGGTTTTTCATCAACCGAACCAAGTTTTATATGAGATCATTTGTTCATATTATCGGTGGTGGGGGTGCAGCCACTTGTTAGGGGTGGTGATAAGTGGTGGCGAAGCGGTCCAGTTGTCCAACAGATTAGGGAAACAAATGATGTTGTTGGGACAAGGTTGTTATTCTTTGGCCATTTTAAAGTGTTCGGGTTTTTTGGGAGGGAGATCTTTACCTAGGTGGAAAAATGGTGGACAACTAGTTCTCACAAACAAGGGCGGTGCCTTGGTGGTCGTCGAAAGCGTTTCTAGCTGTTGGTGCATTAAAAGTCACAAGAAATTTGAGACGGGAGAATAGTCACGTTGGATAGGGACTTTGGAGAATGAATAATAAGAAACGATGGATTGGGTCGTGGACCAGTGTCGAACATGATCTTTTGCTTTGTCAACTCTTGCCATTTACCTATCATTTCTAGCAGGGTCGTCCTAATCATATTGAAGGCCCGACTCTTATAGGAATAATTGGTCATTAATTAAATAAGAACGCAAACTTTTTTAAAAGAGAAAATTCTATTTAAATTTCTAGTATGATGTCATCAACCACCGTGTCAACATCTCTAACATGCTGGCTATTCTCCTTGCCAAGCCTATAATTTCCTTGTCATTTTTGGAGTTGGGAGTATAATTTTCACCATTTTTTTAATATTGCTGACAAAAATTGATAGCACCGACTTACTAATATTAATTGATGATAGCACCGAATTACTAACATTAATTGGCGAGATTATATACTTCCTCCGTTTCAAAATACATGTCCATTTTGGAGAAATTGTTGTAACCAAGAAGCCAAATAAATTTTGTTACTTTTGATGAAATTATGTGTGTGCTTTCTATAATACCCTTAACCATTTATTATTTCATTCTATTTTTTCTCTCTCTATAATAAATATATAAGGGTATTATTGACAAGACAATAATTAATATTGCATTGAAACTTGAAATGGACAAGTATATTAATCTCCAAAATGGAGTATATTTTTGAATTAAATTCAAGAAGCTCATCAAATTAGGTCAATTTAGGTCTTGGGTAGTTTCGTTTTCTTCTTTTCATGCAAGAATGAGGTTCTCTCGCAAAACAATCGCCATTGCCAAAGTTGTTCTCTGCTTCTTCGTGCTCAACATCGTGACTTGTATATACATCCTTGGTCCAAAAATCATTTTTCCGAAGAGAACCATAAGCGATATCCAAATTGATATCCAAATCGATCCCACTCATTATCAACAGCTTCTCGACTCCCTCCGATCCGAATCCGCCAACAACCAAAGCAACGTTTCCCTCACCATCGCCAAACATCTTTTCTCCAAAGAATCTAATCAAGACAAGAATATCGTGTTATCTCCACTTTCACTTCAAGTTGTGCTAAGCATCATCGCTGCTGGCTCTAAGGGCCCCACACAACATCAACTTCTCCACTTCCTCCAATCCAAATCCTCCGATCAACTCAACTCCTTGGCCTCTAACCTCGTCTCCGTCATTCTAAAAGACGGTGCTCCTGCAGGCGGGCCTCATCTCTCTTTTGTCGACGGTGTGTGGGTTGAAAAAACCCTTTCTCTTCAACCTTCTTTCAAGCAAATTGTGTCTAATGATTATAAAGCAAATTTGTCTTCTGTCGATTTCAAGAACAAGGTATGTTTCTATATCTCCCCACTTTTCACTACAAAATACATATGCATTTCTGATTTTGTTAAATTTTTGTATTGCAATACTTGTGAAAAGAACTATATATTTGGATAATTGATTTTAATTTTTGATATACATGGTTTTAAAGGCTATTGAAGTGACCAATGAAGTGAATTTATGGGCTGAAAGAGAGACAAATGGTCTTATTAAAGAACTTCTTCCTCTAGGGTCGGTCGACCACTTAACGCAGCTAATATTTGCTAATGCTCTATACTTTAAAGGAGAGTGGAATGATAATTTTGATGCTTCGGTAACGGAAGCCTATGATTTTCACCTTTTAAATGGAAACTCAGTTAAGGTTCCCTTCATGACCAGTGAGAAGAAGCAGTTTATTAGAGATTTCGATGATTTTAAAGTCCTTGGCCTTCCTTATAAGCAAGGCGAAGATAAGCGTCAATTCTCTATGTACTTTTTTCTTCCAAATGCAAAAGATGGACTGCCAACTTTGCTTGAGAAGCTGGATTCTGAATCTGAGTTACTACAACACAAGCTTCCTCTTGATAAAGTGGAAGTAGGTGACTTTAGGATTCCAAGATTCAATATTTCATTTGAACTTGAAACTTCTGATATGTTAAAGGAGCTTGGCGTGGTTTTACCTTTCACTAATGGAGGTTTGACTAAAATGATGAACTCTCCTGTGAGTCAAAACCTTTATGTTTCCAAAATATTCCACAAGTCTTTCATTGAAGTAAATGAAGAAGGCACCAAAGCTGCTGCAGCCACCGCAAGTTTACTATGTGGCAGCTCCTTGAGTCTTCCAACGGACATAGACTTTGTAGCTGACCACCCATTCTTGTTTATGATCAGAGAAGATTTGACTGGAACTATCGTCTTTGTTGGGCAAGTGCTCAATCCTCTTGCTGGATGATCTTAGTGAGTCACATTATATTGGATTGCTAATAGATAAATAGGGAACTTATTTTCTAATATTTTATATGTGTTTATGATGAAGATAGTCCTATATTTGGATATGATCCACGTGTCTTGGTGATATTTTTAGCATATTTTTTCTGACATATGATGGTAATTAAAATGGGAATGTTGAGAGATGTTTACCTACTTTTTCACATGTTCATATATGTTTTTTTTCGAAGAGTTCATAATTGTGTTTGTTAATAATTTTTGACAGACTACTCATGATATCTAATACCTGCCATGATAATAAGGATAGAAAATCAGAAGGATAACAATAGTGATAAAACATTAAAACTGGTTGGCCACACTAACATTTAACATAATTCTCTTTAGTCTTCACTTTGTGTTCCTCCCTTGACTCAAATATTCTTTTTTTTGGGTAAGTGTTTGTGGAATTAAATTACGATCTGTATTTTGAATGTATTTATTTGGTAGATTAATGAGAAATTAAAGACGGTGATTAAATTGTAGATGCTAGTTTTATCATGAAACTTTTGTGATCATGTTACTTTAAAAACGTAATACCTTCCAAATGATTTAAATTTGTTACTTCATTGCTGGAAATTGGAATGGTCAATCTTTGGGTTACAATTTTGTCAGTCACAAATTCAGAATTGCGTGAGACAATTGTATATTTTGATTTTAAACAGATTCAGTTTTAGGAATGTCAAGGACATCCCTCATTTTCCATTTTTGGAAACCAATCCCAATTCATTTTAGGAACAATGCAACTTGCAACAATTTATTTTCTTATAATCTTCAATAAATCCAATATTCACGTATGGTAGAAAGGCTTCACGGTCAATTCATATGTTGGAACACATATTCAAATCTGCACCTAATGCGTGTGAGTTTCGCTGCCAACCTTTTTAAAATAAAATTTGAAGTTTGCTTCGAGGTCCTTAACAGTCACTCATCCTTGTTTTGAATTTTACAGAACAAAACAGAGTACATCTTAAGAATTTTATTCTAAAAAATGGATCATGTATGGTTTGTGATTTGGTTGAGGTTAACCAATTAGTAGGCTTACTTCGGACCATTCAACCAACGGGGCTGAGGGCTTTAAAGAAAATCTGTCCCCTTTCCAAAATAGACTCATTGCTATGACTATTTGGAGTTTATGGTGGAAAAGCAAAAACATTATTAAGGAGAATAAAGTCCACAATAATTTTGAAGTGGCAAGGAGAGCAATAACTACTCTGGAGGCCAACTGATATGTAATGATTTTGTTGGAGAATTTCCAAAATATAAATATGGAAGTTTGTAATGGTAAAACTAAACTGATGAGATTCAACTGACACGTATATCAAATGGTAGACTGTTCTGCTCGTTGTTGTAGAGAGCATACGGTCACTGATTCGAGCCCAAGGTGCGACGTTTTGCTATTTTATTGTGAATTGAACAAACAAAAATTCTAAAGAAAAATTTAGCACCGCTTGGATTCAAAATCGCAATCATCGTCAAGAAGTGCATTGCTTTTTTGGAGCCCGGGATGTGATGGTTGCTCTTTTAGCCCTCTACAAATGCGTAAATCATGGATGTTATTTATCACGATAAAGTGTAAATTGAGAGGTCAAAAGAACAACCATCTTGAGTTTAAACCGTTGGGCTGAAAGGTCGCTTTGATTTATATGAACATGTATAAGATATATCTGTAACATTCCGTCAAACATTGTAAAACATTTATGAAAGTTTTATCTCTCCACCATGTGATATAATTTTCTCTATAGATAGAGGCAAATTAGAGATAGAATCGATACATGAATTTCATGTTTTACATGAGTCTAAATTTTGCCAAATTATTTCTAAATCATTTTCACTTTTTTGTAGAGTACTAGAGTAGAAGAAAGAATTTTATTCTATAAACTATTATTAATTGATATGTTTGATGTGAATATGCAATTCATATCAAGGATCTAAAAGTATCTTGAAGAAAATTCACCAATTTTTCCCATTACATCTTGTTTAAGTAAATTGGTGGAAGTGAATAGAACCTAAAGCTTAGTGTTTCACACACACTTTATTTATACAGTTGCTTTGTTTTTTTTTCTTTCTTTTTTCTGAAAATAGATTGATAGACATCCAAAATTCATCTACACTTTTGAAGTGAGACCGTATGTGTTAGTTATAATAAGTTTTTATTGTGATAGGAAGTGAGAAAATAAAATGTTAATGAGTGTATAAAATTTAGGGTGTTCAAATATTAAAGTTTCTTTTTTTCAAGTTTATGCCCGTATAGTTTCTAACTTGAAATATTTGTCATCTTCCTCACCCTAAATTTTTTTTTTTTGTACAAATTGTTTTTATTATATAAAAAAAATATCAACATTTTTCCCCAACAAATGGAATGGTTTTCCTATCAACATTCTGTTGTTGGCTATATTTAATATGCAAGATCTTTTTTATAAACGATTTGGATCTTCGGCAGCGAGATCTTCTTAAATGCAATAAGCTCCTCAAATCTTCTTCATCTTATTTGTTGTGTGCCGTCAATTGAAGAAGAGTGCAGTTCCCTCACAAATCAATGACCATTGCCAAACATCTTTTCTGGCTCTTAGCTATGCTCAGCATCTCCATTTTCTTTCGCACTTTAATCATTCAATTCTATTCAGAAACCAATAGTATTCGCTCCGATGAGACTCCCACACATCGTCACCTTCTCGACTTCCTCAGATCCCAATCCGCCATTAACCAAACCAACGTTTCCGTCACCATTGCCAAACATCTTTTCGCAAAAGAATCTAATCAAGATAAGAATATGGTGTTATCACCACTGTCAATCCAAGTTGTGCTCAGTATCATCGCTGCTGGATCTGAGGGTGCCACTCAACAACAACTTCTCGACTTCCTTGGCTCTAAATCCATCCATCATCTAAACTTCTTCGTCTCTCAACTCGTTTCCATCATCCTCTCTGATGCCGCTCCCTTTGGTGGTCCTCGCCTCTCTGTCGCCAATAGTGTGTGGGTTGAACAAACCCTTCCCCTTCAACCTTCCTTCAAAAAAACTGTGTCTACTGATTATAAAGCAACTTTGTCTTCCGTTGATTTCAAGAACAAGGTATGTATTGTATATCTCCCTCTTTTCCCTACAATTTTCTTTTTTTCTTTACTGTTTTCTGCCATCCAACTGATAAAAATTTAAATTCTTTTATTGCAATACTTGCATAATTGATTGTTAATTTGATATGGTTTTAAAGGCCGTTGAAGTGAGGAATAAAGTGAATTTATGGGCTGAGAAAAAGACAAACGGTCTTATTAAAGAAATTCTTCCCCAAGGGTCAATCGATGATTTAACCAGACTCATCTTTGCAAATGCACTGTACTTTAAAGGACTATGGTATGAGAAGTTTGATGCTTCCAAAACGAAAGACTATGATTTTCACCTTCTCAGTGGCAGCTCAGTCAAGGTTCCCTTTATGACCAGCAAGAAGAAGCAATTTATTAGAGCTTTTGATGGTTTTAAAGTTCTTGGTCTTCCTTATAAGCAAGGTGAAGATAAGCGTCAATTCACTATGTACTTTTTTCTTCCGAATGCAAAACACGGGCTGCCAACTTTGTTTGAGAAGTTGGCTTCCAAAACTGAGTTACTACAACACAAACTTCCATTTGTTAAAGTTAAGGTAGGTGACTTTAGGATCCCAAGGTTCCATATTTTATTTGAACTTGAAACTTCTTATATGTTGAAGGAGTTAGGCGTGGTTTTACCTTTCACTAATGGAGGTTTGACTAGAATGGTGATGGGTACTCAAAACCTTTGTATTTCCAATATATTTCACAAGTCTTTCATTGAAGTAAATGAAGAAGGCACTGAAGCTGCTGTAGTCACTGCAGCTGTAGAAGTCGGCAGCTCCAGAACTGTTCCAACTCAAATAGACTTTGTAGCCGACCACCCTTTCTTATTTATGATCAAAGAAGATTTGTCCGGAACTATCGTCTTTGTTGGGCAGGTGCTCAATCCTCTTGCTGGATGATCGTAGCGAGCCACACTGTATTGGATCGCCAATAGATAAATAGTGAACTTATTTTCTAATATATCATGTGTTTATGACGAAGATAGCCGTGTATTTGGATATGATCCATTTGTGAGTGATATTTTTAGACGATATGATGTTAGTAGAACGGGAATGTAGTGAGATCCCTACGTTTCCATATTTGTTCATGGATCTTTTTTTTCTTTTTTCTTTTTTTTCCGGAAGAGTTCATATTTGTGTATTTTAATAATTTTTGGCAGAATTCCTCTAATTTCTTTAACAACTCATGATATGTAACACTTTTTTTTATGCTCTGTAAAGTGGAGGTTTGAACCCACGTCCCAACATATGAAATATTCTTGCTGTCTTTTTACCTTATAAGTTGTCCTTACAACACCCTCTTAACATATATGGTAAGAGTGTGTGTGAGTTTTACGGTCACTCTCTTAAAAATAATAAAAAATAGAAGTTGCTAAGAGATCCTTAGCAATCACTCATCCTTGTTTTTGAATTTTACAGAACATGCAGAGCATTAATCCTCAAAAAAAATCTAAAGGCAGGTACTATGAAAAACAAGTACATCTTTTAGAAAGAGTTTTATTTTGTTCAGTCCAAACTTAACTAATCTCTAACTAATGTAACCAAAACTCACCTTTAATTTAGGAGTTTTATTCTAATTGACTTATTCAAGCTTATGGATGAAAGGTCTTTGATTTCATTTCTTTTATCTGCGTCTATTCAATTTGTGTAGCTTCTTGGTTTCATAGAAGCTTAGACTAATCCTTGATTAAGCATTAACAAATTCTTGTGTCATCTGTTACCAATGATCTAAAAGTTGACAGAAAATCAACATGGAAGTTTTCCGCTATAAACAAACTGTTATATAAATAATTATTTGGTTTGATGCATAAAAACATAACAGGACTTGTCACATCTTTCAATAAAATGGTTCCCCCTTATTGCATCATATGAATATCAATTAACTTAATTGATATAATCAATATGGAATTTGAATATGAACTATGGATATAATTTTCTTATCAATTTGGATTGGTGAATTTAAAAGAATCGAAGGGTTTGATCATCTCACATATATGATATGTATTTTGATTACTCATCTTGATCTTCAGAGTAATAAATTTCTTTCACCTTTTATGATGAGAAGTGATCACATTAGAGATTCTCAACCTCGATTTCTCATATATAGCTCTGCTCTGTGTTCAGATAAGCACAGCTGGAGTTGCGCAGCTTATGCTCCTAGACTTTAAGGGTGTGTTTGGATTGAGGGTTTAAGAGGGGTAGGGAGGGGAGAGTTTACTTTTCATTTTTAAATCATGGACACTATGAAATGTTTTATAAAAAGTTAACATATTAACATGAAAAACGATCGTATAATAATTCAATAACACTTAATTTATTTTTTATTCAAAAAAAAAACACTTAATTTATTTTTGAAAAACATGTTATATAGTCGGTGATTTAAAAACGAAAAGTAAACACTCCCCTCCTTTTCCCTCCTAAACCCTCAATCCAAACACACCTTTAGGCTGGAACTTCTCAAGGTTCTACTTATTATTGTTGAATATAGGAATTTCGCTCTTCTTTTTTCTAAAAAATTTGATTTGATTTTGTAATAGGCTCGATTGATGTAATGATTGTAGAAGGCTTGAATTTTCTGCCCTTGTGTAATCTATATTACTTGTTTCAATTATTGTTTTTAATTTTTTATTAAGCTCTATGAGTGTAATTTAATGTTAGTTTCTTTGATTTCATAATTTCTAAGACTTCTATGTTCTAAGGTTTGTTGCTTATGATCAATAAGTTGTTTGATTTTCCTTTATTCTCGTTTTCTCAATTTAATTGAGGAGTATTTTGGTTTTTTTTTTTTTTTAACATAATTGCTTATATCAGCTCAGGAGTGTAGAAACTTTTTGGCAAAATCTATATTACTTAAAAAAGTATGCCACAAATCATGTCTATATAGAAACTTCTCTCATATTCTTATGCTTGTTCATTGTTGATATTTTAATTGTTGAATGCAAGGTTATTCTGATATGAAAATCAGTGAATGCAATACAAGTACTATCACCTCAACCATTCTTGTGGAATTCATTGGTTTGTTTAGTTACATGTAGATTTTATATTTTCATTTAAAAGATTAATTATAAGGGTTTGTAGATGTATAATTATTAGAGTTAAGGGACCAAAACGAAACCAAAATATAAGTTAAGGGACCAAAATGAAACCAAAAGATAAGTTAAGGGACCAAAACGAAACTTTTAATAGTTAAGGGACCAAAACGAAACCAAAAAGTAAGTTAAGGGACCAAAACGAAACTTTTAATAGTTAAGGGACCAAAACGAAACCAAAAAATTAATTAAGGGACCAAAAGAGTAATTAAGCCAACTAATAGATATAATAAGGAGAACAAATCAACTTCTTATTCACATCCCCCTCAAATTGATGTGGCGGGTCAATGAGCATCAATTTGCCAACAAGAAACGGAAGACGTGGGCACATAACAACCTTGGTAAGAATATCTGCAATTTGCAATTGAGCACTGACACGAGGAAAGGGATATTAGTGGGTCGTCATAGGTGTCACAGATTGAATGATAATCAACTTCGATATGTTTGGTGCGTTCATGAAAAATGGGGTTTGCAACGATTTGGAGACACTTGTATTGTTGGCATAAAGCGAGGTTGGTTGTGTTTGAGGAAATCCAAGTTCAGCCAAAAGACCACAAAGCCAAATTATTTCTTAGCAAGCAGCAAACATGGCACGATACTCGGATTCAATAGATGATTTAGAGACTCTCGTTTGTTTCTTACTTTTCCATGAGATCAATGAAGAGCCACGAAACATGCACCAACCGGTGATAGAATGTCGAGTATCAGAGCATTTTTGGGCAACTTTTATAATTTTTTTTGTTTTTTGGGCCAAATTGGAAAATTGAAATTAGTGGTCAATTATAATTTTTGAAAATATTGAGGGGTCAATTTGTAATTTTTTGGAAATTTATTGAGGTTAATTTGAAAATTTTAGAAAATTTGAGGACCAAATGCAAAATTTGAAAAATTATAACAATGAAGAAATTTAGAATTCTTAAATTTATAACAATGAATTGAAAAGAAAAAAAAATGAAATGTTGTTAAGAATCGGCAAGATAAGGAATCAAACCTAGTAAGAATGTACTCAAAAAAGCAACCATATAGAATAGAGCTAACAATTAAAGTTAAAAAAGGATCGTCCAAGACAACAAATATTTATTTTTTGTTTTTTGGGCCAAATTGGAAAATTGAAATTAAGGGTCAATTTATAATTTTTGAAAAAATTAAGGGGTCCATATGTAATTTTTTGGAAAGCAACCATAGCACGTTTACAGAAATTGTCCTCCTTCTTTAAAAGCGTTATCAGAACCGGTAATAACCATATCATCAACATACAAAAGAAGAAGGACAATTCTTGTAAACGTGCTATGAATAAATATGGATGAATCATACTGACTCCAAGTAAAAAAGAACCCAAATAAAGTGGAGCAGAATTTTTCATACCATTCTCTAGCGCTTGGTTTTGGAAAATGGGTGACTTGTTCTATATCCAAATTTAAAGTGCCGGACTATTCTATGCTTTCCCTAAATATCAAAGATAGGGTATATATTCTAATTGCATTGAGAAACCAAAACATTAGACCAAGTACAACAAACACCTATGATAATAAACAAGTAAACAAGTTGAGAAGGTCATAAATAAAGTTATTGATGGAAAAATTCCAGAACTTCGTTGTCGTCAACCAAAACTTAACGGACCGATGTATTTGAATGAAGTTGGATTGTATTTAGAACATGATGGAATACATTTTCCAAAAAAAAAATGAAGGAATAAATGTGATATGTTGTTACTCGTTTAAAAATAAAATAATAAACTTATTGTCTTGGACAATCCTTTTTTAACTTTAATTGTTAGCTTTATTCTATATGGTTGCTTTTTTGTGTACATTCTTACTAGGTTCGATTCCTTATCTTGCGGATTCTTAACAGCAATTCATTATGTTTCTTTTTTCAGTTCGACTATTTAAAAAATATGAGTTAGTTGAAAGTTTTGTAACTAATAATAATCCACCACCCCTTCAAAGTGCAAGAATTCATATGAAAAAAATGGTAAGGATTACCACTTGTTTTCAAAAATTTAGCTTTTATGTTTTTAAAAAAAAAAAAAATTTATATGTTATTCCATGACATTTGTTTGTTATACTTCTATTTTTCAAAATTAAGTTATATATTATTGGGAGAAAGCATAGTGTTTATAACCCATATATATTACATATACATATACAACACACGCGCATGCAGGCACACACACGCTCAGGGACGGAGCCACTCACATCATTGTTGAGGCTCCTGCCTGCCCTACTTATTTTAAATCCATTATATATACAAGTTATTTTGTAGTGCTTTATTTTTAAGGGAACTTTGGGGTCTTTTGACTAGTTGAAATTTTAATTGGTTTCCTTACCAACAGTCTAACACATGAAAAAAAATTTCAACTCATTAATTTTTGTTCCTCACAATAACTGGATGGCAAGTATAATTCAATTTATTTTTTAAGAACAAAAGTATACTTAAATTTATATTGCATATTTTGTATCTTAATACTTTTATTGCAATTTTAATTTATTTTAACAGTCAATATATAACGGGATAGTGTTAGAAATAATTGATGTTCTTCATTTTTATAAAACATTTTTTTATAGTTTCGATAGTTGCAGAGAATATTATGATGTATATATATAGACACACACACACATATATATATATACTCTTAAATATTATATTTTTCATATTACATATATGTAGAATATTGCCCCCACTACATACAATTCCTAGCTCCGCCACTACACACGCTGTAAACTCCTGTTCCATACCAAGTGCTTACACACGCGCACGCGCGCCCGCACACATACACACACACACACACACACACACACACACATATATATATATATATATATATATATATATATATATATATATATATATATATATATATATATAGACACACAAGTTCAACACGTGATAACTATATATGATTGAAAGTCGGATGAAATGAATTTAAAAAAAGTTATACGTCACTAGAGATAGAAACCTCTTGTTCCTTCCCTCAAAAAAAAAAAAAAAGAAACCTCTTGTTCCCGTTTGTTACATTTTAAAAATTTACTTTTCTACCATATATGTGAGACATGTTCTAACACATGAAGAAATTTACTTAAAATATAATCATATAGTGAAATATGAATTTTACACATGTTCTAAACACATGTCCTACCCAATAAAAAAAATTTTAAATTGTTTTTAAAATTATTGAAATATAAATTTTTAAAATTTTGAAATATAAATGTATTTTAAAATTGTTTTTGAGGTGAAGTCGGATAAAATTTCCATAAGTAGAGGTCCAATTTTGTCAATATCTGATGTTCATTGGACACATCCTTTTAGCGGTTTCTATAAGTTTAATGTTGATGCATCACGTCGGATAGATGAGGGTAAGTGGGGTATTGGTTTTGTGGTGATAGATAATGAAGGGGTTGTCGTTGCTGCTAGTTGTTAGCAAGTTTTTTTATTACAAGATTCAGAGGTTGCAGAAGCATTAGTTATGAAGAAGGGTTTGGAATTTGCGAAAGACATTTTTTTTTCTCCTAATGTGGACTTGGCGTTGAATGTTTATCAACAATCGCCCACCTTATGTCGGCACTATTATTGGAGATTGTATTAGTTTTAATGTTTTTTCATAATTTAGATTTTTTGCATGTTAGGCGTGAAGCCAACCAAACTGCTCATTATTTAGTTAAATATGTTCTTCATAATTTAAATTGGATATGGATCGAAGAGACTCCGTCTTATATTTCTGCGGTCTTGACATATTACCAGACTTTTATTATTGCAATTCTTTAACGAAAGAAAAAAAAGAGTATAAACGGGTACACATGTTGAATTTAAGAACATCACAATTTTGGTGGGTACTGACATTTGATGTGTGTATAATATATATTTGCACTAATTTTAAATTCAAGCCTATGATGTTTTTGACGGTATAAGCAATTGAACAGTTTAATGGAACATGTATTGTTGACTCACATTTACATTTGAAGCAATTTACTGAAGTTGTGAGCAATTTCAAGATTTATGATGTGGAGGGTGATGTTAGATATTTTCCCGTTTTCCCTTTTTCACATGTGCCAATATTTTGGTCAATATTGAGTTGTTGTGGAAAGCTAGTTTTTAGGGAAATATCTTCTGAAGTGGTCCACTAATTCTTCCCACTTATCCCATGATCAATTTCACGCTCCCTCAATAAGTGCAACACGTTTCAGAACCTTGTGATGGGCAAGGGGCTATAAATTAGAAACGTATTCACCACTTCATGGTCATTGAACCTACTTTCTCTCTTCATAATACTGCACCATCGAGTTTGAGCAAAGTGAAGGTTTGGAACAGCAGTGAAATCAGTCCGTGATAGCAGCAAGCATCAGCAGTGAGGTCCTTTTCATCAAGCAATGGCTGGAGGTAAATGCTCTAAACTGCTTCCGCTTATTGATTCTGGTTTAAATGTGTTGTTAGATTTAATCTACATGTTTAAATCGACAAATATAGTTTACATTTGGTATCAGAGCCTCCTTTATGCCTCTGTCTTGCTGAATCGTTTCCACTCTGTTTTGAATTTTTTTTTTTCAAGTTTCTGGGTTATTCGGTTTTGACCCCTTTAAAAAAAAAAATCATAAACGTGTTGGAAACGACTTATAGGATTTTTCTGGTGCGTTATACATCGTTTTCGACGTCGAAATTCGTCTAAAACCGTCGGGTTTTATTCGGGTATCGCGGGTCTGAACCGGGTCAAAACGACCCGGCTGAAGGTTGAAGACGATGAAATTAAAATTTTAATCAGTGCGTTTTTGTTCATTAATATAAAACAATGAGAAATATATATTAGAATGATAGCGTGCGTCGCAGCGGTTTGTTTCAGCCATGAATCGCTTTTAGGTCGCGAGTTCGATTCTCAGAATTCATGTTTTCTTATTTTTACTTCTTATATATAAAAAAAAACGCACTGATTAAAATTATGCGCTTTTGGTTTCACCAGGGATCGAACCTATGTCTCTTTAGTACAAATTCAGTTTGTAACCAATTGTGCTGCATTAATAATCTACTGTATACCTTGTGCTGCTTCTGTTTTATTTATGCTTGTTCATTCTGAATAAACTTTTGAGTATGCATGAATGATAGACTATTGTTAACTTATTGAATGCAAAGTAAAATTGTTAATTAATAGTGCTTACTGTCATTTGTATGTACTGTGTATATCTTGTTGTTATTATACCTGTACCGTAATCTTTAACTGATGTATTGCATTGTTAAGTTTATATGCTAACAACTAAGCTCTTAGTTTAAATTAATGTTGAGTGATTTATAAAATTGTGATTAATTAAGGAATAGCCACAACATCTTTAATTGATTAGAATTTTATATTAAGATTTAGAATCACACTTAAAACATTAGTTGTAATTAAACATGCTTGTATAATAAAATCTACCCACATGAATTTTGTTATAGTTGTGTGTTTAATTAGGATAAAATATCGGATTATATTTCTTAATTTACCCGCAGGAGTTAAGAAAAGGAACATGATTTGATAGT
Organism: Medicago lupulina; assembly: GCA_958299785.1. NCBI lineage: Eukaryota > Viridiplantae > Streptophyta > Magnoliopsida > Fabales > Fabaceae > Medicago > Medicago lupulina. The sequence continues at coordinate 7,712,181 of OY283144.1, read as the reverse complement.
TTAATTATAAAGTTATAATATAAATCTAATTGAGTAAAACTTTAGCCCACAGGCAGGTGTTATGTCACTATATTTATATTTTTAAGCATGATTTGCATTGGTAAACCATGAAATTTATTTACTTTGTCTCAATTATGTTTAATGAGCATATTTGTTGAATTTTGTTTACAGTTGTTCAATCTGCAAATTTCTCTGATTTTAAGTGTGACATTCCCGAATTGAATGGTGACAATTATAAGATCTGGAAGGAGAGAATTCTTCTTCATTTAGGTTGGATGGATATTGACTTTGCTATTAGGAAAGATGAACCAGCTGGAATTACTGAAGCCAGCGAGCCAGATGTTGTGGATCTTTATGAAAAGTGGGAGAGATCTAACCGTCTCTCCGTTATGGGATTGTTGCCCAATACAATTCGTTATGGGAAAAGCCAGCTGGAATTACTGCTCATCAATGGCCTTGATAAGAGTTCATGGGATTGTTGCCCAATACACTATGCATGGTTCTCCTGACCAGAATGGTGTAGCAGAAAGAAGAAACCGAACATTAATGGACATGGTAAGAAGTATGAGGAGTAGTGCTAATCTTCCTCAATTCTTGTGGACTGAAGCTCTAAAGACGGCTGCATATATATTAAACCGAGTTCCAACCAAGGCTGTCTCAAAGACACCATTTGAGTTATTCAAGGGTTGGAAACCAAGTTTACAACATATACGCGTTTGGGGTTGCCTGTCTGAAGTGAGAATTTATAACCCACAAGAAAAGAAACTAGACCCAAGGACTATTAGCGGGCATTTCATTGGATATGCTGAAAAGTCTAAAGGTTATAGATTTTATTGTCCATCTCTTAGAACTAGGATTGTGGAATCAAGAAATGCAAAATTTCTTGAAAATGACTTGATTAGTGGGAGTGATCAATTCAAAGATATAACTTCTGAGAAAGATCACTATGAGGGTGAACCTTCTACATCAAGTGACAAACTGATTGTCATACACACCCCTCAAGTACAAAGAGGTGCTAGACAACCAGCAACTGAAATTCCACAAACTGTTGAAAATGATCATGTAGATCAAGCTATTGAAGAGGAACATCAAGAAAATGTTGAACAACCTGTTATTGAACCGGTTGAACAACAAGATCCTCAAGAAGATAATGAGATAACATTGAGAAGATCTACTAGAATCAGAAAATCAACAATTTCTAATGAATTTGTAGGGTATCTACAAGAATCAGACTACAACATAGGAGCCGAAAATGACCTTGTAACGTTTTCACAAGCCATGAGTTCTGAAGAATCAAACTTGTGGCACGATGCCATGAAAGAAGAGATTAATTCAATGGCATCAAACAAAGTTTGGGATCTTGTCTAGTTGCCTGATGGTGTAAAAGCCATTAGATTTAAGTGGGTTTTTAAAACTAAACGAGACTCACAAGGCAACATTGAGAGACATAAGGCAAGACTTGTTGCCAAAGGATTCACTCAAAGAGAAGGAATTGATTACACAGAGACTTTTTCTCCTGTGTCTAAGAAAGATTCTTTTCGAGTAATTATGGCATTGGTAGCTCATTTTAATTTTGAGTTGCATCAAATGGATGTGAAAACAGCATTCCTAAATGGTTCTCTAGAGGAAGAGGTTTACACGAAACAACCTGAAGGATTCTACTCTAGTGAAGGTGAGAACTTAGTCTGCAAGCTTAATAAATCCATCTACGGATTGAAACAAGCCTCCCGCCAATGGTATTTAAAATTTCATGAGGTAATCACTTCATTCGGTTTTGAACAGAATATCATGGATCAATGTATATACCAGAAGGTCAGTGGGAGCCATATTTGTTTCCTTGTGTTATATGTTGATGATATTTTGCTTGCGACAAATGATAAGGGTATGCTATATGAGGTGAAACAATTTCTCTCAAGAAACTTTGATATGAAGGATATGGGAGAGGCATCTTATGTCATTGGCATTAAGATCCATAGAGATAGAAATCAAGGAATTTTGGGTCTGTCTCAAGAGGCCTATATCAATAAAGTTCTTGAAAGATTTAATATGATAAATTGTTCACCAAGTGTGGCTCCCATTGTGAAGGGTGATAAATTTAAATTAAGTCAATGCCCACAAAATGATTTTGAACGGGAACACATGAAGAAAATCCCATATGCTTCAGCTGTAGGAAGTCTTATGTATGCTCAGGTTTGCACCAGACCTGACATTGCATATGCTGTTGGAGTTTTGGGAAGATATCAGAGTAATCCAGGTGTTGACCACTGGAGAGCTGCTAAGAAAGTAATGAGATATCTTCAAGGAACAAAGAATTTCATGCTCATGTACAAATGAACAGATAACTTGGAAGTAATTGGCTACTCCGATTCAGACTTCGTTGGTTGCATTGATACTCGAAAATCAACATCGGGTTATGTTTTTATGCTAGCCAACGGAGCTGTATCTTGGAGAAGTACAAAGCAGACCTTGACTGCTACTTCCACTATGGAAGCTGAGTTTGTTTCTTGTTTTGAGGCTACCTCGCATGGTGTGTGGTTGAAGAGTTTCATATCTGGTCTTAAAGTTGTTGACTCCATTTCGAGACCACTAAAGATGTATTGTGACAACTCTGCTGCAATTTTTATGGCTAAGAACAACAAAAGTGGAAGTCGAAGTAAACATATCGACATTAAATACTTAGCCGTAAGAGAACGTGTTAAAGAAAATAAAGTGGTCATTGAACACGTTAGCACAGAGTTGATGATTGCTGATCCTTTGACTAAAGGCATGCCACCAAAGAATTTTAAGGATCATGTAGTACGGATGGGACTTGGTTCCACGATGTAATTTTCATTAAGTTGTTGTTATTTTGATGAAACTCTTATCTCAGTTTGAATTTTTCTCATTCTGTTATGTGCACATATTTATTTATTTTTGAGAAAATTCATTTCATTTAGACTAGAAATAAACATATGGTTATTTCATTAAGTTGAGGATTGCTATTGAGAGACTTGATATATTGTAATACATGGAAGATACTACTCATAATAAGAGGACATGTCGCCATGATTCTTATGTTTAGTTTTCTGTTATGATTGATTATGGGTTAGATGGACCAAGTGGGAGAATGTTAGATATTTTCCCGTTTCCCCTTTTCCACATGTGCCAATATTTTGGTCAATATTGAGTTGTTGTGGAAAGCTAGTTTTTAGGGAAATATCTTCTGAAGTGGTCCACTGATTCTTCCCACTTATCCCATGATCAATTTCACGCTCCCTCAATAAGTGCAACACGTTTCAGAACCTTGTGATGGGCAAGGGGCTATAAATTAGAAACGTATTCACCACTTCATGGTCACTGAACCTACTTTCTCTCTTCATAATACTGCACCATCGAGTTTGAGCAAAGTGAAGGTTTGGAACAGCAGTGAAATCAGTCCGTGATAGCAGCAAGCATCAGCAGTGAGGTCCTTTTCATCAAGCAATGGCTGGAGGTAAATGCTCTAAACTGCTTCCGCTTATTGATTCTGGTTTAAATGTGTTGTTAGATTTAATCTACATGTTTAAATCGACAAATATAGTTTACAGGTGATGCCTTTTAAGCTAAGGTTATTCCCCTTCTCTTTTAAGAGACAGAGGAATGATTTGGCCTAATTCTATAAACATTTGGCAAGAACTTGCTAAGAAGTTCTTAGTGAAATATTTTCATCATGTCCACAATGAAAGAGGTAATGTCATTCCTCTTTCAAGCAAACCAATGAAAAAACTCTATGAAACTTGGGAAAGGTTTAAGGATTTACTAAAACAGTGACCACATCATGAGATACCTGTTTGTGTTAAAGCGAAAACCTTTTATAATGGATTGGTACCTTCAACAAAACTAATACTAGATAGCTTTTCAGGTGAAGCCTTGTTGAATAAATCCTACCAAGACTGATATGACCTTGTGGAAATTATAGTTGTTAAAAGTCAACAATGATCAACTGAGATGATGCAAGTAAACGATAAGGACCCCTTAAAACAAGTGATCAGGGGTTTGTTTCTTGGTTGCATGCCCCTCAGATATGTTCCTTGACAAAGCCAACAAATAAAATGTCATTTGAGTGTCTGGTAAAATGAGTGAAGAATTAACCGATGAATATAAAATAACATTCGAAAATATTTTTAATTAATATTTAAATAATTTCAATTAAAATAATTTTTTTGAATAATTTCAATTAAAATAATGAAGATAAAAATGCATAAAATCTACTAAGAAGTCTAGAAATGCTAAGGCACATCTTCAAACTCGTCATTCCCAACCCTCCGCTTCTCTACCCCTTAGTACTTAGTATGTGGGTTTCGGAGCTAGGTTTCTAACGTAAAAAAATGTGAGAAAATTTATACGAACGATGTAAACTAAATAATGAATTGGTTCAAATGAAAAGAGATTTATACCATTTAAGTAAGTGATCATGGATCTGATCTTTGGCTATTGTGTATGAACAAATTTGATTGAGAAGGAAAAAAACACCTCATGTGTCAATTTGTTCTCTAACAAAGGTTAATCACTAGCAAACAAAAGTAAAAACATTGGATCAATATCATTATCTAGCAAAAAATACTTTTAAGTTCTCAAAGGAAAATCATTATCTAGCAATTTACTTTTAGTACTTTTCTCGAAGGAAAATCATTATCAAGAAATTTACTTTTATTTTGAAAAAAAAAAACCACTTTAAGAAGTTTCCATCGGTTTGTTTGACATTAAAAACATATAATTTAAATAAATGAGTAAATGATATTTGTCTCTAATTTTGTACCTCGTCGTCATAAATATCTCCACCTTAGGATTAAATATAAAATAGTTTTTGGTTGTGTGTTTTCGTTATCATTTTAGTCATTCACTTTAAAAAAATTTGTTAGCTAGTTAAACGACAAATGTTTTGAGCTAGATAGACAAATGACGTGACACATGAATTAAAGTGAAAATAACTCAATAGTCACTATTGGATATCTCTCTTTTTTCTCCAAACATAAAATTGTCTTCTCTCTTCTCTCTTGCTATCAAGAAGTTATTAAGATCCATGACAAGAAAGATTTTTCGAACAAGTCAATTATCCACTTATCTATTTAAAAAAGGGAATGTTAAATGTTAATTAGTGCCTCCGGAACACTAGTTAAGAAATTATAAAAAAAAATCTTGAAAATTGTGTATGTTACTTTTTGAAATTTGAAAAAGTGTTGCTGTTAATGTTAATTTTCTCTTTTTTTCTTTACTATTTTTAGTTACTTAACTAGTGCTCCGAAGACACCGATTAATATGACTATTTAAAAAAATTAAGGTGAATATAAGTACAATTGAGTATGTATCCACCACCATCTAATTGTTTAATGTCATGTCATATAAGCACCCGTATCCAACCAAAGATTCATGTATTTAAGAAGTTACAAAAAATTAACAAAGTGTTTTTACTAAGTGCAAAAAAATCATCGAGATACACTTAATTTAGGGTGGAAAATTAGTCGACAAGAGCGGAACTAAAGCTCAGCTCAACTCCTTAAAAATTTAATTAGTTTAAAATTTGATTGAGTTCGTCATCCTATCTTTCAATACCCAAATTTGTTCATGCTACTTTTACGTGGTAGCAGCTTAAACCTGAAATTGGATCAATAATGGTTCTCTATACATTTTCCATGTTTATATCATTTCATTTGAGTGTCTTCCTACATTACATAGTTGTATTTTGCAAGTTTTTTTTTGCTTAATGGCCATAAGCAGCTATGCTTTCATTTTGACCTCTATTGACGCATCAAATGAAACTCTCTCCACCAACTACATCTCTCTCTCTGGAATTGCAAACTGGTTGTGTGTGTTGCTGCAACCCAATGATTCCAATTGCCAAATTGGTCGTGTGAATAATTAAAAGAAATTAGGCGTGTGAATAATTAAAAGAAATTAGGCTTAATTGAACTAACAGATTAAAAATGCAAAACAAACCAAATGGTCCAACAGTACTAAAAGATTTTTAAAAATAGCTAAGCAAATTTGACAAAGAGTATATATTTCTTTTTAAAGGATGCCTTTGTTTTATCTTTACAAAAAATATTTTTTTTGAAAAAAAATTAAAGTTATTTGTGTTTGTTTACTATCCAAAAAAAAATCATTTAAAAAATGATTTTTAACTTCCTTATTTTGAAAAAAATAGATTTTAGAAAAAACTAATCCTAATAACTTTTTATTTTAGAGTCAAAATAATTATTTTACTAAAATGATTTTTCTAAAAATCTTAAACAAACACTTAAATATGACAAAAGTGATTTTTTTAACTATTTTTTTCTTAAAAAAAAAATATCTAAAACAAACTGGGCCAAACATGGTCCAACAACACCAAAATATTTTAAAAAATAGTTAAGCAAATTTGAAAAAGAGGATATTATTTTAAAGGAAAATATTAATAATTAATTGTTAAATTAATATTTATTCATTCATTTGATTTGAGTTCAGGTTCAACTCCTTTGTCATTTAACTCAAATTATTTGAACTACCAACCCCAAATTTGACTAAGAATATGGTTAATCATATTGAGTCGGCTTATTGACAAACTAGTCGAACTTCATATAATTTAAAATTCAATTCATTTGTTTATCGAACTTAATTATTAATCAAGTTAACTGAATTAATTACTAAATCAAGATTCAAACTATTTTTTGGAGGGAAATGCTAACCGTGCCCTCAGAGCACTGGTTAAGGATATTAAAAAAGAAATTATATGATAGTTAATGCATTAAAATTATGTAATTAATTGATAATAATGTCAAAAATAACTTTCTTTTATGGTAATAATTTCCTTTTATGATATGCTTAACTAGTGTCCTGAGGACACCGGTTAGTAGGACCATTTTTTAATTAATTGATTTGGTTTATTTCGAGCTAGTTTAGTTATCTAAACCATTATATTCGAGCTAGTTTAGTCATCTAAACCATTATATCAAACTTAATCAATGGCTAAAATTGAGGATCAAAATTATCGTATAACCCTGAATATATAAATACTCCTTGGCTGTAAGATGAGGAATAAAGAAGGACTAAAGGGACCACAAGTTCACGTAACCCTAGGAGAAGAAAACAACAACAACAACAACTGCGTCAACGAAAGAGACAAAGACAGAGACCAACGTCCACGTTGTATCGTATGTCGTCTTTCTTTAACTTTCTCTCTCTTTCTCAATTCCTGTTACTGTGTACGGTATTATTCCCATTTCTTAAACCCTAACCCTAATTTTACCGATTCGAATTGGGGGTTTTTCTTTAAACTTCGAGATTAATCAATTCGTCGTTTTACAAGGTTGCTATGGTTATGAATTGTTGATAATAACTTTAATCTTTTCGTTAATTTCTGTTTTCATTCATAAAATTGATTCGTATTTTTAACCTGAATTGACGAGTTTTTTTTTTTCTTCTTCTTCTTCTTTCCTTGAATTAATGAATTTGAGTGTTTGAATCTTGATTTAAATTAATGATGATGATGATAAAGGCTTATTCAATTTAAATGGAGTTAATGTTAATGGTTCCAAGAATCTTTGTGAATTTTGCATGATCCTGTTTGTACCTGTTCTTTAAAAAAAAAAAAACTGGAAAAAAAGGAAAAAGAAAAAAGAAAGAATTTGAAAGATTGTGTAGTGTTGTTAAATAGCAGCTATAACAGTGCTAGTATTTGAATAAATTGGTATTGTTCTGTAATACATATTTTGGTACAAAATATTGTGAAATAGCGCCGCTATAATGTAAGTGGAATTTGAACAAACCGCTATTATTCGCGATCCATAATTGACAACTATAACTATTTAATTGTTTATTGAACATTCTTACTATGGGGGTCACTTTATTTGTTACCAATGTTGTCAATCACAGATATCGGAAAATAGCGGACTAATAAAATTTGCTGCGCAATAGTTCTATAGCGCTACCTCTATAGCAGCTATTTGTCAACATTTTATACTAAATAGTGTGTGCGGTTTGTCCTAACTCGGCTACAATATAGTGGTATAGCGCCGCTATAGTTGTTATTTAAAAATACTGTTTGTTACTTTTTAATGTTCAAAGATTTTGTTTTAATGTTTTGATCAAATTTTTAGCATTAATAAGCCGCGGTTTAAGCTGGTCAAGTCTTTTTTCTAAGTGAAATTTGAATATGGGCTCTGTTGTTTTGTGTAGAGTAAATTATGTTACATCTGATAAGCTCATAGGATTGACAACACAGTGTCTTACAGGTTGTGACACTTACACATTGAGCTTGTGACACTATTTAGGATTTCTGTAAATACTGAATATTGTGGCGAGGAAAAGATTGGGAAACTATTTAGGATTTCTGGAAATACCACATTGAGCTTGTGACATTTACTTCAAACACTAAATATTGTGGTGAGAAAAAGAAAAGTTAAAAAATTGCATCCAGGTTGGGGAAGGCATTATTTGAAAGAAGTATGATAGTTAATAAGAAATGAGAAAAAAATGAAAATGGGAAAAACAAATCCTTTTACAATTAAATGTTTGTATAAAAGTTATAGGATATTTTTGTACTACTATATACTGTCTGTAGGTGGGATCTGTCTCTTCCTAAATAGACAATTCACTTGAAACAATTAAGGAAACAATCTCAACAATTGATCTTGGGTGTTAAACTTGCCATAAAAAATAAGAGTTCAATGTAGAGGAATTAAGGGAGGGGTTGCTGAATTTTTTTTAAAGAAGTTAGAAAAATGTTTATTAGTGTCACCCTGTAGATGTGTCAGGATTATTTTCTTTTCTAAATGCTAAATAAATTTTCAATATCTATTTAGTAGCGGAATGGTGGTCTGTGGTTAATGAGTATTTGATACTTAAATCTTAAATGATGCATTTTAGATTAGTCTTCTTTGATTTTTTTTCTCGTGTTCATCCTGAATCATGGACTTTTCTATTTAAACATCTGATCTTTGATCATCCATTTTTGTGTCTATTAGGTTGTGATACCACTTTTAGATGATTTCTGATTGTTAGCTCATGTAAATTTATTATAATTATGTTTTCCCTCTTTACGAGTTTATGGCACATCAAGAACATTGTTGGAATTTTCTCTAACATATAGTTGTTGATTATTTCTTGTGGCTTGATAAAGCGAGAAGATGTTTGCCAAGGGTTTTCATCTTGGTGGGAGTACTTGGAGAGATATACCAAGAAATTCTTCATCAGTTTTCTCGAACATTCCGCCAAAGAGATGTTTTGATGAATTAAGCAATCAAGGAGGATTCTCCACAGACTGGCGGTATCATCCTGAAATGGTATACAACCGTAATTGGATAAGAAGAAAAATGTAAGTGAAAGTTATTTAATTTTCAAAGAAATGTGGTTGCACTTACTTTTAACATATGATTGCATTTGAATTGAGAGTATACTAACTATAAATTTATTCAGTTTTGAAATCATTCAGAATGAGCAACTTGCGCCTGCGCTGGAAATATTGCTACTTACCAATGCTGCTTCAAAGGTTTGTTTCCTGACCTGTGTCTGAGCATTAAAGCACTATTTTTTTGCTATTAACATAAGCCGATAAGAGTATCAAATGAAAGCTGTACCTGTATGTTGTTAATTAAGCACAATTGTTTTTCTACAAATTTTGCAGGAGGAATATATGAACCTGGAGACACTTAATCAGCGCCTGCAAGCTCTACTGGGTGTTCCTAAGTCTTATAATACTGGTTACTATGGCGTGCCAGAAGCGGGACTATCTCATCATTCTATTGCTCATAACCTGCCTTGTTTTCCTGGTGATGGTTCATCTATCCCTCCACTTGCTAATATGGATGTGCTTTCTAACTTACCCGTTTCTTATGGTGGAAGCAATCTGGATGGCAACACCAGATCAATTAGCAACTATTTTTCTCAGCAACACGCAAATAACTGTATGTTAAAAATTAGTTTGTGATTTCTCCTCAATTTCGAATCTTTCGTTGTACAACATTGATTTTGTCTTTGCAGCTATATATATTATTGACTTTTTCCTCCTCTGCTTTTTGCAGTGGAGATGGATCTGACAAAATACAAAGATTGTTTTCCTACTACAATGGGAAGATCCCTCCAATCTGAAGATTCAAGTTTTATGTTCTCTCAATCTGCCTCAGTGAATACTTCGGAAGATACAATGCAATATCAACCACAGAAGTTGGATTTTCAGAAGAATTCCACTGGAATACATGTTGTTAATGATGTCCCTTCTGATAATACTGAATCCATACTACGACCTACCAAAATACAGAAAATGATGGATTCAGGTTTTGGTGTATCTTCGACTAACTATCCAAGATTTGATCAATGTAATTATGGGATGGTTCAACCTTATTCTTTTCAACCACATCCAGAAGTGCAGCAACATTCAGAATTTCCCCTCTCTTCTCTCCATTATGAGAGCAATGTGGAACAAATTACAAATCCAATTTTTCATTCTGCGGGAGTTAAGGGGATAAGCAAGCCAGGGCTTGAAAGCTATGATGTGATGGACAGCAACAACTTAAAGAATATTGTCACGGGTATAAAATCTAGGATGCAATATCTCGACATGGATCCTATTCCTACTAATGGAGAGGATATACAAGGCAGAACTGAATTTGACCACGACATCAGATTAAATTCCAGTATGCCTACTCTCACCAAGGAGCCTGTTCCTAGTGCATTCTGGACAAATGCCAAAAAGAAAGCCGATGAGCTAACAGTTGATCAAGAGAAGCTGACAAGGTCCTCAGTTACAACAGTTAGTGGGAAAACGAACTATGTGATTTATGATTTGACTTCTGAGCCTAAAATGATTCCCTCGAAAGGCTTAGAAGCTGGTCGAATATCATATAAACCAGATTCCCTCATCTATGGCATGATAGACTGCGAAAACTCGGTGGAAGTTGACCGTGTCCCAGAGCTTATTACAATTGATGGTGATGATGATGAAGAGGACATACAAGGAAGAATTGGATGCAACCGCGAGGGGACAGAAGCTAAAGAGAAAGTCAGTGAACCACAAGTTGATCAAGAGAAGAAAGATCTTGAAAGCCATGTCGTGATAGACAGTTGCAAATCAATGGAAATTGACATTGGGTCGAATTCCAATATGCCTGCTCTCATAAGCAAGGTTGCTATTCCTATTGATGTAGATGACAAACAAAATAAAATTGGATTCAACCAAGAGGGGACAGATGCTAAAGAGGAAGTCAGTGAACCAAAACCTGATCAAGTGAGGCAAACAAAATTCTCAAACACAATAGTTGATGCTGTTTCCTTGATTGATTTGTTCACACGTGATCAAATTATAGAACATATTAATAGTCTCAGAAAGGAATCCGTTCTGGTTAGTACACCACCTTCCAGTGTTTTCAATTACCGTGATCTGTTTAGCTATTGCTGTTATGAGTTATGTGTCATGAACCAACCATCCCAGAAAGTTAAGCTATTTGGTTAAAGCTCATGAATGGTTCTTCTTTTAATCTTTGGATGTTATATATGCATGTTATCGTGATACTTTGAATGTCTGTATGTGCGTGCATGCTCAGCTGATAGATTCTATTTAACATTTGTCAATTTCTGCATATTTTTTTTAAAAAAATTATTTAGTTTGTGATTTTTATTAAAATTACATTTTTATTTTAGCAATTTACATATATGCATAATTCTATTTGCTTCTGAATTTTTATAAGCCATATAAAAGATAACAATTCTTTTAACACAGATTACTTCTGAGGAGGAAGCAGGAACTGAAGCAAACACATGCCAATTATGTGAAAGGAAAAAGCTATACTTTGCACCAGTACCAATTGTTTGTTCATGTTGTGGCACACGCATCAAGAAAACATATTTCTGTAGAAAAGAAGAATCGGATGCACAGGGTTGCATTTGCTCCGTGTGTTACAAGACTTCTAAAGGTGGGAAAATCACATTCAATGGGACATCAATTTCTAAGACAAATCTCAAAAAAAGGACTAACGATGAAGTACTTGAAGAACCGGTAAGTTTTAATATCAATTACTCTATAATTCAGCTTGATATACAGAGAACTATGTACCAACTCTTTACGACTGTTGTGTTCTTCTAGTGGGTTGAATGCAATAAATGCAAAAGATGGCAACATCAAATATGTGCACTCTACAACAACACAAGAGATTTGGATTGCAGTGCTGAGTATATATGTCCAGTATGCCGCTTAAAAGAAATTGAAAATGGAACGGATGTTCACTTACTGAAGGCTGCTAATTTTGGTGCTAAGGACTTGCCAAGAACCGTGCTAAGTGACCACTTAGAGAAAAGACTTCTTGAGTGTCTCATGCAAGAGAGGGCAAAGTGGGAAAATGTTGAAGGGAATGAGAATCTTGATAAGGTAATACTGAGAAATCCGCATGTATGCACATAAACTTCAAATATCCTATCATTTTCTTATTCTTATCATGTAAACTGAAAATAGTAGAAAATTAGTCTTCTGTCGTGTTATTGAAGTTATTGATCTTTTTCATCCATATATATATATATATATATTGGTTTGGAAATTCTATATTATTTACTTATGTACCATGAATTACTGCAAAATTGTAGGTTATAGCTGCAAAAAGTCTTTCTATTAGAGAAGTGCTATCTGTCGACAAACAATTGAAAGTGAATAAGCAGTTTCTGGATATCATTCCAGAGGAGAATTACCCTGCTGAGTTCTCTTACAGATCAAGAGTAAGTTCAGTGGATTATCAATAAATAAATAAATATACCACCTATTGCTTCTTCTGAACTAAATGTCTCTTGATGTCTACTCTAATATGTCTGTATTATTCAAGAAGATTTAATACAAGTTTGCTTGGTTTCAGGTTATTCTTCTGTTTCAGCAGATTGAAGGAGCAGATATATGCATTTTTGGAATGTATGTCCAGGAGTTTGGCTCTGAATGCGGAAATCCGAATCAGCGTTGTGTATACATTTCATATCTTGATTCTGTCAAGTATTTTATGCCTGAAAGAAGGACAAAGAGTGGAGAAGCCCTTCGTACCTTCGTTTACCATGAGATATTGGTATTTTTCTTTTAAACTATTTCAATGCCAATAGAACTAATAAAATGAGCACTTAATCCTTACATTCTTTCTTTTTATGTTTTTTTCTTTCTTATCATCAGATTGGATACCTTGATTTTTGTAAAAAAAGGGGTTTCTCGACTTGCTACATATGGGCCTGTGCTCCTTCAAGAAAAGGGGATGATTATATACTATATTGCCACCCCAAAGAGCAAAAGACTCCGAAGAATGATAAGCTACGCCGGTGGTCAGTTTCTTTCTCTTTTATGTGTCTCTGTGTGTTGGATTTTCATGAGCTTGTGTATACATTTCATTGAGAATTTGAGTGTACTATTTTCCTACTTTTATCTTCTTTGTTTTCAAAAACTAGCCCTGCCAATCACTGAATATTTATAATGTTTGTTTATGCAGGTATCTTTCAATGTTAAAAAAGGCTACTGAAGAAAATATTGTTGTTGGTTTAACCAACGTATATGATAATTTCTTTGTTGCTGCTGAAAAAGGGAACTCCAAGGTGACAGCTTCTCGCTTGCCATACTTTGATGGAGACTGCTGGTCTGGTAATGCTATGGAAGCAGCCAAGACCATTGAAAAAGAGTGTGGAGGAGACTATGAAAAGATGTTGAAGGAACAAGTGCCAAATAGAGCTTTAAAGACCATGGGACATGCCAATCCTTCCAAAGACACTGCCAAAGACATTTTGGTGATGCGAAAAGTATGTCTAACTTGTCTTACATTCATCCACGTTTTTTCCATTTATAGTGTTGTACATTTAGATAAATTATACAATGTCATTCGATGGGATATATCTTTTTATAATCGAGTGAATGAAACATTGCAATGTTCTAGTTATAAACCAGTTTAAGTTATTTACATAATAATAATATGTATATGTGTAATCTGATCTTTCATCCTTTTCTTTTATTCCCCCCAATTTCTATTAGGTTGGCCAAAATATATGGCCTAACAAGGAAAACTTCCTCATAGCTCACTTGCAATATGCATGCATACACTGCCGTGAAGTGATTGTGTCTGGGAAGCGATGGTTTTGCACTGAATGCAAGAAAATTCAGGAGTGTGAAAGGTATGATATCATAAATACATTTGAACTGTTTGTTTTTCACCTCCCTTTAAAATGAATACATACTTGAACTGGTTTTGCATTCAGTGCACAATAATTAAGGCTTTTTGGATTGACATTTATATCAACATATTTCAGATGCCATAGTTCTGATGCACACACTTCAAAGAATGGCGAGTTGCATACACTTTGTCAGGTAACAGCCTCAACCTGAAGTTTTTTCATATGATTCTCTCATCATTTGTAATTTCATGCAATACATTGAATTGTGTTCCATTTTCAGGCCGTTGTTGATGATATCCCCTCCAACACTAAACATAATGATATTGTCCTTGAGAGTAGATTATTTGAAAATAGGGATAACTTTTTGAGCTTCTGCCAGAAGTCTCAGTTTCAGTTCGACACACTCCGTCGTGCCAAGTATTCCTCGATGATGGTCCTCTACCATCTACACAATCCTACTCTGATGACTGTTGTAAAATGTTGTAGCATCTGTAGTGCACACAATGTATTCCAAAAGAGCTGGAAATGTGAGATTTGTCCAGAGTGTACCATTTGCTCTGCATGCTATAAGGATAGAGGTGCTGACTGCCATGAACACAAGTTGACTCAAAATGAACACAAGCTCACTCAAAATGAACTCAAGTTGACTCAAAATTATTCAAGACCAATATATCAATCTGGGAATCAGGAGTCAAATGAGAAAATGGTATAGGTTTAGTTCCCAGATTTATTGTTTTCATTACTTATTTGTTCTAGACTAGATTGTTGATCATACTTGCTGACTTACACACAGATGGTAAAACTTCTGAACGTTTTAAAGCATGCATCTCAATGCCGCGCAGCTAATGCTGAACCTTGCTCTCATCCAAACTGTTCTCAAATCAAGAAGCTGTTCTCTCATGCCAGTAGGTGCGAAATTCGAGTGAATCGGGGCTGCCAGCAGTGTAAAAAGATATGGTTTATACTTACTACTCACTCTAGGAATTGCAAAGACTCGGAGTGTAGCATTCCACGGTGCAGGTGTGTTGTTATTAGAATTATACACTACCTAGAGAATTTGAGAGATTTTGGATACTCTATTTTCTGACTTGTTCTTTGGGTAAACTATGCATAAATATACTTATTGATTTCACAACCGAGTTATTTTCTATGGTTAAACTATGCATGGATTACTTATTTCTTTATATTTATGTTGATTTTGCAGGGATCTGAAGAAGCATGTAGAATCGAAAGCAATGCATTCCGAATCTTGGCGTGGAACTGCAGTTTTTGAAACGGGCAAAGCAGTCGTTGATCAATGAATCTTTGTGAATATATAGAGTTCACAGCAGACCACAATAAGCTACTAGTTGGTTGACAAGCTTATCATTTAATAAGTCGTTACAAGCAGTCAATGAGTAGCAATCAATAGTCAATTTTTATAAGCTTCAATGAAGCGTATTAAATTTCGTTGAAGCTTAAGTGTATATAAAAAGAAAATAGTTCAACGTAAGTGTTGAGATTTTCATCATTCCCTTTTATGTGTATATACTTTTGATTATGTATATACATAGATTAGGATTGCAATAGCCTTATATTTAATCTCTTAAAACAAGAGAATCAATTTTGTATTGCTGTGAATATATACATTCAATGGTTGAGAGCCTAAGCTCCAACTACTCTATTCAAGTCTCTCATTTTTAAGAGACTTGAAATTACAGATTCAATTTTGTATTGTTGTGAATGTATATTCAGTGGTTAAGAGCTAAGCTCCAACTATTCAATTCAAGTCTGTTTTTTATAATCATAGATTATGAATTTTTTTAAGATCTCTCTCTCTCTCTCTCTCTCTCTCTCTCTCTGTTTTAGACAATGTTAAAAATGAGGTGAACCAAATAAAAATTAGTACAATGGTCAAAAACTTGTCAACAGAGATAGTTTTGGACCATTGATTCATAAACCCTGTATTAAAATATCCCTAGTTTTGAATTTTTCTAGTCACACCACGACCGAATAAAATATCCCTAGTTACTAAATATACCCTTGGTTTTACACCTAAAACATTTTCCGTGGGTATGGAGTATGGACAACATTTCTTCATAATCTTTCAGAAAATATGCTTAGACATAAGATGGTTGGAGAACAGGTACATTGGAATGCATTGGCAGTTTAATACTTCTTATGCCTTTTCAGGTGGCCACAAATTTTTTACATAAAAATATAGCTAAATAAGTAGAAGTTGTTGCGATTGCACCTGCTATTGCTTCCGTTGCGATTGCACCTGCTGATGCTGTTGTTGGCATATAGCCAGGTAATAGCATCCCGATCAAGCGGAAGGCTATATAAGAAATAAATAGTAGCAACGTCTGTGATGGTAATTGAATACCTGCACACAACTTCTTTTGCTGCAGCTGACCAAGAAATCCATTCGGTTTCATTGCCCAAAAAACTGAGAAATGTTCCTATCCTACATATTGCTTGTTTGTCATGAGATCCACAGATATAAGCTGAACTATTTGCATTAAAGGGCGGAAATATGCTGCAAGATTTTGATGAACAGAAGCAGCGTAACCTTCAAGTCCTTGTCTTTGTCCTGACAAGCTTCCTTCCCAGACCTTTGTATATTTAGGCATATTAACAGCAGCTGCATTATTCACAAGCAGCTTCATGCCTGATTGAGGCATTCATTGCTGGAGTAGGAACCATTGCGCTAGTTCCAGAATAGACAACTGATTGAGACGGATTAATTGTTCAAAATGTTCACATTCATTTGAGCCGAATTCAACATTGACACTATAGGCTTTGTATCATGTACATTTATCTATTGAAATTCACTCACTTGTTATATTTTTGTGTTGCTGATTTTATATTTGATATTGTTGTAAAGGCTAATGAAGCGATCCAAACAGTGAATTTATGGGCTGAAAAGGAAACAAAAGGGCTAATTCATAATTTTCTTACACCTGGGTCGATTGATAGCTTAACTAGACTCATCTTGACAAATGCATTATACTTCAAAGGAGCATGGGAGCAATCGTTTGATGCTTCGAAAACAAAAGACTACGATTTTCACCTTCTCAATGGAACCTCAGTCAAGGTTCCCTTTATGACTAGCATGAAGAGGCAATTTATCAGTGCTTTTGATGGCTTTAAGGTCCTTAGTCTTCCTTACAAGCAAGGTGAAGATGAGCGACAATTCTCAATATACCTTTTTCTTCCAGATGCAAAAGATGGGCTGTTAGGTTTGATTGAGAAAGCGGCTTCTGAGTCTAACTTCCTAGAAGACAAGCTTCCTCGTACAAAAGTGGTAGTAGGTGATTTCAGAATTCCAAGATTCAATATTTCTTTTGAGCTTGAAATTTCTGATGTGTTGAAGGAGTTAGGAGTGGTTTTACCTTTCTCTATTGGAGGTTTGACAAAAATAGTGGACTCTCCAATTAGTGTTTCTACAGTATTGCAAAAGTCTGTCATTGAAGTAAATGAAGAAGGCACTAAAGCTGCCGCAGTCACTGCAAGTGTGATGGTTGGATGTTGTCGACACACTTCAACTCCGGTACCAATAGACTTTGTAGCTGACCATCCTTTCTTGATTTTGATAAGAGAAGATTTATCTGGTACAATACTCTTTGTTGGGCAAGTGCATAATCCTCTTGCTGGATGAACCTAACTACTCAAGCAAGAATTAATCCATGGGTAGCCCATCAATTAAATATGATCTATGTGTTAGTTTTGCTTCATGTTTTGAACGGTTGCTGGCTGTATGCTTCATGCATATAGTTTTGATTTTAATGGTTATTGGCTGTATACTTCATGTTTATGTTTTGATTTTCCGTCCATGACGCTGAAATATTAGTGAAAGTTATCTCTAATGTTTAATCATGTTATCATTGCAATTTGCAACTGTTGGATGTAGTGTCAAGAATAAATAAAGATTGGTGTTTAAGTTGGTAGCCTTTTCCTATAAAATACTGCTGCATATTTTGGGGTTGTAGACAAAGAGGGCGTGTGGACATAGCTTTGGAGTTTTGATGTCTTATTGTTTGAGGGCCTTAAGCTAGTTTGGTTATAAATTATCTTTGATGCAGTAGTGATTGAATTTGACCATACCAGTTTTGTATTGTTGTGGTTGCAAGTGATATATAGTAACAAAATTCACAGCATACAAATAGACCCAGGGGAAATAATTGTGGTCATACTTATCATGAGGCCACCGATCAATAGTAGCACAAATCAATTTATTATCTTTTTTGGCAATTGCTTGAACTCCATATAATTGATTTAAAGTCAAAGAATTTTGCAGCAAGCCAGAGCATATTCTTAAGGCTAGGATATTTGCAGTAGTAGATGAGTAATTCTAGATTACTAACCTCGCACATTACTATTGCCAGTTGAAATTTCCACAGGGAAACGTTTCATCACTTGTTACTAAATAAATACTTCTCAGGAAACGCAAAGTATGTACCTCTAGTAGAGGCATGCAATATATATAGCCATTGACATTATTAAGTTTGACCTTGAAAGAAGATATATGCTCGCATAACATTAGATTAGTTGCAAAATTATATGCTGAACTCACATAAATGAGAAACTTGTTAGTGTCACTAGTGTTACTGGTGAAAAAGTTGAATGAGAGAAGGTTAAAGTAGAAAATGAGAAAGTGGCTTCTGAATATGAGTACTTGGAACACATACTTTCGTATAGAAAAGTGGAACTGGGTGACTTTAGGATTCCAAGTTTCAAAATTTCTTTTGGACTTCAATTTAAAAATGTGTTGAAGGAGCTAGGAGTTGTTTTACCATTCTCTGAGGGAGGTTTGACGAAAATGGTAGACTCTCCAATTTGGGTTTCCGGAATAATTCAAAAGTCTTTCATAAAAGTAAATGAAGAGGGCACAGAAGATGCTGGAGTCACTGTAACTTCTCTAGAGGGACATGGTTGTTTTACTTCTTTTCTGACCATCCTTTCTTGTTTTTTATTATAGAGAAGATTTGTCTGGTACGATACTCTCTGTTGGGCAAGTTCTCAATCCAGCATCCCAATAGATTTACCATCAACTAGATATGTTTTATGTGTGGATCAAATGGGTTGAGTTTGTCCTACTTACTTTTCTGCTTTTGAGACTTATGATAAAGATTTAAGGTTATTGATTATAGTTTTGAATTTTATTGGTTACTGCCTCATGCTTTGATTCTTCATCCTTGACACTAAACTACTAGTGAAAGTTATTTGTTTTTTTTTTAATGAAGTGAAAGTTATTTGTTAATATTGAATCATATATATATAACATATGCCATCCAAATCTTTGAAGATGCTTGTAGATAAAGTCAGTCTAGAAATTAAAATAACAAAAGCAACAACAATTTTATTCACCAATTCGGTGAATACAATTTAATTTTAATCATGGTTTGCAATTCAACGCATTTTAATTTTAAACGCAAAGACACAAATACCCTAAAGATGAATAAAGCAATGAACATAACACGAACTATATATATTTTCATTCATGTATGCATGATTGAGACAAGGTTCCATACAGGAAACACAAAACCTTAAGACTTAAGGAATTTATTTCGAATTATTGTTGCTAGTGTGTTGCTAGCATTTCTCTTATTTTTTACCAATGTTAAGTCGGGTTAACAAGGAACCAACCTAACAAAGTTAAGATAATTTCAAAACTCCTGCTGCATCCTTTTCTAAGTAAGGTGGCAAGTCAACCGATTTAAGAACCAGTACTACTAAGCAATTTTTGTACTAGTGTATGCACATTAATTGTGGTATACATATACGGCTCTTACATAAATAGAGAAAGAGAAAATGTTATCTAAAGAAGAGAATAAGTAAAATTTTATTTGCAAAACTACTTCCTTGTTCTCACTGATTCCTGTTTTTAAATATTTAGGTTTCACTTCAAGCATTCACAAATTGGATTGTATGTGATTGTTTGGTTTGCCATATTCTTTAAGATGAAAGAATCAGATCTATGAGTTTCATTTTGATAGATATTTATTATACTCAGATTCATAATAATAACATGAGTATAATAAATAAGTGTGAAAAGGCATTGCTAATAGACAGGGTCATCCCTATAAAACTGGAGGCTCGACTCTCATAATAAAAATAGATCTTAGTAAAAAAAGCGCACAATTTTTTAAAAAGATTAATCTTCTATTTAAATTGAAAATAACACCTGTATCATGATTATTAGCCAGTGAAATCAAAACTAGCAATTAATTTTACTAAAGACGTGATTTTAAACTTATAAATAGAAACATGGAACATGATTTTTTACTTAGAAATTGAAACATGAAACATGTTTATTTTATTTTTTTTGAGTGGAGAGTGGGGATATTGAACAATAATTTTTTTCTTGAGGCCCATCACTTTGGGAGGCCTAGCTCGGTTGAGCTCTTTACACTCCCCAAAGTCCGACCCTGCTAATAGAGAAGCTTCTTTATTTAACGTGTTTGAATTTGAGCAGTTGGCTGCTATTGCAGCGAACTTGGAATGCATTGTTTAGAGCTTTGCTTCATCTTATATTATATATAGGGTTAAAAAAAATCATCTCTATAAATATTACAAATTTTGATTTTAGTTCATAAAAAATAAAACGGAATGTTTTTGTCAACAATTTTTTTTCTTTTGCTTTTAATCACTAATGTACATAATTTTAACATGTCATTGACATTTATTAAACATAATATGGATATAGATGGGTTAGACATAAAAGATGTATATGTACGTATTAGGGTTAAATACGCTTTTCAATCATAAAAAGATAGTGAAATTTAATTTTAGTCCGTAAAATAAAAACCAAGATGTTTTCGTCCTCTTAAAATTTTATTGTTTTGTTTTTGGTCCCAAATTTATATAATTTTGACATGTCCTTTTTTTGAAAAAGCCAAAATAATATTAAAAACACAACTATCTCCTTAACATTTCTTGAACACAAGATCAACATAACTTGGACAAATCTTGAACATAAATGCGTCATGAACCGAAACATAAAATATTTGGAGCACAAAAACATCTTGGTTTTAAGTTTATGTACTAAAATCAAAATTCTTTGGATTTTTATTAACGAAAGACTTTTTAACCCTGTATTAGAACCTTTCGTTTTAATTTTTATTTAGCATATGTATCTCCTTTTAAAGTGCAAACTGTTCATCTTTGTTTGAATAAAACTAGTAATAGACCCGTGCTACCGCACGGGTCACGTAACATTATGGTAATCATATAAAAAAATAATTGCATTGTTAATATCATCAAATATTTAAAAATATTAAATAAAAGTTATTAACATTAATATAATATTTTTTATTTTAAAAAAACATTAATATAATGTTTTTATTGAATTATTTTTTCTTATATATCATTAAATATGTTAAATATTTGAATCACGTATGTTGTGGATTTTAATTTTTTATGTATGCGAAAACAAATTTGAGAAAGTCAATAAACTAATTTTTTTTAAAACTCATAATTATTTTCAAAATATCAAAATTAATGTAATGTTTCTATTAAATAACTTTAATTTATATGCAAAACACCGTTCAATGTTTGCATCACACCCATTGTAAAATTTATGCGTTTTATCTGTAGAAATAAATTCTTATGTAAATATATGAGAAAGTTGATATGATAAAATTGCGGAAACTCATTAATATTGTCAAAATATAAACATTAATATAATGTTTCTATTGAATAAATTTTTATTTTATATGCAAAACACCGTTCAATGTTTGCACCGCACCCGTTGCAGATTTTATGTGCTTATATATGCATAAATAAATTTTTATGTACATATATGAGAAAATCGATACGATAAAA
The DNA here is from genome assembly GCA_958299785.1 of Medicago lupulina. Lineage (NCBI taxonomy): Eukaryota > Viridiplantae > Streptophyta > Magnoliopsida > Fabales > Fabaceae > Medicago > Medicago lupulina. The sequence goes on along the minus strand of OY283144.1, from coordinate 7,690,260 downwards.
TTTTAAAAACTCATGACTATTTTCAAAATATCAACATCAATGTAGTGTTTCTAATAAATAAATGTTTATTTTATATGCAAAACACCGTTCAATGTTTGCATCGCACCCGTTGCAAATTTTATGTGTTTTATCTGCAGAAATAAATTTTTATGTAAATATATGAAAAAGTTGATATGATAAAATTGCGGAAACTCATTAATATTGTCAAAATATAAACATTAATACAATGTTTCTATTTAATAAGTTTTTATTTTATTTGCAAAACACCGTTCAATGTTTGCACCGCATCCGTTGCAGATTTTATGTGCTTATATATATAAATAAATTTTTATGTACATATATGAGAAAATCGATACGATAAAATTTTAAAAACTCATGACTATTTTCAAAATATCAACATCAATGTAGTGTTTCTATTAAATAACTTTTTTATTTTATATGGAAAACAACGATCAATGTTTGCACCGCACCCGTTGCATGTTTTATGTGTTTTATCTGCAGAAACAATTTTTTTTTCTAATTATATGAGAAAGTTGATATGATAAAATCGTGAAAACTCATTAATATTGTAAAAATATAAACATTAATATAATGTTTTTATTAATTAACTTTTTATTTTATATGCAAAACACTTTTCAATGTTTGTAATGCACCCGTTACAGATTTTATGTGCTTATATACGCATAAATAAATTTGTATGTACATATATCATAAAATCGATATGATAAAATTTTGAAAACTCGTGACTATTTTCAAAATATTATCATCAATGTAGTGTTTCTATTAAATAACTTTTTATCTTATTTTTAAAACACCGATAAATATTTGCACCGCGCTCATTAAGGATTTTATAAACTTATATATGTATAAGAAATTTTTTATTTAACGATATGTGATAGTCGATATAATAAAATTTGGAAAACTCGTGTCTATTTTCAGAATATCAACATCACTATATTGTTTCTCCAAAATACCGTTAAACATTTACACATCACTCATTGTAGAATTTATGTGTTTATATATCCAAATCAAATTTTATGTATACCGATATGAGAAAGTTGTTATGCCTAAAATTTGAAACTGATGATTATTTTAAAATTATTAACATTAATGTATCGTTTCTTGTTTGAAGAAATTAATATATCATTTCTATTAATTTTTTTTATATGCAAATTAGTAAGATTAAGAGATTAAAAGATATAAGAATAAATTATTTTCCTATACTTATAGCATAAAAGAGTAACATAGATTGTTTTCGTATATTTATGCTATAATACACTGTTTTTTCTTATTATTTTATAGAGAATTGACGATAAACCCCACTAAATTAGTGATATTAGAAGTCCGACCGATGATTTTTTGTGCAATTTATTTAACAAATAAAGAGAATCAGATAATAAGGAGAAGAAAGAAGAAACAAATTGACTTTTTTATTTGCAAAATATAGGGAATTAATTAATTTGTTAGAGTTGTGATGACATTATCCGTAATTTTTTTATAAAATTAATTAATTTCATAATTATCCTTAGAAATTTGTTACGATTGTGATGACCATTATCCATTATTAATTTAAAAAAATTAAAAGGATTAAATTAAATTTTGCAAAATGACGATTATGTACATAAAATTAAGGAGATCATTAGTTTTAAAGAGGACGATTATGAAATTTTGCTGTACTTCAACTTTTATATATTGTTAGTAGATATTGTTCCTCTTTTTTAGCATATTTATAACCACAAATAAAGCTAAACTATTTACCAAAAAAAAAAAAACTCCAATAGTAATTGTCCCTAAGAAAAACTAAACTTAGAATGTTATTAACAAAAAAAAAAAATCTAACCCTAGAAGTCTAAATACACCTCTCTCTCACACACACAATTAAACAATATATTTAGGTCTTCAATAGTCTCAATCGTTTCTTCTCGACAGCACAGAGGATTTCAACCGCAGCACTCTACTTTCACAATTGAAAAAAACCAGAAGAAGAATGAGTTACCACCGCGAATCAATAACTAATTTAACGAAGAATGCTATGAACATCACCAAACATTTGTTATCAAAAAGAGAATTCAAGAAGAAGAATGTCGTGCTTTCGCCGTTGTCACTCCAAACTGTGCTCAGCATAGTAGCTGCCGGTTCCGAGGGTCCGACACAACGTCAGCTTCTCTCCTTCCTTGGATCAAAATCCATTGATCATCTCAACTCCTTATCCTCTCACCTTGTTTCCACTGTGCTAGACGACGCTGCTCCCTTTGGTGGTCCACGGTTGTCTTTTGTCAACTCTGTGTGGTTTGAAAAATCCCTTTCTGTTTACCCTTCCTTCAAAGAAATTGTTGCTAATGATTATTTTGCCACTCTCAGATCACTTGATTTCATAAACAAGGTACCTATATATATTTTCCTTCTTCTCTAGAACAATAAATTTTTTTTTTTTTTGCTAATATAATTTTATATTTGATGTTGTCGTAAAGGCTGATGAAGCGGTCAAAAAAGTGAATGTATGGGCTATAAAAGAGACAAACGGACTTATTAGTGATGTTCTTTTACCTGGGTCAATTAATAGCTTAACTACACTCATTTTTGCTAATGCACTATACTTTAAAGGAGCATGGCATCAACCATTTGATGCTTCAAAAACAAAAGACTGTGATTTTCACCTTCTCGGTGGCAGCTCATTCAAGGTTCCCTTCATGACTAGCAAGAAGAAGCAGTTTATAAATGCTTTTGATGGTTTTAAGATCCTTCGTCTTCCTTATAAGCAAGGCAACGATATTCGTCAATTCTCTATGTACTTTTTTCTTCCCGATGCAAGAGATGGATTGTTAGCTTTGATTAAGAAAGTGGCTTCCGAACCTCAGATTTTGAAACACAAGCTTCCTTATAAGGAAGTGATAGTGGGTGACTTCAGAATTCCACGTTTCAAAATTTCTTCTAGACTTGAGCTTTCTAATGTGTCAAAGGAGTTAGGAGTTATTTTACCTTTCTCCGCTGGAGGTTTGACAAAAATGACGGACTCTCCGATTTGGGTTTCTAACATATTTCAAAAGTCTTTCATTGAAGTAAATGAAAAAGGCACTGAAGCTGCTGCAGTCACTACAATTGGATTACCGAGATTGGCTCGTCCTACTTCAATTCCGACCCCGATAGACTTTGTAGCTGACCACCCTTTCATGTTTTTGATTAGAGACGATTTGTCTGGTACAATACTCTTTGTTGGCCAAGTGCTCAATCCTCTTGTTGGTAGATCATAATTACCATACAAGAATTACAATGGCTTACGCATCAATTAGATATGATCTACTTGTGGATCAAATGGATTAAGATTGTCTAGTAGACTGTTATGCTTTTGAAACTAATTTATTTAGATAATGATAAGTTCTAAGGTTATTGATTGATTCATTACAATTTTTTTTGTTAATTTTGATTTTGATTAAATTATATATCTAGTGAGTTTTAGATTTATATTATTTTGGCTTAAATATGCATTTCATCCCTGTAATTAGGGGTCGTTTGAAATTTCATCGTTGAGCTTACTAATCCTCTAATTTTGCCCCTACAATTATTAATCATTTGAATTAATTAAAGAAGTATTTTCACCTTCTCAATGGTAGCTTAGTCAAGGTTCCCTTCATGACTAACAGGAAGGGTCAGTTTATCAGTGTTTTTGATGGTTTTAAGGTCCTTCGTCTTCCTTATAAGCATGGTATAGATGAGCGTTATTTCTCTATGTACTTTTTACTTCCCGATGCAAAAGATGGGTTGTTAGCTTTGATTGAGAAAGTGACTTCCGAATATGAGACCCTGGAACATATACTTCCTAATAGAATAGTTGCTGTGGGTGACTTTAGGATTCCAAGTTTCAAAATTTCTTTTCGGCTTGAACTTTCTAATATGTTGAAGGAGTTGGGAGTGACTTTACCTTTCTCTGAAGGTTTGACAAAAATGGTAGACTCTCCAATATGGATTTCCAATATAACTCAAAAGTCTATCGTTAAAGTAAATGAAAAGGGCACAGAAGCTGCTGCAGTCACCGGAGCTGGTTTCAGGTCATGTAGACGCTTCTATTCCAACCCCGATAGACTTTGTAGCTGACCACCCTTTCTTGTTTTTGATTAGAGAAGATTTGTCTGGAACGGTACTCTTTATTGGACAAGTTCTAAATCCTCTGCTGATGTGATCTTAAGGTCCCATTCTCGAATCAATTGGCTTACCCCTAGATTAAAAAAAGCTTGCTTAATTAATAAGAAAGCATTGTTTTATGAAGATAGTTTACTGTTATTCATGCTTATAGTTTAAATTTTGAATGATTACTTCTTCATGTTTTGATTCTTCATCCTTGACACGGAACTACTTGTGAAAGTTAACTCTAATATGGAATAATGTTATCATTGTAATTTGCAACTGTTGGATAGTGTCAACAATAAATACTATTTGGGAGGAGAAACTAGCCTCAGGTCTGTGATATATAGTGTCAACAATATATATTTCTCTGTAAAAGTCAGATGCGAATTCAAAATAAAGGTTCGATTTTTAGGAGACTTCAGAGCATATGAGGCAGTCAGAGATCTAGAAACACGTCGTAGATCTCACACCGACTCATAGTTGGTTCTGATTTATGTATGTTTCATTATTCCTTTGTTATTGATTGTCTAGTTATGAGTAGCTAAGCCCTTTGTTGATTAAGCCATTAAGTTGTAATCATGTAATTTGTTATGAACTATCTTTGACATCAATGAAATCCTAGTATTATTTAGATTTATTTGTGTTTAATGCTTTTTATATTATTATGTATGACTACGGGCCTTAGCTTCTTAATTATATGAATTGATTTTAGAATTTAATTGACTACTAGCTATAGCTATAAAATTTGACCTAATAAATCTGTTTGACTTAACATATTAAGCAAGAGATAGAAAATTGTTGAGTACTTCCAACGGTTATAGGAATTAATAGACTAGTAATTATTCCAACGGTTATGAATCGACTTCAGAGATTAAGAGGTTATAATTTAAGAAAGGATTTTGACTCAAGAGATTGATCAAAACTATTGTGCCAATTCGTCGTAAAACTAGGTGAACATTGAGAGAGAAGAGGGGGCAAATTATTTTACAGGAAGCAATAGAGGATTCAAAGGATTGATTACTCGTTAAACCTAATTTTCAAACCAAATTTATTCACACTTCTTACTTTTATGCAAACAAACCAACTACCTAGGGCAACCCCAATTTAATATATCTTTTACATGAAATTGGTAAGTAGAAATTAATAACTGTCCTCGTGAATACGAATTTAATTTTATTACTTCAATAGTTTTTCTACACTTGCCAAATATTTATAGATACAAATAGGGCTTCTTTTTTTTTTGGAGCAAAAATAGAACTTATTTTAATGTTATTTGAAAAGAAAGAAAAAAATTGATCATAGTATACGTATGTCAACATTGATATCTTTTTGTTTTGCAAATAAATGTTATGATTTGGCCCTTCATTATTTTGGATAACTTGATTCCCAAGACATCTTTTTTTATTTATGTATAATAAAATAAAAATATGCAAACAGAAAAAGATTGCTAACCCTACTATTATAAAAGAAAAAGAAAAGAAAAAAGAAAAAAAGGATCAATCACTTTCTGCTTCTGCCTATTTAGGTTTTCAAGCGACTCTTTGTTTTTGCGTTTGCAACTTTCAAAGTTGGTTTCGATTTCAATCACAAGGACAATGAATTTCAACAGCGAATCAATCACCAACCTAACCAAGGTTTCTGTGACCATTGCCAAACATTTGTTCTCCAAAGAATACAAAGAAAAGAACGTTGTGTTTTCGCCATTGTCGCTCCACGTTGTGCTCAGCATAATTGCAGCCGGCGCTGAAGGTCCCACACAAGATCAACTTCTCACCTTCCTCCAATCCAAATGCACAGATGAACTCAAATCCTTGTCCTCTCAACTCGTTTCTTACGTGCTTGACGATGCCACTCCAGCCAGCGGACCTCTGCTGTCTTTTGTCAATGGTGTGTGGGTTGAACAATCACTTTCTCTTCAACCTTCTTTCAAACAAACTGTGGCTACTGATTTCAAAGCCAATATTGCCTCAGTTGATTTCGTGAACAAGGTAAAATAATCTGCAATCCCTCTTTTTTAAGCTTGAATCAAATGCAATGTTTCTATTGCTATTAACTAATTCATTAATTTACCTTCAGAGACATTTATATGTTCTTTTCTTTATTATATTACTCTTTTGACTTCATTATTTGAAGAAATCATGGAATACTTAGGGTACCTTGTCCCACTGGTTCAATGACTGCACATAATTACCAACTGGTAAGAGCCTTGTTGGTAATCATGGAATTCCTTTTTTTTTAGAAATCATGGAATACTTATAGAATATTCGATTATTTGAACAAATCTGTGAAGAGTCAACCGATTTAATCTGACTCTTTTATGCGGTTCAACCAGTGTCCCACTGGTTCGACCATTGACTCAATGATTCAGCACCTTTACCAAGTCGAAGACCGGTCCGATTTTTAAAACTATGGTGTCTAGTACAAATTGCCATTTACTAAAAAAAAAAGGGTTAAACATGATGTTTACCCCTGCCATCTGGGCGAGTTTTTGGTTTACCTCTCTATATAAAAAAAGTGGAGATTCCACCTTATGATTTAAAAGTTCTTTGGTTTTGAACCTTCAAGCAGCTGACAATGCAAAATTTGAAGATTTTGTGGTGGTGCGCTGATTTGGATTTTACTGTATAAAATTGCTTGCCAGGTGTGCTGATTTGGCTTTTCATACGTGGCATGTGGCATTATTTAAAAAAAAAAGACAAAAAAAAAAACCTTCTCGTCTCTCTATCTCTTCTCTAGTCTCTTTGTTCCCTTTTCTCTCTTCTTTTTCCAAACCCACTAAAAATAACAAATATAAGATAAATTTAGAAAATATTTGTTGTTAGATTCTTATATTTTTTTCCTCGTTACCCTCATCGAGCTTCTTATATGTAATTATCAACATTTAAGAGAATAAATTGTTAATAAAAAACTAAAAATAGATATTTGGACTAATATAAAACTTGTAAAACAAAGTATATTTTATAAAGTCTGAGCATTAATTTGGATTTTATTTTATCATATGTTTCAATCTATTATTTTGCAATCCATGAAGACTATAGTTTTCATAACCACCCCCAATATGAGTCATGTATGATCACCCAACAAAAGGATTGAGCACTTGTCCAATAAAGAGTATAGTTCCAGAAGAATCTTCTTTGATCATAAACATGAAAGGATGGTCAGCTACAAAGTCTATTTCAGGTGGAGTGAAACTATTCCGTGAACACCCCACCATCATTTCTAAAGCACATGATGCAGCAGCTTCAGTGCCTTCTTCTTTTACTTCAATGAAAGACTTGTGAAATATTTTAGAAACATAAAGGTATTTATCCATATGAGAGTTCACCATTTTTGTCAAACCACCAGGATAGAAAGGTAGATCAACTCCTAGTTCCTTGAGCACATTTGAAGCTTCAAGCTCAAATGATATTTTGAATCTTGGAATCCTGAAGTCCTTTACTTCCACTTTTTCATTAGGAAGCTTGTGTTCCAAGAACTCTGATTCAGAAGCCACTTTCTCAATCAAAGATGAGAGTCCATCTTTTGTATCTGGAAGATAAAGGTACATAGAGAATTGCCGTTTATCTTTTCCTTGTTTATAAGGAAGGCAAAGAACTTTGAAACCATCAAAAACACTGATAAACTGATCATCCCTGCTGGTTATGAAGGGAACCTTGACCGAGCTGCCATTGAGAAGGTGAAAATCATATTCTTTCATTTCCATAGTATTGAACTTCTCATCCCATGCTCCTTTGAAGTACAATGCATTCGCAAAGATGAGCCTAGTTGAGTCATCTATCGACCCGGGTGGAAGAATTGTTTTAATAAGACCATTTGTGTCCTTTTCAGCCCATAAATTCACTTCTTTGGCCACTTCACTTGCCTTTAAAAATATCAAATATAAGTGCAAAAATATCAATTTAGTTAATGAGCATTTCAATAGAATAGTTTAACTTTCCGCTCCTCAATTTGTTGAATACAATACACATCAAATATTGTTATCATTATACCCGACAGCAGAGAAAGTAAGCATATAATTGCAAGACATTCTTTCAGAAAAGAAAAAAAAATTGCAAGACATCAATTGACTACATAGAAGTTGACACAAGCATTTTTGTTGTATGTTAAAGAATCGAGTGTTACTATCTCTTTAATTAGTCCTGGAGAGTTTGAAGTTGACTTTTCTATTCTAACTTTGAAGAACCAAGGGTTCTGTGCAGCAAGGAAATTGCAAAACTTGCTTTACCTCTTTTTTGCTTGATAACACATCAAATAAGAAGCACTCAGAACAAAACAAAAAAACACATCAAATAAGAAAACACTAACAAGTCTTTGTCTAATTCACTTGAAGAACACACATTTGTGTACATCTTATTTTACTTTAAAGGGACCTCTAATATGTATCAGATCCAAAGGTGAATCTTAGATGGACCCTTATTTTAAATATTTTCTAAGCAGAGTAAGGTTTTATGATAAAAAATTGGAAATAAACACAACAATAAAATCAATCATTTTTTGACATCAAGGACATGGTTAATAATTATTTACTCAATTAAAAAAATTATTATTTTATTAGAAATTAATAGACCAGGATTGGTTTATGGGAAAAGTAATGCATACCTTAGTTTTGAAATCAACTGAAGCCAAAGTGGCCTTATAATTAGTAGCCACAATTTTTTCAAAGGAAGGTTGAAGAGAAAGGGTTTGTTCAATCCATGCACCATTGACGAAAGAGAGGCGAGGTCCGCCAACCGGAGCAGCATCGGAGAGCACAGAAGAAACAAGTTGAGAGGCTAAGGAGTTAAGATGATCTGTGGATTTGGATCGGAGGAAAGACAGAAGTTGTTGTTTTGTAGGACCGTCGGAGCCAGCAGCTATGATGTTGAGCACAACTTGAAGGGACAAGGAGAAAATATGATGTTCTTGTCCTGAAATTCTTGTTTTGAGAACAAATGTTTTGTGATGTTGAGGGAAACATCAGTTTGATAGTTGATTAATTCATTAAGATCCATTCTTCTTGCTAAAGGATGTTCACTGATAGACTAAAACGCAGTTATCTTATAGACTAAAAAAGATTGGCAGATAGATATATTTAGAGATTGTTGAATTTATAAAAGATATTCTTTAAAAAAAAGATTATTTTTTTGACTAGATAATTTTTTTTTCTTCTTTAATGTATGTGAGTTTATAATCTATGAATTAAATTATATAAAAGAAAATACTATCTTATTAATTTTATTAATTGAGTCAATGACATTTTATTTTTTACTTGATAAAGTGAGTCAATGACATTAAATTCATCATTTTCTTCCTATACCTCAAAAAACAAAATCATTTTCTTCCTAAATTACTTTCCATTTATTTTTTACTTGCTAGAATTTATTTTAGTTAAAAGTACTTCTGACTTAGATCAATGCTGTTTACTTTGATCTGGTTGCCCTTCAACTTGGTGATGTCACCCTTCCTTAACTTCTCTTTTGATAAGGTAACAAATAATAAAGAGATATGGTCATGTATACAATTATACAGTAAGTATACTACTATATTTCATTGATAACAAACATAGTCATAGAGCACTATACATTCTCATATAACTGTCACTGTTTGCAATAAACACATTGCTCAACACAAGTGTGACTGATGTTGTCCCTTTCTGTTTGGATTAGATTATATATCATCGTTTTTATTATGTTGTTTAAGTTGGAATGATCTTAATTTGAAGAAATGGGGAGGACCACAAACCTTTCCATTTTAAGAGATGGGGCACATTTTTTTTGGAAAAGTGAATCACCAAATCATTTCCATGTGCATCCACAATGTGGCTTAAAATTGTGTTTAATGTACTTCAGACTTAAAAGTACTTCTATTATAGAATTGATTCTATAGAATTTCCATTTAATTTTTATGTGAATGTTTAATGGCGATTTTTATCAATGACATTAAATTCATCATTTTCTTCATATACCTCAAAACGAGGTAACTTTTTTACACACCAATCAAATCATGTCAAATAAAATTTTGTTAAATCTTAAAAATAACATTTGAAAGCAAGCAAAGATCCACCTAACAAAACAACATCTAGCTCGTATTATCTCCCTAAGAAACCACCTCAAGTTGTCCATAAACAAGCAAATAATTCCTTTGGCTGAAAAGGTAGTTTTGAATCTAAGTTTCTTGAACACAGACGTCCTCGAAAAAGAGTGATAGTATGTGACTTTAGATCAATTCTAAGATTCAAAATTTTTTTGGGCTTGAAACTTCTGATTTTCCGAGGAAGTTAGGTGTGGTTTTACCTTTCTCTACATGAGGTTTTACAAATATGGTAGACTCTCCTATGAGTCAAAACTTTTATATTTCCAACATATTACACAAGTCTTTTACTTAAGCGTAGGACGAATGGATTAAGATTGTTTAGTGATTATTATGTTTTATTCAATTTATATTAGAAGTATAGTAATAACATTTTACTAGGTTATCACTCTTGCACTACAAGATTATTATTTTTTGCATAAGACATGTATCCTCCGCATACGACTGCGAAGACTAATCCCTCGAACCTTCTGAGACTCAAATGGACGACAAACTCTCCCTAAGAGTTTTAACGTTACTCCATACCCAAAACTGAATTTGAACCAGGATCTTATATTATTGGTTAGACTAGAAGAGACTCGCGCATCTCATCTAGCGGCCTTGGGTTGCACTACATGAATTTTGTCTTATAATAACTGCAAACACTTTAAATGATGTAGTCATTAAAATGTTGAACACAGGTATCATTCACCTACAAATAATTAAGAATGCATTGTTCTATATGTATATAGTTACTCTGTGCCTTCATTCTTATCAAAATCCTTTGTTCAGAATTAATCTCTTGCTCAATGAGTTGGTTGTTGTCGTTTGTTTCAAAATTCCCTTTAATTTCATTTGCTTCATTTGTTCCCCTTTAATTCCCTTTAGTTTCATTTGCTTCATTCTAAGTCCATACTAGCTAGTTGCATGTTGCATCTCAAACTCTGATGTTGTTGCTCATTCTTGGCCTCTTTGGTTCACACTTTGAACTTTGTAACGTTCTTTTGCTACATCAAACCAAATATGAAAGGGTAACGCCAAGGAACACACAAATCACTCGATCCATTCCTTCAAAAAAAAAACAAATCACTCGATCCAGGCCACAAAATAAAACGAGAGTTGGCAATAAGAAGAAAAAATAATTACTAATGTTACTTTTAGGGATCTATCCTTTCTTTCCTTGTAATATAATCTTTAAAAGTCGTCAAAGCCTTTTGAATTTGGGGTTCTAAGTGCATATACTTTTCTTTTGTGAAATTAAACAAAAAATTGAAATGACTTCGAGAGGTTTATCTTCGTAATTCTAGATTTTATAAATAGATAGTGATGAAAGTTTGAAAGAATAAGAAAAAGAAAACCTTGGCCAATGCTCACTTCGAAGCTATAAGTCAAGTATTAGTTAAAATCACTTGTCCTCTTTGCCATTTTACTTCACATGCATTAGCCACCATTACCAACAGCAATCAAATTAAGTATTCCATGCATGGAGTTTCAAATCAAATATTAATGATTGCAAGCAATAATTTAATTACACAAAGCCACCATAAATAAGACATTGACAGAATTTGCAAAATTGAATCCATGCATGTCAAACAACTCTCGTCTGATAATTGTGAAACACTGCAACGCAGTTTGGAATTCAAGTTGAAATTTCTAAGCAAAAAAATATACACAGAGAAGAGCAGCAATCATGTAGATGTTTCGATTTCTCCGTGCACCTTGCAAATCTACAGCTCCAAATCTCTAATTCATCAATTTACCAAATCTTCATTTTGTGAATTAAAATAGAGTTGAAGAATAACAATATCTGCATCTCGAAATCGTTAAGAATCTCTAGATTTTTTCACCAAACAATTCATGTAGATTTTTTCTCCATGACTTTGCTTTTTCTAAATATTTTTTTAAAGGAAACTTACTTCTTGTGACATGTCCATGGGTCAAGATTACCTTCAACAATATTTTCAACTTCTATCCATGGTCACTGCTTGTAGGTAAACAAAAACGACTTGTTTGCAAAGATGAGACTAGTTGTGTCATTTATCAACCAGGATGGAAGAATTGTTTTAATAAGACCATTTGTCTCTTTTTCAACCAATAGGGTTAAGTTCTTTAAAAGAAAGAGGTAATGAATGTACAAAGAGAATTGAACACACAACGTGACCAAAAACACCCCAACCAAAAATGAAAAAGAACACCTACAACACCATCAAAGACGCCAAGAGACTAACACGAACAACACAAAAAACAACGAAACAAACAACCCCCCGCACTCTAAATGACCACAGAGATTATGTCACCTTGTAGAAACCGTTTGATGATATCATTCCAATCGTCAATCGCATTTTTGATATACAAGACTCCTTCAACAATACCCACGAATGGACCAAATTGTTACAATGATCCCAAGCCGAGCAATTGAGATCGTGTTCTTTGGGGATTTCGATGGAACCATCAACAAACTTGAATTTGTTCTTCAAGGGTAAAGCACGCATCTTTCAATTGGGAAGGAGAAATATAAAATGAAACTTCATGGGTTTTTGTGTTTTGGATTGTGACCATTAATATTTAGTTAGATGAAGTGGAGGGACAAGATTTGCACACATTATTTCCTCAAGTTTTTTTCTCAATCGAGAGAATCCACTCCTTGCTGCAAGGAGATTCTACTTTTAACCTTGGTGTTTCTACCTCTTCCTTACAAGAATATTGTGCAACAGTACTGGCTCTAAAGTCTGCTTCCTTCATATAATCATTGAGTTTTAGATTGATTTTCTAGTTTTGCCTCTGTTTCATCAAATCAGAGCAATCTCCTATTAATAAACTCCTTGCAACAAAAGCATCCAGACATACTATTGTATTCATGTAGCTTAATCTAAAATGTTCATACTATTAGAGTAATTCACAAGTAACCACAAATCAACGTATAGCTCCATTTCAAATTTAAATAATCTTACAGTGTATGATTAAACTATGGATCTAAGGAGTCTATAACAAATAAGAAAATAATATAAATTTAAAACGTACTAGATATCTGATTTATTATCTTGGGTAGAATACTTCATCACAAAATAGAGGCTAGTTTTTCCTCTCAAACAATTTTGCAGTAACCATTCAAAATCAAAACTATAATCAATAATCTTAAATCTTATAATTAGTCTCAAAAGCAGAAAAGCAAGTACGACAAACTCAATCCATTTGATCCACACATAAATCATATCTAATTGATGGGTAATCCATTGGATGTTTGTATGGGTAGTTAATATCACCCATCAAGAGGATTGAGAACTTGCCCAACAAAGAGTATTGTACCAGACAAATCTTCTCTAATAAAAAACAAGAAAGGGTGGTCAGCTACAAAGTCTATCGGGGTTGGAATAGAAGTAAACCGACTACATGACCCGAAACCAGCTACGGTGACTGCAGCAGCTTCTGTGCCCTTTTCATTTACTTTAACAATAGACTTTTGAGTTATATTGGAAATCCATATTGGAGAGTCTACCATTTTTGTCAAACCTTCAGAGAAAGGTAAAATCACTCCCAACTCCTTCAACATATTAGAAAGTTCAAGCCGAAAAGAAATTTCGAAACTTGGAATCCTAAAGTCACCCACAGCAACTATTCTATTAGGAAGTATATGTTCCAGGGTCTCATATTCGGATTTCACTTTCTCAATCAAAGCTAACAACCCATCTTTTGCATCGGGAAGTAAAAAGTACATAGAGAAATAACGCTCATCTATACCATGCTTATAAGGAAGACGAAGGACCTTAAAACCATCAAAAACACTGATAAACTGACCCTTCCTGTTAGTCATGAAGGGAACCTTGACTAAGCTACCATTGAGAAGGTGAAAATCATAGTCTTTTGTTTTTGAAGCATCAAACGGTTGATACCATGCTCCTTTAAAGTACAGTGCATTAGCAAAAACGAGTCTGGTTAAACTATCGATTGACTCGGGCGAAAGAACATCGGTAATAAGTCCGTTTGTCTTTTCAGTAGCCCATAAATTCACTTTTTTGACAGCTTCATCAGGCTTTAGGACAACATCAAATATAAAATTAATAATGCAAAAATAAAAGATTTTATAGTTCTAGAGAAAGAATAAAAATAAAACAAAGAAGTAATATATCTACTTACCTTGTTAATGAAATCATGTGATTCGAGAGTGGCCATATAATTAGTAGCAATAGTTTCTTTGAAGGAAGGGTAAAGAGAAAGCTTTTTTTTCAACCCAGATAGAGTTTGCAGAAGACAAGCAAGGACCACCGGCGGGAGCAGCGTCTTTAAGCACATAGGAAACGAGGTGAGAGGATAAGGAGTTGAGATGGTCGACGGATTCTGATCCGAGGAAGGAGAGAAGCTGACATTGAGTGGGACCCTCGGAACCAGCAGTGACCATACTGAGCTTAGTTTGGAGTGACAAGGGTGAAAGCACGACGTTCCGTTCTTTGAATTTTGGTGTGGATAACAGATGTTTGGTGATGTTCATAGAACCCTTGGTTAGGTTTGCGACTGATTTGCTAAGGATATTCATTATTCTTCTGATTGAATCGATTCTCTTGAGACGGCAACAGAGAGAGTCTAGGTTTAATATTTTGTCATCTGTTTCCATTGCATTCTTTTATTTTATATTTAAATTATTTCTTGCTAATCAAGTCAATGCAAGATCAAGCGTGAAAAGAAAAAAGAAAAAAAAGAGTGCTCTATTTTTCATGTCTTTTTTGTTACATGAGAGAAGAAAAAAAAATCAAATAAAAACTACATCCTAACAAAGGACAAGTAGTAAGGCTGAAGATAAATATGATAATAGTTAATGATTAGCACCTAGTTTTACAAGTATATTTGCACAAGAGTTTTCTTCTCGAAAAAATGATGAATGAAAATATCTCACTCTTTATCCAAAAGATTTGTATAATGATGAAGTCCTGACACTTTATTTGATACTAAATACACACTATACAAAGAGAGTCAGAAAAGCAGTATATATATATATATATATATATATATATATATATATATATATATATTGAAATAAAAGTGTGTTTAAATGGGATAATCGAAATAATTATATAAGAAATTAGAATTTTAGACAATTTCAATGATTTTTTTTTTGTTGTTTAAATGATTCTTAAATTGCCTTCGGTTTTAAATATTTTTTGTTTTGATACAGTAATAAAAAATTATATTATTATAACTTTGGGCTACTTTTATAAATACTGTTTTCGGGTCAAATTTAAAAATTGAAAAATAAGGGCCAATTTGCAATTTTTTGCAAATTGATTAGGGTCAATTTAAAAATATTGAAAAAATGTGGGGACCAAACTGCAAAATTTTTAAAAAAAAAGTATAAAAAGGATAAAATTTCCAAATTTTCAGTCTTATTTGAAATTATCTAAATTTAACTTGGACAAAATACTTCATAAATTTTAATCATTTTATAGAGAGAGAGAGAGAGAGAGATTGTCATGATCATTGTTTACATCTTCTCTGCTCGTGCATTTGACGAGCTTGTCTTCTCTAGAAACTATTGGCATGTCATTGCTTCAATAAGTCAATACATGTTTTTTGCGCATCAATATATATATATATATATATATATATATATATATATTTGAGTTCATAGATTTTTCTCGAATTGTTATGCATAAGGAAATTTATTTGATGCATTTGTCCAATAATACATCAAATAATATTCCAAGAATCATTTCATCAAATAATTAAAATTTCATAATTATTTTAAGAATTTAATGATGGTAGGTTGACAGTCCAAAACAATTTTGCACACAAAATCAATCAGAATATTCTAAATTGCCACATAAATGAACAACATTAATTAATGCAGCGATTCTAAATGTTTGATTGGGTGAGTGTGCAAAATTGCTTTGGAGAGTCAACTCAACATCATTAAACTATTTTTTTCATTTATATTTGCACATTTTGTCTGGACTTTATTCATATACACAAATTTTTATGTACCAATTTCTAGTGATATTATTTTTTTGTTTACAAAAGAGGGCAGAAGCCCAATTTTAGTTTGTACTTATATGATTATTTGAAATTAAAAATTAAAAACTTCCATATATGTATGTATATATATGTATATATATATATATATATATATATATATATATATATATATAGACACACACACTATTACATTTAGGTTGTGATGAATGTGGTGAGAGTAGAACTTGAGAAGCATTGTGGTGTGCGGATCCTTGCGAGAAGTAGGGGTCTTCATGTCTAATCCATTGTAACCAAAAAACCAAAATCTGAAGAAAAAAACACAATTTTAAATGGAATGGATTAGTTTTCGGTTCCCATAGTATAAATCGGTCCGATCCAATCCAAACCGAAATATTTATACTTATATATAAATTATTTTATGAGTTTTTGATAAATATTTCCTTAATTTACAATTTTGTAACTATTTTCTTGACTTGCTCTTTTATAGTATTGACTTTTTTTCCTTCTTTTAAGAATTTTTTTTTTTAAGCATTAACCGTACATTTAAGGAATAGATATATAGATATATTAATCTCTAGAAAATATATATCTTTTTATTACTTTTTTAAATATATCTCTTACTAATACAATCGATTTATTTATTTTTTACGATACTACCAATATATGTTGAAAATGTGAAAAATAACATTGAATATATTTATAAATTAATATTAATTTAGCAATAGTCTAACATATTTGAAACAAATTTACTATTCCAACAATTTATTGTAATTTTTGCTACCCAATATTATAAAAAAAAATGGATAGAGTACACATATATGAATTTAAATATTTAGAGAAAACTTTTTAATCCACAAGATTTTTATAAGAGAAATGTAAAAGACACTTTTTTTTAACACTCCGTATATAATTCATTTTTCTTATTATATAAAATCAATGTATGACTCACTATTTTAAACGGAATTAATCTATAAAGTGTGAGATTCGCCTTTATTTCAATCAATAAAAAGAGTATTAAAAAGATAGTGTTGCTTGTACCCCTCAAAAAAAATGCTAGGATGTCTTTATCTTTGATGTCATTGGGTATCTTTAGTTCATTTTATATGAGAGAAAATGATGAATAAATTATTTAGATGAGACAGAATAAATAATTAAAAGAGAGATATGAACAAAGATAACAATAAAACCAAAATCAAATACACTCAAGTGCAACCCATACTTTCTCCGATTTAGATCATATAAAACAATTGACTATTTACCAAACTACTACCACGACTATCCCAATCAAATTATATACTATGATTGAGATAAGGTTAATGGGTGGAATTAGGCTTGAGTTTAGACACAAAACTCCAAGTCAATGTTAATTTCCTTATACAAAGTTTAATTAAAACCAAAAGTCAAAGTAAGAACATTTGACCACGTAAACAAAGATATGAAAAAAATATTCTTTATTCAACAGAGAAGAAAAAGAAAGGTAGAGTTTGAATTGGAAAAATTGATGTTAATGTTTCCTTCGTGGGAGTTTCTCTAAACTCTCTTTCCATGGCATAGCAAACTCTACCAAATAATCAATTCAACACAACACTCTGAATGAGGACTTCAACAAAAACAAACACCAATGACTCCTACTACTACTAACAAATCTTGTTCTTCTTCTTCAAGCCAAGGTAAAGGACAATCGATTCAACAACGTAGGCTTACGAGACAGAAAAGATTATGTTACCCTAACGACCAAGACGTTGGTGAATCTTTTCATTCAACTGACGTTGCTGTTTCTTTTTCTTTACCTGCTTCTCCTTGTCGGACTAGCTCTGATCATTGGTCTACGTCCGCTGTTCCTCAACCGCTTCCTCTTCCTGAGTCACCGTTGACCACCCGACGACCCGATCATCATGCTGCCGCCTTACCTTTTTCCAGGTCATTTAATTTAATTTAATCATTCTTCTTCTATTTGACACGGTCAATGGTTTATAGTAGTTAATTTAGTTATTTCAGTTAAGGTGCTAATTAACTAGGATTATGTTATGTAATCTTCTTATGAAACTGGTATATCCTGTGAATGATTTCTGATTAGGTGTGAAATTCTGACACGGCACTTGCTACTATTAGTTCATATTTGTGTTCAACCACCCTTTTTTAATATGCGTAATTTGATCATTTTTGCTTAGAGAAATGCTAGGAACACTCACTTTCTAGTACAAACACTTTTATTGGATGTAGATCTCGCACTTTAGAAATAGGTTTTATATAGAATGGTGAGTGTTAGAAAGAGAGTGTTCCTACTTACTAGCATTCCTCTTTTGCTTACCATTCGTTCATGATGGATTACTTATATAAACTATGAGTTAGTTGTGTTGCATAGGATGTAGTTTTGTTGTGTTAATTTTGTTTTTCACTCAAATATCAGAAAGTCGGCGGATCATGATACTGTGAGAAGTTTAAGGTCTTCCAGCAATTTGGGAAGACATTTTTTTAACACAGTCACTGGAAATGCAAAGAGTGATTTGAGAGTGAATATTCCACCTACCAGAAGCTTGGTGTCAAGTGAGTTATTCTCCTTCAAATTTGTTGCACGATCTCATGAATTATGTATATGAGAAATATTATTATGATTTGTTCAAAATCAACAAATGGTTATCACAGTTCAAATATGTGCTTAATTATGTTAAGTGGATGGTTAATGAATATAAGAGGTGTGGCAACTCGTTAACCATTCTCAACATAATTAACCACAATTTTAAACGTTGTTAAAAACGATTTTCAAGTGTATATTTGAACACAATTTGGATGGTTAATGAATATATATGTATATTTGAACACCTGCAAGCAAGTAGTAGTCAATGAAGTTCAAAATCGTGGTTAATTGTTTTCAGCGAATGATTTATGAGGTGTAACACCTTGTTATATTGATTAACCATCTGTTTAACATAATTAACCACTTATTGTGTTAACCATTTAAGTTGTCGAATTTTGATGTCAAATTTGTGCGTCAAATGTTTTACCTTTTACACATTTGAGCTGTCCACTGTTTTACCTTTCTCTTGTTGTTAATTTATACAGGCAATAGTTCTTGTAAAGATACTAGAAAACACTCTCATGATAATGACTGTGAAGGTATTTCTAACTCAAAATTGCAATTTGCTGCCAAGAGTGCCCCAAACAGCATATTCTCCAGTCCTGTTACCAGTCCGCGCCGATTAAGCAGTGTTGATTTACTTGATCCTTCTATCATTCTTCCTCAAGATTTTAATGACATGTTCAGAGTGTTGCCTGCTAAAACTGCTCATAGTCCAGACTTGTCTCCTCGCCGTAGCTTGGGGAACTACAGTCCTGCTAACCACCACCGCCACACTATTCAAGGGGGTCCTCAGCAGCACTCTAAATTTTGCACCAGAGTGTGGCCTGAAAATAACCATTTAGATGCACATCCATTACCCCTTCCACCTAGAGCTTCACCACCGCCACAACAATCACCTGCACATCAGTCAAGTGTCATGATGAATCACTCAACAGAAAACATCCATTCAGTGAAGGGTCAATGGCAGAAAGGAAAACTTATTGGACGGGGATCGTTTGGAAGTGTTTATCATGCAACAAATCTGTATGCAGACATTTTTCTGTTCATTGAGTCTAGTCTACTTTAAAGTTTTTCCTTTCTGCAGTTACTCATGTAGATTCCTGTTTTTCTAACAGAGAAACCGGGGCCTCATGTGCATTGAAAGAGGTAGATCTGGTTCCTGATGATCCTAAATCTACTGACTGCATAAAGCAACTCGATCAGGTTCTTCTTCCAAAATCCTAATATTCTGATTTTACTTTGTTCAAAAACAAGAATACCTCTACTAGAGGCAGCAATATTATGCTGATATTAAAAGTATTACATCATGGTCAACTCCATAGCACTGTTTAATTTGCCATGATTATTTCTCTTCAATGAAATATTGATTTAGCCAAGTTACCACTTCAGGTTAACTTCCAATATTAAAGGAATGCTTCTTTTTTTTTTTTTTTTTTTAAACTTAGTATTTATAGTACTTTCATCAAGCTTATGATTTGTTTCCATCCTCCACCTCAATCATAAGTGAATCCATGTCAGTGTGTTGTGTTTTCCAGTTCAATGTTGTGATAATTACAACAGATAATCCTAGATTTGTTTAATAAAGAAAAAGCAAAGTAATTGAGTAGAAAACACACTTAGACAGATCTCCTGTTACAATAAAATCTTTATTACTAATGTTTATTTTATTTAAATTTTAACTATACAAACAAAAAAAATCTTTCAATTACATTGTTGGTGCTTAATTAGTACAGTTCACACAAACACATACACAACAAGTAATAACCTCGGTAGTAAGATTATTTTTCTACCTAATATAGAAGCCAAATTATTGTGCATTACACTGTTGGTACAGTTTCTGAAGTTCTTTGAGTCTCATTTTTTTCGTAGAATTTTGTCTCCTTTTCTCACTGAAATACAATCTTTGTACACATTTTCGAATTGAGTGACATATAGTGCGTTATTCTGAATTGTCCCTACTTTCAGGAAATCAGAATTCTTGGCCAACTACACCACCCCAACATTGTGGAATACTATGGCAGTGAAGTAGTGAGTTCTTATTGGTTTTTCCCCCAAGTATGCTTACACAACAATCATTATGATCGTAAATAAGATTGAATTTGTGAATCATCTTTGTTTTCAGGTTGGTGATCGATTGTGCATATATATGGAATATGTCCATCCTGGATCACTTCAGAAGTTTATGCAAGACCATTGTGGGGTTATGACAGAATCTGTGGTTCGCAATTTTACGAGGCATATTCTCTCTGGACTGGCGTACTTACACAGTACAAAGACTATCCACAGGTAACAATTATATCTGCTAGACTGCTAAATTGAGCCAATATACCTCATTTTATTTTTTTGAATGATGACAAGTTGATACTAGTTAAATTCATGTCATACAACCACATAAACCGACAAAGTATGTTCAAATTAGGTGGGTCAGTTACATAGATCAAATAACTCCAGAACATCCTATAATGAATAATTCCTATTACCTAACCATTTGAAATCAAATTTCTCGGACTACGCTTCAGCTGATCTACCCTCATTTCTGTTGCATTTGTGGGTCTCCTCCACACATTACCAAACCACCTAAAGTGAAATTTTACTTTCTTTTTGTAATAATAGCTGCTACCTCAACATTCTTTCTGTTGATTGTTCTTAATCTTATCTTTTAACTTGTCTTTTTTTATCCCTTATCCATCATAACATTCTCATCTTTACAAAAATGATCTTACATTCTTGTTAATTCTTTACCCTAAACCCTTGAATCATAACCCTTAAATAAATGATAAGATCATATGAAATTTGTTCCTCATCTGGTAAAAAATCATCTTTTTGGTCAGATTTTTCGGAAATGAAGTCTGATTGTCTTTTCTGTATATGATTCTTAAGGGACATTAAAGGTGCAAACTTGCTAGTTGATGCATCAGGCATTGTCAAGCTTGCAGATTTTGGGGTGTCGAAAATTGTGAGTTTCAAATTCTGTTTTTCTATTTACATTTTAATTATGTTTGGACATATATAAATTGTCTTCTAGTGTCTCAACTTACACGTGTTAATTGGTCGACATAGCTGTAATAGTTAGATTATCATTGAATCCAGAGTCTTTTTGTTTTGTTTTCTTGACTTTTTCTGGTGATCTTATTATTTGAACATTGTGCTCCTTTTAGCTGACAGAAAAATCATATGAACTTTCGCTGAAAGGAAGTCCCTACTGGATGGCTCCAGAGGTATTGTGTTACTCCTATTGCCTACAGGTTTTAGATGTGTAATGAGTAATGACTTGTGTCGTTTTAACTTTAATTTTTTGATTGAAGCTCATGATGGCTGCCATGAAGAATGAAACCAATCCCACTGTTGCCATGGCTGTTGATATATGGAGCTTAGGATGCACCATCATTGAAATGCTGACAGGAAAACCCCCTTGGAGCGAGTTTCCAGGGGTGAGCACATTTTCTATGCTTGTTAACTCATTTTAGTCCAGGACTGTACATATTAATTCGTTAGTAATATTTAAGATCAATAGCTCCTCCACCTTTGGTTGCAAGGCAGGGTAGACATGCAACATCTTCTCTGTGGCTATTATCCTTTTCCCTTGTTTTGGCATGTATTTTCATAAGAAAAAAATTAGAAGGAAAACTACTTGTGTTATACATCATGTTATGCATGGGTTTATTTCTCCCATTATATTGAATTGTTTGCTGGTCTTCCTTTTTTTTTTTTTTAAATGTTAATGTACATCTTAATTTGATTATCCTTTCACGTGTCTAAGAAGGCATTTGATTGAATTCCTTGCGTCCCTTAAATGAACATTTGCTACTTGATAATTTAATGGCTTGTTTGTATTCTGTTTATCAGCATCAAGCCATGTTCAAGGTACTGCACAGATCCCCAGACATACCCAAAACGTTATCTCAAGAAGGACAGGATTTCCTTGAGCAGTGTTTCCAAAGGAATCCTGCAGACCGACCATCCGCAGCGGTGCTTCTAACACATCCGTTTGTACAAAATTTGCATGAACAAGATGTTATAGTTCATTCACAAGGCTGTCATAAGGAAGACACCATAGTTTATTCACAAGGCTGCCCAAAGGAAGACACCGGCCCCAGAGTAAGTGCTAGTTATATTTAACACATTGATCGTCGACTAATGACAATCATTATGAATAAATTAATGATTAGCCAATGAGACATTGTCTTATAGTTTCTTTTGTAGGATGAATCGCGTAAACACAGTCCAGGGCACGGTTCAAAACATAGCCGTGGTGTGGTGCCATCCTCCTTTCGTGCACGATTTTTTTGCAAACTTCAAAACTTAATCGGGTAACGTTTTGGTCACTTTGCTGTTAGTATTTCACAAAATGATATCTGGGTTCTGTATTGACACCATTCTCTTTTTTGCTTTGTTTATGACAGTGACACTTCCAAAAAAGTTGATACCGAGGAATCCAAACACATTAGATCTTCTCCTGTATCTCCTTGCTCGCTGCCTGATGATAACAGTCCTCAATCTCCCTTTAAATCTAGTAACCGCAATTGCATGACCGTTACCAAATCCTCCAACATACCCTTCGCCATTATGAGAATCGTGAAGCACCTATGAAGCATGTCATCAGCTGAGATTTCACTTACAGTGAGACAGGGACCGGTCTATAAACCTCAGTAGCATCAGTCTTGCTGGATATATTGGTACTTACCATTGTTGTAGAAGCTAGAAATTCACATAAATAAATAGAAGAGGCGACTCACATTCATTTGAAGTTATTGTTATGTATGTACATGAGAAGGCTAGGTTAGACCTATTAGTTGAACCTACTCCACGAAAGAAATTCACATGTAAAATTTAATTTATTATTATATATATTTTTTAGATACATCCATGGATGGCAAAACAAGGTAAGGTAGTTCACTACTCTGGCATGCAATTTGCATTTGCACCTTTAACACTATATGATTTGGGAGGGGAAAAATTAAAGGAAGTTGGTTGTCTAAAATCCAAGAGAAACTCTGTCATGAGTTTAAAACCCACTTTGCTCCCCAAGAAGTTGAATTACTAAGCCTCATTGCATGCATGAATTACAAAGATAACGGAACGTCCTATCTTTGATAAGTTTTTAGAAGTATTCCTTTGCCTCCATCAAGTTTTATTCGTCCTAGGCCATCTACAGTCAGATCCATCTTCTGCCTTCAATGTGATGCGATTTTGATCCCAATAACTTGTCTTCGAGAGAGCAAGGCTGTTCAAGGGTAATTGAGGATGAGAGGTTAATCCATGGCACATGTCATAAGTGTAAGA
This sequence comes from Medicago lupulina, assembly GCA_958299785.1. Taxonomy (NCBI): domain Eukaryota; kingdom Viridiplantae; phylum Streptophyta; class Magnoliopsida; order Fabales; family Fabaceae; genus Medicago; species Medicago lupulina. The sequence continues at coordinate 7,666,262 of OY283144.1, read as the reverse complement.
ACCTACTTCTTCAGTTCTTCACCAATACCAATGGCTGTTTGTCACGGTGGAAACCAAGTTCTTGCAGAAGCATCACTGCACCGACTTTATGTGAGCTAAATTTTGTGATCCATTTTTAGACACATGAGATAAACGCTTAATCTATTTTTGAACAGAGACCTCCGTAGAAGTGGTTTATAGAGTTAGTATGAATGGTCAAAGTAGAATGTCCAACAACAAGTTGTATTTCAAATCTGTTTGGATTTGAAATTGTTCAGATCAATTTTCACCTTTTGCTCTATCATCCCAAATTCGTGTGAGGACCATCAAGATGGATGACAAGCATTCTCCTTTCTTCCACCTCCATCTTCTTGTTCTTCAGATTTAGCTTTTGGTATCAAACATTTTGTACTAATTAACATTATGTCAGTTAATGTAGTATTAAATTTTGTTATCAATTTTAATAATTTGAGTTCAATATGAACAAAACGGAATAAACAATCTAAAAACCGCCAAACAATTATATAATCCTTTATAAAATGTCAAGCAATTATATAATTTGAGGAAATGAAAAATTTAGAGATAATTTAGCTCATGTTTGCTTTTGCCGTGTGCGTTTTCTCTAAAGCTACAACATGTAACTTATGTAACTTCTTCATTTTCACGTTAAGAAAAGAAGTTAGTAGGGTTGGACCTAAAAAAAATAAAAAAAATTAGTAGGGTTGAAAAAGAAATTTTCAATAAATTCTCCGCCATTTTTTAATATCTACACAGTAGAGTCTTCCTTCACTCTTCACTTTCCTTTCTTCACTATTCTGATTTCATCTTCCCGCGCCCAAAAAATGGGTGCAGAATCACACCATCCCCAAACCTTAATCCACAAAATCTACGCTCCATTCTCCAACGAATTCCCCTTCGCAACTCCTCTTCCTTCTCTCAAAACTAACGAACTTGAACTCGTTCGAGGCGTTTTACGAATGCTTCAAGGGTTTTCGTCTTCTTTATTCTCATGGAATCACAACGAAAACCGTTTTCGTATCAATAACGGAGTTTACGTCACGCATTTATCCCTTAAAAGTCTTCATTCGCTTCTTAATCAATTTCTTCACGCTGCCACGTGTCTTCAAATCGTTGAGATTACAGTTAAGAAAGTTGAAACTGCGGTGCCGAGACCTAATCCTACTTTCAATGCGTTTGTTGCTTCTGCTTCTTCGTGGCTTAAGGTTTGATTTCGTTGTGATTCGGTTTCAGATTTGTCTTTATTGATTATTGAATTTGTGTTTTTTATTGATTGAATTGAGTTGAATTGTGGTAATGCAGCGGTTGAGGAATGTTGCGTTGAAGGAGGAAGTTTCTATGAGTAATGCAGATGGTGTATTCACTCCAACTTTGTTAGGATTCAAAAATTCTTTATCAAGGTTTGTTGTTTTAATTTAGATCCTAGCATGATTAATATTTTAGTTGTGTGTACGGGATAGAGTGTTGGGCGGTAAAGAACCAACGCGAACATAAGCTAAGCGTGGTAGAGGTGAGAATGTTTTGTTGGATGTGTGGTATTGAATTAGAAATGACAGTATTAGAGACAAAGAGTAGGGGTAGCATCAATAGTAGAAAAGATGGTAGAAACTAGACTTAGGTGGTTTGGGCATGTAGAGAAAAGTCATGTGAACTATGTAGTGATGAGGGTTGATAAGATGGAGGATAGTCAAATCATTTGAGGCAGTGGAGGACCTAGAAAAACGATAAGAGAAACTAACTATTAAGAATAGAGATTATTGAGGTGGATAGAAATATTGTATATGATGGAGCATTATGGGATCCATGTAGCCGACCCACTTAGTGGGGTAAGGCTTGGTTATTGTTGGTGTGTGTATTCTATTGGTTTTGGATATATTGTCTTACAGCAATTTGATATTTGGGAAAGCTACGTTATATTTGGATTATTTTTCCAAAGGACAAAACATAGGTCCATTTTCTTATGTGCTTTTTGTGTTCATTTAAAATGCACTTTTTGTGGTTATGACAAACTTCAGAGAAAAAATTGAATTTAAGGAAATTATAGGTAGATATGAATATTTTGAGGGGTAACCCTGGCGCAACTGGTAAAGTTGTTGTCATGTGACTGGAAGGTCACGAGTTCTAGTCCTGGAAACAGCCTCTTGTGTAAAAAACAGGGTAAGGCTGCGTACAATACACCGAATGGTGGGACCCCTTCCCGGACTCTGCGTATGCGGGAGGCTTTAGTGCACCGTGTTGCCCTTTTGCCCTTATAGGTAGATATGAATATTTTGAGCGAAGAACAGAACCTAAGAAAATGTACCTAAGTTTTGTCATTTTCCAAATCACACTTGTCTCCAAATTTAATTTATTTCAGCGATTACGAGTTAGTGACAGTATCTGATGATCATTTGTTGACTTAGTCTTTGCTCTGGTGCTGAGTTCCTATTGCGAATAGTTCATGAGGCCATCCCTGATGTATATTTTGAGTTTGGGGCATCTGTACCTGCAGCAGACTTGACTGTTCATGTTCTTGACTATCTTCATAAGAAGCTTGAAGAAATGTGTCTTGTACAAGGTGGCGAGGTCGTGAATCTTTTTCGTGCAGCACATTAAGCATTTTTTATACATTTTTATTGGTTCATGATGTCAAGTTTGTAAAACCTATACTGGTAACAGGAGGAAGCTTATCTCATGGTACTTTACATGTATGTGGAAAGCTTGTTGCCATATATTGAGGGTCTTGATTCCTGGCTTTTTGACGGAATACTTGATGATCCTTCTGATGAGGTAATCATTATTGAATCTCTTGATTGCTAGGGGATGAAGAAGTTATTTCTCAAAGTTGTGTTAAAGAGTGTGATAGAAATAGCACATGTTATATTGTTAAACTAAGAAATAACTTTCTTCATGTTTTCATTTGGTGCAAAAGTTGCTTAAAAGTGTCTATCTAACTTGCTGCGTTCTTCTAGTGATTATGTTGGATTTGTGTAGCTTGAAACTCACTTAAGGGAATCATTTGCATGGAAATTTTTTAATGTACATAGCCTAAAATAACTTTTAGGTCATATTGATTCTGCAATATCTTTTGTTTGTGGTTTTTGTAACCCATACTAGTTAAGAACAAATTGGGTCTTATTTAATCTTCTCCCAAAAATGCATTTTAGCCAACATTTCTGTAGCGTATTCAATATAAAGTTTTCTAAACATAAAATAAGCTAATCTAGATACACAATAAAATGCTGTATTCATCATGTCATCTATCGTTTCAGATGTTCTTTTTCGCTAATAAAGAAGTCTCAGTTGCTGAGGCTGAGTTCTGGGAGAAGAGTTGTCTAATAAGAAAGCTACAGCATCGTAAGTTAGATACCGAGTTGTCTTCCACAATTTATGCCGGTGATTCCATGCCAGCATCAAATGAGAAGAAGGAAATGGGCATGAGGGATTCCATCTCTTTGTCTAGTACAATTAAAGGAAAAGACCAGAGCGTTAGAGACTGTCCAGCTTGTCCTTTGTTTATAAAGGATTTAGCTAAGTCAATTATTTCTGCTGGAAAATCTTTGCAGCTGATGCGCCATGCCCCGAGTTCCTTAGCAGCATGTAGCAAAGGAAGTAATTTTAAGTTTGGAAGTACCAAATCTTTAAACTATGGTTTGTCTCCTTCTCATAGAGTGGTTGGGCTAACACTGTCAGAAATTTTTTCTGTATCACTAGCTGGACTTATTGGTCATGGTGACCATGTTTGTAAATACTTTTGCCAAGATGATTGGCATGAATCTGTGTCTGTTTCTTCCTTTGTATCTTATTTAAATTTAAATGCGGAAAAAAAAGACAATCAAAACTTAACCGCTCCACCTTACTCAGAGAAGGTTTGGTACAAGTTCTTGATTGATTCATTATCTCAAAAAAGATCAGCTGACTTGAAGCCAAAATATGAAGACATTACTGGCAATGGTGATTCAAGAGGGGATAAAGTTGTTAAAGATGAATTGTTTCTCTTGAGATCATGCTTACAAAATCCCATTATTACCGTTTGTCGAAAAACAATCGGAAACAACAGGGATTCCTTGAAAACATTGAATTTATCTCGAAAATTCTGCTTGCCTTCTTTAAATGACGAGGGTTTAAGAAAGGCTATATTTGGTGGAGAAAGTACATCATTTTCAGATACCGACGGAACAAACTATACTTTTGGTTTTCAGTATGATGAATCCAAATTCATTCACTCACAGGATAAGAGAAAGCTGTTAGAAACACTGTTTCCTTTTCCCACCATTTTGCCTGCAGTTCAGGTATTTCTACTTGGTAGCATGAGTAGCATTTGATGAAGGATCCAGTACATTAGTGTGATAAACAAATATTTAATTTGAAACAGGATGATCTTCCTGTATCAGAGCTCTTGCCTTTCCAGAGAAACAGCACCCTTCCTTCAAAAGTTCTTCACTGGATGCAAAATGTTGACCTAAGAACGACTCCACTACCTCTGGTTATTATGCAGTACTGTCTAACCGCCTACATTCAGAAACAGGTAAATAAAGATAAACCATATAACAATTCCAGGATTAACACTACGATAATATATATTTGCTTTATTTTGAATAGAACAGGTAGATTATATTGGAGTGAATATGTTGTTAAAGTTGATGAATGAATGGAGGTTGATGGACGAGCTTGCAGTGCTGCGAGCAATATACTTGTTAGGTTCAGGTATTGGCTTATTATTCTTTATTTTGTGTTCTATACAGGGTGCAGTTGATAAACTTTGAGCTACAGGTCACACAACATAGAAAAACACGAGTCACATGACTTTTGCCCTATATATTGGTTGGTGGACATTGAGCATCACAACTCACTAAACAAACAATATAATTGGAAATTTACTGTAATACCCTTTGTAATGTATTATGATATATATAAAATATATTGCAATGTAACATTTATTAGAAATTTACTCAGTTTCTCTTTACACACGCACAAATATATATATATATATATATATATATATATATATATATATGTGTGTGGGTTTTGCTAGAAGCCACCCATGAAGGTGTCTTTTAGCAACCCACACCTCAAGGTGTGATTATCCACTTTTTAGTTATAAACTTGCTAAAAGACACCTTCATAAAAATTAGTTGGTGTCTTTTAGCAAATGCCTATAGGATAACTTGCTAAAAGACACCTTCATAAAATGTGTCTTCTAGCAAAACCCTATATATATATGAGAGAGAGAGAGTAGGAAATAAAATGTGTATTTTTGTAAGTTACGTATTGTTTTTGGGACAAAAGGTTGTGCTTTGGTTTTTAATGCAAGAAGATTTTGGATTTTTGTGTTGTGCCTCGATCGTTATTTGGTTCTGATGTATGATCATTTTTTAAATCAAATATGTAACAAATTACTTTTGTGTTGTTGAGTCTCGTACTTTCTTGCTAATCAAACGAAGTCATAGTATATTGTGTCATAATTTTTTAATAACATTATGTTGGGTGAGAGTCATGTTATATTCGTATCTATGGCTGTTTTTTTTACTTTCATTAAAATCAAATGGGCACATAGTATATATTGTGCTTCAAAATATTTTGTAAGTTTAGGTATGGTAGGGGTCGTATTGGTATGCTATCAATGTTTTCTGTTTTGATATTTTGTCTTCTGCAGGCGATTTGCTACAACACTTTTCAACCGTCATTTTCGATAAGTTGGATAAGGGTGAAACATGCGATGATGATTTTGAATTAAACACAATATTACAGGTAGAGTTTCTTGATTTTGTTTAATTGTGTACTTTGGTATACTTTTTGGTTGTTGTTAGAATTTGAGTCAGGCCTATTTTAAACCCAAAAGCTAGCTCAAGAGATGGGGATTATTCAAGTCCTATAAATACTTTTTTGGCCATACCTCTTGTTAAAATGGGATCTCAAAAATTATTTATTTGCATAAGTTGTTTTGCATATGCTCAAAAATTAGCCAATCCAAATATGCCCATATAAGTTTTAGTGCTTAATATTTTATATAATAAAATAATGATTTGAGTCTAATATTAGAATAAATAAGGTTTAGTGCTAATTAATTTATATAAAAAAGCAAAAATCACAATTCCGAGTTTTTGTATTTTTTACTCTTTCCTCCTTTAAAACCCTATAACGTAAACATGTTCGTCGTCTAATTATACATTTTACTTCATTTACTCTGTCATGAGTTTGAGTGATCATATTTGGCTGTGTTGCTCCATTGAGGATGTTTATGCTTCTTATGCTATAAATTTTCTTTTGCAGTCTTAATCTTTCTATGTTATAATAACTGCATACATGTTTCTATCTACTGGAACCATTTCAAATTCTGCCTTGCGTTCTGTTTTATATTGGGTGCATATTAAAAGTGAAAGAACCTGGCTGGGAGAGGTGCCTATATTTAGTGTCCAAACAATGCCACAAATAGGATTATCCCTAGGGGAGGGAACATGTTACATATGAGAAACCAACTAAAAAGTGAAACAAAACAGGACATAAAACAAAATAGTGATGCATTTTGATTTTACTGAAAATGGTAGAACCAAACAAACAAAACAGAACAAGCTGTCCTATTGCGTTCTACCCGTGTCCCTTTGCCTAACCAAAGTCAAGGTTTAGTGATTGGCACCAGTCACAGATGACATGTCCCACTTAAGTTGTTTTTATTTTCGCCAGTCCTGTTGTTGACCGTCGTCAAGGTTGAGTCAACGACATTGGTTCAGAAAACTGTGACTTGTTCTAAACAAGTTGGTCGTTCCAAGTGAATGACAACCTCTAGTGCAATATCGTTGCAGTTTCTTTTGGATTCAATTTGTGAAAGTTTATTGTGATTCTGATACTAGTTGGTTTGGTCTTCTCTTTGAAAGGGTATATTTGTAACAAGCTTAAAGCTTAGTAAGCTTAAGCTTGAGGGGGAGTGTTGAGATTTTATTAGATTTAAATTATATTTTGTTGAGAAAATATCTCTATGATTAGGATTGTTAGTTTTTATCCCTATAATCAAGGGTTTTAGTTGTAGATTTGACTGTAATCACTTGGTTACAAATATCGAGTATCAAGCTACTATTCAGTCAATATCAATACTATTCAAGGTTTTTATTATTATCTCTCATTCTTGTATCTAAATTCTCACAACTTCAAAAGAGATATTAATTGTGTTGGCTACCTCCTATAATTGTTTGGCAAAGTGGTAGTGAATAAATGATTGTGATCATGTGGTATGACTTCTGTGTTGTATTAAGTGAAAAAGAAATTAGCAATATTATAATGATGGACCCTGTTGTGTGTACGATTTTATTTCATAAATTTAGGGATCCTTCTGCGCCTTTGTGTTCTAAAGCTATTTTCTATTCATAATCTATCTATGCATATTAATTACAGGAATCAATCAGGAATTCTGCTGATTGTATGCTGTTAAGTGCTCCAGATTCTTTGGTAGTGTCAATAACCAAAAATATTGTTGAGAGTGATGGGGAAGCTAGCACATCTGGCTCTGTTTTGGGTACTCGTAAAAGTCGTGTCAATAACTTGGGGATGAACGGTCTTGATATGCTAAAATTCACATATAAGGTCATTCTTCAGTCAATTTATTTTCCTTTCTATCTAACTCTTATTTATTAAGAATAATGGTTTCCGTAGATAAATTTTGTGCAAGGATTATTAAAAATTTGGAACTGGCAGGTACCTTGGCCTCTTGAACTCATTGCAAACACAGAGGCAATTAAGAAGTACAACCAGGTATCTGACTTAACTTTACAATCCTCTCCCTTTTTCTTAGCCTTTTAGTTCCATTCATCTATCAGATGCTGATGTTTCTTCCTGCTCTCTGGTTGGTTTTTTGCATATGTTTATCTGCTTTTTTATATGTAATCTCGTGTATATTAGGTGATGCGGTTTTTGCTGAAGGTCAAGCGTGCAAAATTTGTATTAGATAAAGTGCGGAGATGGATGTGGAAGGTGCAAAATTTGTATATTATTCGCCATTTCTCTTCAGTGGAGCATGTGCTCTGTCAGCTAAAGTTTTCAAGAATAATGTTGACATCTAGTTTTACATTTTACTTAATTCTTGATACTTACTCGAACGATTGAAACTGCAATCATCCTTTGCAGGGTAGGGGATCTACAACAAATAACAGAAAACATCATTGGTTAGTGGAGCAGAAACTCCTTCATTTTGTGGATGCTTTTCACCAATATGTGATGGACCGGGTATGTACACTGCTTTAAATTAATTACCGAAAATAATTTATCTAATAGAAGATCACTTGCAAAGCACAATATGTGGGACATGGTTAATTGGTGTTGAAGTCATAATCCGTCATAAACGCACATGATAGCAGGGGTGTTCAAATAACTGAACCATATTTTGAACTGAACCAATTCATATAGTTTGAACTGTAAATAAATTTCCTAAGTTTTTTTTTTGAAATTACGCCACTTTTTAAAACCAGTCTTAGTTTAAAACCGGTTCAGGACTGGTTTGTATTTATGAACTGGTTTACCATTACGATTTACTCTCTCCCTCTCTCTTTCTCTCACTCTCTCACACACACTCACTCTAATACACCAGAAATAGAACTTTGTTTTGTTAACTTTTCCTTGGACGGCAGCTGGAAGTTTAAGAAGTTAAAGGCATCTATCATGAACATATTGAAACTTTTGATGGCCAAGTCAATTTGTTAAGCTAGCTGTAATTAGAAGAATGGCCGAAAATAGTCCTGATACGGTAAATTAAATACCAAGTGCTTAAATTCGGATGGCCAAGTCAATTTTCTCTTTTGATGGCTATGGTCAAGAATATTCGGATCACATACAAAGTGCTTAAATCAAAGTTTGTCAAAGAAGCCTTTTATTTTGGGGGCACAAAAGCAAACTAAGAACAACAAAGTAATAAGCACAGACAATAGTACTTAACTTTCTAGTATAAACAATAAAAGATATGCTCTTTAAAAATGTGTAAATGTTATCTATCATTTACCGTGATTGGGACATAAAAGAGAAAATTAAAATGTGAAGATCCTAGAAAATACAGATAAATTAATTTGTAAAGGAAAGTATGTTCCAAAAGGAAATTAAGCATTCTCTGTGATTGACAATCGGAAGCAAAGTTTCAATCATGCTTCAAGAGTCATAGTCCCATTTCACTCCACATTCAAATAATTATCTTTTTCTAGGTCTTGAGTTATATATATATATATATATATATATATATATATATATATATATATATATAGAGAGAGAGAGAGAGAGAGAGATAATAAATTGTAATATTAAATCGGTTCATAAATACAAACTGATTTTGAACTGAATTGAAACTGGTTTAAAAATTAACTAGTTTTTTTTACTAAAGTGGTTTTTAAAAACTTAATCAAACCACTTCTTAGAATTTGTGGTTGGACCTAACACAACCCCACAAAACCGGCTTGTGAGGTGAGGACTGCCCCCCACTTATAAACACTTGTTCATGCCATCTCTCATCCAATGTGGGACTCTTTAACAGCACTAATTTGGTTCAGCACAATTTAAGGACCATGAACACCCCTACATGATAGCAGGGACGGACCCGCTTGTTGCTATATGTGGGCCTTGGCCCTCACTTAGTTAAGTTTTTTTTTTGTAAATACTACATGTGTGGTAGTGTTTGTGTGGTAATAGTTTTAAAATACACAAGATAGGCCTGCAATATAACACAATTGTATCTTTTTTGGTCAACATAAAACAATTATATCCAATTATTAATTTGACATAAGGCAATTGGGCGTAAGAAAGAATATTGAGGAGTGCCACTCATGAAATAGAAATTCATGAGACTTAATTTAGAATAGTATTATTAGCCTTTGAATTTTAAAAAACAAAAGGTAGAGATTTGGTGTTAAACTTTAATTTGACATTTGGTGTCAACTTCAATTAGTTTGTTTGTGTTTTATTGTATCTATATTATCTAGATTTGAAAAGAATTTTAAAAAGAGAAGTTTAACTAAAATAGACAGATTGTTTTCAAATTCTCTATACTTAGTTTGGAGTTTGAATTAAAATTTAAATTTGAAAAAAAAAATGAGTTGTTAAAGGTAAATTTATCAAGAAAAAGATCCGACCAAAAAATAGATAAGCGCTAATTAACTATGGAGTTGCTTTTATAAAATGGTGTGTATGTATGTATGTATGGCCTACACTGCTTAAAATTCCTGGGTCTGTCCTTGCATGGTAGTAAGGGCTGCTATTACTAAGTCTTACCTTTTTGGTAGATTTTGGAGGCAGAAGGGGAGAATATGACATTGGTCTACCAATAGAAATGCTAGTTGTCAATGGAATCTCCACATTAGTCATACACCTGTACTCACGGTTCTGCATTTTGGCAACGGAACCTGAGTGTGTTTTCTGTCAATTTGTATGCAGGTATATCACAGTGCATGGCGTGAACTATGTGAAAGTATGACAGTGGCCAAATCTCTGGATGAGGTCATTGAAGCCCATGAGGCTTACATGTTGTCAATTCAGCGGCAGTGCTTTGTGGTTCCTGATAAACTGGTAATTCACTGTGTCTCAGAAGTTGGGTATTTGCGTTCTCCTTGTATTCTGTTTTGACTGATGTAGTTATGATGGAGCAAAGCTTAAGTAGTTTCAAACTTCATTGTTGTATTCAGGGGGCTTTGATTGCCAGCCGCGTTAATATCATCCTTGGTTTAGCTTTAGACTTCTATACCATACAACAAACATTAAAAAGCGGCGGAGCTGTTTCTGCAATCAAGGCAAGGTGTGAGATGGAAGTCGACCGGATTGAGAAACAGTTTGATGATTGCATTGCTTTCTTACTTAGGGTATGCTTCTTCAGAATTTATTCTAAATTTCTAACTACACTGCTACTTGGTTACACTAGCTCTACTTTATGATCTAGATGAAAATAATGAATTTTCTTATTAGGATTCTCTGAAATTAAAGGGAAAATTATGAATGACCAATAGAAGCCCCTGCTTGAAGAGTTGATAACACAATAATTAGAGGTAGAGAAAGAATAAGATAAACTCTAAAGTGAAACCATTGAAAATATCTTTTATCTGATTTGTCTATTTGAATAATTAGATTTTACGGTTCAGGAGAAGTTTAGATCTGAATTGTCTGCTTTAAAATAGTTATTTGTATATTTATATGTGAGTACTTGGTAATGTAATTCTTATCCTGGCTTTTCAGGTCTTATCTTTCAAACTAAATGTAGGGCATTTCCCTCATTTGGCTGATTTGGTCACCAGAATTAACTACAACTATTTTTACATGTCTGCTAATGGGAATTTAATGACCACATCTGGTCCTGGAAGTGTTGCTTCAAGATTGGGGAAAGCCTCTAGGTAAAATTGTTCGATCTAAGGTGAATTATCTCGAGAGTGTCTCAATAGCAGAATAGTTTTGTGCTTGCTTTTATATTGTGCAGTATCCTGAGAGAATGTCTTATTCACTTCGTCTTTGAGCTCAATGAGGGGCAAAGAAGTTTGTAGGTTGTTTGTTGCCTGTGTGCCCGTAATTGCAGGCCACTTCTGTTGCAGGATGCATGAATACACAACGTAAGTCATAGTATTGTCTGTTTTTTTTTCTTTTTTATGTACAACTATGTAGGATAAGTAATCTACAAATCTTAATCCTTGTAAATGATTGTGAAAGCCTGTGCTAGCTTTTTCCCTTCCTTTTTTACTTTTGCAGTGTTATCAATATGTGATTGGGCTTCATAGTTTTTAATGAAAAATCTTAGTATGATGTGTGAAATTAAACTCTTGATCTCCCTATCCTCTGAAACTCCCTCATCTCAACTACCAATTTAGTGAACCTTTAAGCAAAACAAAGAGTGTAACAAAGTTTAGTCTAGCTAGTTTACTTTCACCCTTATCTCATGTCCTTGAGCAGTAACAGTGTAATTTTTAAAATTTATAGCTAATCATGTAAGTTGATTACTGTTTTATCAGCCATTTAACTTGTTAAGATATATCATGTGATATGCCTTAGGCATGCTAATAAGATATTTGAAACTTTCAAGTTCAGACTAAGAACTAAAATAAATCTCCGAAAATTAAAATGCCAAACTCGATTCTTCAGGTTTTAGAGCAAGAAGAATATTTATCTAAGCAAAACTGCATTGGTCTGGTATACTCCAGACTGCAGTCCACTCCTAACAATGTGGGAAAATACTTTGATGACTTTAGTGTATTAATTGATAGATGAATGGTTAAAATAAATTATTTTGATGAGAGATACTAATTGGTTTGGTTAGGAGAGAGATATAGTCAAGGTCACCAGACTAAAAGTAACCCAATGAAACCAAACAATGTGACACTACATACTAAATATTATTAAAAAATTATCAAGTATTTTACCTTATACATAATATCTATGCTTACAGAGCAGAGGTGAATGTGCTCGCGTGATCAGCTACTGCTGGTACTGTCCTTGTAAATCTGATCATTTTATCTTTTCTCCCTTAAAAGCATGTTTTGATTTCTAGTTTCTAGTTGATGAAGCAACTATCAATGTCTATTATCTAGTGCTATTTCACAGAGGTCCAAAATGTCTTTGTAAAAAGCTCAGTGCCAGAAGATGCGTTACAAACTGTTCAAGGATGACAACTGTCAATGTTTTTTATTCTTGTTGGGAATCATTGTTGGCTTCATCTAAAACAAATGGTCCAGTGTAGCATTCAAAAGGGCATCCCAAAAATGAAAACTTCCGATATAAATCTGTATAATAAGAAAAGAAATTCTGTCCTTGAATGAGTGACAACAATTCAGTGACTCGCTAGTGCAAATGTTGATCACGAATATGCACACAAGATCAGATGAAAGAGTACGTCAATTTGTATGATAATGGTGGAATGACTTTTAGTCATAATTGATTTGAAAATTATTTCACTATTACCAGCTAAACTAAAAAACATGAAACTTAATTTATAAAAGGATGATACTTGTCTCACACTGCATAGGATGGAATATATCGGAAAAATAGTGAAATAATTATTGGGCATCATATACAATATTTGCATTTTGATACAAATAATACAAGTGATAGTCGTATAGTATTCCTCAAAACAAGAAAAGGTTGATGTTGATCTGAGGTATGGTAGCTTAGCACTTGTTGGGATTAAAGAAAAAGTGTTTCTACTTTTCTACCGTATTGTTAGAGTTAAGGATATTCCCTAATGGTTTCATACAGTAACAGACTCCTGAAAAAGTTGTTTGATGTTGTTGTTTTGAAAAGGGCTTCTCGAGAAAAGGGTATTCACTTTACTCTTCAAAGATTCCATTTTTCTGATATTTTTTTCGCCTTTCCTTTCGTCCTTTTATTATCCCTCGGGGTTCTTCAAACTCTAATTATTTTAAACAATGCCAAAACCCTTTCAAGTTTTCACGTCCTTCCATTTTTATTAATAAAATCAAAATAATCTAAATTAGAAATTCCTCATGAATTAAAAATAAATGAATAAAAAATCAATGGATGTTGGATTTTGCGGTCAACTAAAGTTGAAGACCAGCCGATCCTTTAAGTGAAGTTGGATCGGTAGTTTCATAAATATTGATAAGCATAGGTCAACTGAAATTGAATATCAACCAATCTTGTAAGTGAAGTTGGATTGGTAGTTTCACAAATATTGATAAGCATAGGTGAAGGTTTAAACTTTAAATTCTAAATTTTTTTACACGTATAGTATGTAAATATAACCATTAAGCTATTTAATTAACCCAAAAAAAATAATCAAATGCCTACGAAAAATAATATTAGTGATTTTATTCTAGTGAAATAAATGTGAGAAATAAAAAATACAAAGAATGCAAAATTCTTAAACCCTTTCTCTTTCTAAAGATATAAGCAAAGCAGATATTTCTTTATATATGCTATATAATATAAGTCCATCCTTTACTTACAAAAGAGAATTTCAGAGTGAGAATGTCTCATAACATCTCATCAAGCATCCAAATAATAACATACATTCTTTTACACTCTCCTACAATCTTCATTACAAGTATGCCCTCAAACATTTCCACAACCAGAAATTCTGTTTCTCCTTATTTCTAACTCCGCATGCATTTTTCTCCAACTACTTCATTACATTCAATCTAACCTACCAATCCAAACAACCAAGTACTAAGAACTTGTTCTTGTTTCTGTAAAAGGAAACACAATGTCGTCCTCGTCGTCGTCATCATCAATGCCAGTGTATCAACAACAACCACCTCCATTTACAGTGACACAACCATCCTACCATGGTGCATCACAACATGACTCCATTGGTCCTCTCATTGGAGTTCTCGTAGTGATAATTGTGTTGGGTATAATTGCAGTAATGATTGGAAGACTATGCTCAGGAAGAAGAATCATGGGTCATGGTCAATATGATATAGAAAGCTGGGCAGAGAAAAAATGTTCTACTTGTATTGATGGCAGAATTAACCATTCAATACCTATGAGGGTAAATGAAACTAGCACCACCACCTCACTTCCTGCAACACCTATCAATACTCATCAAGAAACTAGACAAGCAGAAGAACAATCTTCTCAGAACTCTCCACCTAACACTTGATTTAGTTTCTCTGTGTTACTTGATGCGCGGCTGATGTCTGATACGTGTCGGTGTCCAACATTGATACGCCAATTGATTCATATAGTTACATTCAATGAATTCATCTTCTCAAATTATTATCAGTATCGACGGGTTTGTGTCAATGATTCTCATCTAGTAACAAATTCATAGCTCATTTTAATATTTTGCTACTATGTTATTTGTTTTTGTTTTATTTCCCTAGTCTAATTGAATCACCCTTATGAAGTTATCATCAAAGTCTAGTTTGGCCTACATTACTACGTTTTTTTTTGCTGCACAAAACAAAACATTAGTACATTACTATCTATTGGTAATTATTCTGATACAACTTTCTAGATGTGATTGCTGAATGCCAAAAGAGAACAAACAAAATAACATGAGAGCTAATTAATAATTAAAATAAATAGAATAAGGTATCTTGGAAGTTGGAACTTGGAAGTGTGCAAATACTGTTTAACCAAAAAAGATGCGTGCTACAAGGAGAGAGGACCCCGCACCTTGTCGATTGTCTTGTGTTCTGTCTTGCAAAATCTGTTCTACTATCCAATCACCATTATGTATGTACTTTTTGCCACTGCTGTTGTGACTCCTTGACTGGTTAGTTAATTGTTGCTATGTGGTAAAAATTAGTTACACTAATTACTTATGCTAATTAGTTTGTTGGTTACACTTAGTTAACAGTTCTCATGTAAGTATGCAGGAGGTTTTCTAGGTCTTGAAGACCTTTTAATTAAAAATTGATATCATCTTTGAACTTGAGTTAGAAGCATCTACACATGACACATTAGACACCGAAGCATCGACACTGATAATTGAATGAGTTAATGTGTTGTGTCAATGTCGGACACACCACACATTTACAACCTACCTTGTTAGCATAAGGAGGTCCATTAGATTCTAGAAGTGGAAAGAGGAGCGAGCAGCATAGCATGTTTTGTTTCTTTTCTGAAACGGTAGGTGTAGAAGAGAATCATTATCACACATGGAAGAGGAGAAAAAACTTAGCCATGAAAGAAAAGAATCTCGTTGGTGGGTTGAGTGTTTGGTAATTACTATAGTCGCAATCGAAAACAAATGTTGTTTGGACCACTCATCAAAGACAGACAAAGGAGGAATCAAATTATCAGTTAAACTGTAGGACAATCTTACATCACATATTTGATTTGGCTAGAAAGAAAGAGGAAAATTACAGCACCATATTCCCTACATAATCTTTAGGCACGTCAAATTTACTCGTTGTCGAGTTGTAACTCCCGATCATTATGTTTTTGTGCGAAATCTGATGGATAGGAACTTCCAACATGTTTTTTTTTCATTGCAACAAGGTGAACTATCTATTTTGCTTTTATAATTGATTGAATTTTCGTCCAATTTAGTTAGGTACTTAGGTTGCTCTCTCGATTGGATTTTCTGAATACCGGGCTAGGAGTCTTACATGAATGGCCCCCAAATATAACAATTGTGACCCATAAAAAGAAGATTGCTCTTTACGTACGTTCAATTGCTCACAGGCACCTTAAAATGCTAAAAACATTCATACGAGTCCTAATTTCCGTTCACGTGTGATTAGGAGATAACTTCTGATCTCTACTTTTTAGATTGGTTCATCATTTAACCGATTTAATAAAGTAGATCGATTCCCCTCAAATTTGTCTTGGTTTTGATTTTTTTTTTTTTTGCTGTGTGTGTGCATATAGCTATTTTAATGATAAATTATACAGGGATCAAATTATATTTTAACAAAGAAATTATAATTAAAACAAATAAAATGAATTAATATGTTTTCAAATTAATAATATCAGTGAAGGCTTTTTAGATCAATGATATTTGTAATCTCTCTAAAAAGTCATACCTCACTATTTGAAATAGTATGATCCCGTAGGTCCAATTTATTAAATCGTTTAAACGGAGACCTGATCGAAAAATTAGCGATCAGGAGTGATCTTCCGATCACAAGCAAACAAGAATTAGGATCCAATGAGAGTATGTTTGGCATTTTTGAGGTGCTTGGGAGCACTCGAAGGTGCCTAATGATTTTGTTCTTTATCTAATTTTAAAATTTTGATTCAATGATTCTATCCGACTCTTTAAAATTGTTCTTAGACAACAAAACTTTAATGGCAAATATGATTATTTTTGTGTGTGTACTATGTGTAAGTTATAATCTCAAGTTATCCTCCAGATGGTAACAATTATGTATTGTGTCAATCCATACATGATGTTGTTCTAATTTCAATTGTGTGTTGCTAACACTATTATAAAAAGTAAGAGAAATATGCATATAAATATACAGTATCACATGTAATATATGTTATGTTTACTTTGTATGAAAAATATCCGATTTACCTAAACAAATATTTTGATGTTTAAATAACACGATATGTTAAATGATCAAATAGCACGCAGGTGACGGGAGTGGTTATGGTGCATAAGAAAATCCTTATGCACCGTGCATAATTGCTTCCTACACCCCAAACCATTTTGTCATACACTCCCCCAAACCAAACAAAACCAAAGGTAAACCAAAAGCCCATAATCAAAATTCTGAATTGGAAAAAACGTAAAAAACAAAAACCAGAACACGAAAATCAAACGCTCACCGTCGCCGAAACTCCAACGCTCACCGTCACCGAAAACCAAACGCTCACCGTCGCCGATCAGTTGCTCACAACCTCGCCGTTGCCGATCAGTTTCTCACCGTCATTTCAATTGCTCGCCGTCACTGTGTTAGAACCACCGTCGCTGTGTTCATCGCCATCACCGTCGCTGTCTTCATCGCCATCACCGTCACCGAAATCATCATTCATCGTCATCACAGAGTTCATCACCATTCAACATCACGGGAAGCATCATCATCACCATTCAAACGAAACAAACAACAAAATGATGAAAACAAAACAGGTTCGAACTTATCATATATGATTTCTTGTGCTTTCAATTTGGAAATGTTAGTTAGAAATGGTTTTGTTTAGTTTGGAACCTAATTGACAGTTTAATTTCGAATTGGGGAAAATCATCTCAAATTGACAGTTTAATTTCAAATTGGGGAAAATCAACTCACATAAATAGTTTAAAAATTGTATATGTCAGTTGAAAATGGTTTCAGAGTGTTCATTTGAAACATTAGCTGAATTGAAATTGATTATAGCTTAGGTATCTCATGGTTTTTATGACATTCAACCGATTTTTTATCCCAAAACCATTTTGCTTGGGAAATGGTTTCTGTACTTAGATTTGGAGTTAGACCCATCTCGATCAAACAACCACCGATGTACATGTACTGACTGCGTCAGATTTCAGACTGCATGCGTTTCAAAACAAAATGATTTTTCCTACCTCAAATGGAAGTTTGGTTTATAATTTCATGCAAGTTTTTGGAAATATTCAACAAAAATGGTCATGCTCTGATGTGGTTTCTGTTCATTTCTTGTATTTGGTATGTCTAGTTAAACTGCAGATATTTTTTTGTTTTGATTCATACTAACTGATATGCTTAGCAGTTTAATTTTTGTTAGTATTCATAGTATTGTCTGAAATTACAGATAAATAATATTTGATGTTATGAACCGGGATACACTGGTATTTTTGTTGAAGGAGCAATTTAATGCTTTCAATTCAATGATCACTTACGATGTGATTATTTAGTTATCTGTTGTATGCATTATTTGGTCTCTTGATGTGTTTTTAAGAAGTTAAAGATTGTGATTCTACTACAACTCTTCTTTCAACCTTTGTACTCCAAAACTATGCCAAAACCATTGTGCTGTGGAAATGGTTTTGGTGAGTTGTACTCCAAAACCATTAGATGTAACTTATATTAAAGAACGTGTGCCGCCAAAGAATTAATGTCAAATAATCACTGTTCTAGTTAGGTTATTGATAATGCTTACACTGTGCTCTTAAAAACAGAAGATTTTGTTTGATATAGATGCTGAAATCTGGGCCATTCATTATTTTTTTTATTAGAGGCACTTCAGGTTGTTAAAATAAAATTAAAGGTGTAGATCAACATTGGACTCCCTTCAGTTAAATTCTCACGGGTGAGAATCCAGGAGTGTATATTGATTGGATTTATGAGCAAGTAGATACATAAGTATCAGTGCCTTAAATTCTGTTAACTAATAGACTTAGACACTGGTGTGCAACTTGACAAAACGTTTTGCAAATTCAATTACTAGTATTAATTTAGAATTGTATTAAAACAAATAGTGTTAGAAACATTTACTCTTACTCTCTTTTCAACAATCACACTTTTATTAGGTGACATTCACGTGAGACTTTCAAAATGTGTTGAATACACATGCCTTAAAAAAAAATATGAATTTAGAATTATACTTAAAATGAGGGACTGACTTGACATTAATATATGCTTTTAGCAAACGTTAGGAAGATGGAATTATTTAGTAGGACGACAAAACAAAAGTGTATATATATTGAATTGGGGGGAAATGGTGAAATCAATTAAGAGAAATTGATCTCTTGATGGAGTTATTTAGATGGAGTTATCTGCTGTATGCATTATTTGGTCTCTTGATGTGTTTTTAAGAAGTTAAAGATTGTGATTGTGCTACAACTCTTCTTTCAACATTTGTACTCCAAAACTATGCCAAAATCATTGTGCTGTGGAAATGGTTTTGGTGAGTTGTACTCCAAAACTATTAGATGTATTTAATGGTTTTCTTTGCTCATGCAGGTGAAAAAAACTAAAGAGCTAGAGCCATTGCCATCATTCAGTTTTGGACTAACACAAATGGAGGAGGAGGAAAGGAATGTCACTGGTGGTGATAAAAATAAGAAGCAGTAAACAAGAGAGGCTAAGGGTAAAGAAAAAAAAGCAGGACATAAAGAAGATTAAAAAAAAGAAACAAGAGAATGAAGAACAATTGGAGGAGGAGCGGAAAGAACAGGCTAAAAGTAAAGAAAAGAAACATCAAAAAAGAAACAACAAAATGATGCACAAGATTTGAGAAGTATGGATTTGAGAATTGGAATTTGTTCAACAATATTAAGCGACTCAAGCAATAGCAAAAGAAAATATGTGGAGAAGGCAGCAACTTCATACTATGAAGAATTGCTTCAAAAGCTAACACCGGATTAGTGTTAATGTTTTTTTGTTATTGAGTTTGTATAAAGATGTTTATGAATGTTTGGATTTGTATCAAGTTTATGATGAATTTTTGTATAAAGATGTTTATGAATTTTGATGAATTGAAACAAACTTAGGGGTATGAAATACTGAAACCATGAGTGTGGTTTAATGGTTTTGATAGTGTTATATGTGAAACCAAAATAATTGCCTAATGGTTTTAAATGATGAAATTATTATTGGTACATGGTTATGTATGTGTTAAATTTAATCAAACAATTTATCTTTTAGAAAAACAAAACATAATCAGTTGGTTGTGTCTTTTTATATGTTTCCTAGTATAATGTTCATTTTATTTTATTTTTGGCCCAAGAATGTTCAATTTAATTTAATTTTATTAAAATTAGGGGTATGGAATATTGAAACCATAAGTATGGTTTAATGGTTTTGATAGTGTTCTATGTGAAACCAAACTAATTGTCTAATGGTTTTAAATGAAATTATTATTGGTACATGGTTTTAAATAATGATTAAGATGTTATGCACTGAAATTATTACTGAAACCATACGTATGTTTTAATGGTTTTGATAGTGTTATATGTGAAACCAAAATAATTGCCTAATGGTTTTAAATGATGAAATTATTATTGATACATGGTTATGTATGTGTTAAATTTAATCAAACAATTTATCTTTTAGAAAAACAAAACATAATCAGTTGGTTGTGTCTTTTTATATGTTTCATAGTATAATGTTCATTTTATTTTATTTTTGGCCCAAGAATGTTCAATTTAATTTAATTTTATTAAAATTAGGGCTATGGAATACTGAAACCATAAGTATGGTTTAATGGTTTTGATAGTGTTCTATGTGAAACCAAACTAATTGTCTAATGGTTTTAAATGAAATTATTATTGGTACATGGTTTTAAATAATGATTAAGATGTTATGCACCGAAATTATTATTGAAACCATACGTATGGTTTAATGGTTTTGATAGTGTTCTATGTGAAACCAAACTAATTGTCTAATGGTTTTATAACAACATATAATCATCAATACTTTTAAATAATTGTCAAATGGTAAATAAAATAAAATAATAATGAAAATCATTATTTTTAAATGGTTTTAAATAAAAAATATTACTGAAACCATAAGTATGGTTTAATGGTTTTGATAGTGTTCTATGTGAAACCAAACTAATTGTCTAATGGTTTTAAATAATGATTAAGATGTTATGCACTAAAATTATTACTGAAACCATACGTATGGTTTAATGGTTTTGATAGTTTTCAATGTGAAACCAAAATAATTGTCTAATGATTTTGTAATAAAACAAATGTGATAAACATTTAAATCATTATTAAGTAACCACTTAATATAAAAAATGATATTGCACATAACCACCTAAGAACTCCAAGATCTTCAATACATGTCGACATAAGAAGCCCCTGTTCTCAAACATACGACATGAACAACTAAAACTTTTGCTTCTAATGTCAACTGTGACAACCCTTTCACCAAGTCGATCATGATCTTCAAAACTTGGGAAAAGGTTTTCTTGAAGTTCTGCATCCAAAACATCGACATTGGAAGGTCCGTCATTATCATTATCAACATCATCATAATTATCATCAACCTTTTCAATTGTGAAAACTTTGAAAAACTTGTTCAACGCAGACCCTTTTGTTGTGTCCTCCTCATAATAGTATTTGAAGGAAAGGTCATACTGCCTGTGAATAAATGCAAAGCAAGCTGGTGTGTACTTGTTTACAACGGACCGCATCAGCTGACTGTTGGGATAATTATTTTTTGTTCTAGTGTTTGCAGCCTTGAAGTCCAACTCATCATGATTATCCCTCATTCTCTAAACCATAATGTTGAAATGACTAAAGAATCGAACAAGTGAATGGTCTGGCTGCAGAAATCCTCGAAGAAAAGCATTGAAAGACTCGCTTGACTGATTCGTTTTCAGACCAGCTGTAAAATGTAACTTGACCCAAGCTGAAGACCAATGCATACGATTTCCGTGAGTTTGGACAAGCCACCTAAAGTCTGAAGTAGGCCTTCCATTAAAACAATTTTTCATCATCTGATCCCAATTGTAGTCGAAATCTGATTCATCGTCTACATTTGAAACCAAATTAGTTAACTCATCAAAAAATGCATTGTTTGCACGAGAGCCGAGATTTTTCTTTGCATTCTTTGTCATGTGCCATGAGCAAAGCCCATGAAAAACACCTGGAAAAATATTTGGAATTGAACTCAACAACGCACTAGCCTGGTCTGTATATATCGTCTGTGCTTTCTTATTGGACATACACTTCAAGAATGTTGTAAACAACCAATCAAAAGTAGCTGCTGTCTCATCATACAATAGCGCATCACCAAATAAAACACTCTTACGATGATTGTCAAAACCAATAAAGAAAGGCATAAAACACTCTCATCATACAATTTTTCCTCTGTTTTTCTCATAAAACCTTAACAAATCATTAGAAAGGCATGAATTTAAACAAAACTATTTGAACACCAATAGAAATAGCCAAATATAAACATTATATCAGATATTTACAACACAAAACTGTGCTGAAATATAAGTTTACAGTGACTATGACAGTAATCACATACTACATCACATTTCTATATTGTGATATTCATCATCATATATTTTTTATACTTTCATTCACATCAAGTGAAGAAAAAAAGAACCAGCTGAACTTCATTTTTCTACCTACACCCAAAAGCTACAAGCTGGTCCAAAAAAAATAAAATCTTCCACACTAAGAAAAGAATGCAAAGAAAAAATATTATATGCTACTGTAAAAAAACAGAAGAGTAGATTCCGGGGACATTATCTGCAATCATCCCTCAGTAACATGTTCTTTGTGCACATTTGAATTTTAACACACACCTAGACCAAGCAAGCAGACAAGTAGTAGCGTTGGTTTGATAAAGACTCGGACACATATGACACAGACACCTAGACACTAGGCAGTTCAAAATGTACTCCTACCTATACTATCCAAGCAAGAATAAAATACAACATAATGAAAGTAAACACTAATTTAAAACCTGAGAGAAGTACAAACATAACGCACATAATGTACCTTATCTGATTTCTTATTTTGTGAATTGTTCTTCAACTTCAACATAGTCCTAACAGAGAATCTAGTGTTATATGCATAATTACCATAAAAATCTTCAATCTCTTTAATCGTTTTAAAGACTAAAGACTTCCATGATTCTTTATTGCTAGGGGAGTAACATTGAGAACTATCAACATGAATCAGTGATGAAGTTTCAACACTCAATTGTCCACTCTCAGATGAAGTTGATATCAAATCTATTGAAAACAACAACGAACACTATTAAGAACAAAGAACCATTAGATATGATAAATTGAAGCTAAATTGTTCCTTAACATATCAAATCAGAAATTGATCCTTATCCAATTGCTACAACTGAAGCTAAATTTGAATCACTAAATTGATCCTAAATCAGAAATTTGAACAGATTGAATTTGAATCAAAACCTAAATCAGAAATTTGAATTTAGTACCAAATCAAAACCTAAATCATATACATGATTACCTCTTCAAAATGCAGTATGAAATAACGTCGGAGTGCAATCAAGGAGTGGTTCACGTCGCCGTGAAATGGTTCACGAAGGTTAAAGCCGGTGAAATGGTTCACGAAGTATGTGTCAATTCTAGGAGAATATATCAGTATGAAATCACGTCGCCGGTGAAACCACGTCAGAGCGGCGAGCGGCAAGAAAGGGTGAGACGTCGGAGCGGCGAGCGGCGAGAAAGGGTGAGACGTCGGAGCAGTGTAAGCTGAGAGTGTGTGAAAGTGCAATCAGATTGTGAAAGTGCAATCAGATTTGGGGCGTAGGATTATTACAAGATCCGATGGTTGTGATTTCCTTATGCACGGTGCATAAGGAAATCCTTATGCACCATAACTTTTGCCGCAGGTGACCTGTAAGTTGTCAACGGTCACCAACCCATATGACTAATTTTCCCGGGAAAAGAAACTTTGATAACGTTCACATTTTGTGCACCTTTGCCAAACTATCCACAAAAATCTTCTAGATATGTGTCCCCTTAATTGATCTAAACCAAAAAATCCATTTATATAATCACATTTGACTGAAGTTTCTGAAAAAAGTATGTTACAATCGTACACATAACTAAGTCGTAATAATATTTAAATTAAGATTCAACAATTGTAAGATATGGTTCAGGCCATAATCTAATATAAAAGTTAAGTGACCAAATTCTTTGAGAGAGCATGTACGTAGACTTCCATGCTCTAAATATGAATACATTAAGAGATTCTAATCTTCTTATACAGTATTAATTATAATAGGTAAATATCTTTTATATTTAGTATGTATTTTTATTAGAATATGTAAATATATTTTATATTCAGAATCTGTAAAAAAAAAAAAAAGTATATCTTTTATATTTAGAATGTAAGATAATATATTTTGAAAGGAATATGTAAGATAATATTTTCTTGTTTATTTCATTGCATGAATATGTATATATACAACAAAAGTCTCGATTACTAAGTTGTTACTGTCTTGACTACGAGTCATTATTGATTTAACTATCAAGACATAAATATAAAAAGGATGCATATTGAAAGATATTTACATATTCTAGTAAAGATACATACTAAATATAAAAGATATATATTTTAATAATAAAAAATTGACAAAATATAGTTTAATAATATTGTTCCATATTACCATATTTTCACACCTTTGTGGGAAAATAACAGAAATGGATTGAAATTCGAAACCCAATAGACTGGTTAGTTAATTAGTCAATGTTGAATCTGGTTTATATAAATTAACCACTGAAATTGGAATTCACCATCAACTAATCATATCGTAGGTACAAATTAATTAAAGATGCATAAACATATGTCTAGAATTTTCATACAAGGAGTTATTTTCCTTGTGATTGCTTCAATGGTTGCAGGGTCAGAAAACAAGGCCATAGACAAAAGAAGCATCTTAGTTGGTGACTCTGAAGGTTGGCGTGCAGGCACTAACTACACCCAATGGGCCATCAAAAATAGCCCCTTCCACATAAATGACACACTTGGTATGTATCATCACAAATATCAATTAACTCGTAGCAGCGATACTCATATCGAAAACATTTTTGTTTTTTGACACTAACACAACACCAACGCATTTAATTATATTTAATCGCTTTGATTTTTTCAAATTATTATCAAAGGTCGCTGTATGTCCATTGTTTGTGAATATGTATTGATTTTTTTTGTTCTTCTTCATTTGATTGATGGATTAATTTTGGTTTGTGCATACATAAATAATGCAGTGTTCAAGTATCCCCCTCCAGGAAATTCCACGGTTGTTCCCAGCGTTTACTTGCTACCGAATATGTGGAGTTACACGACGTGTGAATTTAGAGGAGCAAAGTTGCTTGGTAGTGGTGATCAAGGTGGTGGTGAGGGCATAAAGATTGAGCTGAATCAGTGGAAGCCTTATTACTTTGCCTCTGCTGAAGGCAATGCCTATGACTGTATTGCTGGACTCACCAAATTCATTGCTGTTCCATCTACACGTTCCTTTTAATTTAGCCCGTTGCTCTTTTCATCCTCATGGCCCAATTGAATCAAGTTATTTCATTTTAAGGTAGTTGAATTCAAAATATAAATAAAATGGATGGTTTCAATCAGTTTTTTCTTTCCTGGAGTATCGAAAGAAAAAAATTATGTTTTTTATTTTGGTTTGTGCCAACTAGATAAAGATGATGATGTATTTTTGTCTTTGTTACTGTTTAAATAAAACTGCAGTGGGTTTTTTCTGGATGTTGATTTTGTAAACTGTATTCAGGACTTAACCATGAAGGATTATGAATGTTTGATGATTGATCAACTCACACCTCAAAATTGTTCATCTTATTGGAAATACAAAAATAACCGATCGAAGTTATGACCTAATCGTGAATGAAATTGAGATGCCTATAGAGCAATTGACATTTTCATTAGTTTAGGCCCAGGCTGAATCAGGAAAGGCTTACTATGCCACATATTACACGCCTATCGTAGATTTTGAAACTTCCCTATTACTTTGAGAAATGTGATCACATATGTGTGACTATATTCATGTTCTATAAATGGAAGATGATACATTAAAAATGACAGTAAACTAGTAAGAGGAAAATGCTGTTTGTCGGTACCTTCGTAAGAAAGTAACTGCTATATAATTGATCAGTTTAACCAATGTCGTGTTTTCTATCAAACAACAATTGAAAGTTTAATCACTCGATCTTAAAAAATACTATACATTACAACTTTGTGAGTTTGGTGATGCATTGGGTTTGAGACATATAACAGTCTTTTTAGCGAAACACTCACATTTAAAAGTGACGAGAATCATAATTAAGAGTAAGTTTCTTCTTGTCATTATTTGTGACAAGCTATTGACATATTGTTCTGTTGGATATAAACCAAAACAAAACCTTTGTTTGTTTAATTTCTAAAATATTACTTTCAAGTAGTTAATAAGTTTAAGTTCTAAAATTTATTCTTCAAGTGGTTAAATAGTTCTACGAAATGAAGAATAATTAGAGAACTCAAATTAAAATTCTTTTAAAACAATTTTTGAGTGAGATCTTCCTACTAAACTTTGAATTATAATGGCTCATTTCTGTTAAAAAATATATACATTTATTCTAAGTTAAACCTCAATATAATATGGGTCAAGAATTCATATTTCAGCTATTAAAAGTTTATTCATTCGGCCAAGGTTTACCCGGATTGAACCCATGTGTCAAAGGTTATGAAGCACACACGTCAGACGTTGATCTACTAATCACAACGAGTGTCGCACGACGATCTTGATGAATTTTCTTCTAATTCTCCTAAAGAGTGTTGGGTCACACCGAGAAACCTGGAGGATTATCACATTAGATCAAGAGCAATCATACAAAGAAAAATGAACATCACATTTTAACCTAAAATTAAACCTTAAAGCGTTAAATTCTCTCATTTATATAGTGTTTAACCTACACTTTTTCGTTTAAAGTGGGACCCTAACTCACATTTGATATACGAGGAAAAACCCCATTATATAAGGACCTCTTTCACTTAGAAGCAAGATAAACATATATGTACAACCTCGCACTCACCTCATCTCTCGCAGACTTGAGAATTTTAGGGCTTTCATAAACACCACCTCACCAAAGAGCTACCAGCGGTCGTCCTTTGTCGCGCTTCAACGTCATTCAAGATCTACTCTAAATCAAGAAAATTTGTTAAAGACCGCCTAGTCAAGATTGGATAGTATTTATTTGACTTAAATCAACGTGAGAGCAAAAAGGTTGTGAGAGTATTCACACCAAGTATTATTCTCCTATTTTGCACTAAACTCCTTTTTTTTAAGAATATATTCCCCTATTTTGCACTAAACTCCTTTTTTAGGTTGTGAGTATTCACACCATGTTATTCCCCTATTTTGCACTAAACTCCTTTTTTTTAGGAATCTTTTGCACTAAACTCTTGAATGTTAGTTTTTGTAAATGTGACAATTATTTTTTAATAGATGAATTATATTAGGGTTAATAGTGCTTTATCACCTGTAATATATGTCATTTTTGGTTTTCCCCATTGTAAAATATTTTTTTTGAATTTTATCCTTGTAATTTGATATTTTTTTGATTTTGGACCTTCATGGAAAATTTCACCCCTGTAATTTGAGCAAATTTAGGTTTACCCCCTTGTAATTTGAGCAAATTTCGGTTTACCCCTTGTTAATTTGAGCAAATTTCGGTTTACCCTCTGTCATATCTTCGATTTTGTACAGTCAAAATTCATGAAGGTCCAAAGCCAAAAATCTTCAAATTACAAGGACGAAATACAAAAAAAATATTTTACAGAAAGTAAAACAAGAAATGACATATATTACAGGGGATAAAATACTATTAAATTTTAAGTCACTCAATAAGACTCACTTAAGTCACAACATTTAAGTGTCCTATAAGACTCACTGACACTTAAATGAGGCAAGCTGATCAAATGCTGAACTGTGTATGCACATGCACTAGGTTGAATGATCAAATATTTGGTTAGGTGTGGACAAAATAACATAAATCTAACTTTCGTACAACCGTTGTAGTGTTGCTTACGGAGAGATTCAGCTGTATCTTAACCAAACAGAAAAAACCGTACAATCTTGTTTGTACTTGCAATTTTGTTGATTATTCTGCCACGTAATAATATTGCTTGCAACTTGCAATAAGCTTTTTCCTCGTTATAGTGGGGTATAATAAGAAAAAGATGAATCGGGTATGTGCTCTATAAAGACCAATTTCCTAATTGGGCCATGTTGGCGTGGAGGCTCCAAGCTCTTGCAAGTTGCAAATTCATCATTTTCCACTCTCAATAGGAGAATAAAGTTGGAAGAGTTTGAAAAGAGCATAGATACAAACAATAGAGTAAAAATAATGTATTATTTTATATTAAATTATAGGTAAAAAGAAATAATAGAATTCTATATTTTTGAATGATCCAACTTAAAATGCTTTGCTTAATTAGTTTCAAAAGAACTAGGGACTAGACTGAAAAATCTATGTTTTGTGCCCTTCCTTTGCAAATCAAGGGAGAAACAAAAATGTGTGGATTTCATCGGAAATGGATTTGGTGCAGTAAAATACAACACAGTTTTTATCTCTGCCATTGGATTGGTTTGACAAATTTAAAATAGTATCATCTAATAAAGATTCAATGACCAAGATTGAAAACTTTGTGAAATTGTGTTGTTTAACTAATCCGATTTCATCATCGAAATTCATTTAATTTCCTCTCTTTTTAATTTAGTCAAATATATTGCCATTAAATATTGATCATTACATTACAACATTCCATTATTAAGTTAAGGGGTCTCCTTAAGTTAATAGCTATTTTTCGAATTCATCATTACAGTTGAATGTATAAATTATTATAAAGTTCATCATGATAATTGTCACCTCAAAACATTACTTTTTTTTAGGGACCTCAAAACATTACTGGTAACCAAATAGTATAGTACTCAAGAAGTACATACCCACGCCAAATTGGAAAATAGGATTCAAGCAAAAATTATTTATGATGTACTGTACTTTTGTTTGTTTATTAAGCCGCGTTTTCTACAGAAGTATATACTTGGAAAATTTGTAGTACAATATTCATCTATTCACAAATATAAAACAGTAATAATTAATAAAAATAAATCACTGTTAAAATTAAAGTATCAATGCTTGCCGGCAGTAAACATATAATATGCTTAGCTTAGCCACATTAAAAAAGAAAAATAGTACTAACAATCCAGAAAGAGAATTGAAATCTGAGTTTGTAGGACAAAATCCAAATTAAATTTCCTTAAAATAAAGTAATAACAGAAAGAAAAAAAAATATGATCATGATTATTGATACAATTTTTTTTTTGTGTGAACATGATTATTGATATCGTTAACTAATTAATTCAAAGAAAACTAGAGTTATGAGAAAAATTAGAAGAAACATATTCCCTAACTTCTCTTGCAATAACACCTCTCATCACATCCCAAAACTCAGTCGGAACATTTTCCGGCGACACCGACGGCGAAGGAAATCGATGATCGCCAACCATTTCCTCCCTATCTTCCACACCATTCCCCGGAGGAGCAAGAGTCAACGCAGTCAACGGATCATCCTCCATCTGAAAAGCAAACTGACCAGAACAACTTCCACCTTCGTTACCACCGTTAACACCTCCAGCAACCGTGACAGAACCACCACAAATACCACGACCACCGCCACAACCTGCTCTACGCTTAAGCGTAGAGTTCCAATGATTCTTGACAGCATTATCAGTTCTACCAGGTAAAAGCCTTGCAATGGTAGCCCAACGGTTACCATATTGAGCATGTGCTGCTATGATTGTTTCATCTTCTTGTGAAGAAAATGGACGGTGCTCCACCGTAGGACTCAGCTGATTACACCACCGGAGTCTGCAAGATTTTCCTGACCTTCCTTTTATGTAGCGGCTGATGAGTGACCAGTTTCTTGCTCCATGTTGTTCAACCAGTCTGGTTAAAATTCTGTCTTCTTCTGCACTCCATGGACCTTTGATTCTGTCTAGTTTGTTTTGGTTTGTTGGGTTTGATTCTGATGAACATGAGTCTGATGATGATGTTGTTGTTGAAGAGCTTCTATTCATAGCTTCAAAATTCATATTCATATCCATAGTGTTATTATTTGAGTGAGTGCTTATAACGTAACTTATATAGTAATAGTGAATTTATATGTTAGGAAGTAGTAGCAAATTGGGAGTGAAGTGTTAATTGTGTTTATATATGAAGAGAAGGAGGGTGATTTGATTTGATGATTAGTTAAATAAATAAAGGTGCATGCAAGAAATATAATAATAAATTAATTGGTTTGGGATATTGTTAGGGTGTGGAGGGTACTTTCCAGGAAACTAGGCTTTTGTATAGTTGGTGGGTGTGGAGGGAGGGTCTAACTAAATACAATGACTCTGTAGATTAGATGCGATTTGATATGCGTGTGTGTGTGTGTGTTTATTAGAGCAACCTTTCTGGCTGGCACACTCTGATCCAGGTTTGTCTTTTTTCTTTCTTTTTCTTTTCACTATTCTGTCCTCTTTGAAATTTCCTCTCATCTTCATTTATTTATAATAATCCATTTTGCACCTCTTGCTTTCTGTTTCATCAATTAAATGTGTAGTATAATAATAGTATATGACTTCTCAACTGTTTTAATTCAAAGATTCATGTGTAAATTGGTAACTATTGACTAGAAAAATTACCATTTGCAAGTGAAACTATATTCAAAAGTAACTTATTACTTTTTGTCTTAATGCTCGGTTGTAGAGAAATACATTAGAGTTTAATCGATAAGTAAAGTTTAACAAAATATTGTTTGATTCAAGCCCTAAATCGTTTGAAGGGTTTTTCATTAAATAAAATTCATAAATTATTTGATTCTACCAATTGGTTAAATTATGATCACATTTTTAAGTTTGTTTTGTACAAATGAATAATTTGAGTTATAAGAATTGAAGACTTATTGTTATTTGGTCGTTATCTACTTACTGTTTTAGCACTTATAATGATAACAGTTAGGCAGAACTTTGGAGTTAGAATATATTAGAGTAACCTAGCTCACATATAAACAGTCCAAATTAATAATAAACCAAATTAAGAAGAGCTAGGTATAGGTTCGGTACCACATTTCACAGCTGTAGATTATAAGATTAGAATGATTAAGTAACTATAGACTAATAATGCAAATATATACGAGTCTGTATACGAAGGAGCAAGAAAGATAGCACAAAAATAGAAATGAAAGAGGGTATATAAATCATAAAATCATTCTCGTACTGAATAAGTAGGGCAGGGAAATTAAGACGGTGAGTGAATACAATAGTATTAGGGTAGAAGTAGTAGTTAATGGACAATTTTGTTGGGTGCGTTTAAAACATGACATGACAGGAAAAGTTGAGCTGTTTGACACACAACAAACGTTTTTTTTTTAAATGTTTACTAACAAACAACATAAAATTTTAAAAAAATGTATTTGCAAGTGGGGTCGAAAGTCTTTTTGACTACTTTTGTTTATGTTGTTGAACATATACAAGTATACAGCTGTAATCTTAAAGCCAAACTCGTCTTTCTCTCATCTCAACTCAAGTCTATCTATAAGCAACCAATTATCAAAGGCAAAGGAAAGTACTCACTCATAGTGCTCATCACCAATTATGTTTTACATGAGGCCACAAGCTGCAAAAGCAAAACCTCTATTAAGATAATCATTGTTTTGTAAAGAAAATTTAGAATGAGGGAATTAAAAGTTTTCACATAGATATTAGTATTTATGTAACGATATTAGCGGAGCTTGAACTTAAAACTTGTGCAAAGATTTCACTCTAATAATTGCATATTTTAGATTGACGATACTTTGCAAAATAACAATGTCGATGTAGTATATGTTTGTTTCTAGAGTAGAAGTTCACTTGACACACATTCAATTTGTTATCGTAACTCATGGCTTCTATAGTTTTACGGTAGAATGTCATCAAAACTTAAAAATCTATGTTTCAAAGCAAAACAAAACACACTAAAAATTTGATGAATCTTTAAAATATAATTTTTGTCAAAAATTTAAGTAATTCATCATGTATATGCTACTCCATCTTATCACCAATTTAAACATGCACCTTGTTTAAAAAAAAAATAACAAACACTTATATTAATGAAAATTGGGGATAGCTCACTCATTGACAAAGTATCATTTCTTAATTATTAATATGTTATAAAATATTATCTCCGTCTTTATATGTAATAAAACAGTGTTTACATATAAGGACATATAAGGACGAAGGAAGTAGATCTACTAAAAAAATTGACAAGGTAAAATCCAAGAACCGAGCAATAAGATAATTGGTGGTTTAAGAGAGAAATATTGAATTGAATTACTAGAACTCTTAACAAACTAGATTAACAAACTTTTGATTAAAAAAAACGATTGTTCCAAAAAAAGCCATAAAAAGAGCAGTTTGAAATATAACTTCAACGTCCTCCACGTAAGAAGGGCCCACAACCAGGCTGTAAGAATCTCACGTGATATTCAAGTTGAATTCGTTTGACTTTCATGGCTCTAATCAACAATTAATCCGGGTGGGGCCCATAACTAATTCTAGCGCGTGACCTCATATACTCAAACCACCCGTAGCTCCGTAGAAGCTCCACGTTTCGTTAGTACAAATGTACAATTCTGTACACACAAAAAAAAAAGGAATGAATTCATGTAATTATCATAATATTTGTTCCAGTGAACTTTTATGCATGGAATTAATGCAAGTATATTTGAGATAGCTTTAAATGTTTCTTCCCCGTGAGCTTAGTTTAGTTGTATGTAGGGATTGGGATTTGAACCTCGGACGTCTTATTTCTCTATAATTAATTGTGTGAGCTCTAGCCACTAAATTACTTAACAAAAAAAAATATTTATTTAATCCCTACATTTTTATCACTTTTTGATATTGGTCTTTACACTTTTTTTTGTTTGGTTTAGGTCCATGTAGTTTGTAAAAAATTTGGTTCTAGTCCCCCGGTTGGTTCACGGTTAAAAAAAACATTAAAATTAACGGAGTGTCACGTGGCTTAATTATTCCACGCCACGTGACAAGACAAAATTTTAAAATTAAAAGAGTTCAAATTATAATTGTTTTAAATTATTAATATTATTCATATTTAATTAAAAAAAAACGTCGTAAATAAAGAGGGATTAATTGGGAGTCTAATTTCTACTTCTTCATGTAAAATTCATCACCACCACCATTAACACCATGTTTGCTTCTTCTTCTCCACCCATCTTCATCAACACAACTCCAATTTCACCTTCTTCTCTTTCAATTCATAATCCACCAATACCTAACAATTTCATCTTCTTTTGATGAGACTGTCTTTGCACTGCATATTCATATCGGTTCTTTTTCATCTTTTATTTGCAGAATAATAATTTTTATCAAGTGATACAATGAAGCATAGTACAAACCTTTAACAATGATAAAAAAAAGTTACACTGATAACAACAAAAGAATATAACAAAACTTTAACGGTGATTCGCAAAACGTCCTTTTCCAGAAGCTATTTTACAGGAAGTCAGCTTAGTGACACAAAAATTATGATTTCCAAACATGATTCTTTCAAAACAAACATAAACAACAGTGAAAACGCGAACGGAAATGACATTTGAAATGCAAACGGAAACAGAGTTGAAACTTCATGATAAAGGTCGAAATTAATTACGATCTGAGTGTTCAATCACGGTTTTGGATTTGAGGTTCAATTTCAAACCCTAAAATCCATGCTTCCCTCTATGTAAATGTTCAATCATGTTTTCCCCTTTCTTTCTTAAGTCTCGTTTATGTTGTTTTTTTTCTTTATTTTCATTTTTAAAATTTTGTGCATTTAATTGACTAAATATTTAAAGATTAAATTTGATGCACACATTTCAATAAAGTATTTGAGTAAATTACACTCCTCTCCTCTCAAAGATGTTTGAATTACACTCTCATCTCTTCTTATGTTAAAATATACACTCCCCTCCCTTGAAAAATAAAATTTATACTCTCATTTCCTATAAGATGTTTGAATTACAACCTTCTCCCTTAATAATTAAATATGCACTACATTTTAATCTATTTTAACATAAATAATTTTTTTTATATTATATACTAATTTTGAACCACCATTTTAAAAAATATATATATATTTCTCTATAGTTTAAATGTCAATGATAATTAAATTTAAATATTTTGGTATTAATTTTATAATTTAGAGTATAAAATTAACTTTTAAACAACCATATTTTAGTGTCTTTGATAATTTTTCAAATACTTAAATTTTATTTTGAGTTTTTTTATATTTTATAATAAGGTTTAAAACTATATCATAATGAAATTGTGAAAAAATAAAGAAAAAATATGTATTCAAATTTTGGTTATATTAAAATAGACTTGCAATACTATTTGTTTTCGAAGTATGTTAGATTATTATTTTTTTCTAGATTATTAGAAATAAAAAAAAAATTATTGAGGGAGTAAAGTGTATATTTTAACATAGGAGAGAGGAGAATGTAATTTATGTTTCTCTTAAGGGAGAGGATTGAAATGTTTTCTAATATGTTTTGAATAAGAGAGGAGGGAAGTGAATATATTAACATAAGAGGGGAGGGGAGTGTAATTCAAGTATTTTTGAGGGGAGGGAAGTGTAATTTACTCAAAGTATTTATATATTGGAATCATTAAGACCATCTCCAATGGGAGGGTCTTAAACATTTAAGACCCAGTATCTATTAGGTACCCCATTAGGGAGAATCTTTTTCAGGATCTTGTAAGACCCGGGGTCTTATTTAAGACCCCAACTTTAAACGGGACCCGCACTCTTTTAATATTAAAAACTTGAAATGCTAATGATGTAAAGTTATTGATAGTTGATTAGTGGGTCTCGTTTGAGAACTTTGTGTGAGATATGAGTTGGAGGGACCGCGTGTTTATTAGGTACTACTATTAAAAAATTATAAATGAGTGATGTGTACGTGTGAGACCCATTTAAGTACCAAAAAATAGGTGTTTCTATTGTGGATGCTCTAACTTATGTCTTGAGGACAGAAGTTAACATTTCTCTAATATAAATAATAATACTAGTTAAAAACAATTTTTAAATTTGAATTCTTTTGAATTTAAAATTGTATCTATGAGTGTGCCACGTGGCATGGAATAATTGGGTCACGTGGAACTCCGTTAGTTTTGATGTTTTTTTTAACAGTGACAAAGGGACCATAACCAAATTTTTTACAAACTGCAGAGACCTAAACCAAACAAAAAAAAGTGTAGGGACTAATACCAAAAAGTGATAAAACTGCAGGGATCAAAGACACATTTAAGTGTTTGAGATATCGAGTCTGGTTGGTAACACAATTTCGAGATTATAATTTATAGTTTATATCCTTTAAGCTCTTTGATTGAAGTCACTAAATTTAAACATGTCTTGTAGTCTAAATTTTAATATTATTTGCTATATTGTAGTCTTGTAGACGTCTCGAACTCCTTTTGTTAAACTTAATCTATGTTGGTTCGTAATTCTTTACTCTCATAAATGTAGCATGAATTTTTACATATTTATCTCTCTAATATGAATTTGACGAAATCATATCAATATTATGATGTGTTGATCAAAATTATTTAATAGTAACTAATAATAAAGTGGTCAAGGAAACCACAAGCAATAAAAAAAATGATAAATGAGAAGAAGAAGAAAATGAAGAACGAACACAATGATATTTGTTTACTTAATTCGACCTAAATTGACATACGTATAAAAGGGAGAGTAACTTTGCAATCCACTATCAATGAGTTTGTTATAAAGATATACAAAGGTTACAAGAAATTAGTCTTTAATAATAATTCTTAGTTTCTACCTTTTTCCAAGTCTTTTCCCTTAAACAAAAGATTTGATGATTTTCACTCATCGTGTTTAAAATGTTTCCCAATCCAAAATTCTATGACAACAGTATTCAATTGTTAGCATTTTAATTCCTAAAAATTTCCTCTTTTGATAAGTTATAGTTTGTCTCACTTCTATCTTATAGGCATTGCTCGATTCGCCTTGCGCTTCAATAAACCGACTCGCGACTTATCATACTTGTTGAGCAAGAAAATGATACAAGTGAAGAAACCACCTCATAGGCTCATACACCTTTCGCTTCAGGAAACAGCCTTGATGGCCGTCTAATTTATCGAGCAAGAAAGTTGGCTTGCATTCCGACTTTCTTGAAATAAGAACAGCGATTTAGAGTAAAAATTGTCTAGTGTTTTTCAGAGAGTGCTGTCAACAAGATTTTAAGTCACAACATTCTCAAAAGAAATAAAGAATTCTATTTACGGAAAGAAATTTATAAAAAAGAGTTATATGAGACCGATACATAAAATTAATTTTAGAAATATATTTCATCACCTCTTTGTAAGTCACACCATATTATTTCCTTATTTCGGTGCAGTGGATATAATGTTTGAGTCTCATGGTAGTGTTGAAATGTCTGTATATTTTTTAACTATTTTAATATAGAGAAATGATAACCGATGTCCCCGGGACATTGGTTAAAGATACTAAAAAAAAATTATATACTAGTTAATGCATTAAAATTGTGTAATTAATTTATAAAATGTCAAAAACAATTTTTTTTATAGTAATAATTTTATTTTATAATATGTTTAACTAGTGCCCCAAAGACGTACATTCTCAATCTTATGTTCAACCGTGAATAATTAATGACTTTGAAAATTGTGTTAGCTACATTTAATGGGTTCAGCCCTTATATTTGTTTTTTGACAAAGTGGGATCTCTCACTTAAAGAAGCATGCGTTTTCTATATGTAAATGGAACTCTTTTTGCATTTCTTACACTACTAACTACCAAGTGTTTATTACAGTACCGTATCATATTTAAACAACACATACACCTTGTGCTCCATGATAAAAAGATTAAGCACCCGACATGATGGGATGGCAGTTTGATGACATTAATGTCACTGTGACATTAAATCTGGATCACACAACAACCAAGATAGATGTGTTGTGTGGTCCAGATGCAATAACAATATATGTTGTGTGGTCCAGATTTAATGTCACGGTGACATTAATGTCACCAAAGTGTCACCCGACATGATGGTAGTTTTTTTTAAGACTTGGGACATGAACTTGACCCATATAACCATATACTCAAATCTTAACGGGTGATACGACAAATTAGTACATAAGTTGTAAAGAAAAACAACTCTTAACAACACTACTGCGGACAACTCAGCGAACCCACGTGTGAATAAAAATTGAACTGCAAAAAAAAGAAAAAACCATGAGTGTTTAGAATATCTAAGTAGGCGTATGAATCGTCTGTCAACACATAAACGATCCAAGGTCCAACAACTCCCTAAAAAATATCAGCAAGCCAAAGCGCCCTTTCAGGACATCCTATCGGAGTCCATATCAATGAACTAGCGACGGAACTCAGTCCACCTACGACATACAACCGCGACAAATTAACAAGTTCTAAAGATACGTTAATGACTACCACCGCCAACACGAAGCGACTACGCACCAAACTCTTTCGAGCAACATCTGGCGAATCAAATCCACATAGATGAAACATAACTTTTTGAAACTAAATCTTAAATCTAGAAAATCCACATCAAAATCAAATCAAGATCCGAATCAAACCTCCACAAGCTTAATCTTTCTGAAAACAAAACACAAGAAAAAACAAACAAAACATAAAAAAGCAGCGAACACCAAAAGAAGCTCGGAGCAACACATCAGAATCGTCGCAACGGCGTCGACGATCGACCTAAGAACCTCCATCTATCTGCGAACACATATGAAGATTCATCGACCACCGACGCACGAAGATCCATCAACCACCAGTGCCACAACCAAACAGATCTGTGCACTCCAAGAAGACAGCATGAGCTTCCGTCGAAAGATCATAACTCCTCCCCTCTCCTCAATGCATCAATGGCTACAAGACCATACCGCTCGTAACCTTCAACCAACATCTAATTCTTTATTGACGAACCACAACCTCTAACTCTATGAAAGAGGACGACGAGATTCCTCCAAGGTACGATTTGATCTATTCACATATTCGCTTTTATAATTATTTGTGTCATGTGGTATCTTTTACATGTATTCAGTTGTTTCAACCATTCACTCAAGCTCGTCGGACGCCATTCTCTTGATCACCTCAATTCACAAATGACAATATAAAAAATATTTACATTGACAATATATACAAGTTAAATCATATATTGCGTCACAATTTATGTGAAGGACCAAACCACATAACTAATTGATTATCATAAATGAATACGTTTGTACATTTTTTTTTTGTGGTGATTAAACAAGTTCACTATATAATTGATTTTGGTTCCAAACGTAATATGATGGGACCGGCCATAGATACTTTATTTAGCTTTTTGGATTCACTTTCTTCTCAACAACTTGCTCAATGATACATTGATACCGATACCGATACCAATACCAATCAAATTCTTAGTACAGAAAACATATCTCCAAGATTATTAAGAAAAAAGGAAAAGGGCTTGTAAGTTAGTTGGACAATTTGACACAAAAGCATATAGAACAAATAAGTTAAAGCACGGTCGCAAGCTAAGCCGCCCTCGTGGCATAAATTAATGAATTCTGGAGTATTGTGGAAATAATATAGAAGCAGTTAGGCAGTTTTTATACAAACAGCTGGCATTAAACTCTAACCCACCGACTTTTTTGAGTTATGTGGGCTGTGGCTTCCACTTGTTGCAATCGTCTTTTAACGTGTGTCGTGTCGTGTGTTGTATTGTAATCCTGTAAATGGAAAGCGATACATCATAACACGACACACATCAAAGATGATAATCATTGTATTGTATGATGTTGCGAAAGATGAGGATGATAATGCTAACTTGTGATAGTTATGAATTATGATTTATACGTGATAGAGGAGCAGTTGCAAAGTGGGGTCTAGAGTTGGACCATGATATATTCTCTGTTTCATGCACATTTAGTTTATGTGAGAAAAGATTATTGTACCTTATAGTTTAGTATTAATGAATGGGTCCAGTATGCCCCCTTCCAACCTATTTGCCGGTCGAGTTGCAATACATCTTCCCGCGTGTGCTAACTGCTTTGTTTTATTCATCCAATAAAATAGTCAACCGCTACTACTTCTACATAGTTTAATTATACTGCCTACCGTCCACTTAACAGTGTGATTAATTCAGTGAATGCTCTGGCCTCTGCTCTCTTGATTTTATTTTTGCACCTGCGATTCATAAGTATAATTAGTGAGGACTTTACGTATATGTTTACACCGTTAACACATGGTAATTAGGCTTTTAGGATTTTTAATGAGATTAGTTGACACCGTTTTATAGTTGAGTTGTCATCCAAATGAAAAGCTTTAAAAAAAATAAAAAAATTAGGAGTTATTTTACCAACAACACTCTATCGGTATGTTTTGTCAAAAAAAACACTCTATCGGTATGTTTTCACCATTAAGATATATGCTTAGAGAGTTTAAAAAACATGCTTCCACGTTATAGCTATTTTTTTTTGTCAAGTAGTATCAGGGACAATTCAAATGCTACGTGGCTTAAACAAGGGTTTTAAGTTTGAAAATTTTAAATTGAAAAAAATTCAAAATATTTTAAGTTACTTATAAATAAATAAAAATAATATATGTAATATGAAAACTTATGAATGAATGTTTCTTAAGTTGAGTTGATAAAAGTGAATGTCTCATTTTTCTTTATTCAAGGTTCAACTCTTGACTCCAAGAAATCAATAATTTATTTTATTTATTATCATAAAATATATGTAATTTTTTTATTGTAAAAGGCCCCATAATAAAAATTGATTTAAGCCTCTAAATCTGTTGGACCGACCATGAATAGTATAGTAGTTAAAAATCATCTTTTAAGGTGAATAAGTAAGGTATCCGAAACTCAAACTCAAACTCATATATACATTATGCAATGTTCCTATCGATCGAGTTAAGATCACAATGACACATTATAGCCATAATTTAATCAAATATTAACAACATATATGTTTGTTAAAATACATTAGATGATAATATAATAAAATATCTTGTTGAATAACGATTTAGTCCCCACACATATATTTCAATTTGGTCATTTATGTTTCAAAATGTTAACACTATGAATTTTATCTATAAATTCAGTAAATTCATCATCAACTTCAAAGAGACTTTATTGTAAAAAAAAAATTCAAAGAAACTTAGATATTCACCATATCATAATCCAATTTTGTTAGAACGAGTTCAAGGCGTAGGTTTTGTTACTGGAGAAGAGGTTATAAATTGAGAGTTATCATGACCGCTGCTTCAGACTTATGGAATACTACTATGGGATCTACGCAAAGTTGATAATTACGAGTGTTACGAGGAATTTAATTGGAAAATTCAATGTTAAAAAGGAGGAAATTCGTTAGCTCTTTGTTTAGTACGAATTCGTGAAATGATGAAATCCATTAAAATTATTCAACAATTTTTCGAAGGATTTCCACATGGGCCATATGAAAATTTAAAAATCTGCTCCTTCGATAGAGAAAAGGAGTGAGAATGGAATGATTTTGAACATCCATTGATAAAAAATCGTCTTCAAAGAAATCTAGATTTTCAAAGAAATTTGTTATTTTTCGTTCATCCTCTTTTCTAAGAGGTCGTTGTCCAAACTCAATCATTTAGATCTGAAGCAAAAAAAAAGGATTTCAACCCCTAACAACAAAAATAATTTCCTTCAAAATATAAAAATTGTGAAAATCAAAATCCAGAAATTGTTCATCTTTGAAACAAAGAAATTGTCCCTCTTTACCGTAGCTATGGTTTTCTCCATTAATTCTTCATGACTATATGATCAGCAAATACATGAGCAATTCAACTTAAACAACATTTTCTCTTAAAAAAATAATAAACAATATTAGAAAAAAGAAGGAAAAATTGATAAACTGCTATTAATAACAGCGATACTTTTGTAAAAAAAAATAATATATATATTAATGATTATTTTACAACTTTCATGTTATTTAAATTTTGTCCTTTGAAATTACAAAATCAAAATATTACCGTTGAGTTTAGGGGTGTTCGCGGTGCGGTTTGGTTCGGTTTTGAGCATAAAAGTCATCCAAACCGCGAGATAAAAAAGCATGCGGTTTGGTTTGGTTCGGTTGATTTTTAAAAAGTCATCCAAACCAAACCAATGCGGTTTGGATTGGTTCAGTTGGTGCGGTTTATTGCGAGATGAAAAAAATATTACATTAACTCTAATATTGCCAACTTGTTACAAAATAAACGTAGGACATTTTATTTGTTATTTACATGATAAAATATTGCATAGATCTTAAACTTTTATTTTCAATACCAACAATATATTGTTCTGTCTTAATATAGTCATGTATTACCTATGTCATAAAGTGACAGATCATACCACCAAAGTTATATGGCTAATCAAAATAGGTAAAAGTATAACTAACCAGATTAAAATCAAACACAACTCATGTCAAAAATCAAATATGACCGATCGAAGCACAATTAAACAAAAATATCATGGAATCATTATCACTCATTACTCATAAGAGGAAGCAAAACAAGTGTATAAAATTACATACAAATTATAAAGTCACTCATCACAACATATATAGACAATACATAAAGTTACATACAAATTATAACTAACCAGATTAAAACCAAACAAAACTTATATCAAAATAGGTAAAATTAAGAAGAAACAAATTATTGAAAATGAATTGAAGGAGATGGAAAGGAATTAGAATCAAACCTGATGGTGCAACAGTGGAAAAATCGAATCAAAAGAGATTATTCTTGGGCTGATACAAGTTTAAGTAATATTGATTATTCTTGCGGTTTGGTTTGGTTTGGTTCGGTTGTTGAGATGCAAACCGCAAACCAAACCAAACCGCGCGGTTCAATGCAAAAGTCATCCGAATTTATCCGAACCAAGTGCGGTTCTTTGCAGTTTCGGTTTGGATTGGTTTGATTTGCGGTTTTTCTATTGGGTTGGTTCGGTTTTCAACACCCCAAGTTGAGTTGACATTTGTTGGAAAAAATAAAATAAACATGTTAATAAAATTTAAAATAAAAAATCAAACAAGTTAATATATGAATACTATGACTTTCTGACAATCAAAACCTTAAACTCTCAAATTTGTCGGTCTTGATTAAGGATTTTTTTTTTCTTTGGATTCAAAATGTTGATTTAAGATGGTTGAATTAGTTTGGGTTTTTGGAATTGCAGGAGGAATTAATTTTACGAAGAAAGACAAAAAACAAAGGGATTTCTTTGGTAGTTTTGGGGTTTTCTTTGAATGTCTTGATGAAGATTATGAAGTCATAGGTTCCTTGACACATTATGTGGAAAAAAAAATAGTATCAACATTTTTAAATATAGAGGATCGAAATGGAGAGAACAAGATAAATGCTTGAACCATTACCTCAAATTAAGAGTCAGGATCATATAAACAATTTTGCCACACACGCCGATGGTGCAAAGAGTTTGTACGAACTATAAATTAATTGTACCGTAAAATCATTAATTTTTTGTTTACGACTTTTATCCTAACTACTTTTAAAGTCACACATACGGATTGTTGTGACGTTTTAACTGTGATTTTTTATAAGGTGATGCACTAATCCTAAAAGGTAATTAATTGTACTGATCCTAAATTAGATCTTTGAAAAAAATTCTTAACTTTTAGATTCTTTGATCAATTGGATCATGTCAACCCAGATAAATTGAAAGGGGAGATTTCTTTTCCCAACTTTCTCTCTTCTCTTGCACCCTATTCAAATTATACATTCGAATAAACGAAGGGTTTTGAGGGTGTTTGAACGTGTTTTAGGGGGTGTTTTACGCCTTGGGATTATAAAATCTGAAAATCCAAAGGCACATGAGATTAGAAGAAAATAGGGTGGGAAAAGTAACAACTATCAAAAGGATTGAGTGCGGGCTTTTTCATTGTTTTAGTTTTCTCTAAAACTTGGTTTACCAAAGATTTCTTCTTGTTGAATGGGTCAAATATGGGAAAGTTAATCCTTGTACCCCTAGAATTAGTCATTTACCCCTATAAAACATAAAAAAAAGACTAAAGTGTATGTTTGACCCCCTATCTTTTAAAAGGCTGCGATTTTTGCCCCCTATGAAAAAAATGACAAAAGTGACCCCCTATGTTTAGGGAAATATACTCTTTTGACCTCCTAACATAAGGGAAATATGATCTTTTGACCCCTTATCTTCTCAAAAAGTTGCGATTATGACCCCTTTTTTTGAGACACGTGGCGTCTTTTCAGCAATTTTGGAACGAAAGGGGCCAAAATAGAGGGTCAAAATCGCAACTTTTGAAACTTAAGGGGTGAAAAGTGCACTTTAGCCTAAAAAAATGTCAATTTAGTAAAAGAGACCGTCATAGCCCAATGGGAGAAAATGACTTCTCAATACGATGCCATTTTTTAATTGGTCGAATTTGGGGGAATATATGTGGGCGAGCTCGGCAATCTACGAGTCCGATATTCATTACTCAATAACAAAATATGGGTATTTCATCGACCAGTTTCATATTGTTGACAAATAATTTATTATACAAGTGTGTTATATTCTTAAAAAAAAAAAGTGTGTTATATTGTTGACAAATAAATAATGACCTCTAACTATAGCTTTCGGGCCTTTTGACTAAGATCAAGTGTAGTATATGTTCTTGTCAATTTAAATCTAACTCTTCCTCCAAAAAGAATAATGGCATTAACTCTAATTATCACCCTAAAAAAAAATTGTAACTATCACAAGGAACACATAAGACACATTATTTATTTTTATTTTTTTTGGTCAAGTAGCCTAGTGGCTAGAGCTCACAAAATTTAATTGTAGAGAAGTGGAGTGTCCGGGGTTCGAACCCCAGCCCCCGCATATAAAATGCAATATCCCTATGAACTAAGCTAAGCTCACGGGGATCACACATTATTTATTTAATAAACCTAAAAAGTGAAAAATTCTTTATATTTAAAATCGGAGGAAGTAAATTAATAATGATGAAAAATAAATTATCACAATAAGTTTAGGTGACCAAAAAGACTGCCCAGTAAAATTTATTTGAATGATATGTGTAAATCTCTAAACATACAAACTCGTTCTATTATTTTTATTTTTTTGGTACATTAAGGAAAGAAAGGGGAAAAAAAACAAAGGAAAGTAAAAGAAAAAGAAACGAGAAACAACCTAGTTCTATGAATTAAATTTTGCTAGCATCTGATAGCATTAGCGAAATGACTTCATCAGGAGGTTCCATATACTCCTTTCAGA
This sequence comes from Medicago lupulina, assembly GCA_958299785.1. NCBI lineage: Eukaryota > Viridiplantae > Streptophyta > Magnoliopsida > Fabales > Fabaceae > Medicago > Medicago lupulina. The sequence continues at coordinate 7,622,140 of OY283144.1, read as the reverse complement.
CATGATTTCCATGAGCTCCTTGCTTGGCAAAGTAGTCTGTAACAACGTTGTCTTCTCTAAAGGTGTGAGTGTGACAAATATGAACTTGCTACTATTTCTCTAACAAATCCTTAATGTTCTTGATGATGGCTGCATAGAAACTTTATATTCTCACATTTAATGGGAAGGAAATGTTCGTGCTGTTCAAATTGCTAAAGATCACAAAAAAACGTTCTTCTTTTTTAGGGGAAGATCGCAAAATATGTTGTTATAAGGATTGTGATCATAGTCTTTCACCGCGTCAAGTTGACACTATAGCTGCAAGCAAGTGTTTAAGGTCGTGATTTCTCATTGAAAGGCCTCACAATTTTTATTCCCCAGGCTTATAATCAAAGATATACATAGTATATGGCTAAAAGTTTTACACCGAATCAACTATTATCACAAATAAAAGATGATATAATATATATATATATATATATATATATATATATATATATATAAATATATATATATATTTATAGTAACCAGTGGTGTGGATCATGAAATAGTATTAGGATAGTTAGATGATGTGTAATTTGTCAAAGGTTCTTGCTAACTGACTTATGTGCTAGCTCAATTATCCATTGACCGTTAGTTGGTAGGCTATAACCGTTAGCAACTAGCTTAATAGGATTAGATCAGGGGAAGCTATATAAGTCTTAGCTTGATGATTGTAAGAGACCACAACAATAGTGAATGTTTCTGTGATCAATTCTTTGAGAGCAAGTCAGTAGATAACATATACGTATAGGCTCTAAAGCTGGAAATTCTTGTAACTCTCATCTTGATTTATCATCAGGAACAGGAATGCTACATCATTGAAGACATATCAGCTAAATTGCTCCTAACCTCAATAATCTTTGTGTTTCTTCTTCTGCTCTTGTTTCTAATTATTGTTACTATTATTAAACTCTGCTGCAATCGGTCTCAACAGTTTTTCAATTACATTACTTTTTTGAGGCATAATTACTTTCGTCTTTTTTTAACTAAATTTTAAATAATGATTATTCTTTATTTTTTTTATGTCATTTTTGTTCTTTTCATCACCTTACATATGCAGATGCATTTGCAAGATTCAAATCTATCGTTTTATTTCAATATGAACTCTTAAGCTTTGTTTGCGAGTTGGGTTTTGGAGGGAAGGGGAGATGAATAAAAGGCTTATGGAGTAGTAAACCCTTGTTTGCGAGTTTTAAAAAAACAAGGGAGGTTTTGGAGAGTTAAACAAGGGAGGTTTTGTATAAATATAGAGTGGTAAACCCTTGTTTGCGAGTTTGAAGGACTTCATTTGTCCAATTTTAAAGTTCTTTCAAATTGGGAGGTTTTGGAGAGTTAAACATACAAATTGACAATTTTGCCCACATAATAATTTGAAATTCCAATTTTACACATTACTGAATTATTACAATCTTTTCAAAAACAACTTATTCAAAACAATTTATTTATACAAAACAACTTATTACGACCTCATTTTCAAAAACCGCTTATTCAAAACAACTTATTTATACAAAACAACTTATTACAACCTCATTTTCAAAAACAACTTATTCAAAACAGCTTATTTATGCAAAATAGTTTAATACGATCTCTTTTTCAAAAACAACTTATTCAAAACAACTTATTTATCCAAAACTGCTTATTACGACCTCTTTTCAAAAAACAGCTTATTCAAAACAACTTATTTATACAAAAACAACTTATTATGGTCTCTTTTCAAAAAACAGCTTATTCAAAACAACTTATTTATGCAAAACAACTTATTACATCCTCTTTTCAAAACATAACTTATTCAAAATAGTTTATTTATCCAAAACAGCTTATTACGACATCTTTTAAAAAAACAACTTATTTAAACAAAAACAACTTATTACTATCTCTTTTTCAAAAACAACTTACTCAAAACAACTTATTTATCCTAAACAGCTTATTATGAACTATTTTCAAAAAACAGCTTATTCAAAACTGCTTATTACGACCTCTTTTCAAAAAAACAGCTTATTAAAAACAACTTATTTATACAAAACAACTTATTACGACCTCTTTTCAAAACAACTTATTCAAAACAGCTTATTCAAAACAGCTTATTTACTCAAAACAACTTATTACGATCTCGTTTTCAAAACAGCTTATTTATACAAAACAACTTGTTATGACCTATTTTCAAAAAAACAACTTATTCAAAACAGGTTATTTAGGCAAAACAACTTATTATGACCTCTTTTTCAAAAATAGCTTATTCAAAGCAACTTATTTATCCAAAACAGCTTATTACGATCTCTTTTTCAAAAACAACTTATTCAAAACAAATCGTAATAAGTTGGTTAGCATAAATAAGTTGTTTTGAATAAGTTGTTTTGCATAAATAAGCTGTTTTGAATAAGTTGTTTGAAAAAGAGAATAAGCTGTTTTCCACAAATAAGCTGTTTTTGAAAAAGTGGTCGTAATAAACTATTTTGCATAACTAAGTTGTTTTTTTGAAAAGAGATCGTAATAAGCTGTTTTGCATAAATAAGCTGTTTTTTAAAAATAGATCGTAATAATTTGTTTTTCATGCGATAATCTGTTTTGAATAAATTACAAGATAAATTACAAAGTATAACACAATGTATTGATTTTAAGAGAAAAATGATAAAATAGTAAAATTAAAACATAAGCCCTCCATCTCCTTTCCTTGTTGGTTTTTAACTCCCAAACAAGGGGAAGGTTTTCCCTCCTTTGTCCCTTCCCTTCCCCTCCTTAGCCTTTCCTTTTCTTCCCCTCAAAACTCGCAAACAAAGCCTTAATGTTTAAATCTATGATTTTCGTTCATGTTTTCATATGAATTTTAGATTTGATGTTTGACAATTCATATACAAATGAATTAAAGGACAAAAATGATGATTCAGAGAAACTCATTTGGCATCCTCAGGTTCCTTCAAAGGTCTCAATTTTAGCTTGGCGATTGCTTCGTGACAGGCTGCCCACAAAATCTAACATGTTGCGTCGAGGCATTATTCACGGTGAAAACTCTTCTTGTGTGGCAGGTTGTGGTTGTATCGAGAGTGTGCAACACTTGTTTATTTCTTGTGATTTTTTTGGCACCCTGTGGCATCATGTTCGACAGTGGCTCGGGCTTTCAGGTGTTGATCATAACGACATAGGCACTCATTTCGCTCAATTTACAAATTATCTAGGTGGAAGAAGGAGGTGTCGCTCTTTTTTACGGCTTTTGTGGCGCATGTGTGTTTGGCTCATTTGGAAGGAACGAAATAATAGAGTTTTTACTAATGTTCATATTTCCATTGAGGAGCTTAAGGAGAAAGTCATTTTTCATTCTTATTGGTGGTTAAAGGCGAATAACGCCTCTTTTGTGTATGGTTGTGAGCAGTGGCGGTCGGACCCCTTGTTTTGTTTAGGTATCGGCTGATGCTCGTTTTTGAATTTATCTTTACAGACATCTTGTATTTTGAGCGCTCTCTTTAGTACGCCTTGTGCTTTAGAGGCGTATCCGAGTTTGGTAATATATTCCATTTTAGCTTCTTCAAAAAAAAAAAAAGACAAAAATGACGTGAAAAAATAAATAAACAAAGAAATCAATATAAAAAATTACGTAAAGAGATGACGAGTGTAATTCTGAATTAATTAAACTAAAAACCTTTCATACTCTTGGGAGACAAATGTAGGGTCTTATTTAATGTATTCCTGGAGTTTACTCATATTGTAGCGTTGATTTACTGTGTCATGAATTGTGAGACACTGTATAAAAAAACAGAGAAAATAGTCCCAAGATATTTAATTTTTATTTTAAAAAAACACTGAGCAATAATAATTTTTTTGACAAAGCGTTATCTTGCTATTTCAAAGAGGTTATAAGATGGACATATCAGTTGGTTTGGAGAGGGAGGTAAGAGTTGGAATTTTCATCAAAACAGAACATTTCCTTACTTCCATATTTGGGGGAGGTCCAAGAATCCAAATTTGAATTTTAGTTGAAACTATTGTTGAATATGTTTTACTTATATTACTTCTCAACCAAATTTCACATTATTAGACTTCTTTTCCTCCAAGAATTGGAGAGCTAAGACCATCAAAGAATGATTTTGGAGGGAGGGATATGAAAGTGCTGCGAAAATTCCTTACATGCCAACTAAAATACTCTTGATTTTTCTTTATGTTTCCATCACTTAATTGTTATGTTAATATTTTTTTATTCCCTAAACTTTTTAACTTCTCTACAACTAAAACCGGTTGAGTTACCCCACCTCTGGTATCATCACAATTACTTTAAGCCGGGGAAATCTTCTTGCCACTAATGGATAAACCGTAAACGGACAATAAATAAAGTAAAAATTTATAAGTTATCTCACCTGTCATATTGCATATTATTGTTCGTAGAATTATAATAGTTTCACCCAATAGCTTAAGCTGAATTTTTTCCTTTATGAAAGAACTAACTTGAAGAAAAAGTTTCTTTGATTTCAGGGGGAATCCAATCAAAGACAACCGTTTTCTTTAATCCCCTTTTTCTATTGAAAACAAGAGAAATCAGGATAAATTAGCAATCATAATTCATAATAAACTATATATAGAAAATTTGCAGATAAAGTCCATTCTACAATTAAACAAGAATTAAGGGAAAGGAAACACTATATATATATATAAGAGTTGACATGGTTATTCATTTAATGCCACTTTTCAAAAAGCTCGAGCTTAGAAGTAATGATATTCAATATGATGGTACATACACATTAACATATTATATAATATAAGAATCCTAGTGAGCTCTAACAAAAAATATGCTAAACTCAGGTCCTTGAGCACCATTATTAATATTATTATCAGGATTAATCATATAAAATGCTTCAGAATCCTTAGAACCAATTACTCTTTCAAATCTACCTCTCATATAAGTCATTTGGTCACCATCAGAACAATCCTTATGATCAGATGGTAACACCCCAGCTCCCATGGACACACCTCTCAAATGCTGCATAACTTGAAGTTCTTCATCACCCATTTGTTTCCTCCTAATTGAATAACCAACTTTTCTTCCATTACAATAAACAGCCCAAACAAACTCTTCCAACAACTTCTTCTTATTCGTTTTCGTCTCACTCTCCAACGCGATTCTAACGATATCAGACGACATTTCTTTGTTCAAAGCACTTGTTAGCATTGGTAACTCAATGAGAAAAATCGGCATTTGCCGTGTATCTTCTTGAATTGCTATGCTTACTCTTCCTTTTCTGTAACCAAAGATTGTTCCTGTTGTGGCACTGTCTTTTAACATAGGCTTTCTTGGTCTTCCTAATAGTGCTACCATTTTGCAACCTGATGTTAACATAGGGAAGAGTTTGAACATCTTTAAGAGTCCACCGGGAGAGAATTTGTTGCGCTTTTGATCACCGGTTGTGTGGCGAAGGAGTGATGCTATTGCTGGATTTTCCATTGGGTAGCATGGACTAGAGTGCACAGATGGCATTATGGAATATGATAATCAATATTATTAGTTATGAAATTGTGCTAAGTTAAGGTAACACGATTCTAGGAAGACAAAGTGGTGGGTATGTTTGGAGATGGATACATGGATTATGGAGTTTACAGCTCATAAGATGGAGCAATACATATAGAGAATGGAAGGTGTGGTTAACTATAGCTAGGGTCTACCAAGCTAATTAGATGTAAGTTGGGACTGGAAAGTTAGTTGGTCTTGGTCACATAGATTGGGCCATGTACTTATGGAATCTTTTTAGTGGCAAGCTATATATTAAATAACAATTATGTTGTAATTATTGATAAAGTAGAGAATTGCGGTCAAATGTGATTTATGTGGAATTTCTATAACGGTCAAATTACAATCGAGTAAAATTTGTGTATCAAGACAATCATAGCCACCGACCGAGTAATAAGATATTATATAAATATGTTGTCTCTTTATCTGTGTGGCACTAGATACAAGGCTCATAGGAAGCAAGTAAATTTCATGTGGATTAAGTTGTTAAACTCTACTTGTTAAGATTCAGATAATTTTTAAAAAAATATAGGATAGAGCAAGTTCATAATTCGTACAAGACACTCAAAAGTATAGAGACATTGTGCCATCGAAGATCCTCCACCATCAATCTCCATCGAGGTTGGTTTATGTTTTCCGACAAAACAATAATATATAAGAGAATTGTGATCAAAATGACTGTAGTAAACCATTATTTAAAACTCGTGGTAAGTGTTATAAGACATCCTTTTAAAATAGTTTGAGTGAAGGAAAAACCAATATTAAAGGTAGGTTGATGTTTAGTTTGATGTGACAAAGTTTGTGAATGTGAAATAATAGGGGGATTGAAATATAAGTGATAAGATAAGGGTGGGCAGGACCACAGGGTGTGGGGTTAATAAGGAAGAAAAAACTCACAAAAAGGTAAAGAAAGAAGGAGGGGTTGAGGAAAGGGTTTGTGGTAATGTTGGAGTAGCATGTGCCTCTCTGATCATTACATTAGAGTATCAATGTCAATTGCTTTATGCTTTTTCCAAAACCCATCACTAATTATTGAGATGAACCTCATCCTTCCCTAACATTTATGCTTGTGTACATGAAACTTTGCTTTTAACTTGTAAGTGACTCTCTCTTTCGAATGCCTTCTTTATTTAGTTGCTACTTTATTTTAATGTGTCAGACCATATGTCATATTCATCAAAGGTGTGTTAGGCAGTTGAAAATTGAAATTATCAAGAGGCCCGCACCGGTCGTACGAAGCCAACTCAAACTCTTGATTTCATTTCTTGCATTTCTTTCCATCCTATTATTTCCTTTACCACACACTCACTCCCCAATTAAACACCAAAATATTTCATTTTTACACATTTGAAATTGGAGTTGCAAATTGCAATTCCAATATATCTCACAATTCGGGTGATTAATAAACACCAAACTTATTATGTTTATGATCAAAAAAAAGTTTAAATGAGTTTGATTTTGATTACTCGTTAAGGTTAAGAAAATCCCTAAATTTAAAAAGGTATGTATATATGTATTATTCAGTAGTGAGATGTATACCACATCAATAATAAGATTGAAACTTGATTCATTGTGAGATATAAGTTGGATCATACCAACTAATTAAATACATTAAACTTGATCAACTAGGGTATGGTATTTTTATATTATGCTCGAAGAGTGAAATATGTTGGATTTATTATTCTTTTTTGAAAAACCTATAAGAAAAATATCGGGTAGCCAAATTTAAAATGTATAATCCGTTTAAGAAGATTTTAATGTAATTTTTTTTAATTTATAAGTGATAAAAAATTATGAGTAAATGAAATGTATAATTATATTGAGTGTGAGCATAAACTAGCAAGTGTGACTAAGATTAAAGAAACTAGCAAGTGTGAGTGCATAATGGAGCGTCAATATATAATTAAGGATACAACGCCCTCCAGAAGAGCCAAAACGGCCTTAGGTGCGTCCTCTTAAGGACGCCGTCTCAAAAAGCTTCTAGAAACATATAGAACGCTCTAAACCTGACTTAGGGCCCAAGTTGCTTGGGGCTTAAGTCACGGAAATACAAAGCTCAAAAAAGGTTATAAATACTCCTTTTGATATCATTCTTAAGGCATCACGAAAACAATATTAAACCCTAGTTTATGATATTGTACTCACTGCAAGTACACATATATAATAAAAAAAATTATGCGTAAATAAAATGCATAATTATATCAAGTGAGTGTAAACTAAAAAAAGAAAATAAATCTATATAAAATCTGTAGAGGGTCTTATATTTAAAAACAAAAGAAACTTTGTAAATGATCTTACGGTTAGTACAGGTGGAATATACATAATAATCTAACAGACTTGGATCGTAATTTCTTATTTTGTTATGGTGCAATATTTTTGTTTTAACTGACTAGAGATCATCAAAGATAAGAAGAAGGAAAAAAACTAACTAGAGATGTAAGTGAAAAATCATAAATTTAATATTTATAGAAAATATTGGAGGGTGGCCACGGCCCCATTAGGGGCAGTCCTCCCTAAGCCCCTACATGTAGTGTCCCATGATACATGTGGTGTTATATTGTCACACATCCCACTCTTCTCCCGCAACTGGTACCCATGCTTACATGCTAAAGAGTCATGATTTCGTGCAAAAAACAAATCCCATTTATGATAACCGCAAAGTTGATTAATATATTTGAATTGTTCCCTTCATGCAATCCTTATCTCCTCAAAAGAGAAAATGAAAGAGAAAATGAAAGAAAAAGATGAAGACACTATCGGTAAGTAACAAAGAAAGAATATATAAATTAAATTGGTGCATAAATTAATTTTTTGAGAGAAAATTGGTGCATAATTAGTAATGTCAAAGATTAGGGTTAATATCCAAAGTGGGGACCTTTCACGCGACTTAATGAAAAAAGTAGTAGCAGCGTCGGTATCAGGGTGGTACTATGAAAGGTTGACAAGTATACATTGCAAATAAAGTTCCTTTTATGTATGGTGCATACGTAGGGGAATGATTTAGGCTTTCCTAATTTTGCTGCTTCTCATGTGCTTCTGTTTGATTGCACCATTCTGAACCACTTTTTCTAATATACAAAAAATGAATCAATAACAATTTAGATACTAAAAAATTACATTGGATTTAATATGTTAGGCACAGATTTGAACCTCCTATTTCTCTTTTTTTTTTTTTTTTTAGTGTGAGTTTTATTGTTGTCTGTTGAGTTGTTTAATGCCAAAAAAGTAGCAAAGGAATAGGAAAAACAAATTGCAGCGTGATTAATAGTCACATCATAAACACAATGCTGTGATAAAAAGTGGAAGTTTATGTGGTGAGATTTCTAAAATGATTACATTAAAGAGAAGACTATAAAGGTGTGATTAATAGAACGTGCTATTTTATGATTGAATGGGTTGATTCACGCATTAATATACATTTGATTTGAAACGTAGCATTAAAGACTGTATCGTTTTGTTAAGAACTGCTTCTTCACATTAAGTTTTGCATGTTGCTCTACAAATAGACATCTTCACATATACTATTGGATCTATTTTAGAGTAATAATAAGTGAGGAGTAATAACTAATATTAATTACTAAAGAAATAAGGTAAATCAAACCTAATACTTATTGTCCGCACATGCCATGCAGTAATACAAATTTTTCAAATTTATCCAAAAATTGTAGAAAGTTCTGGTTTATGCTGTGGTGAGTTTGAGTGGATATAGATATAAATTGTAGCCAAGAAAAGAACTAACTGTAATTGTCTTTAGCTATTGGAGCCAGCTATGCCAGCGTGATGGATTTGATATATAATCTTTGCTTTACAAGTGCTACAAAATTAATAGTGACTTGTTGCCAATCAATATTTTCATACTATGTCTTTACTTGGAGAAAACTATTAAATGTTTCTTCTTTTTTTCTTTCCAAAGTGAAACATCAAGTTAGGTTAAACTTTTGATTTTATTATATTAGCGGCAATTTGAAAGCACTGAATTAGCCTAAAACACATTATTCTCAACTCAAATCAGGGTTGCATTGTCACTTAATGACTTGGAATTATTGGAGCTATAGTGATGGATGGGATTGATGATTGTACACTACTTTTTTAGATTATATTATGTGATGGATTGAATTGTTTGTGGTTTATTTGGAAGATAGACATGACAAAAAAGTTTTACCAGTAAATCAATACTCTTTCCGGAGATAGCGAGAAGCTTTAATGGACAGTCTGGGTGTACGATTCGACAACTACAGCTTGCCAAAAAAAATAAAAATGGAACAACGACAATCTTGTATAGTGAAATGGTTTGAGGTGGGTAGGAAGTGAATGTAAAATGAAATAGTTTGCTCAAAGCTCAATTAACACTTTTGATTTTTTATAGAAGCCAACTTAGGTTGGTTCAATGGTCTCAAAGTCTTGTTTCAAAAAAAGAAATAGTAATTTCAAAGTCTAAGTTCGATTATCTTCACGTCAATTTAAACGGGTTAGTGTATTTTTATAAAAAATAAAAAAAAATAACACTTTTTTGAAAGAAAGAGGAAAAAACGAGAGAAAAAACTAAAGAACGAGACTAGTTGTACTACACCGTAAAACATTCAGATGGAATCATGGAAGTGTGTTTTGAAAAACCGTAACAAATATATGAAGGTTCTTAAAAGTGATTATTATTAATTAAAAAAAGATTAAATATAATTTTAATCTCTATAAATTTTCTAAGTAATAATTTTAGTCGCTATGCAAGCATGTTGAAGAAAACATGTTTAATTATCTCTCAACTTCAAAAAATTTAAATGATTTTTCGTAGACATGTTTTATTTTTACGGATTGTAATCATGTTTAAAATTTTATAAAAAGTTATGCAAAATTTAGAATTTTTTAATATGGGAGGGATTAAATATGCAATTATTTTAAACGTCAAAAACTCAAAATAAAAGTAACAAAAGTTTGGATCTATAAATCAAATTTTGAGCTCATTTTTTATAGATGAATTGTATATAATGTTGTAAACATGTCAGGAAAAAAACAACAAAAAAATACATTGACTTAAAACAAGGGTTTTAAATCGTTTGCAAAGACTAAAAAATGTTTTTTTTTTTTTTTATGGAAATAAAAAGTTGAATTTGATAATTTTATAGAGATCAAAATCATATCAACATAAAAAATTAAAAAAAATTTGTAACAAATAGACTCAATATTAATGTCATGGCTTTTGGACCAATACATTATACATCAATACTCCACACTTATACAAGCCTGCAGTGGCGGAGCCAGGAATTTTATAGAGCCTGGACAAAAAAATTATCGCAAAACGTTACTTCCTTCATGCGAATAATTTTACATTTCCTGCGGATAATTTCACGTTTCCTGCGGATATATCTTTCCTGCGGATCCTAAAATCCTAGTATTATCTCACCTGGGAACCTAAATCCATGGCAAAATATGCAGGAAATGTGTTTCCTGCGGAATTTGCCCAAAAATCCGCAGGAAAAACTAAAAATTCTAGTAATGGCTAGGCTTGCAACAAGGAAAGTTGGAGCTAAGCCTGGGCACTAGCCCAGGCTAGCTGGGGGGTGACTCCGCCCCTGCAAGCCTGTTAACTCCACCCTCAAACGCCAAACTAATATAAGCAGCTCAAAGACAAACAAAATTTTAAATATATATAAAAAAAGAGAGGCAATTACCTAAGTTATAACAAAAAAGAGCTAATTTTCTTTTTTAAAGGAAGTGAGAGCTATTTTTATTTCCCATTTTTCCCTAAAAAAAATATATTTATTTCCCATTTGTTTCATATAAATCATACTTTTTCGGATTTGTCAACCCACGAAAAAAAATAATATCAATTTATCTTTTGTTAAATGTGTTTTTCCGCCCAAATAAGTAAGGTTGATGAATAGTAGTTTTTTTTAAAAGAAATGAAGTTCTCTTGTGAAAATTGCTGAAGAGGCTACCTGTATTGATTAAAATTCAATGAAAACATTGATCGAAAGTGAAAATTCGATAGGTTTGTTAGAACAAAAAATACCTATAGATAATTGGAGCAATCTGGTGTTGCTGAAGACAAGTCTCCTAGGAAGCGAGTGATTTATCGTTGTGTTAGATCATGACGTTTTGGTAGAAGACACTTTCTTTTTTCACTTTATAAAATCATCAAAAACACATTAAAATATTGACTTCCCACTCTATGTCTTAGTAGTGTGCCATGTAATTTTTCCAAAAATGTCCTTGACCAATTCAGATTTTAAAATCCGAATTCATGTTTTCCTAATTTGGATTTTATAATTCGAACTATGTTTATGAAAAATCAGCAATCAGAATCTCTCACATTTCAGCCATTTTGAATTTTTCTTTTGAAAACAACAAAAAAACTAAGTAAAAAAATGCTAAAAACTAGTCAAATAAAATCATAAAAATACCACCAAAAAAATCTAAAAATCAAATAAAACTAATGCAAATTTTTTCGGATTTTTCTGAGAATATGAAAAGTAAAAAAAGTAAAAAAATGGGTCTAAACAATGAAATTTTGGATTTTGAGGGGCGGAGTCCTATAAGAAGTTTCTTCTAAGGGAGTCTTGATCCTTGATTTTTTTATGATTTTCTGGGGAAGTTTCGGAGCAATCCGATCCAGTAACCCAAAAACCCGATCTTTGACTAAGAACAGTTAACAATGACCCAAAACAAAAGGATGAGAGTTAGGAAGATTAATATTGTCCATAAAATGAATATTCATGTTACAAATATGTTTAGACTTTGTGCTGATACAGTTTCGATTATATTATCCGAACTGTTTTTCCCTTGAAAAAAGGTGTTTAGGGGAGGGTGTGTTCGGATTATATAATCCAAAAAAATAAAGTAACGCGCCCTATTTTTTGAATTTTTCGGATTATAAAATTCGAATTGGTGAAGAACTCATTTTTCACCCTATAACAAAGGAAAAACATGAATTTGAATTTTAAAATCCGAATTGCGCAAGGGCATTTTCGAAAAAATAACAGACGCGCTAGTAAGGCATGAGGTGGAAAAAGTAATAGTCTAAAATATTTTGAATTTTAGCAGGGTCGTTCCTAACATGTTTTTGGGCCTTAGACCAAGTTTGAGAAAATGACCCTCTTATATAATGGATCATTTTTATTTTATTTTTTATAAATGGAGAATAATATGCGCATTAATCATGGCGGTCCCCATAATACATGTTTTAAAATCGCAACTATCGCGACACTTTAAAAACTCGTGATTCAAATGTATCTCATCCTATATATTATTAATAAAAAAAATTGACCGGCCGAACAAAACGCAACAAAGCTAATCAAAACGATAGTAGATATACCAAGTTTTATATAAGTTTCATTATCATTTGATAATTTAATTGATTTACTACCTATAAAATTTCTCAAAGAGTTTCATTATCATTCTAGTAACATCAAAACCTTTTATCATTTGTCAATAGAATATGATATGTTACTTATCAAAAATCACAACAAGACCAAATTTGATGTCCCAATCATGAAACTTTCATGATGAAAAGTCATATTATATTATGAAATTTAAATACAAATACAGGTTGGCTTCAATCTGAAACGCCAAAAAACATCCTCAATAAAACAAATTTGGTCTTTGGAAAGGAGTGGATATATTGCGTTTTACGTGTTGTTTCTAAGTTTTGCAATTTGGGTAATGAAATGTTGGGGGATGAAAATGAAGACACTAGGTTGGAGGTGTGAAAATGAAATGATGATAGGTTGTAAAAAAAAAGAGTGAAATGGTTGATGGGTTGAAGTTTGGTAAATGTTTGGGCCCTCTTTGCCACTATTGCTATTTAAACCCCCTTTAAGCTCAGTATTACTATATACACCCCCATAGTAAATAAAATTAGGCCCGTTACCGACATTGGCCCAAAGCCTCCGCACCTCCGGCCTATGCCTTGGACCAGCCCTGGATTTTAGAATCCAAACAAAACGTGTAAGAAACTCGTAAAATGAGAAAAATAACTGCCTTAGAGTTAGAAGAATGCACTCACACAATCACACTAAAACAAGTCCATAACACCATACACTCAAACTCATATTGGGCCCGAGTTTTTTTTTAAAAAAAAAATCTATTTTTTTAACTAAAAAATTACTTTTTTTACTTTTGTATTGTTTGTTTGAGATTTAAAAAAAATTCATTTTGTTAAAAAAATCATTTTTAGCTTCAAAATAAAAAGCTATTTTAAATAGTTTTTCAAGAATCTATTTTTTTTTAAATAAAAGGAACTCAAATGTAAGAGTTTCAAATCTTAAAAAAAAATTATTTTTATGTTACTAAGCTTTAGATTTTTTTTTAAAAAAATCTCTAAAAAAATCTATGGATTCTTTTAAAATCTATTTTTTTAAAATTATCCAAAAAATAAAACAGATTAATTTGCACATTATTGGCATGTGGTTTCACTAAACATGTTAACTTATCCAATCTACATAGCCATCCACGAATTATTAAAAATAAATGGTTAAGTGGTTTAAGTGTTTTTATTATTTTAATCTTTACTGATCATTTTTTTTTTCAAAGGAAAATATTTACTGCTGAAGGTTAGATCAGGTCAACAGGTGGCCATGACTTCTTTCACTCACACACAGTTTCCATTCAACGATGAAACAATATAAAAAAAACAAGGTGACTTCCCAAAATCATTGTGTTTTTTTGGTACCGGAGAAGTCAATATTTTAAAAATGAATGACAATTTAAATACTTCAACTAATTTGTGAGGTTATAGTTATAATTTGAGGGGTAGAAAGTTATTACAAATATGAAGATTTATATTGAGTTTTCTTCACCAATAGCTTATGTTTTATTTTAAAATCTCTAAATGATTAGATATAAAAGTCGCTTTACTTTTTTAATTCATAACATGCTCTAAAAGTTTGCTTATTAATACAATAGTGATAGTAAAAGCCATTTTTATTTTGTATCTTTTTTTTTCTTTTTCTCTTGTGAGCCGTCATCAAAACCCTAGTTTCTTCTCCTTCGTCCAAAAAAAAGGGTGATTTAAGGTCAATTTTTGACCAAAATTACTTCTCTAACTCGTTTTTCTCTTTCCCTTTTATTGAAATAAGTGATTTTCACATCAATTTTGTTTTTTTATTGTGATTTCGTCGTTTTAGTGCGACGTTGGTTTGTTCATCGTCTTTGAGTGGCGTTGTTTGTCTTTTTTGTTTAGTTCAGGTATTTCTTCGGTTTAGATTGTTAGATCAACTTCGATCGAATGCAGATTCAATCAATGACTTTGGCGTCGTCCACGTTGCAGATCCGAAGACATGGGTGTTCCGGGGACTTGAATATAGTCATATGTGTAAGCTTTTTACTTTGTCGTTGTATGCTATTAACATAAATGTTGTGAGTTTGTTTGCAGATTCACCATTTTTTATTTTAGCAAATTTGTGTTGTATCGATGTACTCTATCAATTTGAATGAATGAATATCGTTTATTTTTGTCAAAAATAAAAAATAATAGTGATAGTAAATTGTTAGTTTACAAGTTGGTTTATACAATTATTCATTTTTTAAGAACTGTATTTTTACAATGATATATATATATATATATATATATATATATATATATATATATATATATATTCCTTGTACAATATGCGCAAAGAGGAAAGACCAGAAGAAAATTTACATAATTACGTGTTAAGTACCCATAAGAGCACCAACCAAGAAACAAAAATTACAAATACACACTTATACAAGGTAACAAGTGTCTCCACCAAGTATAAAAATTTCAACCATAAGAACTTGTATGACAATTAGTTACTAAATATTAATTAAAGATGCATGCATCAACAATAACTTGTTATTTTTTTGTCAAAGAGAAAAAAGAACTTTTTATTTTTTTCAATAAATTAAAGATAATTTTATGGTATGCGTTAAATAAAAGAATGTCGTATTATCAAAAACAAATCGAATAAAATAATGTATTAGAGTCAAACACATCTAGAAGCAGCCAAATAACTAAAAAAATATGCTATTGATATTTCATTTTACCATAATTGAGAACATTTTTTTACAGAAAACAGTCGACATATGGTAAAGAAGTAGTAAACTAAATCGATTCATGAATACTCTTTATTTTATTTTTCCTCAAAAAAAAATGAATACTCCTTTTTCCTTTTTTCCCTAATAGATTCATGCATACTCTGGTCCTTTACCATTTATGATGACTTACATGTTTACATTCGAACCGATTTACACCCCAATTTAAGATCTAAAATAAAATCGTAAATCGATTTAAAAAACTGAAAACTACTTTGAATCGAATATTATTAAATTAGTTTTTTGATGTCGTGTTGTATAAACCGTTTAGATCAGTTTTGATTATGTATTACTTCTTTCATAACCGAACCAAATTCTATGAGTAAGTTTTAATATTTTTTTAGGGTATTTACTTATTTATTTAGTTGTATGATATATTTCATAATATATTGTTTATTTGTTTCAACTTTTTCCTCAGATAATATATTCATAAATTCTGGTTCAATTGATAAAAAAAATGTTAAAAAACAGCGTGATTGAAATTTAAATTTCGGTTCATTGATGTATAACGTAAGTTTTCAATCATTACTTTTATTTTGTTTAGCTAAAAAATAAATCTATAGTTTGATTGTGTTTAAAAAAAATTAATTTAAACCAAGTCAAACTGAATCGCATGTTATTTTTATGACCCATGGTTGAAATCAAATTTTACTTATCTCCAAATTACTAAATTCTTATCTTATTCTCCCAGCAACCAGACAATTAAAAAGAAAACATCTATGAATAAATTTATAGTAATTGCTACTTAAATAATTCGTGAATACTCAAAAACTAAAATATTGAACTATACGTGAGATGTGTTAGTTAGGAAGCAGTGTCTCTCTGACCAATATTAGATCACAATACAGTTCGCACGTTGTCTCTTCAGACTTGAGAGACGTGTATTATTTATGCAAGACAAAAGAACCACCTTCATCTAAAGTTTATCTGTTTTGCATGTTCTTTCATAACTCCTAACTGAATGGAATATACACAACCGCAAATTTCAAACGCAAGAAGATTGTTATCAAATTGAATTCAAATAATAATGTGAAGAAATACATTGTCATTGGGCCACATATTCATACTCTTTTGTCTTCATCGACTAGCCACATGCCCTTGTCTATGCAAATATTATAACAAAATGTCGGTGTATAATATACACAATAATACTCTTATGCATATTCTTCTCGACTTAAAGATTAGTCTTGAACACAGACCATTCATATTAATAATAACAATTAATGGGATATTAAAATTTCAACAAAAGAATACATTTTTTATGCAGGAAACGAAAATTCTTTGAACGGTTGAATGAATGAAATAAAAAATTCATGACATTCATCTTGTGTTTGATCCTAACCCAGCTAACCTACCCAAAATCCCTTGTTTATAAGGCAAGAAAGTTCTCTTCTTCAAATCTTCAGACTCTGCTTTCTTTCTAGCATAATGCAATTCATGTGCAGAAATACCAGAGTCTTTTCTTCTTGACCTTGGAATCTCAGAAGATCTAAACGGTGATGATGAACCTTTTCCTTCTTCCGACAATTTCTTGTTGTATGAAACAGGGTATTTTCTGAACGGATCTTTGTTTGTACCTCTTCCTTCTGATGCACTACGAAACAACAAAAAATCCCTCAGTCTCCATATTCTTGAACTCTTCGACGAAGAAACAGTTTGAACAGATTCAACAGAATCCTCTTTATTAATCTGTGATTGTTTATGTTGTTGTCGTTGTTCTTCAACCCATGTGTACTGTGATGTTCTATATGGAGAATGTGAACGTGTGACTCTACGACCAGAATTCAATGAAGAAACTTCAGAAGCTGGTGTTCTATCTCTACCTCTTCTTTCTCCATTACCAAGAGATGAATCTTTCTTATTTTTAGGTGAAAAAGCTTCCATGATTGCTTTTTTACCTTTTGCCAATGGAGATTTTTTGACTCTATTTGGAGATAGAAGAGGAGATTTAGCAGATTCTAAAGGCTTGATTTTACCACCATGGAAAAGTTCTTCAGCTGAACGAGGTGATGAATCTGATTCTCTATGAACAGAAAACGCAAACCCAGCATCTTCATCTTCAAATTGAGAGAAAAACCTTGATGGGCTAGTGGGTGCACTTAGGTAAAAAGCTTCACCAAATCGTTTTGGTGAAGAAGGAGCACTTAGATAAGGTGAAATTCTGTTAAAATCGAAATTATCCATTGTAGGACTCTCTCTAGGGCTATGCCCCAACACTTCCATTTTCTTTTTCTTGTTGTTATAACTTTTTTGTGATTTTGATGAATAGGTTTATAGCTCAATAGGTATATATATGTCTGTGGTTGTTGTGCAATATATATATATATATACACTTATATTTATAATATTAGTTTATAAGATAATAGATGAAGGGTTGTGATTATTTTGTTGACCATTTTTATGGTATGGTATGGGTCATTGCCATAATAGGGTTGTTGTCCTAGCCGCCTTTGTATACTTATCCCTTGGTTTTTTTAGGCTAAACTAAACTAACACATGAAAACTGATTGCATCAATTATCGTTTTCATATGGTATCTGATAAATGTGAGAGTAGAATAATTTCATCTCACACATGTGAACTTTAACCGGTTACTTTGTTTGGTAAACTTTATACTCATACACGTGTGATCATATATTGTATAGCTTCTAGATTTTGGCTGTGTTAGCTTAGTTTTAACCAATACAGTACCACGTGCAATGGTCTGAAATGGACGGTTGAATTATTTAACATATTTGGCTGCTTCTAGATGAGTAATCTTTTTATTTAATTTATGTCTGTATACGTATGTATACATACTCAGAATTGTGTACGTGTGTGAATGGTATTTATATAACAGCTTGCCTTTCTTGCTTGACAAAATACTAATTTGGTCTATTCGGGTCAGATGTTAAAATATTTTGGATTGGATATTCATCAATTTCGGTGGCGCTATAAGAAATGGGTGAACTTGAATTCTAGAAGAAAAGAGAAAGAATGCACATTTTCCTTATAAATATGGAGTATAGTAGGAATAAGTCTTACTGTGACAATCCGAAATAAAAAATATCTGAACATACAAAAAAAAAAAAAAAAAAAAAAAAAGATTTCCATTTTGGTAGCAATGTCTTTTTCATTTGTGTAAGTATGCCAAACATATTTCGCTAAGTATCGTGTCCAAATAATTATTGTTCGTAAGATAGTAAAAAGAAATTTAAACAAAAAGGAAGCAATGTCTTTTATAGGGTGTATTTGGATAAGCAGTGACGAAAATTAAGTTTAATTGCTTTAATAGTTTCAGTCAAACTTGTTTTTGATTATAATTATCAAAAACTATTTTTATTGTATTTGAAATTTGATTTTAATTTTTCTTTAGACAATTATTTAAGTTTATATCATTTTATTCGATTGTGAACAGATTATTATAAATTTTAAAATAAAATCCATATTAAACTCTCTATTTACAGAAAAAAATCCATATTATACTATAAATTATTTTTGGTCAAATTATACTAATTTAATATAATATGTAACAGAAAATAATTGAAAAATAATAGTATAAGCATGGTTCGTAAGTTAAAAAAAAAAAATAGAAGCAAGGTTTCGTGATATTTTTTTTAGCAAGGCAAAATAAATTATATTAATAATAAAAAAAACATTTTTTATAGCGTAGGATGTACTAAAGAAGAACACAAATGGAGAAAATCAAACCAACATAAGAAAGGAGGGAAACAAGTTATTAACCAATGCCAAACATGAGAATGAGTTAAGCCACAAACCATGGTAACCAAAAGCTAAATTGATGTATTTTGCCTTCGGCCATCAACATGATAGAAGTTTGACTTATCCACTAGATTATGAATAAAGGCCTCCCTTTAGTTAAAAAATCCTATTATTACAGTCTTTCCAAATTGCCGAGACAAAAGAAAACCAAATGATGTACATAAGAGATCGCCGCTTTTAGAACCTCTTGAAGAAAAGAAAAAAACTAAACTGTATAAAATGGTCATAAACATTTTAAGGATCAATTGAAGAGAAGCCAATCTAATGTCGAGTATGCTGCCAAACGCTTCCGAAGATATTACAATACAAGAACAAGTGGTTAGCCTATTATGTAACACCACACCCACTCACACAAAGCTAAGAGTCTTGATTAAGGATGTCTCGTCTAAATAAATTATCTTTGGTGGGAAACCGATTTCTAATAAGACGCCAAGCAAACACAGATACCTTCAAAGGAATGTCCTTATGCCAAATAAGATCTGAAACAGATGAATGAGAATGAGGAATCAAATTAACGAGCAAATTGTATGTTCCACTGACAGTATAACCAATAACCGGATCTAAATTCCACTGTCAATGATCATCACTGTTAACCTGAAAAGTAACATTGTTAAGTAAAACCGTACACTTCCCTACCAACTCCTCTTACCACGTAAATAACCTACACCTCCAACTCCAAGTCTCCTCTCTCTTCCCACCCCAAAGAAAACATATCTGCCACTGACACCCACCACCTAGTATCCTCACCACTACCAGTACCCCCCGCCAAAAAAAAATCAATTAAAGAAAAATTCAAGAGAAGAAATGATACATATGGAAGCCTTGTAAAAGGAAAGAAAGTACATTAAAAGAGATGACAAAATAGACTTTAAGAATACTGACTAACCACCCAAAGATAAGTTTATGTTTTTCCACCTAGATGGTCAATTCTTATAGTTACGTAAGAAAAACAAAAATAAGCATGCTGCACATATAAACAAGTGCATTATATACAAATAAACACATAATATAAAATGATTGCCACAATCAACACTAGATTGGTCCAAATAGTAAAAGATACGAGCTCCTTAAAAGCATGTAATCAATGGTTTTACTTCTGACTCATGTGTATTGAAAAAGTTCAGTTGAAATGTACTCCACAAATTTTACAGCGGAGTTTAGTAACTGTTAAACGATGATGTAAACTTTTGACCAATATTATGCTAAAAAAAGAATTGCCCAACAAAGTAGTAGAATAGTTTCTACTAAAGCCAAGAATATAAGTTTCAGGCTAATTCAATTTTATATTCAAAAATTAATTTTATTTTGTTGAAGCAAAAAATATCTTTTATAAACAAATCATGCTTTCTCCCGACCGTACATAATATGGAGTTTTCAATGTGAAGCCAAATAAATATTAAGTCATGTTGCAAAATTTAATACTTATTTGGTTTCACGTTGCACGACTCCATATAATGCACGTTGGGGCAAAAAACATGATTTGTTCATAGAAATTATTTTTGGCTTCAGCAAAATTAAATAAATTTTGTAGCATAAAATTTATTTAGCAAGAAACAGATGGTTTAAAGGCATTGTTAAGTTTAATAATTTTGGAAGTCCTCTCACCATTTATTTGCTTTGCAAAAGCTTTAAACCTTTGTGACTACAACGCCATAGGTATTGAAGATCTTCAATAGTAACTTGAAAACATGATCTCTCTTCGTGTGGATATTTAACAAACAAGAATGAGGCCTTTATGAGGATGATACAACTTGCATTTTCTTGATCGGAAGTGTGGAACATCACAGTCAAACCATTTTCTTGTAAATATCCAATGTTCAATAGATTGTTCTTAAGCTCTAAAACATAGTATTATACATCAGTGATCATATGAGCGATCCCATTTGTTTTCAATTTTACACATCCCTTACAAGCTACCTCCATTTTTGAGTTATTTCCCAACTTTACACATTGCTCGAATTTTTCATCAAAATCACAAAACTAAGGATTTGTTTGTTTCAAATTTATTCTTAAGAATAACATTCCTTAAAACATAAAGATAACTTTATTCCCACCATTTTTTTGAAAATTATTTTCTATTACCAAGAACGTTTTATAGCCGGAATAAAATTTAGTAAATTTGTAATAGACATTTTCTTCATTGAATTCACCAGGTTTCATTTAATTTTTCCACTCTCAACGTTCATTTTTGTAATGCCTTATTTTCTTGCACTTGAAACATTCCACCGTGTCACGGTTCCGTCTTCCACTTCATGTTCCTCTAAAACTTTCTCTACCTCCGGTACTGTCAAAGTAGTAATTGATCGATAATAAGCCTACTTGACCAATGACTCTCCAAAAAAGAAACAATGATTTTAATTAGAAAATAAATCAAAACTATGACGGCAAAGGACAGGAAAGTACGTAATTGCGAAAATGGGAACAGAAAGGCAAAAGGAAAGGCCAAGAAAGTAAACGAGAAAGTCAAAAGTTGAAAATGTTTTTGGAGGAAAGCAGAAAGAAAATCAAACGGAAGAAAACAAATACATCTGCATTTGAAAGAGTAGTAGTGTGGTGGGTAGGAGTGAGATGAAAGAACACAAAAAAGTGTGAAAAGGGCTTTGGCATGAGGGCTGAGGCACCCTCTGACCCATACGCACAAAAATCATATTTTCATGGGAGTATATACCCGAACGTATTTTTAGAGATTTTGGATTATATAGTATGAAATATGTAAGCAACAATGAGAATCTCTCATTTTAATAGTTTTGAATTTTGTTTTTAAAATTAAGCAAAAAATAAAGAAAAAAAATTGATAAAAATTGTTGAATAAAATAAAAATGTCAGAAAAAAAAATTCTAAAAATCAAATCATGCTAATGCAAAAAAAATTAAATCGGATTTTTTTTTTTTAGAATATAGAAAATTTTAAAATATGATAAATTAGTTTCAATGATGAAATTTTGGATTGGGCTGAGGAGTCTTGTAAGAAGTCTCTTTCATGCGAGTCTCCATAAATGGATTCTTTGTTTTTGATTTCATGAACAAGTTTCAGAGCAATACGATCAATTAACCTGAAAACCAGATTTTCAGTTAGAATACGGTGGGAACAACTAACAATGACCTAAAACATAAGGAGGAGGTATCATAAATGGACTCAATCTTTATGCTGGTACAATTTGGATTGTATAATTCGAACATGCTTTCTTCTAAATTCTTTGCACAAGAGGAGCTATAGAGGTAGTTCAGAATTTATAATCTAAAAAAAACAAGGAAGACACCCTACTATTTAGGGTTTTTGGATTATAAAATTCAAATACTTGTTTATTCGGATTTTAAAATCCAAATTGGTGAGAGAAAAAAACTTATTTTTCCACCTAAAAATTGGGGAAAAACTATTTTTCGAAAGAAAAAAAATGACGCGCGAGAAATACATGGGTAAGCAATGTAATAATTGGCCATAAATGGGTGTGAGATTTCTTTTTAGGTCCATTTAATATCTCAGTGTTAAAAAATGTCTTTCGAAAGTTATCTAGTAAAGTTGTTAGGGGTCGTTTGGTGCACAAGATAAGAAGACAGGATATGATAAAAGTATCATATCCTGGTTTAATCTGTTGTTTGGTGCGCTAAAATGAAATGATAACTTAAACCTATTTCTAATCATATCCTAATCATCCTTTGTTAATTTTATCCTTAGTTTTTGGTGGGTTAGAATTATCCTATCATGATTAGCACTAAAATCCTTATTTTGCCCTCTCTCTCAATTTATCTCTCATGTTCTCTCTTGCTCTTCATCCATCGACCTCCACCTCTTCTTCCATAACTCTTCAACACCATCTCTTCTATTTGTCACAGATCTAACCCCAATTCTACCCTACAATCACTTTTTCCTCCATATGATTAATTTTTTGTCTATTTCTTTGTTGATTATCTATTTTGTATTCAAATCAAATTTAAAAAGAGATAAAACAGGATTTAAGAATTTCGTATTATCTTCAATAGAGACAACAATTTGTTTGGTTAAGAGCTTGGACTGTGATTGTATTTTTTTAATTGATAGAACTTTGTTGTAATTGAAGAAACGATTTTGTTTTTAATTGAAGAAGCCATTAATTTTTTTTTATTGTACTTTTGAATATTGAAGAAGAAGAAGACGGCAACCCTAAAACAAAGGAAGAAGATGATTCATAATTAATGATAATTTAATTATATTTAATTAAAAAAGGTTAAAATATACGTAATTAATTGCAGTGGTAATTTTGTCATTTAATTGTGATATATATGATATTATGTTTGTTATCATGTGTATATCAAACATGTGATAGGATAGATGTTTATCTTGTCTATATCATTTCCTATCCTTATCTATTTTCATATCATATCCTATCTCTATCATATCATGTGCACCAAACGAGCTCTAAAATTTAAAAAAATACACCATGAGAGTTATCTCCTGATTTGTTTTGGGGTCCAGGGCACATTGAAAGGACCTAGAATTAGAAAGAACTGCTTCTTCATGGTTAGAGTCTTAAAAAATGATGTTGGAAGTTATCTCAATTTATTCTTCCTACTCCGAAAACAATAACTTTGTTTCCATCGAAATGGATAAATTAAAGGAGTTCAAATTCGCTCTATCTATCTTTTTTTTGACAAAACGCTCTATCTATCTATCATATATTTAATGTTCAGAAAGAAATATATAAGTGAACACACTAATGGAACCATTTTAATAAGTAACCGTTCACCAACATTTCTCTTGTGAGTTGCGACTATCTCTTTTATAATGGATAGGAAAGGTGAATAAATTGAGCATATCTAGACTCAAAAGTGGTGTGATTTTTAAAAATGTACTAGTAAAATCCAAAAGCAGCTCTCGTTAAGGTGTGATTTGGGCTTAATTGACATGTCTACTCAAAAGTGATTTGAATTGGAATCATGCTTTTTACTCAAATGGTTTCGTTCATTCCCAAATAAAATGATCAAAATACCACTATGTATGTTAACTCACATTACGTGACTTAAGTTACGTCGAAAACACACACTGAAATCCAGCATAAATTAACTCACGCTGGTTTCCTTTCTTCTAAAATTCACACTGAACCTTGTATGAGTGCTAACTAACTCCTCCATTATACTACATGTGATGAATAATTCAAAAAAAAATACATGTGATGGATAATCTTTCATATCTATGTTTATTTTTATTTGTTCTAACTAAGCATAGAGAAAAGAACAATGATTTATTTTTTTATTATGTATAATTGTTTGTGGATAATAATGAATTGATAAGGCCAGAAGCTACACAACACCATACATTTTGCTAAATTTTGCTACACCTATGCCATAGGAAAACGGTGCCAACTATTCAAATAGATGTGCTGGCAACAATATCATACTGAATTATGAAATTAAATTACATGTGTATGCCTTGACATAAAAAAAATTACATGTGTATGCATCACAATATATTTTGCAATTGTGAGGAGGCTTTTTACTAGAGCAAATACTAATAATACTAGTATATGAATATCACTAATGCAATTCCAAACTAGCCTGACTTAAGTCATTTGAAAAATTTGGAAATTTACACTAGCATGAATTAACTTACGCTACGTAAGTTAACATGCGTGGAAGTATTTTGGTCATTTATTTTGGGAATGAACAAATTTATTTAGGTAAAAAGTAGAATTCTTTGAATTGTGTTTTAGAAAAAGTAACCACTAAAAATTTGAAAAAATACTATTAGCAAGAGCAAGTTTTACTTAGTCACTACCTCAAATAAAAATATTTAGACGCATACATAAATGGTGAAAATGATGTGGATAATTTTCTTTTGAAGAAGTTAAATTAACTCAAGTGGATAAATTATTTCTCTTTTAATAGTTTTTATTTATGTATGTGGGCAAATATTTTTTATTTGTGGTTGTGACTAATTAATAGTTGCTCCTATTAGTAATAGTAATACAGTCTTAAGAACTTGTAAAATCTTAAACGCACTCTTTCATTTTATTTGCAACTTTTGTTTTTATAATAATTAGGAAGCCATAAAAATAATTATTATCTTACTCCTCTATTTTCCCAATCAATGATCAATCAACATTATAAATTCTAGACACACAGAATATGATCCATTTACATTTTTGTTGATTTGTTATATTACATGGTATAAACTTCGTACGACTCTGTCTTAATACTCAAAATGAATCATGTATTGAATTACACGGGTTCAATCAAGGCATTGGAGTGTAGTTGAAAATATTATTTTAGTTGTTTTTTTTTTAATGATTCTCAATCATTATAGCACTCTTCTTAGCTTGAAAACCCAACACAACTTGCTCACATTAGTGTCAAGTACTTGAAGGGTTAATATACGAGTTAATTTAAATATTTTAAGAAAAAGACACTACAATTATGAATCTTTTGGACCACAAACCAATCCTCATTTCATGTGTAACTAGAGAATTCCAATATCATCATGCTTTGAATGTTAAACCATATATGGAAGTCCATCAGTACTCCTACTACTATCAGTAATATTCTGTACTCTATAAGAATACAACCATTTGCTCATTGACACATTAAGAGCATGCATAAGTACCAATTAATATCCAACTAATATTAATTAACCTTCATTCATAAATATTGTTTATCTGATCACAAATGGTTGATAAGTTTCGGTTCAAAATGAATGGTTCATGAGAATTTGAGTTTGAATCGTGGCTGAAACAATCATTAGTCAGACTTTACTTAACTTTCAACCAAATTCTAAACTACTCGAATATATTGTACGAGACTATTTATTTATTGCACAAAGAAAATAATATTTTCAGTCCTAGCCAATCTTGATATCTGAAATCAGGATCCTATAATCACGCCCTTTCTATAGTTAGTTGAGTAATGATGATATTTAAAAAAAAAAAAAAAAAAAAGAAAAAAAAAAAAAAAGAAAAAAAGAGTAATGATGATATAATGGAAGGTTAAAGCTTTTTTTAGCTGTAAAGTGAGACTAATAATGCCAAATTACCTTTAGGAAATTCACTCAAAGGGATTAGATTTAGATGAAATGTATATACATCTTTTATTTGTATGACCTAGAGCTGTAACGCTGTATACAAATTATATCCCTAAAGTCGTTTAAAACATATACAGAAAATTGAAACAAAATTATGTGCTCAGCAAGTACCTAAAGCTAAACTTATAAGGCATAATCTTTACAAATTGTGAGTGAGGTTCAGTTTTTGTTTTCTCAAATAACTTAATTGCTTCTTTCCCTTGTTCACTTGGTAATTGGAGGCATATCCAGTCTAGCAATGATTCTAAGTCTTTTGCAAAGTCAAGTAAATACCAATCTAACATCTTTGGAATAACAAACTTTGATGTTGAAATTCCAATTGCAGCCTGTAAGTATTCTCTTTTGGCTATTTCTAGTTCCTTCTCAACATGTGATGCTGTGTATACTCTAACCTGCATTGGCCAAATCTCATCATGAATCACCAACCAGACAAAGCAAATAATGAAATAATTGAAGTGTGCATTAAAAAGTAGGATCATTCATGTTCTCTAAAAGGTATGTTAAATATCATAATAAAACTTAATCTCACTTGACTATTAACTTGTTAGTTTATTTACAAAAGCAATATTGGTGTAAGCTTTCGTAGAAAAAATAGTTTAAGCACAAAATTAATCAGACTTTCAAATGGTCAGACCTTAAAATTGAGTTTAGAACAAGTAATAGATTAGGCACAGGCCTAATATTTTTAAAGTAGGTCAAACTCGAACATTGTAAAGCTAAATCTAACCTATTTACACTCCTATCTGAGACTCTACACCAATATTATTTTTATGTCTTTGTGATCACAAAACGGCCGTGATTGAGGTAAATCTATCATTTACTACAATTCTAGATATTGTATATAATTATATTAAAAATTGAATTTTAAGAAAGTGATTAACTTACAGCAGGAGATGACCAAGTTCCACAAGAGAGAGCAAATGTGACTAAGGGTTCTGACAATTCCAGTCCATAAGTGCTTCTTATTGTCATTTCATGACTTTTCACTTCCTTTAATAATGTGATCTGTTTGGAATTTAGCTGTAAGAACTAAGAAGCTTATTAATTTTGTATATCTTCCCACCAACAGAAAAAGCTACATTTGAAAAGGACAAGGACAGAACTTACATATTTCCAGTGATATGGAAGCCTTAAAATGCAGTGTTCTATGGTTGTGGCATTTAACAACGTTCCACCTACATTTATTGTTGCCTGAATAACAAGAAAAACGCATTAATTAATGAGCAAAAAAATTAATGCTGTTATATGCTAAACTTGGAAAACAAACAAAGTAAAACCACACCTTCTGCATCAATGCAACAACCATTTCAGGATTTTCTGGTATGCCATTTTCTATGAAAGCCTGAAACAAAGCAGAACTTTTAATAAGCCATTACTTTCAGATTGAAGGCATATCCGGTGTTCGACATGTGTCAATGCCCAACACCGACATGACCGACACATGTGGCTATTTTCAATTATTAAATTTTCTTAAATTACTATCAACGTCGACATGGTGTGCGTGCTTCACATGCCATTACTAATATTCAAGATATTAAAGATAAAAGTTGACTGAAAACAGTAAAAAATAAATACAAATTTTTCTTGTAGGAAAATTTTTCTAGTAGGAAAATTTGACATACATTCATCATACACGAGTTATATATGTTGATCCAAAATGCAAGCTTCTCTTGGTGGTTGAGGTTCTCAATGTTAACACATGTTAGTTGTCTCAAAAGAATTCTGCAAATTTCAGGAAATTAGAACAACTAAACAATTAATTAATATAAGGGTCATAAAAAATTAATGCAATAGTATTATGGTTTGAATTTGATTAGAATGTAACATACTTCAACCGATGTAGTAGAAACAAAGACTTAGCAGTTTGTGTTGGATTGAAAGATTCGGCTTCAATACTTGCACATAATTGCTTGTACGGACCAATATCTTTCTTTCCAACTTCCAAGATACCATAAGGATCCAAAAACTCGGTTCCTTCAATGCAGTTTTTAGATTTTAGAGGCCTGAAAGTTGGTGTACTCATTCTCGAGAGAATGCTAGTTAAACACTTCAGAATATTCTCAGAGATTATATTTGGACTTTCATCTCCTTGTGGAGTTTCTTGTAGACGATGATTTCTTACTTCAGCAACTGGTTTGTTATTCGGCCTTAGTTCTTGCGGCTGCAAAGTGGGAAAACTTTCATTCATAGTGATGAAAAATTCTTCAGTTTTTGAGCTACTAGTAAAATGGTTTTAAAATGCGGTCTGCAATTGCAATTGCGGCAATTTTAAGGTTTTGCAGCGTAACCACAATCACGACCACAATTTAGAAGTATGTTGTAGTAACTAATGCTATAACACTGTAAACTATTTTTACACATGACAAACCTGTTTTTTAGGAGGTCCACAATGTTTCTGTAGTGGTTTATTGTCAACGGGAATTTTCTTGATTGGAATTTTTGCCAATTGGCCTTTACATATGGATCGCTTGCTGCTCTTGAAAGGAGTAAATGATTGAATCTCTTTTCTTTGTTTATCATCTGGTAAGACAAAAAGGAGATGCATGAAATCAGGGACAATATTCTTGTCACATAAATTATGTACTATAAATCATGGTGAAGCAACGCTGTGATTTTGTGGAAGCTTCAAAGTGTAGTGTTTGCTAAAATCAGTGCGGCACACTGTCATTTTATTAAACTCATTGTCAATCCAAATATGCACATACTCAATTTTGAAATAGATTAATCATAATTGGTATGTTACTCACCAGGAAGAGTAGTTTTAGGCCTAGTTGAAAATGTTGCAGTATGATCCAATTTTGTACTAACATTTGGATTTGCATTATTCAAAGAAGCTGCTTCCAAATGCTCCAGTTTCATCTTGGAGGATGACATGTAAACTGCTTCTAGATTCAAATCCTGCCTAAAATGTAAGACCTTCTCTTCAAGCCTAACTATTTCTTCTTCCAGTACTGCCACTTCAGCCACAAGTCCAAGTGTCTAGAGTTTTTTTAAGATAAAAATCATCACTCAAATACTCAATTTCTGGAATATAATAGCTAAAAAATAACTACGTAGGACTATAACAATATCGAAGGTGTGTCTTATGTCCGACACCGACACATGTGATTACATTCAATTATTGAATTTCCTCAAATAATCATCAATGTCAATGTGTCAATGTCGTGTTCTGGTGTCTGTATCAGTGTTTCAGAGATAAAGAGAAAAAATAGAAAGGGAGAGTAATTTTACTAACATAGGGAGCGAGATAAGGAGGAAGACGAGGCAAAGCTCCCAAAGGCCTATTCAAAGCTCTTTCCAATGCCTTGTGAATGTTCTCTTCATGCCTAAGCTTCTTCTTCAACCTGTCCACCTGAAAGTTGAAAAAATTCATCTCAGTTTCAAGTTAGAAGCAAAGAAAATGAATGAAACTGAAGAAAAAAACACAAGGACATTAACATTACATCTTGTTGCAAAGCCAATTTTCTGTCTTTGCTTGATGTTTTTCCACCTTTAACTGCATTTCTTAAACCTTTTTGAGAGTTTTGAGGAATTCTGGGATCTTTGTTTAATGAAACTGAAGTCATTGCTTGTGAATTGTGACGAGAACTGTTACATGAACATGAACATAATTTAATAATAATGTCACTGTACAAACCGTTTTTCAAAAAAAATTGTGACATAATAAATGTACCCTTTTATGAGTTCTGACTTTATAGAAAGTTTAATTACTTTTCCATGTGACATTGAAGCTTACCAAACCTTCTTTCTGTTGTGTAAACAATATTTTAAAAGCCTCAACTGAATAATGATTCAAGAAGAGACTCAAACTCAAATTTGACAAGGAATGAAGTGTCATCATACACTCAAGTTGATAATTGATTCATTTACTTCCACCTCTATAGCTTTAAAAGGAATATAATAATTTGATAATTTATCTATGATCTTATGAAAGGGATATAATAATTATAAAGTGTTGCTTATAACTTTGTTTAAAAAATTGGGTAGGGACAAAAAAGAACTCATCTAAGCTGGAATGAAACGCAAGCCCTAATTATAGAAAGATGGGGGGCAAGTGTAACAGAAGTAGAAGGCTCCAATCAAAAAGGTGTATCATATGTCATAATCAACCAACGTGTGCTTTCATTTGATGCGCATCCTATCCTATAAATTTAATTAAATTTTACCTTGACCCCAACGTAACACTCTTGTAAAAAAATATATTTACTCATTCAAATTAGTAGAGGATTAGTTACAAATATTTTTGGTTGAATTGAGGTTGATTTGTTAATTTAAACGAATAATACGTTAAGACAGAAAATGAAACAATGTCGAACAATAAAATCATAACATTAAAAAATGAAAGTAAAATTTGATCTCACTTGTGTAGATTAAAAGAAAAGAGAGAGAAAAGATATACAAAAGAGATTCATGATAAAAAAAAGTAACCCAAAATCATCTTTTTTTCCGATGTCAAGATAACTCGCTGGAAATCATATGTCAAAATAATACTCCCTCCGTCCCTTAATATAACCCCCCTTTTGTTTTTTTTTTTGTCCCTAAATATAACCCCCTTTTCAAATTACAACACACATTAATTATTTTTTTCTATATATACCCTTATTTAATACTACTACTAATTCTAAAATTACAATAAATTGACTTTTCACATTATCTCTTTAATGAGGGTAATTTTGTAAAATTGTACTATAAAACAGACACATTAACTACACCAACAACATTTCTTAAGAAATGTGAAAAAAGCAAAGGGAGGTTATATTAAGGGACGGAGGGAGTATATTTTATTTAGATTTTTAAGAAACTATCTTCTTAACCTAGGTTGTTCATTTGTTCTGTACCTAAATGTTAATGAAAGAGAAATTTGATGGGTGCTGGTAGCCTTGCCAGTGAACTATGTAGTGAGCTAGTGATGCCAAATTGAAAGAAAAGGGATGGTTTCTGTTAGGCAAAAGCTGCACAGTTCACATGCTTTGCCACCTAAACCCTTTTACCCTTTTTTTGTGGTCATTGTTAAGTAAATTAATGAATTCAATTTCTTGAAAATAAAATTGTAATGTATTTATTTCCAAAAGTCAAGCAATAGTCTTTTTTTAAAAGCATAGTACTATTTAACATATGATATAATCTGTAACATTCTAAAGAGAAAAAAATTGATTTACACATTCATCCAATTATATTCGATCATTGCGTTACATTGTTATTAATTTTTTTTAAAATAATATCCTTAAAAAATCCTAAAATATCTCATTAAAATGTGATTTTTTATCTTAACCATTCGATTTTCAAAGAAAATGATCTCTAATAATTCAGAATTTAATTGAGAGATAAATAAAGTACGATCAAATTCAGAATTTGATTAGGTGATAAGTAATTATTCAAAAAATGATCTCTAACCATTTAAACAATACATCTTTAACCAAAATTCATTAACCACTTGATTTAAGCATGTGTATGAAAATTGTCGAAAAAAAGAAGTAATCTAAGTATATTTACGTTGATAGCTCTATTACATTGATATATAGGACTTAGATTCAAACTTCGGATTTTCTACTTCTTTATACTACTAACTTCATACATATTTTTGCTCAAAAAACTTCATACATATTTTTAATAAAAATTTTATTTGTCTTAATAGAACTATCACTTGGACCCATCATCGATGTTTGACTAAATAATTACGTGGCAGTTGAAACATCATGAAATTTGCAAATTTTTTATTTTGATTCTGCAATTGACAATCTGGTGTTTGTCGTTCTTTTTAACTACTATCTTTTGGATAGATCTTCATTCTATTTATTAGCTATAAACAAAATAATTAAGACAGAGGTAGAGTACTATATTATCACAATTCACAAGTAGTTGCCACATACGCATCAAATATCTATTTGATATGTATACAAGTAGTGTACTAAACTAAACAAAAGCTTAGCTGAACTTTTTAAAACGTCGCTATATTTTTGGCATACATTAAAAACTTTTTGGATTGAGAAAGCTAACGAAAAGAGGTTACATAATAATATACGAAATCGCACATGAAACGGCAATTAGATTATGATGGACGGTTGGGAAGATATGAAGAGAAAGCTAAAAGCTTGTGTTTCAAACATGAACAACCCTTATGTCCCCATCCACTACCACATGAATGTGACTCCAAATCACAAGTTCACGTTAGACGTATCTTGTTGGGAAATTAATTGACATTTATAAACAAATGTAAGTGAGTAGAAATTTAAGAGATAAGTATATTTTATGAGATGGAGAGATGTAACTTGACATTAGCAAATTTGTAAATTCAATTAAAGTTATGTTTCTGCTTATTTTCTTGTTATCCACGTTATATGGTACTCCCTCCGTCCCTTAATATAACCTCCTTTGCTTTTTTTCACATTTCTTAAGAAATGTTGTTGGTGTAGTTAATGTGTCTGTTTTATAGTACAATTTTACAAAATTACCCTCATTAAAGAGATAATGTGAAAAGTCAATTTATTGTAATTTTAGAATTAGTAGTAGTATTAAATAAGGGTATATATAGAAAAAAATAATTAATGTGTGTTGTAATTTGAAAAGGGGGTTATATTTAGGGACAAAAAAAAACAAAAGGGGGTTATATTAAGGGAGTATATACTATAGTTTTTGTTGTGATGAGAAAATGTCTCTTAAAAGACATTGAAAACACAAATTAAAGTTATTGAATTTGGTTTATTTGTCATACATGGAAGAAATCAAGTTGTTGGATAACTTGTAACCGTCATGATCCTATCAATTTAGTTCAATTAAAGATGATGACTTGATAACTTTAACTTATGGTACGCAAGTGTGCAAGTATGGTTTGATAATTTATCGATATCATCGATGTAATTCAGATATGTTCCCTTACTCTCTTACAAAAATTTATGGTATAAAGAGAATCGTAATATGAAGATCCTAAATGAATTTTCTAACAGGTTAAACATGATGCATTGCTAAATTTCATTAACTCTTAAACTTGCATTTTAGGAAGAAAACAATTTTGTTTTCGTTTAAGTGGATACCCCAAAGCCAGGAACTTCTTTACTAGTATATTAGACTGACATGTTATAATATTATTACATACACATATTCAGCCATAAAAATTGAGTAACATGACAACTCTTGTTATTTCAAGGTTTACCGTGGAGGCAAATTTTATTAGCAACACAAAGTACGAATTTGAATTTCTTGCGCAAAAAGAATTTGAAATCACACTAGAAACTCTTGTGACCAAAGGCCACATTAGCAATAGCATCTACTCCAGCATAGTTAAACAAACATTTGGAAAGAATACCACTTCCGATTGTTGCACGTCTTTTGTACTGTCTCTAATCTTTCATCATAAGATACTAAGATTAAACTCTAGTTTGGAGCTGACCGGTTGAATTATCACGGTCTTAATTCAATTAAGATTGAACTAAACTCAACTAAGGCAAAACGAGTACTCTGACTGAACCATACAAAACATGAAAATCTTATTTAATGTAAATAACACTTGAACTCATTTACACTCCCTCAGAGTTTAAGAACAAATTGAGTGCTCGACTCAATTGGTAGGTATTTACATGATGGGAATTTTTTACTACCGTCGCATGATAACCTCATGCGTCTCAAGAATACAACTAAACAGAGAAAGTAAACCCATCCACAATGTCAATCCAATAAACTAATCAAATACACTACATAAATAAACAGCTGGAAACAACTCCAGATTGCTATGATGTGCAGAGAACTACCTCAATAAGTCATCATAGGATCCCAATGCTTCAAGGATGCTTTCAACCCATCTGTCAGGAGAAAGAAGGTTGTCAAAAACGGATGTATTAACAGGAACTCAAAGCAGTCTAAAAGCAATAAGATATCTGCATAAACTTGGCCAATTTACCCTGAAAGACATACAATCAATTATTTCGATCATAACAAGTCGACACATATGCTTTTGTCTTATTTTTTAGAAAAAAGAAAAAGAAAATGCTTTTGTTCAACTATTCTTCTAATGCAAAATACTCTCCAAACTTGTCTATACTTCTAATTTTCTGTCATTGCGTTTGTCTTTGTTCAACTATTCTTCTAATTCAATTAAGAGTCTATATTAACTGTCATAAATTCAGCTTCAACAACATAGTAGCATATAAAAGATACACGGATTCGATAGCCTAAAGTGAAAGCTATGATTTAGAAGCTAAAATGCAGACTTACAATTGTTGATCTTTCAATGTACATGCGTAAATATTACACAGCATTTAGAGGACTCGAATCACAAGAAACACGACTAGGAATAAACATCAAGTACCCGCCAGAAACAGACAACAATGGGTGTGAGGTCTTTAAACTTGCTAAAACTTGAAAACAGACCCTTCAGTCCATCGACTAAATAAAAAGCATTCATCATTGATGCACATATTCATTAAGATGAATGATGACCATTTAACACTCCATTTTCAAAAAATATGAACAAAAACTACAATCTTTTCTAATTCTAGTAATGAAAAAAAAAACTAACAATTGAAGTATATTAAATTAAACAGTAAAATGATTATTTCAAAATGTATTGAAAATAAAAATGACACAAATGAGTGACCATCATGTGCACATGGGTCATGTCATAAATAATTTCCATATAGCTTAATGAAGTGAAATCTGAAAGTCCATGACCATCTAGTGAAGATTTGTATGTTGTTTCGAGTTAGTAAAAAGTTATGGGAGTGATTATATGTGTTTTTTAAATGAAGGTAAGTTATTAAAACTTGAGCCACTCCTATGTGGGGTGAGCCTGCAATTTCCAAAAATAAAAGAGCTTGTTATAATCGTTGTGTGAACTATTTCAAAGAGAAAAAACTTCTCCATGTGGCTAACTCGAAACAACATACAGAAGAGAATTATCGCAAGAAAAACCCTAAAAGTATTCTCTCAAAAGTGGGTTTGTGATTACCCTTCAAGGCCCGGTTGTGTTGGGTGGTATACATTTTTGAAGCCTAATCTTCTTGCCATGGCAGCAGTTGTCTCCCCAATGCATGCAACTGAATTGCTCCAGTCGGAATCCGAAAGGAGATTCTTCCAGGCTCTGTTGCAGGTTAAAAAATCAGCTGGGTAAATGCTAAATAATGTAGAATTTCCTAAGAAAATGCCATACCTATTTATAAATTGCAAATAAGAATTAAGAAGATAAAGCAAGTTTTTTCACAATTCTTACAACCTCAAGAGTCATTAGGACGCTTAACCAACAGGTACGAAAAAGGTTAAGTTAACGACTTCATCAAGGAAGTACAACATGTAGCACCCGCTTACACAGTTAGTATAAAGTCAAAATATAATTAACTTACTATCTGTAGATTTGAAATGGAAATGAAATTATTAGAAGACTTGAAGGCAAAAGGGCAATAAGGAACTCACCGAATTGAAGATGGTGAAGCTACTGTAACAACAGGGGCAGCAAGTGCTTGCTTCAGAACCATCTGATCAACATGTTGAACTGGTACCTGACGGCTAAGTTAGAATTAGGGGCAACAGTAAATCTCTGACAAAGATATATAACCATAAATAGTCCGAGTGTGAGAAATAGTTGGTTATGACCAAAGCTAAGCAAACCATTTGCAATCAATTTTTTTCTGAAATGACAACGATCATAAGCTACTACTTATGCTGGTGTAGAAGTATATGCATGCCCGGAAAGGTTTGTCTATCCTATGCAATATTGCATAGGTTAAGACTACTACAAATGGTAATTATTTATTGAAAACAACAATTATTTATTAGAAAATTATGTGTTTGATATAAAATGCACAGGTTCCAAGATAAATTTACTATATTTGACTTCATAACCTATACAAGTTTGCACATGATAGAAAACCCCTTTTTGTAACAGTTTCCTCCAAACTGCATAATGTGACACACTTGACAAAATACATGTCATAGCAGGAAAATCATTTTCAGAAACACAACTTCTAAACACACCATGAATCATATTACAGGGAATGTATCATTAATTATAGATTAAATAATTTAACTTGACTAAGCGTACAAAACACAAATTAAATGTGCTTGCAAGGACTACTTGTATTAGACCATATTTTCTTGAAAAGAAGGGGACACAAGGACTAAAATATTTTACCGTTGTATATGTATTCATCCTTGTAACTTCAAATCCACGACTTGAAAGCCCTTCCTCTGCTTATGTAAATATCACAGATTATTAGAAAATCATAACTTAAATAATTTTAAAACATGTGAATGCTGATTTTTTAAAAGCAACAAGAACATTTCTCATACCAATCTCGTTGCTAGCCTTTGCAGAAGCAGGATACAGAATGGTAGTTTTATTTCCAATTTTGGGAAGCTCTATAGCTAAAACTTTTCCTGTTGCTGAAAATATCAAATCCTTAATAAGTCACTTTCACAACTTGAAGCTTTAAATTCCATTTTATTGAAAACAAGCTTCAATTCTCTTTACTATTATACTGATACTGATTGGTAACATGATCACCTACTAACAAAAGGCTAAAGATTGTTAGACATAAATTTCACATTCTCCAAAGTAAAATTTATGTAGTTACACCACTGATTCACGGAAGTAATAGAACAATCAAAGTTAAAGTCAAGTCCTTCTCTCACCTACCTAGATGCTTATCTTGGAACCATTGTTATGGCATATATTCCTTGAATACCCACAAAATAGTAGTAAGATTTGGGATATTACTTAATAATTGTATTTCTTGAGTTACTCATCTATCATGGTGAAGAAGCGCAACTGGAGACATAAATGCAGGAGCCATTTAAACTTAGTCTACACTTAACTGATAAACATGGATACCTTTTGAGGGTGAAAAGGCAACATCAAGTGATTGGTTTGAAGACAGCAAAGCTTCCTTGAAAATGCTTGCAGTACCTGATCCAACAACACCTATTCTGACGCGAGGCATCCCAGCAGCTCTAAGGACAACAATTAAAACTAAGTTAATCATTTGGTAGACAGTTAAGTGCTCAACAAAATTATATAAAGTTACAAAAGAAAAAGAAAAAAGTATTGTAAAGAAAAGAATATTAGAAATGCTTAGTTTAGACCAGAACAATTAAAAACATTGAATATTCGACAAATTTACACTTTCATCTTTGACGACTCATGCATAATTTAGATTATAGATCAAAGACAATTGAATCACATGTTGCATAATGAAAGACATCTCAAGCATTCTGCCTAACTAAAATAGCATAAAAAATTATTAGGGAAAAAAGGGAAAAGATGTCAAGTAAGTAACTAAAGAAAAATAACAACTTTTTTAGCAGAAACATCAACAGTCTCTACAAAATTTAGGTAAACCTCATCATGGATAGAGTGAAATTGGAGGGGTGCATGTTTGGCTTGCACTCCACAATTACTCTGAGTTAATTTTGAAGGGAAAAATGATTTGCAAAAAAATTTCAAAATCATTTGAAGGTAACTAAGGATTGCTTCTATACATATGTATTATTTCACTTCAAAATTCGAATTTTCAGAAATAATTCATCGAAAGTAGATTCAAAATTTCCAAAATCATTTGAAGGTAACTAAAGGTTACTTCTGTACAGATGTATTGCTTCGCTTCAAATTTGAATTTTCAGACACAATTCATCTAAATTACATCCTACTTAAGTAACTTTTACACAAGTCACACAAAGAAGCCTAAATCATTACCTCCATGCCTCTAGAAAGACTGAACCAGCCTCAGGAGAAGTGATGACAACCCAATCAAATGCATTATCTGCAAGAATCAAGAACCATGAGAAGAAATTGGTGGGTGAAAAGTGATAAGGCAATCATAATAAGCATCACATTGACAGCTTCATTCATGTTATCATGTGTATTAGAAAAGATATCCAAGATATAACATGCAAATGACTTTTAAAGTTGAAAAAATCATCATGGATTCACAAATGCCATATTTCTCCACACTACTTCGATTTAGATATCAATCCACATAAAGGAACCCAACCCAGCTTCTTGCAAATCATACAATGAGAGAAACCATTAGTGATGGAAAATAGCTTATCAATCCCTGGTATGATATTGTGTCATCAACTTTACATAGTATTTAGAAATGTCACCTCTGCATCATTCTTCCCATTAAGCACACATAAATTTCACTCAAAAATCGGCCCAATAAAAAAAATAATCAGATCATATAATATCGGTATTGCACTATACGAGAAACAGAACGATTCCTACTTTAAAAATATAATAAAATCTTCAGGGCATGGGTTTTTTCCAAGCGCTTACCGCTTAATGAACTAGGAAGCCTGTCAAAATCAGGTCCCCGTAGGTGCTCAATGAGTGGAAGCTCCAAACAATTGATTTCATGTTTGGCCTGCACTTGACATTGGGAATTACAAAAACAGTTTTAGTGTAGATATGTGATCGGTTAAACCTAATCTTACAACTGTCGCTATCATTTAAATCCCCCTTTTCATTTATTGTTTGGTTACATGTTTCTGATTATGTTTGAGGGAAAAAGTGTTTCTCATTTTCTAAAAGCTCTCTAGTGTAAATTTTTTACTAGAAGCTTTTATAGACCCAAATTAAACTTAGTACATGGAATAAACTGTTTGCGTAGAATTCTATAAAGAGAAAGGAATGCTAAACTATCATATAGAAACCAAGTAAGTTTATAGCTGATCAGTTATGAATTTCAATTAGGAGAATGCCAAAAAATTCTCTTCAACCAATTCCTAAATCATCTATGTTTAAAGTAGCCTAAAAATTAAATCATTTAAGAATTAAGATAGAGTTTAATTTTTATAAACTAATAAAACTAAAATCTACAAATCACAATCATTCATATATAAAGGTGGTTATGATAAAAGTCAAATAGTTTTTATACTTAGATGGTTATAATTCAGTACAATGTAAAAAATCTTTATACTTTTACACATGCATCCAATCCAATGTGTTGCCACATCAATCATCAATTAATACTAATTATTAGATGCATTATAATATTAATTAATAATTGATACATGCAGTATAAATTTCGGAATGAAAATATTAGATTGATTTGAACCTTAAATCGAACATGTAAACGACGGAAGTGCATTGAGTAAATTGAAAAACGCGACGTACGTAATCCTAATAAATGAAATAGAAAACGAGGAAATACAGAAAAATCTTAACGAGAGAGTAAAGAGAAATGCATATTCATGTTTAAGTTAGAGATACAAAAATGAAGCAGAATGTAATGTAATGAAGTGAGTGAGTGAGTGAGTGAGTGAGTACCAAAGCAGTGATGAGCTTAGAATTCTTGCCACGCTCTCTGGTGACGACGACTTTGGGAGTTGAATTGGAAGAAGTGGAAGAGAAAGTGAAAGTAGAATCGGTGGCGGAAGCAGAAGGAGGAATCGGAGGAATTTTTGGTTGAGAAATGAAGAAGAATTGATGCTGCCGGTGAAATTGAAGACAAGGAGGAGAAGATGAAGAAGAGAAAAGGGAGACACAAAATTGAGCCATTGAATTGAAACGTGTTGGGTGTCCGAATCCAGCTGTTATCATCACATCAACCTCCCTTAGTCTTTTTTTCTTTTAAATATTACAAACTACTATAATTAGCATTCCAACACTCACAAACCCCTTTCCAATTAAATAATCTATCCCTCTTTTTTTTGGTCATTAATCTATAATTCTTTCTAAATGGTAGTGTTAAAAAAAATTTATCCACTATTCAGATTTAGATCATTAAAGTGTAAGGTAAGAAAATCAATAATTTGTTCAGTTGGTATAGACAATGCATAAAATATGTAAGATCTGGGGTTCGAACTCCGACAAAAAAAAAATCAATAATTTTTTGAAGAAAAAAAAGTAAATCATTGATTGTTATTTTAACAAACGCGTGATTTATTATGATATACATATAATATTTACCTTTGAATTATGAAATAATGATTAATATTATTTATTTATGTTTTAAAGTAAATCAGAGTAGCTCTAGTTTTTCATGATCGAATGAAGGAATTTCTAGAAAAAATTGAGAAGAAATTGTGACAAAATTGTAGAAGAAAAATGGATATCATACGTTTGACGATAAAGTTTGATTGGGCACATACCGGATACATACCCAACACTTTAATTTTAGACACACACAAAACAAAAAAAAAAAAAATTATATAATATATCAATTGATATGACTAAATATTTTTTATTTAATTTTGTTATTTTCATGATAAATGAAAAATATCAAGTTATGTTGATTAGAGCTTCAATATATCACCATGTACAGCCAAATAGGCAACTACCTCTAATTTTATTCAACTAATAGATAACTTTTTAATAAAACATGTTAATAATTAGGTTTTAAATTATTTACGCACTCGTACATGTATAACTTAGATCTCCAACTTTTTTAATTGTTTACTCAAATCAAACTAGTTGAATCATCCAACCAATCAATAACTAACTACCCACTTATGTAGTTAACTCTAGATCTACGTTAAAGTGTGAAATTAACTAATATTAAAACAATCTAGAACAATTAAAATGTATTTTTTTATAAGTAATATAATGATTAAAAATTTACATTTTAGATTGAATAAATAAAATCTCCGAAGATCGAACCTTGTAACAGCATATACAATCTTTTGTCGAAAGAAAAAAAAAAAAAACAGCATATACTATCTATTCTCCCGTGATTTTCTAGTATGGCCTTCTTTTTTTCGTACAAAGTTCTTATGTCTAAACATTTTCTTTACTACTCCCTCCGTCCCTTCACATAACCACCTATTACTTTTTTCACATTTCTTAAGAAATGTTGTTGGTGTAGTTAATATGTCTGTTTTATAGTATAATTTTACAAAATTACCCTCATTAAAGAGATAAAGTGAAAAGTCAATTTATTGTACTTTTAGAATTAATAGTAATATTAAATAAGAGTATCTATGGAAAAAAATAATTAATGTGTGTTGTAATTTGAAAAGGGGGTTATATTTAAGGACAAAAATAAAAATAAAAGGGGGTTATATTAAGGGACGGAGGGAGTATAATTTAATTGAAACTTCGGGAAGGATAGTTGGCAATCAACGGCACCGTCTGTTTTGTGGGTAATGATGACTAATGGTGGAGATTTGCGTCCCAATTCTCCAACAACATTTATTTCTTTTTTTTATTGAAAATTCCCCAACAACACTACCATCGTGTAAATGCAATGTACTCTCTCCGTCCCATAACAACTGAGTCATTTTTAAAAAAAAAAGTGTCCTAAAATAATTGAGTCATTTCACTTTCCAATACAATATTAATTACTTTTTTCCCTTTATAACTCTAATTAATATTACTTTCATCATTCCCAATATTAATGCATCAATACTTAACAAGAACACTTAAAACCACTTTTCTCTCTCCTTTATTTATACATTTGTCTTAATATGTGTGAAATGAGCAAATGACTCAATTAATCCGGGACGGAGGGAGTACTGACTGTTAGATTTATTTATTTATTAACTTTTTCAGTGGTTTAATTTTTAAAAATAAACAAACAATGCTGATTTTAGATCGATCCATCGAGGTCTATAAAAAAATTAACTTTAAATCGACCCTTTACAAAATAATTAATTATTTTAAAAAAATTGCTTCATAAAATGAATAAATAAAACATTCGAGATTCAAACCTCAAACCATTTATATCACAATGTTGTTATCGATTAGTTATGTTTACGGGGACAAATATTCTCAAGTTTTAGTACGAGTAATGCAACTTTTTTCTCTTAATTTTAATACTTTAATTTTAAAAATTAAGTAAAAATAACTGTACCTTCTTTCTATAGTAAACAAATGTATAATTTTTTCATTGAAAGAGGATGAAGCGGTGAAAGCAAAGATCAAGTTTTATTATTCGTCGTCATCAATTTTTTGGTTAACAAGGTGGTCCATGAAATCGATTGGACAAAAGAAAGTTAACCAAAAATTAATGGTGTTAAAAGGGAAGGGAGGTTATGTCTATTTTGTGAGAATTTAAGAGAGATTAGTATAAGTTTTAAAACCAGAGGTGACATAGTCATTTTAATAAACCACTAAACCAGAGAAGGTGAATGTAATTTTTTCTTAATCTTATGACATTTGGAACTTGGTTTTTTAATTC
The DNA here is from genome assembly GCA_958299785.1 of Medicago lupulina. Lineage (NCBI taxonomy): Eukaryota > Viridiplantae > Streptophyta > Magnoliopsida > Fabales > Fabaceae > Medicago > Medicago lupulina. The sequence continues at coordinate 7,579,661 of OY283144.1, read as the reverse complement.
AATATTTGGAATTTGATAATGTACTCATATAGATCATGCTAAAAATTAGAGACCAACTTTTTCTTTATTTCTTTTTATATCAAGAGACCAATTTATATCAAAGATAAATAACGAATTCAAATTAATATCATACTAGTTATTTGGCACACAGAATATCGTTAAATTAAATCTTTGATTAATAAATAAACAATTACACTTTTTCTTTATGTCAATAGAGTATAATGCATACTCTAAAAATAAAAAATAAATGAAGTTAACAAATTTTGTAAAATTACATTGGAAGAATGGGAATTATGTTAAGGACAAAAACTAAAGAATTCAGAAGCAATGAGGAAACGTTTATCTATATTAAAGCTTTATTAGTGTGAGGGGATTTCAACTCTCGGAGCCTCCTCTCTTGGGAAAGTATTTTGGCAAACCTGCAAAGATTAAAACAAATGTTTATTCATGTAATCACATAATGAACTATTAATTAATTATAATGAACATGTTTTGTATATATTTACCTTTTGAGGGCATCTTCGTTGGTTTCACCATTTTTATTAGGCTCAAACATACCATTCTCTAAATTGACCTTAGATACTGGTTTCTTCAATAATTTGTCGCCAATTTGGCAAAGTTTATCTAAATTCTCTTTTGTGGAAATATCAACAGAAGAATCTGTACCGGTCAATGTATCATCCTGCATTTTAATACACAATTAGCTAGTTAATAAATTTATCTTTGCATAGAACTTAAATTAAACAATTTATACATAAACTCAACATAAAAATTAGTGTTTACATATGTGGGGAAGCTGATAATTGTACCTGTATCCTTAGGTAATTATGTTGTGAATTAAGTGCTTGAGTGACAGTAGCAAGATGGAAATCTACCATATCAGCTGATGATTGACTAAACATGTCGATTAAGGGAGTCGAACCACCGTGAGTTAACCAGTCCAGCAGACCCCATTTTGCTGCCATTTTCGCATTGAATTTTTGTTCATTCTTGGGTGTCCCAGTTCCCAGTGATATGATCAAGAAGCGATTATATTCCATAGGCTTGATGGAATAGAAGTCATTATTCTGATTAATTATCTGTTTTGTCACTTCATTCATAGCCACTAAAGTCTGAATTATCATCACCAAAAACAAAACTAATTAGTCATATGTTTGCAAATTAAATAAGGTTTGATTTTAAAAAAAAAAACTAGTTATTCAATATTTATAGCATATATACCGGATTATTTGCACAAACACCTCCATCAATAAGGTTGAATTCATGTGTGTTGCCTTCTGTATCTTGGTTCTTGAAATTGTAGCCCGGAAGATAAGTAGGTGCAGCAGAGGTACTGATGCATATGTCCGAGAGTCGAGCATCCATGCAAGGAGTTTTGTTGATCTTATAAGATGAGAAAATAATTGGTTGCATTGTTTTTATGTCAAATGTGGGAATAACAATATTGGTCAGCGTCTCGTGCACACGAATTTCCCCCAACTTCTCCCTAACCACTTCGTGAAGGTATTTCCCATCATATTTTGGTCCTGCTAATGATCTGAACAATTTCCCCACCGATCCCAACAAGTCCCTGCACGAGTTCAATCGGCACAAATTATATAAGCATATATTGACTATTATATTTTTAAAATTTTACAGAATGTGGGTGGTTTGAATAGACAAATATAGTGATGTATATACGTACTTGTGTTGTGGGAAAATCTTTGGAGAATGCTCCAAGTAAAACGGTTTGATATCCTTAGCAGCAAAAAGTGGACGCTTTTGTTCATTCGGAGCGCTTAACATGGCAGTTACAAGACCACCTGTGCTTGTTCCGGTAATCACATCAAAGTAATCTGCAAGCCTGGCAGATTTACCGTCTAATTCTTGAAGTTGCGATTCAAGGAACTCGAGGATAGTTGCAGGAATAATTCCCCTAATGCCGCCACCATCAATGCTTAGTATAGTCACTAAGTTTCCATAGGTGGGAGGCTGAATTTGTAGAAGTGATGATTGTGTTCTCTCCATTATGTAATGTAATATATGTTTGGGAATTAAGTTGAAGTTTGGTTGTGTATGTGTGGTCAGCTGGTTGTTCTGTGGAATGCAAAACAATTAAAAGCTGAAAGTTTATAAATATTAATTGGTTGCACAAATAGAAATATCGATGAAAGCTAGCAAGCTATAGAATTATTGAGACTGATATTTAGTTGGTTAATTTGTTACTAGATTGCATTCCTTAAAGTTGTATTTATAGGAGTTTTAAGATTGCAACATACGTGGAAGAGGAATGGGTATAATGTTGACCGTGTCTCCGTCAAGGCTGCGCCTGCGTGCGTGCGTTGAATATTATACTTTGTCGTCTATGATATGGTCCAAATATAAGCTTAGTATATTATTATAGGATAAGCTTAGTATTATTATAAGTAAACTTAGTAGCAAATTCTGACTAATCATGGAAATGCTTTCGTCGGTTGTTTTGGATGGCTGTAAAATTCAAAAAATCGTTTACAAAAAGTAGGATTTTAAAATGATATATATTACACCACTACATAGTCATAGATGTAATACATAGTCATAGATGTAACAATCACAATGTTATTTTTTTAGTAAAACAAAATGATGTAATGGTCACAATTTACTTAAAAATCGAATTCAAATTCTTTTAAATAATTCTTTTTAAAAATGACTCATTAACTATCTAAATTCAATCACTTGTCAAATCTTTTGTCAAATCTTTTGAACTTTAAATTAAAACAATACTTTGGAGATCTTGGAAAGCATAGGAGCAAGAGCAACAATAGCTAAAGACAAGACTTTTCTACCAAACCTTTATCACTCTCACTTAAATTTCAACAAATAGTTAATGAAGAAAAACACGACCAAACAAGGCTACTTGTTTCTACATAATTAGTGTCAATGAAGGATCCATAAATTTTAATTTGTGGAGGCAAGATAGTATATATTTTAAAAAATGATAACTATCACTCAGTAAAATAATTGAGACTACATAAAATATCTACGAACTGTATTTCTCTAGCATTTTATCTTCACTTTACATAACTCACTTATAAAGTCTTTTTTTTTTATCCTTTTAACAAGTAATATTACAAATTTTAGAAAAATGACATGAGAAGATGGTTTTAAAAATGAAAGGAACCTTCTTTTTACTCCCATTCCATTCCGTTCTTCCGAAATCTTCACTGCACTTCCCGTAATATCCAAACATGCAATTATGTAACACATCCCTCCATCAATTTTGCTGCATCAATCAATCAAGCCAACATAGCAATATAAACATCCACATACACTGTCTAAATTGGTTTCCCAACATACAATTTATCTGACACGTGCCTCCATATAGTTTACGTACAAACATGGCTCCTTCGATTTCTGACTTCTTTCATACTTAGTCAGAGAAAGGCATCGTTTAATTTATGCATGGTGCAGCTACAATCCAATTGAAAAGGAAAAATAGAGTTTAAAGTACAAAGTTGCTTTGTAAAATAAAAGGGGGTTCAAAATTCTTTTATTATAAGTATATTTATGTCCACATGTTTCTGGTCTAGTTCCTAGAATCGCATATTAGCAACAACAACTTGCTATGTTTTTGGACCAGTTTCAATCGATGTAGTTATGCTAAATCAAATCAAGTGCCTAAATCATAAAATGTGTGGGGAGCACATTACGTAGCCAAGAAGTCAATTACGGACTAAATGAAAACAGACTAGAATAATTCCATTGCGCTACTCGGGCCAGAAGGTTTCCTCATCAACCAATTTTGGCCAAAATCAAATTATATTTGTTTCACCATGAATGCACCAGAGGAAAGATCACAATTTTAAAAATCATGTAGATCATCAAAGTGAATGAGGCTTGCAAGCATAAACAAAGTAGAGGAAGGAGAACAACCTTTGGATTGCACGCAATTAAAATATCATCATAAATTATGGTTGTCACATATGGTTAGACCTTCCACTCAGACCAAATGTGACTTGGATTCTATTCTTGAATTCTGCAATTTGTAGGTTATTATATATAAATTCTATTGTAAATCATCAATAAAATTGGTGGTTCTCAATGACATTGGATGGAGTGTGCCTCCACAAATCTAATTTTTTTAGATTCAAATCAAAATTAAAATATCGGCATATAAGAAATGTGAAGAGACAAAGACAGCTCAATGGCAGGCAATAGCTAGTGCAGGCATACTTAAAGGTAATTATTCCAATCAACAAGTTTAAGTTCCTCATTACTCCTACGAGTCTAAACAAATGATTAATTGAATTCCTACCGTGCTACCTCGGGTTATCAAAATTCAACTCCACTCCACAATTAGGAGGGATTCTTCAGAATACAACCAACAGATCGAGCAAGTTACAAGGGAGAAAAGTTAATTTTTCTCATACAAACATGATGCTGTTGTGAGTATTACTTCTGCACTGCACTTTCATTTAGCTTACTTGCTGTTGGTGTCCTCCATACATGGGGTAAGCAGCAGCATACATGCCCTGGTCATAAGGATGCGGTGGCATAGCATATCCATAACCATCATAAGCAGGTCCCCCATAATATGCTGGCCCATTCCAGGGGCTGCCGAATTCAGATCTAAACTGCTAGGCAAAGAGATGTGTCAATTGAGATAGAACAATTGCAAAAAATGGAGACAATCTGGTATTCAATGAGCTATACTCATCAATAGTGTTCTTTTTTTTTTTGGGTTACAAAGCTAAATCTTAGAGTCTTCATTTGAATGTGAAAATTCATTAATGAACAAAATAATCATGAATAAAATTTGATTGATTCAAATTAACCAAAAAAAAATCATATCATGATTGCATTAAACTACACTTCATTAAATTTAGCAGCTGAGAACAAATAGACCTTTTGTTTCTCCTAAAGCCTAAATGAAGTTCATGGTATTACTAGGTGAGTTATTGGTCATTAAATTACACTTGCCCCTATAGATCAATAAAGACCTCGTAAGATGGCCACACAAATGTATGGGCCTAAGTATGAGGTAGAGAACAATTACCTGCTTATTTGCCGGATTGCGGCCCCAGGAAAGACGAACTGTTTGCTTGCCAACTGTTGTACCATTTAGCTTCTGCAATGCTTCTTCCGCATTATTTCTGCAGATAGGTTGTTTAGAATGATTAATTAGTGAACACATTGCGAGTGTAGTAAAAACCGTGTTATCTCATAATAAATCATAGATTAGAAATTGGATATAAATTTTACCTGTTTGCAAATTGTACAAAACCACATCCTTTTCCGACAGGTATCTTAACAGAGACTATCTCACCATACTGGGAAAATGGTTGTCTAAGATCTTCAGCAGTAGCACTAGGGTCAAGTCCTCCAACAAATATCTATAATGCATCCTTAGAAAATTAGTGACAGATTAACTTCTCTAAAAAATATTAAAAAAAAAAAAGCTGAAAAACTAACAGTTGTATTTGTAGAATCAGCGTCAGATTGGCTGGGTGTGCCGTTTGACTGGCCTCCTGTATAAAGAAACAGACTAAATCAATATCCAACTACTCGCGATGTTCCAGACTTTCCATGCAGAATTCAGGTGAAAAGCAAATGCAAATGTTAAAATGGAGAGACGTTAAAAAAACTACCTGCACGAGATTGAAAACTGAAACGAGGAGAAATAAACAAGTGAATGGATGCAGGAAATTCTATGAATTTACTACTTGCCTGCTAATTAGAAACAAATACCATCACACCACACTCCAATCGGTAAAATTGGAAGACACGGGAATTGTCATTTCAAGCAACATATATATTTATCTATATAAACTTATAAAGATATGGCAATAACATTTTCTTAACAAAATTGATATCGCCAATTATACCTTAAAACAAAGCATACATTTATATGAGTAATAAAAATGCAATTCCATAAGTTACTCGACAAAAATTCAAAGCAGAACAAATACAATTTGAGCATAAAAAAATGTCTAAAAGTGTTTGTCTCCGAATTGAATGTATACCACATTTCTTTTCTTCAATAATTTGAGCATAAAAAAATGTCTTAAAGTGTTTGTCTCCGAATTGAATGTATACCATATTTCTTTTCTTCTATATGAAGAGTAAAATTTCAGATATGAGGCGCTATATAAGTTGCCATACCTTGTTGATAGCCAGAGGATTTCCTAGGAGTTGCAGCACCAATTCGCATTGCCCTGCTAGAACAGAAAACACCATTCATTTCATTCAAAGCTTTGGACCTTTCACTATCATCTCCAAACCTGACGAAACCATAACCCTTTGAACGTCCGGTATTGGCATCAAAAACAACTTTAGCAGCTTTAACTGAAGGGTATTTATCAGAAAAAGTTTCAAGTAACATGGTATCTGTAACATCTGCAGCTAAATCTCCTACAAAAATAGAAAGATCAGGGACATTATCTGAGCGTTTGTGATCTCCTGTGCTAAATGTTGCCCAGTTAAGGCGAAAAGGTTGCTCTGTGTTAGGCATCAACATCCCAGCATAAGTCCGCAAAACTTTCTCAGCTGTCCCATGTGAAGTGAATTCCACAAATCCATACCCCTCTGTTTGACAAGTCTGCTTATTGCGAATAACCTTAATGGAGAAAATCTGCAAAAATGCATGTCAATTAGATACAAAAGTTTATCCATCTCAAAACAAATGAGAATCTCAACAACCATTTTTACTACCAAAATGAGGAAACTCGATTCTCCTAATTAAATACCACAACATTTATTTGGATTAAATAATTATCTCGAATGAGTATCACAAGACTTTTTTTTTATCGTAAGCATGTGTTCGGAAACTTTTTTATCATAAGCATGTGTTTGGAACAGAGGCACATTTTGAGAAATCAGCATAAGAAACCGGTTACTACGTCAACGCAGAAGCTTAGTTTTGTATTTTTACGGTGAAAATATCTAGAGACGTGAAAAATGGTTTGCAAACCCAGTTTCAAATACATGCTTAAAAAACACTTTTAAAATGCTTTATAATCCCATTCCAATACACCCCACTAAGCTTTCAAAATTCATATTATTTTTTCACCAAACAAAAGTGACAAAAAAAACATTGCAATAATGTCACTTTTTGGGTTAAATCTAGTCTAGCCACCTGCAACAACTGCACCTTAAACCCATGTCAGAAGTGCAAACATTTCAATCTTCTCTTTAATCCAAAAAACTATTAATACACATGGCTTTAATTTCTTTTCAATTACTAATCTTTAAACTTGATTTAACAATTATACTATAATTAGATACACAATTAGTAAAAAAAAAAAAAAAATCCTTTTTCTGAGGGTTAACACAAAACCCAAAAAATTTACTTCATAACAAAAAAACAAAAAAGACACAAAACCCAAATGAAGCATAACGGAATCTTAAGTACAAACGAGAAACTATATTATCCAAATAACATTGATATCAGAAAACATAAAAGTAACAAAACAAAACATAAAAATAGGATTTAATGTTCATAAATAAAATCAACAAGAAAAAGGGAAAACCTCGCCGGTGGAAGCGAAACAACGGTGAAGATAATTTTCATCCATCCAATGGTGCAAATCACCGACCCAGAGAGTTTTATTATCAGCAGCACTAGATCCATGATGCACGAGCGGCACGTGATGAGGATAATGATGATAAGCCATGTAATGGTGCGGTGGCGGCGGGTAATGTTGAGGCGGTAACATATGATGTGGCATTACCATTGCCGCCGGAGGATATTGCATCGGAAACCACTGCTGCGGTGGTGGAACTGTAAGTGAATGCGGTGAAGGTGGCGGCGGAGTTTTCTGTTGCGGCCTGTTGTTACTACTCTGCTCCGTTTGTTTCGAATCAGAACCGTTAGTTGATTGCATCTTCACAAAGAGTTTAATGAATAGTTACTTATTGCACCCCCCCGCGTTTTGGTTGCGTTAGAGAAATGAATAGAAGAATTAGAATAGAATCTGTGGATTTGATGAGAGTGTAAGAGAAAGAGAAAGAGGTTGCGGCGAGGGTATAAGAGGATTATTGGTGAACGAGGTTGGAGTATCTACCGTTGGATTAAATGGTGAGATTAGATTTGAGCCGTTGGATGTGTTAATAAGGGATATGCATAACACTATTTAAGTACTAGTACTTGTTTCTCTGAATCCGCCGCCACCTCTTTCTTTCTTTCCTTTCATTCACTCACTTCTTTGTGGATTTTCTCTGCTCTTTTTTTACCTTCTTTGTGTGTCTTCCTAAGTAACCACTAACCTAAACCTTTTTTTACCCTTAGCTGATTTTTTTACTATATAGACTCTAGAGTACTCTCACTATGCCATTTCACATACTTTAATTGTAGTGGATCATTATAATTATTGTTGGTAAAAACAAATATATCATTACACATCCTTATAAATGAAATAGAGATTTTGTCACAAAAAAAAAATGTGAAATAGAGAAAATAATATTTTCACTAAATTATAATTATTAAGCATTTGTGTATGCACTCTTATAATTATCAAGCATTTGTTTATTCACTCTTATAATAGATGTAAAGTTGAAGATATATACTTTTTTTCGAATATGGCAAATTAGTCCATCAAAATTAATAGAGTAAATTACACTCCTCTCCCCTCAAAGATGCTTGAAATACACTCCCCTCCCCTCTTATGTTAAAATATACAATTTCCTCCCTTGAAAAATAAAATTTACACTCCCCTCCCTTATAAGATGCTTGAATTACAACCCCCTCCCTTGATAATTAAATATACATTACACTTTAATCTATTTTAACATAAATAAATATTTTTATGATATATATTAATTTTAAACCACCCTTTAAGAAAAATTAATTCATTTCTTTATAATTTAAATGTTAATGATAATTAAATTTAAATATTTTGCTATTGATTTTATAATTTAGAGTTTAAAATTAACTTTTAAATAACCATGGTTTATTGTCGTTAGTAATTTTTCACATATTTTAATTTTATTTTGGCTTGTTTCATATTTTATAATAGGGTTTAAAACTACATGTTAATGAAATTGTGAATAAAAAATAGCAAAAAAATATGTATTCAATTTTTTATTATATTAAAATAGACCTGCAATACTGTTATTTTCGAAGTATATTAGATTATTATTTTTTTGCTAGATTATTAAAAATAAAAAAATATATATTGAGGGAGTAAAGTGTAGATTTTAACATAAGAGGGGAGGGGAATGTAATTCATGCTTTTCTTAGGGGAGGGAAATGTATTTTTCTCTAATATGTTTTGAATAAGAGGGGAGGGGAATGTATATTTTAACATAAGAGGGGAGGGGAGTGTAATTCAAGCATCTTTGAGGGGAGGGGAGTGTAATTTACTCAAATTAATACTGATAGAATCAAACTCAAGAGACCTTGAGAGGAGCAGACTTCAATATCTCAATCCAAACCTAGATAAAAAATATATCAAAAATAATGTAAAATGACCCCATCTGTACTGGCCAAATTTATCATCGATATATTTGCTTAGTGGTTTAGTTTCAGATAATTATGTGGAAGGGCAAAAAAAAAAAATTGTGAATGTAATAAACTATGTGATATGAACTAGGTTAGAACTCGATCTTAGGAATTAAGTGGTCGTTTGATGGTCAGGATGAGAAGACACGATATAATACATTTTGTCATATCCTGCATAACTTGCATTTGTAATTTTTATCTTGAGTACAAGTTGTTTAGAAATTATCCTGATGTGATTAGAAATTCATTTCTTATTTATTACCATGATATTATATCATTTTTAAAATGTTGTCCTTCCTTACTAAAAATAAAATGATGATTCATATTAAGATAAACATTTTTTTTAAAAATGAGTCACTCATTGTAGAATGAGAGTAGTGTGATTTATAACTAAAAATAAATTTTAAAATATATACATATTTTTTGCATTTTTTTTACATTAAATTTTCACGTGGATATCTTTTTATACAGTGGATAATTTTACCATTTTCTATCATTTTTTCATTAAAAGGAATGAAAAAAACAAATTTCTCATCCGACATCAAAGAAATAGTCGAAAGAGTTTGGCATTGATTCTAAGAAATGAAACATCAAATCCAACTCAAGTCAAAACCATATTGACCTTGTCCACACAACTATTATACTCCCTTAAGAACGATGAAAAGTTAAAATCCCCTTTTGAGGGTTATTGGCAACAGCAGCACACAAATGTGTTTGTTGCACTCCATCATCAATTATATTCAAAACAAATTTACAATCTTGTTTCCACATGATGGACTAAAACCATTACCCCAAAACACCTCAAAACCATACTAAATATATATTGCATTATGGCATTCATATTAGCAATGGTGTTGCAGCTATACAATAAAAGAGTATAACTAATTATCTGGGGAGTCACAATGTGAGCCTCCATAACTAGAGCTACTTGGTTTTCTATGATTTATATCATATATATTATATTTGATAACGTCTTAAATACAGATAATGTAATATGATGATACAATGTTATCTAATTTTTTGTGAGTGTGCATCAAAGCTGTTATAGCTTTAGAATCTATATGTCTAACTCTAAATCATAGTTTATGTCTTTATGATAATCTAACTAGTGTCTATTTTATCCTAACTATTAAATATCCATAGTGTCTTTATTAATACCCATAACATTTCACCATTAGGTGGTTAAAAATTCCCTAGCTTGAAGAGCCAATTCTAATTAAATCTTTAAGAAACTTCAAAGCTTTACCTTAGCACATAGAGAAACATCAATTTTTAAGCATTTGAAAGAAGTATTTAGAGCGTGGCTATATATGCCACAAATTTTCCTTTTTAGCAAAATTTTGGATACTACACTAATTTTATACTAATAAAGATTTAAATTAAAATAGCAAACTATTAAAAATATTGAAAACTTCTCTTATTGGATTTCAGATTAATTTTTCAAAACTATATCGTATACATAAATTCTAAGTAGTATAAATCTATTAATATTTTCATAAGCTTAACTCAGTTGGTATAGATATTGTATATTATATGCAGAGGTGGGGCTCTAACCATTATGCTACTTGATCAAAAAATGTATAAATATATTATTTATTGGTTTTTAATTTTTAATAATAAAATTATTAGTTTCATTTAATCTATATTTTTACTATGGTATATGTTTCAAACAACATCCTACATTGTTTTCTTTCATGAAACATAATACTTCATTGTTTTTTTTTAAAGACATAATACTTATTCCATAGTAATAACTTTTATACTACTATATACATATTATATTTTGCATTAAACTTATTTACAATTTTATTAATAGAATTTTTTACAACTAATTCATAAAAAAAAAGTTTTTTTACATTTAAAATTTGGATCATCTAAAAAATGATTCAATCTAACTGCATTTAATTTGATCGACTCTGATATTTAATCCAAAGCATTTAACTAAACCACATATGAATTATTGTTTGGATCAGTTTTTTTCTTCTCATAACCGATTCAACTCGCACAACGAACTTACTCTTCAGTTTTTTTCTCATAAATAATCTTCATATGAGGTGATGATATTCGAGGCATTGTCAGAAACTAAATGTGAATATCTCTCTCAGCTTAAATTTGAACTTTAATTCATCACATTTTGAATATTTCTCCGCTTAAGTATTATTGTTGAACGAGTCATGCTAAGGTCACTTGTTAAGAAGCCAAAAAAGAAAATAAGTGATAAGTTCTAGGGAGAAAATAAATTTTTCTAAGGTTTCAAGGTGTTGAATGATTTCTAAGATAAAGTTTTTTTTAAAAATTTCTTAACAAATGCCTTAATGATACTTGGTAGCTCAATTGGTTTAAACTAATAGAAAAAAATATAAGGTCCTCAGTTCAAAGCCATCAATAATATATAACAAATTAGCAACTAATATTTGTTATTAAAAAAATCATTTCGTCGGCAAGTAATTGTAATTTGCCAAATAATTTTCCATTTTTCATCTATGATGCGTATGCCATATGACCTATTACGAATGCAACACCAAAATATCTATAATTATCGTTCAAAAAAATACCTATAATTAATAATGTTATGCCTAAACATATAGTAAACATTTCATATGTACAAAACAATATTTGAGAAGTTGTTTCAAAAAGAAATATTTAAGGAATAAGGAGAGGATTAGTCTATTGACGTTGCTCTAATGATCTTGTGACAAAGTATGCTATATTTGATTTTGATTAGTCTTTGTAGAGAAAACTCTCATACGACGTCCCTGTCAATGTTTTTTGAACTTCATCCCAGTTTTCAATTTGCATTGACAATGGAGCATTGTGTATCTTGACTTGACGACTCTCCAGCTCTCTATATGGCACCTTCAGAAACTCTTGAACATCCTTCAATTTCTGTATCATGAAACATAGAAAGTTAATTGTGGATACATATCAAGTAAAAAATAACGAAAAGACACACACAGATTGTAGATTATGGTGTGGCAAAGGAAAAACACATTGTGACTCAACATGTCAGTGTATTTTTTGAATGAGTTGTGAGTTTGAAATAAGTATAATGACACTGCGCAATTCTTCTGTCAATTTTACTATGAATCTAAACATATACAAAGTTTTACCGTGCGGTTGTTAACAAGATCCTCGTAGTAAAGAACAGTGTGTCTAATGCTTTTAAAATATGCTACGGCTTTTGCAATTGTCTCATTTGTTTTCTTTAGCTCTGGTATCAATAACGTGACATTGATTTTTGGCTTGTACTTTGCAAGAATTGTAGCCTGCAGAAACAGAACAAGATCAGTTCTGAAACCAATGGAGATTATATAAAGAAAGAAGAGTGAAGAAATTAGTGACCTCCATTGTAGAGTGCACATGAGACTTATGTGTTCCATTCAATAGTTTGACGTCTTTGTCATAGGAGTTGGCTAATACAGATACCATTCTACGAAGTAAATTCCTTCTGAACAAGAATACTGTAGAAACTCGTTTTTGCTCCAAATATTCAACTATTTCTGTATGATGATCCATCAAACCCTGTATTGAAAAATATGACAATAGTTAGAGAAATTTTATAAATTTTATCCTAGAACAATGCAATCCAATTAACCATATTAATTGTTGGTAATAGCACAATTCATTTCAACAAAATTAAATACTTGAAAATTAATTACACCCTTGATATGGTGGTTACCTACCTGATTAAGCATCCACTTGAAGCCAATAGCAGCAGAGCACTCATTCTTGGAAGCACTTGTGAACCAATCAAGATTATACACTTCATTTATCGTCTTTAAAATTAAAGAAACATTTTCCCTTCTTTTCTCAACCGAAAATATTTCTCCATTTGAGCTTACGTTAATATGACTATTCAAAAACGTTTCAAACCAACCACTCCCAGATCTTTGCATTGACACAATGCAAAAATATCGTATAGGATTGCAACTACATTCCTCTCTGCAAATTCATCATCCTTATATATTTAAAAAGACAACTAACATAAACAACTATTTGATAACATCACTGTTATAGTACCACCTAACATGTATATAGCTATTTTTGTCCATTTTTCTTAGTCTATCATTAAATTTGACCCAAAAAAAGTTACAGAATTTTATACATTTATTTAGAGAAAAATATTAAATGTAAAAAATATATTTTTAGAATTATACCTGCTATATGTTTTGGGTTCTGGATAATGTAAGTAGGGAATTTCCCATTCTTCAACATTGAAAGGTTGAGGGCATGGACCTAAGAACTTTGAATTTATGCTCACACCTTTTAGCTCAAAACAAATTGAGCAAATGTATATTCCACAAACCACCGCGATAGCTAAAACTATCAACCTTAATGTTAATGGAAATTTCTTTGTAGATTTTATATCGAATGAGTCCTGTAATCCATGAAATATTGCCAATGTTAGTCTCAAATTAAAGAATTAAATATAAGTAGTCATCAACGTACAATAACAATAACAAAAGAAGATCACCAGAGCTTACCTTGGTTTCCATCTAAGATCTCCATAAAGAAAAATAGACAATAGATCCAAATAATATTGAAGGGCATTTAGTGTCACAAATTTTGTTTCAACTTTCAAAGCTAGAGATATACAAGGCGAAAGAAGGGGTCAGATAGTATGTATGGATGTTTGTTTACATTTTTTTCAAATCAAATTAAATTGTGCACGGGTGTAAACATGTGTAAATATATAATGTTCCACCGGTAAATGACCAAGTTTATGGACATTGCAAAATTATAAATTGTATATGGTTAAAGATATGGTAAAACAATTGACACACTACTTTTTTGTGGGTAATTGTAACCATGTATGAGTTGGAAGCACACATGGAAGCACTATTTTATTGACTTGATATATAGAGTTAAAAAAAAAAAATTAACGACGTAAAATATTAAGACACAACGATTAATTTATTATAATCTAATTTGTCTTATGTTCTAATTGGAGCATTGTCGTTCGCGGTTATCATACTCGTGAATCAACTCGTATGATTTTACGAGTCTAAATAATCAAAACAAATTGACTCGTACTCAAACTCATTTTTGTTTATACTTGAGTAGACTCGCATAGAATCAAATAGACTCGCATAAACTTGTGAGTCTGAGACGAGTTTAATGTAATTCTCTAAAAAAGTAAATAAATAGAAAAACATGTATGGTATAACGGTGCACTTAAACAGTCCTAAAAGGAAGTTAGAAGACATATATCTTGTGTCATCCTTTTCATTTTAGAAGTTGGAAAACTCATTCGAGTAATAGACTTTTTTATTTGACTCACGTTCACATGTTTCTTGCCTTCTCTATTCTTTGATGAATCTTTTGCGTTGTGTTTTCATGTATGTCATGTTTTTTTTTTCTTCTTCATTTTGCTGTTGTTTTAGGCATTGTTTTTTTTATGTTTCTATGTTTTTGTTTCATTTTTTTTTCTTTATGTATTGGGAAACCCGTAGCAGTAGTAGACCTTATATACATACTTGCTACGAAAACATATACTATGAAAATGACATTTTTATATGAGAATGATGAGAATAAATCTAAACCATGAGATCTAAATAGATGGTTCAGATTAAAAACTCTAATTTAATTAACACTTGTGCCTTTTCACACTCAATCATCATGTGCCAAAAAACCCTAAACCTACGTGATCGTCTTCTTCCCAGCGTTTGCCTTTTCCAGATCTGTGTGTGTTCTCTTGTCTTTCCTCTCCATTTCTTTGTTTCAAGTTCTGCATTTTCTTCACGTTTGACTTTTTTTATTTTTTTTATTTAGGGATTGTGTTGAATTTTGTTTCAACTTAAATCTGTTTAATTCTGTGAAATTTCTTGTATCATTACTTGAAAGAGTTTCATATGAGAATTGTGGGAGGAAATTATTTTTCCTATAACATTGTTATAAAATTACAATATAGATGGAAAGGGTAATGATATAATACAATTTTGCTTGATGACAGATTTAATTAAAAATTGAGTTACACATAATTCTTGAATCCCATTGTAAGAAGATTATGGCTTGCTTATTAATATGTTCAATTACGTGTAACCTCCTTGGCAGAAAGACAATGACGATGACAATGGAATAGAGAAGATGAAAGGTTCACAAAATGATTGGGTGTGAAAAGACACATGTGTTAATTAAATTAGAGTTTTTAATCTGAACCATCTATTTAGATCTCATGGTTTAGATTCATTCTCATCGTTCTCATATATAAATATCATTCTCATGGTATATGTTCTCTACTTGCTACTTTGTTTCTTTTTTTATTTGTTTTTATAACAACTTTATTGTGGAATTTGAAATTTGAATTTTATTATGTCAATCAATGTTTTATTATGTATATGTATCATTTATGTGTCATCCACATAACAATTACATTGACTCACAAGTCTGATAACCTTGTCGTCATCGTCATCGATTCACAAATTACAACAGAAGAAAAGGTTGTCGATTCACAAATCATTGTCCATTGTTGTCAAATCTAAGTCAAATATGCAATTGTCAATTAATTATGCAGTTTTAAAGCGCAAAAAACTAAAAAAATAAAACAATAAAAACCTCAATCTAGAAATCAAATATTGTACTAGTTTTTAGCAAAGACATATATCTTTTCTATATTATTTTTTTAGATGACTGCAAAACACCAACACAAAATTCAATTTATAGATCGCGGTTTCCATTGTTTTATTTTTTGGATTTCTAACACTTTAAAAATTCATAAATCGTTTGTCCCTTTGTAAAAAAAATATAATTTTATGAGAAAAGGCATATTTTAACATCCTAGTCATGCCTTTAAAAATTTATGAAATAAATTCAAGCTCTATGTCTTTTTTTCTGGAGTTTATATGTATACATGGAGACATAGGAGGTCATCCAGGTAGAATCTAAAATTATAGAGGTAGAATCTACTTGTTTTTAAAAAATTAATTTTTAGATTTAGTGTATATTACAATATTAATTTGAACAATTAACCCAACCAAATTTATGAGTTGCATACTGCGTTTTCTGTAAAAGAATATATAAACTATTTTATTTAACTAGATATCTTTCCATCAAACTTTAAAAGAAATACTTTTACACTATTCTATATTCAAATAATAGATAAAATAAATTGTCAGATCGAACGTCATAATCAAAATATAAAGTCCAACTTATCGAATAATTACAGAAACATGTAAGTTTTTCATGGCTATTGTCTTTTCGTCTATTAAAAAATTTAAAAATAGATATGTATATTTTTTTAGGCAAAAATAGATATGTATATTTAAAAGTTGTTTTTCTCTCTCTTTTTTTAAAAAATTTATCGGAATAAAAATACGTTCTTAACTTAATTAAGGTTAGTGGTGTCGCCGCCTGGAATCGTACTCCATTAATTAATTAACTCATTGTATGCCAATGATCACAACTTCACAAGTCACAACATGGACTTTTTATTGGCGTTGAGAATGTTAGAAAGCAGCCCTTTAGACAAAAATTATACTTTATGCCTCAACAATTTTTTTACTTGAGGTAATCGTATTTTGGTGTGTCGACACTATAAATATAAACGTGAATATGTATTTCAACTAGAACTTCAATTTTAGCTCTTCATACCATGAAAGTCTAACTCTTTCCCTTAAATAGAACCAATTGATACATTCAATCTTCTCACTTTAAATACACGTAATTGAACTTGTCCAGTCTAGCCATCCATCCATGCAATGGGCTACACAATGAATTTTTTTACATAGAACTCTTATTACGTGTGATTACTCTTATGCATTAGTGCTCTGTGCTTTGTAATCGGAAACATCCCATCCCAGTGGTTGAATATCACAATGTACATAACAACAACAATGAATGTGTTTGGTTTTTTTTTCTTTTTTGGTCGAGAAATGTGTTTGGATTTTAACAATGGACAAATTTAAAATATATGAATTTTATTTAATATTATTGAACAGTAAAGTATCTTTACTTGGTCTCCATAAATTTAGCTCAATTAGGGACAATACATAATATATTATTTTAAAATGTGTGAATGAGCTCCGGCCAATAGGCTACTTGACCTAAAAAGTTGTGTTTACTCAATTATTTTAAAGAAAAAATCGACTTTGGTTTCTAATAATTTAATGAAATTAATGCGAAATCTAGTATATAAATAAAAAATAAGTACAAGAGGGGGGCTAAGTCCGTATAAAGTTATGCTCCTCTAAAAGTCTCACGTTCGATTCCCCTTAACGTCAATTTCGATAGATTAAGTCTATAGTCTATAGAAAGCTACACTCCATCTTATTAAATGGGTCCTTGCCTTAAATTAATCAGCTCATTGACTTGATACTAAGTTTTAAAAAATAAAATTACAAGTATTCCCCCAATAAAATGAGATTAAGTACAATTAGTACTTATACCTCTATAGAGGATCCCAACAATAAGAAAAAAATTCAATCTACAGAAGAATTAAACCATTCGTTGAAGAGGTAAGGAGCCCCCACTTTCTTCCTTAGATATTGTAAGGATTGTAGCTCAAGTCTAGCCAGGCAGCCACCATCTTTTACGAAGTCTCAAACAATATGAAATTTTGTTATTTAATTTTTATTTTTGAGTAAAGATTCAACTTGATCTTACCATATTTTACACTCCAATTCAATCAAAGAGATGAACTGATTTATCCATCATATAAAGGATCAATTTGAATATTTCTTCTTGTTTGTGATTAAATTGAATTGACAAAAACTGTGAGGTATTTATTTGAATTGTTATTCTATAATTTGATGAAACTTGCACGTGTCACCAAAGGAATCCGCCATTTTCATCGTCTGCCAAACTGAAAAACTGTCATATTGACTGGAAAAAGAAAAAGAAAAACATGCAAATGGCTATCGTTGCGTGTCAACCATGGTAAGGCATATTTAATCCAAAAAAAAGCATGGTAGGCATGCATAAATGGGGAAGATTCATTCGAATCACACGATTGCACTTTTTTATTTATTTTTAAATTTAGTAATCAACTAATCATACGATTTTACTTGATGACAAAATACCTAATTAATTCTTTATAAAATTCTTGGTCTAATTTTATGCAACAGGTTGACAATCATTCTTGTATCTCAAATCTACAAAACAACTCATATTTTAGAAATGCATCTCATAGCCCAAATTCACAACCCAATTTTTCACAATTCTCTTTTTGTTCCAAATTTATAAACTAACCCTCACTTTGAAAATTATGCATATCATATGTCACCATTCATATCAATATAAACGATTTCATCTAAATCAACTACGTTCATTATGGCGCCTATGGGGTTCAAATGACCAGTAGTGGCATGTTATTAAATGACCAAGAGTTTCCCTCAAAAAAAAAAAAAGACCAAGAGTTTGAAATATATATCACAATTTTGCAATCAAAATGGTTTCAAAACTATTAACATTTAACGTTCATGAGTTTTTTAAATTATATCATATTGGAAAAAAATATATCAATTTCAAAGCAAAGAGACATAAAAATCTATTCCCGTGAATATATGCGCACAAATCCGCTAAGATCACATTGTAAATATCGTAACGAACTTTCATATATAAAATAATTAAATATTTTATAAAAATACTAAATTAATGTTAGTATTTTAAAATAATATGACTTATATTTAAAAATCATATCAATATATATGAATTAGAAATCAACGAATTTATCAGAATGTGCAAGTCTTTTGCTAGTTAAATTTAAAGGGAATCCCTTGAGAGTTTACAAAGTCTTTGTGTTAGCGTTGAGAAATAAATTTAAAGGGCAGCCCTTGCAAGTTTACTTTGTTTATGTTTGACACGTTATTTTATCTTTTTTTAGCGTCTAATATGATATGAATTTTTTTTTTTTTTTTTTTATAAAAACAAAACGATATATTCATTCAAATCTATAGGGTACATCAGATACAAACATCGCTAAAAACGTAAAGGGTGAATCTGCGAACAAATTCACAGCACCCAAGTTAATAACATACATCGGCAAAATGCCTACAAATAATATGATAAAACCTAAGTCACCGAAATACCCATGCTTCCGGATTTGCAACATTGACACCCAAATCATTGGTTGAAGTTGTAATTGACTGATGTAGATTTTTCAATAGGAAATAAACGAACACCGCGATAAAACGCGAAATCAAACGCCGCACAAGACGACGAACAACACAACACCGTACTTAGACGACGAAATCACAAAAAAACAAAAGGAAAAACTTGATATGTGTGAAATTCACTTATTTAAATTGAAAGAAAAGAGGGAAAAAGAAGCAGAGGGGTGATTCTAGGTCAAAAATGACCTAAAATCACCCATCCTCGATGAACGAAGGAGAAAAAAAGTTTAGAGAGAAGTTAGAATTTCTCTCACTACAAAACTAAGGCCGGCTATTATTTCTTTGATGCTACTTCCTATATGAATCTATTTTTAGCGTCAAATATGATTTGAATATAGTTTTTTTTTTTTGTGGTGATCGAAGTTTGAACTCTAGACCTTACATATATTATGTATTGTCCCTAGTAAGTGAGTTAAGCTCATGGAAACTAGTTTAAAGTAGCACTTACCATTTTTAATTAATTTTAATAAAATATGCATTCAAAAAATTATATCCCCCCTAAAGATAATATGACTTATATTATCCCTTTATTGTTAATATGAAATTTTTATTTTACTAAAAGTTATAAGGACTTGTTTTACATTATATAGATAAGTGGATATTTTGAGGTTCAAACTCAGACCTCTACGTATATAATTTAATGTCTATTTCAATAAGATATATAATATAATGTCTTTATCAACTGAGTTATGATAACAAAGACACGTCCCCGTGAGCATATGCATGCAAGGGATGTGGTTCGAACCCCGGACACCTCACTTATTCATCTTGAAAAAGGTGAATTTTAGTCACTAGACTACTTGACCAAAAAAAAAAAACAAGGACACTTTAAGACAACTTCTGTAATATTTTCTTTTTACTACAACTTGTGTATTTTTTTTCTTCTTAAGTTGTATAATGGTTATAAATTCACCCTTAAAACTAAATAAAGACATAATTTAGGGTTAGAAATTCCTACCAACTAAATTATGCTCACAAATACAAAATAATAATTAATATTTTTAAACTTTTTACAAAAAATACGCTTAATAAATAGATCTGATTTTTTTTTTAAGGGGATGTCTGATTTAGTTTTTGTCAAGCGAAAATTTGCTATATTTATTATCTGTCACATCATTTTTTTTTAATTTTTTTTTTTGGTCTAGTAGCCTAGTGACTCTGTCACATCATATTTTATTATTGAGAAAATATGAATTACAACTCAGTTGATAACTGTCAAGACATACATTATACGAGTTTAAATTTATATTTTTTCACTTCTATATATGAAGATTTTTATTTTTTTTACTTAAGATGTTGTGAATCTGCTCACTAAACTACTTAACTAAAAAAATCTTGAAGATAGCATTAACGAAACTTGTATATTAATATAATTGAATTCTTACTCCTTTTGTTTGAATGTGAGAAGTGGAGTCAAAATTTTGTTGATAAGCAAGATAAATATCATTATAAATTGATAAAATGAATATAAAATGTACCCCAATCCAATATACACGATACTGACAAGGGGAAATTTAAAGGACAATCCACCACCGATAGCAAGTGGTTATTGTAACAGCCCGATTTCCGGTAGTTTTACTTTAATTGTTTAATATGTGCTTATATGTGTTTGTGTGTGATTATTTATCTTTGGGTGTAATTTCGTGAGTTTTGTGTGTGATTATTGTAACAGCCCGATTTCCAATGGCTTTGGTTTGATTGGAAAATGTTTTGTGGATTTTGAGTTATGATGAAAACACTTCAAATATGTCTTGAAGAAACTTTAAGAAAAACTTAGCATAACTATTTCCAAGTCAACCCAAAACTTATGGTTTGTTTCCAAACTTTAAACCTTGAGTATTAAGAGTTCAATTAAGGTGTTTTAAGAGTATTTAACCTATGTCTTGTTGAATCAAACTTAGTTTTCTTTTGAAAATGTATTGGTTTTGGAAAATGCTAAAGTGAGACGAACTTTGTGGTTTTTATGATTTCGTCGTATTTGGCCGGTGAAATGCACATGTATGCACACCTACACTCATATGTGATTAATGTGTATACATAGTTGAGACAATTGAGTTGTTTGCTTAGTTTTTTGTTCAATGGTCTTAGTTGTTTTAAAGTTGTGAAATATGAGACGAACTTTGCAAAACTTGGAATTTAAGTGATTTGGCCTATGATACATCAATGTATACACTACTGCACTCATATGTGATTTGTGTATATACTTAGTTGAGGTTCTCAAGTGCATTTGCTTTGTTTTGTCGTATAACTTGGAAAATGATAAAATGATACGAACTTGTCGGAAGTAATCTTTAAGACCAAATATTTGGCAAATCTTTTGTGGACCGTTTGATATGACTATGTGGAGATATGTGAATGATTTATAGGTGTTGAACATGATATTTATCATAATGTGTTGTATTTTTCTCCTTTACTTGGATTGTGAGAATTTGTATAAAGTTGATGATTTGTGGTGATGTTGTTGATATTGATGTGCATGTTGATAATGGACATGATTATGTTTTGGTGTTGTTTATGGTGTTGCTTGTTAATAATCATGATGATGCTTGTCGAATTATTATGATAATGATGTTAGTGAATTATATATGTATATGTGCATATATGTTGTTGATGATTTTCTTACATGCTATTGGCGACGATTTGATGGTGTAAGCATGTATTCAATTATGTTGGTGAATTATATATGTATAAGTGCATATATGTTGTTGGTGAATTTTCTTACATGCTATTGGCGACGATTTGATGGTGTAAGCATGTATTCAAATATGTTGGTGAATTATATATGTATAAGTGCATATATGTTTTTGGTGAATTTTCTTACATGCTATTGGCAACGATTTGATGGTGTAAGCATGTATTAAAATATTTTGGTGTTGATTTTGGTGTCGATTGTGTCATATGTACATGTATTCATGACTGATGGTGACGAATTATATATTCATATTGGCGACGATTATGATGTGTTTGTTGCATCATGAGGTGGCGACCTCGGAGGTGATTTGGTACCACATGCATATAGGTGTCGTGTCTAGGCGCATTGCATAAACTTGATATGAGTCATAAATGTTTAAGTACTTGGTGTGAGTTTGGTGTAAATTACGTGTTTGATGTTGTTGTGTACTTGGTGAATGTTGTGATTACGTGATATTGGTGAATTTGTTAAATGCGTAATAATTGAATTACGCGTTTGGTAAACTTGGTGATTTATGTGTATTGGTAAGTTTGGTAAATGGTACACTTGGTGATATTTGGTGAATATGTGTATTTGTTGATATTTGTTGTTAGTGGTGATACTTGTACATTGGTGATGTTTATTTTCGGTGAAAATAATGAAGTGTGATTTATATGAATGTGATTTGATGATACTTTGGTAACGATGACTTCTTGCTTATACTTTGAAATGATGAATTATATTTGTTAAGTTGATTTGATTTAGAGTTGAATATGCTGGCTATGTTATGTTAGAGTTGTGATAACATGATGTGTATGGAATGAGAGACAATACTCATGTAATGTTAGTATTCTAGGAGGGATGGTTATGTATATGTGTCATGCATGAAATCCTTGAATGCTTATGTTTGTTTATGCTTGATTATGTTTGATGTGAAACCCCCCAATGGTATGTGGTGAACCACCTACCTGTTTGTATGAATGGATAGATGGCATGCTGGATTAGTTTGACTGCTTGCTTGGTGAGTTGCTTGAGGATAGCGGGAGTTTCCTCTGTTTTTCAGTTAGAGTCTTAGATTAGGCTCTGATTAGGTGTCAGTCGTCATGTTTTGGATTTGTTTATGTTGTGGAGGTTTTGTCCATATGTCGGAATTTAGATATTATATTTTATGGATGTATTTATGAGTTGATGACATGGCTACTTAAGGTGTATGCTATATTTTCGCTGTGATGTTTTATTATTGAAATTTTTATACATATCAGTTGAGAATTATTTGAAGACGTGACGTTTATTTCTTGAATATTTATTATATTCGCGTGTTTTATCGCTTTAATAGAAGTAGGGCGTTACAGTCATTCCCTTAGAATACAATATAATCAAGGACACCACAACACATCTTAATTCCCTTTGTTTTTGTATATTCCTTGGACTTGTCTTGCCTCGTTTCTATTTGGGTTGAAGTACGGGGTTCTTCGATTTTTTTTTTCCCCTCTATATATTGTTTTACCATTTTCAGAAAAAAAAAGCATGATATCTTCAATATCATGATACACTAATTAATACCCTACAAAAGTGATGCATTAATAATCGGTGTAAAAACAATGAGTCTTGTTAGGTGGTGTTTTGTTGATATATTATTTATTGAAATTGAAGTGCTAGTGATTAATATTTGCTAGAAAAATAAAAACATTTGGTTAATGTTGTTGCTCCTAGGTGCTTTCCAAGCTCTCAGAGAAGTAGTTTTAACTTTAAATATAAATGACTTAATTAAATAATTAAACTTAAGTGGTTAATAAGCTTTTTTAAAATAGATTTGTTTGACAAAATCCGGCGAACTTCAGATTACCCTACAAATAGAATGGCTGTTAATAAACAAAAAAAAATAGAAAAAATCTTTATTATTGAGATATACATTAAGTGATGATGGTTGAATTTAGACGTGACCATTAAAAAAAATTGATTTTTTTAAAATAGAAAATATCAAACTTAAACTTCAAACTATACGATCTTAATGATGTTTGTCAATGTGTTTACTAAGTATATTCAGGATTATCCCAAATGCAGGGAATGTAAGTCGTACTTTTTATAAATATTACTAACTCCTAACGTAACCGCCACCCAAAAAGACAACGAACGTATTTTCAAAGAAATCTCCAAATTGCTATGATTTTCAATATATAAAATAGGCAGATTGATTGACTGTTTTATATTTGTTCTCTGCAAAATGACCACTCATTTGTGAACCCCACCTTCGTAGAAATTATTTGTTTGGAAAGAAAGGTAAAAAGTCTAGGGCATTGATTATTCCATTTCTTTTTTGCCCTTAGTTATACTTGTAAGACCACACAAAGGCAGAATATTCAACGCGTACGTGCCCATGATAGCTACTGGACTTGGTAAGCATTCAACACTTTTACCAGGTAACATACCCATACTCCTCGATCGTATGCAATCTAAAATCTTCCTATAAATAGAACTTTAAGGAATGCAATCATCACAACAATCTAAAATACTCTCAATTCTATCTTGCTTTTGTTCAATATTTCTCTTTCATATACTCCCAAGTTAAGTTCTAGCTCTTCTATTTGTGCAAACAATTAATTAATATTCACGAGCTTTTTAATTTCTTTAGCATTCCTCATAATAACATCTTCAAACAAAACATATACATTCAAACTTCAATTTAAATTTCCAAACATATTTCAATCAATAATGGAGAGAACACAATCATCACTTGTACAAATTCAGCCTCCTACCTATGGAAACTTAGTGACTATACTAAGCATTGATGGTGGCGGTATTAGGGGCATTATTCCTGCAACTATTCTCGAGTTTCTTGAATCGCAACTTCAAGAATTAGACGGTGAATCTGCAAGGCTTGCAGATTACTTTGATGTGATTACAGGAACAAGTACAGGTGGTCTAGTAACTGCCATGTTAAGTGCTCCAAATGATAAACAACGTCCACTTTTTGCTGCTAAGGATATCAAGCCCTTTTACTTGGAACATTGTCCAAAGATTTTCCCACAACACAAGTACGTATATACTACTAAATTCCTTAATATAGTGTACTACTTTATACCCTAATCTGATCACTATTATAAACAAAAAAAATCACTTATTATTATCAAGTTCATCGAATAACTTATGTATCTGATAAATATAATTTGTATTAATGGTTGAACTTATGCAGGCACATGTTGGGACCGGTGGGGAAATTGTTCAAATCATTAGCAGGACCAAAATACGATGGGAAATACCTACACAGTGTGGTTAGGGAGAAGCTTGGGGAAATTCGTGTGCATGAAACACTCACCAATATTGTGATCCCCACGTTTGACATAAAAACATCGCAACCAATTATTTTCTCATCTTATAAGATCAAGAAAACTCCTTGCATGGATGCTCGACTCTCGGACATATGCATCAGCACCTCTGCTGCTCCTACTTATCTTCCTGGTTACAACTTCAAGAACCAAGACAAAGATGGGAACGTACATGAGTTCAACCTCATTGATGGTGGTGTTTGTGCAAATAATCCGGTATATTGAAAATGACTAACTATATGTTTTAAAATGAATTTTTTTATAATATCATAATAAATGGTACTAATTAGTTTTATTTGTTTTTGGTTATGATCGATGTTCTAGGCTTTAGTAGCTGTGAATGAAGTAACGACGCAGATAATCAACGAGAATAATGACTTCTATGCCATCAAACCCATGGAATATAGCCGTTTTCTAATAATCTCACTGGGCACTGGAACACCAAAGAATGAACAAAAGTTTGATTCAAAATTGGCAGCAAAATGGGGTCTTTTGGATTGGTTAACTCACGGTGGTTCCACTCCCTTAATTGATATTTTTAGTCAATCATCAGCTGATATGGTTGATTTCCATCTTGCTACTGTTACTCAAGCACTTAATTGTCAAGATAATTACCTTAGGATACAGGTAATGACAATATAATAATAATAATAATTAGATTTCATAAATTATATATCTAAGTATTTTCCATTTCTCAATTTTCATATCGTATAAAAATGCAGGATGATACATTGACCGGTACAGATTCTTCAGTTGATATTTCCACAAAAGAGAATTTAGATAAACTTTGCCAAATTGGAGAAAGGTTATTGAAGAAACCAGTATCTAAGGTCAATTTAGAGAATGGTATGTTTGAGCCTATTGAAAATGGGGAGACCAACCAAGAAGCTCTCAAAAGGTATATTATGGTCATTCAATGATTATATTTATGGTCAACGATAAAATTGTAGAACTTTTCCTAAAAAAAAAAAAATGTAGAAATTTTGTATATATGTATTTTCATGAGCTAAATAATCAACGTTAATGCTTGCAGGTTTGCAAAAATACTATCACAAGAGAGGAAGCTTCGAGAATTGACATCCCCTCACACTAACAAGACCTTGATGTAGAGACACATCCACCTACTCCTTGTTCATGAATATTCTTAATTAGTTTTTGTCCTTTAGCTAGTTTTGGGACTTTATGTGTTGTTATTCAAAAGAATTATTTGTCTATTTCATTCATTTTTTGTATTTATAATTTGTATTTGATTCAATTGATGTAAAGAAAAGGTGTACGTATTTTTCCTATGAATTTATTAATAAAAATATTTAATTTAATGTTATTCTTTGTATCATATAAACTTAATTTTGATCTTTTAATGTTTAGTTTATTTATGTAAATAAATTAATAAAAGCTTATTTATTGAAGAGAGTTTATGACTTTATTCAGTTCAAAAAATATTTAGAGAGTTTTATTAAAATTACTAGAAAAATGTCGCCATGAGCATATCTCGGTTGGTAATGACAATGCATAATATATATATTTGAACCGGGGTTCGAGTCTCATGAATTTGAACTCTGACCCTGTATATATTACAATCGAACCCCAGCCATACATATTACAATGTATTGTCCCTATCAATTGAGATATGTTCACGAGGTAATATTGTTACGGGCCAAATATTTTTTTGTCTCTCTAAATATGTCAATTTTTAATTTTAAATCTTCTAAAAATAATTCTTCAAACTTCGACCCTCTAATTTTTCTATTAACATATCATTCTCTGCATTTTAACAAAAATTGCCGTGACATGTTTAAGTGACTTTTTTTTTATAACATGTCATGGTTAAAGTCTTAAAATATAGTTAACTTAATAACTTAACTATTTACTCTTTAAGTTGCGTTTTTTCCCCTCGAAGGAGCAGATTCTAAAATTGATTTCATTTTGTTTGTGTCCACCTCTACTTCTTTTTCTTGTATAAGGAATCCAATCAATTTCCTTAAGGACACCCCAAAAGTATATTTAATTAGATTAATTTTAAATTAAAATTGATTACTTTCTAATGAAGTTCTTAGATGTTTTAGACAATTCAATTTTGACTTTGATTTGACCATAACATCATCAAAGAAATCATGAAAAATCAAATTCCTTGCTCTTTGAAATTTAGCCCTTGCATTTGAACCATTTAGTGTTGAATATTATTTAGAAAATTTACCCTTTGTGTTTTTCTATTTTAAGAAAAGACTCGATTGATATATGAGTTGCAACACCATAAGTTTGATGGGCTAAAAGATGTCAATTTTAGGATGTTGTCCCCTATTGGTTATGTCAAAAATTATTTTAGACCGATCAATCAAATTTTATATATTGATTGAGAGTGTTATTACTTGTGATGACTATTTCTATATTTGTTCAAAAAATTAACTTCGAATATATTTTAGGTTTAAATATGTAAATTGTCTCAATAAGCTTACATGTTTTTGATTTTCGTTTTTGTATTTTTTTTGTTCTAAAACAACCGTTGTCAGTTGCAAACATTTTTCTTTTGATCCACGCCATCATCATTTGTTACAAAAACACATTTGTGACAAATGACGGCTAACGCGGCGACGTACGACGTGATAAATGATGTTTATGTGTCGTTCCTTGGTGCTGACTCAAAAAATTAGAAAGATCAAAATCAAAAATCAAATTCACAAAGGGATCAAAACTAAAAAAGCGAGAAGACAACAAATCTAGAAAAAAAAATCCAAATTTTTTTTCATCTTCTCCCTCACCATTTGAATTTTCTTAATTTTTTTTTAGATTTGTTGTCTTCTCGTTTTTTTTTTGCCCCTCTGCAAATTTTGCTTTTTGGTTTTGGTCCCTCTAAATTTTCGAGTTAGCATCGAGGAACGAGACATAAACATCATTTGTCATGTCACACATCGTCACGTTTGTCACATATGCGTTTTTGTAACAGATGATACAAGCATGAACCAAATGTAAAACGTTTATAACTTACAGAGGTTGTTTTAGAACAAAAAAAGATACAAGGACGAAAACCAAAAACATGTGAACTTACATGCACGATTTACATATTTAAACTTATATTTTGTAATTTCTTAATTTTTTTTGTATATGTTCTGCATAAGAAAATTTATTTTTTTATATTATACTTTTAAACTTTTGATCTCCTAATCTTAATTTATGGCTCGTCTTTCAACAGGGCATCATGCTTGTTGAATAAATTTTCTAAGAAAAACTTATACTTTTAATTATAAAGTTTTCAAACAAAAAAAGACTTTTAAATTATACTTTTAAACTTTTGATTCTCGTATTAAAATTTTTTACAGTATTTTAAACTTTTGATTTTGGTTTGCCTTATAATCCCAAATTTATAAGTAACTCTGAACCCGTCTTTAAACCATAGCACAGACGATATAATATTTAACGCACGCACGTATCTTTGATGAAAGTTGGAGACACAGTCAACATCATATACCCATGCCATACTCTTCCTCTTATGCAATGCAATCTAAAAACTCCTATAAATACAATTTTATGTAATGCAATCTAACAAACCAACTAAATACTACTCTCAATAATTCTATAGCTTGCTAGCTTTCATCCATATTTCTATTTGTGCAACAAATTAGTATTCATAAACTTTCAGCTTTAATTCTTTTGCATTCCAGAGAACAACCTGACTAAACATACACATCCAAAACTTCAACTTAATTCCCAAACATATATTTGAATCAATAATGGAGAGAACACAATCATCACTTCTAAAGATTCAGCCTCCCACCTATGGAAACTTAGTGACTATTCTAAGCATTGATGGTGGCGGTATTAGGGGCATTATTCCCGCCACTATCCTCGAGTTTCTTGAATCGCAACTTCAAGAATTAGACGGTGAATCTGCTAGGCTTGCAGATTACTTTGATGTCATTACAGGAACAAGTACAGGTGGTCTTGTAACTGCAATGTTAAGCGCTCCAAATGATAAAAAACGTCCACTTTTTGCTGTTAAGGATATCAAACCCTTTTACTTGGAGTATTCTCCAAAGATCTTCCCACAACACAAGTACGTATATCTATTACTATATCTGTCTATTCAGCACCCACATTTTGTGAAATTTTAAAAATATAATAATCAATATTTGAACTGATGCAGGGACTTGTTGGGATCAGTGGGGAAATTGTTCAGATCATTAGCAGGACCAAAATATGATGGGAAATACCTTCACGATGTGGTGAGGGAGAAGTTAGGAGAAATTTGTGTGCACGAGACTCTGACCAATATTGTTATTCCCACATTTGACATAAAAACAATGCAACCAATTATTTTCTCATCTTATAAGATCAACAAAACTCCTTGCATGGATGCTCGACTCTCCCACATATGCATCAGCACCTCTGCTGCTCCTACTTATCTTCCAGGCTACAATTTCAAGAACCAAGATACAGAAGGCAATACACATGAATTCAACCTTATCAATGGTGGTGTTTGTGCAAATAATCCGGTATATATACTATAAATTATGAATAACCAGTTGTTTTTGAAAATCAACCTTCATTTATTTTGTGACACTAATTAGTTTTGCTTTTGGTGATAATATTTCAGACTTTAGTGGCTATGAATGAAGTGACAAAGCAGATAATTAATCAGAATAATGACTTTTATGCCATCAAGCCTATGGAATATAATCGATTCTTGATAATCTCATTGGGAACTGGGACACCCAAGAATGAACAAAAATTTAATGCGAAAATGGCAGCAAAATGGGGTCTGCTGGACTGGTTAACTCACGGTGGTTCGACTCCCTTAATCGACATGTTTAGTCAATCATCAGCTGATATGGTAGATTTCCATCTTGCTACTGTCACTCAAGCACTTAATTCACAACATAATTACCTACGGATACAGGTACAATTATCAGCTTCCCCACATATGTAAACACTAATTTTTATGTTGAGTTTATGTATAAATTGTTTAATTTAAGTTCTATGCAAAGATAAATTTATTAACTAGCTAATTGTGTATAAAATGCAGGATGATACATTGACTGGTACAGATTCTTCTGTTGATATTTCCACAAAAGAGAATTTAGAAAAACTTTGCCAAATTGGTGACAAATTGTTGAAGAAACCAGTATCTAAGGTCAATTTAAAGAATGGTATGTTTGAGCCTAATAAAAATGGTGAAACCAACGAAGATGCCCTCAAAAGGTAAATATATACAAAACATGTTAATTATAATTAATAAACCATTATGTGATTACATGACTAAACATTTATTTTAATCTTTTCAGGTTTGCCAAAATACTTTCTCAAGAGAGGAGGCTCCGAGAGTTGAAATCCCCTCACACTAACAAAGCCTTAATATAGAGAAACGTTTCCTCATTGCTTCTGAATTCTTCGTTTTTGTCCTTAACATAACTCCAATTCTTTTAATGTAATTTTACCAAATATGTTGATTTCATTTATTTTTTATTTAAAGTTTGCATTGTATATATGTAGTCGATTGATGTAAAGAAAAAATATAATTGTTTATTCATTAACTGTAAGATTCAATTTAATGATTTTCTCTAAACCAAATTGTTAAATCTTACCTGAAATTCTTTTGACAATGCTATTAGTCTAGTAATCTCTTTATCCAGATGATATTGTGGGTGAAAATTACAAACAACTGCAATTCTCTCAAGTCATGGTACTCCTCCGTCCCATTTTATCTGAGCTTTTTTTTTCTTTTTATACATATTAAGAAAAAATGTATAAGTAAAAGAGAGAGAAAAATAGTTTTGAAGGTCTTGTCAAGCATGGGTGCATTCTTTCTTATCATAAATAATGCAAAGTAAAATATATTGAATTGAGAGTGATGAAAGTAGTATTAATTAGAGTTATAATTGGTAAAAAGTAATTATTGTTGTATTAAAAAATGAAATTAGTCAATTTTTTTGGGACAATATTTTTTTGCAAATGATTGAGTTATTAGTTATTATGGGAGGGAGTAATAAATACCGAGACAAATTTCATGTAAAAGAAACAATCTATATGAAAGACTATATACTTTAAACATGATCATATCCAAATTGTAATAATCTAAATTTTAATAGGTTAGACATTAATGAGCTCCAAAC
Source organism: Medicago lupulina (assembly GCA_958299785.1). Classification (NCBI taxonomy): domain Eukaryota; kingdom Viridiplantae; phylum Streptophyta; class Magnoliopsida; order Fabales; family Fabaceae; genus Medicago; species Medicago lupulina. The sequence goes on along the minus strand of OY283144.1, from coordinate 7,547,991 downwards.
TCTAGTTGATATGATATCAATAAGTTTCACCCGATAAAACAATTGAGATTAAAACATATTTAGGCCAGTTATTACATGGAGAACATGATTTTGGCACATTGTGAGTCATATTATTATGGACCATTTTCATTCTTATACGCCTGGGTTAATTTATCTGCAACAAAATAGTGAATTCTAAGTTCTAACTTCTGAGATGAGTGTTGGATTACCAGCCACCCCGTGGACGAGGACCGATCACAAATGTCTTTTGAAAGCAACTTTTCATACCCTATTTTTTCCATACTACATTCTTGAAGTTTATTTCCGGATAAAAAAAATTGTCCAAAAGTAAATAACTAACAGAAAAAATTAATATAAAAGAAAAATAAAATACATCTCAATACTGAACTATAAAGTCTGGAAGGATCAAAGTGCAATGAAAAAATGGGGGTGCGAAAAGTCACTTTTATGTTTCTTTCTAGTCTCGCTCTTCATAAACACAGTTTGTCTATAATGAGTTATTGTGGGCTTCTGAAATTGAATCCATTATATAGTTATGGAGTTTAGTGGAGGAGAAAGAAATGTTGGGGGTGTAATTCTTTCCCATGCCTATCACGCAGCCTACAAAAATTTTAAAATTAGTTATGTTTGGATTCTAGAATCCATATGCATCTTGTATAACATTTGAACCCTTCCTGTCTGCTAGTCCATATTATTTTAAATAAAATTATCCATTTCGAATTCTATAATCCAGAGCGTGTTTTTTGTGTTTAGAAGTTGAAACATCCTAAAGTATAATGTATATGCATGAGCATGTTTTCCATAATCAAACATCCTTTTCACCAACTTTCTCTCCTTCACTCCGGACTCCTTCAATAAACACCTCCTTTACACAAAATCTTGATTTTGAAACACAATTCAATCATCAATGGATATCATACACAATAATTTCTTTCGAATGAAAAGGTAATGTAACTCTAAAACTTAATTTCTTCATTCGATTATTATTCATTTTCGTTGCATTCACATCAAGAAACTCTATATTGGCACAATTTGGATTCTACAATCCGAAGAATTCATTATTCCATTCAAATTATAGAATCTGAGTGTTGTTTTTACGTAGGCAGCCCAATTTTCTTAAATTTTTTACATTGTTTCAAATATAGATGCTCATCTTGATCTTCCCACTTATTTGAAACCTAAAATAACACCTCTAATTGTAGATCATCACATTGATGCAAAAGTCGAGATTGCACATACGATTGCGTATTATATTGATTGTTGCCTACAATTCACGACAGGACGAGTATTTGGCATAAGCTCAAGGTGAAGTGAAGAAGTTAAAATTTATTGTTGTGTTGGATGTAAAAGAGGTGGTGTGTATCAAGAGTACGGGAAAAAGTTGAAACATCAAGAGTGATAACCTTAAAATGTGAGTGTCTATTTAGATTTAGGGAATAGTTTTTTAGCAGAAGTTAACTCAATTATTTGAAAGTTATAAATATGTAAAGTGCATAAAATCAAAAGAGAACTAGCTTTGTTCTAGAGATGACATGTAATAATGGTCCTCCAAAAAATACTCTCGTGACTTTTCAAGAATAGAAATACTCGATGTAACTTCTACGGTTAGTTTTTTTCCTTGTGAGGACTTGAACTTTGGATCTCCATCTTCAAGACCCTTAGCTCAACGCCACTAACCCCATCGGTTTATATTGATGAGTCAATTCAATTCAATATTTCTATCATTCATTTATAATAAGTCATTCCTCTATAGTCTATTTTATCTGCTACAGCTACCACTACATGCTAAATAGTCTTGATTAATCCGCGTAAAACCTTGGAAATATAAGCCATATATTTCCAAATTGCATGGATCGAGATATTCATCCTAAAGTAGAGCTTATGTCCTGTCTTTTTGGTATTTATATTTGTTTATTATTATTTTTTACTCTTATCCCTGTTCTTATTTTAGGTTCTTATTTCTGATCCATGGTTTAAGTTGACATCATTAGCTCATTGATGAGTCAGTAATTAGTATATTTTATATAATATTTAATCTTGTTTTATCTAGATTTAAGTCTATTTTATTTTATTATTATTTTCTTTTGAGCTATTTAATGAATTAATAATTAGTTTATTCTAAATAATATTTAATCTTGTTTTATTTAGATTTGAGTTTATTTTATATTATTGTTATTTTATTTTTTGAGCAATTTACTTTAAGATTCAATAAAATATATTTTAGGAACGAATATTGGGTGGAGCAGTCTTGAAGCAAAAGAAAGAGGATTATGAGCTGATTCGGGCTGGAAAAATACAAGATTCAGCACAAAAATACGATGCCCCCAAGTCAGAAGCTTGGTACGGCCCGTGCCAAATGTGGCACGGCCGTGCCACCTCTCAGGATCCCTTTTGCTGCTTTTTCTTCTCCTGCAAGCTACTCTGTTTTGTAGTTTAGGCCCACAGTTTCTTGTGGGACACTCTAGCATTATAGTTGCTTAGATTTTAAGTCAATTGTAAGCTATAAATAGAGTAGTCTTCCACCACAAACATTCATCTTATTCTTGGAGTACAATAGTGACAGATGTCTTTCTAATGATAATTTCTCTCTTTATTTTATTGTTATTTATTTTATGTCTTCTCTCTTCTTCCCCTTGTCTACTATGATCATGAGTAAGTAGACTTCTCTTGTCTTGGGATTGTTGGATAGTCTAATGACATAATCCAAAACAAACCAAGCTTTCTTCCTAAACCTTATGTAAACCTAATTTCTAATCTAAATTCACCACTTTAACATAGATTAATCATTATCAAACTGTGGACGCGAAAGTCGAGGGTTTGATAATTATTAATCCATTATTCCAAATATCAATTCATAAAGCGAAAGCCGAGTCTTGACATTGGAACAAGTGAATTTAGACAGAGATTACAAAGGCAGCAAAATAGTCTTTGCAATCTTTGGACAAAGTAGTTTCACAGCCTTAATGCATCTCCTAGTAATCAATTCAGCAAAATAGGATTGATTGCTAGGAGTAAACTTTTACTGGACTGAGAGGAAAAGTAAGGGGCTAAAGGGAAACCGGTCATTAGAAATTAGGTCCAACATAAAGTTCTAAGGTTAAAGCTTCGGTTTGTGGAGGGTTTGTCATTAAGATGAAACAATAATCCCAAGGCTCTCTTTTATATTATTTTCTCTTCCAACATTTTAAAACCCTAAATTTACTATTTTCTCTTCTAATCATAACTCTACGTTGATTGAATTAACCAACTCTCTGTCGAAATGATACTCTCTTTATTACTACTCCGATAAGACCGTGCACTTGCGGTTTTATCCTATCACTCATAGGCCATGGCTATTAAACTATAGAAAGAATGGGCTTGAAGAGAAGTGTTGCTCAACCTATACAACTACGAAATGGATTCATGGCTTAACACATGCTTTTTTATATATGTAGGGTCTAAAAGGTAATGAATAGATGTTATGGTTAGTTGAGATTCATTAATATTATATGTACGATCTCCCTTAATTTCATTTTCTATTCTCCTTTTCTTTTAGATTAATTAAACTTTAATAAAGCATAAACCAATTGGTTGGAAAATGGCAATTCACAATTTTAACGGTATAAAATGAGAAGCTCAAATTAGATAGATCAATAATCAATTGTTCACGAATGATTAAACTAAAGTATTTAAACACAAAAACACAAGTCATTATTATTAATCAATAATATGCTTCCACACACAGACAAACACATACTTGGATTATTAAAAAACATTACTATTCATTGATGAAAACAGCTATGCGTTTAATCAAACTCTTAGCTTTATCACATTCAGGATTGAAAATATGAAACACATGATCTTTCCCTTGAATCTCATATAATTCAGCAGTTCCTTTCCAACCACTATTAACCAATTTATTATAATAAAGTTTACCTCTTTCTATCAATATATCTTTCTCACAAACAGTAACAAGAACTTTTTCAACACCTAACCCTTCAAGCCCTGGAGCTTCTTCCACAAACGGATTAATCAAAGGATCATCATTTCCTTTATCAGAAGGACAAACCAATTCCCACCATCTATCCACCATTTTCTTCTTCAAATCTTCACTTATTTCCACACCAATTGGTTCCTTACCCCAAAAGTAAGGATTCACCATGATAAGACCCAAAATCTTGAAATTGAAATTATAATCCTTTAAGGCTATGTAGTTTCCTATGTTAGCACCTGCACTATCACCTGCCAAGAAAACTTTGTTAAAGTCAACTTTTTCTTTAATCCAACTTTCATAATCATTCTCTTCACCATCTTCAACAGCATGTGAAGCAATCCATTGAACTGCTTCCCAAGAATCATTGTAAGCGGCTGGAAGTGGATGTTCCGGTGCTAACCGGTAATTAACTGAGATAGCGATGATGTTTGCTTCTGCTACAAGTTTGTTGAGGGAGTTATGGTAAACAGGGTCAGAGGATGAAGATATACAATAGGCTCCACCATGGAAGTATACAATCAATGGAAGCTTTTCTGAAGTTGAATTGTTTGGAGAATATAGTCTTGCTTTGACACCGGTTTTGGGGAGGATTGTGATGTCTTTGGAGATAACGTTTGTGTGAGGATCTATGCCGGGAGGAACGACGGCAATGCCGGCATATCTTTCGACGGTTCCGTCTTTGTGTACACGAAGGTAGGGAGGAACTTCATAGATTTGTGGATGGGTTGGATCCATTTTGGAGGAAAGAAAAGAGAGAAGAGAAAGATTTAAGAGTGAGTGAGTCAAAGGGTGTTTATTGATGGGGCTATTATTTAAGGACTTTGGTTGGTTTGTCTCAAAAGTCACAAGACAAGGACATCATGCATTTTTATTTAGGGAAATGAATGAATGTGGGGTCATATGAAATGTAGAATAAGTGGATGAGATGAGATGATATTTCTCTTATTAATATCTTCATTCGGTGGCAATAATTTCAATTTGTAAATTATATTTTTTTCCCACGCAAAAAATGTTTACTTTAAGACTTTTATTATAAAATTGATTTTTACCCATCTTGTATGATTTTATGAGGATAAAATTTGTCTTAGGGTTTAAATTTATATTTGAAAATTTTAATATATGTTTATAAATGGAGACATATATCACCTTATGAGTTTGTCTTAAAAGATTGAGGTAAGCTCAATTTAAATTTTAAGTATTTGAGTCAATTCATTTTCGTTAGATTGTCTGTTATTAGTCATCGTTATCAGACCATTTTAGTCGCGCTCCAAATGTTCAATCACATTGTAAAAATAATGTATGAACATGTGTTTATAAATGAACATGTAATTTTCTCAGAAAAATAATTTAATAAAATTAAATTAAACTCAATCTAAAAGGTGAGTAGTATTTGTGACCCGTGTAAGATCTATGAGACTATGAACCTAATCAATGGAATAATATAAAGAAACTATATCATTTTTCTGATGAATTAAAAAAAGAGAATGATAAATAGTAATATAATTATTATTTAAAAGTAACATTCTATATTTCACAAAAATTCTATTTTTAATTCCTTAAACAATATGTCGCAGTTTGTAAGATCCATTAAAAAACTTATGAACCACTTGTACACTTGTTCATATTAAGAGTTGCATTTGTACGAAACCTCAAATATTTTTCTGATGGTAAAATGACTGTTCATCTTAGACTTGAAAGTTCAAAGGAACATAGTGTCTAAACAAATCACCACCTTCATATTGTTTAAAATTAATGTAAAGAGTACTCTCCCGAGTGGTCTAAAATTTAGAACACATACAATAACTATTAATTTTTTATTTTTTTTTCATTTTGGTGGAAATATTATGCGGTCTGAAGCCATAAAATAATGGCGTATAAATATGTACATGCTTTGTTTTTTGAGTGAATGTACATGTTGGTTGGAGTTGCAAAAAATATTAGAATGATTAAAGCATGCTTGATTAGTTTATTTAATAAACAATTTTATTTTTTTTTAGGGAATTTAATAAACAAAATTGTAGCCTGTTAAATTCGCCGATACGTAGGGTCCATCCTTTTACCCTTGGTCTCTAGTTCTTAAAAAAGGAAAAGAAGAAAAAAAAGGTAAACCATTTTGAATGTTGCGGCGTTTGTCATTTCAACTTTTTTGACCTTTTGTTTGTGGAAAAATGATAATTGTTGAACCATTTTAAGAAAAAAATACAAAAGTAAAAGAAAAAGTAAGAACAAATATGAGAGTGAAAGTTATCTTAAAAATTATAAGTAGTTGTATAAATATTACTCCCTCCGTTCCTTTTTAAATGTCTTTTTAACGTGTGTTTTTCGTTCATATTTAACTGTCTTTTTTATATTTTTAGGATATGATTTGTCAATTATACCTTTTTTCAATTACTCTTAACTTTTTCAATAAATCTAATTAATATTATCTATTTGGAAAGCTAAAGTTTGTTTTTTTTAAACAAAGTTTGTTTGTTTTTTTAAACAAAGTTTGTTTTTTATTATCTTCAAATTTAAACAAAATTTTGTTACAAACAATGGTTCGAAGAAGAGTTAAAATTCTATAAATAAGATGAATAACAATTCTATAAATTTAAAAATTCTATAAATAAGATGTCGCACAATACGAATCTAGCATTGGTTGAAGCCATAGTTGAAGTCTTAACTTTGATTAAAGGAGTTGGAAGGAAGTAAAGTTTTTCTTAGTTTTTGATTAATGTGAAGTTGGAATAATTTTTATATTGACTTATAATAATTTAAAAGATGTGCGGAATATTTAAAAAATTGACAATTGTTTATTTTGGGAGAGAAAGCGCGTAAAAAAATAGGAATTTGTTGGAGAAAAAGATAATAACTAACAACTCTTTGTTACGAGAAAAAGATAACATATTAAATTTATTGGAAAGATAAAGTGTGTGCAAAAAAATATGAATTTATTGTTGAATTAAAAGGAGGGTATAATTGGAAGAAAACGTGAAAAAATACACTTTGCTATTTTGATGGAAATTTTCTAAAAAGACACTTAAAAAGGAACGGAGGGAGTATTTTTTATTTGTGTGATGAAATAAGTGATAATTTATGGTTGATAAAGATATTGATACATTTTACACACTCCAAATTTCAGACGTTATTTTATTACAATGGGATAAATAATTTGTTGACATCAAAATTTTGATATCGAATACAACATTTTCTAATGTGTGTGTTTTTAAAATAAAGTAAAAATGTGTATAAATCGTAAAAAAATAAAGTAAAAATGAAGAAAGATAAAAAAATAACACATGTGTTAGTTAAACACGTTAGATTATGTAGCATTTACGTCGTTCAAAATCCAATTTAATCCCTACATGATTATAATGGTTTGTATCCGACTAAATCGACTTAAGTGACTCTTTTGTGTAGGGGTGTTAGTTGGGGAGGGTTTTTAGTTAAGGGACTCTATCTCATCCCTGGTGTTCTGAAGTCTTGGGATCCCCTTCAGGTGAAGTTGTTTTTTTAGCAGTTGCTCCAAGATAAAGTGTTGACTCATCATAATCTTTTTGCTATAAGGGTTATTATGGATCTTAGGGTCATCTCATGTAATTTATGTAGGGCATCGATCAAATCGACTTGTCATTTGTTTGTTCCTTATCCAATCTTTAGACAGGTGTGTATAAAATCATCAGTTGTTAAGTTGGGAGCTTGTGTTGCCTTCAAAGATAGGTATTGTCATTAGTTTGTTTGGGCTTGGGGTGGGAGGAAAATTAGATTAGGGCTTCTTTTCATTTCATATTTTCAGGCAATGTGATATTTTAACCTCAGTTTGTGGATATGATCAAATTTGCCTTATAAAAATGGTTTTAACGCGGACACTCTGACCAATCATGTTCCTATTATGATTGGGGACTGAAACCTTTCAAGTGTTGGCATAGATAGAGATTTGTGGGATTATGGTATAAGGCCGTGTGACTTTGGGTGCTCCTGCTTTGTTCTTTTATGTGGCGTAGGCCATAGTTTCATTTCAATATACATAGGCAACTAGAGACAAGACAGTAGAATATAAGACAACAAATGATCGTTAAAGAGAAAAAATCGTGTGACATATATTGGTTTGGTTTAGATAGGTTGATTTCATTTTCCAAAAAACCACTATATACCCAAACATTCACTGATATTTTAAGAAATGGATGATAGAGTTTTTTTTTTTTGTGTAATTTTGGTTGCTACAACCATTTTTAATATAGTTACAGTAAAATTAGTATTATTTGGTTATTGAACACACAAACTTTAACTTTACTGATATTTTATGTATGGGTGCGCCCCTACATACATCAACCTTGTTTTGTTGATAAGACTAAGAAGTCAAAATGTATTATACTTTTGCTTAAATGTTGTAAATTTTGATGGAATAATGTGTAATATCATCAACTTCAATAATTACTTACAAGTCTATATTACATATAAAAGTAGAGTATCCATGGCGTGTACGTGTAGGGTAAACTAAATCTTCATTAAAATTTATTTTTGCATTCGAGGAGGCTCACACATATTCCAAGGTACCCCTTGTGAATACTCAACAAGTGTAAAAAGTTGTAATGTTAGTTGAGTTTCAGGTTTGCCAATAGATTAACCACCAATGATACCTACAACTTCTCACAATTCTTCCGGGTCCCTATTAATAGGAGAACTACGCCCATAACGTCCAAACTTACTAATCAATCTAAAGTTTGTCCCACGTCAAACAATTAAACGTTCACTCAAATAATTAACTTTTTTTTTTTAAACAGACCTTAATTTGTGAATTATTGGAATAAAAAAAAGGAGAAGTATGGGTTCTCAGATACTTCGACGAACTCTCGGAAGCCGCTATCTGTCAAACCCTAGGTCCTTCTCTTCCGCCACCACTCCGATTCAAGCCACTCTTTTTCCCGGTGATGGTATCGGCCCCGAGATCGCCGAATCCGTCAAACAGGTCACTTCCTTTCCTTTTCAATTCTCTCTTGTTTTGTGGCTATCTCTTTTCAATCTATATTGGCTAAAAATTGAATTTTGGGGAAACCTAGAATTAGAAGTGAGTCTGTCAAAACTATCACAGCGAGATTCTACTTCTGTTGTGAAATAGATGCTAGAATATTTATTTGTTTCAATGGAAAATTTGGATTAGTTCTTGTTGCGGAAGTGATGAAACAATGTAACTACAGTGAGTTGAATTTGGATGATTGAAGCATTCAACTTTTTTCCTGTTTGTAAACGAATTCAATCTAAGAGTTGTTCCTGAAACCAAAGTGCCAACTATGGAAATGTTGGGTGAGAAATTAGATAATTGAATGCTTACAAACTCTGACTGACAGACATTGGAATGAGGGGTTGAAATATGATATTTATTGAAAATACAAGGAGGTTGGTGCTCTTTTGATGAATACTAATAGAGGGGGTGTCGGTGACATTTAAGCAAAACTCAAGCGAGGTTAGTGTAATTACCCCTATTTTAAAATATATTTGATATTAAAAAAAAAATATTAAATGATCATATAATACTTCAGTCACACTTAATTGATTTAAAAACATTGTATAGTTTCAATAATTTAAAAGAGAAAAGTAAGCCCTCTCCCCTCCAAAACCCTCCATCCAAACATACCCTAGGATTGCTGCTATTGGGCACAAAATACTATAGTTTATATGTGAGGAGCTCTGCTTTGGGTTACAAGGGTCCTTGCTTTTTTTTAATGGCAAATGTTAGTATATTTGTTATGTTAGTATTTTCTCCATGGCCAGGATTCAAACCCCTGGACATTTACTCCTTTAATCTCCTAGCTCAACCAAGTGAGCTCCCATTCTGTTTTCTTTGGTTGGGATCCCATCAGTATATTGGTTAATTTTACTTTTCTTTCTTTGTCAATTTTCATGGATGTAGAGTCTGTTTTGCTGCCGAGAGTGGTCACTTTCTAATGTTTGTGATACTTTATTCTTTCTTATATTATATCTCTTGCTTTGTTTGTTTCTTATTGGGAATTATGTATATTCATAATAATTGACTTTCTTTTTTGAATCAAATGTAACTTGCTGTCAATTTTTACTATTGCTATAATTAGGTATTCCAAGCTGCTGAAGTTCCAATTGAATGGGAAGAGCATTTTGTAGGGACCACAATTGACCCTAGAACGCAGAGCTTTCTTACATGGGAAAGTTTAGAATCGGTAAGAAGAAACAGGGTTGGCTTGAAAGGGCCAATGGCTACCCCTATTGGAAAAGGGCATCGTTCATTAAACCTTACTCTTAGGAAAGAACTTAATTTATATGCGAATGTCCGACCTTGTTACAGCCTTCCTGGCTACAAAACTCGATATGACAATGTAGATCTCATCACAATCCGTGAGAATACAGAAGGCGAGTACAGTGGACTTGAACATCAGGTAAATTTCATGATAATCAATATTGCATACTATCATCCAAGTTCTGATCAATTTAATTTATTTAGCATTTTTGGGTTACAGGTTGTGAGGGGTGTCGTAGAAAGTATCAAAATTATTACACGTCAAGCAAGTTTAAGAGTGGCTGAGTATGCTTTTCACTATGCCAAGGCACATGGAAGAGGGAGGGTGTCTGCTATACACAAAGCCAACATTATGCAAAAGACTGATGGTCTTTTCCTGAAGGTCCACTAACACATTCAAATGTCTACAAATACTCGGTCTCAATTTTTATTCTTGAATACTAATAATAATGACTGTTATTTTGAATTATTTTTAGTGTTGCCGTGAGGTTGCTGAAAAATATCCAGAGATAGTATATGAGGAAGTTGTCATTGACAATTGCTGCATGATGGTAATTCTTGAATACTTGATGAGTTGATGTAGGATACAACCGCATTTTAAAATTCTATTTTATCTATCTGAAAATGATACACTGGTTAAATTTTTTACCATCCACAGCTTGTGAAGAATCCTGCACTTTTTGATGTATTGGTGATGCCTAACCTTTATGGTGATATAATAAGCGACCTTTGTGCTGGCTTGATTGGAGGATTAGGCTTGACACCCAGGTTTTTTTTTGTTTTTGTTTTTAATTTTGGGAAAATAAATATAATAGTCGTAAGTAATTATATCATCTGACAATATTTTCTTTTCCAGCTGCAACATTGGCGAGGGAGGTATTGCACTTGCTGAGGCTGTACATGGCTCAGCACCTGATATTGCTGGGAAGGTGAGCTTTTGAATTCCTTTTCAACCATATATATTATATGTTTTAAAACTTTATGCTTGTTTTCATGGAATTTATGTTTATTTAGTACTTGTGCACCACTTGCATCAAGGACAACCTTCGGATGAAATAAGAAACTTACAATTTTGAATTCGTAAAACCTTTAATTAAATTAGCACTTGTTTTCCTGTGGTTTTTTGCAGAATTTGGCAAATCCAACTGCTTTGCTGTTGAGTTCCGTTACCATGTTGCGTCATTTGGATCTCCATGATAAAGCAGATAGTATTCAAAATGCCATCCTCAACACAATTGCAGAAGGGAAGTACCGAACTGCTGATCTTGGTGGCAGTTCAAAGACAACAGAATTTACAAAAGCAATTATTGACCATCTTTGATTTTTGCTTTCTAGTCCGCAAGAAATTGTTAATTATAATTTTGTTTTAGTCAATTTCTTTTAATTTCCCCAAAATTTTCCAGAGGAATAGGATTTACCTCACATAATGGATAAAGTATCTACATGTTTGACATTACAACCAGACAAGAAATGCGCAAGCATTTCAAAGATTTTGAGAGGGGTCCTTTCAAAATGATGCACATTGATTGATTCTCACCAATCTATTTTAATATTCTTTGTCAATGATATAGTTAAATAATGAAAGTACCAGATGCTGTTTCATTCCTGCATGATTATCACTATCTGTGCTGGCTTTTTTGCTTGCTTAATTCTAAAAAATGAATATCTTATTTGATAATATTTAGTAACATTTGTGTTCCGTTGAGATGAAGTTATTAGGTGATTCCCAATTATTCCAATCATGCCATGGTGGCTGTGCTTTTTCTTCTAATTGCTTTGGTTCACTGGCTTGATAAAAACGCAAAAAATAGCAATATTTTTACTGGAAAAATGTAATAAATAGAGTGCAGGACGCAACAAAGTGAAGGCCTATCTTTAATAGTAATTTAGAAGTATTAACGAGAAATGCCCCGTCAATGTAAATCTGCACTGACAATCAATAGGAACTTACTATGTCATTTTAGACAATTTAAATTCAAAATGCATTTATATGAGTAGATAACGTGACAAAACATTAGACTTTTCCCCCAGTTCATCTCTTTTCTATAAAACACATTGAAGAATAGATAACCACCAATCATGAAAATGGATGTGCCTGACTAAACTAGCTTCGCGCTCCAAGCTCTGGTTGGGTTGATCATGGCCTATTACCTTTGTTGTTGGTTACTTGACTCATGTACTGACAATTCCAGAGACCCATGGAACAACCACTGGTGCTGATGGGTATGAATCTCGATATGATTCAGGATACTTGTCTTTAAAATTTAGTTGAGGTTTCTCATCCTGGATTCAGAAATATCAAAAGGTATCATGCAAATACACAAAAAAGAGACATACTAGTGAATCATCATAAGGTAACTTACATATTTCAGCCAGCATTCTCGATGTTTGTGTTCATAGATGTCTGGAGAATGACACCCAAGCTCATTTGGGCAATAAACCCAAATATTGCATTTAATTACACCTTCTTTGGCATGTCTTGCATGATCCAAGCAAGCCTGACAGCAATCAGCTGCACTATCTTTGTGGTGAGTAAGACCCCATCTTACTGCAGTACCGTCATAATCGGTGTGAAATTCTGCATTGCACTCAGGTGGAAGGGGTCTGCCAGGAAGAATCTCGTCGTCTGGATAGAATTAATACAGGGTAAATGCAAAGAATAAATTTCTGCAACCAAAAAAATATTTGCATACTACTTCTTCCAAGTTCCAGTTTCTATTACACAATGTCTGCATATTTACAGGTTTCAGGAAACCCTAAAGTTATTTTCGACAAACTCAATTCAAACCAGGCATAACAAGGGGAAACTGATATTACCAAACTCCTCTGCACCCTCAGGTTTGTCATCACGTTCTTCGTTAACAATTTGTGCAGGTATCCAAAGGCCAACCTCTTCACACAGCACATCCCAATCAGACTCCAAAGCTCTTACTAGCATACCTAGGAAGTTAAAATGCAAAAGCTAATTTCAACTTCTAGAAGAGCATTATGTTTAAGCACATCCAATTCAACTGTCACAGACATAACAGAAAATCAATGTCATACCAGCCTCTTCGCCAGGGATGGTTGAGTTAGAAGTCCCTTCCACATGAGCCAACCTAACCTCTTTAAGTTTTTCCTTGCGCCAACTTTCAACAACTTCTGTAATTTTCAAAACGTCTTATCATCAAAATTACAATTACGAGTTATGTACACATTTAATGAGGTAAAATGGAATATAAATGAGTATTTTAAAAGAGAGAAGTGTCAGACAGATATGTAAATTAATAGGTAAAGACAACAATTAAAAGCAATCCCTTATTTTTCATCAAACACTTAACCAGGCAGTAATAGAAGGTGATATTAATGATATTAGGGAGTTTATGACATATGATATTGGCTGCAAAAATCATAGATTAGTAAGGTGCACCAAACTGAAATTTTTATCACTGTAAAACCAATGCAACAGATGTAATAGAACAAACCATATCCTATACATTAGCTTGTTCTATTAGTTCATTAAGACATCAATGAAAACGTACTCACTAAACGATCAATGGTGTAATTTTATAATCATGTACGATTAACAATAGATTCTTATGATTACCAGCACAATGTAGCAGTACCAGCACACACTCACCTCGTTCCTTAGCAATATCAATGTTACTTGAATTCAAGCTCCTTAGCTTATGCAAGATCTCATCAACTATTTTCTGCTTCAAATACCGCGGTAACTCAACCGGCAAATTCTCTCTCGAAAATTCCCCTTCTAAAACCTTCACCTGATTTCACAACGGTTTCACAACAAGCAAACAATTAACAGATACAAATGTAAAGTGTTGTTAGATCTTAATCTGAGTTCTTACCAATTTAATTAACTCAACCGGTTTATATGCCATGCGGATTTGCACCGATTCTTCCATTTTGCGAATCTGATCCGGGCTATAAGATACAACGACTGAAAACACAAGAAACGAAATCAATGTGGAAACAATTTATCTTGAAGAGCATAAAAACTCTATTATGAGAAGATTGATGATGTTAGTAAACTTACCATTACTGGAAACTTTTGCGGAGTGGATAGAAAGAGAAGAATAAAGAGAGCGAAAAACGAAGAGAGCAACAATGGCAATGTTGAAAAGGCAAAGAAAGAGAGTAGTGTTGTTGAAGGAACAAAGGTACTTCCCTCTGGCCATGTCTCTCTCACTCTCTTCATTCGACCACACTCTCTCTTTTATTTAACTGCAAAAGGACACAACACCGAATTTTTATATGAGATTGAGCAATTCAAGCAACCTCAAAATTCAGTTAGTGATCTCCTTTTGTTATTCTAAGAATATTGATTTTGCTTTGTTTTGGTCGCTGGTCACACTCAACTGAACTAACTGGGTTAGCTACAGTGACATGTTGTTTACTGACATAAATAAACATATTCGTTACTTTTTTAAAAACTAGCACATCCTACAAAATAACAAAATCAAAGTCACATAATTGAATTCGATTTCTAAAGTCGTTCATTTGTAAGACAGCCTAACATCATATAAAAAAAGGATGTTTTGTTACCGATTCGAATATTAGTCTTTACAAGTTTTATATTTTTGGTTTTATGTATCACAATAGATTTCTTCTCATTCTGTCAACAAAAAATATATATATATATATATATAAAAAAAAAAGAAGCTTTCTTTTATGCACGACAATGATGTCCTTATCATTTTTCATTTCCATCATTTATATGCAAGTTGGTTGTGAGTCACAATAGTGTTTTAGGAAACGGTGAAAAGGACATTTTATTATTTTGAAAAGAAATTAAAACTACCGATTTCGTTTTATGAAATTCACAATGAGAATAGTTGGACAAATAAAATAATTTTTTCTATATGAAATATGAAATAGTAAAAATAATAATATCATGTTCTTAATTTGAATCTCCTACAACTAAATTTTGGTGTTACCTTTATAGACTCTGTTAATTTAAAAAAAAAAACTTTTAAAATAGTTTCTATCTTTAAATCTAATGATCACTAGAGCTCCAACTGAAAGAGTCTGAGACAAAGAAGAGAGAATGAGGAAGAAAAAGGATGGAGTAAAATTGTTACCATGATTACAAGTTTTGAAATGACACTATAATTTATAATTTGGTGTTAATTTACTTGTTTACCCCTAAAGTTTCTTTAAAATGATGTATTCTTGTTGATGTTAAGTGAAATGTGAATTGGTTTTTAGAAAAAATAACTTTCATTTAGCTACACTACTTTGCCTTATCTTAATATTAAAAATTCGAATAGCGAAGAATGAAGTTGAATCTGGCACAAGGAGTTAGATTCTCGAAACGTGACAAATCATATTTCAATTTTTATAATGTAAAAAGTATATATTTTTACAACAGATGTAATATGATATGCTTCGTATAATATCAGCTCAACTAAATGTGGGTGTTTACCTTGATTGATGCGGATGTTCCGTAAACTTGAGTCCAATTGTCATTCTTACATTAATTGGTATAAAGAGAAGTGTCAACAACACTCTTTTTTTAACACTTATTCAAACACTCATTATTTAATCGAGTAAAACACATGTGTGTCCTACACTTTGAAAATGAGATGATAATATATTTGATTGCAATATTTTTTTAAAAAAAAAAACTAAACTAGTCTACTTAATTAAATTGTCACGAGAAAAATTGAACATGAAACATTGAGGAGAAGTATACTCCAATATCTCATCCTAAATGGGTTTATTTGACTACAAAATTAAAATAGGAGTTTTTTTTTCTTTTTCCAAAAAACCCAATGATTAAAGCTCACACATTTTTAAATGTGAATCGTTGAGTTAGGAGTTCAAACATCTATCCTTACCTGATGCTATCCTCTAAGAAAAGAAAAACTTTTGTATGTAACTCTATTCAATAACGTTGAATATAAGTTGTAGCTTTTGGCCAATTAATAATCTTAAAAATCACCATTTCGTGCAACAGCTACTAATTGAATGGACCAGGTATGGTAGAAGATAAGGAGAATGGGGTAGTATTTATCTTCAAAGATAATCATTCTACGACACTCAAAAAATAAAATCAAACCAAAAAATAATAGAGTAAGCTTAACAACACATATTTTAACTCTCCAAAAAAAGAATATATTTTAACTCACATTTTTTTCCATATATACTTTTTAATTGATTAAAATCTATCTACACTGAATATTGTTTCCTTGTCTCAAATTACGTGTTTTTTTTTCTTCATATTTTTATTTATCTTAAACCCAGTATTTGTCTCTATGTCTAAAAAATATATAGTTGTTTATTCGTTTATAGTTTTTTTTTTATCAAATAATAAAGTTGTTTATTGCATCTCATCAAATATTATTTGCATGTAAATCTCCATCTAGTTGAATGTTTAATGTGTATTCACAATCTCGTAACGTTCACAATAACTCTATTTTAATAAATACTAATATGATAATAAATAAGTATTTAAAATAAGCGATATAATAGTAAAAAAATATATTAATGGACTGATATGACAATATTAAGTGTTAACAAAACATTTCAACCACTGCAAACTACTCATTCCGTCTCATAATTATTGTCTCTTTACCATTTTTTATTTTTTTTAAAAATAGTTGTCATTTTACAATATCAATGCATCATTTATTAGTTTTTTATACTACTATACCCTTGTTTATTGAATTTCATTACTCTTAACAACTTCACATACTACAATTAATAAAGATATTTTTAGTAAATCCTACTCCCTCCGTCCCAAATTGTATGTCGCTTTAGGGGGAAAAATTTGTCCTAAATTGTATGTCGCTTTACAATATCAATGTAACATTAATGTTACTTTTTCTATTATAACTTTAATTATTTATTACTCTCTCTTCTTTTAATTCTTTCATTTATCTTTCCCATATTATTTATTAAGGAGAATTTTGTAAAACAACTCATAATATCTCTTTTCCGCACAATATTAATTGCATTTCTTAATATGTGTGAAATGCCCAAAACGTTATACAATTTAGGACGGAGGGAGTACAAATTTTACGATTAATCAATGAAGGACATGTTTGACTTTTCTCGAGTGACTAGTTGTAGAAATGATACTAACAAACATAAAGTAGAAAAGAGAAAGATAAAATGCACCAATAGAAGAAATAAAAAATAATCTTTGTGATGGCGTAGCGTGACCTTAAACATATCTTGAAATCTTCAATTGACAAAAATCTTAACCCAACCATTAAGGTTGTTTCTTGATTTCTCCAACCTCGTTTTCGTGCTTCCTTAACATCAGCAAAAACAAAACAAAAACTCAAATTGCATGTACTATTTGACCCTTCTTCTTTTTCTTCCTCAATTCTTCAACCCTATACGATTTTCCACAAAAAAATCGAATTTTGCAACTACCCATTTGAAAATTTATTAAATGTTCGGAGTTTTGTAGTTTTTGTAGTGTTGGAAGAAGAAGGAAAATGTGGGGGTTTGGTGGGAGATATTATTGGGGAAGAAGAAAGGTAGATTGTGAGAAAGCGAATGGGATAGTTGTTGTGTTTGCATGGATGTCTAGTGAGGAAAAGCATTTGATGAGATATGTGGATCTATACTCTTCTCTTGGATGGAATTCACTCATTTGCCATTCTCAATTTCTTAATATGTGAGTTTCTTAGCTTTTCATTTTGATGTTGATGTTGATCATGATCTTTGTAGTTGTACATGCCTGATAAGGGTTTGATTTTGGTGGATGGTGCTACTTAACTACCAATTTTACAAGACATGGATTTATACAATAGTAGTGGTTTAGTATTTTAAAACTATTGTTGCATAGATGATCATTTTTGTTAATTCGAATAAGAGATGAATGATCAATTTTATAAACTTTTTTTATGCTAAATTGAAACAAAAGAGAATTAGTAAATGGTCATTCTCAGCTAAGCATTACTTGTTAGTCGTATGTCCGTTAGCACCAGACATTGTGGTTTACTGGTACAATTGAAGATTGAAGCCTGATTACAAGGCAGGGGATAGGGTCCGTCTAGGGCAACTGATTTATGTTTGCCGAAGGAGCCATCGCGTATTAGGTTCATGAAGTGTCATTAGTAGACTAGCAGTTGTGCCTTTACTTTCTAGGTTTTTGAAATAGACAATACTATTTGTTTGCTGATTGAAATAGTCACCAGAGGCATTTTCCATTATCAATTGCAATTCGATGTCTGTTTAATTTTTAGATGAGATGGGACCATCTATACTGTGGTTCTTTACACATCTCACTCTATACTGGATGATTATGGGTGGAAATGAGCCACGCTAGGTTAAGCTAAGCCTTACATTAAAACAGGGTTGGCTTATTTACTTGACATAGACCTTTTTAAAAGGCTTGATATAATTTTTTGAAAAATATCACTTGGCTTGAAAGCCTATTTAACAGCCATCTTAATGGTAAGACCTTGCCTATCTCCAAATAGGGCATTAGGCCTATGTCTTTATGTTGACTAATGGGATTAAACTTTTAAATAAGCTTACAAGATTAATTAGCTAATCAGTACAGTGATAAAAATATTATCATATTGTGCACATTCCCATCCCTATAGATTATGAACTTAACATTTATATTATTTGCAGGTTCTTCCCTGATAAAGCCACAATTCTTGCTGTTGATATTCTAAATGAACTAGTTGAGGTATGTTTTACTGTAGTCCTTCCATTTTGTAGGTTAGTCAGTCTGAATTCAAGCCAGCTAAAAATATTATTTTCCTATCATGAAATAAACTGACTATATATTAAATTTAATCTTCTGTCAAGTTTTTAATCTTTTGTTAATTTAGTAAAAAGTTGACTGGTATGAACAAGCTTACAAATACTGCTATTTGTTCAATATGCAGGTGCTGAAAATTAGGCGTTGTCCCATTGTCTTTGCCTCTTTTTCTGGTGGTGCGAAAGCTTGCATGTTAAAGGTTCTTCAGGTATTTTAACTATAGGCTTCATTTTGTGTGTATTTATTTACATTTTTATCATTGGCCTGTAAGAGCTCTTAATTCTGGCTGATTACATTGTTTTCCTTTCTTCCAGATAATTGGCGGGGAGTGTGAAACACATAATATGGTATGTTTTCGGCCATTAGCAGTTTATTTTGAGGATAATTGAGTTCATAGATTGCACTGTTAGTAAATTCATCGATGTCTTTAGTCTTAAAAACTTAACTCTTGACTTTTCTCAAATCATGTTTATATGTGAAACAAGGTCTACAGTGTTGAATCCCCAGCTTGCCATCCATGCTTTATAATTTAAATGATCATTATTTCCCTTTACATTGCTAATTATTTTGCCAAAGTTCCTGTTCACAAAAAAAAGAAAACTGTTCAAGTTTAATCTTTTGTTATATTCTTCACTGCTTAACTTCTGTCATTGCACAGGATGATTATCAGCTTGTTAGAGACTGTATTTCTGGCTACATTTATGATTCCAGTCCAGTTGATTTTACTAGTGATTTGGGTGTTCGATTTGTTCTACACCCATCTGTTTTAAAAGTGTCACATCCACCAAGATTTACTTCATGGATTGCCAATGGCATAGCATCTGGTCTTGATTCCCTTTTCCTCAACAGATTTGAATCGCAGCGTGCAGAGTATTGGCGAACACTTTACTCCACCACTGTAAGCAGCTAAGAATACACCGTACATGACATATAACCAACATAACCTCCATTTCTTTCTGGGGTATCTTGACATATTTGCTTATTAGGTATCTTTTTGTTGCAGAGTATGCAGGTCCCGTATCTCATTTTTTGTTCAGAAAATGATGATCTTGCACCTTTTGAAGTTGTTTCAAATTTTTTCCATCGACTAAAAGACCTTGGCGGAGATGTCAAACTGGTAAAGTGGAGTTCCTCTCCTCATGTAGGTCAGTATCTTGACTAATTATGCATAATAGCGCATGGATGAGATAATAAAATTCAGCTATGCCTAATAACTCATGCCGTAACTTTGTACTTTAGATTAGCAGTATAGATTAAAGCTTCGTTTATGCTAGATTTCTTGGTAAATATGATTCATTGTGCAAAACATGGTGTGCAACCATGGAAATTGTAATGAACGAATGTAATTTTTATGTCATGCATGTACAGAGGGAAAAATGTATTAAATTTTACTTGAATATGTCAGGTCATTTTCGTCATCATCCGGATGAATATGAAGCTGCTATCACTGAGATCCTTGGCAAGGCAGTTGCAATTTACAAAAACAGAAGATTTGAAGACGAGAAACTAGGCATAGAGGGAACAAGGGATGAGATCACTGATCCGTTCTCTGAGCTGAGGAAAGCAGCAACAACCTCAACTAGTTTCCAGGGTTTTGCTGTTGCTCCAAGTGATAATTTGTCTCCTAGTTCAATGGAGTATTACGATGATAAAGATGTTGGCTCTGTAGCAGATGAACGAAAAGGAAGTTTTATTCATCTTCCCACCCGTCCGAGCATCAACGCAAATGGGGTTCTTGGTCAAATATTATTCGATGTTTGTGTCCCCAAGACAGTCGAGGATTGGGATGTTAGGTCGAATTCCAAAAATGCAGGACTATTATCTGGTACAAGGAAGCACACTCCTTTCAATCCTATAAAATGCATCAGGCGCTCAAGGTTGTAACATTGTTGAATGTTGATGCACAAGTTTGAAATCCGATGTAGTAATACCTGAAACAAGAGGTCGAACGACTTGTAAATTCCCTGTCAGCTGTCTTTTTAATTGCTGAGTAATGTGATTGAGAAGCTGGCCTTTTCCTGCGTGAATTGTACAGTTACTTCGACAGAGATAAAGTATATTTTATGTTGTGACTGAGATCACTGTGACAGGAATATATATGTTCTATGTATGATTGGCGAATATTGAAAAATACAAGATAATATTAATTAAGATGAAAAGGTGGATAAGTGGGGATTTTCATCCTTTCTATCTATTGCTAAAACATCTACATCCTAATGCCAGTGAATTGCATTATCCAACCCGATCACAATACAAGCAAATTGGAAACAAGAGTCACACAATCATTAAGAAACCAAACAGACTCATTAAAAGAAGTTAGAAAAATTCTTCAAAAAAAGATGTAAGAATCACCACCGCAATCATCAAAAGGCAAGGTTGATTCTCGGAAACATGAACTGGTAGATAAATTTCAACATATTTTCATCTCAAATATAAGCAAAAGTTCCTTTCTTTTTTCCTTCAAATTCATTTAAATATTGCCACAAGAGTATTTATTATTAGTATTTCCCTTAATATATTATGATAATAATCAACGATCAAGTAAATAATAATTGTGAAGTAACTTATCTCATAGTTACACAAGGAGTCAACGTATATCTCCGTTCTTTTGATACACTTTCATTTACTGTGGTATGAGTGGTATTATTTTATTTATATATGTAAAAAAAAATATATTCTAATTTCAATTAGTTACCAAATTTTATCTTATCTTATTGTCAACAAATACAATACTAATAAGGCTTAAATATGTCTTTCGTCCCTGTAAATATAAGTCATTTGAATTTTCGTCCCTGAAGTTACCGATCCTTCCATTTTGTCATTGCAAATATTAATCATTTGAAAAATGGTCCCAATTACATGTCATTAGTAACTTCATGGATGAAAATTCAAATGACTTATATTTGCAGGGACAAAAATTCGAATGACCTATATTTACATGAACGAAAGACCTATTTAAGCCAACCACCTCGCTCAATCATCACTTGTCCTATGGGCACCACGTCGCTAATGACAGCCCATCTCAGCAAAAAAACATAATTAGGACCAAAAGTCAAATGATTAAATTTTGTAGTGACAGATTGAAAAGATCAATAAGACGAAAATTCAAATGACATATATTTGCGGGATATATTAGTAATTACCTAAGGGAAGTACATTAGCTAGCACTCATAGTACGCTTAATTAATAAGACAAGAAACGAAACAATGTCGAAGAGTTGAAAAAGAAGAGAATCTAAAAATGGATCATGGAGACTCGAGTTAGTTGGTAACACAGCAAGCAAAGGGTGAAAGGAATGAAGAAGGTGGCGGTGACCGGTGCATCCGGTTACCTTGGTGGAAAGCTCTGTAACTCCCTCCACCGGCAAGGTTACTCCGTTAAGGTCATAGTCAGACCCACCAGCGATCTCTCCGCACTTCCTCCTTCTACCGAAATCGTCTACGGTGACATCACCGATTTTTCATCTCTCCTCTCCGCTTTCTCCGATTGCTCCGTCGTCTTCCACCTCGCCGCTCTCGTTGAACCCTGGCTCCCCGATCCCTCTAAATTCATCACTGTAAGATTCTCCCTCATTTCAAATTCTCCTTAATCCTCCTACTCTGTTAATTAATTCAATCAATTTTCGCTTGAAATTAGGTCAACGTTGAAGGTTTGAAGAATGTGTTAGAAGCGGTGAAGCAAACCAAGGCAGTAGAGAAACTTGTATATACGTCGTCGTTTTTTGCTCTTGGACCAACTGATGGATCTATTGCTGATGAGAATCAAGTACAATGCAGCAAATCAATACTTCCATTTTAGCTTTTTTATTTTTTTGTGTTTCTTCTAAATCCTAATTCGAAATGTAGGTTCATCATGAGAAATTTTTCTGCACGGAGTATGAGAAATCAAAGGTTGCTACTGATAAAATTGCATTGCAAGCTGTGTCTGTGGGGGTGCCAATAGTATTGCTTTATCCTGGTGTTATTTATGGACCTGGAAAAGTCACTGCAGGAAACGTTGTAGCTAAGATGGTACTGTTTTATTTCTTCTTCTTCTTCTTCTGTGTTTTGTTTTCTCATATGTTAATTTTGAAGTTAGATCATCTAAGGCTGCAGTGTTGCAGCAGTAGGATAGTTGGGTTTAGTGCATGTTTGGATTGGCAGCCAGATTGTTAGAGTCATAGTGAACTATCGTGATTTTAGGAAAAGCTGCATATGCATGTTTGGTATCAAAGTGAATTTGCAGAATCACGGGGTGACCTTTGATTCTAAGAAACTCAGTATGATATCAAACATGCTTCAACAAAATCAGGGTGCCACGGTGATTTTGTCACTAACCGCTCAACCAAACATAACTTAGAGTTCTGTAGGACTGTTACATTTAGAGAATGTTAAATTTAGTCTAAATGAATGTTAGATTTACAACATGTATGTATACGCGCTGATTCCACTTGACTCGTATTACAAAGCTTCCGTATGTGAGAAGCAATAAAATATCGCTTTGAGTTAACGCACATTGAAGTTAAAGTTTGTCTTCACCTGTTCTAAATCTAAAGTTGGAACAACTGGGACATCATACTGCCGTTGTAATTTTTTTTTTGTAACATCTAGTTTGAAGTGGAAATGTTGTTTGATATTTTTTTTTTTAATTTTCAGCTGGTAGAACGTTTTAGTGGTAGATTACCTGGTTACATAGGCAAAGGAAATGATAAATTTTCATTCAGTCACGTTGATGATGTAGTGGAGGGGCACATTGCTGCTATGAAAAAGGGACAAATTGGGGAAAGGTATTTACTGACGGGTGAAAATGCGTCCTTTAATCAAGTTTTTGATATCACTGCGGTGATCACCAATACTAGAAAACCAATGGTTAGCATCCCTTTGTGTGTGATTGAAGCTTATGGATGGTTGTTAATTTTAATCTCTCGAATCACTGGAAAGTTGCCTTTTATCAGTCCACCGGTAAGCTTCCTTCTAGACTTTGATTTTCAATTTTCATGCATCCAAATCATATACTATCTTATTCTTATCATAAGTTTTTAGCTGACTTATTGATATCTCAGTTAAAATTTCTGTAAATTGGTTTCAATGTTTAACTGCATAGAAGTGTAAAAATAAATTGCCAAAAAAAAAAATCCTTTTATGTTTCAAGATTATCCTTCCTAATGGACAATAGTAAAATAAAATTTCATGAACAAATTTAGTTTTATCTCAGTAAATGGGAAACCAAGCGATAGTTTTCAAAAGAAAATAAAGCATATTATATTCCCTGTTCTCATTTTTTGTGTTTTAACATTGAACCAGACGGTGCATGTTTTAAGACATCGGTGGGAGTATTCTTGCGAGAAAGCTAAAGCGGAGCTAGATTATAAACCCAGAAGCCTGAGGGAAGGGCTTGCAGAGGTACTGCTCTGGTTGAAGAACTTGGGATTGATAAAATATTAGCGGAATGTTCTACTACTTTTCATAGGGCTTCACTTTTCGCATGATTTATAACACTATTGTAAATTGTCAAAAAAACAATGTGTGATAAAAATACAAGAGAAATGCTAGGGTCACTCATTTTAACACACTCCTATAACACACTCCAATAATAACTAGCCACCTAATCACTTCTTTATCCCTTCACCTTTTAACCGGTTTCATCATTTATTTATTATTTTATATGTTTGGATTAACTTTTCGTCTTCTTTTCTCAAAACCAGTAACCAGGAGGATCTTTTCCAACCTCTAACAATTTCAATTTGATTGCTGCAATTTCAAATAGAACTACGAATGAATCAACAGATCTAAAACAAATCTTTATCTAATTGCAATTCCCAAATTAAATACTTTTGTTCCGATCAACCAAGACATTGAGGCAATTCCCAAATTTTAATTGATCCCAATACCAGGAGCTTTATCTTTAATCTAAATTATCTAACTACAACACCAAAAATGCTTAGTATCATTATATTAATGTTTCTATACACAAGCAGAACCAAGTTTCTACACATTAGATAAGAATCCAACTCAAATATTCTTAATATAATAATTAGATGTTTTCATTCAATTTTAGATTAATCAAAACAGGTTAGATCGCTAACGACGGAGACGACATCGGCGACTGCATGAGCTTGCGACAAATACGATATCCACAGAAAATGGCAGAGTTTCATGACGGGTATGGAGGGGGCTTACAGAGAACGAGATGTGACAAATCAAAATCTCGTGAGAAAGATAACATACATCGTGAAAAAATGAAAATTGATTCAACAGCTTGCATTACAGATTGGAAGGAGAAATGAAAAAATTGGAAGGAGACCGGAGCTTGTGTGAGAAGACGATGTTGCATTTAAACTCAAAAAAGAAAATAAAAAAATTGATGTTAAAGCAACTTGAACAACCGGTTGCAGGTAAATGAACAAAGAAAATGGGTGACATGACTTATTTATATTGGAGAGTGTTATAGGAGTGTTTGAAATGAATGACCCTAGCATTTCTCAAAATACAATCAACAATAAAAGAAAAAGTGTTAATGAAAAAGAGGGGACTATCTATTTTGTAGACACTGTAGCTAATGTATGAGATGCTGCATTTACTTGTCCCTTGATAATCTGAACGATTGTTGGCAATGATAGAAGGACATGCTTGCAACTTTGACTATGTTATGTACTACTGGGGTTTTGGATTGCAATCTACTGGTACTGTTTTGCAATCAAGTTCAAATCTAATTCTATGGAAAGAAAGATCTCGTACCCTCTTTGATCTGCAACATTAGAGCTCTGCATTCAGATTGGGCAACTAATGAACACTCATTTTGGTCTCTCTAACACAACCTTTTCGTATTTCTTTTAGTCTATGTAATTTCGCAAAAACTGAAATGCATTGGAAGTATAAACTGAACCAAAGTATCAAAGATAACCGCTGTGAAAAGAACCCATTAACGTTAACTTAGACCCTAATCATTTGGCCATAAAAAATATCACATTCGAAGATGAAGGTCTTGTTGATAGTATCATTCAAGTTTACACCAGCTTCAAGTGAAGAGTAGAAAAAAATTAAAAGAAGGAACCGAAAGAACATTATGGATTCCCGGTTAATGGAGTATGGGCAGTGGCGTTGCCAGGAACTTGACTCGGGGTTCAAATTATTTTTGCTTCGATCCACCATCAAGTATGTCGCAGTGTGTTCCAATGTATTGTTTATTTTGGATAGTAACGAACTCTTACGGTTTTGTACTTATAAAAAAGGTCATTGAGTTGAGAAGTATGATTATTGTATATAAACTACATTTGATCTCGATTTTTAAACAATATGAGACTTTAAGGTGTATCGATACTTATACTTTTTATATTTACCATGTATATGAAAAAATATAACTTTTTATATGATATAGATATGCACACACATTAAAACTATGCTAAAATTTAAATATATTTAATAAAAGTTATGTATTTTACGAAAAATGTCAAACAATTGAAAATGGACCAAGAAAAAAAAAAGTCGTTTTAAATGCTACTTTAAATTTGGCCAAAGAAAAAAAATACTACTTTAAACAAATGTTCACTTTTTTTTAGAGAAGAGAAAAACAAATGTTCACTTAAAATGCCGTTTTAAATACTACTCATAGCTATGTCATTTTATTGATTTGAATAAATTTATGGTTATTGCAACAGCTTTAAATTTCTTTAATTAATAAATAAATGGAGAGAAGCATGACTGCAATTGCAGCTTTAATATAAGAAAGAGAGAGTGTGATACCTTGTACTAAGGGTGGCGTTTAGCATGGGAAAGACTACTTTTTTTTTCAGCATGGGAAAATTGTTTTTCAACCCTTTGATTAAACAAAGAATACAATCTTATCATGTTCCTTTAACATTGGATTTTTTTCTCACTTTCTTCCCCAACCATTCTCTCTCCCACATGTTTCAGTTCTGCCCTCCTTGCTTTCATTTCAAGATCTAGTCTGAACATATATACTATTAGATGTTAAATTAGTTATTCATGTATAATTTACCTTTGTTGTCCAAGATAAAAGGTGAGCACCTAATGCTATGATTCTAAGTGTACAATCATATTGCAATTCTAAGCCACCCCAAAAGACTGGCAACCTCTATTTAAGCACATCATTATGTTACCAGAAAAGGAAGATGCATCCTCCTTGAATTATCCTCCTTGAATTATGTTAAAAAATCATTATACCTTAAAAAGTAGTAGCTCCTTAGAAAGAAAAAAAAAGAAACATGAATGGTTTTGGATGACTTCAATAATGCCACTTTAACGTTTTCTACAAGTTTATGACATTTTACAAAGTTTTATGTTATATGCTTTCCTCTTTTGAATTATGATGTGGGTTAAATAATTTAACACGGTATGAAAGCAAGGAGTGTAGAACTGAAACATGTGGGAGAGAGAATGGTTGGGGAAGAAAGTGAGGAAAAAATTCAGTGTTAAAGGAGCATGATAAGATTGTGTTCTTTGTTTAATCAAAGAGTTGAAAAACAATTTTCCCATGATGGGAAAAAAATAGTCTTTCCCATACTAAACGCCACTTGTAGTAAGTTAGGAGAGAGTAGAAAACATAGGTGCAAAAAGGGTTCAACATTCAAATTTTAAGGGATTCAAAGTCAATAAAATACAGATTTTTTAGTGTAAACTTATAGAGTTGAGGGGGTTCATTTAAACACCCTGACTAACACATGGCTCCGCCCATGAGTATGAGGAGAGAAGAAGAAAGTTGAGAACAAAAACAAATAATAATAAATAAATAAAGAATTGTTTGCTTCCACTTTCTAATATTGTGATAATAATAAAAAAGAAATTTATAACATTTTCCAACATACAGTATTGTTGTCGCTTTCCTCTATTTTTCAAGTAGTGGTGTACTAGTTTTGTGTTACGTCCCATCACTCTCAGTATCATCCTTTAATTAGTAGATTAAAAAATTGAGATATGAATACTGAACAATGTATGTCGGTCGGTTCTGCAGTTTTCGATGGATCTATTCTAAACATCCGTATCCGCCCAATAATACTCACACAAAACCGACAAATGCACCGATGACCCGATAACCCGCATGGATCCACCCACATTACTGTTTTTGCACACGGTTTTTTCGGTTTCGGGTGGGTCTCAGTTTTTTGTCCACCCCTAACTCATAGCTGCCATGAGTGGAAGACAGAGGATATGCAACAAAATTGGATCATCTTATTTTCCTTATTCTCTCACCTTCTCCCTCCTTCTGCAAATTGTTTCTATCTTTCTCTTTTGATCTTCTTTTGTATTATCTCAGATATTTTTCACTAAATTTTAAAGAGGAAATACAACTTGTGAAAAAGGAGAAATTCTTTCTTGTTGATAAACATAAATAAAAAATGTTTAAACACACATAATTAAACAAAATTAAAGTAAAAACAATTCGATGATATGACTAAATTACTTTTCATTTATTTTTCTCTATTTGTGTGAATGTATGCTCAAATCTTTTTTATTCGTATTTGTGTTCAAACAACCCTTCCTCTTAAAAAAGGGGGGACGAGAATATTTTATTTGTAGATAATTTTCATCTCCTTGCAATATTTTCTTTGGTCCAAATTAGCGAATATTTTATTTGACTAGTCAATTTATTGCAATAGAGGGAACAAAAACAAAATTAAATTAGCGTAATTCGATTCTCATATTATATATTTTTTTTTGTCAAGTAACCTACCCCTGCATAAAATATGCATTGTCCTTTACTAAGTGAGCTAAGCTCATGGGGACATTCTCATATTTTATTTACTTCCCGCATTTTGTGGTTATGATGTGATAATTTATCCTTTTTTTTAACAAGGTTAAAACTTTTTACTTAGGTACGTTTATTAGCAATTTCTTTTCCTCTATTATTTTAGAGGTCTCATATTTTTTAATATTTTTAAGGATAGAGATCTCATATTTTATTAATTAGAATAGAATTTTGTTAACGAGTGTCCCTGTTAACACTCTTTAAACATTCCATATTTAGTAATAATTCTTTTAAAAAATCAACTATTATAGTTTTTAATGCATTTAATATACAATTTTTCATTAAAAACTTACTATTTAAAGTGTTTAAAGAATATCTCGAAAACCGTCGTTAACCTTAGAATAATACTCCCTCCGTTCTTTTATAACTGTCACTTTTATAAAAAAAAATTTGTTTCTAATTAATTGTCACTTTCAAAGTTCAATGTAACATTAAATGTTGTTTTTCCTATAAAGCCCTTAGTAATTTATTGTAGAGAGAGAAATATATAAAATATGATATTAAATAATTAAGGATATTATAGGCAAAACATAAGTTATTGTATCAAAAGTAGTGAAATACAGTTGGTGTCTTGGTTTCTGTAAAAAGTCAAAATGTGACAATTAAAAAAGAACGGAGGTAGTATGATTAACATGGAAAGTTTACAAAACTTTTACTTACACACGGTTGATTTTTGTTTGACTAATATACACGGTCTACTCTAGGCAGTATTAAATTAAATTAAATTCTTTAAACTATAGTGGAATAATTTCAAATAATTCGCTCTACTTAATATTTTATTTATATATAGTGGTGAGTGGAATGGGAAACGCAACGGTCGACGAGTAAAACAACACCATTTTGATTTGAGTAGAGTGAGTACACTACACAGAGCTAAGAACTCGGTGTCTGAACTCAAAATCAAAATGGTGGCAAAGGCATCATCATACGAAGAGAGTCGTCGCAAGAGAATGGAAGAGAATCAAAAGAGAATGGAAGCTCTGAATCTTACCAAGCTCTCTCAATCTCTTCACAAATCATCTTCCCCCATTGCAAAACCCTCACCTTCCAAACCTCGCACTCCTATCAAGAAAGAGCTCGTTGTTGTTCGAAGATCCGGCCGTGTCGCCAATATGCCTGCTCCTGTTTACAAAGAAGTCTGTAAACATTCACCATTTCATTTTTCTCTATTACTCTCTCTCTCTCTCTAACATTATTTCTTTTTTTTCACAGATTCTTATTGATTCCGTTAAAATACCTAGGAATAGAATTTCAAGGTCTGTTCTTTCTTCTGTCGAATCACATTTGTATCTTTTTTTTTTTTTATTTGAACTTTTTTTTTAATATTTTTTGTGTGCAGATGTGGTGGCTATGATAAGTACAGGGATTATTCGAAGCGGGTGTATGCGTCCGACGAAGCTAGATTGGAAGCAATGGAGAAGGCTGATAAGTTGCTGTCCGATTTAGATTCTGATCATCCAAGTTTTATCAAGTCAATGCTCCAATCTCATGTCACTGGTGGATTCTGGCTGGTATATAATTTCTATTCTGTTAACCACTTTTTATATATTTAGTGTGTTTAAGTGTTTTTGTTGATTAAAGTTCACTTTTTTATTATTGTGGATTTTGATTTCTGTTTTGAAATGAAGCTGCATTGCATTTGCATCACCAAAAATTTAAATTTAGTAGTGTAAGGTTGTTAAAAAATAGGGTTTTTTTTATTGCTTACATCTTTTCATTTTGTATGTATAAACGCTGGTTTAGTTATTGGTTTTAATGCTTTTCCATGGAAGTTGATGAGGTAGCTTGAACTCTCTTAATTTAAGCTTATGCACTTTTACTGAATGGAAGCATTCTAATCTCTCTGCTAAATCAACCGTTACTCTTTTTCAAGTACTTTTATCTCTGCTATTTACAAATGAACCGTTACAATCTTTCAAAACCCTTTGATAAATATAAGACACTTCATTAAAAGTAGCCATTAAAAGGGAGAATATTAATGTTAAGCGTGATTTATAGCCCTTCTCCACCACCTCCAAAAAAATTTAATAACATTTTCTTACTTTTTATTTGAAAACCTATACTACAATTGAGCTTTCCAATGTCAATTTTCTTTCTTCACATTTTCAATATAGCTGACTAATAACATTTGAATATTTTATGATTCGCTTTTCATAATATAAAATGAAGTTGAACATTCGTCGTAAATACTTCGGGAATTTTGCCTCCATTGTCTAATGTAGGTTTTTCATTTGACAAAATTGTCTAATGTATGGTAGTAGAGATTTATAACTAGTTATTGACGACATTAAGAATCATATACAGCGAAAATATGTTCAACAAAATCTTGTTTAAGGTTTACATGAATATTGATCAATAATGCACAAAGTTGCTTGCTTATGGGTTAATGTTACAAATGATACCAGAAACCCACCTATATTAGATTACTCGTTATCCGGCCCAAGGACCGATTAATTCGAGGGGTCCAAATCTCACCGTTCATTTGTGAGGGCCTCATTTAAAGCCAAAGCAAAGCTCTGTAGGAGCTAACCCAGCGAAATTGGTATTGGACGGAATCAAAACTGAGACCTTGAGGAGCACACTCCAAGGTTTCAAGCTAACACCACTAGGCCAACCCAAATAGTAATTGTGACTGGCAAGCTGCAATAGTCATTATAAATAATTGGACTTTTAATGATAATAACAGACATATTTGATTGAGAGATATAGTGTTATGTACTTGCTGAATGATGTTACAATCTCAATTGATTAAGCAAAAACCAAGTCTTTGAAAAGAAAATTGATATATGAAACACGGAGTCAGATTTAAGTCTATAGCTCACACGGAAGAGCTTAGATAGAACACACATCACAAAGTAAGCAAAGACTGCACAAGAGTTGATGTAGTTTCACACCTTTTAAGTCCATGGAAATGCTCTTCCGTGTGAGTGTGAGTTGATAGCTCACACGGAAGAGCTTAGATAGAACACACACCACAAAGGAAGTAAAGAATGCACAAGAGTTGATGTAGTTTTGCACCTATTTTAAGTTTATGGAAATGCTCTTCCGTGTGAGTCATAGCTCACACAAAAGAGCTTAGATCGAACACACACCACAAAGGAAGCAAAGAATGCACAAGAGTTGATGTAGTTTCACACCACAAAACTGAGACCTTGAGGAGCACACTCCAAGGTTTCAAGCTAACACCACTAGGCCAACCCAAATAGTAATTGTGACTGGCAAGCTGCAATAGTCATTATAAATAATTGGACTTTTAATGATAATAACAGACATATTTGATTGAGAGATATAGTGTTATGTACTTGCTGAATGATGTTACAATCTCAATTGATTAAGCAAAAACCAAGTCTTTGAAAAGAAAATTGATATATGAAACACGGAGTCAGATTTAAGTCTATAGCTCACACGGAAGAGCTTAGATAGAACACACATCACAAAGTAAGCAAAGACTGCACAAGAGTTGATGTAGTTTCACACCTTTTAAGTCCATGGAAATGCTCTTCCGTGTGAGTGTGAGTTGATAGCTCACACGGAAGAGCTTAGATAGAACACACACCACAAAGGAAGTAAAGAATGCACAAGAGTTGATGTAGTTTTGCACCTATTTTAAGTTTATGGAAATGCTCTTCCGTGTGAGTCATAGCTCACACAAAAGAGCTTAGATCGAACACACACCACAAAGGAAGCAAAGAATGCACAAGAGTTGATGTAGTTTCACACCTATTTTAAGTCCATGGAAATGCCTCAACAAATATATTTACTATCTCAAATAAGATAACCATGATGACAATCCAACTCAATTTTGTATCTCTTTACAAACTCAAGCACCCTCACTCAACGGTAACACACTCACTATAAGAGACTCCCTAGTCTCTAACCCAGGTAATCACACACACACTTGCTCTCTTCTCTTGCTCTATTTGTAGAAGATGAAATTGCTTTCATTCACAAATGTGACAAAGTGAGTATTAACTATCTTATATTTTCAAGAAGTCTCATTTCATTTCTCCAATACTAGAGGCATTCATTCACATCTTGAAATATATATCTTAAAATATGTGTATGAAATTGCAACATACACATAATGAAATCATCTATAAGTGTTACGTGGGGGATCATTCATGAATTTGTGGAAATATATGTCTTAAATTTCCACCACTTGCATTAATATTTTTCTTGTTTGGAAATTCTAATTGATTTCTTGAGATGATAATATTTTTTAAATAATTTTCATATATCTCATAAATTTGTATGAAATTGCAACATGCACATAATGAAATCATCTATAAGTGTTACGTGGGGGGTCATTCATGAATTTCAGACACATGGTGGTACACCTCTGATGTACACCTATGTGTTTTCATTCATAAAGTTTGTTTCACACTTGTATGTTATGTCTAATGTTTTATTAGTCTAAGTCTCATTTAAGTTTAAAATATCAGTTTTGACACATTTAAATCTATATGGTATTATTTTCTCCCAACTATTTTATATGTTATGTCGAGGGTGCTTTCGCAACTCGTGCAAATAAAATTATGTCATTCTGGAAGAGATTAGTTATTGCTAAAGGGCGTAGATTAGCCAGATCCCTGTAAAAATAAATTAAATTATGCCTTTCAATTCAATACAAGTAGCAAACAACTATCTTTCAAATTAAATTATATATCTTTGCTTACAACTAATATTTATAATGGTTAATCATTTTGGCATGCCTCAACAACAGGGCCTTCCAGTTCATTTCTGCAAGAAAAACCTTCCAAAACGAGACGAAGTGATGACTTTAATTGATGAGGATGGGGATGAGTCTCCAACTACATATTTGGCTCAAAAGACAGGACTTAGTGCTGGATGGAGAGGTTTCGCTATTGCTCATAACCTTGTTGATGGGGACGCTTTAATTTTTGAGTTAGTTAAACGCACTGCATTCAAGGTGATTAAATTTTGATTATTTGCTCATTCATGCCTTGGTGTTAACACATCCACCATTTTTTTTTTTGAAGCAGACATCTACCATATTTAATCGTGCTATATTCCTTGGTCTTCACTAGACCATTCATGAGTGTTAAGAAAATAAGAAAAAGAAGATGAATGTTATGCATGTGGCTAATAATGGAGCTCTTGACATTTTTTTTAAAACTCTTATTTATAATACATGTTATCATTTTTAAGTCCATGTGCTGTTCTAGTTTACACCATTATATTTATTTCAAATGTTGTGGAGGGTTGTTAAATTTTAGCACTTGTACAATTCTTGTTAAATATAACTAATCAAAATAGAAAATACACATAAAAATACTAATGATATTTATCTAGGTTTGCTGAAACTTGAATTCCTATAGTTAGCAATCTCATTATTCCACATATATTAATCATTGAATAATGTGATTGCTAAAATTTTCTATCAGGTATACATTATCAGAGTGAATGAGGCTAAACAGGACAATTGAATTGCAGTTGGAGATTGGAGGCAGTAAAACTATTCTAGGTATTATTTTTTCTGTGCTCATAACAAAATTATCAACTGCATACTAAGTAATGTCTATATTGTTCTTTTCCCCTATTATATGCTAGGAGTATGGTCACATTGTAACAACTTGGGTCACTTTGGCTGATGCATGATCCACATGGACTATAGTTTTGTTTGTCGGGACATTGGCTCCATGTAATGTTGTTTTTAAAAACTTCCAAGATGAAAAATTAAAGGGAAATGTTAACGAGTACCTCATACACTCTTAACTTATAAAAGGACACAATTATCTGTCTAGGGCCAAAGAAAGGCTTGTAACCCATGTAGTTTTTGAAGTACAATAATAATTTTCATCATCATCATCATCATCGAGTTTCTTGGTTACTTCCAAGGCTTAGTGTTAGGTTAGGCACACAAGTAGACATGGCTTCTTTCCAACTTTCCTATGAAATAATGTTATGTCTCTATGGTTGCAAAAAAAGTCATATGAACAAATGTGTAGTCTTTAACAGACATGTGGGTATTGTTTGTGGGGTTTCAAATTTCCATTTTGTCATTATCTTTGTTCTTATTGCATCTTGAAGTTGTGAAACGTGGCTTTGTGTTTTGGTTTTAATTTAATTCTCGTTTTTTCTGGGATACTGCCAGAGTAGCATAAGAGTGCAATATTTATTTGGTGCGTTCTCTCATAAATGCCGCTTATTTGTTTATTTTTCTTGTTTTTGCAGGTTCTAATATGCTGGTCTTGGCCCTTGGATTCAGTTTTTTGGTGTTGTAGTTTGGTTAACGTATGATATCTAACTTATGTTCTTCTGTCTCCTATTTTGAGGACCAACATGTGAAGTTAACTCTCCTGCATATGTATAAATGAATGGAGCAAACCCTTATAATCTTAAATATTTATTTAACTTTGAAAATCAGTGTTTGAGTGGTAAATATTGTCTTTGTTGATTTCAACAAATATCTAGCTGGCCTTACCCCAGTTTCTGGCTAAACACATACCACACAAAAGAAATCAGCCTGGGAGCACATGGGGTCCATAGGCTAATAACGCGTCACGATCATGTGCTTTCTAATCCAATTGAAATTCATAAGTTGGGTATAGATATATCATACAATCATTAATGAATTATGCACTTTTTGACAAGATCACTAGAAAACAACTTTATCCCCCTTGGTTGGAATTGGAAGTTAGTCAAGTTACTGCCACATTTTCTTGGACGACAAGTATAACCAAACTGTTAATAGGAAAACAATGCATTATTGATTTTGGCCAAGATGCTCTAAATAGCACATGTTATGGGGGGTTCCGTGATTAACTGCGGTGGAGTACGCGTATTTGAAACTTGATATAATTAGATTAGATTAGATAGCAACACTTGCTTGGAAGTGTCAGGTGGGGTGTCAACAGCTTGCAAAAGCATGTAGCATCTCATCTCATCTCATGCTTTTCCTGATGTCAGCCCCTCACTTCCAATAAGTCATCAAAAGTATAGTCAATTAATATTTTTATACTGATATTTAGTTTCTAATTTTGATTTTATTATGCACAATTAACTCATATCCACCACCTCTTGTGTTGAGGTCCTCACTTGCTAAGGTTAAGGACATCATTCCCTTTTTAAAATTTCTTTGATTAAGTAAAATCCAAGCGACTCTCGTCACTTTATTCAAGATTCATTTTGTCTATTATGAAATGAAGTGTCGGAGTGATCATAAAAGTAGTTGATTTTGAACATTATTACTGAATTTATGAATTAAAAAGACTGAGTAATTTTTTTTATTGTCTCTAGAACATTGCATAAAATCTTTATTTTATCTTGATTTATTATCCACGATAGCTTTATTATATTGTAAGATTTAGAGAATAGAGTATGGACATGCTATTTTATCGATCATTTTATATTCTTATTGTTGATGAATTTATAATAGTAAAAAATTCTAAATTTAAAAAAATAAAATAACAAGTGCATTTCATTCAAAAAATACATAGTATAATACGGTTGTAAGTAGGACGGCTAGGGTGGATGTTGACTCCAAATGCTCTCCTCTAACATATTCTTCAAAATGTGATATCTCTTCTCTACCTCCTACATGGAGAACTTCGGTTTATCATGTGAATTGCGAGACTAATATGTTGATCTGTTGGCACATCTTGGACACTCTTTTCTAGATTTTAAGTTGCTATAGTTGTTTGATGTGTTTTGTGATAATATCGTATTTTTAGACAAATTAGAAGTCACTTGTGGTAGTAAATAATTCATTGTGAAATTTAAAAATTGTCAAATAGTAAATCATTGTAGTTTCCCACTTAAAGTCAAATTATTCCCCGTTTAACTTTTTTTTTTTTTTTTATAATAAAATGGCCTCTATGATACAGAGAACGAAAGTATACGAATTATGATATTCCTTTGGTGATCGTGTGACTAGAGTGTGTACGCCCTCATATGAAAGCGGCGCGACAGTCATTTGTCATGGGCAATAACTCAGGCACCGATGATTGCGGGTAGTCCAAACCAATGAGGTTTTGGTCGGATCTATAAGTTAATTAATTATCTGTTAGTAATAAAATCATTCCCATTGTCGCATGCGTCACTTCCGGTCGAAGATGTGTTGGGTGTTCGACATCAAACACGAGATAGATGCATGTGATGACAGTAAATTACGTTTTCTGGTTACTATTATAAGAAAAACGTCTCTCGTTAGATTGATTTATTAACTGATGAATCTGGTCTATATTATAAATCAGATGCATCAATTACACGATGAATCTAAAAAATAACTTTTTCCTTATAATTGTGTATGTCATTTTTTTCAAATTATTATTAAGGGCAATGTTGTGTCGCTGTATGACATTATTATTATTTTGACAAAAATAAACGATATTTATTCATTAAAAATGATATAGTAGATCGATACAATACAAATTCAATATCGCTAATAACAAAAAAGATAAATATGCGAACAAATTAAAATCACAACATTCATATTAATAGCATAAAACGACATAATATCAATGCATACAAAAAGTCATTTATGGAATCTGCATTTTGTTAAAGCGAATTTTTCAACATGAGTTAAATAAACACCGTATTAAGAAGGAAAATAAAAAACATACCACAGAAATACGAGATATCAAAACAAACAGAATCGTGCAAATATGACGAAATCACAAAACCAAACGAAATAAAATTGAAAAATATGTTAAAATCACTTTTTTCAACTAAAAAAAGAAGGAATTTTTTTTGAAGGAGTGATTTTAAGTTAAAATTGACCTTAAATCATGTTCTTTGGTAGATCAAGAAGAAAACCTGTTGACGACAACATTTGAAAAGGAAAAGAGAGGGAATCAATAATATAAATATTAGACATATAGGGTTGATGTAAGACATTATTACCGATGGAAAAATTAGACATATAATTATTAATTAAACAACAATGTTCAATAAATATAATCGCAACAACGTAAATATGACTATACTCCTAGAAGAAAGGAATCTTTGGTTTTGATATCACGTGAATATAGCATAATCAAGTGATCCATCGTAATTTTTCAAAAGTTACGTAGTTTATGCAAAATCATGTTGAGTGATCGTGGTGTTCTGACATACCTAGTATTGTATAATCTGTTTGTTGTGTGGATGGATAAGGATGTACAAAAGGACAAAGTAGGGTCTAATTGGTTGTCTGATTGTGGGCGAATTTAGTTAGATATCCCGATGTTCCAGTACCACTGTAGTTTTACGTAGACTAGAGTTGAGAGAAAGTCTTTGATTCTTTTCGCTTTTTGAACTATGTAAAAATCACTGTTTTTTTCTTTTAAAACAAAAAATTAAATCGTGAACTATAGTATGAAAATGCAAACAATAAACAGTAATTCACATGCGCCGCAAGCACAAAATAAAAATATAATAAATAAAATAAAAAACATTGATATTGAGCGGGTCCTACAATCAGTGTCTGGCTCCAAATAATAATAATAGCTCACACTGAGCTACGAAACGCTGCGTTTTGGCCAACTCATTCAATTTCACTCTCTCTTTATTTATGTTTTTTTGGGGCAAGAAAATAAAAATGAATGGTTCTTTCTTTTCTTCATTAATTCATTCATCTTTCTCTCTCTACGATACAAGTTTTGCAGAACAACAGGATCTCAACACTTTCGCGCCTGATCGCGTTTTTCTTCCATCTTCAAGTAATTCATTCATTTTCTTACATTGCAATTTCTTTTCATAAACGGTATTATTATATTAGATTTGTATTTAATTTATAATTATGATTGTTGATTTGTTTCTTAATTTTTAGGATTTCATTGTAATCAACAAAACAATCTCGCGAGGATTAAATTGAAGGTGTTGTTGTGTTTGAAGAAATTGAGGTAACAATGTCTGGTCGGGGAGAACGTCATTCTTCGGTTCCCCTTTCGGTGCTGTTGAAGCGTGAATCGTTGAACGAGAAAATCGAGAAACCTGATATGGTTGTTGTGTATGGAAATGCTAGCGAGAATAAGAAAGGAGAAGATTTCATTTTACTAAAGACCGAATGTCAAAGAGTCGTTTGTGATGGTGTTTCTACCTATTCTGTTTTTGGGGTATGTTTCTTTCTTAACTCTTCTAATTTTGATGGGTTCTAATCTTTGTAGCACCGACACTTCTGATGGAAGGCATGCTTGGTGTCTAGAGTGTTTGTTGCCAACACAGACACACATGATTACATTCAATTAATATATTTTTACGAGTTGTCAGTGTTGTGTCCAGTGTCTGTGTGGTGTTTCATAGGTTGTGATTGATCATCAAATATTTATGTGATTGGGAGGCATCCGAAGTCAATGTGTGTTTTTTGTCTTAGTATTTTGGTGTGGCATGATGATTAAGAAAAGTAAATGATTGGTGAAAAGCAACGTAACTATGTTGTACATGTTTGGATTGGCTGTGAATTTGGTGAAATGACGGTAGTATCGTGATTTTGTTGAAACTCCAAAATGAAGTTTTTTTATCAAAGTCAAAGTGGCACATTATGATTCTGCCAAACTCATTGTCAGTCCAAACCAGCCCATTATTAAGTTACGGGTGACCTATTTTTGGTTGACTTTGCAAAAGCGAACACTTTGGAGCTTCAACAAAATCACCCTGACTTTATCAAACCTACTGTGATTCCAAAGATACACTAAACAGTTTAGCAAATTGAATCTACACGGAGGAACATGTCGCGGACTTATTTGTGCGTGGCAAGTACCTTCTGGCCCCACCCCACCCTCTCCAAGCAATGGTTTTGTTTTGTGATAGCTTTCTGTTTGTGTGTATCTAAAAGCATAGTGGCCTTTTTATACAACGAATGCATATGTTATAACTCAGTAATACCGTATTTTTCTTTACTTGGTTTCTGTTTTTTTCCATGTTGCATTTGCATTTTCTGATGCAGAAAATTTACAGCTATTTGACGGACACAATGGATCTGCTGCTGCGATTTATGCCAAGGAGAATCTTCTGAACAATGTTTTAGGTGCCATTCCTCCAGATCTCAACAGAGATGAGTGGGTAGCAGCGTTGCCGAGGGCTTTGGTTGCTGGCTTTGTGAAGACTGATAAAGATTTTCAACAGAAAGGTATGGATAATTATGTGATGTTTGTTCTTGCCTCCATTAAATATTTGGTTATGAGGCAAGTTCATAAACTCCATCTTGAATCTTCATATGAATAACATAATAAACAACATTATCGAAGTTACTTATTCCCAATTCTCAGTAAAAAAAATTAAGAACAAAGAAACAAAAAACAGGTTGATGGATACAGAACATGATGGCAGTATTTTAACCTCAATAATATTTTTCTAACCTCTGTTGGTTCACTGCTACTCTCCCTGGTCTTTTTTATCTGTTTGATTGCACATCTAAAAATATAAACAAGCAGTTATTACATTTTCTGCAGCTTGAGCTTAACATTGTCTAATGTACATAGAGCATGGTAACTACATGCGTCTAGTATTGTTTACCCATACCAATAGTAGAGTTAGTTTTATTTTTTTGGCATATTGTGTAGATATTGTTACTGTGGAGCATCATTTACTAATGAATATTATTGAACTTGTGCCATGACTGATGATTCTTGTACGGTTGTACCTCAGTTCATGATTTTTCTATTTTTTTCTTCTTCTTAAGGTGTATGTTAATATGTGTATTATTATCTTCATTTGCACAGCACAAACATCGGGAACAACTGTAACCTTTGTGGTTATAGAAGGATGGGTTGTAACAGTTGCATCAGTTGGTGATTCCCGTTGCATACTTGAACCTTCTGAAGGTGGGCTTCATTACTTGTCAGCAGATCATCGACTAGACACAAATGAAGAAGAGTAAGTTTTTACTGGAATGTTATTGTGAAGTCAAACTTATTACATTGCAGTAAAGTCTCACCGTTTCATTTTCTTTCATCAGGAGGGTGCGCATCACTTCTAGTGGGGGTGAAGTTGGTCGACTAAATACAGGCGGAGGTTCAGAGGTACATTTCCTTTAAACTGTTATCCATTTTTATCTCTGATGGTATTTACTACCTAAAAAGGCTTCAAGACTCATCACCCAATAAAATACAACAAAAACCATTACCACTAAAAACAACAAAGCAATGGCTTGTCGAATGGGTTTGATGCCTCTATTAATACTGTTTCTTATTTCTTTTTTTACAAGATGCTTTAACATATAAACTACATAAACATAGCTACGAAAATAAAATTAGGTCAATCATATCATGGGGAATCAAGATGCAAGATAATTGATGCTAGTCATAAGGTCGTGTCTTTTGACTTAAAAGTACTCATCACATAGGTCTACACCATTTTTAATGATCTCTTAAGAAAACTGTTTACAGTTTTTATGTTGTACTTGCAATATCTGATGATATTTAGATTATCTCCTGTTGAGATTCATTAATACTTTTTTTAGGTGAAATGTTTATTTGTGTCAAACTTATTTGCTTGACTACGTTAATGATCTTTACAGGTTGGTCCGTTGAGATGTTGGCCTGGTGGCTTGTGTCTCTCTCGATCCATTGGTGATATGGATGTTGGTGAATTTATTGTCCCTGTACCATATGTAAAGCAAGTGAAGGTTGGTCAATGTTATCCCTTGCGCATGCAGCAATATTGAGCTTATATTGTTTATCAATTTTACTTTAGTGTTTATAATTCCCGTATCTACTTAAGTTTAGTTTATATTGTTTTAATCAATATGTCACAAGCACAGATAGCTTCTTTGCATCATAATTTTTCTACCATCTTAAAAGAGCAAACTCAATTTTCATAAGATTAACTGCTGCCTTTTAAAAGTCAAATTGAACCTTTCTTGCTTTATTGCTGTAAGTCCTTTGTTTTCCAAAAATACTAATGATTGCCCTTGAACACTAATTGATGAAACAAAAATGGAAGTATTTTAATGGAAAACAAAGTAGTTATGTAAAAGTCATTTAATACTTGCATTTCTTAGTCATTTATAGGATTTACGCAATACTTTTTAACCATTATCCCTTATGAAATTTACAAGACCTATTTGTCTTAATTGTTCTAATTCATTTTTCCCCTGGTTTCTATTTATACAGCTTTCCAATGCTGGAGGAAGACTTGTTATCAGCAGTGATGGAGTCTGGGATGCTCTAACTGCAGAAATGGTCCTTGATTGTTGTCGTGGCATGTCGGCGGAGGCTGCAGCACCACATATTGTAAAAGTATGTTCTACAGACATCTTTTGAATAAATTTTGTATATTCTAGTTTTACCTTTTGTCACTCCAATCACTTTGTGTGTTAACTTATTTGCACTGTTTACTCATGTCCCCTTTTCTTTCTTCAGGAATCTTTGCGAGCAAAGGGACTTAGAGATGACACAACCTGCATCGTGGTCGATATATTACCCCAGGAGAAACCACCTACTTCTGTACCAACACAAAAGAAACCAGTAAAAGGAATGTTGAAGGCCATTTTCCGCAAAAAGTCCTCTGAGTCGTCTTCATATGTTGAAAAAGAATACGTTGAGCCAGATATGGTACGGGAACTATACGAGGAAGGATCTGCCTTGCTTTCAGAAAGGTTTGATTTTGTTGTTAATGTTTGCAGCGTGTTCTCTAGTTGTTTCTCTTGACATGGAAACATCTTTGTCTGAACTGCAGGTTTGAAACAAAATATCCACTCTGCAACATGTTCAAGTTGTTCATGTGTGCAGTGTGTCAAGTAGAGATTAAACCTGGGGAGGGTATTTCAGTACATGAGGGTGCGCCTAACACAGGGAAACCACGGCCCTGGGATGGACCTTTCCTTTGCTTAAGTTGCCAAAATAAGAAAGAAGCCATGGAAGGGAAACGGATATCAGGTGATTGACAACTCTTCATTATTTTATATCCATTGATGTTGATTCTCGAGTTATATGTGTCCATAATCTAATTCCCTCCTTCAAATATATTGCTTTCAGATAGACGTAGCAATGGACGTGACTAATGAATTATCATGTACATATGCATTTTGAGATTGACAGAGATTGTTCATAGCGCAAAAGTCAAACTTCCAAGCAACTGTGACTCCCATTATTACCTCGGGGGTTTCTCAGAATATGGATTCATTTTGAAATCTTCTGATTGTTCATATGGATTTTTCGAGTTTTCCAATGCTTCAGAACAGGAGACTAACAATAGCATCTTGTTAGAGGATTTCTGTGACTTGGAAAAGTTAAATATGAACCACCCAAGAGTGGCGAAAGGTTCTGTAAAAAGATGGAATGCTCAATAGGATGTCGGAGGTGATTCATTCTTTTTCTTATATTCCTTTTTTGTTTCTGGATGTAGATCTGTTCATTTGTATATGGGTCTTAAATGGAAGTACCCTTGTTGTATTATGCAATAGGAAGTTTATCTAGACATCATAGTCCCAATTCCACCAACACAGTAGTAGATTAGACGTACGTTGAACCTTCTGAATGATTTGTTCTTATAGCATTCGATTTTGTTAGTTCCTCTTACCAGATGAATATTAACACTTTGTAATAGAAATAGTGAATGTTTTTAAAGCTCAGTTTCGTTTTTTTTCTTTTCGCATCTGTTTGATCCATAGTCAGGAAAAATAACCTTTGGTTATTTCTACAAGGGTGCCACACTGCCACTAGTGTATGGGCAGTGCAGGCACCAACAACAAATTGTGAGTCTATAAAATGAATGACTATAGTTTTGAATGAACTGACCAGTTTTTTTTTTTTTGTTTCTTTCTGAGAAAAGGCAATATGTTTTCTTTGTAGAGGAGTTAGAATTTGAATTTGGTATGTTTGATTTGGTAGTATAGAGTAAAATGAAATGTAATAGTTTAATTATATTTGTAAAAATAGATGTATCCTATATTTTAATACCCTTCACTCCATTTCACCGTACCAATCCAAAGATACCATAAAAAAAAACAGTTTTTATGTAAAGTATTAGACATTTACTGCATTTCTATTAATGAAAAATACATTAAACTACGTTTTATGGTGAACAAAGTTTTTTTCTTTGTTTTTTCATTTCTTCACTGGAAATTGTAAACATGCAGTGTACGGTCTAGTAAGGTTCTTTACGTTGTTCACGACAAACTGCCATTACGGGGTATGTTTAAAGAAATAAACACAGTACAATTTTACAAATTTGTTTGTGTGAGGTCTTGTCAAAAAAAATTCGAACCCAAAAATAATCTAACATGAGAAGAGGTTTGAGAGCTAATTGGGTTATCTTGGCACCAACAAAGGTTTAAA
The DNA here is from genome assembly GCA_958299785.1 of Medicago lupulina. Taxonomy (NCBI): domain Eukaryota; kingdom Viridiplantae; phylum Streptophyta; class Magnoliopsida; order Fabales; family Fabaceae; genus Medicago; species Medicago lupulina. The sequence continues at coordinate 7,504,078 of OY283144.1, read as the reverse complement.
CTTTCGCTTGACAATTGCTCCTTCATAGATTAGAAACCTGTGGGAATCTCTCATAAAGGGGAATCCTTCATGGCGATAGAGGGGTAGATTGTGTGTGGTCTTTAGGGGAACTTAGAGGAAGAGGATCATCTATTTTGTACTCGTCATTCCATTGACTTGGTTTGGTATCACATTTTCAAGTGGGTGCGAACAGGGGTAATTTTGTCGGGAACAATTCTTTCTCTTTTTGATTATTTCTCCTCCTCTTTGATTATTAAACATAAAAAATATTTAATGTTAATTTGGCATACAACTCTTTGGAAGATTTGGGAGACGAGAAATAATGTTATCTTCTCTGATACGATTCTTAGTTTACAAGATTTAGGGGATGATATCAAAGTTATTTCGTGGAGGTGGCTTCTAGTTAGTAAGAAATGCGGTCCTTGTTTACACTATAAATGGTATTGAAACCCTCTTGGTGGGAGGGGTAGTACCCCTCTCGATTGATGGGTCAAATACTAATTATACTTTTCTCATTATTATATTCAATAATATTCATTTTACCATTAAAAAATAATCATCATTGTGTGTGTAAGACTCACCTGAAATTACAAAGTTATAAGTTAGCATTCCACTTTAGACAAAAAACCATTTCTAACTATTTGAAAATTTTAAACAAAGAAAAATTTGCTGTAAATTTCATCAATTTTATCCTTTAAACAAAGTGCCATAAAACTGTTTTCTTAATTTGTAAATATCTTTTTGATTCACAAAAATTACCATTATTATTTTTTTGGTACAAAAAATACCATTATTTTATTAGCAAGAAAAGTAATTGAGCCAAAACCTTATTATTTAATGTACCGGAGAAACTCTCCTACAAGTATTGTAGAATGTACTTGGACGTGCATGTGTAAAAAAATAATATTATACTAACATTACGTATAAATTAAACTCTCATTGTTGATGTGCTAGCTGTTTGTCCTATGACTAGCCATGTTTAGGGGGAAAAAAAGGATTGATCGAGGACATTGAATGGCTAATATGAAAGGGAGGAAAACATTTTGTTAATTTTCTCAAACAAAAGGATCTCTATGTTGTTCGATCGTGAAATATTTGTTTTATGCCACGTTCTCTTTATCTCTCTCAAGTCACGAAAAGCAAAGATGAAAAACTGAGATTACAATTACATATTTCAGCAGTGAAAGTGTTGAGGATGATTCGATCCAACCAAATAATGGCTCCATGATTAAGATGTTGACCGTAGCCATGCATATACAAAATTCCTTTGAATGGACCTCCACCATATGCACGTGTGTGTGGGTCTATTATCACTCCCACCACCTATAGCCACATAAAATAATAACTAGGTTTGCTTGTTGCTAAAAAAATTAATATAACTAGGTTTAACTATGTTTTATTTCTTGAAGATATACTATTTTTTGTTTTAATTTTTCATAAATGTATTTTGTTTGTTTTTAGTCTTTACAAATATATCACCTTTTTTGTGATGTTTTTTTTTTATTGCTGGTGTTTTGTCTCCGTTGGTCCTTATAAATATATCACGTTATTTAATGATGGATCACTTTTGTTTTTTTATTGGTAGTGTTTGTCTCGTCATTTCAAAATTTCTTCATATTAACATTGATCCTATAATATTCATTTTAGTCTTTATTTTAAGCAACTAAAATTAAATTTTCTATATATTATGAAATCAATTCTAATATACATTAATTATATTCATTTTAGTCTTTATTTTAAGCAACTAATTTTTTTTTATATATTATGAAAATCAAATTCTAATATAAATTAATTAATTTTGTAAGGACTAAAACAAACCAAACAATGATCAATTCTTCTAAAGCAAAAAGTGGCAATTTGGCATAGACCAAAACATATTTAAACTATATAGTTTTTTCTTTGTCCTAGTGAACTTTGCTCAGTTGTAAGAGACATTGTATTATATATGTAGGGGTTGAAGTTCAAACACCTCACTTATTCATATTAAAAAGTTGGATTTCCAATCAACAGACTATTTGACAAAACTCTTTTTTTTTTAGGGAAAAAACTTTTTTTCCTTATTTCTTATATCATATACATTTGCATGTCTTAAATTTCAGGTCTATCTATGACTTAGCCAAGGTTGGCTATGAGCATGGGTGAGAGGGATGGCCGCCTAAAACATAATTTTTTAGGGGCATCAAAATTATTATTTTTATCTTGTAGCTAATACTATATATATATATAACTCGTTTTGATTAATTCTATTAAAAATGTATTTTTTATATAACCTTGATTATAAATTAATCTTTTGCAACAAAAAATACAAAAAAAAATTCAAATAATTAAAAATACACAACTTAATTGATTCACACATAAAATCCTAAGACATACCCTAAACTTAGCAGTCAATGTATATTTGTTTTTTTAGGGGAGTCGATGTATATTTGTGGTGTCCTTAAAAAAAGTATATTTGTTGTGAAATTATATGCTATAATATAAATTCATCAAACACGTACACACTATTATTATATACAGTGTTGGGGCTCACAATCACATGACATTCCTTCCCTAAACGACATTGCTCCTTCTGTTTCTTTGAGCTTTCGTGCTCATCAATGAATGATTTGTGAATGGGTGAAGTGAATAATTCCCCAACAGCTGGACGGGTGAGTGATGGTCCTCCCACTCTCTTTTCTTTCTTTCAAATTTAATAAATTATTTCTGTGATTATATATACTTTATCCTTCTTTGTATATGCCTTCAACTAGGATTTGTTTGCACATTTGTTTTTAAGGATAATATGGTCAATTATTTTATGATATCTTCTGAGTTCAGATTATATACTACCTTTTTCTTATCCTAATGGAATTTCACTTTTTTTTTTTTTATAACTACTTCTATTATTTTGTTTTTTAAAGTTTTAAATATGATATAAAATGGAAAAGATAAAATACAGGCACATATTTTATATAAGTTAGTACATATATTTTGTAAGAATATTTTTTACATATACTAGTAAATATTGTCAATTTTTTTTTACAGTGCTCCCAAATTTGTAACAATTGTCTATGGATATTTATTAATTTTTCATAGTATGGGTCCATTTGTTATAAATGTTTTAACAAAATAACCATCTCTAAATTTTTACATAATCTTGAATGTATTGAACTATCAAAAAGTTATAGAGAATTATAAAATATTGAATGAGTAAAAAACATTATGAATCATAAGATCATTTTTATATATTCTCTATAACTTTTTGATACGGGTAATCAAAGAAAGAGTAACTTTTAGCCAGCTTAACTCATGATTCAACTCATTCAAGTTTAGTTTGTATTTTCTTGTAAATGTACATCACATTTGATGATGGAAACTTCATTCTCTAAAAAGTGAAAACCATCTCACTGATTGAGGAAAAACTTCCAAAAAAATTGAGTGGAATCCGCCATGCCAATCGCGTCTAACATTAGTGGCCAAATTTGGAGTTTTGTGACCTCATTTCCAAAACCAGCACAACAATTGCTGTTGGACTAGACAGGGACCCAACGTAACAAACCACCAAATTTCTTAACACACTACTAATCTCACCCTTCTATTTGCATTACAATCTAATCCAATATAATAATTGTGTTTGCAAATTAATTATTTATGGCTAATTTCAACTTGTATCTTTTTCTTATGCTAATGGTAAATAACGGGGATTATACCCACTCCGTAAGATTGCAACCACAATAGTCAATGACTGCTCATAAACAATCAATCAAAAACTAAGATCACAATCCAACTCGGATAAAACATCCACAATATTTAAACATTTTTTTTCGATAGCTTGCCTCCATTTTCATCGAAAATAGTTTTATTTGAGATGTTTCTTGAGCTACATACTAAAAAATAGATTGCCCTCCTAGATAAAACTCGAACATTAATAGGCCACATTGTTAAACTAGATCTAAATTCGTTGGTATTTAAATTATCTTATAACATAAACATTTTAGACCTTACAAGAATACAAAGATAATTAGTTATTTTGTTATATGCTCTATAATTAGTGACTTATTTGATCATTCACTTAGATAAAAAAATTGTATACATGAAAGAAAGAAAAAAAGTAATATTTTACTAAATTACTCAAGTGTCGATTTATTCATAATTAACATTAACACAAAAGTGGAAAATATTGAATTGAATATAATGTATTACATTGAAAATTAAAAGTGTAAGGCATTAATTCATTTGGTTCAAAGTTGGATTGTATGGACATGATTTTTTCTCTCATACTCACGTCTCTGATTGGATTGGATCCGTGATGGTATTGATTCTTCTCACTCTTCTTTGTTCCTTACTACTCTTTGGTGGACTTGGAGGAATAGGAATCTAATGTGCCTAATGAAACTTGGTCTCTAATCCGCATTGTCACCAACATCTATAATTCAGCCGGCACCATCACTTCGGCCTTCAAAAATGATGAAGCAACAACCACTGTTGATCGCTTTGTTAAATGGAATTGCGACAACCACATGGGTACCATTTTAAATGTAGACGGAAGTTGCAATGGGACTCCTATCCGCACTGGTTTTGGCGGCATTTTTCGCAACAATGGGGCATTTTCCTCTCCTCTTTCTCAGGTATGATCTCCCATCCTGATGACATTTTGTTGGCGGAGCTGACAGCTATTTACCACGGCTTGCGCATGGCTATTGATATGAGTATAGACGATTCGGCTTGTTACTCAGATTCCCTCCTTTCCATTAGTCTCATCAAGGGGGACACTCCACACTATCATATTTATGATGTCCTTATTCAAGACATCAAGGACATGTTGGCTTCCAATAATTTTTCAGTGCATCATACTCTCATAGAAGGTAATCAGAGTGCTGATTTCATGGTTAAGTTAGGGTCCGCTTCTGATGTTGGCTTCGTCATTCACTCTGCTTCTCCAGAAGACCTCCTCCATCTGATTCAAAATATCGCTTTGGGAGTCTCCTTCTCTAGGACCTAGTTCACTCTCTTTTCTTTCTTTTTTGTGCGCTTTTTTTTTTTGATTAGCTTTGTAACCAAAAAGAAATTAAAAGTGTCATTTTCTTTTTGGAACAATTTTTTTTACAAATATATACCTATTGTGAAATCGGAAGGAAGTGAGTAATAAAAATATGGCAAATGTTAACTTGTGCCCTCAAGGGTACATGTTAAGGAACTTATTATAGAAATATATGTATCAAAAGTCGTGCAGTCAACTTCTTAAAACTTAAATTATCATGTTTTTTAATACAAAGTTACTCATTTTAGATTCCTTAACATGTGCTTTAGGGCACAAGTTAATATGACCCTAAAAATATACACACACAAGTATTAAATGCAATGTCTTGTATGTATGAAAAAATATCAAAAAAGGGCACACAAAGTCCAAAGAGAGTTTTTGACAAGGACAACCCTTTCCTTGTTTTCCGGTTTTCTTATCCCTCCTAAAAACCTTTCTTAAAATTCCATCCATACAACAAAGAGAAAGATCATTCACAACACCTTTCCATATCTCTCTCCACCCAAAAAGTATTATAGACCTAACAATTCCAAACACTCATCAAATCTTGTCAAACTGTTATGGAAACACAACAACATCAAAAACAAATTGAAGAAGAAAAAAACAACCATTCAATCCAATTAGAACAAACATCATCACCACCCTCTTCTTCTTCTTCACCTTCTCATGAATTCTCTTTCACAATTTCTCTCCACTCTAATTCCTCCACAACAATCCATGACAAATCCAAACCACCTTCACCTTCTCTTGCACTTGATTTATCTCCAGCTGATGACATTTTCTTCCATGGTCATTTACTTCCTCTTCATCTCCTTTCTCACTTCCCGTCCTCACCGCGATTTTCCACCAATTCAAATGATAGTTTCACTCTTCCAATCAGAGAATTATTACAAGATAATGAAAAGATTAGAAAAGATACTAGCAGCTGCAATACCAGCCACAGAGAAGACATCAACATCAACCATATCAACAATACTAGAGGAGTTACAAAGGATGAAAACAAGTCCAACAATACTAAAGCTAGTAGTTTCTCATTGTTTGGATCATCAAAAGGAAATCATAACAATAAAGAGAAGCATAACAAGAAGAAACTTGTTGGCTATGATATGATTCAAGCATTGAAAAAATACTTAAAAAATGTGCAGCTTTTTAGAGGGAGAAGAGAAAAGAATATTGGATTTCATGGAGAAGCTTATTCACGTTCAGGGAATTTAATAAGGAAAAATAAGCCAGAAGTGAGAGGAAGTAGAGGAGAATATTCAGCACCAGCTTCCATGAGAGCTTCTCCAACAAATAGTGGCTTATTGCTTGCAACAGGTGGTTCTCTTTCTTCATCTTCTTCTAATAATAGTTCCATGGAAGAGTTACAAGCGGCTATTCAAGCTGCAATTGCTCACTGCAAAAATTCTATTGCAAAAGAAGATAAGCTCAGTTAAATTTCGAATAGTCTTAGACACATCATAGATTTTTTTTTTTTGTTCCTATAGTTGTTTTGTATTTACTGTCTATAACTTCTTTTTTTTTGTTCCTAGTTGTATTGTAGCTAGTTATTGTCATAGTTGTCACATTTTATGTTTATGTAATGTTCAGTCTATATCTGAAAATTTACCTCAGGTTATACTTAAATACCATACCTATAAGGGAGGACTTGCTTCATAAAAATAAAAAATAAAAAAATCATATATCTTTGATGAATGTGTATTTGTTTTTCTTTTTAACCTAATTAATATGAAACTAGTATGTTAAAAAATCATACATATTTTGCTTTAAGTAGCATTATTCATGCAAATATATAAAAGTTATAATTTAATGTGCATTAGTAATAGTAACTAAGTGTCACTTCAGTAAAAAAAAAAAAAAAACTAACTGAAATTGTGTGAAAATCGATCAATAGAAGTACACAATTTGTTTCTCTCTTTTACATGAGATTCAGAGACAAAGAATAACTGACAAAATTATATATCAGACAAGATTCATACTTTGTATCTTCTAGCTCAACTTGTAAAGTATTTCGCATATAATTCTGAAAAAAAATCAAGTGATCAGTTTTGTTCCTAAAAGGTGATATAAACAATATCTTTTGGTAAAATAAAAAAACGAGGTGAGTGTGATTGTTGGAATAGGGTTTATTTTACTCAAACGTTTCAGTTTACATTTTGTGAATATAAAATGAAATGTAGTTGTTAAGGAATTTCGTTAACACAAATATTTGGATTTGAATTTTGTGCATAGAATAGAATATAAATATTGATAAAACTTTGTCCCCTAAGCAATCTCACTTAACATTTTTTTATCAAACAATCTCACTTAACTTGAATAAGAAGTATTTTGAAGTTTTATAAAGTCAAATAAAATATTAACGTTGTGTAATGTTTCCCACAGTTAGGTGTTGAAATATAGGTCACATGAAGTTGTTTTAACCTCTAAACAATTATATTCTCAAATTCGTTAAGCATTAGGTGTAATTAATTAATTGTTAGGTGTTGGAGTCACATTTGAGCTCAAACTTGCACATTGGTTAGTTAGGTATTGGAATACAAAAGAGAAATGTTAGTAACACACCTTCTAACACACACTTTTTAACACACTCTCTTTGATTGGTTAAAATTCACATGGGTCCCACCAAATCATGTGGGTCCCATATCAATTTGGTGGGACTCATGTGAATTTTAACCAATCAAAGAAGGTGTGTTGAAAAATGTGTGTTAGAAGGTGTGTTGCTAGCATTTCTCATACAAGCAAATATGATAGCACTAAACTCGGATTGGAGATTGGAAATACCGGCAATTCAACTAATTATGGAGCATGTTACATTTTCTTATGTTTGACATTAAAGAGAAAGATAGTGCTATATTGGCCAATTGAGTGTTAAAACAATTTTGACACTATATTAAGAAAAATTATGACATATGTTGGGACGAGCAGCAGCTTTGTGAAAAGTTATGAAGTACTAATATAAGTGGTCATTTAACAACTATTTTTTAACATTTTTTTTATATTCATTCTCTTGTTTGACGGGACGAACGCATAAATTTTAAACAGTGAAGACAACATGTATATATATTTTAACTGTTTGTCACATACTTTATTTGACGATCAAATTAACTAATTAAAGACTATTTTAACAACATACACCTCACACATTCAAAAGAATATCAAAATATAATTTAGGTATTATCTATAATATAGATAAATTCATTTCTTTATTTATTATTTTAAGTACTAAAATTTATTTACTTTACAAAACCAAGTGTAGGCCATGGCCTACAACCCCTCTCGATTGGGTTCGTCCCTGCTCTTTTGTATGAACTTAAAAAAAATAAAAAAAATATGTATGAGACTTGAAGGAATAAATGTTAGAGAGTGTGTTAGAAAATAAGTATGTGTTTTTTTAATTTCAGAAAATAAGTGTTGTTAGCATTCATCTTAGTTAAAGAAAAATAGTGGTGTATCTTTTCAATGTTATATGTCGTGGTGCATATCCTCAGGGTCATATAACAGTTATCTACCATTAAATTATTTATTAACACTTAATTAAAGAAAAACAGTGGTGATTTTGTTTCACTATTTGAGTACATGAACCCAATTTTAGAGTTTATAATATTTGATAAATTTCTTCCAATGTGATATTAAAAAGATATGTTTCTTTTTAGAAAAAATATCATATATACTTGACCAATAATAAAATAAAATATCATATATATGTTGATAGTAGCTAGGTACATAGCAAAGTCTTAATTATGATACAATGATAAATGAATATGCAATTAATTACTTGTGAATCATTTAAATATCTCAAGTTCTCAACTGCTAGATGTTCACGATGGATATTAAATGTGTAGACATATCCAACGACAGTGACTCAAACAAGGATTTTAGGTCTCAAAATTTTGGGTTAAAAAAAGACCTCATAATATTTTAATTTACTTATAATATATTTTTTCAAAAAAATATATAATATAAAAACCAATGAATGAAAGTTTTCCAAATTGAATTGGTAAAAGTAACGGCCTCATGTCCTCTTCGTTCAAGGTTCAATTTTTGGTTCCAACAAACGCAACATTCATTCTACCATTGTCTTTTCTTTTTAATCTACTTTGTTTATTTATTAAAATTCATATATGTCTTGCTATTTTAAGAATAAGTCTCACATAAAAAGAAGAAGAGATCGATGTTGAAAAGTGAATATCACCATCACTAATTTTCTTATGAGATTCTTCGTAGCTCAACTCGAATAAATTTCAACGATGAATGTTACAAAAAAGACGTATATATGATCACATGAAACTACCTGTAATTTTCTTTTAATAGGTATATACAAGAATTTCTGGTGCTGACATACCAACACACAGCAGTCAAATCTTTTCAACTCTATTTGCATATTTGTTTTCTTTAGCTGTTATTTTTTCATTTAAATCCCTATGAAATCGATCTAACACGAGTCTAACGGAAAATGTTTGGACCATATAATACTAAATTCTCTTGCCAGATAATCGGTCCTGCCCTGTCACAATCATGTCCACATAGTAAGAAAGACTCAATTCATGGAACCCATCAAAGTAAGGTTACAAATGATAGTGACATATTTGTACGTAAACACCAACACGTTCTCAACAGGCTTAACGATTATGAAAGCTCTATAACACCAACAAAAAGGCAAGAGCAGGGAAAATCACAATTACATAATTATTATACAATTATACGATTTCAATTTTAGCTTTAATTTACAAAAAATGACACCAGACAAAGGGAAATCTATGAAGTCAAAGATACAATATTGATCATATTTATTGTAGGCCCTACAATGCTACACATTATTATTGCAGTAAAAAAGATAGAATGAAATACGATCCATATACACTTACCCTTGAATCATCATCGTCGCACACTCAACTAAATTGCGTAAACACTTTTTTTAAGAAGACTTTCGATATAAAGAGTTCGACGAACCTTTGAGTCTAATATCATGTTGGGTCTCGAGGGGAGTTTGGGGAACCACTCGCATTTTTAACTCTGAGAATTAATGATAAGCATATGATGATGAGGTATAGGACATACAGAAGGATATAAGTAAGTATGGTCATAAAGTATTCTCTTTATGAAAAAGGACCACCAGCTCCGAAGTGCAATCGCTGTTCGTACTATGAGTCCAACTAGAACAAAATCTCATTTCACATGCAAGAGGCAAGTGTATGTTATCTTTGACCAGTCCCACCAAGTTGTATAACACTTCTTAGTTCTTATGGTATGTGTATATGAGAGAATAAGCTCCGCAAGTTCTTTCCAATTCATTGTGCATCAGAAAACAGAATAATAAATTACTATCTCCACCAAACATAAAATTAATCTAAATTTCACTCATGTAATTACGTGATATACATGTCTAAACATACTTTTGGTAAAGTGATTATAATTAGGTATTGAGTGAGTATAATGTGTCTACCATATTCAGTTTATACTTTAAATTAATTAAGTTGCTCACTTAGAGAAATTTAATAGATAAATAAAAAAATCCTAAAAGCAAAATAAATACTTCATCCAACTATTATTATTTTTATCCCCAATTGGGATCACAACACACACAAACAAGGAGAAATGAATCTATAAGTTGATTTATTAAGCGCCACCAAGTTAAATTAAAAAAAAATTACTCCGGTTTCAAATATAAATAAAAGTTAATCAAAGAAATTGATGTATTTTATTCAAATTTTGAACAAGTCAATTTGAGCCATAGAAGAAACCATATGTGGATGTATGTTCCACAACAGGAGGCACCAATTATTTGCTAAAATTAGTACAAGATTAAACGTTTACAATGACAAACAGAACTAATATATACCACAATACATACCATTTTCATTTTGAACATTGTTGTTTATTTCTCTTGTTACAATGAAGATCCTTAACAACACTAAGAGGGGATAATTAGAATGTGGTCACTAAAACCAGAATTAATCACTCATCTAGGAATTCCTAACTTAGCTAAGTTGCCAATTTGGTAGGTAATAAGCTAAGTTACTCTTGAATATTCTCCTCAAGTGAAGAACTACATTCCAAGAAATGGCTAATGAGTAACGGCGTCCAAAAGAAACATACTGCAAACAGTAAAGCAAATGCAAAATATCCAATAACACAAAGCCTACATAAAATAGAGGATTCAAGTGTCACTTCTGCTTCTTATTTCCCGGTATGGACAGGGTCACAGGAGCTGGTACCTTCCTCTTGGCAAAAGCATTAGTTCTACTTTCGTCTTCATTGTCTTCATCATCATCATCATCATCAATGCCACAGGAGTTGGTGCCTTCATCTTTGGCAATATTGGCTGCTTTTCTTTTTGCAGCATCCAATTTGGATTGCAATCTCCTTTCAACGGGATCATCTGAAAGCCCTACATTGGATTGCCGTGATACTTTTGCACCTAGACCAAGCCTACAAATGTGATGGTACGACATAAAGTAGTTATATATCAAACAGATTTGCAGAACCCAAATTGTCAACAATTTAACGGTGGTGGTGATTATACTAACCTTTGAGGCCGACCCTCCGTATCCACATTTGTTGTTTCATCATCAACAGATCCGCTCATATTTTTTACCCATACCTCAGCCTGCCAATCAGAAATACTGACAAGTAACTCACAGCAGCACCAAGCAATTCACATTATTTGATAAAATCCCTCATAGCATATACTCAAAAAAATAAAAATGAAACTTTTTTGTTGTTTCCTGTTCCTTAATCTTTGAGTATGAGAGTGTAGATAAATAATTATATTACAAATCCAAATCAACCATAAATTGGTTCATACTGGGATCCAACATAGTGAATGAAAATTTCACATATTTCTTTCTGAAAATTTCTAAGAGATCAAGAGCCATGGCAAAGGAGCCTGTGTGAAAATTAGAGGGTAGTGGAAATACACGTAACTTCCATAACAAATAAATAATTTTTTCAATCTTTATTTACAAGTTAAATTAAGGTTACCAATTTTTAAAACACTATCAAATTCATAAAATAAGATTATGGGAAAGAAAACAAATTTTGTTATAAAACTGAACATCATAAGCTAAGAGACACTAGGAACGAATTTTGCATTTTATTGAAAATCAAATATCATTCCTCTGTTATTTATTTTAGTTTTTTTTTTTTTTGAAATGCAGCCTTCTAAGATCTTCATAATTTGCATATAATCAACACACTCACTTCAGAAAGTAAATGTAAATCAAATGGAGTAAATCCTTCAGAAACATGGAAATCATTTTTTAGAATAAGCTCTGGAAAGGAACTATGTTGTTACTAATACTTGCTGTAAACTTAGCAAACAGATCTAACAAAACATTCATCACTATAAGTTAATACTCTGAAATCTGAATATGAATACCATATCAAATAATTCACTAACCACTTCTTAGGAATAAAGTACATAAACCCTATTCTTAGTAATAGCATGATGAGCGAAGAAAATATTTACCAATTTCAAGGCCTTATTCAACTTAACAATTGGCGGAGCATCAGTTTTCTTTGGATTTTCTGTAACACTCATTTCAAGCTTCCTGTGCGTTAATATATACTACACACAATATAGTATAAATATATAAATAACTGATAACGTAATTTTAAAAATAAAAATTATTTGACCTTCAACGCCCAACTTTAACAAATATAATAACATATTCCCAAATTCAACTAGGTCTCATTCTCGCTAATCAGTCCCGGATAGCGACGCGGAGCAGCCAACCCCAAAAGTGGGACAGCGGGATGACCACTATTTGATCATTTTTTTGGGGACAAATTACATGATTCTCGGTAATCAGTCCCGGATAGCAACGCGGAGCGGCAGACCCCAAAAGTGGGATAGCGGGATGACTGTAAATATTAACTGAACATTTAGCAGTGGCACCCCACCGTATGAATAGCAATGTTAAACGATCCTAAAGGTTAATCATATTACTGACCAACACTCATTTAACTCTAATTTGACCAACTATTTAAATCTATTTAATGGGAAAAGATGAACGAGGTTGAGCCAGTCATTTACGGACGCAAAAAATAAAGGAAAAAATGCAGATAAATTTAAGTATGGATGTGTCATTTTTGTTTTGTAGCAGCAACATATCATATTTACTAAAATGATTTTTTTCAAACAATCAATGCATCATGACAGATTGGACCTTCAAGTTGAATAACCATGCAAAAAAAAAATCACCTCCCCTTCAGAGTGATAATACTATAATAGAAATTTGTTACAGCTAGCCTCTTATCAAATACAACTGAATGAAAGAAATGGGAGTTTTGCAAATGGGAAGGTTACACTATAACTTGTTTATTACTCAATTGCTTTTTCATTCCCTTTGAGGCAAGAGCCTAAACTAGATAAGCTTCAGTAACCTTTCAGTTTGGAAAACTGGATATTTCGTCTTCCTTCCAATTTCCAACTAAGATAGGATAAGTAACTGATTGGTCCTAACCAATGGCATTGCCAGGACTCTGATCAGCAAACTTTTAAACTTAATAATTATAATTATTACTATAATTATAAACTTAATCATAATAACATGCTTTCACAACATAATCACAAAATCTCAAATTTTGGACACATCAAAACCCTAACAATGGTTTCACAACACAAATATATTACTCATAATCCCAATTTCATAATCAATCAACCAATTAAACACTATTAGAGTCATAAAGAATCCAAAATCAAAAAAACCCTAATTTAAAACAAAAAAGGGAGATTCATTCATTCATTCCGATTATTCTGTTGAGTGTTCTTAATTTGCCCAGAACGAAGCCCACAAATTTTCAACAATTCGTTTGTGGTGATACTAAATAATATGCACTATTGCATGAACAAAGATTAAATTGAAATAGGAGAAACCTTCAATGATTAGGACATAAATTAGAAGGGGATAGAACAACAAATTTAAATCAAATGAATACATGCTATAGTTATTAGTAGCAAGTGGGCAATCCCTATAGATATCAATAATCAAAGACATATATGCTCTGTTTGGGTAAAAGGTTTAAGTAAGGGCTTATAGCATAACACATATCCTATAAGTGCTTATGGATAAGTTGTTTCTGTGACAAAAACTTAAATAAGTATAATCAAATCTGCTCATAGTACCACTCAAACTATGCATTAACATGTAAGAGCAAGGAAGTATTTACACGAACTTGGATGCAAATTGAAAGAAGAAAATTGTAAATAGAGAGAGAGAGAGAGAGAGAGGAGTTTGAGAATAATTATTACCAAACAATGACGACTCGAAGATCGTAACAGTTGGTAGGTTCTCGTCGATGTTCCTACTTGTTTGTTTAACTTCCTTTTCTTTTTCAACAATGGAGGTGTTTGGTTGTTTTGTTTGTCAATGTTTTTTCAATCTGAATAACCTACTGCTGTTACTTCTGATTTTTATAATTCGACAACAATTTCATAATCTGAATAATCTTTTGTTAGGTTAGTAAAGATGAACTTCTCTTGTAATTGTTTCATTATGTAACTTTAAATAATTCTATAAATTTCAGTTGATTAATTTTGCTATTTCATTCAATTATACACATTTTAATGTTTTTTCTCTAGCATAATTTTATTTTTTTAGGAAATTCTCTGGCATAATTGTTCGGTTGTTGGTTTTTTTTTTTTTTTTTATCAAAACACTGAAATAAAAAATACAGGAGATGCTTGAACCAATACAACAGAGTCGCGTATAACTTGCGAAAAGAAAGACTAGATCTATCCCTGTAAATAAAAGATCCTAAGGAAAGAGGCGGCTAACTCCACCGTAATACAAAAAAGTGAAGCAGATTACAAGACTATCCGCTCTAACAAATTTAGTACAAAATAGTGAGATTCATATCTATGCTTTTGCAAATGAACCAACTATTCTGTAGCTGCCAAGATAGCTTTGGAGTTACACTTTTGGGCACGGGTCCTCATTCCAGCAGAGTTAAAGCTAGCAGGCCTCGCTTTGTGCATGTGCTTCTTCTTCTTTTTCTCTGCCTTAGAGCTATCCGATAGACTTGGATAATGTTTCTCAAAGTCAGATATGAGGGATTCAACCTTGTCCTCTTCCGCCTCAATTCTATTGTCATGGCTGATAGTGTCTTCCATCACCTCTTCTACTTCATCCCCCCAAAATTTGGAAAGAATTTGCACACTCTTTATGGCTGCAGCAGAATGGAGAGAGGATTTGAAAGTCGGAATTTGGCTTGAAGGGAGCTTGTCACTTGTCAAACTAGCATAACTGGTAGTTACTGGTTGAGGCATAGGAGCGATTGCATACATAGATTGTGTGACAGGCTGATGATAGGTGTTTATGTCAAAAGTAACAGGCGCACAAACTGGTGACAACACAGGGGTGGCAGCCCAAGCAACAACCTTATCTAGGGTAACATTGGGAGAATTCCTAGGTGCATTCGGCAAACCAATAGAAACCTCCAATGTACCTAAATCATCGGGCAAAACCTCCCCAAAAGAAACAACAACCTCTTCCGAAGAGAGTAACTCAAAATAATTATTTAGAATTAGAGGGGCATCCTCTTTTTCCGAGGAAACAAATGCAACATTAGCACTCAATCCTGGCTTAGTTACCGCTTCAACATGAACCTGATCCAAGTCAACAGTCGGAACAGGTCCATGAGGAGGGACTACAGAGAACTTTTTAGATTGAAGGTACTCTAAATTAGAGTGAATTGGTTGTTGAGTAACATTGACTAGGGCATCTTTGTTGGGCAGATCAGATTACTGGATAGTGTTGATACGGTTGCAATGTTGAATAGAGTGGCCTAACAACTTACAATGAGAGCAGAATGGCGGTTTACGTTCATACTCAACAGCTACCGGGAAGGCATAACCTTCCCTCTCAACCACCACAGAATCAAAAAGCTTTCCAGACATATCCACATCAACGAGAATACGCGCATAGTGACCAAATGGACGGGATTATGTGGCTTCATCCATAGTGAGGGGGTACCAATTCCTGATAATGAGGATCACAAGCCTTACCCACAATTGAGCGTGAGATTGAAACTGATTTTGAGGATCAAAATCGTTAGACCAGCAAAAGAATCTCATTATCCCAGGCTTCAACTGAACCGCACCTAACGCCCAAACCTTCTTCATCTCTTCAATGGAGTGGAAATTGAACTTGAAGTAACCTTTACCAAGCAGATAATGGACCAGGGTTTCAAATTCGGCCACATACCTTCAAGTTTCTGCTTCAAGAGCTTCGATGACAGAGGAGAATCACCTTTCTGAAGTGTAACACGACCATGAAGGTTACGAAGGCACTCTGAAAGGTCAGCTTCATATTCACGTTGCGTGATTCGGATGCGGACGGTGTCGCCCATGATGACCTTAGGAGGGAGCGAAGGCAAACAATCATCCCCCATCAGCGGATACAGCTTGAACGAAAGATTTGGGTCCCGACAACGCCGTCTCCGGTGACGAGAGACACGGCCAGGAGCATATAAGCGGAGCCATAAAACAAAGAAGGAACCTTAAAGCAGAACAGAGAATGGAACCTCAAAGCAGTTCAGAGCGATGAACCTTTGCCACCGGAGGAAGCAGATCGGAGAGGGATAACGAACATAAAATGGGTTAGGTTTGGGTGTTTAGATCTGTGCTTTTTTCGTGAAAGGAGTTGAGAAGAGTGTAAATCAATGTTGAATTGATGCAAACAAGACCATATTGGAAGGAATCGATGGTGAAAAGACATCACCGAAATAACGCCGGAGAGCTAACGTTACACCGATGAATGGGTGTTTCGCCTTTTACCTTCGTATACATTGCTTCACTTCTATGTTGTTCATTTTGAAATCTCTATATAGATTTATATCAGTATATTGAATTAAAATATATAGTTTTATTGCCTACCTTCTGTTTACAAAGATTTGCAGCTTGATTCCTTAAGTTTTTCTCCACGTCTTGAATCCTTTGGATACTTTCCTCCCGAGAAGCAATGAGTTCTTGAAGCTCCCTTTCCTTGGAGCTCAGATTCAATCTAAATCCGTTCGCTTGTTGCTTAGCATAGACATATAATTGTGTTATTAATTTGTCGTTCTTAAACCTTTAAAGGATTATGGGCTCACCTAAGACACTAGGGAGCAATAACTTTTGAAGAGAGTTTATTTTTTAGGGAAAGTTTTGAAGAAAGGAACTCCTTATCGATACGCTAGTATACTTGCTAGTGTGTTTTATTATCAAGGGTACTTCCCTTTAAAAAAAAGTCCTTTTTATAATAAAGTTTGTAAGACATATTTCGTTAATCGGTTATCATGTGTGCACAATTTCAAAATTTAATTTTTTCAATCGAGTGAAACCACAACGAACAATAAAGCTCTATAAAATTTTTTAACGATATTGTTGCATTCACAAAACTGAATATAAAGTTTGTAAGATACATTTCTTTTAATCATAGGTTGGGTGAAACTTAATTGGGATGGGACATGTAATGAGAACAATGAGCTCGTGGGTTGTGTAGGCCTTTTTCGTGACTGTGATTAAAGAAGACTTAAGGGTTTAGACGCTAGATTGGAGCTTGTGATGCTCTGCATGCGGACGTGTGGGGTTTGACATGGCTTAAAGAGAAGGTGTATCTCGTATAATATTGTGAGTGACTCAAAGATTTTAGTGGACATGGTCTCTAACAAGTGCAAAATCAATGGGAACATCCCCTCCCTTTTTCAGCATAATGAAAATTTTCTTTATAAGGATTGTCACCTAGAAGTTATTCGTACTTTACGTGAAGACAACAAAAGTGGTGATCATATAGGACGTACTTTAATCTATCATAGATTTTTTTTTTAATCTTCTTGTTTTGTAGTCTCATTCTATCTCATTTTTTATGACATATACAAGGTTTATATGTTTAAGAATGTGTATTTAGCTTTTTAGTTTTTCTTTTAGAGCAATAACCTCTTATTTTACCAATATTTTTTTTTTAAAAATATAATTTGGAGGAGAATGTGGGAAAAATGGAGGAAGGAAGAAGCGTGAAGCAAGGAGGTTGATCAAACGGTGCAAAAAATCCCACAGAAACGAAAACCCACGTAACTCTTCTTGTTCTTGTTCTTCGCCATCGTCCTCAAAGAACTTCTCTCCCTCCCTGTCTTCCCTCCCACCACCTCAATTAATCTCTCTCAAATTTTACAAATCTAATTACTTTACTTTATACATACATGCATTATTGGAATATTCATCATTTCATGATCCAATTAAGATATGTTGTTATATGATTGAATTATTATTAGTACAAAAACAAAAGGATTAGGATTAGAAGAATAATAAACAGAGTAATTAATTAGTGAGGGAGGATGCAAGCGGTGGGGAGATTAGGGAGCTACATTAGTCAAGGCGTATACACCGTTTCCGGTCCCTTTCATCCATTCGGTGGCGCCGTCGATATCGTCGTCGTTCAACAACAAGACGGTTCATTCAAATCATCACCATGGTACGTTCGCTTTGGTAAATTCCAAGGCGTTTTAAAATCCAAAGAAAAAATGGTTCAAATCAATGTTAATGATGTTGAAGCCTATTTTCAAATGTATCTTGATAATAAAGGAGAAGCATTTTTTCTTAGAGAAGTTGATGCTGATGAAGCAGTTTTGATTGATCCGTTAGAATCTGGTGATGATATTGATGATCAATCTTTGAGGACTAAGAGTTGTAATTTTGGTTCTGAGGATGGGAAGATTGTAGTGAGCACGACTAGTTCTAAGCGTTCGCGAATACTTGGTCTGTTTGGGAGAAGGTCTGTGAGCAGTCAATTTGAAGATAGTGTTGGGAATAAAGAACGTGCTGAGATTGCCGCGAATTTGTTGGATATTAAGTGGTCGACGAATCAAAATGGTGATCATGCTGTGGTAGTGGAGAATGAGGATGGTTCTATTGGTGTTGTAAAGGATCAAAGTCGAGAAGAGGTTTCTGTGGTAGAGGGTGTTGAAGAGGGTTCTAAAGTGAAGATACTTTGTTGCTCAAGTGAACAAACTCATGAGGTTATGTATCTTGCTCATGGGGAAAGTGGTGAGGTTCATGTCCATGATCAAGTTTTGCATTCACTCGTATCTCAGGTAAATTCATAGTCTTAAGACCTATTTGGATCAACTTATTTGAGATTATTTAATGGCATAAGCACTCTTGAGACTGTTTAGGAGAGCTTATCGAAGCAACTCCCTTTTCAGTTTATTTTCATAAGTTCTTTATGATAACTTATGAAAACAGCTTATAGCATATTTGAAAAAGGATTGACTTTATTTTATCTATTGTTATAGAAATACCTTGTACATAAGCACTTAAATGATTAGTGATTATGTTGTTAGCGCTTTATTAAGTTGTTTTATCCAAACAAGGTCTAGTCAAGTTTTAAATCGCAGTCAAACAAATATCCTTGACATGGTGAAAAATGCCTGTCAAATGGGTTTGATGTGGACCTAAATGCAGTCGTATACTAGAGAGAGACATAGAAAAATCTTCACGTCACTGGCAGTTTTTTGAAAACCTTGGTCATAGAATTTGATTATTGTTTTTGCATTAGAGAAAGTAGATGATGCTGAATTCTTTTAATTCAGCAAATCTCTAATCTGTTTTGGTTGACACTGACATTTTAAAATTATCCTTCAGGGTACCGAAACTGTGGGAGTCACTAAGAATGCTGATGTGGTGGAGGTCTTTGAGATTCATTCTCAGGCTCAGCAAATAGATTCTTCTGATTCTGAGCCTAGTATGTACAATGTGGTAGATGTTGAGGACCTAACAACATCTCCAAAACCTCAAACTAATAGTTTGGATATAGGACACTGTTCAAGTGAGAAAGCTGAGTCCTATTGTGTTACCAATGCTTCCAGTTACAACAGCGAGGATGACCGAGGATTATGTGAGAATAACACGAAAGATAAAGATGTCTCTAGCACGTTATCAACTCCACAATACTCTCTTGGAGATTGTTTACCTAGTGAAACATCAAGAAGATCACTGTCCTCAAGTTCAGACGAAGATAATTTCCTTTTTAGTGACCTTGACGAAAACAGAATGAATGATCGATACGAGGGATCATTAACCCCTGATTATATATATAAAGAAGATAATCTTTCTTATGAGAATGGCACTGAAAATTCAAGAGTGACATCCTGTCCCATAGTCATCCCTAGAAATGAGGATGCTGCAGGGGAAGTTGGGCAGCATACAGGATCCTTGCCAAATATTTCTTCTGGTAATAATAGTATGCGCCAACACGTTCGTTTTCCTTTAAGTCAATCACTGGACTCGACATTTCCTGGCAAAGATGACCTGAAATGCTTAAACTTAGACGAGTACCAAGAAAAGCAGTTACCGCATGAACAGGAAGGTGCCAAAGATTATCAAGATTCTGAAGAATTCAAAGATACTACGCTGAATCTCCCCCCTGGTAAGAGAGCTGGTATAAATTACCATTGTAATGTCTCCTTTGTTTTCTGTCAACTGAATTGGTAACAATCTATGGAAAGACGTACACTGTATATACTGTATTCTTTGGAAAGATGATTGCTATACATTGTATAGCAGAAGTTTGTAATTTTCACTAAAGATTTGGATGCAACTTACATTCTACTACATGCTTTAGTTTTCAGAGACATGTGTCAAGTATTTTGCTAGAACAAAATGGAAGGAATTTGTCGTTTTAGTACCTTTGAAATATGCTTCCTGGAAATATAGTCTTATGTAGTTGCTTTAATGATTTATCATTTATGCAAACAATATACATAAGACTTGCTTTATGAAGGGATGCATGCTGACTCTACTTTAAGATATTCATTGCTGAAAATCTGGTTGATAACAAATTAATTTCTTTAGGTCTGGGGGAATAATGTACTTGTTATTGAAATTTTTCATGAGATTTAGGAACTAGGCATGCTGTCTTTTGGAATTCAACAAATATTAGATTAAGACATGGTGGTGTCTTTTGAAATTAAAAGAATGTTTAAACTGAACAGCAGCATAGCTGTTGACCAAGTTAGAAAAAAAAAATCATGCAGGTGGCACATCAACAAGCAGCTCTTCAGCCGCTGGTAATTGGAGAATTTGGCCTTTCTCCTTGAGCAGAACAGGGTCCAGAGACTCTTCGCCACCTATTCCAAATGATGCCAAAAGTGATATTTTTGGTAATTCTCCAGAGAATAAGAATTGCACAGATGTGAACAAAAATGATACTAAACCCAACCTAACGAAAAAGAAGGTTAGGGAATTAACTCCAACTTCTGAACAGATAGCATCGTTGAATCTGAAGGAAGGGAGGAACGTTGTAACCTTCACTTTTTCTACAGCTATGCTGGGGAAACAGCAGGTCAGTAATCATGAATTTCTATAATTTAGAACTTGAAGTTTACTTTCCCCTTTATGCATGTTTCTTTAATTCTATTCTCTCAACCAATATTATTTCTTATATTTTACGTTTGATTTGATTAACAGGTTGATGCTCAAATATATCTGTGGAAATGGAATGATCGTATAGTGATCTCAGATGTGGATGGAACAATTACAAAGTGAGAATATATCTTTTGGAAAATTAAATAAATTAGATAACTTGATCTGATGATATGCTTGTTAATATTCATTCTTTTATTACTGTTTTCTTTCTCATTGTTAATTTGGTACCAACGATACCATAAGATATTTGGTGTCTAACTAAAAATATTGTCCTCTGCAATTTCATTGCGGAATGGATATTTTTTTCCAGTTCAAAATATGTCATTCTCACGCCTCTATGAAATAAAATATACTGTTGTGCTATGTAACAGTAAACTTCTATGTTATGATTTTCCTTTTTTTTTCATTCACTTGGGTCAGCATTCAGATTATTTGTGTAATTAATGGCGTGTGACAGTGGAGGTTGTTTAGTCTGTTCTAATCATGATTATTGTGAAGTTGGCAAATATAATTAGTTTCCCCATAACCAATATACCTTTTAAGTCAAATTTGGTTGAATATTATGGTGATAGTTTTATGAGAAAGAGTATGGGCTGTAGTAGTATTTATGGTAATACCTTTGTCAATACATCTGTTGTTATTTTTAAAAAAGTTTCTAACTCTATGGTGTGCCATTTGTAATTTATTTCTTTTGTTTCATGTCCTACAGGTCAGATGTTCTTGGCCAGTTCATGCCTTTGGTTGGTGTTGACTGGTCACAGACTGGTGTTGCCCATTTATTCTCTGCAGTCAAGGTTTGCTTATGTTGTCCATGTATTTACTTGTTATGAGATTACTCCAATGTGATAATGTGGTTAATTCCTGAATGCACTGATCATACCTGATTGCACTATTGATAGTTTTTGGGTAATGTGGTTAATCTGGTTGCCCATTATTGCACTATTGATAGTTTCCGTGTCTGTTAAAACCACAATTTTTAACTTGTCTTTTAAATTCTTATCATTTTAATATGATTGATTTTATTTGATGTTACCTGTACCCCGTCTCTAGTGATTATTTTACGATTTTTTTCACCTCAGTTGAAAAAATTTAACTGTCTTTTCCTTGTCAATTTCTTGTTTGCAGGAGAATGGTTACCAACTGCTTTTTCTCAGTGCTCGTTCAATTTCTCAAGCCTATATTACACGACAATTCCTCCTGAATCTTAAACAGGTGATGCATAAAATGCGCAATCTGTTTTCTATATCAACAATGTGCTACAGAGCGAGAGAGTGAAAGTGTGAAAACAATTACAATTTCATATATCTTTTATATTGCAGGATGGCAAAGTTTTACCAGAGGGTCCTGTTGTTATTTCCCCTGACGGACTTTTTCCCTCTCTATACCGTGAAGGTAATAACTCTTATTATCTCTGTTTTCTGCTTCTGTTTACTGTTCTTTTTCTTCTATATTAGACACTAGTACTATTTAGAGGTGTGATAAATATATGCAGAGCACAAGCGTAGCATACTAGCTACATAATACTACATCTTGAACTTTTCTTATATGATTCGTTGGCCATTTAATTGATGTATCAGTGAGATATGATATTCATCATGGCTGAGTATGTAATGCTCTGAACTTAACTTTATAATATTAATCTTGGACTATGATATTTTCTTCTTTATATTTTCAGTTATTAGAAGAGTTCCTCATGAATTCAAAATTGCATGCTTAGAGGTCAGTTTCCCACTTCCACTTGTTCATATATTGCCTTAATTACGGGTGTAAATGAGTTAGAATTAAATTAACCATCTGGAGTCGGATTCCAGGTGAATGCCTTAGTGTTTATGTGTGAGTGACGGTCACTCATTTAAAATAACTCTTCAAAATCGAATTTATGTAACTGGTAGATGTATAATATAAGGATTAGGATACATTATAATTCTCTGGATATATCTATGAATAAAATTACATCTTTCCAAGTAATGCTACATACATGATCCATTCACAAGTCAAGCCCCTAAGTTAATTTCAATATTTGTTTAAGCTTAAAGAAAGTGGTTTTATGGTTGGGAAATAAAGTGATTTGCTTTTTAGAATTTTTATGTGAAGCAGAAGTTATTTTGCGTTTGGTTATAGATATTAAAAAAAATACACTCTTTACTTTCTCTATCATCTATTGCATGTGATTATTTTGAGAAACCACTCGTAATAGCTTCAAAAGAAAGCTGAATAGAGATTTTTTTCAGTAGATTCTGTTTTAAAATCTTGTCCAAACAAATTAAATAAAGTGAAATGTGGACCTGCAAAGCCTACATAATTTTGGTCTTTTGGAAGTGGACAACAGTTGAACACTTAAAACTTCAAAACGAGCTTGTTTAGCTAAACGAACAGCTTGATCTAACATTTGATAAGTTGAATTTGAATAACTCATGAATAATTCTACTCTTTTAAACCACAATTTTTAATAATTTTCAGCATGATCATCATGGTATTAAATTGATCTTGAATTTTCATGTGTTCAGAGTATCAAGGCTCTTTTCCCTCCCGATTGCAATCCGTTCTATGCTGGTTTTGGAAATAGGGATACTGATGAAATCAGTTACCTTAAGGTTGGAATCCCGTTGGGAAAAATCTTCATTATAAATCCCAGGGTAAATAAATCCTTTTTTTTTTTAAAAGCTAGAATTTCCTTAAATATAAGTTTGTCAGGCCATTCTTATTTTTAAGCTTGCAGGGAGAGATCGTTGTGAACCGAAGTCTTGACACAAAATCATATACTTCCATGCATGCTCTCGTGAATGGAATGTTCCCCTCAACGAGCACTTCTGAGCAGGTTTAATCAACGAACTTTATTTTTCGTTCATAATTGGGATCTTTCCATTATTTAATATTCAAAATAAAGCATGCTGGTTGTGGGAGAGTACTGGAGTTGATCTTTTTATATTTGTCTCCTGTGTGATATAAATTATGGATTTCTGGTTACATTACCATACTTCGAACGCAAGTTCAATACAATGAGGATTTGTTTCTAATGCAGCACATTGTTGTACTTAATCTTGCTGAACAATGATTGCAGGAGGACTTTAATTCATGGAATTTCTGGAAGCTACCCCCTTCAGTAACTGATATTTGAATGAGCCACGTGGCTTTTGGGCTCAATCACCACGGTCTTGGATATGGATAGGTGCTGCTGTGCAGCTCTTAAAAGAATATAGGTAAATTCATTATAAGTTCTATACATAATCATATATTTTTAGTTCTTAGATACTTGATTTATTTTAATCTATTTTTAACAAGAGTAGTTCCTTTGATTAAAGCATAACTGTGAGATCATGTCATGGTGGTGCATATTTTGGCACTGTTCTGCATTACAAGTGTGCATAGAACTTCACAATGATGATATTTTGCTAATACAGGGAACGACCTTTTCTGTTGTGGAATGATTTATCGAAAATCATAATTTGGTAGATGGAATTCTTTTATGAAAAATCAGCTTGAACTTCTCCTGTTTGATGCTAAGAGATGAGCAGGTCCATTTTTGTTAGTTTAATATGAACCCATGACCACTAAAGTATAAAGCCATATGGAATCCCAAGAAGTTTACATATCTTCTTGATTATTGTAGATTAGTGCATAGTTAAGTCCCACTCCTTTCCATTCGAGTGTATAATTGTATATGTATATTTGTGTACTTGAATGAGTCCGCTTGATTCCACTTTTCCAGCATAAAGAAATATTATGCTCATTAGCATTTCTCATCTTTTCCAATCAATTAGTACTTAGTATTGATTTTAGATAAATTCTTTTATAGTCACAAACACAAATGTATAGTATTTGAGCGCACACACATTACACGATTTATTTTAATAATGAAAAAAAAATTGATAATAAAATGATTTATTATTTTAAGAAATGACACTTTTATGTGTGTGACCAAACACTATTCATTTGTGTTTGTGACTATGGAAGAATGACCCTTGATTTCAAATCGAGGAATGCTTCTTATCGCGAAAACATTTCACGCGAAGTTATCTCGAGTAGTTGTACTAGTTACTGTAGCGGAACCTCACTTTTCAATCCCACCATCCGTTTTTTCCGTCAATGATAATCTACCACGGAAAATAGTTCGTGATAACTTCACTATGTTATAAATGAGACATATAGCACTGCTGTTTCAAATTATATAGTTATATTTCAATTTTTTTTTAATTTCCTTCAATGTAATAGAGAATTTTACATGTCTTAAACAAAATTATATAAAATATAAATAACTAACAAATCCAGAAGTCCTAACTCAACTGAAAAAATGTCGAAATTGTTAGGCCGGATGCTATGACTGGGGTTCGAACCCCGGTACCTCCACTTGTGTGTGTGAGTTTATAATGGTTTTTCCATTTCGTCTATCTACCAAAAAACAAAATTACAAAACTGTATTATATTAGTTTAGGTCAAACCAATCATTTTATGGATAGTTATTATAAATAATACTAGTTGTCATCAATATTTCTGTTTGACTTTAACTAATTATTTTTTAAATTAATAATTATTTTAACATTGAATTTAAAATAGTTCTGTTTGGTTAGTTTAGGTCATCAATATAAACTAGTTCTATTTGTCAAAGCCAATCATTTTTTTTTTTTGAAAATAAAGCCAATCATTTTATTGATGATTAACAAATACAACTATTAGATGACCAGATAATTGGGAAAATATTCTAAATTCAGTTAATCAAACAAATTGCATTCAAATAAGCATATTATATAAATTATTTTGGTTAGTGTATTATTTTAATATAATATCATTATATTGATCATACATAACTAATACATGCATATTTACTTGATTTCTTGATTGTAGTATTAATTACAAAATATTTATTATCATTTTAAATATTTGAACATGTATATACTGCATAATAATTTAGGATTAATGTAAATTTAAACAAAATAATTTAAAAATGGACATATTTTCAGAACAAAAAAAATAGATATGAAAATATTATGGCACAAAGTAATAAATAATTTTTTGAAAAGCAAAAGTAAATGTTTTTTTTTGGTACAGGGTAAATGTTTTTTAGGGATGGTACAAAGTTCAACATTAACTTATTTATTAGATGAAATTCAAATCCACCCCTTTATCTTAGTTATTTCTAAATTGTGAGATTTATATTGATTTCACCCAATAAATAAGTTGATGGTAGCATATATCAAATTAAATTAATAATTGAATTAAAATGATTAACGAATTTCAATTGAACTCAAATCGATTGAAAACATGTTTACTTAGAATAATCATCGATGATATTTTATTTAACTGAACTTAAATCATTATGGTTATTTCATGTTCCCGTGGTTGGTACAACCTAGCAATTTTGTTGTGAAGATCTTCTATGTAGAATCTCGGGTTTGAATCCGGGTCAACACATTTTCCCTTCCTATATATGTGTTTATTTGAGTTTGTGTTGGTCATTATGCTATGCTAATAGCAACAAAAAAAAAAAGATAGTTATTATAATTTTGGCTAAAAATTGGATGGTTAAAACAAAACAAAAACACACAAATATGAAAAAAGTATGCGAAAAAACTACACACAACACATAGTTTTTGTTAATATATTTTTTTCACATATCCGTTACATACTTGCATGAGATCTTTTTTTGAGTTAAACTTGCATGAGATCTTTATTACTAGTTATTAGTGATCTAAACAAGTAAAACTTTAAAATACTACTAGTCCAACAAGAGTAACGAGGAAAGGAAACCTAGTACTATTTGATTTTGATATTGAAATGCTTGTCTGCAAAGTGGACAAGGTTTTTGAATTCATCGTCATCAATGAAACCGTTATTGTTGGTGTCTGCAGCGTAAAAGTCTGGACATATACTCCAAGAGGCAAAGAGTCCTCTTGTAAGGCGCACAGCATGTCGCAGTTTCTCTTTGCTGATTTTGCCATCACTGCTTGTATCAAATTCTGTTTTCAACCATAGTTTGAATTCCTCCACCGTCATCACGCGCTTCCCATGATGATCACTACACTGTGAAATGTGTGATGGCGGTGATGGAGTCGGCCTTTTGTGCTCCACCGTCATCACACGCTTCCCATGATGATGATCACTGAACCCTTTGTGTTCCATGAACGGCATACCTGAAATTTGAGAAATTTGAAATTTTCTTAGAGTCAGTCACTAACTATAGTGTATGTTATGTTTTGTTGATGATCTGCTTTCATGATTGGATGCTGTATTTATATTGCCACATTTGCTTTATTTCTTTTTTTGTTTAAGCATTAGTGCTAGTGCTGTTCATTTTGTTACAAACGCATTCTTTTTACTTCGTAAAAATAATACATAGAATATATTCGATATTTATTAATTTCCATCCATTGTGGAAAAATTGGAAAGGTGTTGACTAAGGACTGTACACATCTCATAAAATTATGGAAAATGATATGATATGTTGTTGATGCAATAGGAAGAGATATATATTGATAAACACCTAAATCTCATCTATATCTTGAGAGCGATATATAAATAGTGGTGTGAAAGATGTGATATATTGTTAGAATGATAGGAAGAGAGATATAAGAAGAGAATGAAGTGTTAAATAAGTGTATGAAATTTAAAGGTGTTTGAATATAAAAGTTGTAAAATTACCTCCCTTTTTTGTAGGAATGGCTAGTGTTTACTAGAGCCAAAGAATTTACTACCATGTGTGCGTACTATTCCACGATTTCACTCACCCAACCATATTATGTTCGTTCGATTAAGACTCGCGATCTAAATTTCAATCTAGATTTTAATTTCTTTTTAAATTTGAAATACGACTTGAAATTGGGGTCGTGTTCAGTCTTGATTGAACAACCAATATAGCTTATCGTGTTTGGTAATTGAACCCAAATCTAAAATTTACACCCTCAAATACTTTATCTCCCTTATTTTTAACATTTAAACTATTTTTTGCCCTTTTTTCTATACCTATGATTGAACTTTCTTTTGTTTCAAAGAGTGTATAGATAATTCATCTGTGTTTCATAGACTAATTTTTCGAGACGGGTAACACCACAATAGATGACAAAGCTTTTTCGAGACGGGTAGCATCACAATAAATGACAAAGTTCTCCCTCTAAAGATCTAACAATGTTGCATGTGCGTAGGTTAGATTCGAACTCGAAACCTCTAGTTAAACAAAGAGATCTATTACCAACTGTTTTAGGTTTACCAAAGAGATCCCTTACTATGTTACACTATTACTAGTGGAAGAATTTTTTTTCTTAAAAAACAAATGAATAAATAGATTAAACCACATGCACGCTGTTGTGCGTTGAGTATTTTTTTTTGAAGAAGCTAAACTAACCCCCTCAAATTGGCACTAGAGAGAATCGAACCTGATACCTTAAGGAGGAGCACACTCCCAAGTCCCAAGCCAATACCACTAGGCCAACCCAAGTGGGTTGTGCGTTGAGTATTTTATTTTTGTATATTATATCGTAGAAATATAAATTAAATACTTTGTATACACCAAAACAAAATAAAATATCGTAGAAGTAGAAGTATAGAAAATTAGCACATGCGAAATAGACTGAAATTTTAGCACCCCATTTTCATCTAAAATAGAATTTGCTTTGTTATGAAAATTATCCTAATTTCTTGGATAATAAATATCGTCGATATTTTTAATATTAGTGAAGCACATTATTAGGAACAAAGGGACCAAAAAAATATCACCAATTTCTTCTATAATAATTTTTCGAGCATATAATTAAGAACAACCAATTTTTTTATAGGAGGGTGTATATAAAAAAATTTGTGCTGCATGGGATATATATAGCAAATGTCTCTAAAAGGGCCAAACACGTTGACATATTTCAGCCCATTCCTATAACATATAAAAGTTTTGGCCTTTTCAGAGAATTTTGCTATATATACCCCCAAAAATCTATATATTTCTATATACACCCTCCACTTTAAAAAAATGTTGGGCCCCCTACCGACAAGGGCCCTAGGCCGTCGCACTCGCGGCCTATGCCCTAGGGCCGGCCCTGTGTATATATTAGTATGTTGTTTAAGCATAAACGATACTGTCTTTATTTATTCTCTTTGCAAAGTTGGACATGCATATAACACCCATAGCAACTAATTATAAAAAATATACGTGCTTATCTTTCATCTACTTTAGGATCAAGAATTAATCTGAAATTTATCAACAACAATAATGAAGAATCTGGACTATAAGCAATATGATCTATCACCAATCGGCATCTGTTGGAAAATCAACATTTTCCAACTGAATATATCACATCTCCTCTTGCTATAACAAACGACATTTAAATTCAATTTTGGCAAGAACGAAACATCATTGTTCATCTCGCAGACATCCTCAGGGAGAAAGAGGCCTCAACGTTGCATTTTAGCTTAGCAACCATATGGCTTAATTAGTCCACTTAGCAACTGAATATATCACTTCTGCATTTGATATTTGGAAGAGCTGTGGCTTTTGAGCTCAATCACCTTGGTACTGGATATGGAATTGGTGCAGACATTATACGACGCTCTATACATAATCATAATTTTAGTGCTTGGATACTTGATTTAATTTTATCTTGCTTTTATTTAGAGTAATTCCTTTGATTCAATCGGTGTTTTCTTACAGAAATGTTTTGTAGTTTTTTTCTTTTACCAAATAAAGCATATAATTGCGTGGTCGTTGTTTATGTGCAATTTTGCATGCAACTTCATAGTGATGAATATGATCTTTTGCTAATGTGAATTGATTTTTTGAAAATCATAATTTGATGGATGGAATTCTTATGAAAAATCAGCTGAATATGCGATGACCAGGTCCATTTTTGTTAGTTCAATGTGAACCCACGACCACTAAAGCTAAAGCCATGGAATCCCAAGCAGTTTCCATGATTTCTAGATTATTATAGATTACCAGTAGCCAGTAGTGCCTGTGTCAATTTGGATTTATATACCACTCAATGTAAATTTTACATGGTCAAACTCAAACCAAGTAATATAAAATACAAATAATTACCAAATATTCAATAAAAGAATAATTTTAAAACTATATTGTAGAACTGGTTTATCCGAAAACATATAATATTATGAAGAAAAAAAATTAACTTTATGTTAAAATGAATTTATTATTTATAGAACTGTTTTATCATAATATTTGATGACAAAATGATTGGTTAAACTTTCTAAATTTAGTTAATTAAATTTATGAATTCAAATAAACATGATACATACTTTATTTTGTTTATAGTTTTCTTTTAAAGTAATATCATTATATTGATTATACATAAGTAGGTACATATTCACTTGATTTCTTGTTGATAGTAATATTAATTATAAAATAATTATTATCATTTTAATTTTTTGAGCATCTAAATTAAGTTTAATGAAAAATAAATCACAATAATTTTAAAAATAGACATGTTTTCGGATAAAAAATAGATATGAAAATATTGTGTCTTATGAAAAATATAAAGCATTTTTTTTCACAATTTAAAGCAAAAATTATTAAATGTTAATAATGATTTACCGAAAAACGATACCAAAATACACACTACAAAAATAAATAACTAAACTTAAATGGTTAATAAATTTCAATTTAACTCGATAGAGAATTATATGAGTATTTTTTCTTTTTGATTAAAAAGAAATCATTTAACCCTTGGTTAGAAAAGATATTAGTCACCACCAAAAAAAAAAATAAGAAATGACATTAGTCGAATTTTATTTATTTTTTTTGAAGAACAAATTTGGATCAAACTCTAAATTATTATGATCATATCTCCTAACAATTGGATGGTTGATTAAAACAAAACAAAAATGCACAATTGTGACAAAACTACACATATGTTTTGTTAATTTTTCATTTCCGGTACATATAGGTTGCATACATGCGAGAGATCTTATTTCTTTCTTTCTTCATATAATTAATTCAAACAACTTGTATGAGATCTTTATTCCAAATTCAATTAATAATTATTAGTTAACTTGACTTAGATTTTTGTACCCAAAAAAAAAAAAAAACTTGACTTAGATTTGGACCGAACTTTTGAATTACCAGAACCATTCCCATGTGATTGGGAGGGTTTAAAAATAAAATCACAATTATTATTAGTCCAACAAGACGTACAGAAGCGAAACCTAGTGTGTGATTTTGACATTGAAATGCTTGTCTGCAAAGTGGGCAAGGTTTCTGACTTCATTTTCATCAATGAAACCGTTGTGGTTGGCGTCTGCAAACTTGAAGTCTGTACCACAACTCCAAGATGCAAAGAATCCTCTAGCAAGGCGCACAGCATGTCGCAGTTCTTCTTTGCTCATTCTTCCATCACCGTTTGTGTCAAACGCTGTCTTCAACCATAGTTTAAATTGCTCCACCGTCATCACACGCTTGCCATGATGACCGTTGAACCCTTTGTGCTCCATGAACGCCATACCTGAAATTTGAGAAATTTGAAATATTCCCTTTCAGTCACTAACTAGTGTTATATGTTTTGTTCATGATTAGTTATCAAGCTTAGGTGTTGTATTTATATTACCACATTTGCTTAATTGCTTGCTTTTTTTAAGTACTAGTGCTGTTCATTGGGTTACAAACACATTCTTTTTACTTCGTTAGAAAAACACGTTGGAATATATTCGATATATATTAATTTCCACCCTCTTTGGAAAAATTAGAAAGGTGTTGACTAAAATGGACGATACACAACTTTTTTTTTCTTTCAAGATGCTATACACAACTTACAAAATTATCTCCTTTGTGGTATAATACAGGAGGAATGCTAACAACACACCTTCTAACACACATTTTTTAACACACTCTCTTTGATTGAGTTCCATATGAATTTCAACCAATCAAAAAAAGTGTGTTAAAAAATGTGTGTTAGAAGATGTGTTGCTAGCATTTCTCGTAATATAATAATAGTGATGATATTTGAAAACAATTTTGACATCAAATATCGAACACTATCTTGAGCTAAACTGGGCTGGCTTAAGGGGCAAGCAACCCAAGAAAAGACTTTAGGCCTCAAAATTTTCGGTGAAAAAAAAAGGTCTCTAAACAATTAATTTAGTTATAAATATATTATAAGATAGATAAATTACAGACATTTGCATAACTTAACTGATTATCAAAAAGGTCTTGGTTCCTTCTGGTCATAACTTCAAATTTTTGTCTCCACAACATTGATTTTATATAAATATTCTGCTAAAAAATATATATATATATATATATATTTAAAGACCATATCAAAAATTTTGCTTTACGCCTCTTAATCTATTAGACCGGCCCTTGAGCTAAATCGACATAAGTGTGGGAGTTAGCCAAAAATGAGGATACCACTGTCAACGGAAACCACTTCAAGAACACACACTATTATGTAATATCTCTGTTTTCTTTATATGCTTCCATAATAGCTCTGAGTTATGTACTAACTTGTTAAAATAGTCGACCACTCTTTTGTCAAAAAAAAATAAAATAGTCGACCACTCTTTTTGAATCAAGCTCGAAATCGACATTTACTAACTCTATTTTTTTTAAGGAACTCTATCTTTGTTTCTCACATTTTATTTTATATGTGACTTACTTGAATTACCAAAATGCACAAAAACACATAAAGACACCGTATTTTTATCAACTTTCTATGTTCATTAACATATCTGATTAAAAAATAAGGAAGTGTAAATTTTACTAAACCTTACACTGTTACTGGTGGAAGTTTTTTCTTCTTAAAAAATAGATAGATTAAACCGCATGCGCGATGCTGTGTGGTGAGTCTTTTTCTTTTTGTATATTATAGTCTGATATTTAAACATGAAAAACGCTGCCTTTATTTATTCTCCTTGCAAGTTGTTCTGCATACACCAATAGCAACTAATAATAAAAATATACGTGCTTATCCTTCATCTAGTATAGATCAAGAATCTGGAATTTATCAACAACAAAAGATAGTATGATCTATCTCCAATAGGCATGTGTTGGAAAAAGATGAGAAGTGTTATTAAATTTAAAGGTGGGTTGTTACATTTTTTTTTTGGGTACATGGTTTGGTTGTTAAATTATTTATTATTATTTTATTTTTTTGAGAGGATTGTTAGATTATTTAATAAGTGTTGGAAAAAGATGAGAAGTGTTATTAAATTTAAAGGTGGGTTGTTACATTTTTTTTTTTGGGTACATGGTTTGGTTGTTAAATTATTTATTATTATTTTATTTTTTTGAGAGGATTGTTAGATTATTTAATAAGTATGAGAAAGTACAACTAAATCATTTCATTGTAATAAACGATTTAATATAATGAACATTAATAAAGAGATACAAACTAGTAGTTAGAGATATAGCCATTAAGTTAAAGCATAAACAACTTTATTGATTTACCTTAGAATAAACTCGAGTTTACCAACAAAGAAGAAAAAATAAACCTACAAATTTAACCAAAATATGAGATGTCATTATGATCGAATCTAAAGAGCATCCACACCTCAATATTTTAATGTGTGGAACAAAATTAGCAACAAGTAATTGAGGTAACCAAGCAACCACATACTATAAAATAAGACAAAAGGACGAGGAAGAGGTGGAGAAGAAGAACAATATTTGTTTATTCAATTTGGTCTAAATCGATATATTTTTGGAGGATATAACAACTCTCCAACCCATTATGAAAGAGTTTCTTATAAAAAAGATACAAAAAATTAGCCTTGAACAATTATCCATAATTTCTATGCTGCGTTTGGATCTTATCTCATAACCAAAAGACTCAATGATTTATTCCCAAGGTCTTCTGTAGTGTCCCCAACCTTAGAATTTCTCCCCAATAGACACTAATATTTAGCCAATTAATTCCTTAAAGGTTCCCTCTTTTGTACTCATTAGGGTTGTCTTTTTTCACACTCTTATACCCTAAACAAGAGCCCCTATTTATAAGATGTGTTCATCCCTTAAAACTTGACAAATAGGAAAAAAGAAGAGAAAAAAATGTGTACATGTGCTCCGCGTATAGAGCATTGTGCCCCGAGCAGTAGCGAAAAGGCTATTGCAAAGAACATCCATTAATGTGCCCAACAACTATTATCCACGTTGCTCTTAAATTAATGGTGATGCCATTTTAACCATCAACTACCTTGATGCTTACCCTTGCCTCCAATTACACATGTTTCTCATAAGATTTCATATTTACCTCTTGAACCCTCGGAGTTCCGTCCAGTCTCTGTAATAAGGCCCTTACATTCAACTACACTAGGTTTTTTAGGTAGTTCCACAAGTTTTATCATAGTCTTTTCAACCTTTGGAGTGATTATTTATGTCTTCTTGAAAATTCCTTACTCTTAATTGCTTATATGAAGATACTTGGTTTCGAGTCTTGCATCTCCTCAACCACAATTAAAGCATAACATACAAGGATTTCATAGTCGTACTACTTTAGTACAACAATATCCCTCATTTTCGCTATCTTTAAGACACAAGACATTCACACTCTTGACCTTGACTCAATCTCGATTTGTTCTGCTTGTGATATGGTGGTCGACAAATGCACCATCACCCCTTGTCCCAATCTCAATTTTAACTTACGCATAGATGCGTGTTAAATCAAACGGAAGAACTCATCTTATATATCTATTGTTTCTCCGATGGAGATTAACCACTCTAAAATTAACTATTGGGCAAAACAAACTAGACACTTAACCCACGGTTAATACAAAATCCGAGTTTATAGTTTATCCACCATCTAGTAAAGGATTAGAACTAAGAAGTTAGTAGTAGAAACAAAAATGGAGTCACAGGGACAGTGGAATCCGCTTCTATCATTTTCGCGGTTCATCCATCAACACTGTAACCACCTCGCTACTCGTTTCGAAGACACAAAAAAACTCACCGGAACCCTAATTCAATCTCACGCTCGCACCAAACCCGCTATCGCCGCTACTTTAACTTCCAACCACGTCGCAAAATCCCTCGCCGGAACCTCCGTTTACACCGTCAGTAGTTCCAACAATGAATTTGTTCTTATGTCTGATGCTGAAGGTGCCAAGTCCATTGGATTGCTTTGCTTTCGCCAAGAGGATGCTGAAGCTTTCCTTGCTCAGGTAACGTTCCTCTCTCACTAATTTTTTAATTTGATTGATTTCACGCTGTTAATGATTTTTTGTTTGTTGTTTTAGGTTCGATCGCGAAAAAAGGAATTTCGAGGCAATGCTAAGGTTGTTCCAATAACTCTTGAACAGGTAGTTATTTTTCCATTTCATAATTATCTCCTGCTAATGCTGGTTTTATCACATTTTGTTGATGTTAAGTGTGAAGCCAACCTGTATTTTGTACTCGGATGCTTTTAATTCACTAAGGGCTTATTTGAGCTTATTTAGTGGCATAAATTTTGTGAAACCTTTTGGGAGAAGTTATGAAATTTTTCATAAGTTTTGTTCAGCTTATTTCATAAGTTGTACAAGATAGTTTATGAAAACAGTTTATAGCATAAACAAAAACAGTTTAACTTAGTAATCCAAAAAAAAAATATTTAACTTTATTTTATCTCTTGCTATAGAAATAGCTTATATAAGCTGATACATAAGCGCTTGTACTATAAGCCGCAAATAAGCGCTGGCACTCAATGAAATTGTGGTTTGGCTTCTATCATATTGAAAGTCAAAGTAATTAATTAATTATGTTGGAAACAATTCGTGTAGAAAACCTTCAAGACTTTTAAGAATCAGTTGCAAATGAAATGATTGTACATGATTTTTCCCCTTTGAATTCATATCAATATGGGCTATGTTACTATCAGCATTTAAAACCATGTGCTACTGACATATAGCACCTACAACCATGAATGCCACGCCTTTCCTTTTAATAAGGGGTAAGGGGGAACCTGCAATCAGATACTTTTTGAAGCATAATAAGTATGGTTTTTATCCTGTATCTGTAACAACTTTTCTGCCTGTGTTATAGGTATACTTGTTGAAGGTCGAAGGTATTGCATTCCGATTTTTACCCGATCCACTTCAAATAAGGAATGCACTGGAGGTTAGTTACAGTTATAATTGTTGCACACAATATATTACTTAAAGCCAAACTAGTATTTTCATCATCTGAGTCCTATAGCAGTATCACTATGGAATGAGTTAAGTCTTATTAGTTTTAAATGTAAATCATCGAGGAAAATAAGCTTTGGTAATATGCATGATAGCTGCGGTGTAGGAATTAGTTCTGTGACAGTTACCAACAAGGAAGCATATATGTTCAAGCGCTGAACTGTTGGATTGTGTTTAATTTCATTTTCGTTGTGTTTATCAGCTCAGAGCCGCCAGCAAGGAAGGTTTTGATGGAGTTCCTGTTTTTCAGGTATGTTTTCTTTACTTTGGCAGTCTCCAGTCCTTCAGAGGACTGATTGGGCAATGGTGAGGGTGTGGGCAGGAGTTACAAATTGACATTTGTTTGTCTTTTCGTTAATGTATATATCAGTAGCTATAAGTTTGGAATTCATTATATTTTATTTTCACTGAACTTACTGCCAAGTAATTAACTGCAGCCAATGCATGGTATCATGTAACATATAAATTCCAAGACTGGCAAACAGCTTAAAAACCATCAAACTATTTTAGTATCTGCCTATCTGGAGTCTAATTTAAATATGTGAAAATAATGGTAGTAATTGATCATGTTGATTCTTAACCTATTGACTAATAATCACATTTGCTTACAGTCAGAACTTTTGGTTGTGAAGAAGAAGAATAAACGTTATTGCCCTGTATATTTCTCTAAGGTTTGTCTAACCCATTGGTCTCTTTAATTGCAGTTCTAGTCCCTCTATTATGGTCAATATGCAATTTTGTCCCTCTATTTTTAATTTAGAAATTTTGTCCCTCGATATTTTTAATTACGCAATTTTGGTTCCTCTGTCAAGTTGTTATCCAATTTTTAACTGTGATGTGGATGTGGTGGTCAAATACGTGACGTTGAATACGTGAAATTGACATGGCTATAGAGTGCTGATATGGTGTTACATGTCTGCTGTAGACATATGATGCTTATGTGGCTATATAAACAAACTTTAATTTTTTTTAGCAAAGTAGCATGCTTGGGACCCGAATTCACACACAGGCTTTTAAACTAACATACTTAACCACTACACCAACTTAATGGGCTACCGGAATATAGCAAGTATGGATTTGTGTGTGTGTGTGTGTGAAATACAAACAACAATTGGTGGCTGTGTTAGCTTCACATGTTCAATGTCATGTCAGCATTTGACTGCTGCATCATCTTCATTGTTAAACATTTAGGGACAACTTGACTAATGGGCCAAAATTGAGAAATGAAAAATAGGATGACCAAAATTGCAGATTGGCAATAAGAGAGGGACCATAAATGCAATTAACCCTAAATCTTAGTTAGGCATGTAGCTTGATGGAATATAATCATATGATAGTTTTCGTTTGTTGGTTAAATGGACAGGAAGATATTGAACAAGAACTATCCAAGGTTTCCAGGGTACCTAAAGGTCCTGGAGTTTCCAAGCAAATAATGGTATAGAATCTCTCATCTCTTGCTCTTGTTTTTGTTAGTGTCTGTCAGAAACTTGTTGCTCTGTATGAAACTATATGGCCTTGAAAACAATTATTCTGAAGCAATAATTTGTTATAGTTCTATAAGTGGTATGATTTGTTTATGTTTCTTTAATTTTATGGATAAAAACACATTTTTGGATGGGCAATTTCCATGCGAAAATAACAATTTGAAACTCTATGTATGAGATTATAGTTCATAGTGTAAACTTTTGTGACCTTTTTTTCATGGAAAATGTTAGGAGAAAAGGGAGAAACATGTTTTCTTGAATAAACAGGGAAATATTTAAGTTTGTGGATTTGAGTAATCACATGATCCTTATGTTCTGATTTCAATTCTGATAGTCTGCTTGATACCTGGTTTGTAAGAATTTCAAATGGTAAGAAAAGTTGCATGCTAGAGTTTGTTGTTTTATAACTTATCATTCATTTGAAGGTTAATTTCTTATTTATTTGTTCACTTATGATAATTAAACAGGTTGGTAGCCTCGAAGATGTACTGAAAAAAATGGAGGTAGTAATAGTAAAGTTTGCTTATTGGTATAGTAAATAAGATATGAAGCAATTTAGATTATGATAATTCTCTCTTTATGTCCCACGTTGCAGATGAGTGAAAAGAGTTCAGGATGGGATGATTTGATTTTTATTCCCCCTGGGAAAAGCCATTCTCAACATATACAAGAAATTAAAGCTTAATTCCCAGGGAGCAAACTTAAGCTAACCATAGTAATAGTTTTATGTGGTTTTCTTGAGCAAATTGGATGTTATTGTTGACACATTTTTGTCAGCTGGTGAGATGTCAGGACCTCTCCCTTGCAATAGGTTCTTTTCTTTTCTTCTCAATTCAATTGAAATTCCTTCTCATGCAGATACTGCTTTAAGGATTTACAATGGATATATGTGAGAGGGCATAATGGGCAATGTTTATTTCAGTTAAGGGTCCGATGGAACTGCGATTGTTGAGTATGTTAGATTAACACGTATCACGTATGAGATTGTTCCTACTAATTCATGTACAGTTTTTTCATTTTGGCAACACTTGTTATCTAATTGCTTAAATTCTCCTTTTGCACGTGTTAAGGGAGGTCTATGGATATGGATTTGGAAATAATAAGTTTAATTACTTTGCAGGTTTTTGAACTATTTGAAGGTTTTTAAATGCCAATGAATTAAACAAACTACTATAATGAACTTCTGAACCTTATCAGTTAAAAAGTCAAGAGAGCTAATTACAAGTAATTGACTAGTTTAGATATCCAATTACAAATAATTGACAAGTTTAGAGATCCAATTCCAAACTACTTTAGGGAGTAATTAAAAATTGTCCTAACGGATTTGAAAGTTCACGAGTTATGAAACTTAATAAATAATATTCTTAATCTCAGTAGTTAATTTTAATTAAAAGATAAAATCAAATCGGACCTTTTTTCTTCAAATTTAAAAACACTTGCCTTCATGATTTATAGGGCAATACAAATGTATGTAATATATTATTTTTTTGATAAAACAGATGTATGTAATTATAAACTTCATTATAGTTCATGAATAAGAAAAGTCTAAACGATTAATCAACATGGGGGCATGTCTGGTGGCGGAGGCGGTAATGTTGCATTCAAGGATTTGCCATTCTTCACAATAAACACCGTCTCCATGCCCCAAGAGAGGTGGCGTTCTAGATGACAGTGCAGGAACCATACTCCTGTAATTGAATCCACAGTTCATGCAACAATGAGTTTTGAATTAAGAAAAATGGAATAAGTAACTAAAAATAAATTATAGTAAAAATGCGATCCCACATACAAAGGTTGGTTAGTAAAAATGCAATACCACATGCAAAGGTTGGTTAGTAAAAAAATGATTAGTTCTGAATGTTTCTTGATTATTTTGTATGGATGTTGGTTTATGTCCCTCAATTTTCTATAAACTTATGTATGGTGACTTAGGATATCACCTTGCCTTTAAAAAAGATGTTTACTATAGGACAAATACCTGGGTTTGTAGCCACGAACCTAATAGCAGCCCATCCATTTACGGGCACAAGCACTGTATTCAAAAGTGGAGGATCAATCAGGTTGTAATTCTTGGTGTCTTTACTTTTGTTGAAATTACCAAACCCGTATCCAACAACATAGAAACTAAATCCATGGAGATGCATGGGGTGGTCTAACGCTGCTACCAAATTTGTCCCTTGGAAAACAACTTCCATTGCTGAGCCATATTTTATAACTTTAACTTTAGTTCCTCTCCTCGGTGTATTCAAAGTCATAGGCAAAGAATTTCCAGTGAAGTTAAATATAAATGGTGGAAACCTGGGAAATCCCTTTCTGAATACCCCATTGATATGATAGTAATAAGCTTCTAGTATGTCAAATTTATTAGAGGTTTGAAAACTTATGTTGTTCATGCTAGCAGATAAAATGGTTCCATTTGGGCCCTCACAGGTTCGGCCATTGGGACATGGAAAGGTGTTGATAGAAACTGTGGTTATTATACGAGTCTTGATTTTTTTTGGTACATCATTGGAGTATTTCTCTGGTAAGCCTCTAATGCTTTTGATGAAGCCAAAAGCTGCTTGTGTGTCATTATAGTAGGGAAGATAAGGTAATGAAGGAGTTGAAAGTGGAGTATAACTCTCTCTGTATTGCACTATAGCAGTGGTTGTGGTGTTATCAAACGCTACTTGTGCGTTAGTTGAATATGCTCTTGCAGCCATATAGTACTGATCAGGTTCTTGGTTAGCATGCAACAATACATCCATTGTTTGTCCTGGTGATATGCAAATGTAATCTCTTGTTATTGGTTTGGTGTACATAGCATCTGCACCAACAACAGTGAGTTTGTGTTTTGAAATGGAGAAAAAGAGAATGAGATTCATTGCAGCATTAACAACACGTAGAAGATATGTCCTTCCATGTTCTACTCTTAGCTTGAATGTTTCTGCAAAAGAAAAGAAAATCCAACTTTAGAGCCAAACTTCCAATTTACAAGAAAAATTGAAACAAAGGGATGTATGTTTAAGACTTAATACATTAATGTCTATTTTTTAGAGTTTAATGACTATGTATGTTTACTAAAAAAAATGACCATGTAGCAGGGGGCGGATCCACCTCTAGACATAGTATGGCATAGCTACACCAGATTTTTTCCTTTTTTTTTTTGCATTACAAGAATTTCCATTTTTTTTTTGCATGCATTACAAGAAATTTGATTTGTAGTGAAAGGCAAAAACTGTCACTATAAGTTCCAAATCCGTAGGTAAATCTCACGCTTACTAAATAAATATTTTCTACCTTGGCATATGGAAGGGTAGGTAAATATCCTAGAACACCATTGTAAACATGAATGACCTCTACTTACTGTTGCGGCTGTTACTGAAAATAATCATTGTTTTTTTAGATGTATTTTTTGTTCTACTATAAATTATATAAATAAATAATTCATAAAGTCACCATTAAAACAATTTATAAACAACTTAGCTCAAGCTCTCTTACTACATTGTAACCAAAAAAAGCTCTCTTACTACATAAAAAATAATTTATAAACAAAGAACAAGAGTTTGGACTAAGCCGTCAACCCACATACATATAATAACTAAGTACTGAATCAACAACTTTAAAAGTCATGGAACCTTCAAACCCATGGCTTTTAATATCATATAGGGGCGGAAAAGTTTGACAAAATACAAGAAATGAAAAAAGAGAGAAGAAAAAAAAATGTAGATGTAATATGGAAACACCACTACAATGTTTAAATATCATAAAGTGTGAATATTGATTATGTTATTTTGGGTGAAATAGTACATAATTTTTTTATTTTACTGAACAAATTCTTTTGACACTATTATTTTAGCAACACTGAAAAATTAGTCTAGGATCCCCAATGTGTTGGTACAATGTCAAAAGAATTACACTGACGTCTAAATATATTTGACAATGATGTTATTTCTAAAATATTTTCATAAATAAAATTGAATGTCAGCGTAAATAACTTACAACGTTAGTGATAGTAATTAAATTCTTTTTTTTTTTATAAGAAAATAGGATGGGTAGATTTCTACCATTTAAACATAAAATGATAAAGATTCAAAGTTATTAATGATCAGATGATCAATCAAAATATTAAAATGATTTTACATTGTTATATTAGAATTTTGAATTATATTCAAATATATAGTATCAAGTTGATCATAGTATGGTTAATGGATATAGACCGAAATCTTGATGCACATACCTGATTTAGAGCAGGGATACAAATCTCCTGGCTGGCCATTAATAGTGATAGCATCTGATGAATTTGGAGCTCCTCCACTTTCAAGAAATTCTGTGAAGACCTTGTTGACATCATTCTTCCACCATTCACCTAGGTGTGAAAAAAATTATTATTTTTTCTATTAAATTGTATAGTAACAATATATAATCAATTTCTCTCAACAAAAAAAAAATCAATTATAAATCAAAATATTTTCATACCAAATATGATGGGTATCTCTCCATAAGGTTTAGGAAAAGGGTAAGTACTATTTATTCTAGGATAGATATTGATAGCCCCATGGACAGTTGCTCTTGTCCAGTCACTATGAGCATGCCACCATAAAGTCCCTTCCTCATCTGAAAAAACCACTTTCTGTCTAAATTTCCCTCCAGGTTGGATTGGACACTGAGTTATGTACTCAGGACCATCTGTCCAAGGATTCCTAGGCTGCTTCACTCCATGCCTGCTCATTGATCAATTATATTTAAGAATATAATTAGTTTTCCATACATTTTGTGTTTGCATGTGTCATCAATGATTGAAAAATCAATACCAATGTATAGTTATGTTGTGTTTTCCCTTGTTATAAACATTAACATAGATTGTATCACCCTTGCGGACTCTTATAGTTGG
Source organism: Medicago lupulina (assembly GCA_958299785.1). Taxonomy (NCBI): domain Eukaryota; kingdom Viridiplantae; phylum Streptophyta; class Magnoliopsida; order Fabales; family Fabaceae; genus Medicago; species Medicago lupulina. The sequence continues at coordinate 7,461,209 of OY283144.1, read as the reverse complement.
CCCTGGAAATTTTCCATTCACAGTCAATATGCTTTTTGTGCAACACAGTCTTGTGTAACGGGCTTCTTTCACCTGAAACATTAATCAGCTATATATAAAACTACGACACTGTTGTGTTGTATGTATATGTGACAAATAGTTGCATGCAAATTTATTTCAATGACTGCATAGGCAGTATAATTCATGCAACCATTTTAGTTTAGGGAAACATATAAAAGAATATTCAAATTTTGGCTACTACTACATAATGTTGTACTAATAATCTATTATTTCTATACAATGTATTATTAAGTTATTTTCACGAAATGACTGAACTTACAACAAAATTATAATGACTCCGAGTTTGGGAACTAAGAGCAATGAAAGAAAAAATCAACAGAATTTGGAGGAACAATTCTTTGTAAAATGACATTTTCATGAAAGAAAATGGGTTCAATGCTATTGCGAATAATATATTGGGTTACCAAAGCATTTGTGTAGAAGGGGTTTTATAGAAGTGGATTTTACATGCTTCAATTACCAAATTTTGGTGCAACCTCACCGTCACACTTAATTAGATAAAACAAGGAGTTAGCTTAATTAGATGTATTAATTAACTCACTAGGCTTATGATATAAGTATTGCAAAGAAAAATGAGGGTGATTCATCAATAGTAATTCTGAGCTGATCATGAAGACGGCGTATAGATCCAATTGATGGCCTTACTTAGCAAGGTTTGAGTTTTGGCATAACCTTATTTAGTAAGGTTGTTAGGTGAACCAACTCATATAATATTTAATTAAGATTGTATAATCAAGACAATTGCTAAATTTGATTATTAAAAAAATTGACTTTTCATTATATATGTCTATAAACTTTGTATGAGATTATTGAATATCTATACGTAATGCAAAGAATAATGTATTAATTTGGAAGAAACTAAAATAGGTGTAAAAAACATTCCTAAACAGTTTTGAACGTGCTTTGTTGCTGAAATTAAACGCAAAACCTCCAAATAATTACCACTAATAAATTTGAATCGTCACATCTGAACACTTTCGATAGTCAACAACATGCACTATCGAGAAAGCGGTGTTAATTGATAATTGGCCATAATGGAGTTACTTTACACCTACGAAATTGATATCTCTGATCTGATCGTTTTTGTTTTAATCAATATTAGGTCTGAATTTTTAATACTTTCGAGTAGAAATATATGGACTGTAATTCAAATGAGTGGAAATTGTAGAAATATAAACACTTCCTTCATTGGAATCAAAATCCAAATGAATGAATAAATACAGTACACCCAAATCTCTAACAATAAAATTCCATACCAAGTCAAATACGTTTCTTCTTTCAAACAAATTACTTTCAAGTAGAGGATAGTATTGGGGATTTAACTTATACCACTGTAACTTCTTTTTTTACAAATGTTACTAACTAAATCACGTCGTTTAGATATTTGTGAAAATAGTTTATGAACTAAATTATATAAGTGATGAGTAAGTGAGACTTTGATGTGTTGGTTGAATAACATAAAAATAAGTTACACCATCATCGCATAAAATTAACCTCTAGTATTTGTCACGTGTACAAAAGTAGATTCATCCAACAAAACTTATGACTAAATTAGATTTATGAAGAAAATACTACCCTGTCCTACAGTAATTGACATTTTTTTTTGTCTATTGTCACTTTTAATTTTTAAGATTATATTAATTATATTTTTCTTTTCATTAATATTATATCCATTACTTTTAGTACGATATGTTTACTTTGTATTCATGATAATAATAAATACATTAATATATTTGTGTGACTAAAAATTCATCAATACTTCCCCTAAAAAAATACATAAATACTTGATAAGAGTAATTTAATAAAAATATATTTATATTTTTTTTACTATATGTAAAATGGTCAAATATTTGGAATCTTGTATGAGGTTCGAATGTCACCAACATTTATTTAGGAGAAAGGAGAAACATCGACAAAAAAATATGAAAGAGGATACTTAAGCACAAAAAATATTTGAGTGACATTGAGTTTTTGTGACATTGATGACACTGATGTATTTTGATGAGAGAGAATGTTTTATTCATGATTAAAATAAATTAATTTTGATAAGAGAGAATGATTAGTTATGAGAGATAGACACAATATCACCAAAGTTTAATGTCACATAAATGCAACCCCTCAAACACAAAATATGACAAGTCTCAATTCAATGCCATATAGTTGTAAGATGTTTGACCACTACGCTTCAAAATATAATTTTTTTAAAATGGAGTTAAGGAGGAGACCAACTATGCCGAAGAAAATAATGAGAAATTTGATACAATATTTCTAGCATGTGGAAGTCATGAAGGAAGTCTGGGAAAATTCATGGTACCTTGACACCGGTGAACCATATGTATGAAAAAAGGAGCATGTTGAGGGAACTTGATGAATTCATATATATGAAATATCTCGTTCGGTGATGATTCCAATATCCTACCGAAAGATAAAGATTATGCACCAATATCGTTCAGTGATGATTGTGTATATATTAATTTGTTTGAGAGATGGAAAACATCACGGGGATACCTTAGTTGGTTATTGTAACCCCTATACATGCTTAAAATTTACACTCCCCAAAGACGTGTTCTTTGCAAACATCCATTCACGTGCCCTCTAGAACGAGTATGGCTATCTTCTATTTACTTTTCTTTCATTTGTGTCCATTTATGAGAGAGATAGACACGAATAATATATTAATGATTAAGTGGGTCACACTTGTGGATCCCACAAAACTATCATATGTATCTACTCTTTGAGAAAGACTTGCTTGGACACAAGCATTTAGACACATTATTTAGGCACTCACACACAAAAATATATTTCATTTAATTATTTAAAAAATAATATTATTTAATTATTTTCTCTCTATATTTTTTCAATTATGCCTGTGTGCTCAAACCAAGTACTCACACCCTTGTGCCCAATTAAGTATTTTTTTCTACTTCTTTCATAAATGGACAACAAATGAAGAAAAAGTAAATGGAGGAAAGCCAAATTGCTCTGTGGCTCGCTCCAAGCATCGATCTTCTTATGCTCATATTTTCCACAAGTCTTGGAACATTGACTCTAATCTTTGGGATGATTTTTTTTTGGAGAATGTTAACCAATGCCCCTAGGGCATTGGTTAAACATCTAAAAGAAACAAGATTTTATTAAAAAGTAGTGTAATAATTAGTGATCAAAAGTAACAATTTATATTTTCAATACAATTTTTTCTATTTTTGGATTCCTTAACCGGTGCCCCTGGGGCAGTGGTTAACAAGACCCTTTTTTTTTACCAAAATCTAACTGAACACAAATGCTTACAACACAAATGCATACAAATCGCTTGTACGAGTATGTCAATTTGTCTACTTTCAACATTGTTCCAAAGCTTTCTGATCCTCCAAACAAAGAAGCTATTAAACTTTATTGGGATATTTTTATAAAATTTAAGTTTTGGATTACAAATGTAAACGTATAATCAAAAGCGATACAAAATGATACTTTTAAAAGACTTAAAGTTAAATTTTCAAAAGGTTGACGGACCAATTTAAAAATAAATTTTCTAAGACAGTTTCTTATTTTTGGAAATTTATATGGGCAAATTTGTAATTTATTGAAACTTTGTAGGGACCACTTTTAAATTTTGAAAAATATAGGGAATAAATTGTAAAGTTTTAATAAAAAATACGAGCAAATGTGTAAATTTTGAAACATATAAGAACCAATTTGTTATATGTTTCAAAATTTACACATTTGGTCATATTTTTTATTAAAACTTAACAATTTATTCCCTATATTTTTCAAAATTTACATAGAATTAGAAAGAAATTCCAAATTCTTAGTTGATATTTAAAATTTCTTCAATTTAATTTCGACAAAATATTCACAAAATCCATTTATTTTGAAAATCCTCTAAATTTACAATTTTTTCATAAGTAATCCACTTGTTGCCCACTTGTTTTCTATTTAAGTGTAAGTAATCCTTAATTATTCTTTCTAAACACTAATTAAATTTATCAAATAAAACAATGAAATTTACACCAAAAAAAAATCTAAGTTACCTTATAGAATTACTTTACCTCAAACATTGTTCATTCAAACTCTTCCACAATAATTAAGACAGAAGAATCCGTGTTCATTTCCAGAGATTGAGTCTCAAGGACAGTGGAATCACATTGCCACTCGCCTGAACCATTATGATCCACTTGTAATACTCTTCAACAAAACTACATGGCCTTGAAAAAAATTATGCTGATGTGATGATTAGGTTAAGTTATAATATACATGATATGATTTGTTTATGTTTTTTCAATTTTATGGCTAACTATGCATCATTTGGAAAGGCGATTTCAATGTGAAAAAAGCAATTTGAAACCCTCTGAATGGGATTATAACTCCATGGGGTAAACTTGATAAATATGGGAAATAGTTATATATGTATTGATTTGAGTAATCAGATTATTCTCATGTGCTGATTTTAATCCTGATAGTATGCTAGATATCTGGTTTGTGAGAGTTTTCAAATGATAAAATAAGTTGCCTCTAGAGTTTACTGTTCTACAATTTATCATTTATTTGAAGTTTTCTTATTTACTACTTGAAGGAAAAGGTTCAATTGTACTTGAAAATCAGAGTTGTAAAGTGAGAAAGGATTTTGATTGAAATTAGATTGGATACCCTTTCTTTCATTGATCATCAAGACTATTTGTAGCAAAGTTGCTTACAACAATTCTCCAATCATTGCCACTACCAAGGGAATCCAATAACAACCTTGCCAACTCAGCATTCTAGCTAAAAGCACATACTTAACAATCTAGAAGCAAAATTGAAAACTATTGAATTACATAAAATTGAAAACTATTGAATTACATAAAATTGTAATTTATTTAGCTACCAAGTGAAATGCTGTCACAACACACATAAGAAAAGTCTAAAAGATTAATCAACATGGGGGCATGTCCGGTGGCGGAGGCGATAATGTTTCATTCAAGGATTTGCCATTCTTCACAATAAACACCGTCTCCATGCCCCAAGTGAGGTGGCGTTCTAGATGACAGTGAAGGAACCATACTCCTGCAATTGAATGAACAGATTTATACATAAAATAGTTATAGTTTTGTGCAACAATGAGTTTTGAACTAAGAAAAATGGAAAAAAAATAGTTAAATATAAGGAGTGTATATATATATATATATTAAGGGTTGCTAATAGAATGATTTGCTTTGGTTCTTGTTTATGATTCTTTTTCCTTTTTACAAGAAACTTAGGGTGACTTGGATCACATTACCTTAAAGAAAAACAAAGATATTTACTGTGTATAAATTCACTAGAGAACATACCTGGGTTGCAGGCCAAAAACCTAACGGCAGCCCATCCACTTTTAGGCACCATGACAGTATTCAAAAGAGGAGGATCAATGAGATTGTAATTCTTGGGATCCTTACTTTCATTGAAATTACCAAACCCGTATCCGATGGCATAGAAACTAAATCCATGGAGATGCATGGGATGGTCTAACCCTCCTCCAACCAAGTTTGTCCCTTGGAAAACAAGTTCCACTGTTGAGCCATATTTTAGAACTTTCACTTTAGTTCCTCTTTTTGGTGTATTCAAGGTCAAAGGGAAACTATCTGCAGTGAAGTTAAATATTAAAGGTGGAAAACTTGGAAATCCCTTTTTGAACACCCCATTGATATGATAGTAATAAGCTTCTAATATGTCGAATTTACTAGGGGTATGAAAACTTATGTTGTTCATGCTAGATGCTAAAATGGTTCCATTTGGGCCTTCACAGGATTGGCCATTGGGACATGGAAAGGTGTTGATAGAAACTGTGGTTATTATATGAGTGGTGATTTTTTGTGGGACTTCACGGGGGTATCTCTCAGGTAAGCCTCTAATGCTTCTGATGAAGCCAAAAGCTGCTTGTGTGTCATTATAGTAGGGAAGATAAGGTAATGAAGGAGTTGAAAGTGGTGTATAACTCCCACTGTATTGTACTATAGCAGTGGCTGTGGTATTATCAAAGTCTAATCCTGCTGCACTTGAATATGCTCTTGCAGCCATATAGTACTGATCAGGTTCTTGGTTAGCATGCAACAATACATCCATTGTTTGTCCTGGTGATATGCAAATGTAATCTCTTGTTATTGGTTTGGTGTAAATAGCATCGGCACCAACAACAGTGAGTTTGTGTTTAGAAATGGAGAAAAAGAGAATGAGATTCATTGCAGCATTAACAACATGTAGAAGATATCTCCTTCCATGTTCTACACTTAGCTTGAATGTTTCTGAAAAGTAAAAGCAAATCCAACGTTTAGAGCCAAAGATCTGATATACAAAAATGTTTGAAACATGACATATATTTCTTAGAGAGTCAATATTAAGAGTTTTTTCCTTTGAGCAATTATGTTATTAGTGTGAAGTATGCACTCGACTTTTATGATGATTAAGCTCATGTTGAGAATATGATTGATCGTCTTTAGTGAAGTCTTCGCTCTCAACTACATTTTTTTCATTCACAAGATTCAAGCTCGGGACTTTACTTCAAAGATCCGAGTGTAGTTCCACTTAATCCGAATGTAGTTCCACTTAGGCCACTTAAAAGCGCTTTGTTTAAGTTTAATAAGAACTATGTACCGATTATGTGCTGAGGTAATTAAAACCGGATAGGACAATTAGTTGATGTGCTCACGGGATTGAGATTTTAAAGTTGGATCATAAACAATTATATACATATATTTAATTTTAATATAATATTATATTAATGAACAAAAAAATATACATAATATTTATGGTTTCACATCATTAAAAACTATAATCCATATTTTCTCAATAAAAATTATAAGTACTCTTTCAACTACTTCAATAAATACCCAAGAGCGCTTAGATAAGATGGAACGAGTCTCTTCTAACTTAATCAAGGTCCTGTGTTCGGATCCAACCTTGGGCATGCAGCAGCGTTAAAACTCTTAGGAAGAGTCTGCCGTCCATTTGGGTCCTACAATACTCGAGACATTAGTCTCCGCAGTTGCACGCGGAGGATACCCGGTTTACATCCAAAAAAACTACTTCAATAAATACTATTCTTGTGAGAACCTAAGTTTGATTTTTAGGTGAAACAAATTTTGGTCATGTTATATTTACCTTACGACCAACTTCAGATAACAAGAGACTCATTCCCTTTCTCCCATATCTGTAGACTTAGACTAACTTAGTCATTTTCATTATCACTTTTTCCTTCATTTCCTCCACCTTTTCAATTTAATTAAATTTCAAAATAAATAAAGGATTTCATTTATATACAAAATAATTGTAACAAAAAAAAATACAAAATAATTAAAAACAAAAACAAAATAGACAAGGGATCTTTACCATTAAGTGTGTGTCCAACCATCATTAATTATTTATCTTCTTTTTTTTAGTCTTAGATGAAGTGGTAAAGATCACACAATTAAATGTGGAGAAGTGAGGTGTCCGGGGTTCGAATCCCGGCCCCTGCATAAATTATGCAATGTCCCTATTTTTAGCTTGTTTTTTAAAATACTTAGTATAAATTTTTACTCTTTATTTTAATCAATTTCTTTGCTAACCTAAGCATATTTTTGTTAAATGGTATAAAACATAAAATATTATTATTTTAATTCACCAACAAAATAAATATTTTTATATTTTTATTAACAAAAAAATCTTCTTAAACAGTAGTGATTAGAGGGGAAAAAAATCACAATAAACTATCCTTTTAATTTACTCAAACAAAAAAAAAGAATTACTTAAGGGAAAAATGTTGATGCATATACCTGATTTGGAGCAGGGATACAAATCTCCTGGTTGACCATTTATAGTGATAGCATCAGATGAGTTTGGGGCTCCTCCACTTTCAAGATATTCTGTCAATACCTCGTTGACATCATTCTTCCACCATTCACCTACATGTATAAATTAAATAAAATCTTAATTTCCCCCCTCTTTTTCTCTTAAATTGTACACTAGTTTATATATATGATCAATGACAGCATCAAAAGATTTTCATACCAAATATAATGGGTATTTCTCCATCAGGTTCAGGAAAAGGGTAAGTACTATTTATTGTAGGATATATATTGATAGCCCCATGCACAGTTGCTCTAGCCCAATCACTATGAGCATGCCACCATAAAGTCCCTTCCTCTTCTGAAAAAATCACTTTCTGTTTGAATTTCCCTCCAGGTTTAATTGGACACTGAGTTATGTACTCAGGACCATCTGCCCATGGATTCCTTGGCTGCTTCACTCCATACCTGTCCATTATTCAATAATCAATTACAGATAAGAATTTAATTCATTAGTTTTTCAAACACGATGTTGTGTTTTGCATGTCATCAAAAATTGAAATATTAATACCAATGTATAGTTATGTTGTATTTTCCTTTGTTATAGACATTAACATAGATTGTATCACCCTTGTGGACTCTTATAGTTGGCCCTGGAAATTTTCCATTCACGGTCAATATGTTTTTTGTGCAACATAGTCTTGTGTAACGGGCTTCTTTCACCTGCGAATTGCAACAAAATATAAATTAAAATATGATCTAATTAAGATAATGTTGTATATATGCGACAAATAGTATATAAATGTATTTCAAATAACATACTAGTTATTTTCATGCAACAATTTTAGTTTGCGGAAACATTTTAGAAAATGAAAATTAGGGTTATGGCTGCTATGCTACATTTTTATTTGAGGGAAGCTACTATGCTACATAATGTTTTACTAGTATGCTATAGAGTATTAAGTAATTGTCACGAAATGAAGGGACTCACAACAAAATTATAATGACTCCTTGTTTGGTAACGAGTTTGGGAACTAAGAGCAATCAAAGAGAAAATCAACAGAATTTGGAGGAACAATTCTTTGTAAAACGACATTTTCATGAAATAAAATGGGTTCAACATTGCTCTTCAATGCTATTGCGAATAATTTTCTTGGGCTACGAAAGCATTTGTGTTGAAGGGGTTTTATATTTGAAGTGAAGAGGCTTAATTAGTAGAAGTGGATTTAATTTCGTGCTTCCATCTTCAAATTTTGGTGCAGCCTCATTGTCACACTTATTAAGATAAAACAACATTTTCCTTCGAAAAAGATAAAACACCATTGTCAACTTAGGTAGACATTTACTCGCTAGCTAGTCCTAGGCCAATGATATAAATTTAGGAAGTAAAGTTAAGAGTGATTCAACAAGAAATTATGTGCTTATCATGAAAATAGCGTATAGACCCGAAATGACCTTATTTAGCAAGGTTGTTATCGATTGAACCTCTTGAAAAACACTGCAAGAAATGATTCAAAGTTAAAAGTATATGTGTTAGTATAAGGTGAAGCCTTTTACGTAATAGTTTTTTGAGGAACCATTTGCGTAATAGTTGTTTAATCAAATCAAAATAAGTGATTAAGGAGCCCAAATTAGATTCCATAACCACTACTAAGTGGTTTTCATTAAGCCACATCAACAACGCAATGTAACCATGTTTTTTTTTTTTTTTCTTTCACAATATCCCTGAGAGGTAATCATATTCGATGTGGATGTTATATATATATAAGTAATATCTGTTAGTTAAAATTTAAACTTTGATTTGTCATGTTGTAGAGGTCAAATATACTCAACATTTGGTGGTCAGCCCAAACACATTATACTTTATTACTATAGGCCAAAATCTAAAAATTAATTATTGGCTAAATTATTTTACTTACCACGGTAAATATATAAAATATTAAAAATATAAATAAAATAAAAAAGAGTTTTAATTAATTTTATCTTAACAAATAAAACACATTAAGTAATATATAAGAAGGATAAAGACATTTACCGTTTAATAACTATCATTTTTGACAGGAAGGGTTAATTATTTTGGATCTACTAGTTGATATGAATTGTCTACATTTTTTTCTTTGTTTCGTATATGAACAGTCTTACTAAAGTTGATGGCGAAATTTACCCAAAAAAAAAAAAAGTTGATGGAAAATCGACTAAATCGTGTTATGCTCCTTTTCTCGTTTCACGCTGTTCCATTCCAATTGTTTCATGTTCAAGATCTTAGATCCCTTCTCTGGAAACTTCAAAATCACAACTTTTACTACAATATTTTGGTTACTACACTCCATAATTTTACTTTACCACCCTTCATCAATTCTCATTAGTTCTTTACTTTTGCTGCATATAGGGTATAAATGTTTGGTTTGGATCGGATCTTAATTAAAAAAATGTTTGAACCGATGAAATCTTCATCGATTCGGTTTAGCTTTCATTCTTTTTCAAAAAGTAACCGGACCAAACTAATCGGTTTGGTTCTGTTGGATCGGTTCGGTTGATCGATTTATTTAGAAATACAATTAAAAAATTAATATTCTCACAAATTTGTATTTTATGCATCAAACATACATCATACTAAAATATTTCATGGAGCTTTGTATTTCATATTTTGTTTTTCCATGTTCACTATTTTTAAAACAACTTTTTATAACTAACCTTGCTCAATATTTCAAAGGCATAGAAAACGATATGTTTTCAAAAGTTTGAAGGCATAAATATGATAATACTAACCAACAGATTGACGATCTCAGTGGTGATGGGGAACATTGGGTTAGGTCATAAGTGTGTTTGACGACTAAGGTTTATCTTTTGGCATAAATGAAATATAGTCTGAATGATGAGATGGGATGATGATGGGAGAAAGTGAATGGATTAAGTAGTATTTTATGTCGAACTTTAATTGTGCGTGTGTGTGTGTGTTTCGTCGTTTTGTCCGAACCGCTTACCCCCTAGCTGCATATATACCCAAGTATTCCATTATTTTATTTCTCCATAATCTCAACCACTTTCCTTCCAAAATTTTGCCTTGTATTTAATTTGATGAACCAAATTAACCCTTAAAAATATGTACGGTCATGATTTATCAAACTTTCGGTTTTCCTTTACTGTGTGTTTTCGTTGAGATTTATTGTATTTTTTCTTTAATCTTTCTTTTACATTATATTTTATCATTTTTTGGCAACTAACTTTGGTATTGTTTAACTTAAATATATATTATCAAAAAATATAAATTATATGAATAAATATTTCGTCAAAAAAAATTGGTTTAATGATTATATTTATTATTTTTTAAATTAATATATAGAAAATTTTTTATTTAAATTAAATAATATATCTACATTTATTATTGAACATATACACTCAACTATGTCCGTTTATTTGAATTTAACTATGTTCATTTTAGTAATTATACATTCAAAAACAATTTTTATCAAAACTATCAAAACAACATCTATTCTATTTAATCTATTCTATTTTAAATCAATTTTGACAAAATAATCAAAATCAAAATCAATTCTATTGTAATCAATTATATTGAACTAAACACACATATCTTTCCATTTTCTTTCTCTATTTATTATGTTTGATATTAAAGTTTTTTAATGTTTTAAGGTGCATTAAAATATTTATACACATTTAATGTAACATTTTTGTATGGGTCATTCTAACATATGCTTTTAGGGCATATATGTTAAGATTCAATAATTATTAAATATTTTTTGAAAAAAAATTAATTTTTTAAAATTTTGTTAAATAAATTGATACAATTTTTTATATATAATTTCTATATTTGATACTATAACATGTGTGCTTAGAGCACGTGTTAGCAAAAACAATTTATATTTATGTTTTTAAAACCCCTAAAAAAACTATAGTAGTAATAGAAAAAATAGAGAGGTTTCCATGACAATGAATATAGATCAAATTCAAACCTTAAACGCTCAATTTATTAACCTTCTGTTAAAAAAAATATATATTCACCTTTAGTGGAAGTATTTCTAAGCATTAAACTAAAAAAAAAAAAGGACAGAGAGAGATCCTTGCCTTTGCCTCCTCGTGGAAAGGTTTACATGCAACAATGGAAACAAACATTGCCGTTATTATTATTCAAAAAAAAACATTGCCGTTATTATGACTTTTTTGTTGACTAATGCCGTTATTATTATGACTCGATATCTGAAGATTAAATAACTCTAATTAATTATTCTTTACTATGGTACTCCTATATTAATCATCAACCAACACACAGTGTACCAGTGTCGGTATCATGGATCTCATGTGAGCTGGGCGTACTCATTTACACGCGAAACTTCTCAATCTATTTTTTATTTTTTTAAATAATAAAAATGATAAATAATCATTGAAGATTACATACATTAGTTGACAAGCAAAAGTTTAAACCTTAATCACCACATCTGATCTAATAATTTTGATATTTTTATTAGTTAAGTTATAACTTCTAAACATTTCTCAAGCTACTTTATATACATATATATCATGTTTTTTATATCTCTTCTTTTATACTACACGAAATATTTTTTTTATAAGAACATATAACAAAAATTATGAATATTAAGAAAAATTATTAAAGTAATAAATTATTTGTCTGAAATATGCATGATTAAATTATCTTTCGTATATAAATGTATTCAATGTTTTTTTAAATAATAAATGTATTCAATGTTATTTTTTATACTATAAGACCAATTAATAATAATGAGAGATACATTTAAAAATTTGTGTAAAGAGTTAAAGATGTTTATAACTAAAGCTAGAGGAAATATTTTTTTATGAACCAATATTTCACTACATTTTTTTTGATGGAATATTTCACTACATTATTATGAGCAATCATTTTTATGAATTATTTCAATACGACAAAAGGAAACTACTCCTTTTTTATTTAAAATAAAAAAAAGGAAACTACTCCTTTAAAAAAGACAAAAGGAAACAACTCAGCAGCACCACAGAAGTAAAATGGAAGAAGAAGGAGAAAAGGAGTTTAAGTAAAAATACCCATGGATTATGCTTTTTTTAGCAAAAAATGTTCACAAAGGAAAAAGATTCATACTAGCATTTATATTTTTTAAATAAAAAATATTCATATTTATATTGTTTCTTTTTTGAGAACACATTTATATTGTTTCATAAAGATTGTTAATATTATTATTACCTAAAATGATAAAATTAAAATAATGGGCATGATTGAATTGAAGGAAAGAGAATAGAATAGAGATTTGATTTGATTGAGAAAAAGAAGGAGGAGATGATGGATCTAATCTGAGGTAGGGTCCACTTCCGTGTTTTTCTGTGTTCTAATTTTAGCTCCTTCTTTTCTTTTCTTTTACTTTTCCACAATCTCACTTTAATTTCATCCTCTAATTATTAGTATCAATCAAATTTTCTCTTTCAATTTTTTTGCTTAATCTCATCCCTAATTACTTCCTAATCAGGTATTTGCGAAGTTTTATTTTGAACAATTGAAGCAGAATTTGTTAAAATCGCTTGTTTTTTTTTTTGTTCTTCTATATCACTTCCCTCCACTCATGTGTTTTCCGAACATCAACGGTTGAAGGTGTTTTTGTCTACGAAAAGGTTAGTGCTATAGGTTTAATCTGGATTTCAAAATAGATATGTTTATTTTCTGTTTCTTCTTCTTATTCTTATTATTATTGTTTAAATTAAAATTATCATATTCTATTTATCTATCGATTTATTATGTATGCTATTGTCTTTGTTACTGGAAATTGCGTTGTAATATGAAAAAGTGTATTAGAGCTGTGTATCACAATACTCATCTGACACCGGCACGATACTCACACATGTGAATCGTGATTATTATTATTATCGGTGTCAATGTGTCAGTGTCGTGTTAGGGTCTGTGATAGTGCGAGAGAATAGATGTTGAATACAATCATCAGGAATTGTAAGATCTTAAATAATCTGAGAAGTGCAGTTACTTACTTGTAGTTGGAACTTAGGGGGAAAGAGCTTTTGTAACGAGATCTCTGTATTTGTCAAAGGTTTTAAATTGTCGTCACGGTCGTGATTTTGTTGTGATCATTGATATAGCAGAAAATTGCAGAGAAAAATGACTTGTGATCACAATTGTGGTTGTGATGTGGTCTCACTGAGATCCTTAAAACCCAAATCATCTGTCAACTTTAGAATGCTGTTTCATACCATTAACCGTTCAAATTCAGTTTTGAGTTAATCTAGAGTTATCCCTACAAAAAAAGTCTCGGTCTGTCCTGTAAATGCTGAAAATCCGGACACTGAAAACTTGGGAAACATCATTATTTCAGGCCATCGGCTTACACCTCGAAATAATTTCATCTAACTGCCAAAAACAAGTAATGTTTGTGAAAAGAAAAATACCTAACTGGTATATACAATTTAATTCTCAATTTGCTCTTGTTCTTGGGAGAAGCCAATCCCACTTAAATTTAAAACTCGTACATTGTTATTTTAATTTAATTCTGATTGTATTCAATCGGTTTTTATCATTAATTGTTCAGTATTAATATAAAACTTCTTTTGGTTTTGATTTTACATTCAACTGATTTTCATTATTAATATGTTCTTCAGAGTTTAGCTGCTGTTAGCACTCCCGACCCCCCCTCCTTATAATGGAGGATGTTCAAGACAAGTTGCCCTCTGACTCCTCTACAAAAATTGCTGAAGAGACAGCACTAGCAAAACATGTTGACGACATGTTATCCTCTGAATCCTCTTCAAAAGTTACTGAAGAGACACATATGGCCGAGCACGTTGAAGACAAGCTACCCTCTGAATCCTCTTCAAAAGTCACTGAAGAGACACATATGGCCGAACACGTTGAAGACAAGCTACCCTTTGAATCCTCTTCAAAAGTTTTTGAAGAGACGCCACTGGCTGAACCTGTTGAAGACAATTTACTCTCTGAATGCTCTACAAAAGTTACTGAGACACAACTGATGGAACCCTCTGAAGAAAATACCGAAGTGGTAAACCCACCACATAATCAATCTTCCTCAGAACTTCCAATTCCACTTAGTAATGGAGAAGTGGAGTCTGGCTCTCACTTGACAGTAAATGAGCTCCCTGAATTATCAGTGTTGCCAAATGTTTCTGATGGTCAAACTATAATACAAGATGAGGATGTTTCTGTAGATAATTCAGCTTCAGTTCCAAATGATACAGTGGATGTAACAGAAACAAGCGACCTGCTAAATTTGGTTGAAGATTCGAAACCAGGTGCTACAGAAGATATCTCTGACAGGCGTGAATTGCAGATTGATGTTACTAATGTCGGTGCAGATAATGAGATTAGACTTTCAGCTTCCTCTTCTGAAACAAAAGATTTGTTAAATGATGTTAATGAAGTAAAGATGTCTTCTGGAGCAGTTGACTCACCCACCCAAACCAAGCAGGCTGATGTAAAAAGAGGCCTTATTGATACAACACCTCCATTTGAATCTGTCAAGGAAGCTGTTTCTAAATTTGGAGGAATTGTGGATTGGAAGGCTCATCGAATCCAGACTGTGGAGGTATATATGTCTTGCATTTGTCTTCATCTTTTATGTGCGACTATTATTTTTAACTTACCTTCTTCACACTTCTTGCATAAAATTTCAAATCCTATTACTCTTATTTCTTTTCAAGGAGAGAATTAGGTTGAATATTGGCGTTGCTTCTTAAAGCTTATACAATATCTATTAAAAGATAGGCAAGAGGCAAATGTTGTTATGGGGTAGAAAAAAGAACAGTAGTCTTCAGCATCAATTTGATTATCAGTGGCAGTTGCAGTCGTGCTGGCTGTTTGCATGTTGACGATGATAATAATTATGTGAAATCATGTGCCAACCAAAGTCATATTATAGGCCTAATCACACATTACTAGCATGCACACATATAGCAGAGAAGTAACACTGCTATTGCTGTTCTTCAACGCAATTTATGTAGCATATAATCAAAATTGGCTTTACTTAAGCTGTACGTGTCAAATTAATTATCCTGGCATTTTCTTTCTAAATCTTAAGATACAAATTGTCCTTTTCTTTTACTAGTATTTTTGTATCAATTTTCTGGAGAAGCAGCAAATTGTATACTATATCTCAAATCTATGAAATCAGAGTACAATACCTGTAATTTTGGGATATTATATTAGTGTCAATATGTGTGTTACATCATATTAAGTTGGAATTATTAATGCTATGATCCGTTTTAAGTAAGGTAATGAAAACCGGACCGGCAGGTTGATCCGGGAACTGGACCTATGTCCGGTCTGTTTGGTACTGAAAACCACTCTGTTGTTAAACCGGGCAGTAAACCGGTAAAACCAGGCAAAAGTGGCATTTGGGCCGGATCCATAGGTTGGACCACTCAAATTTTTCTTTAACAAGAGAAAGAGTAGGGATGAAGAGTGAAAGCATACACTAGATAGGGGAGAAGAAGAGGAGGGTAGACGTGGGTATTAACAAAAAGACACTTAATGGAGAATAAGATGTGCACAGGACTACGACTATGTGTATGACAGATGTAGAGTTAGAAATTAAAAATCAAAATTTCTACTGCTATTAGTCATATATCCTAGGAAGTTCGACTAGTAGTAATTAGTCATTAGAACCTAGAAGGACACTTATTATTATACAGCCATTAAATAAAAAACACATTATTATACACAGTACTATCCAGTATCCACTATACCCAAAAATAAGTTACTATTAATTACCACTATTATATATCCTGGGAAGTTGGACTATGATTTTGGCAGAGAAACCAATACTTTTTTCATATACGAATAAGTGTTAAAAAAATAATTAGATTATGCCAAAATTTTATTATTATATCAAATATATTTGTTAAAATTAAGAAAGAGAAGACATGTGAGAAAACGGTCTGACCCCGGTCGAACCCAGTCCAACCTTTGAACCTTGAACCCGTGCCTACACCGATTCAATGTCCGGTCCAGTTTTGATTACCTTGGTTTTAAGTGTTAAACATGGTAAAATTATTTTGCTGATACTAATTGTAAAATACAAGGAAAGTATGATTGTATGTTTTTCCCAAGGAAACTATTTATGGTTTTTTTCTTGCCTTACAATGCATTTTGGACCGAAACAAATTAGGGAATTGATTACAGATACTTTGCATCTGATATGGATCCTACTGATGTAATAAAACGTTCTGTTTGCTTCCTGCTGTACTGAGGATCAATTGTTTCTTCTTTGACCTTGCTTGATTTTCTGTTGGAACTGTAGTGAACTTCATTTTTCTTTTCTTCTTTTCTTTCTGGATGTACAGAGGCGCAATCTAGTAGAACAGGAACTTGATAAAGCAAATGAGGAGATACCAGAATACAGAAAACAAGCAGAGACGGCTGAACAGACGAAAAATCAAGTACTAAAGGAGCTGGACAGCACCAAGAGACTTATAGAAGAGTTAAAGCTTAACCTAGAGAGAGCACAAACTGAAGAGCAACAGGCAAGACAGGACTCAGAACTTGCAAAGCTCAGAGTGGAAGAGATGGAGCAAGGTATTGCAGACGAGTCTAGTGTTGCAGCCAAGGCACAACTGGAAGTTGCTAAAGCTAGGTATACAGCAGCTGTTACAGATTTAGCAGCTGTGAAAGAAGAGCTGAATGCATTGCGTAAGGAATATGCTTCCTTAGTGACTGATAGAGATGAAGCTATTAAGAAAGCCGAGGAGGCAGTTACAACATCCAAGGAAGTAGAGAAGTCAGTGGAAGATTTGACTATTGAACTAATAGCCACAAAAGAGTCATTAGAGACTGCTCATGCTGCACACTTGGAAGCAGAGGAACAAAGAATAGGAACAGTCATGGCGAGAGATCAAGATTCACTCAATTGGGAAAAGGAACTTAAACAGGCAGAAGAAGAGCTCCAGAGAATCAACGAGCAAATGTTGTCTGCAAAGGATCTCAAATCTAAACTGGAAGCAGCCTCTGGTTTGCTGCTTGATTTGAAAGCTAAATTAACTGTTTATATGGAATCAAAGTTAAAGCAAGAAGGTGATGGTGAACTCTCACAAGGAGGCCAAGAAGAACCAGAAAAGAAGACACACACAGATATACAAGCAGCCGTGGAATCAGCCAGAAAGGAACTTGAGGAGGTAAAACTTAACATAGAGAAAGCAAATGCTGAGGTTAGTTGCTTGAAGCTAGCTGCTACATCTTTAAAATCAGAACTGGAACAAGAAAAATCATCTCTTGCCTCGATTAGGCAAAGAGAGGGAATGGCCTCCATTGCAGTTGCATCTCTAGAAGCTGAATTGGACAAGACTAGATCAGAAATAGCTTTGGTTCAGATGAAGGAGAAAGAAGCCAAAGAACAAATGACTGAACTTCCAAAGAAGCTACAACTAACAGCTGAAGAGGCTAATCAGGCCAACTTGCTTGCTCAAGCAGCTCGTGAAGAACTGCAGAAAGTAAAGGCAGAAGCAGAACAAGCCAAGGCGGGAGTAAGTACCTTGGAAAGCAGGTTACTTGCAGCTCAAAAGGAGATAGACGCTGCAAAGGCTTCTGAAAAGTTGGCAATAGCAGCAATTAAAGCATTGCAAGAGAGTGAATCGAACAGAAGCAAAAATGAAGTGGACCCTTCCAGTGGGGTTACACTTTCTTTGGACGAGTACTATGAGCTTAGCAAACGAGCTCACGAGGCAGAAGAGAGAGCCAATACAAGGATTGCAGCTGCTAATTCTGAAGTTGACGTAGCTAAGGAGTCTGAATTGAAATCCTTCGAGAAGTTGGATGAAGTGAATAGAGAGATAGCTGCTAGAAGGGAATCCTTGAAGATGGCAATGGAAAAAGCTGAGAAGGCAAAGGAAGGTAAATTAGGTGTAGAACAAGAACTTAGAAGGTGGAGAGCTGAAAATGAGCAACGGAGAAAGGCTGGTGAGTCTGTCCAAGGAGTGGTTAACCAGAATAAAAGCCCTAGGGGTAGTTTTGAGGGGAGTAAGGAAGCAAATAATTTTGACCGGTCCCAGTATGCAACTAATCCTGCACAATATTTGTCAAGTCCGAAGACTTATATGCATGCAGAAAAGGATGAAGGTGGGCCATCACCGGAATCAAAACATGGAAAGAAGAAGAAGAAATCGTTGTTCCCACGGGTTATGATGTTTTTTGCTAGAAGAAAAACACATTCAAACAAGTCAGGGTAATCCCAAATTGAAATTATGTGCATTGTTATGCTGCAGTTATCTTGCCTCTCATCCTTTTGGAGATCTGAGTGACTCGAAATGCTGGATTACCAAAAGCTGTACTGAGCCAGTACACAGTGATCGATTTGTGTATGGTTTGACTGATTGGATTATACTCACACTTGATGGATGGTATACGGTTTCCTGCTCAGTGTTTTGTGTGGACTTAAAAATAAGTTCGTCTATGTTGGGAAATGAGAAAATAAGATGATTTTATATTGTGTATAGCCTTCAAATATATTGAACCTCGGCTTCTGTAAAGATTTGTTTTGAGACTCGATTGAATGAAAGAAAAAAATTTCCATGTTTGTGATTTGAAGCACTTTGAATGGCATGGTATGTGCGTATTCAAAACTCATTATATTGATTGATACTAGGAAGAAGTTTCTCAATGGGACCCATTCACAATTCACTAGTTGTGGACCTTCTGATGCATGGAATGGAATAGACACATAAAGGCTGAAGTCATAGATCTCTTTTGATAATTTTTAAAGCTGTTTTCTTGAAGGTTCCTGTTCGGGATCATTTGATGATACTACTTTGATGAGTTTTCAGTGATGGATTTATCCATTGTTTTGTTTGAATTTTTTGTCCTTATTTAACAATAAACACTAATTTTTTTTGGAAAATCACTATAATAATAGGATCATCTACTTTTACGAACTTAATTAATATACACTTCATTATAAGAATGCTTATCCTAGCGATTAAGGAAAAATAGTTCAGGAGAAATGGTTGATTTCACATGGGTGGGGGGGAGCAAGCAATGTCGCTGAAGTCGAAGACTAGTTTTTTAAACCCTGAAGCATTGCCCGAGTCTACGGGTGGGTTTGTTTTGTTAAACAATATGTGCTAGATAGAACGGTACAAGCCAAACTTTTATACTATTGAATAATTCTTTATCTTATACGATTTTTGGTGGACAAAAAGCTATTTTTATATTTTAGATAATTTATACGTTAGACAAAGTTGTGTTGTGGTTTCATGAGGAACAAAAATTTATGTTTTTGGTCTGTCTCTTACCTCTCCAAGTTGTCTTGTCCCAAAAACAGTTTTACAAATCAAATACTATACAACTTAAATTGTCATGTCCTTCATTTTTAGCAGATCAAACGCACTCTACATATTTATTCATGTATTCCATAAAGTAGAAAGACCGGTTGAATGGATCTTAATGGGTATATGAAAATGGCCATTTTGTTGACTCGCGTAAAAGTATTTGTATTTCATTTTGATTCTTATATTAATATGGCATCAAACTTATATCATTGATTTATGATTTATCCACAGTGAACAAAGTATCACGATGTTGGAAAATTATGAGTTACACAAGTTTGTTATTTAGTTAATATATGAACCGTAAATGAAAACTTAAAAGGGGAAAATATTTTAGGGATCGGAATCTGAGTCACTTCCCAAAGCTTAAAGAAAGAATTTGGTTTAATGGATCAGTCCAAGTTCCATAAGACTAATACATGTACTTGTGTCAGAACTAAGAACTAGAACTTGCAAGGGTCTGAATAATAGTTTTATGCCATGGATTTGAGAGATGCTCAACAAGGTTATCAATTGGTCCAACATGAGTCACTGAAGCTTGTACAAAGATACCAAGTATTGCTACCATTGCAAGTCGCCCTGTAACAAGAATATTTGCAACTATGAAAACAAGCTTTGGAGGATTATAAATTAACAGACAAAGAATGAAAAACTGAGAAAAAATATACCATTCTTGATCTCTTTAAGCTTCCATTCACGAGCACTTTTAATGTCTTTAGCTAGGCCAAGAGGATTTAGCAGAGGACCCCCGGGGTACCTATTTGTTGAAACAAGATTTTATACCTCAACTAGCTTACAATTGTAAATAACGAAGAAAAAAGAAAAACACAGCTCAAAAGTGGCACAAGTGTGTGTTTGTACGGTTATCGGAAATGGAAATACCCTGGCTCTAAGCCTCCGAGTGAAGCTTCCAATCCAAAGAAGGAACCCTCTTTAACTTGAGATCCAGGACTAACAAAATCCATATACCTTTTTGTTTCAGCATACCTGTGCTAGTGAAAGTTAATAGATCACATGTCCTGTAAGGATAACGAAAATATAGAAAGCTCAACTCATCAAACAGAAGTTGGAAGCCTGTGATTAAAATCCTACCCCATCAAGAGTAGTTGAACAACTACGAGCGTCCCTGTGTTTGCAATCTCGTATTTTACTGCACCAGCTTCAAACCAAACTGGTATGCTATTAACTCCTGCGACACGAAGTAGCTGCACAGATTGATAACAAGTTTAGGATGAAATGTCCATCGTATACATGATTTTAAATAGCGGTTGTGATACAGTTACAGCTGTCTCGCTATCCTTGATAACGAATTGCGGCCAAACATGGCCAATCCAACCTCAATCGCAGTCACATTGTGGTTTCGACAACATCAAAAAGCATTATGTTGTAGTTTAGATCATAATAGCTTTGCAGGCCTTTATTCAAAACTTTGATTATATATATGTGGCACATGCGTATTAATAGTAAAGCTTCTCTCAAGATAAAAAACGTTACTGGAATTATTAAATGCAAAAAATTATGTTAAGAGTTGTGTGACTCACATCTGTGACTAAAATTCCCAAGACCCCGAGCATTGCAAAGCGAGAATGAACCAACTCTGCTTGCACATACCACTTTAAGCTTTCAGGATCCTCTCCAAGCCCAAGTGGGTCGAATCCGAAATCTCCAGGCAGACTGAAAAGGTTACCCTTAACGTTACTATAACTTGAAAAGAGAAACTAGCACTGGCATTTTAAGTTGAATTTAGGAGTCAAAATGCAGAGAGGCGTAAGGGCTTACGTTCCATCAAGATAAGTTGGGGGATCAAGTCCCGGGAGCCATGTGGGTCGCTGTTGTGCTGCTGCACAAATTTGTTTATAACGTGGAGTGACTCCTGTTCCTGCAGCAGCAGGCCTGAGCCAGTGGTGTCCTGCTGTTGAAGGCTTACCAATGACATTGCTTTTGATTAAAGAATGTTGCTGGAAA
Organism: Medicago lupulina; assembly: GCA_958299785.1. NCBI lineage: Eukaryota > Viridiplantae > Streptophyta > Magnoliopsida > Fabales > Fabaceae > Medicago > Medicago lupulina. The sequence goes on along the minus strand of OY283144.1, from coordinate 7,439,109 downwards.
TGGAAGCTTCTTGCTATTGCTGCAAGTGCAACCATTGTTCTCTAATTATCCGCTCCTATCCCAGGACTACAAATCAATTGTTTAAAATTGCTACTCTTTCACAACCACATACGTATTATTATGTTGTTTTAGTTCAAGTAAAAAAAAAAATGAGAAATCATGGGCCCACTTATCCAATGAGATCAGATGGTTGGATAATAAACGTCCGCTTCTAAAGCTTCCACATCCCTTTTAGTTTTTGCGGACCTTTTAAAATTCAAATTCATATAGTAACTTGAAAGCAAGCACATAGAAGGCAAGGCAGTACCAACCTTCATAGCGTTAAACAAGGGAATAGTAATTCAGAAAAGTAAAACGTAATTTTTATAAAGTAGAATTCTGGACCAACAAGCATTAGCTTACAACAAAACCAAATATACTAGTACAATTTGACAACCGTAGGTAGCTGATTTGAGTTCCCCATCAACTACACCTTAAACATCCTACATAGTACATACAATGAAAAGTTTTAAAATGAAACATTTGGAAATGTTACTAATTAAGCTACAATAGCTAACAATTAGTTGATTGTTGTGCCACGAATTATCATCGCCTGTTGGACATGCTGAATGAGCTAACTTTCATTGGGGTAGCTATAACCAATGGAGCCTCAGGAGAATCAGTGACTGCAAACTTGTCGTGCATAAACCGGCTTTCAACGATGGAGTCATCCCTGAGAACTATCTTGTAGCAGTAGCAGCTCTTTAGACCCTGTTGGCTGCGGTAACAATCATGAGATCCATCTTTGACCTGTTGAAAGTTCCATATCACGCTGAACTTTCCCACTGTAGCCACTATATGTCGCTCCTGTTTCCCATTCTCTGTCACCTAAGTTACCAAGAAGTTGAAATCATTATAAAATGTATTTCCACAAGAATACAGAAGATGCAAACAAAAAACACATTTTTCAGCAGATGTGGAAACAGAACAGACACAATCAAATTGCAGGAAAAAAACACCATACCAAACTATAACATCTCTGTTTTCAGCAACAGCAAACACGACATCCGCTATAAAACCAATAAGATTACGAATTGGACTCTTAGTAAGGGATATATTTAACCAGAAGTGAAGAGTTTGTATAAGTGTAATTTTTCAAAGAAAAAAAAAACATATAGAAGAGAGTCGAAAGACCATTCAAATAAGATGTCAACAGAGAAAGTTAAATGCATGTGTTAGGTTTAGGGTGTGCCTTAAGATGACTTCGAGTAACAGCCTAAAAGTGGTAGAAAGGGGGTGTGGGAAGCAAGGGAAGGAGGAAAAGAAAAAAAGAGAAGCAGGAAATTAGTGAGTGAAGAAATTGATGGGGGAGTCCATGCCTCTCCAAGACTCTAGGATATTTCTATTTTCTTCCTATTCTGTTGCCAAGCAGACAGCTTCTACTATTTTCTGCACAAACTTAATATTATTACCAATACAGAGCATAATTTCAAACATCATGCAATACTATTCAACATTTTCTGGCCCGGTTCTATCAATGCATGATAGCATTTTTGGCTAACAAATTCAAGAGCAATGCCTCAATTTGCAAAATGAAATTAAGAACAATACAGCAAGTTATGGAAAATAAGATGTAAAGTTATTAGGTGAAAACATAGGCTTGAATCCATCTACTGAATCGATACAAGGAAACATTGCCAATATTATCAATAGTAAATGTATTCATATACAATACAATTCAATGCTATTGATGTGGTAACATCTCATAAAGCAATTTGCAAATAACAACATATTACAAACTAATTGTTCTGACAACTGTGTAATATTACGGTAATCTGTCCTTGTATTATGCATCGCAACACAGTTAATGAAGCACATAAAGTCAGTAGCACGAAAACACATGTTACAGCATAAGATACTTTCTTTAGATAACGGGTAAGCAATTAACACACAAAAAGAAGAAAACAGTTGATAATTCACAGCAATAGACGATACCATCATTCTTAATTTACAAGACAGCAGTGGAAACAATAGTAAACAAGCAAGCAGAAATGATATACTCACCCACGAAAACTGAGCTTTCTGGAATTTGTTATTGACTCCAGCAAGATGCGAATCAAGAGGGTTGAGCTTGAGCAACCTTGGAGCAGCAATATTATTTCCCATTCTTCCAGCAAAACCATTTTTAGTTTTCCCATCTTTATCAGTAAACACGGTACAGATAACAACTAAGTAAGTATCCGTGGTTCCCACAATCCACTTTCCATCAAAAGTTACATCCACATTAGTAACAGGTGAACCAAGTCCAGGAAAAGCGGTTTTCGCCTGTCTCATAGAGTTGATAGAATACAGCCGAATCTTTCCATCCAAAGAACCAACAACAACAGAACCATCACCAGTTGTAGCAAAGCACTGAAAGTTTGTCCCCCTAGAGAACTGATGACCCTGTGCCCAATTCAACACAGGTGTACTCATATTGGAGTTAGAGTCAGCAAGATCCTGAACTATTCCATGACGGTCACGCATATCCCACCTACAAAGCCTATTATCATCCAATCCAAGAAAAGTTGAACCCGATGGATCCAATTGAGCCCCTTTACTATCATTGGTGATATCTTTCATTGTAATCTCAGTACCATCCTTACCAAATCTCCATTCAGTCACAACCTTCCCAGTCTCAATATCAAACTGGTGAAGCCCTGTTGAATGAAGTTTATTTTCACCCAATGGACTCATCAGAAGCATGCTGGTTTCAGCTTTCATGAGAAGCGTTTTCTTCGGAGTGCAATCCACCAACTTTGACGTTGACGACGAACCACCACCAAAGTTAACAAAAGCCCCTTTTCCATGAATCCCAGTTGCAAAATTCTTCACAACCTGAATCCCATTTTCACCAACCAAGAAACTGTTATCCAGAGCACCAAGCGCCAAGCTCTGAATCCCGCCATTTGCAGCTTCCTCAAATTCCTCCCTCAAATCCTGACTCGCCCTCACTGGCGTGGCCGATCCAGGACTCTTGGAGAAGCTATCATCAGCATCTTCCCACATCGACTCATCAGCAACTTCCGGTTTCGCCCACCCAAGAAAATCCTTACCGTAAACCTTAAGCTTGTTCTCATCAGTAGCTTCATACCCATGCGTATTCTCAAAAGTACAATTCTGAAACTTCACCAAAAACGCATTAAAATCCTGTTCCGAAAAGAATTTCATCGCCCAAACACCATTCGCGATAAAATCCACACGACGCTGATCAGCTAGCGTTTTCAATTGCATATCACCACCCACTTTTGACCTAATTTTTGAACCAATTTTCAAAACCCAAAAACCCTCATCAGCATCATCATCACCATCTTCTTCTTCATCTTCGTCGTCATCGCTGTTTCCACCAACACAACGAGTTTTAACAAAAGAGTAAGTAGTAAATTTCTCAGAAATTACCCATTTTGCGTTGGGGGAATTACCACCGATGTGAAGATAAAGCTTAACAGCGTTAGGGTTTTGATTTTTAACAGCGTATTTAAGCTTAAGAGCTTTGAGTTTGGCTTCAACTTCATCTACAGATGACGGAGTTTTCACCCTTTTCTCTGAATCTTCTCCTTCGTTTGCATCTTCGTAGTTTGCTTCTTCGTTTTCATTTTCTTCGAATTCTTCATCGGAACTTTCGAGTAAACCGTCCCGGCTGTGAGCGCCACCCATTTTTGGTTTTCCGGTGAGGATTTGATCGGAGATTGAAGAAGAAGAAAATGAGAGCGCCAAGTTCGAAATTTGAAATTGGAGTGTTTTTCGATTTAGATTTGATTAGGGTTTGTTTATGAATAGGATTCAGATGTAGCCGTTTGTGATGTGGACCCCATTGTCGGCGTAGAGGCACGTGGATGATGTTAGTTTATTGGAATTTTATTGGACGGTGAACTTAGTTAAATGCCACATGGATTATAAATTAGTGAAATGCTTACTCCACTCTTGACATTTATTAATTAAAGGAAAATGATTGGAAGACACACTTGCCTTATACACCCTTTTGTACCATTGGGCATTATAGTAATTTCACATACTTTATTATTATTTTCTTCCACTCTCTCACGTGAAACCTCTCTAAATCCCTCTCTGTCTGTGTTTGCCCCTTTCCTTCCTACCACCGGTGAGACCGTGAACGGCGACAGCGACGAAGACACGACAAATTGCGGAGGGAGGCGACGGAATGGTGGCGAGGAAGATGGTGGAGAAGAGAAGGAAAGTTCCCTTCTCTCTCTACCCTCTCTCACAGAGCGCTCTCTCTCGACCCTCTCCCTACACCCTCTATATCTCTCCTGAGCTCTTACCACCGGCGTCGGATAACGGATCTGAGCGGAGGTGAGTATGGAAAGCTGGTGGTGGTGAGGACGTACAGATGGCAGTGATGGGAGGTCGGTGGAACAGTGGCGAGGAAGATGGTGGAGAGAACAGCGGTTCTGAGGGCGGCGGCGATAGTGGTGAGTTCTGATGGTGGTGGTGACGATTACGGCATATGAAAACGCAACAGAAAGAGAGAGGATGAGAGGGAATGTTAAGTGAGACCGGCGGCGTGAGGCGGAGGGTGGGTGGCAACTGGAGTGGTCCGGTGGTGGGGAGAGAGCAATCAGGGAGAAGAGAGCTGAGAGAGAAAGGGACATCCAATTTTATTTTATTTTTTAAATTGGCAATGTTTGGATTATTTTATGTTTTCTTTTTACATGTGGCAGGTGGTACAAGAGTGGTAGCCACGTAAGGATGTCTTTGTATCACTGCTCTTAATTAAAATGTTAATTGATCTTAATTTAGTTAAATTTAATCCATCTCTTTAAAATAGTTAGTATGCATTCAAATTATATTATCAAAAAAATAAAAATAGTTGTATATTTTTTTTGTTTTAACTATGTTATTCATAAGAAATCAATTTAATAATCCGTAGTTTGAAAAGGAAGTAGTTTTATTTTTTGAAGGAGAAAGAGAAGTAGTTATCATTTAAATTCAATTTTTCTTGAATGATCCAGCTTTATAAAAACTCTTTTAACTATTTTAATCTAACCTCATTATTAAGATAAGTTTGTGTTAAAAATACATTGATAGTATTTTTTTTTAGGAGGAGAATATTTAATTTTATTCTGGTTACATAGGTGAAGAATAATGAAAATGAAAAAACAATTTATAAAAATAACAATATTAAATATAATTTCTAGAAACCTTTTTTTTTCTAAACGAACAAGGTATATTTAAAACTTAAAAATGTGAATATTCTTTGCGAATATTCCTTTGTTATAATTGAGGAAAAATATTAAATTAATTTCTTTTTTTGTGGTTTGTTTTTATTTTTTTATGCGTAGTGCAATGGTTTGTTTTTTTTTTAAAAGTACCAATTGAATTTAGTACTTTAAGCACCAACTATTTACATTAGCTTCTATGGTCGGGCCGATTTAACGGTCGCAATTGAAGCAAACATAAAGATTAAGATCATGTTATACCAAGTGGTATTTTAGGAAAATCATTTAAAGAATTTATTAAAAAAATATTATCTTGAAAATATAAGTTAAGCATATAATGAAAATATCTATACACAATTTTCTATTTAAAATAATATATTTTGGTCGTTTAAACTATATCCTACAAACGCATGTTAGCGTCTAAGACATTAGAGAAAGAGGTAAAAATAAAATAGTGGCCATTCAGCACATTAAGATTAATTTGATGATCAATGATCTTTGACTAAAAGCATGCTACAATGAAATTCAATGATCATGTTGAGAAATGGAACTTGGTTCCACTTCATGATTGTATATATACAATACAACTTATTAATAAAACTCACATATTATGATTTCATTTGGATCAAGACTAAATATAGGGTTGAATAAATTTTTCGTGTATAAATGTGTAATTTTGATTTCAGTCCCTAAATTAAAAGAGAGATGTTTCTGTCCTCCCAAAATATTGTTTTTTTTTTTTGTCTCTAATGAAAACATAATTTTAACATGGTTTTGACACTTCATGAATATAATATGGACATACATATAAGTTGAACATAATTTAGACACATCTCAAACATAAAAATGTCATAAATTTGATATTGACATGAACATAAATAGAACAATTAAGGACAAAGAATAAAACAAAACAAAAAATTGGAACGACGGAAACACCAAAATTCACTATATTTTTATGGATGGAAAAATTATTTAATCTATAAACATATGTTTTATTTATTAGACAAATATATCTAGAGGTCTTTAAGTTTAACATATTTATCCGATAGTTTTTTTAATTTTAAATTGGTCATTTAAGTCATACAATATTTCTCATTGCATCCTTTTCTATCCGATAAAGATTTTACCTTTGGTTTCGAGGATTATGATGAGATGAAGATTCCATGAAGGGAAGAAAATATAACCTTCATATATTATGAATTAATTATATATGTGTAGCATTTGAGTAGGATTAACTATTCATTGGAAGGCTTTTCTCAAAAAAAAACTATTCATTGGAAGACTACGCTTGACTAATTTCTCCTCTTGATTTCTAGCCATCATAAATCTCCTATTCTGGTAACGATTGAAGATTAGTGTTGAATAAAAGATAAATTTCTCTTTCGTTTAACAAACCTTGCAACAATCCTATCGTGCAACTACTACGGATATCCAATATCAGTAGACCTCACTATATTGCTACGTAATTTCCATTCGAAGAAGTGAGCAGCTTTTTAAAACATTACCAGCTTACTTTAACCATTGCACCAGCTGATGTGGGACTTAGACAAACAACATATGCACACACAGATAACCTTTTTGTTTCTTGTACAAATAATAGATTGTCGTCACAATTCTTCCAATTCACAAATATGTTTAACCTTTTTCTTCTTCCTTTCATACATTTCAAATCATTTAAATTATCATTGCTTAAAGCATATCAAAAAGATTATTTTAGTATAGGTTTCATGGATCATATATAGAACTTTAAACCCAGCCACAAGCCTTGCCTTCTCATTTTGTGGTTGCTTCAATGCCATATATTTAATGGAAATTATCATGCCAATGAGAGCACTAATTGTAATTACTAACCAATAAACCGGTTAAATGAAGTGAATCCACCTAATTTCTATTAGTATTATGTTTGGAAGCCTTTTTAATGAAACAAATTTGTGTCCTTTTCAAACTGAAGCCATGGCCCATGGTGCAGGAGAATACATGGCCTATCACATTTCTTCAAGTTCCGTTAATTCACCCAGTTTTGACTTCACTGATGTTCTCATTCTCATTTCTATTGGTCCAAGTGAAATTGTTTGTTTACTCATAGTAGCCAAGGTCGAATGGATTGCAATCCTGAATACTTACTTAAAACAGACTTAACCAATATACTCAATATTAATTGTATGTATGAGTATGACCACATAATGTTATTAGTCCAAGTGAAAAAGCATTATTCTACTTGATCCACATATGTTATTTTGCAAGATTTTATTTCTGAAGTGATTTTATTAGTCTATCTGCGTTTGAGAAATTTTGTCCTTCCTTTGATTTTTATCATCAAAATAAAGTACATGTGTCAAAGGTTAATCTAGCTAGTAAGAAGTTGATTCATATTTCATAATAAGTTCATGGATTCTATTTATCTTGCCGACGTGAGAATCACGTAGATAAAATTTGTAAAGACTTCTGACTCGGTAAACTTTAAACTTTATTTTACTTTGCGAACATCTACGAATTAACTCTAAGATTAGGAAGCTCTTATGTTTAAAGGTTGAGTTAAGTATGTGGAAAAAAAACATTGTGTATATAATTGTTAGAGTGTTTTATAATAAGAGTCGGAATGAGTGTCCATTTAGTATGTGTGTGTGTTTTATTTGCAAATATAATTCTCACATTTCATCTCTCAAAATAATCCTCAATTTACTTACATTTATTTCCTTATTTTTTGAAGTAATTTTGTCAAACTTACACTACGTACTAGTACCTTGTTTCTTTCAAGGAACTCTACGATTCCATGAAGAGAAGATAATAAAACATTCATATATTATGAAATAATTCTACATGTGTAACTTTTGAGTAGGATTAACAATTTGCTTCAAAGACCACGCTTGCCTAGTTTCTCTTCATCGTTTCCTGCCATCTTATTTTTATTCGTACAGTTCAACCTAGACAACATTTGCCAACTCTTAAAATTCGTTCTAGGTGATGCTTATTTGCATGATCCAAATCTGCTATTCTGATTATGGATAGACACATCAAATATAACCCGGTGGTAATGCATTATGAAGTCAATATAGACACGAATGCTGCCAAGTGCTTGTATTCAAATAGACTTCACTTGGGCTTAAGTTGTTATTAGAGTCATCAACAGAAATCACATCAATAACACTAACACCTGAACATCCATCTCCTCCACTATCTTTCATCATTTCCCTCACCCTTGCTACATCATCCCATCTCCCAACAATGGCATAAAGATTTGACATTAATACATAAAATCCACCATTTTTGTGATTTAATAAAAACAATTTTTTTGCCAAGCATTCCCCAAGCTTCACCTCTCGTTGGATGCAACAAGCATGTAACAAAGCTCCCCAGACAGCGGAATCGGGCTGAATCTCCATTTTGTTTATAAATTCAATTGCTTCCTTGAACAAGCCTTCCTTACCTAATAGAGCAACTATGCATGCATAATGTTCCAGACTCGGCATCAAACCATACTCTTTAGTCATGATATTGAAATATTCCAGTCCTAAATAGACTAGTCCCCCGTGCGTGCATGCTGCCAAAACTCCCAAGAAGGTGATTTTATCCGGTTTTAACCCTTGGTCTTGCAGTTTAGAATAACAACTGAAAGCTTTATGCTCAAGTCCATATAAACTATAGCCTGATATGATGGCATTCCATGTTGCCAAACATGGATCCTTGATGTTATAAAATACCTTTTCAGCATAATCTAGTCTTCCACACTTGCTATACATGTCTATTAGAGCAGTTCCTATAAAATCTTCTACTCTGACATTGTTCCTCAGAATGTAACTATGCAGCGTCTCTCCAATCCGCAGGTTACCAAGCTGGCAACACCCAGATAGTAGACTAGCGATAGTAACTGCATCTGGTTTTTGCCCACACATGCTCATTTCGGAGAATAACTGCATGGCATCACTTGACTTTCCAGCCTGCACACAGCCAGATATCATAGAATTCCATGTGATCAGTGGTTTTTCTCTCATATCATAAAACAGAGATAAAGCGGCTTCTATCTCGTCAAATCTAGAATACAAACTTATTAGCCCATTTGCAACCAAACAATCATTAGACAGCCCACTCTTCACACCATAACCGTGGAAAGTGCATCCAATAGCAAAATGTGAAGGATTAGTAATTCCATGAAGTACACCAATCAAAGCAACTGCATCTGGTTTTATATCTAACTGAATAGTTTGGATAAAACACTCAACCGCAGACTCTATATCACCTTTTTCAGAATAGCTAGAGATTATCGCTGTTAACGTAATCAAGTCTTTTGTGGGATAATATTTGTAAAGCTGTTTCGCCATATATGTGAACCCTTGCTTTGCATATAGACAAACCAACGAAGTAACAACAGAAGCATCATTTGTAAAGCCACATTTGGCAACATAACAATGAACAATATCCGGAAATAATGCATTGGCCGGTACAAGGTTCATTATCGTCACTGAACTAGGTTGGAAACCTTCCTTCAGCATCTCTTTAAAACAAATGATAGCCTTGTCAAAAAGACCATTTTGGCCATATGCACCAATCATAGTATTCCAAGAAACAACACTCTTATCATCCATTTCATCAAACAAGAGTTTCGAAGCTTCCAAATCATCACATTTAGCATACATTGACATAAGAGCATTATTCAAATGAGAATCCAAACCAAGACCAGATTTAATTCCAAACCCATGAATGGATCTACCTTGAAAAACAAGCTCAAAACAACCACAAGAAGGTAACAAACTAACAATAGTAGTTTGATTAGGCTTAAAATTCTCTCTTAACATGTCTACAAAGAGTTGAATAGCATGAAAAATATACCCATTTTGTGAATAACCACAAATCAATACATTCCATGAAACAACGTCTCTGTAAGACATTTGATCAAACATGTTGCGTGCATGAGAAGTAAAACCAAGTTTCATGTACAAATCAATAAGAGAAGTATTCACATGAATAAATTGGTTAACGCCGCGTTTGAGAGATTGGGTTTGAATCTGACGTGCTTGTAACGCAGCGGCTGATGAACCATGAGTGAAAGAAAGTGATGAAAGACAAGCTTTGATGAGTAATGAAAAAGTGAATTCATTTGGGTTCACGTTAGCTTGTAAAATTTGGCGAAATATAACAAGTGCAGGGCTCGTCGCATTTTGGAAGAGAGAGTGAAACAGAGAAAGATTGGGTCTGCTTCTGAGGCAGGGAATCGTAGTGGAGGCAAACTTCATTTCATAACTACATCATAACTTTTGCTTAAGGGTGATATAATCTTTTGAAATTTTGATTATATCAAGTGCCAAACCACAAATACAACATAAACATATTAGGCAACATATTACTACCTCTCAAACTAACAAATAAAAAAAATCGTCTCTTTTGATAATTGAAAAATGTCAAAAAAAACATGTTGTTAAGGCTAAAATGATTTGGGAGTCACGTCATATTATTTTTTTTTTTTGAAGGAACGTCATATTATAATTTATAATTTATTTATTTTAAAATGAATTAAATCTAATATTATATTTTCTTAATTAAAAAACATTATTGAAAAATAAATTAGAGACATTTGGGTTTCTTGGTTCAAAATTTAATAGAGTGATCAAAACTACATTTAAGTCGGTTTATTGTCTCAAGTTTTATTTAGCGTGTTTTGGTGTTTTCTTCGACGGACTGAGGATTGATCGGTGGTGGAAGCTAAATTGGTTTGGAATTTCGGCTAAGTTGTGGTGATGAGGTGAGATGTTGTTTGTGGTGATGAGAAGACGAGGCGTTGTTGTTTGGGTTTTTAGCTGGTGTCTTGGTTTTTTGGAGTGGATTTGGTGTAAGTAGCATACAATAGGCGTTTGGATTTAATTTTTGTGGCCATTCACGATGGAGTGTGGGGCTTGACTCAACATTTTTGGTTTATGTTTAGTTTGGAGGGGTTTAACTTGGTTTTGGAGGTTTGTTTTTTATTGGTGTTTAATAATTTTCTTATGTAATGAATCACCACTTTCAGGAACTAATTTAATAATTCATGTGTTGTGAGCACGCTCCTCTTGATCTTGTAGCTGTGTTTTTCAATTGTTGTAATTGTCGTGAGAAGCGACATAATGCAATATTTCTCCTTTGGTGGGTATACATACTTATATCCAATGAAGAGTGGTTTCACAATGTCGAGTTTCTTGATTCGTTTGGATCGACTATTAGTTGGATTCTTTGATACTCGGTTCTTATTTCTATTTCTAGTTGACCGTTAGTTACGCTACAATGCTACAACTTTTCTAGTCCACTAGTGTGTGATTTAGTTGAACCTTCTCCCTATAATCCACCATCTCTTTTTGAATTTTGAAAGAAGTAATAACTCTTCCCTTTAAAAATTAGGAAATAATAATTCTTGTGAAGAAAAAAAAAACAGACATTTCAAAACATTAAGCTAATTAGCAGCTTGCATAACATCACCACTGAATGGTGAAATATAAAAAATAAATTCCACCTTCCACCTTATTTATTTCTTTATATTTTACCATTCCAAACAGTCATATTGTGCTTACCACATGTATGAATCGTTGGAACGAAAAGAAGAAGTCCGATTTTTATAACATTACCAGTTTACTTTAACTGTTGCACCTGCCATGTGAAGTGACAAATATCAAGCCAATTAGAGCACAGTTTGTAATTAGTCTAACATGAACAGAGATACTTGAGAAGATTATCTTCAATATTGTCATACCCCAATTTTTTACCTAAGACTCCACGGACACGTGTCATCTGACGCTGAATAATCGCTGCTGACTTTTCAAACAAAATTTCGGCAGAGAGGTACCTCTTTTTTTTTTTTTTTTGAGTCGGGCCCTCCTCACACTTTATCTCTATTTTTTAATTTTAATTCCAATTTCCATCTTTTATTTAATTCCTCAATTTTTATTTTTATTTTAATTCTAAATTTTAATTAGTCTTCTTAATTTTATTTGTTAACTTAGTCACTTTCATTATTCTTATTTTTTTTTATTATTAATTGTCCAAAAATCCAAAAAAATAGTCCAGATACATTCCAATCCAAACAGCTATCATCAGAGCCTTATCCGCACAGTTCTTGGCACAAGTTTCGCTTCTCTTTTAACAAACCCTAACACCAAACCCTAAGGCTATAAAAACAACCCTGCATTCACAACCAAAGGGAGGCCGAAAATTAGACCAGGAAACCCTAGCCACCGCAAAATATTTATTTTCAAAACCTTAGACTGCTGTGTTTTTTTTTTTGTGTCTGCAAACTACTTTCAATGTGGTTCACAGTTTCAATTGTCGCTCTATTCTTTGCACTCACGCTGCCTTTGTTATTGCATTCACGCTGCCATTGTTATTGCTCATTCACCTTGCTATTACTCATTCACGTTTCTAATCTCAATTGTTTTTTCATTTAATTCACGTTAGCATACAACCTTGAGAACTTTTTTTTTTTACAATTTCTTAATCAATTCCAATTCTTGCTAGTTTTCGTTGCAGTGTTATTTTCATTCCTTTATTTTTATATATTGCTGCCTCATCTTGCTCTGAATTCCAATTTTGAATCAATGGCGTGGCAACTGGTGCATGAGTCCGTATGAATTTATTTCCATAGTTTCATTCACTGTCCTTTCTTATTATTGTTGATTTTCAATTCTGCCAATTTGTTTTGTCCCGTACTCATACATTTAATCAGACCATGTTGTGTGTGGCTCTTTTGTCTCTATCCCAATCTCTTTAAATTGCTAGTTTAATTTGCCTTACTTAAAGTTCATGTTGTTGCTTCTGTTAGGTGTTGTTGCTACCAATTCAATCAACTTTGATTGAATTGCTTTGGTACGGTGTACTACTTCTTTTATTTTGCAGATTGTTTCTTTGATGTCGATTTAAAGGATGGGTTTTATACTTAATTAAGGTGGCCAGATTTGTACAGGAACGAGAAGAAGAAAGAAAGAAGGATGGGATTTACACCCTCGGTTCCTTTATTCCTATTTCTCATCCTTTTTAGCATTTTATTTTCTCATGGTTAGTCTTATTATTATGCACTTGTTTAATTCATTCATGCATATTTATCTTTTTTTTCATTTATTTTGTTGCAAGGAATTAGAATGTAAATTAGGCTTCATGTAAATTATTTTCCTGTTATTTAATTTCCGCAGACCGTAGAATGTATTAATAGGATTTTATGTAATAGTTTAGGTATATGTGTGTGTGGGTGTGTGCATGCCTTATTCTTATGCTCTTAGCTTAGGTTAAGGATCCTCGTGGTGGTCCAACGCCACCATGAGCTACTCCGCGCTTTTATTCTTTTCCGCTCCGTTAGTTTTAATCTTTCAAAAAACCAAACAAAATCACAAAAACATTTTTTCTCAATAAACCTTGGCTTAACCAAGTGATCCTTTTCCATTTTATTTCTTTAATCAAACATTAAATCAATCTAATTCTATTTTGAGTCATTTTCTTTTAACATAAAAAACACAAACAAATAATCATTTGCCACTTGGCTTTTTCTTTTAAAACCTTTTTTCAAAAACTAATAAAAAACACAAAACCAATCAAACGAAATTTTTACCCCGAACTACGAGGTTCTGATCCCTCACGGGTACGTAGGCAAAGGACTCAGTCCTTCCGAATCAATAAAATGTAGATAATTAGGTCTTTCTTTCTTTAATTCCTTTTTTTCAAAACAAGCAAGTTTATAGCACATAAATTAAATAAAGTCGAAAGGTTCTCGTAGAGTACTACGAATATTTAGGGTGCTAATACCTTCCCTAAATATAACCAACCCCCCGGACCCCACCTTTAAATAAATTTTTTCAATCAAAGTCGTAAAATAATTTAGTGAGTCAAAAGCTAATCAAATAGCCTTGATCTCCGAAAAATGGCGCGACAGAAATGGCGACTTCACTGGGGACTAATTCGAGGGTTAAGCCTAACTCGACTTTATTTTAATTCTTGCGCTATAATTTGCTTAAACAAAAACAAAAAAATAAAAGATGGAAATATTTGTATATATGTTCTCCTTCTTCTTTCTCCTTTCTTGAACGTGAGTGGTGAGATAAGTCCTAACCCGGGCTTGAGAGGAAATTAAGATAGGAGTGGTAGAATCATAGTGACATTCCGAGAGTATTCTCGTGTTTTGGAACATGTGATATAACCACACTTAGCGGAGGATCTTGAAGTGGTATATGTCGGCGTGTGTTGTCACGTTCAGGCTTTGCTACTTTTAAGCATCCATCAAAGCTAAGGACCTTTAGTTACCCTTAACCCATCTTGGCCTTTTAGGACGTAGTGCAATGGCTAACCAGGTGTTGTCTTGGTACTAGTCGATACGCGATACTACACTCAAACGAGACCTTCCTACAGACATTGTTGGACCGGGTGTTGTCCCGTCATCCAATAAAATTCAAAGGGGGTTGGACTTTGGGAACTATGTAGAACCCGTGATACAGGTACAAATGAAACCATAGTCCCTACCCTACGGCGTACTATCCCTCAACTCCAACATTATGGACTAAACCTCACCATGTTTTCACCGTCTGTGTAGCATAAATCATGCATACATGCATTCATTCATAAAAACTTTTTTTTTTCATCAAATATCGAAGGATTTAGAAAAGTTTTTGCAAACATCACGGACGAATGGACCTTGTAAGAAAGAACACCAAGAAATACCACTTCAAAAATCTTAACTAAGCATTAGCTTCTGTTAAGAACTTTTTCCTTGGTTTCGTTCTTACCTTTGAAAAGGAACCGGTTGTGATATCTTCACAATTTTCAAATAAAAACATGTTCCTCTGCTATGTTTACGATTCACTTTGATAAACCCTTCAAAAAATGTGTCTATTTTTTGCATAAACATATCATGCATCATCTTGCATTCCATAGTTTCAAATCCGAATCTCACAAATTTTCTTTTCAACAAAAGGTCAACCCGTTTCAAAAGTGGTCCGATTATCCTCTTCCAAAGTCAACTCGCACCTACAACACTCGTGCAAACAATAAGAGAGAACCTATCGGTTTGAACAAGGGATCCAGGAGCAATCACGGAGAGATAACAACGCTCCAGGCCGAGTTAGAGAGACTGAGTATCCTGGTGGTTCCACTGGTAGCTTCACAGGATCAGCTGCAGTTCCAACAAAGGCCCGAACGCCAAACATCAACAGCAGCCTCGACAACGGGCTCCAAAGATGCAGTTTGACCCAATCCCAATGACATATGCGGAGCTATTCCCCATCCTGCTCCAGAAGAACCTTGTCCAGACTAGAGCACCCCCTCAGGTGCCTAACGAGTTGCCGGTTTGGTATCAACCTGACCTCTCATGTGCCTTCCACCAAGGAGCACCCAGCCATGACGTCGAGCACTGTCGCTCTTTGAAGATTGAAGTCCAAAAGCTGATTGAAGCCAATATCCTTCTTTTCGAAGGTTGAATTCGGACGTGCAATTTAATCCACTGCCGGTTTTTATTATCTAGTATTGTGACACATGGAGTGGATAGCCATAACTGGGTCGCTTTCGATGTTCTTTCTACTACTCAGTTGTTCAAATAATGTTTGTTTGTTTGTTTTCTACTTTTCAAAAATCCTTTCGTCCCGCCCGAGACGAAAGTGAACTTATGTAGGGTTTTTTTTTTTGCTTCAAGTATTTTCCATCATTAATAAAAGGTCGTTTCTATCCCGGCTATCTCTTTTTGTGCTTATTCTGGAAAAATGGTAATACAAAAAACCAAAAATTCTTTAATCACTCTGAAATAACTGCATAATCATAACTTATATTTACTTGTCAAAATCAAAAATCAAATCATGCATTAATAAACCCGTTCAACACTTTAACCATGTCCTCTCTCCCAACTTTGAGTTCCCTGTGTCCGAAGAAGAGGAAGATGAAAAGTTCTCAATGGGGTTTTTCTCGCCTACTGGGGCACCTTAACCGTCAAAGTCAAAAACAAAAATATCAAGAAGAGTGTCCAGAAAGGGGCATTCACTTACAAAAACTAGCACAAGATGCTGCCATCATACTTCAAGTGCACACTTCAACCGGGGCAACCCCCCTCCTTCCCTCAGCATACAACATGGAGGTTGTCGTGGTCCCTGTCGATGGGGGTTCTGCTGAAATCCAAGCTTGACCGAATTTAAATGCATGATGACCTTGTACAACTACATCAAAAGAGGTTGAAACAAATTCCCAACAAGAAGGATCGTCCCTGTGGATTTCAAGAGACCTTATGCTGAAAAAGACATTGTCTTTCCAAACAGACTCCAGGGGCAAGTGGATGCCTAATTATGAGGACCCATGTGCAATAACCCATGCGACCGCAAATGTTGACAAATCCGCGTGCCGATGCAGTCAAGAAATACTTTGTCAAAAATCAATCAAATCAAAAAATCAAAAAGCTCGATAAGTCGCAAACCTGAAAAGGCGACTTAGGCAAAAATGAGCGTCTCGGTGGACTGAAAACCCGAAAGGGCGGTCCAGGCAAAATTAGGGACATGAACAAAAATAATTATCCTGATAGATTGAAAAACCCACAAGGGCGATCTATGCAAAAGTTAAGGATCAAGACAAAGTAACTGTATTCGGTCAGACACAGTCAACTTGGGGCATCCAGTCATCAGTAGACCTCCGATTCGAAGCATCTGCAAATGAAAGACCCAAAACAGGGGCAATTCAAAGTTGTTAGGGAGAATAGTGGTTACAGTGTTCAATGTACCCTTCCCATATATTTACCATTTTCCAAATCTTTTTTTAAAGTCTGTGGAGCCGCGCCATTGACGTGTCACCACTCAATTAATCAAATTTGAGCCTGTGCCCATTTATTTGGAACTCTCACTTATTCTATTTGCAAAATTTCTTCAGTTTTTGATGGCAATACTTGAAACAAATTCTTTCAAAAAATACAAAACTTTTTTTTCATCTTTGAAAAGTGTGAACAATAAACGCACTCTATTTGAACTCGTGAGTAGGTGAAACGTGCATCATCATCCGCCTCGAGAACGGTTATATTCTAGAAGAGAAACATGGCTAAGTGTTATGGAGAAGGCCTCCGTTTCAAGCAAAATGCAGTCACAATCCAAAGATACAAAAAATAAAACAAAAAAGAGCTCGCTAAGCTGAAAACCTGAAAAGGTGGCTTAGGCAAAAATGAGCGTCCCGGTGGACTGAAAACCCGAAAGGGCGGTCCAGGCAAAAATTAGGGACACAAAAAAGGAATATACTCCCGGTGGACTGAAAACTCGAAAGGGCGGTCCAGGCAAAAGTTAGGGATTTTCACAAATAAAAACAGAGAATGATTGCTAAAGCATGCCGAGGGAAGAACACTTTGCTCCCATTTACAAATGGCAACTTCTCTCAGACCTTCAATCGACAATGAGCTGGCTTCCCAAAGGGCATCGGCTGCCACCGTGTGTCAGGTTTCATACTGCCAATGGCCCAATTTATTCACAATAATATCAACTCCAAGGAAGTTTTCCGAGTGTTTGTACTGCGCTGTCAGTCCGCCTCCAATCTTACATGTCCTGTCTGGTTTCGTCGAGTCACCTGTCATATGCAGTTTACATGGTCGTTCATACATGCATGCATTCATGCATCCAAACATCAATACTTTCATACATTCACACATTCAAGCGTGCACAACGCGCATATACACACAATATCAATTCACACATGATTGCATCAGTCGCCCAAAGTCTGGTCTGGTCATATCTCATCAAATCAGTCATCAATCGTTCCAAGTGGCAAGTCCTACATAACGGACAGCTTGAGGTTTACTTTTCGTCTTTCTTCCAAGCGGCAAGTCCTACATAACGGACAGCTTGAGGTTTATTTGTCTTTCTTCCAAGTGGCAAGTCCTACATAACGGACAGCTTGAGATTTATTTTGTCTTTCTTCCAAGTGGCAAGTCCTACATAACGGACAGCTTGAGGTTTATTTGTCTTTCTTCCAAGCAGCAAGTCCTACATAACGGACAGCTTGATGTTTATTTTCGTCTTTCTTCCAAGTGGCAAGTCCTACATAACGGACAGCTTGAGGTTTATTTTTCTGTCTTCCAAGTGGCATAGTCCTACATAACGGACAGCTTGAGGTTTATTTTTTGTCTTTCTTCCAAGTGGCAAGTCCTACATAATGGACAGCTTGAGATTTATTTTCGTCTTTCATCCAAGTGGCAAGTCCTACATAACGGATAGCTTGATGTTTCTTTTTTGTCTTTCTTCCAAGTGGTAAGTCCTACATAATGGACAGCTTGAGATTTATTTTCGTCTTTCTTCCAAGTGGCAAGTCCTATATAACGGACAGCTTGAGATTTATTTTTGCCTTCCTTCCAAGTGGCAAGTCCTATATAACGGACAGCTTGAGATTTATTTTTCTGTCTTCCAAGTGGCAAGTCCTACATAACGGACAGCTTGAGGTTTATTTTTCTGTCTTCCAAGTGGCAAGTCCTACATAACGGACAGCTTGAGATTTATTTTTCTGTCTTCCAAGTGGCAAGTCCTACATAACGGACAGCTTGAGGTTTATTTTTCTGTCTTCCAAGTGGCAAGTCCTACATAACGGACAGCTTGAGGTTTATTTTTTCTGTCTTCCAAGTGGCAAGTCCTACATAACGGACAGCTTGAGGTTTATCTTTCGTCTTTCTTCCAAGCGGCAAGTCCTACATAACGGACAGCTTGAGGTTTATTTTTCGTCGTTCTTACAATGATACATCACCATTTTCCCCAGTGAAACTACACTGTCCCCAAGCGGAGTCGGATCCCTTTCTCAACAAATTCAGGTATCCCGTCATGGTTTCTCGTCCTAGTCAAAGTGTCTTCGTCGTCCTGCATTCATAATTGCATCACAAACATTCATAGCATCTTAGGTCAAAAATGGTGTACTTTGTATTTAAGTCCCTTCGACCAGTCGAACCAAAGATTTCATCTTCAAATCTCCGGACGAAGAAACTTAAATAAGGGCATCTGTCATACCCCAATTTTTTACCTAAGACTCCACGGACACGTGTCATCTGACGCTGAATAATCGCTGACTTTTCAAACAAAATTTCGGCAGAGAGGTACCTCTTTTTTTTTTTTTTGAGTCGGGCCCTCCTCACACTTTATCTCTATTTTTAATTTTAATTCCAATTTCCATCTTTTATTTAATTCCTCAATTTTTATTTTTATTTTAATTCTAAATTTTAATTAGTCTTCTTAATTTTATTTGTTAACTTAGTCACTTTCATTATTCTTATTTTTTTTTATTATTAATTGTCCAAAAATCCAAAAAAATAGTCCAGATACATTCCAATCCAAACAGCTATCATCAGAGCCTTATCCGCACAGTTCTTGGCACAAGTTTCGCTTCTCTTTTAACAAACCCTAACACCAAACCCTAAGGCTATAAAAACAACCCTGCATTCACAACCAAAGGGAGGCCGAAAATTAGACCAGGAAACCCTAGCCACCGCAAAATATTTATTTTCAAAACCTTAGACTGCTGTGTTTTTTTTTTTTGTGTCTGCAAACTACTTTCAATGTGGTTCACAGTTTCAATTGTCGCTCTATTCTTTGCACTCACGCTGCCTTTGTTATTGCATTCACGCTGCCATTGTTATTGCTCATTCACCTTGCTATTACTCATTCACGTTTCTAATCTCAATTGTTTTTTCATTTAATTCACGTTAGCATACAACCTTGAGAACTTTTTTTTTTTACAATTTCTTAATCAATTCCAATTCTTGCTAGTTTTCGTTGCAGTGTTATTTTCATTCCTTTATTTTTATATATTGCTGCCTCATCTTGCTCTGAATTCCAATTTTGAATCAATGGCGTGGCAACTGGTGCATGAGTCCGTATGAATTTATTTCCATAGTTTCATTCACTGTCCTTTCTTATTATTGTTGATTTTCAATTCTGCCAATTTGTTTTGTCCCGTACTCATACATTTAATCAGACCATGTTGTGTGTGGCTCTTTTGTCTCTATCCCAATCTCTTTAAATTGCTAGTTTAATTTGCCTTACTTAAAGTTCATGTTGTTGCTTCTGTTAGGTGTTGTTGCTACCAATTCAATCAACTTTGATTGAATTGCTTTGGTACGGTGTACTACTTCTTTTATTTTGCAGATTGTTTCTTTGATGTCGATTTAAAGGATGGGTTTTATACTTAATTAAGGTGGCCAGATTTGTACAGGAACGAGAAGAAGAAAGAAAGAAGGATGGGATTTACACCCTCGGTTCCTTTATTCCTATTTCTCATCCTTTTTAGCATTTTATTTTCTCATGGTTAGTCTTATTATTATGCACTTGTTTAATTCATTCATGCATATTTATCTTTTTTTTCATTTATTTTGTTGCAAGGAATTAGAATGTAAATTAGGCTTCATGTAAATTATTTTCCTGTTATTTAATTTCCGCAGACCGTAGAATGTATTAATAGGATTTTATGTAATAGTTTAGGTATATGTGTGTGTGGGTGTGTGCATGCCTTATTCTTATGCTCTTAGCTTAGGTTAAGGATCCTCGTGGTGGTCCAACGCCACCATGAGCTACTCCGCGCTTTTATTCTTTTCCGCTCCGTTAGTTTTAATCTTTCAAAAAACCAAACAAAATCACAAAAACATTTTTTCTCAATAAACCTTGGCTTAACCAAGTGATCCTTTTCCATTTTATTTCTTTAATCAAACATTAAATCAATCTAATTCTATTTTGAGTCATTTTCTTTTAACATAAAAAACACAAACAAATAATCATTTGCCACTTGGCTTTTTCTTTTAAAACCTTTTTTCAAAAACTAATAAAAAACACAAAACCAATCAAACGAAATTTTTACCCCGAACTACGAGGTTCTGATCCCTCACGGGTACGTAGGCAAAGGACTCAGTCCTTCCGAATCAATAAAATGTAGATAATTAGGTCTTTCTTTCTTTAATTCCTTTTTTTCAAAACAAGCAAGTTTATAGCACATAAATTAAATAAAGTCGAAAGGTTCTCGTAGAGTACTACGAATATTTAGGGTGCTAATACCTTCCCTAAATATAACCAACCCCCCGGACCCCATCTTTAAATAAATTTTTTCAATCAAAGTCGTAAAATAATTTAGTGAGTCAAAAGCTAATCAAATAGCCTTGATCTCCGAAAAATGACGCGACAAATATGTATGCAAAGATCCTGTTACTTATTCAACACCCTCGATTGTTCGATGCTAGCTGAGGATGCTTTTAGTCAAAAAAATTGTTATGTATTGGCTCATCATTGTATTACTAAACCATTGTTATCACATCAAGAAAGGAGTCTTCCCATTTTCTTTTCTTCTGTTGGGAAGTCCTTTTACATTTAATTAGAGATATTTGTTTTTAATTATTTAGAACATTTCCTGTTGTGTAAAGTAGGTTTTTTTTTTTTTTTGAGCAAGTGTAAAGTAGGTTGTATCTATATATTCACCCTTTTGGGAGATGAAAGCAATATACAAGAAATTGTGACTCAAACCTGATGTAGCTATCCCAACGCCCTCCAATTCATCCATTTTTGGTTGTGGCTCAACGCGTTTGCCTCTTTTCAATGCCATCAACACCTCCAGTTCTTTTAATTAATGGCATCAACATCTCCATGGTTCTTTTAATTAATTATTATTTAGTTTATTTCTTTCTAGAAGCATAATCATGGAAAACAAGTATTTCTTTCATTACGAGAAAATTAAAGTAAATCAATAGTGATGAAATTGAACTAGTAATGCAGCTATAAGGTGATGTTTAGAAGTGCGGTGATGTCTAATAATATAATTTCAATATTAAGCATCAGCAACACTTCTAAATACTCCCTTTTGGTACATGTTATTCATATATGGTAACACTCCCTTCCCCTCTTATGTTTAAATATACACTCCCCTTCCTTGAAAAGAAAAATGTATACTCCCCTCCTCTATAAGATACTTGAATTACAATCCGCTATCTTAATAATTAAATATGCACTACACTTTAATCTATTATAACTTAAAAAATTTATGATATATAATAATTTTGAACCACCATTTAAGAAAAATAAATTCATTTCTTTATAATTTAAATATCAATGATAATTAAATTTAAATATTTTGCTATTAATTTCATATTTTAGAGTATAAAACTAACTTTTAAATAACCATGTTTTATTGTATTTAGTAATTTTTCATATATTTTTATTTTATTTTAGGTTGTTTCATATTTTGTATTAGGGTTTAAAACTATATGATAATGAAATTGTGAATAAAAAATAAAGAAAAATATGTATTCAAATTTTGATTATATTAAAATATACCCGCAATACTATTTTTTTTCCAAGGTGTGTTAGATTTTTTTTTTTTTTGCTAGATTATTAGAAATAAAAAAATATTGAAGGATTAAAGTGTAGATTTTAACATAAGAGGGGAGGTGAATGTAATTCAAGCTTCTCTTAGGGGAGCGGAGTGAAATATTTTCTAATATATTTTGAATAAGAGGGGAGTGTATATTTTAACATAAGAGGGAAGTGTAATTCAAGTATCTTTGAGGAAAGGGGAGTGTAATTTATTCATATAATTAATTATCACGTACTAATGCACATGAATTATCATGTATGCTAATTTGATAGAGTACCCCGTTTTGGTACTCGTTGAGTTTTATTTTCCTGAACTTTAAACAAGCCGAACTCGGACTCTAAAAAAAGTTTGAGTCGATCTCAGAAAGGTTCGATTCGACTCGACTCATTTCCAACCCTACCTGCATTTAAAGAAGTTCTTTCGTTTTATAACCTCACAGCTTACACTAGTCTTTGTACCATTCGATGTGGGACTTGAACAGCAAACATAATAAGCACATAATAATAATGCTTCTGTTTCTCAAAGGTAGACCCATCACCTCTGAGGTTACTTGTTCATGATATAAACCTTAATTTTCCTTCCTTGTCGATCCGTTGCAATTTTCAGGGAAGCTAGAGATCTTTCCAACTTCCTTTCAATCTCTTTGGAGCTATATACGACCTCAAAGTAATGTTCTCACTCTCATTTCCATTGCTCTAGTGAAATAGTTTCCCTTGTAGCCAAGTAAATGGATTGCAATCCTGAACAATTGAACATATTTAACCAATACTCAAGAGTCAAGATCAACTACAATTAAAATAAATGTGGGTTTTTTCTTGACAAAAAAAGTGGGGGGTTCATCCATAATAAACAGTATATATATGTTCAGTAATTCAATAATAAAAAGCAACCTTATAAAAATAAATATATAATTTTGACAAGAATAAGTATATAATAATTTTTCAAAAAATAAATATCGAAGATATTATTTTAACACTCTAGTTTCTAACGGAAGACGACTCAAATAATCCAGGTTGAGCAATTAAGTAAAGTCTAATAAAAATTGTTAAAATCATAAATCAAAATCGGTTTCTTCTAAATGATCCGTCCATATCTAAAGTTTAACATTGTTGTTCACCAAGTAGATACGTCTTTTGAGAATAGGTGGACAGCAGATAGTGGCAATTTTGATTTGTTCATAATGGATAACATCATACTAGGTTAAATAAGCAGAGGTAAGTTTTGTCATTTTGACAAATATACTACTTGATGATAGTGATACAAATAATAACAATAATGAAAAAAATTCACAACAACAAAAAAATATCCACAGTACGTGGATATGGGAGAGTGCACGTGTCTTGTCCTGATTTGTAGTTTTGTTATGGTGTTCTCAACAGGTATCACAAAGCCAAAAGTGCGGTTTTGGATTCCAACCTGAACACTCTAAGGTCACCTTCTTCTTCCATTGAATCACATGTTTGGGAAATTCATTTTGGTTAGTAGTCATTGTTCATCATTTTACCCTATGATCCTTGTATTACACTGACACCTTATCCATTAGCTTATCAATAAATTATTGATTATTAACGATACAAGATATGTCACTAGTTGTCATTCAGCAGCAGAATATTCTGCATACCAAGTCATTTCTAAGTGTCAGATTAGATCTGTACTTAAACAAACAACCTCAGTCTAGAATTTCCAATCTAGTTTTCAGCTTGGTTTCTAACCATAGTCATAGAAAACTATATCTTGGTGGGACAAAAATTGTACCTATTAGTAAAATGAGGTACAATTTCTATCCCGTTGAATGTCAACAAGGCTTGCCTGATGAAGATGATGATGATGATGTCTGTCCCGTTGAATGTGTGAGAGAATTCAAGACTGATGAAGAGTTCCTCAAAATTCTAGATAAGTCTAAAGGAACTGGATCTCTTGTTGTAGTGGATTTCTTCCGAACCTCTTGTGGAAGTTGCAAGTATATTGAGCAGGGTTTTGCAAAGTTGTGCAAGAAATCTGGTAGCAATGATGTTCCTGTTATCTTTCTAAAGCATAATGTGAGTATTCTATATCTGCTGTTAACTGTTCAGTTTGTCTATGGTTACTATTAGTTACAAATTAGTTAGTGACTTATGGATTAAAAACTGTTAGTTGTGATTTGTGTTAGTTCAATAAGCTGTTTTTTATAAATAGAAAATCAGTGTATCACATTTGTATTATTATTATTATTATTTGCTTTATCATCGACTCTTAAACTAGAGATTTTCTCTGATTAATAGTCAAACCGAGCATGTTAACTTTTATCTAGACTCTTAGTTATCCCTTCCCTCTTATTGCAGGTAATTGATGAGTATGATGAAGAATCCGAGGTTGCGGAACGACTTAGAATCAGGGTATTTATTTCTCTTTTATTGATTTCAGACTAGCATGTATCTGCCATCAGTATCATCTACATGTTTCTTGTCTAATAATTTGTCTTTACAAGTTTGATGGTTAGTCCCTTCATTTGCATGATTACTCTCTTGGTATGCATTCAATTGATGCATAGTCTTGTTCTCTTAGTATGATGCATAATCTTGTTCTCTTAGTATGATGCATTCAAGTGATGCATATCTCTCAAAACTATATTACTCTATTGATGATAATTCTATCTTCTCCCGACATGCTATAAATATCTAGCTGTGCATCATTTAAACCAAAATCAACTTATTGCATAATAATAATTATCAGTACAGAACTATATTCATGCTTTATTGACAACAAACTAATGCAGGCAGTGCCTCTCTTCCACTTCTACAAAGATGGAAAACTGTTGGAAGCATTCCCAACCAGAGACAAAGAAAGGATTGTTGCTGCCATCCTCAAGTACTCATCTCTTGAAGCAGAAGATATTTTGAGCTAATTTCGAGCTCAAGGGATGGTGTCACGGCGCCCTCGGGGACTGTTGTATGTATAAATCAGTCTTTGTGCGTGACAATATATTCATTAAACAACATTTTGTATTTATACTCAGAAGAATAAAATACTTTAGTCCTGTCAGCCTAATTCACTTTGTTGGGAAGTATCCAGTGGAGAGTTTGTAAAAATAGAAAAAGAGTAATGGTACCTTTTAATGTTTGCGGATACTAGATTAGTAGTAGATGAGTCTGGCTGTGAATGTGATTCAAAACTCAAATGAGTATATGTAAAGTTTATTTCATTAATTGTTACCAACTGTCATGATTTCTGTATTTGATATGTATACTTCCATGTAGGTTCTGTTTATTTTCTTTTTCCTCAAGAAAATGATTTTGTAATAGTACAATCAACAATCCCTATTGGAACTTTTTTCAAAAGTTAGAAGGATAATTGAATCTCCAGGATCATGTTAGGGAGTTTGGAAGGGTTATTGGCCAAACGAAAGATGAAGACTTCACAACGGAGGACTCCTTTTATAAGTTTGAGAAGTGTTACAAGCAAATATCTTACATAAATTCTAATATGATATAAGTGTTTATTGAAAATGAGATTTATTAAACTATTTTCCAAATGCCTTCTCAGTATAAAATGACAACAGTGGTTTTTACTTTTTAAGCAATCATTACATTACTACATTGCGAAATGCACAACAAAGGGTTTTGTTATTGTTATATATGCTACAAGAACAACAATTTTTGTGTGGCAATTACAAGCACTAACCACCCAACTATTTTGCACATTTACGTGACAATTTTTTTTCCCTCAATAACAACTCCACTTTTATATCCTTGACCTAATAATATCAACAAAAACTGTAAAAAATAGTGTTAATTTGATGTCTTTCAAGGTTGTACACAGCATATTGTAGAATCTGTCTAAATACATTACAAAGATCAATGACGAATAGAACGAGGACTGGTTAATCATTCAGTATTGAGTAGGCAAACCATAAAACACCCACCCAATTGATGCAGAAACTGTAAATCGACCTTAACTATGTTCAAAACAAGAAACTAATTGCAGCAAAAAATGTTTTATGTCTTATGTCCATATGAGTTCTCGAGCACCCGCACTCCTGGTCCATATATCAAGCGGCAACGCTCAGTGAATGAACCAACCATCCTCGAGGCCACCTCCTTAAAGAACATTGATGCAATCTGTGGAAACCATAAAGAATAGAAGATAAATCATGAATATGAAATACAAAATATGATCACAGCCTTGGTAGTTCTAATGAAGTAAGTTACGAAGAAAACTGTATGGATATAATTTATAAATGCAGGTGCATAAGAGGAACGCTGGTAATGCTACAGAGCAATATTTGATCAGCGAAAGTAACATAGTCCTTTTTCATTAACATACACAAACACAGAAAATGAAGGACGTGCAAGGTTCAGAGTTAGAGAATAAAAAAGTGTAGGTACAGGCAGAATAAGGATTTATTCCCAATGCAAAGCATAAAGACACCAAAAAACAAGTTGAGATGAAGAGGTGAAATAGATGATAACAAAACAATACCTGTGAGTAAAGCGGTGACTGAAACTTAAAGTCCACCAAAAAATAGAGATTGCAAGTTCCTGGAACCGGGCCAGGACTAAATTCCCATATGTTTATCAGATGATCAAAGAGGGTACTCTGTGACACAGTTGTCTGTACAAAAAAAAAAAAAAACAAGACAAATCAATAGAAATGAAAAGATAATTCAGCTATCAAATTATTTTTTTATAAAAAAGGAGAAATGAAGACCAAGACAATAACTATAGGTCCATCCATGATCAACCAGTTGAGCCATGCACTGGTTTGATAGTAAAGAATCTAAAACCCATACATAATATATAACATTGAATCTTCTTTGAAAGGATCAAGGCCACATCAGCACTCTGGCAATTATAAAGATATAACGATAACAATAACATGAAGTGGAAGTGATAAACTCTGTTGTGCAAACCTCCATCTCATATGCCAATGCTCATCTAAGCACCGTATATTATGGTGGTTTGGTTATAGCAATTGTGACTAAAGGAATTAACAATCCACATTATTATTGTATTAACACCTAATCACTTCCTCGATTAATCAGTTAATTGGTTGTGATCAAGCTATGAATAGGAGATGAAAGTGTGCATCACCCATACAAAAGATTCTCACTTTCAAACTATAAAACTTTGTGCAGGCACTCCTTTGAAGATTGTTCACAATTTCCTCAGGCGCATTTGGATATGATCTTATTATAATTATATGGAATAGGTATATCATCCAAACTTGTAGTAAGTTGAGCTTGTGCAGCTTATTTATTAAATGAACAGAGTTCAAGCTCTCTACAGGTCCACATGGCTTGATTCCCTTTTAATATGTAAGAAATTGCTAATACCTAGACATAGTTTCTGTTTAACTTCATGTAGTTTAAAAATGTTGCACTTTCCTTCCTAGTTTAAAAATGTTTCTGTCCATCAAAGTGATGCTTGTAGGATAATTTTATTGTTTATGTGGAATTGTATGACAATAACATCAGTGAAGGGTCTTAAATGCATCAGTTTAAACAATAAGTGGCCAACACTGTTCAAATTTAAACTAAGAGCTCTAGAATGCAAACTTCTTTAAAAGCACGGCGTGCCCATATGTGCAATCAAGTCTAAGTTAACAAAAAGGTAAAACAGACATGTGAAGTTAGTTTTCAATGCCTATACAAGGTATCGATATTTCCAAAAAGCGAGAAATTGTTACTGAACACCATAGCTACTAGTTCCTCTATAAGATGGAAGCAAAAACATAGGTTCTTTGTGAATCAATGTCTAGCAAAAAAAAAACATTTAAATCTAAACCTTTATCAATATGGTTTGACCTATAATTTGTGTAGGTCTTCAGTTATTTGTAACTATTGGACTGCCCTTCATCAAATTTACTTTCCTTATTAGACTTTTATATATCTTCTACTCACATGCTCGAACAACTTAAGGTGAAATTTTAGTTTTAGCAACTAATCAGGAGGTGTTATCTCCTGGCTTTTATTTAAGTAAATATATTGTTATAATAGATGGGGAGGGGGCTCAACAAGCCAAGTAGGCCAGCCTTTGTTAGTTAGACTTTGATGACTGAAGTTGTTATAGTTAGCCTTTTAGCCCTCTAACTGCAGTAACAGAGCAGCACAGTTAGGATATAATAGAGGGTGGGGGCATATGTGAGCTTAGTTACTTGGTTGGTCAGTTTTGGTTGGGAGAAACAAGCCTCTTAAATACATTGAGTTAGAGAAACGGCGCATTTTTATTGGGCATTTTTGGTCGCTGACACTGCAACACATTGATAGGGCATTCTTTATATAGCAAAAGATTATTGCTTTGACTGTTTCTGGTCCATTCTGTCAGACAAACACTAAACCAACCAAAAAACGGTAGGGGAGGTCAAATACCTTTATTCGCTTTGCTTTTTCCAATTCAACATGAGATACATAACTTTCAACTAGAAATTTAAATCCAATCTCCAACTCAGCATCAAATGATCCATCTGGATTACGTTTAACTATCTCCGATCTTTGACACCACGGGACAAAATCATGATAGTAATCAACAGCCGCAACAACATCGAATAATTGCTCTGGAGTGTACCTAATGATCAATGAGTGTATTAGTGCTATTCGCTTCTACTTCTTTTTTATTTCATTTTTTGTGGAAAATGGGTATATTAGATTACAGATGCAGGAATGAAAACGATAACAAACTATAGATACGCTCAAATACATAAAGTTTTTTAACTCTTATAGGAAATCAAATTAGGAGTTTCATGACATAACTTGGCACATCAAAATATTAACAAACCAAATAAATCCCAATAACTTAAGGATTGAATTAGAATCACATGATAAAGCAGGATAGATAATGATGATGGTAAAAAAATTTAACTTTTAACCTTAAGCAGAATCACCTATTGAAACTCTAAAATATCACTAACAAAAATTCTGATTAAGATGCAGCTATCAGCAGCACAACTTCACAAAATTCCAGCTACAATGGAAAATCTTCACATAAGTCACAAATTTATGTTATTATGCAATAAAAAATAAAAAATAAAAAATAAACTAGAATCACGGTGTTACCCCAAAACGCGCTTTTCCTCATAAGTTTTGGAGAGAACACCTTCAACACCATCTCCAACTCCCATAAACTGCCTCAATTGAATAGCTTTATAGCTGTTGGTAACAAAATTTCTCGTAAAGGGGGAAACTCCAATGCGAGAGCCAAAGGGATGAATTTGATGGGTGGGTTTAAAGGCAATGGTTGAAAAGCATCGACATGCATCAAATTTTTCAATGCTTTTTGTAGACCTGATCAATTGATTGAATCCAGTTTTGTGTGTCGCTAAGGAGCGAAATGCCTTTGAGGTCGACAAAAATGGCGGCATTGTCAATAACCAGGAAAAAATTGGGGGAATTTTAACCTAATTGAATGAGAATTAGGTATTGGGATTCGAAATTGGAAGATTGTGAAACCCTAAAAATCGTAGAATTGGGGGAAGATTTGTAAAAATGAGAGGAAATGCGAAATTGTTGGGCAAGTTAAGAAGAGATTCGGTGGATTTTTAGACACGTGTGTTTTTTATTTATTTAGGCTAATTTGTTTATTGGCGTGAGTCAGCAGCAATACACGACGTGAACTGCCACGCTACGCCGTTCTTAGTTGACTACCGACCGTACACGTGTAAATATGTTCATAATCAATTAATCATAGTTCTAATTTAGTTCAATTTAAATTTTCTCTAATGATTCAATTGTTTGAATTTAATTGTAAATGAATTTTACTTTCACATTGATGTGCAATAGAAAATTGTTTGAATTTAATTGTAAATAAATTTTACTTTTATATTGATGTGCAATAAACAATCGAGTATCTTATATGAGATGACATAAGTTTCTTCTAGTTTAAGCAATGTTATGAGTTTGAATTAACTATTGGGTATCTAGAGCGGTGTTAAAACTTTTAGAGAGAGTTTACAGTTCATTTAACTCTCAGAAAACTTGAGAGATTAGTCTTTGCAATTATGTGCAAATGATACTTGATTTACACATAAAAAATATGTAGTATTTTTGTTTAAAGAATTCAAAAGCAATATATTAAAACCTCCATTTGAAGCACAAGGTGTGTCTAAAGGAGGTGCTCAGGATAAGAGGAAATTCCCACCAAAGATATCTTCTTAATAATTAGATTTCTACCCAAGATAACTTATTTAGACGATGCATCATCAATCATGAATCACGATTTGGCGTGAGCGGTTGTAGTGGCCTTGAAACAGAAAATCACTTGCTTTTGAAATGTAATCTTTTTCAACGCTATTTGACATATTGTTCATCTTTGGATTGAGTTCTTTTCGGCTGACCCTTCTTATATTTCAGACTATTTTGTCCAATTTAGTCATACATAAGAAGTTTTTAAAGTTCGACACGTCATTTATGTTTTTGAAAAGAGGAAAATTTGAATCTTTAACAATAAGGAAGACTCAAGTCATCAACTCATTCTCAATATCAAGTTACTCTCTTGGTTGAATGCAAAATATGTTTATTTTGCTTTTGATTATCATATTCTAACATAATATTTCTCTTTTAACATTGTATCTGCTAGTTCTAATAATCTATACTATATATAAAGGAAACTACTTCTTTCAGCACACTTTTGGGTTAAACTTTTCTTTCTAAAAATATCCTTAATTTTAAATACAAGTAACATATGTAACAAATAGATAAGAATAAATTTAAATATTAAAACAAATGTAACAAACACGATATGAATATATGATTATCTGTTTTTTTTCTTTATTATTTAAAAAGTATAACAAACTAGATGAATATATTTATACTTACTTTTTCATTATTCCAATCATACTCTTAAACAATTTTTTCTATAATAAAGATTATTGTATGTGTCGTTCAAAAAAGTAACAAACATTTGTATTTTTATTTTTAATCAAAACCAAAATTTCATAAAAAAATATACCGTTCATAATTTTTAAATGTTATCGCAATAAAAAGAGCGAAAAGACGGATACGAAATGCTCGTCTTTTCGCTAGTAAATATAGTGTATACCTGAATATTTTTCCTCGCAAAAAAGAACGCGAGTTATTTTTTTTTCACGTCTAAACCATCATTGAGGTCATATGACCATGGTAGTCTTTATAAGGATTATTTATAATAAGGAGGTGAACAAATATTTCTTAGAAGTTTATTAAAAAAAAAATATATTTCTTAGAAATTGATGTAGTCCTTCCACTTTAAGAACAGCACTTTAAGAATAGGTCTAAGAAAACATTACAAGATTTAAACAATATTTACTAACCCTGTACAGACAGTAGGTAAAAAAACACAAACATTCACCCCGTTCTTAATTTTTTAACTGTATTTTTTATCTTTTAACTTCATAAATCATTAAATATTATAAATTTTTTATAAAAAAAAAAAAAAAAAACAAGAATCCTCCTTGGTCAACCCAAAATATTGGGCCTATGATAATTTATTTATACAACAACAAGTAGGAATAATAATAACAATAATAATAGTTTTCATCGAAATAATAATAATAATCAATATTGTAAGTTACCCTCCTCAAAAATCACTGTAAATTAAAACATAAAAATATCAGCTCTTCTCACGTGTTTCAATTCAACATTACTCTCATGTGTTTCAAATTACCGCCCTCAAAAAACCTAACACGAATCTCATTTTCTATTCTCTTCTTTTGTATGTCTATTCATAGGAGTCGCCCTCCTATCATCGTGCTCGTCTTTTGAGAATAGATAAACTCAAACTCTTGATCAAGAAGTGCATGTTCAATGTGCAAAGAAAAATAAGATGCAACAACGTCATAAAAGAGATTCATGAACGAAAAAACATAAGCTCTAATGTTTGGTTTATATTATCCACTTCTCCCTCCATCTCTCTTTAACTTGTTTGTTTAACATTTTTCACTTTTTGTTTTTAATGGGATTATTCAATTACTGTGTGAATTAATTGAATAGTTTTGTGGAGATTGTTGTTTCATCCACAATTTTGATCATTCAAAATGCTCCCCTTTGCTTATTTAAAAATAAATATAGGATCAAAGGAAATAATAGAATTTATCAACTTGATCGGTGACCCTTTCAACATTTTTTTTATAAGGATTTGAATTATGGAAGCAAAATTAGTCATATCTACACATGGATTATTGAAATTATCAACCACAAGTTTGGAATCGAGCTAAAATATAACATTTTCGAGTCCCAATCTCACCACTTAAATGATAGTTTTTAACATGTGACCAATGCACGACTAAGATATTGGGGACTTCTATTCCCTCTATATATATTTCTTGTGTTGATCATCATTGGATATTAGATATTTGTTTTTTTTGTTTCCAATGCCCCCACCAAACACAAATTTAGACCAAGAAATGATTTTATCTCCTATAAATTATGAGACGAATTTTTGAATTATTGTCTAAACAAATACATAAAAGAAATATTTTATTCACCTTAAAAATGTGAATTTCCACTAAGCTACTATACAAAAGAAATTGATAGTGATGAAAATTAAAAAAGAAATAATTCTACAACACTATAATTAGTAGATGCTAAGGCTTTATTTATTTTTTTAATATACAATGATAGTGTTTGCAACATTTCATTTTCTGCTTAATGTATATTTTATAAATATTTATTTATTGTACGATATTTCCTTTGATGTTTGATCCTATATTTATTTTGAGTCATCTATGTTTGATCCTCTTATTTCACCTTATTTCATTGTTTTTGGTTCAAATCAGCAATGTCACAACATTAAGAGTCCGTTTGGTGCGTATGATATGATCAAGATAGGATATGATAAGAAGTGGGATAAAGATGGGATATGATAGTGATAGGATATACAATTATCATATCATGTGTTTGGTGCACACATGATATAAATGATGATATCATTATTTTATCATATCACATGTTTGGTGTACACTTGTTATTGACATGATAAGAATAGGATACAAAATCATGATTTTTTTCAATAAACAAATTTAAAAAGGAACATTACTAAAAAAAAAAATTAAAAGGAACATTACTAAAAAAAATAAAATTAAAAGGAACATTAAAGATCTCGTGTTTTTTTTTTCTTTGGTAAAAGAACAAATTTTGTGTATTTCGATTAACATGAACTTTTATTTTTCCAATATCGTAATATGGATCAGGATGTATGGAAAGCAACAATAATAGAGGAAGCACAAAAATGTTTCTATAGAACAACAAAGCAAAGGAACAGTATTTGTATCAATTGAAGCTATAGTGAAGGACAAACAAAAACTGTGAATAAACGATTGAAAAAAAAATTGGATTTGTTGATTAAAAAAGCATGATGATTAACGATTGAAAAAAATTGTACGATTAGATCAATCGAAACGGTAGTGATTAGTGACTAAGCAAAAGAGAAAGGAAATCTAAAAATTTTAGAAGAAGAAGGTTACACGAGAGATGGAGGAAGAGGCTGGATTGGGAATCGAAGGAGGGTAAAGAAAATAACAGGCGTGCTGTTGATAAGTCTATGTTATCAGGTTGCTAACCCAACAAAAAGTAAGGATTAAAATTACAAAGGGTGAATAGGATATGATTAGTAATAGGTTTAATTTATCATATCATATTAGTGCACCAAACAATGGATTTAAACAAGATAAGATAATTTTATTCTATCTTGTCTCTCTATCATGCGCATCAAACCCTAAATGTAATTTGACATGATTAATCTTAGTTGCCAGGAAAACTCCTAAAACTCAAAAATAAGAAATATTTGTCCTTAAAATATAAAAAAGGAAATGCAAAAAAGGCAAGTAAAGGCTACCTAGGTGGCGTGTTTTATCTTGTTGGTAATGTTTACAAAGATTGCGAGGGAACACTCTCCACCTCGCATCGCAACAACAGTTTGATAACACAACACAACAACAATAACTGAGAAACCGAGTGTTTGAGAATCCAAGTAAACAATGTTCAACAAATAATAATTGAGTTAGAACTTGTTGTAAAATACTCAAGACATGGCTTCTTCACTTTCCAACACAAAAACACTACTGCACGTTCATTCCTTCAAAAACTCTTTATCTTTTCCTTCTTCTCGTTTCATTCTATCCATTCCTTTCTACTCCAACAACAATAATCCACCACCGTTGCTTCATTCTCGTTTCTCTTCTTCCCTCAAAGTAGCTTCTTCTTCTTCTTCTTCTGAAGCTGAAAACAATTTGCAAGGGAAACCTGTTATTTCACAAGGTAAAGGAGGAATTGTGGAAGAACAGAGCAGCTATTTCTATCAACAAAAGGAAGAAGAAGATAGTACTGATGAAGAAGATAAGTGGGTTGATTGGGAAGATCAGATTTTGGAAGATACTGTTCCTTTGGTTGGTTTTGTCAGAACCATTCTTCATTCTGGACAGTAAGTTCTATCCCTCAATTATATGAATAATAATTTTATTTCTTTTGCTTTTATTATCATGGATTTAGGTACTTCAACTAGTTATAATGATTTGATGTTAATTGGCATTTAATTTATTGAGAAAGATTTTGGTGGATTAATGAATGCATTTTTTTATTTATAATTCTTTACGGTCAACTCCAAATTGATCTTTAGTTAGGGATTGGTAAATTTCATTCATAAATTTAAACTCTTTGTGACCTCTTGTATTTAAAACAGGATGTTTGAACTTATTGACCCTATAACTGCATAGTGCATACAGAGGGTTCAATACATAAACATACTGCTACATAAAATGTTAAGAGTCCCACGTTGGATGAGAAATGGCCTGAAGATATGTTTATAACGGGGGGCAATCCTCGCAAGCCGGTTTTATGGGGTTGTGTTAGACCCAACCTAAATTTCTAAGAGAAAATAAAAGCAAGAAGAGTGAGTACTTATATAATGCTTGAAATGGCCTCTTCTTGGTGAACATGACTGACATTGTGTTATGTGCCAGATGAGTCATTTTCTTTTGGCTTAAACCCGTATTTGGGTTTGAAGTACTTTGCCATTTTCAATATTGCACAGGTTGTATGCAATACATGGGCAATATGAAATGGCTGCGGCAAGAGAAGGATTGTATTGGTCCAAACCCCACTGCAATGGGCACTGGGCAAGTAAGGCAATCCGTTGTCCATGGTTTTATGCATGCAATAATCAATGCAGTGAAGATGGGAAAGAAGGGACCAAACTCGACATAACTTACTAGTTATCAGTCTCTGTATGCAAAAAATATTTAGTACTTGTGAAGAAAATAACCTTGTTAATTATTTTCATGGATGCACATGTTCTGTTTTCATTTATCTTGGAATATTTTATAATACCTTGTTGTGATTTCATGCACTAGATATGAAAATGGAGATAGACTAAGCCCAGAGCACGAGAAAACCATTATTGAGAAACTGCTTCCATTTCACCCTGAATCTCAGAAAAAGATTGGATGTGGAATCGATTATATCACGGTATATCTCTCTCTTTCACTCTCACAAATAGCATGTGCATTATTCAATTGACAAAAGGATTTTCTTTATATTACCTGTTTTTAGTACAATAAAAATAATATTTTTGGGTTTAGCAATCTATCAGATTAAGCA
The DNA here is from genome assembly GCA_958299785.1 of Medicago lupulina. NCBI lineage: Eukaryota > Viridiplantae > Streptophyta > Magnoliopsida > Fabales > Fabaceae > Medicago > Medicago lupulina. The sequence goes on along the minus strand of OY283144.1, from coordinate 7,403,076 downwards.
CGGCATCAGTTGTTGCCTGCTGAAAGGATTTTACCCTTGATCATATTAAATTGAAAATGCTTTGCTGTATGGTCTTTCCAATAAATGATAGGATTTTCCTTCGAATATGTGGGGTGCAAATAACTGGTCAAAGTGCAGGTTGTTAGCTATTGGCGAGGCAACCAAAAGAGTTAGTTTTTATTAAGTCATAGAGTGCTATCTGATTGCTATCAGTTTATGAAAACCCATGCGATAGATCTGTTCATCAACAGATATCCGCTCCACACTTAACAAAATGCACCCCACACTCTAGAGGACACCAATCGTTTACAAAATTAACCTAATTTGGTAGTTTGCACCGTACCTGATTTGCTAATCTTTAATAATAGTAAATACACATTGTTTTTTTGCTCAAGTTTGCAATTTATGAGCCTCTAGTTTAAATAGGTTTTTTAAGAATCCTCATTTTGGAATTATATTCATTTCCCCCTTTCTATGTAGCCTATTCTTCAGGTTTCCTTGGCATTAAATTAAGATTTGAGGTATTTGCACCCCTTTATGCACGACCACCCTCTCTGCAATAAATTTTAACTGATTACTTGTGTTATACTATTATCCATCCCAATAGGGGGGAATCAGGCTAAACTTTGGGCTACTCAGAAGTGTAACAGTGCCAGTAGGTCTCCAAAATGTAATTTAGCATCTCAGTCTGGCCATCAAATTCGGGATGATAGGTTGTGCTCATCTGTAATGTCACCTCTTGCAACCCTATAGACTCCTTCAAGAGTTACTCATAAATATACTCATTATTGATATAGGGACATGGGACACCAATCATACACGTTATTTTCCTAGCAAAAGTCTCTGTGATCTGTATGCAGCTTAACATTTTTGCATCAAATCATAATCATGATTCAAAGTCTTTATTCTTTCTTTTCCTTCTTATCTAAAACCTTATAACATCAAAATGGTATTAGATCAGCATCACCCTTTGCGACCCATCTTGTCATTATTCTTCTCATTAGTCGTACGCACATTTCAGCCATCTTAAATTTTGTTTGTTTGTTTGTGTTTTGAAGCTCTATCTTTCTAGTGTGTTTAGATTCTCTCGTATCCCATGCCATCTTTCTAGTGTGTTCAGAATCACTTCGCTGTGTCATCGTTCTAACATGTTTAGAATCTGTTCTTTGTCATATCATCTTCCACTGTGTTTGAGAGTTTTGGTTTTGCATTTTTGCACTATTTTTGTGCAGGTGCAGTTTGGTACCAGTTCTGTCTTGTTTGTCATTTGACACCATTTTTTTTTTTATATTCGAATTGTGTTCTGGCCCCAACTTTTGCTTAACTGAAATTTGGTCTTGACTCTTGTTCTAGATATGATTTGGCCTTGCCAGTCTTCACTATCAAATATATGATTTGGTTATTTCAAATGATACGTCTGTAACAAGCTTAAGTGTGGTAAGCTTTAGCTCAAGGGAGAGTATCTGATGATATGAAAATATCTTTCAATATCATTATATTATGTTAGAGTATTTAGATTAACTCATGATTAATTTTATATTTTAGAGTATTGTTAAATTATATCTTAAGATTAGTTTCCTTATTTCGTTGTTATTATCAAGATTAGTTTCTCTGTGTAACTGGGATTTGAAATGTTGTCTATAATTAAGGGTTCAGTGCTTGAACTTTTTGTATGAAAACATAATCATCAATCATATCAAACGATATTCAAAAGCTCTATGCTTTCTTTTCTCTCCTTATCTAAAATCATGTAGCTTTAACAACATTAATCCACCATTGTAAATTGTAGTATAACCTATTCTGCTCTAAATTATGTTGGAGATGAGTCTTAGGATCCTTAGATTCTCAATGATCCTTTTCAAATCTAGGTCTACCTTGACTTCCTCCACTATAAGAGAATAATCTTGCCAATAAGGTTTAGGAATATCCTGCAGGTCGACCTACTTGTCATCCCTCAAAAACAAAGAATTAACCATCTTATTAGAATTGCCAACCTGATGTGCAATTACAAACCAGTTTCTCTGATTTGGTGTAGTAAACCTCTTTCTGTTCCCGTCTCTCTCATGAGGATGGGACTCTCCCAAGGATCATTCTTCCGTTTCACCGTAAGGTGATCTGTCGAGTGGCTTCAATTGACAATTCAATGAAGGTAAAAGGCCAATTAAGTACCGGTGGGCTATGGCAGTCCTTCAAAGCTTAAGTAGAAATTTGAGACTTTGCTGAGGCATTGACTCATAAAATGTGAATAATCAATCTCCCAAGCATGTATGACTGCCAGTGTTGTATTACTTTTACTAAGGAAATCAACTCCTTCTCATGCATGATGCAATGCACCTACATGGAGAAGGAGGATGGAGGTAAGGTAACACTTTGCGGAAAAATGCCATTGGCTGCCTACCCTGCGCAATAACTCCAATGACCGGGTCTAAACCTCAACCAGTGCATCACACTCGGTGGCGAATGGTTGTGAGAAATTTAGCATAGCCAACACCGGCGATGTAGTGAAAGCTTGCTATAACACCTAAAATGCTGTTTCTGCTACCCCAGTGTACTCAAAAGCGTGTTTCTTCGACAATCATGTCATATGCTTTGCAGTTTTGTAATAACCATGTATAAACCGCTGATTTTAGTATGTCAAGACCAATAATCCACCATAAGTCTTTTACTGTTCTTTGAACTAGCCAGCTCAGATTGGAGTTCACTTTACATGGGTCCATAGTAACCCTGCCTTGTATATGACGTGACTGAGAGTCCAGGACAGTCACTCTGCCTCTTCCTGCACGTGCACTTTTACAGATTGTAGAAGCATTTTTATTTTTTTTGCAAGGTGGACAAAACTTGCGTCAAGTGAGCCTCGCATGTTCTACCACATACGAAGATGTTTAAGAAAAACACTAGCACAGATTTCCATAGAGAGGGATGCAGGACAACATTCAAAGCACATTGAAATGTGGCTGGTATATTGGTCAATCTGAATGGTATAACCAAAAATTTGTAATACCCATGTTGAGGTCGGAATCTTGTTTTGGGAATTTCCTTCTCATGCATCCATATTTGATGGTAACTTGCCCACAAGTCAATTTTGAACAACTAATCTGTCCGATGTAATTTATCCACTGCATTCTTCTATAACAGGGATCACATACTTACCTGGAATCGTCACCATATTTAGTAAGCAATAGTCCATACAACACCACCAATTTCCATCTGTCCTTTTCACCAAAATCACTTTGTACTGAGCTATACGATCCCTGTGACCAACATCTCAGCTAAAGCCTCTCACTCTCACCTTTCTGCCGACGCAGGTAGGGTATGGCCTGACCTTTGCTGGGTCGGAACTATTTCCTCCAGCATTCGATGCCACTCCTTCCCCATACCTACGTACCACTAATACACTGCAAAATAGAGGCATATCAGTCCATTTCAAGAGGTCTTGCGACTAAAGGTGAGGATTAGCCATATCACCATGTAGTAACACCAGCCAAGTTCCCACTATAGGCGAAGAACATGCTGGCAGTGGCGGTGGCCGGATTAGTCACCACATCAAAATATGAAATTTAATACTGTCCTGCCAACTACAACTCCAGATTCAAGCAACAAATAAATTCCTCGTCCTTGAGTCCATTGCCCCAATGCACTCGGTAGGTATGATGGTGTACTAAGTGGTAACAGATAAACCAGATCCACTGGCAATAAAATTATGGATTCCTTGGCTTTCTATCAAAACCAGGACTGTTTTTTTAATAATCCCTTGACCTTCATGGTTTGGGGCCGGGATTTTCCTCATGTTGAACAGAGTTAAAGCTCCACCAAATGGCGCTCTCTTTGTGTGAACTCCTCCCGTTGACAATGGAGTCATCCATACACGTGAAATTGCTCTCCTCACCTCCCTGTTCATTGATTGTGAGATCATCACTCAAACACATTTCAAGACGCTTGTTTCCGGCTGAAAAAGGCCTCCACGACAGAAGCAATGACCGTCTTTCTACTTAAGGAACCCAGATGGGGAACTTTCAAGCCCCCCGTTGCGAGCTTCTGGTGGCTCAGATGTTTTGGACTCCTCGAACAAGGTGGATCCCTTGCTAAACTTTAAGAATATAACCTATTTGGATAGTTTTCCCACTTCATGATTGGATAATCCTTAGTAATTTCAAAATACACTTTGTATGTTGCTAAGGTTTGTAATGTATGAACCCTCTCCTATAGATAGGTTTTCTAACAATTATAAACACAAGCCAAAAGTAGAAAAAAGGGAGAGAGAAGAAGAGAGAACACAAAGAATTTGTTTACCCAGTTCGGTCCAAATTGACCTAGTCTGGGGGAGAGAGCAGTCATCTGTTCCACTATAATGATGAGTAACTTTACAAAAAGATATATCAATGAGTTACAAGAATAAGTCTCCCGCCTAATTCTACCCAAAGTCCCCATCTCTTCTCGTAACCAAGAGACTCAATCCTAATAGTGTTTCCCAAAGTGAATCAACCCTCAAACCCTAGTGTTTGTTGTCAAAAGACAAACTCTATACAAACCCTAGTTTTGTTGTTGTCTTTCTAAACCCTTGTTTCAGCCCCCTCTATCTCAAGGTTTACACCGATACAATGTCTATATTTATAGTAAAAGCATCCCTCATAAATTGGAACCAAATCAGGCCCATAAAAATACGTTTTATTTTTATTCTTCTGCGTGAAATCGTGCTCCGATTTTTTACGAATGGGAAGTGCCAATTCTAGTCCAAAAATTGTACTCCGAATTTTCATATCATGCTCCGATTTTGACAGCTTCAACAAACTTCAATTTCTCCAATTTTGAGTCACTTTCACAACACATTTGATGTTCCAGATTCAACTACTTTGCTCGACCTTCTTCTCATTCCATGATAGTTAGGAATTGACATGATAAATGCATTATGAATTATGGTAATACATATTCTTTTGAATGATTATCACATCACTGTTTCCCAAGGAAAATGTATCCCTACAACTGAGTAATTCAGTTAACCAATAAGAGTAATCCTTAATCTCCATCTAACGGCTACATATTTCGTAATAAGAGCCAGCATATTCTTTCTTCCTTCTACACTTTTTCCCCCTGCTCGCAACCCCTCAGTTGGGCCTACACTATCAACACCCCAGTAAAAGCACAGACATTTCAAAACAGTCGTGCCGTATAATACCTATGTCGGACACATTAATATCAGGCACTTCATTGACACTTCTAGAGTTTTAGTTATACTTATTCAAATGGTAATGCTGTAATAATTAGGTAAATGGCTGCATTCTGTTATATTATAATGACTCATGCAAACATTTAACACATCAATCTTCTCTTCTAATTTTAGATGTGTTTTTGTATTAACTTTATGCTAATTGTATCTTTTGTTTTCCCAGTAGTGTCGTGTTCTATATTTTGTAAAAATTTCTATCCATATCTCATGTTGTATCCACGCTTTCTAACTCTAATTTGCAGCTGGTCAAATCAGTTTTTGGCCATGGTGTTACCTTATTTAAGGCAGTTTTTAACCATTTTGCTTTCTAATCTTAAGTGGTCCAATTGTTCACTTCTGCTCTGTAACTTTCTTGCATTTGTATAATGAAATATGCATTACTGCACTGCTGCACTCGTTAAAATTCTAGTTGTTCTGGTTTTTCTTCGGGGTAACTAAAAGAGTTTCTAATGTATATGTGTTGATGAAGAGTTTTCTCTTTTCCTGCTGCAGATTGGCTACCATCCCAATTTTGATCGCTCTAGGTGTATGTTCATAGTGCGACAAGATGGAGAGTTGGTCGACTTTTCATATTGGAAATGCATAAAGGGCTTGATCAGAAAGAATTATCCATTATATGCAGATAGTTTCATTCTCAGGCACTTCAGGAATCGGAGTCGTAATTTATGAAGTTAATATCTTCTGTTTGTTGTAACATTTTATGTTAGAATTATAGTTTCCTTTTTTAACATTATTTTCACCCCTTCCATTTTTCTTGTACTATTATTGTTGATAGCTAGCAGACTATTTTAAAGGTCTGATAATTAAAATAATATAGAAATGTGGATTATGCATACATACCTTGATATTAACTTTGAAATGTGGTTAGCATTTTATTATTGGCAAATATCTTTTCAGTGATTTAAAATTATGGGAACGTGGATTATGCATACATACCTTGATAACAGAGGGACTAATAAGAAACTTTTTTCAAAGTACTAGGACCTAAACCAAACAAAAAAAAGTGTAGGGATCAATGCCAAAATATGATGAAACTGCAGGGACTAATTACATATTTAAGTCTTATTTGTAATATACCATTGCTGTTATGCTGTTCAGGAAGAGATGTTATCTTATTTTGATTCCAAACCATTCTATAAACTTCGATGATCGTTGTCATACACGGTCAAAATAATTAAAATTCGAAAATTTAGTACTATTGGTTGTTTCTCAAGGACATTTGATTCGATGATCACAAAATAAAAACTTACGTATAAGAAAATAAACTGGGGGTTGGTTCGTAAAAACTATTTATGGTTAAACGGAGAAATCAATTTGACAAGGTGGTTGCTTCCCCTCGTATTGTTTAACCTTTGAGATAAACTGATTGGGAATTAGACTCTGATCTAAAAAACAATGACCGGATAGTAACTCTGGTAGATTTTATGCACTCAGAAGTTACGATCCGATAAATCCAAGAGGTTTTTGAGCAATGCTAGAGGCTTATTATAAAACAACTACCATCAATCCACTAGTAATAGGGAATGTTTGTTTTGGTTTATCATGTGGTTAAGCATTATTCGTTTCTATGATTCAATGATCGTTATCATCCCCTGTCCTTTTCAGAACAAATGGTATTATCCTCTCAACAACATGGATGTGCTTTGGGCTTTATTTCCTTTTTTGGGTATTCTTTAGGATAAACTATGCCAAAATTGGTAAAATGGAGGTGTCAGTTTCTCATTCATCCCTGGTTCTAGATTTATTCAAAATTAAAATACAACGGATAATGGTTGTACTTGATGATGTGAACCCAACCTAATGAGTAATGCCATCAATCAGTACCCGCAATTTGTCAAAGAGTGTGCATTGCAAAAAATTCAAAGAAGTCATTTGAACCAATCAAAGAGCCTACATGACCATACATTGTGGTTAAAAGTTAAAAGGAAAATAATGTAAGTTCAGCCAAGTGTTTGGTGATTCCATTTTTGTGACATTTAGCCATTTCTAACTGAAATAAATCCTTTTTATTACTTTTATTTTTTTTTCCAACTTAGATAATATTATTGGTACATTAGTGTGAAATGAATTGTTGGATCATGAGAGAAGTTAACGTGACCATGAGTTCATCACATGAGACTAAATCGAAGTTATTCATCACATTTTTACGATGCTCATTATCAAATGTGGATCTCATACTCACATTTAGCATACCAGCAATATTTTATCAAAAAACATACCAACAATATTGAACATCATATACGTGTGAAAACATATATTACTAACGTTTTTCCTTCAAAATACTCCCTCTGGTTCTATTTACAAGAAACAATTTACTTTTTTGATACATTCAATAATTTATGTATTTCGTTTAAGTTCTTGACTAGATACATACATTATTCAATGTATCTAAAAAATCAATTTTCTCTTATAAATAGGACTGGAGGGAGTAATATATTTCCAACGCTTTCAAATTTTAAATAAAGATTTTATATCCAATTCACTTATACGGTTGCTTAAAATTTAACACGATTATCCTCATACTTCTTATGACTCAACAAATATGAATAGTATAACAATGTAATAAAAAAAGAGTACTCAAATTTTGAATATACGGTCCAAATTACTTCAAAACTTATTATTTAGTAATAGAGAATATGCAATGCTGATGTTCACAATGAAGATAAATCAACCAAAATTTGTTAACATGATTGAATATTGAACGTTACTTTGTGCATGTGTAACGCACTTTTGGGTTCAGATAGCGAAGTGTTGGGTTGTATACATTGAAATTCGACATGTGCCTTCTCCCCACATTGTTGGCCCTAATAATAAGTAACAATAACAATATGATGTCGTTTATTATAAAATAAAACAGTTTTTGGTGCCTTTTTCAATGGGCAATGTAAAAAACTAAAATGGACTATAATTGACAGTTCCTGTCACCCCCTTCTTCATGAGACACCTGTACATTCCTGGTCGAGTTTTTTTCTCTTTGTTGGTGGAAATAGGCCTAGGTGTCCTAACAAGTTTGGACTATTCCTTAGTTGGTTGGTAGCTTAGTGACCACATGACTTGAAACAGGGTACATCTCTTTCCTTTAATAATAACTGATTAAATTTGAGTTTATTATTGGGAGATCAAATCATATCTTGCCACTTTGGGCACTTCTTTTTTTATTAAATGTCACTTTAGATACTTCTAGTACCACAAATAGATCAAGATGATTGCTCAATGCTCATGAGTATGATATACCGTTAAAGATGATGTCTACTCCTTTAGACAATAAGATTAATTTAAACATGAAATTCATTCAACAATTAAAAAAGAGATTAATTTTTATGCAAGGTATAACTTTTTTTTACATGTGCCTAATAACATCCCGCAAATTTGATATTTGTGAGAATATTTTAAGAAATAACCTAAACAAATGGCATTTTTTCTTTGTAAGAGAGACATCATACATAGGTAAAGTGTGGTCGAAGATCCAAACCCAACACTTCCCAAACTAAAAGTATATAAATATTCATTGGTGATATCAAGTACCTCGTGCCGTTCTTTTGGATACATGCAATCGCTGGCAGATTGATGCAAACCTTGTAAAATTATATTCATATTTCTATTCTTAAGAAAAGCCAGAGGTTTTCCTTTCTATGAGTGATTTTGTAGCTTTCTCGATTAGGCTCCGTTTTAATAATATTCAAAAAATAAATAAGTAAAAGACAAAAACAAAAAAGTCTAACGTGCATTGAACTTAGAACAGTAGGTGTGATATTCAACTAAAATACTATAATTTGTCTAATTTAATCAGCACAAAGTCAATTTCAACAGCTCACTTGAAATTCACGATCAAAACAATCATAAAAAGTTTCCTATTCTGATTAAGTTCCTTTTTTTATAAACAAATGGAATAGATCAATTTGAAGTATTTGAATATAACAATAATCTTAGATTCGTTCAAAATAATTATATCGGTACAGACTATAGATCATGTATTCAAATATGGAAAATGTTTGATTTACACTCCATATGGGTCTACACACTTTGAAAGAGAGAGAGAAAATGAGAGTGATGTGGTAGAAGGGGAGGGGTGGAGATAAAATGAAATGTAAAATAAGTGTTGAGAAATATGAGGGTATACATGTATTATTGTTGTTCCCCTAAAAAAAAAAGAAATGTAGCATTAAATTGTTGTTCATATATATTGCATAAATAATAATCAAGAATTGTATATGTACCAAAGACATTCCCTAAAAAAAATGTACCAAAGACATGTTGATTGACTGAATGATAGTATAAGAGCGAGCTATCGTCTTGTCTGTATTAAAAGAGTAATCTATCTTTCTTTTTTTTACGAAGAATAAACTATCATTTTGATATTTGTGTTTTTATGTGGGTTAATTGCTAACATGGTAACGATTGAATTACATAACCAAAGTAGGGATCGACATGATATAATGACCAATTCATTACACAGCCCATATCAAAGCCCATACATACATCAGGTGACTAATGGTTATTAACAATTCATCATAATTAATATATTATATTTTAATAATTTATAATCATTGGTTATGCTAATCTACATAATTAATTGTAATAAAAAAACATAATTGATTAATCAAGTTATTTAATCTATGATATTTTTAATATGTTCAACGACGTGCTCTCTAGCTATATGTTTGGAATTATCTATCGAGAGTCATCTATCTTGTGTATTGAGTGATAAAGAAATAAAAAGAGTGAAATGATATGTTGGTAACATGATAGGAAGGGAGGAGATAGAGAAAAAATAAAGTGCTGAGTGAGTGTAGAAAAATACAAAATATCTAAACATTTTTGTTCTAAACTCATTCATACAATCCGCTAAATACCCGCTATATATTTTTTTAGGAAGTTATTTGCTATATATCTAATAGTTTTTGACAAAACATATCCTTAACCTTTACATTATAACTATATTGGTTTACTTTTCTGTTGCTTTTTCTTTTTCTTTTCCATTTCCATCTAATCTTGTTCGCAACTAATCGATGTGTTTTTCTTTCTTTGTGTTATAATCAAGAGTAAACTTGGGTGTGAAACTGAGAGCTAGTGACCACAAAGTTCAATCATAGCCATTGGCCAAAGCCAACCCCACTGTGTGACAAATATTGATGGGTTAGTGCCTTTGCTCACGCGGAAGTAACAAAGATGTTTGTCTTTATTTACGCAAAGACGATTTCAATATCCATGAAGCAAACCTCACTATCTTTGGATATTGGTTCCCACTTAGGCACTTACTAAACTTATAGCAGATCAATTTATATAATCAAAAAGTTATAGTAGATCATAGATGAGATAAAGATTACTAAGAACCACTTTTGTCGGCTTTAATTCCATTGAAAACGACGGTATTTAACTAAAGTTTGTTAAAGGCTGTTTGAGAGTATAAAAGGGAGGAGAGAAAAATACTCGCTATGTCTTTATATTTAAACACTCATTTGATTTTATTTTTGTCTTTAAATGTAAACCCTTTTGAAATTATTAGATGCATCTTTTTCTTCTAGATATACCCTTAATTAATACTACTAATTTGTCTTGAAATTTAAAATGTCAAATTTAATACACATACAAACAAAAGACAATTTGATAATATTAAAATACAAAACAAACGTATTAATTACACCGACAACTTTTCTTAAAAAATGTAAAAAATACAAAGAAGAGTTACGTTAAGGGACGTAGGGAGTACAATTTGTAAGATGAAGGATGAAATGAAAATGTAAAAAATGACGGCCCAAACTTGAATAAAAGAATTTATTTTTTAATAATATAGTATCTCTCCAAAATTGATAACTCAAAAATTGTTTTGAAGAAGAATTTTAAAAGGTTTAGTTATGTTTTTCAAATCCAATTTATATTGTTGAAATATTTTCAAAATTAAAAATATAATAATCATAATTCACAAACATTTATTTATCATTTTCTTAATAAAAAAAACTCATATATATTGTAATTTAAGAAATAGATCGTTTTATATTGAATTTCTTAAACATGTATTCTTTTTGAAAGAAAACTATTTTCTTTTACTAGCAAAATACTGAAAGTTCAATGGTGCTCACCCGGATTGAATTTTTCCTATGCCCCGCCAAATTAGTCAAACTATCGGCAAAGTTCAATATTGCTCAATGTGAGAATTATATTTTTCCAACACATCACTCACATTTAACACTGATAAATATATTACAGCTTATAAAATAAGGAGATTAATTTCTATTCATTCAAATTCAAGGCGCATTTTTTTAATTTTTTCACATATGTATCCGATCAATCTAATCACACTATAAATTGTCGTTTTTATATATTAGTTTCTTAAAATAGCTGCATTGTAGGATTTAATCCATGGTTTTAAAAACCGGTTCGGATCGGCTGGTTTGACCGGTTGGACCGTGAACCGTTGGTGTAACCGGTTCGAGCTGTTTATCAGATCGGTCATGCAATTGAACCGGTTAAAACTGATCTGGTTCGGTAAAAACAGGTGACTCGGTCGGGTTTTCCGAGTCATTCTGGTTTAATATTTTTTTCTTCAATTTCTGTCATAATTGATCATTAAACACGGATTAATACTAATTAATGTTTGATTTAATACATTTAATGTCGATTAATGCTTCCCCTTGGACTTTTGTAGAAAAATCATCTGAAATATGAAAAAGTTAGGGGCAATAGGAATCGAATCGTAGACATTAAAATGAATAGTTAGAAGTTTAACCACTACAACAACTTCTAATCTTTGTTACAAATTGAAATATATTATATACGTAAATATATTACATTTTAATTGTATAAGAAGAAAGAACACATCATTTTTTTTTATTAAAAAAATACATTTTTTTCCTTTTAAAAAGAGCACATTATTGTTAAATATAATATTTACACAATAATAATAATAATAATATACACATCATATTTTTTTTAGAAAATCTACATATTATATTTCATGTCAACAAAATATAGCTGTACAAATATTAATATACATATTACATGTCAGGTTTTTTAGTTTTTAAGTGAACGAGTCACCTATTAAATCCGATTTAATCCGGTTAAATAGCTATATAAATTTAATCTCAAGACCGAGTTATATAACCGAGTTATCCGAGTTGATCCGTTTCAGTCATGCGGTTCGACCAATGACTCAGTGGTTCGACCATTGACCCAGTGACCCAGTGCCTCGGCCGAATCGATGACCAAACCAAGTTTTAAAACTATGATTTAATCGGATGTATGTATAAAAACATTTTACACCGTTGTTGCATATGAATTAAATCCTAAAACAAGTGTATCACTTTCTATAAAAAATTTCCAATTAATGTCTGACTTTTTTTTTTCTTTCAATTTTGACAAGTCTACCAATGTCTATGTGTGACTTGACTTCCCAATAAAAACTTGCATGTTTAACTTATATATTTAAAGAGATTTTCTTCGTATTTTTCACCAACTCAAACCAAACAAAACTTCTTTTTTTGTAATACACACGAATTTATAAGTTGGTTTGCGATAAATAAACAAAAAAACATTTTTTTTATAATACACACGAATTTATAAGTTGGTTTTTAATAATAAATTTGTGACTTAAGTCACGTTTAGCAGCATCAACATGACTTAAGTCATATTAGTTTTAGGTAAGTTAATTTTCCATCAATTTTTCATAAAGATGCTATTTTTTAAGACTCTAAACATACAATATGTTATTTTCATTTTATAAAAGCATGTCAGAAACATCAATAACAACAAGCATGCATAATAAATTCCAAATTTGATAGAACACGACAAATTTATTTGATTTTAATTTTATCTCCATTCAAATAAACGAAGCGCTATATTACATTATATTCTCCCTAAATATGTGGCATCGTCATGATGTTGGATTTAAATTAAATTCTTGAAAGTTTACCGAAAATATCGGCATTGAAGTGTCATATACTTAGTGGACAAATTTGACAGTCTGTTTGAAAACTCAAAAGAATGAAGAGACCACAACGCATGCATTCTACCAAATCAACTTTATTGGTTATCACATTGAATCCCTCTATATAGGATGAGTAGTGACAAAAAGGAGTGCATTCCAATATATTATTTTGAACTTAATTCTATTGCCCTACCGACTGACAAGTTTCAATTGAAAAAAGAGCATGATTAAGCACAAAACAACATCTTAGAAATGCACTCCTTTATGTCCCACTTATCTTATACGAAAGAATTCGATGTGAGAACCTATATAGTTGATTCGGCAAAATACATGTTGTGTCATCTTCATTCTTTTGAGATTTCAAATAGACTACCAAACTTTTACGCTAAATATAAGACACTTCAATGTCAACATTTTCAGCAAACTAACAAGAATTAAACTAAAATCCAACAAAATAATGACACAATATTGGGACAAAATCACAATACCTGAGTTTGAAATACAATGTTTGTGTTTCTTCCTGTTTTGTTTCTATAACATAACACAACATGATTTAACTTACGTTGGGCTCAACGTGACTTAACTCACATTGATGCTTACCGAGCGTGACTTAAGTCACGTTGAGGTATTATAGTCAAAATATTTGAAAATGAGCATACTGTATGGGAGAAGAGCAATTTTCCAAAGATAAATTACTTTATATTCATCTTAATAATTTAAGGGAATTCAACTCACTTTTATTCATTTCTTAAAAAATAAAACTCACTTTTATTCATAATCTGTTTTTATAAAAATTGATTCAAAATCAATTATTATCGCAATTTAATAAAAAAAATGTAGCCAGCAATCGCATGTAGGATGTCATGTTACCGTCACGGGCCACAAACCTTATGTTGAAGAAATCAAGCCCAAATCATCCTTTTTTGTTAATTTGAAATTTAAGGGAAGTAATTGTCGAGGAAAAAGAAATAAATAAAATTGCCTAAGAAAACAATGTTGGCTCTATCGAGTGCGACTTCCCCAAAGAATAAAAAACAAATTCCAAATATAGAAGTGACACTTTCAAGATGATACTTTCATCTTCCTAATAAGTGATTAAGATGGAGTGTTTTTAAGTGTGTAAAACTGGGAATGAAGATTTTGATATTCTTTTTGTGAGGGGAATGATTTGTTAAAGTTTTCAAATAAGTAAATTTGTATTAAGAAGTAATGTAATTATTGTTAAGACAAAAGTAAAGTTTTATATTTCTAAGACAGTTTTTATTAGGAGATTCTTTAACCAGATCTTTAGGTCTAACAATACCCTATTTTTAATTAGTTAGTTTGGTGGCAAAATTTACCCTTAATAAATACTAAAAATAGAGAAATTGGGAGTTTCAATATATTAAATATTCATCATACAAACTACATCAAGCTAGAAGAAAATTTTGGTGTTTTTTTAGTAAATCAATATTCTCTGTCTGTGCAACTTTGAAACAAATCTATTAAACTTATAGTACTTAAATGAGTGACAAACTCTTTAGTTTTATTGATGTTGTATGCTTAAGACTAAATTCGAACGCAACTATAGTTAAACTAGAATAAACACGCGTCATCTCATCTAAGTGTTATATTGGTAAAAGATTTTGGTGTTTAATTAAGAGAGTTGGTGTAGAAAAAAGGGGTAGTAGTTGTTTTGGTCGATAAATGTATAAGGAGCAGTTACAATAGTCATTCAATATATCAAAATTTTAAAATAGTCACTGATTGTGTACTTTGTTAGTCAGCATAGTCTTTGACACTAACACAATATCTCAATACTCACGATAACTCTTTTCATATATGAATTGAAATGACAATAAATAAGCGTTTACAAAGACTTGTATGAGAAAAAATAAGTACATTAAATGATTAATATAACAATGTTGACGAAATATTTTAATGTTATAAACTATTTTAATTAATGACGTACACAAGCAATAACTATTTTAAAATTTCAGTATATTAAAAAACTATTGTAATTACTCGTTAATCATCTTACATTTAGACTAGAGCGCCTAAAAAAAATAATGGAGAGAATATTCGAATTTTTCTAAAGAAGAAAATTTGTTTATCTAAAGAAAGCATGAATTGCTGACCATAACTTTAGGATAAACGTGTACGGCTAGGATTCTAACAGAAAGCAAAATGTGATTGGCTGCTGTCACATCATACCCCTTCCCACTTCCAACCTCTTTTCATTGGTCCACGTACCCTGGTCGGCAGTATGTGACCTCCATTATTATGCCTTTCTCTCCTAATTTTTCATATTTTATATAAAACTCCATAATTTCTTCATCCTTTTTCACATGACCAAAATCATACAAAATATAAACCTCAAGAGCGTGTTGTTTACGTATGTTTTTTTAAATTTAATTTAATTCTCATCATCGGTAAAAACTACACTAAGAATGAACATAGACACAAAACGTACTCATATTACACAACATTTTAATATAGATAAGCATTTCTAAAAAGAGAACCACCATTGTAAACAAGAAGTAATTCTTTGTATTAATTTTAAGTAACAACAAGTTAAAATCAAAATCACAATGACAACCATAGCATAGTTTATTTATTTTTTGTTAGGGGACCATAACATAGTTTATTTAGTTCCAGTTAATTCTAATAATATTAAATGTGGTCCAAATTGTGTTGAAATAGAAAAGTGAAATGAAAAAAGAGAAAGCAGAAAGTGTGAAGAGACATTAGGACACTTGGCACAATAAGCAGAGGTGTTGAAACCAAGGAAGAAGGAACGCAGCCAAACCAAATCCACCACCACACAAAAACTTTCCCAAAAACATACCAAATCAGGTATACCACAAACAGATTCAAATAATAAACCATATAATAAAAAATAAATAATATCACAGGTATGTAGTATTATTTGTACACTCTCTTTAATCTCTTTTTCTTTCTCCAGATTTCTCTTCTCTTTGTTTCTTTTCCTCTAATTTTCAACTCCTTTCTTTCCATTTTCGTCCTTCAATTCTTATATTCTGATTTTATTCCTTACCAAAAATACACACATAAATAAGTGTTCTGTGTGAACTTGTGTAACATAACACACTAGATTTTCTCGAGAAAGATATTTTTGCATTAGCGTTGAAACTTTGGTCTATTTTTAATTACAGAATCTCGAGACTTTTGTTACAACGTTGTACAAACACAAACACAAACACTCCACCAATTTATGTTTTTACCTTAAAACTACAAAATGTATGTTTAGTTTAAATTACACTCCACTTTTTTTTTTCTTTTTTCTTCTTTTTATGATTAGTGCAATCTTAGCTCAGCAATTTTTTGCTGTAGTTATTTTTTAAGAAGAAAAAAAATCACTTAGATGTAATTTTTTGTTCTTTTGTGAATTTTTATGCTTATGTTTGAAGTTTGAGAGTAAAGGGATTCAGATTTGTGATTTAGATAAGGCTATGGTTTTTTTTGGTTCAGATTTGAGGAAAATTGGGAGTGATTAGAAGAATGAATTTCAAGGGTTTTGGGAATGATCCAGGCGCCTCCGCTGCCGGAGCAGGCAACGGAGGTGGGAGGATAGCGGCGGGGAATTTTCCGCTGACGAGGCAACCGTCAGTGTATTCGCTGACGGTTGATGAATTTATGAACAGTATGGGGGGTTCTGGGAAAGATTTTGGGTCAATGAACATGGATGAATTGTTGAAGAATATTTGGAGTGCTGAAGAGGTTCAAACAATGGGTGGTGAAGAAGCTATTAGTAATCATTTGCAAAGACAAGGTTCGTTGACGCTGCCGCGAACTCTTAGTCAGAAAACAGTTGATGAGGTTTGGAAGGATATTTCTAAGGATTATGGTGGTCCTAATTTGGCTGCACCAATGACTCAGAGACAACCAACTTTGGGGGAGATGACTTTGGAAGAGTTTTTGGTTAGAGCTGGTGTTGTTAGAGAAGATGCTAAGCCAAATGATGGTGTTTTTCTTGATCTTGGTAGTGTTGGAAATAATGGTAATTTGGGTTTGGCTTTTCAGGCTCAGCAGATGAATAAAGTTGCTGGCTTTATGGGAAATAATGGTAGAATTAATGGTAATGATGATCCACTTGTTGGTCTTCAAAGTCCTACTAATTTGCCTTTGAATGTTAATGGGATTAGATCAACAAATCAGCAACAACAGATGCAGAATTCACAGTCTCAGCAACAACATCAGAATCAACAACTTCAGCAACTTCAACAGCAGCATCATCAACAACAACAGCAGCAGCAGCAGCAAATATTTCCAAAGCAACCTGGTTTGAACTATGCAACTCAGATGCCTTTGTCTAATAATCAAGGAATGAGAGGTGGAATTGTAGGGCTTTCTCCTGATCAAGGAATGAATGGTAATCTTGTGCAAGGTGGAGGGATTGGTATGGTTGGTTTGGCACCAGGGGCTGTTCAAATTGGTGCTGTCTCACCGGCTAACCAGATATCTAGTGATAAAATGGGAAAGAGTAACGGTGATACTTCTTCTGTGTCGCCGGTTCCTTATGTTTTTAATGGTGGTATGAGAGGGAGGAAGGGTAATGGAGCTGTCGAGAAGGTAATTGAGAGGAGGCAGAGAAGAATGATCAAGAATAGGGAGTCGGCTGCTAGATCCCGTGCTCGCAAGCAGGTAAATTTTTAAGACTTACTGTCTTGTTATTGTGATTTTATTGTTGATCTAAATTTAGCAATCAAAGTTCTTTAACTTGTTTAAATGAACACTTACATGGATTCAAGAAGACTAATTTATACAACTACTTTTTCCTAGTATTTGTTCCCTTATATATCACGTTTACTCCTCTCGATATACAAAGAGTCTAGACCGAAAATTGATGACAAGCCGTGCTTGTTAGTCACTTAAATTTGTAACTGCATTCTCCATATACTGGTCTGAGCGATACAATCGAAAGCCAGTCAGTGCAGACTGTAGATTTTACCTTCTAGTAACAGAAAGGTGAGAAAAGTTCCTCTTCGTTGTGAAAATATAATAGATACTTCACTATTAATACGGTTTGGTAACATATGTGAATATGTAATCAATTCAAAAACCAAAAGAATGTGTTGGTGATTTTAGTCATGTTATGATTATAATACAAGGAATACTACTCAGCCATTGACATTCTGCTTTTATCCTCTGTGAACATGCTGTATATGTGCAGCAGAATGGTAATATGATAGCGATCTGACCTGATGAAAGGTGAAAGATTTTTGGGAAGTTACAGTCATGACAATTTGTAAGGATTCAGGTTTTAACAAGGTAATGGTGCAACTGACTGGGGAACTTAACTGAGGTTGGATCATCATCAGATCCACAAAAGCATATATTAATGGGTTTTGGTGGGAACATGACATGGGAATGAAGAGCAGTTTTGAAATTTTGTAAAAATGTAATTAGGATATACGCTGCAAGTTCTGATCACATTTTTATTTTCATTTATTACAGGCTTATACCATGGAATTGGAAGCAGAAGTTGCAAAGTTAAAAGAAGAGAATGAAGAACTTCAGAAAAAGCAGGTAATTATGGCTATTCCGCATTTCACAGCCAGATGCAGGCTTTCATTTGTACATGAATTTGTGGCTTAAGGTCACTTATATCAAAACATTCCCTAATTGACCATTATTTTGAATACTGCAGGAAGAAATCATGGAACTTCAGAAAAATCAAGTAAGTTCCGCTTTCACAAAAATCACCGGAAATCACTCAATTTTGGTTTTAAGTCATTGCGTGCATTTAAATTTACCTTAACTATACAAGTCGATGGTTTTTCTAGAGCACATAATCGTGTCCTCGTGCCCTGTTTTGTTGGTCAAGATGTCATGAATCATGGTTTTAGCTTCCTTCATATAAAATGCCGTTTCAGCAACCCCCCACCAAAAGCAATGGAGGGTTTGACAAAAGTCGTGTGAAAATAACATTTGGTCAAAAGCTATGCCAATCTACGCATTTTGGTGTGCTTGTCATGTTCAACATAAGAACGGTTGGTTGGGTGTTATGTGGTGATCCAATAATATATACCCGCTTTGAACTACTACCTAATTTAGGTTCACATGTTGATTATCCCATGCCATCAATTATTAAAAAAAATAAAAATTATATGATTAGATACCATTCGGTGTACTGTGTGGGTATGTAGTGGCTGCTTTTCTCTAGTACTGAGCCTTTGTCTCTCACAAAATGTTTGTTCTTCTGTCATGTATTCAGTTGATGGTCATTTTTCATAAAGCTAGTAAGAAATTTATTTAAGGGTCTTGCATACATCTATCAGTCCCCATAAATATTGATATATAAAGTCTCATGTATTAGTGATTTCAAAATCTACAGTTTTTGATTAAAAAGAGTATTCTATTTTTGATTCCTTACGCGTGCCCTAAGGTCACTTGTCAGCGTTTGCATATGTTTTAACATGATTCTTGTTCATGTTACCAAACAAAAACCCGCATGTAAAGGCTGCTAAGGAGAAATAATAATCAAACAACAGTGCAGTGCAGATGATGCTTTTAGCTCATTGATTTTAAACCATATAAATTAGTTTGTAATGCCGAAAAACAAAACAGTGTCAACCCATATCTGGTTGAGATTTCTTTTCTCACGTATATTTTCGTTACGGTCCTTTCTGTTAGTTGCAACTGGTTTGTGAATTATGGCGGAATTTCCGAAACTAAGTCTTGATATCCCTTCTCGTGAAATCTCAATTTAGAGTATATTTTATTTTGTATTTCTTTTTGCATATATATTTGATTCTAATTGTTTCGTCATATTATCATGTTAGGCCCACAATTTTGTATTCTCATTATGAGAACAGTAGGAGTGATTATGAGCTAGCATGTGATGTCTACTATATTTTTATGAATGTTTTGCCATCTGCTTACTGTTTAAACATACTTTTGGACCATTTACACACATGTGCAGTAAGTTCCAAGTCAGGTCAAGATATCATGAATCATGGTTTTAGTGTCCTACATATCTGCTTTGTGTTAAAACATATATTTGGACCATATCACATTCTTAGTTTATGAATTGATGCCACCTTAGTACTGAATTGTCACTTGCTGATATCGCAGGTTAAAGAAATGATGAATTTGCAACGAGAAGTCAAGAGAAAATGCTTAAGAAGAACACAAACTGGTCCGTGGTAGATTGAAGATTGGATTATGATTCCGCAGTTAAAAACATTCTGTAAATACCCATAAATACATGTTTTTCTGTAGATTGAGGCTTTTGTAGTTTAGATTAGCCCTTGAAAACTTTGATGTCTTGCTAACAGTTTGCATAGTTAGGGAGGATATGCACAGTAGCGTGAGAATATGTTTCAGTTCGCGTCCAAAATCATGTCACCATTGGTTAGACAATCTTGTGCAGGACACCTTCACTGGATTTGATTCCGTGAGAGGGTGAAATATTTGTACGTACTTCTATTTATGGACCAATGGCTTACGAGTTATTTATCAATCCACAGGTTTTGCTATCAAGTAAATCGAATGTTTCGTCCACAAGCAATAATAAAATCAGATTCATAACTTATTTTTTTGAGTAATTTATTGTCAGGTGACCTAGTTACTACACCAATTAACTATATCAATAATAATGGCATATTAATCACTATGGCTGAAACGTGGGCAATTCATAATATGGGTTCAGTTTAGCAATGAGCATTATTATGCCATAGTGACCTCAATTCAACGGTAGTTGTGACCTCGATTGATAAAGATTGCAATATAAGACACCCTTGTTATGGTTTGGTGACAAAAAAAATTAGAACTCAGGATCTCTTGTATCTTTTAGAGGCTAAATAGTTGGCTGATTCTTTTGCAAGATTTGGGTTTCAGATGGATTATGACAATCGTCTAATTGAAATTGTTCCTCGCTTTGCTTCTTTTGCTTTATTGACTGATTTGAGGGCTTTTACCTTTTTCGTTTTTGTTTCTGTTGAAGGGTTGGCCCCTTTTTATCCAACAACAAAAAATATCAATAACTTCATGATAATTGCCAAGTAAAAATCACATTTGGATTTATAAAATGTTATTAGGAAAGACCGGTGCACTAAAACTTCCGTATATGCGGGGTCCGAAAAAGGTTCAATCATTTTAGTGTATTGGATATAGTTTTACCATGTTTTTCCATAAGAGGTTGTTTTCAAAACTCGAAGAGGCGGCCTTTCAAACTAAAACGACTTGAAAAACTGGCTCACCAAATTGGATTACATATTGCACATCCAAATATTATCTAAACAACACTAACAACCTAAAAGATCGATATGAAAACATTTAAATATAAGATCCACAACATTGTTGTATGACTAAATTCAATAATGTGGCTAAAAATTTAAGATACACGTTACATCCCGCAAACATGAAATCTTGTGATGAACCTATAAAAAAATTACTACAACCGCTGTCAAGGTGTTCTCATGTACGGTCGTTAAAAATTCCACTATTTATTCCTCCTTGTATACTTAAATCCGTGCAGCTGCACTTGCCAGATATTGAATTGGTGGAACAAATAATCATTGGCTGAAATGACCCTTTCAAAATCTACCAGTGTCTCAGACCAGTTTTTTAACTATAAGTAAGGAATGATGGTAGGTTGAACACTATATTCTAATTGCGCTGTCCAGATCTGAACATTACTGCCAGGGGCAGTTGGAAGTGAAATCAATGTCCTCGCAGAAGATCGGTATTGTGGTCTTTTCCTCTGAAAGATCTAGCTGGGAACCCACTGCTACTTGGGTCAGCTGGAAGCAAATTTCGTGTCTTTCCAGGAAATCGTCTTCCGGTGATCCCTTCCTCTAAAAGATCTGCCCAAGAACCCACCACTAACAGGCTTGCATAAGCCAACATCCACCAAGGTAGTGCAATTTGTCCTTTCAGATGATGACCCCTCATCTAAATAATAGTCGAACAACATGGCAAGATAACTCACTTGATGAGCTAATACATAATTATGTTCAGTAACAGGTAGTGTCCTAAGCATGTGTAAGTTGACCTACAATTTAGAAAGGAAAACATTAATAGGTACTGTGAGTTGGAGAAATCAAGGAAACAACAACATTTGTGACGGTGCAGGTATATTATGCGATTTTCTTTGCTTCTATATAATTATTTTATCTTTGGACATTATGATAAAGGGGAAAATGGCTTTCAGACTTCCCTAAAGAACAAAAAACATGTGATTGTGCGAGACCCGTTCCTTTGAAGAAATCATATCATAAGATACAGTCTAATGATTTTACTAGAGTAACATCTTAAACCATCATTTACTTACCTCCGCTTCTATTGAACGAAGTTCATTGTACCATTCCAATCCATCATTCTCAATATGGTACTCCCCAGAAGGTCTACCGCGAAGACTCAAAGCAAAAAGTGGAGGCCTTAGAGGATATTCCATACTGATCTTGATCTGTCAAAAAAATCAAATCTAGGTGGAAATGCCAATAGATCCTTGAATACATTTTGTATATAAAAAGGGGATGCTTCTTTACCTTGGCTTCTAAATTCACATTTCTCTCGTCTGCATTGGTTTTTCTGCTAAGAACGAGGAAAAACTCCTTCACACCAGATTCTATCCACGAAAGAGATTTTCTGGCACAGTAATCAGATACGCTATTTTCATGTTCACTATCTATTTGTGCAGGCTCATCAAAATCACTATCAGTATCCAGCAAGAAATCAGAATTATCATCAACTTTTTTGAAACTCAGTGACCTAATTTTATTAAGTGAAGGAATGATGCTTTTTGAAATTAAGCTAGCTTGCTTGGAGTGATCAGACTTAGTCGTCTTTGAAAGTAAAGTTGGAAGCTCCCCATCTTCTGCCAAACTATCCAGTTCTCTTTTTATGACACCGGAATTTTCAATTACATCAACATCCATTGATTCCTGAACATGCTCCTCTTTATCTATGATAGCCAGAGATGAAGCTTCACTAGGTACAGGCAGGGCTCTAATAGGTGACCAGCCATCCAATTTACACAAAGGAGTGTGCAAAGCCCATGGAACACTTTTGCAGGACAAAAGAGGCCACTCAAGCTTTGCAAGAGATTCTAGCTGTTCCCTGTAAGCCAGCCAAAGAATTCCACAAAATTTAACTTAAGCATGCCAACCACATTGATAAGCAATATAAACTAGGGATCGTTGAAAATATAATGGAATGTTTGTAAATGGACTGAAAAAAATCTGACATGCAGCATAAACACTAATAGGATTCAGAGCAAGGAGGCATACAAAGAAATGTTGCTAAGATGTCAATAATGAAAACATAACCAAAGCAAAGCCCATAGAAAATCTAAGGTTGATCAAATTACAGTATTTATCTTTGTTGAACATCAAGAAAAGGTCCTTGATATTCTAAAATTCTAATATTGAAAACACGTTAGAGCCATGACTCACAGAAGAGCCAACTGAGCTTTTCTCCTCGAGCGAATTCTTTGCAGAACTGTCTGTACTCGATTCTGTTGGCGATATAATGAGAGACCAGATATAACATCTTCATTCTTGGTGGCTTCACTGTTGTCAGTGGGAAGCAATGGAGACACCTCAGGCAAGAAATCAATTCCTGCCAGGTGCTGAGCCCATTTGTAAGGACGTGAAGTTCTTTGAGTATTGAACGCCGTAGCATCTTGAACAAAGAGTTTAGCTGACTGCATCATAATTCAAATGAAAGAAATGGAATATAAATTATAATGAGTTGGAGAATACATCAAAGATGCTGATAGCTAAATGAAGAACATGCCCATAACATGAAAACACTCAAACCTGGTGTGGAAGCTCGAGTCCTGTATCATTGGGGAATAAATTGCATAAGATGTCATTGTCAGGACCGTCATTAGGTCCTTCTACTCCAACACATACAATATTCAACTTCACAATGTACTCAAACCTTAGAGTAATGAGTTTCGCAGGCTTAGGATCAGAAGACTCGTCTTCGTACACATGGATAATGATTTTAAGTGGGTGACTTTTGAATGTACCCCCTTGATCAGGGCTTTCTTTGACGTCTACCCTCCTTGGCCTTTTTCTACGTCTCTGACCATCTTCTTCATCATCATGAACATCATCTTCCAATTTGGAGCTCTCCATGACAGTGGTAATACCTAAGTAATAAAAATAAAATCACATCATATTGAATATTTTTTCAATTGAGTCAACGAAAACATTCTGTATTAAAATATTCAAATGCTCAAGAAATTCTAGAGCCACATGGGGCACTTGCATAGAAAGATTGCATGCAGAGTGAAGAAATAAACTTCCTTTCTTTTATTTGTTATCTTGATTTTAGCATTACAACTATCTATAACTTAAGCTAACAATGTTCTGAATAATACCTTCGGAGTGATACATTGGTTTGAAGTTGAATCATGAAAAAGTAATTATAAAAATATAATCCGGTGTCAGAATATACACTCCAAGCGGCAACAGAGCTGGTAACATATAGTATATCCAAAGAATAATAAAATTCATGTATTGGCTATAACTTACCAGTGTCCTTGTTGGCTTGACTGCGAGCAAAAGCTTGAGCATCTTTCAGGCTTCCTACAATCTCCAGATCAATAGGTTCTGCAAAGGCCTCTTTCTGAGCCAATAACTGTGAGTAAATCACATAAAGAGATGGTGGAAGCAACTCTGCTGAATGATGCTGCTTTAGTTTCTTTGTATGTGTAATTCCTAGCTGGTTTTGTACAGGCAAGGATGCTTTCTTAAGAGACTTAAGATGTGAAGGGAGACTTGTGAGGAACTTCTTTCGGTTTGCAATGGTCTCCAAAAGGATTTTCTTTTGCTGTTCCAGTTTCGCATGATGTTTGCAGAGCTCTTTACGCTGATACACATTTCATATAAGAATCATAAGCATATTTAATAATGTTTGCATGAAAACTCGAACAATGCAGATTAGCAATACAGGGATAGAAGATAAATGAACGGAAGAGAGGGAGAATTTTAACTTCATGAGAGCACAACTAGCATATTCCAACCTGATATAAAACAACACTCAGTTTAACAGGTAAGCAAAACACACACGCTCTCTTCTCGTTACTTAATCAACAACAAAATATCAAGTAACTTCCACTACAGATGATCAAATTTATCCATGTCTATAAAAAAAATAGAGATGAAAAGAAAACCATCAATTTAGTTCTTAAAGTATGACACTCTCAAATTCAGTCCCTAAAGTTTATGTGTGTGCGTGCATATGGACACGCACACACACATGTATGATTGTATGTATACAATAAGTAGTCTAAAGTATATAAATTTATCAATTAAGTACCAGCTATTACGATGTTAGGGTCTAACATGGCGAATTTTCATATACTTTAGGAACTACCTATTATTTTTATACACTCAAGGGATTAAATTGCCAAGAAAACGATACTTGAAGGACAAATTGATGGTTTATTCTATGAATCAACACAAACTTCTGGCTTATCAGTACAAATCTTTTAATAACGGCCGATGCATGCTAGCCAATATCAAAGAAACCAATATCACATTCTCTTCGAAATACACATACTATACATAATGCACACTTCTTTTTCATTCATCATCTCATTATTCAAAATCAACCTAATTGCAAAATCCCAAATATACTATGCAAGATTTTACAACAGAATATCTCATATTCACCTGATGTAGCTCAAAATTGAGCCTCTTAAGCATCAAATTATGAGCACTATCTTTCGACAAAACCGAATCCTTTATATCTTTCGGAGCATCCCGGGAAAACTCTTCCTCAGGCACAAGTTCAATATCAGGATACTTCGATTTAAAATCTTTACAAGCCTTAATAGCTTTAAGGTAATGACTCTTCTCATACACCAAATTATGAAGCTGCAAAGTAGTAAAATCCACCGGCGCCTTAGCGCGTTCCGTCTGCATTTTAACCCGATCCTCCTCAATCAAAATCGAACGATTCGCCTAAAAAATTGAGAAGGAAACAAAAATTAAAATCATCGAAACTGTAATTTTTTAGTTGAATTGTGAAATTGGATAAACCCTAGGTACCTGACGAAGAGTGATGAAGTGAAGGAACATTTGAGTAACGAGATCGCGAAGGAGTTGTTTAGGTTTAGCTTCTTGTTTGATGGAGAGGATATCGGAGATGATTGATTCAATGGAAGATTTACTGTTTTGAAGCAATTCGTAGGGTGATTCTTCGTCCGATTTGGAATCATCTGAGGAGTTGGGAAAGGCTTGTTCGTTTTGTTCTTCCATGGCGATTGAACCTTCTTCTATCTCACCGTCTTCCATTTTCGCTGTGTTTTGTTCTCTGCTTGACCTAAAACCCTTTTCTTTCTTCTTCCCCTTTGAAGCAAAAATCAGCTTATACAAAAAGCTTTGAGTTCCGACAAAAATAACATTTATGCAATAACTACTTTCTTGTTAATACAGAAAAAAATAAACAAAAATTGATGTAAATTAATTAATTGATCGAACTTCGGTGATTAATGAACTTGATTTTTTTCATTCGATTTTTTGATGAAACAATTTGTTCAGGTTATATTTATCTTACGACAAAATTTTAATGGTTAGAGTTTCGTTATGTAAGGGTTAACATAAATAATTCGTGTCAATTACATCATTTTGTGTTGATTCAACTTTTATTGATTTATACATAGGACTACATGAAGTGCCGTGTAAATAGCCAATTATCAAGATTCTCAAACAAAATGAGCACGTTGCTAATTCCAACCAAACTTTGCTAGGGTTTCCTTTAGAGCTTGTGGAGGCTCATCCCAATACCTCCTTCATCTCTATCATGCATGAATCTCTGCTTCTAGCAACTCTCGTACTGTGTTTCTCTATATCTTGTGTGTATTCTTCGATATTACAGGAGGATAACTCAAAGAAACCCCTATTTTTGAAAGGATGAGAAGAAGAGGAAATACTTGTCGACGAAATGATGGTTTGTGAAGATGAGTCCTTCAAACGATCTTTGGTTGGGAAATTATGGACAAAGGACCACTTCAACATTCACATATTCAAGACAGGGTCGACCCTAGGCATAGGCCGCGGGTGCGCCGGCCTAGGCCCATGCCGATTGGGTGACCTAAAAAAAATTTAAATACAGGGGTGTCTATATAAATATCTTGTTTACGGGGGTGTATACAACAAAGTTCACCGAAACGCCTTAAAGGTTGACATGATAAACGGTTGGGCTGAAGTTTGTTGATGATTTTGGCCCTTTGGCAAGATTTGCTATATATACCCCCACATAGCACAAAGATTTCTATATACACCCTCCCTATAAAAAAAATTAGGTGTTCTTAATCATGTGCCAACAAATTATTATCGAAAAAATTGGTAATAATTTTTTGGCCATTTATTCATAGTAATATGCCTCACTAATATTAAAAATAATGGTGATATTTATTATTCAAGAAATTGAGATAATTTTCATAACAAAACAAATAATATTTTAGTTGAGAATGAACCTACTAGAGAAATTAATCTTAATATTGTTTTCTTTTTCATCCAAAAAATAAATTATATCAATATAGTAATGTTAACTTTCTTGTATCTATTGTTCCTCTAAAAAGTCTAACACTAATTTTTTTTATCACGTATTATTGTTGCTGTGTGTTTAACATTTGAGAATTTTTCATCCAAAAGTTTAAAATTTAATTAATTACGTGTTGATATACTTTTACTATTTTGGTGTTATTATTTTTAAGTGCTAAAATTCAGTCTCTATTTTTCAAGTGCTAAAATTTCAGTTTACTTTGCATGTGTTATTGCTCTCTACTTCTACGTTGTTTTATTTTGTTTTGATGTCTATGGAATGTTTGATTTATTTTTAGATGTTGCCTAAAATACATTTATTTGGTAGTGAATATCGGGAAAAAAAAAGAAACAAAGAGCTAATAAAAACACATTACACAACAATGAACAAAAGAAAAATGTATGATGTATTATTTAAGGGGTCATTTTCTCATATTATGTATAAGGTCCGTAAAACTCTAGGAACGACTCTGGTTCAAGAAAGTGGTTAGTCTTTAAGATTGAAAAATCCACGGAGAATCAAGACCTTAGCAAGAATGTAATCATGTTTCGCTTTAGTACAAAGTGAGATATGGTAATAGTGTTAAGGAACTGGCCATGGAGCTTCGACGGAAACCTAGTTGTCTTGCAATGCATATTAGGCAAGGAACAATCCTATAGTTGCCTTGAAATGTCTATCACTAGTTTTTAGGCTAAAGTTTATGATTTTCCTCTGAAATTAAGATATGATGCAATGTCTTTGAGATAAGGTGACACCGTTGGAAAATGCTTAGAACCAGAAATCAAAGAAGGGTACTGAATTTAGATGTTTCTCAAAGTTAAAGTTTTTATCGACCTAAATAAGAAGAAAAAAAAAACCTGAAACAAGGTACATTGATCAACTATCAAGGAAAAAATATTCCATGCCTTTTTCAAATAGGAAAGACTACCAAATTTATGATGTATGTGAGGCTGGATTGGGCAACAGGTAAAGGAATGTGAAGAGGTCAAGGGTGATCATGAAGATGGCTATGATGATATTAAGGAAAAAAGAGTTGTGATAATGGACTACGCTGAAAGCTTCTCAACTACAAAAAAAAAAAAGAATGGGGATACAAAGAAAGAGCAAAGTTCTGGCTCTTGTAGCAAAATCATATTTGGGAAACAAGTAACAACAAAGCTATATCAAAGGAATATGCATGGGAAGGAATGAAACTAGATGTGTTAATTAAGCTCCTTGAGGAAGCCTATTAAAGGAAATGAATTTTGTGTTAAAAGACCGACTAAAGTTGAATGTGTTGCAGAATCACTTGGTAATGTTCTAATCATGACCCATGAGCTGGGTAAATTTGACACGAGCTCCCACACCAAACATAAGGCCCATGCTAAAGCTACTAGAAAATGGACATGGAAGAAAGATAAGGGAACCGAACCGAAGAAATCAGACCAAATCCAACTCTTATCGAATTTGGAAAAACGTCCATTAATTGATGTGACCATCTTAGAAGGAACACCAAAAGACATCATGGTGGGTGATAAGAAGAGAAAGCAAGATGTGGTGGAGATGACTAACACAAACAATATTGAACAAAAGATGGTGTTGGATGACCAACACCGCCAAGTTGTTGGACCTGGGCAATGATGGAGATAGAAGGGGGACCAATAGAGGCCACAGTCTCTCCATATTTTTTTTCTTCATATTAATATGCTCATATTTTTTGGTCACTATATTTATTTTTTGTGAACTTTATATGATATTGTATAATGAACTTTCTTTTGACTAAATTTATTTAACCTTGAACACTCAAGTTTCTAATCTTAATTACACTAACTATTATTTAGAATGCATAACAATGAAAAATAAAGTAATGTTTTGTTTGCAATTTACAAAAGAATATTAATCCTTAACGGATATTAAATAAGAAATATGAAGTTTTGCTTATAATAATAATCGAAAGATGTAATTCTAATTTATCAATTAAATAATTCGTAAAATTTATGATGCTTTTTGATGAGGAATGTAGATTTGTTTATAACCAATACTGCCATAAAATGCATTTAAAGAAAACAAAACAAAAATGAGAAATGCTAACTTGTCTCCTTAAAAACTCCATTTAATTTTGTTTGCCTACATTACATACCATTAAAAACTCCATTTAATTATTACCAAAAAAAAAAAACTCCATTTAATTTTATACCCAAAAAACTCCATTTAATTACAAAAAAAATCATTTAATTAAATGCCAGGTAAAATAAATGAATTAAATGCACTGATTTTGTTTTTCCACTGATAGTGATTTTTTTATGACGTAAAACATGAATGTGAAATCAGTTATACGATCTCAAAAAAATCGTAAGGGACCAACAGTGTAACACAAGGGAGTGCTAGTTGTTAACCTTTTTTAGTTTTTGCACAGATTTTAACTTGGTTTTTTTTTGTTAAGAACTTGTGGATTTTTTATATGCAGTTATACACAATACATAGATAGTTTCTGGTTAAAAAAAAAGAAGCAATTCCCACGTTTTACATTTCACGCGTACAATACCGCAATAAAGTTACTCGTGTGATTAGTGTGGCAATCCAGAGTGAAGATCCTCTCTGTTTCCTATATAAAATGGAAATGTCAATTACTATAGTTTTAAAGTAAATACATGATATCAATGCACACATTTCAAGAATTAAAGACATTAATTATGCATTTATACACCAAAACTTTGATAATGAAACAAATGGAGAGAACTTAAAATTGAGAGGATCTTTACCCGACAATCCGTTATTTCCTTGAATTGCATTTTAGCCATTTCCCTAATTGAATATGTGTATCATACGAATAAGAAATTTTAGTTTATATGTAAACCAATTTTCCAATCAATCTTAATAATTAATACACAACCCCGTCAACATTGGATCGCAAATGCCACAGAAAATTTGTAAACACAAGTTGTACCTATTGCGTTGATATACAAACCAACGAAAGAGGTGATCCTAATCGTTCATAGTTTTTGTTTTTGGATAATATATACTTTGTAATTCTCTACTACACCCTCTCTTTCGCAACAAATATTTGGTAAGAAATAAACAGATAAACAAATGAGTCTTCAAAATAGAAAGGGATAAAATAAAAGATAGCAGCTCTTATATTGCACCGGATCAAGTACAAAAAAAAAAATCATTTTTTCAAGCTATCCATTTACCAATAACATAAAACCTAAAATATCTAAACTTACTATTATCTTCAATGAAAAGACACGGGATCGAAGACTATAACGATGCGAGGTAAAATCCATACAAAAACAAAAGCAATGGTGCCAAAAAGAAAAAGTAGAACACATAAAACCCAAAAGGTCCAAATGGGAAAACAACAACACCAAAACCTAGGTTTTTTTGGGTGAGTGTATTCATCAAATAGACGGGCATTCTCTGGTGGAGGGGTGCGAAAGACTTGGTCGTAGGGCAGTTGGATGATGGCATAGGTTTCAGACGGCTGAACTTTTGGCGACGACGGTGGATTTGGCGACGACACTGGAACATCAGTGTTGGAAGAGGATGTAGGCTCGTTTGAAAGGATATGAGCCATTTTATTAGGTTAGAGCTTGTTTTGTTCAAGAGGAGGATAAATTAATCACACTATGAAAGAATGCTATATATACAATGTTTGCTCATGAACCTTTAAAATTCTAATAAGATCGATCTTGTATTTTACTCCCTCCGTCCCAAATTGTACGACCTTTTGGACATTTCACATATATTAAGAAATACAATTAATATTGTATGGAAAAAAGATATTATGAGTTGTTTTACAAAATTGTCCTTAATAAATAATATGGGAAAGATAAATAAAATAATTGAAAGAAGAGAGAGTAATAAATAGTTAAGGTTATAATAGGAAAAGTAACATTAATGTTGCATTGGTAGTGTAAAGCGACATATAATTTGGGACAATTTTTTTTCCTAAAGCGACATACAATTTAGGACGGAGGGAGTAATAGATAAATGAGGGTAATTATGTTAACATATTATAATTATTAAAATAGTAAATGCCTTTTGTACCGGTCCTTATTATAAGAAACAATTGATTTTTTAGGTTCATAAAATAATTAATGTATCTTGTTGTAAATATAGACTAGATACATTAATTAATTTATGAATCCAAAAAGTCAATTGTTTCTTATAAGTATTTAATATGAAACTCGATTACACAAGACACTAATACTAGTAATCAATGTATATTCTTAAGAATGCGTTATTTCATCAATCTTGTTTAACCGGGTTCCGTAACATACGTTGATTACCTAAGAGACTAAGAATATTCTTTGCCAATTTTTTTTGGTGGCTGATGTTTGGATACCTAACCTTGCATATATTATGCATTTTCTTACCAACCGAACTAAGCTCACAAATACCTTTGACAAGAATATGTCGTTGCCTTATATGTTTTTATTAGTGAAAATAATTTATGTAAGTTTGAAAATTAAATAGTTATGCACTATACACCACTTGCATAAGTTTGTGCAAAAGGGGCCTGAAATTTTTTCCATGATGATAAAATGCTTATTGAAAAATACCAGTAGAATCTAGAGACTAAATCAATTGAATAAAAATTTAGGATTTATAACATTTTATGAAAGGTGTAAAAAAAACTAATTACATTAAATATGATATCATACAAATAGTTAAGATTTAAGACTAGAAGTGAGTAGATCTCTTGACTTGATAGGATGGTGCCCAGTCTAAGGCAGAGAAGACCTTCGGGCTCAAAGAACACTTACAAAAGTATTTACATTTACCTCCCTCCAAAGGCACCAGCGGGACTCGAACCCATGATCTCTCGGATTCAAGACATGTCTTTTTACCACTTGACCAAACCTTTGAATTAGTTAGATAAGAATGTATCTCATTTAAAACTTAATTCAAATCTAAAACAAACATTTTTTTAAATCAAATTTGACTCGACTCATTAACCATGAGTTCAATCTAGTATTTACAAGTTCCTCGAGAAAACATTTTGGTTTAGCAAAAATAATTAGAGGGTTTAAATTGATGGACAGTTTTGCTAGAATAGGCAATAATGAGATCGTACTATTTTAGTAAATAATGCGGGATAGTGACATTGATCCACAAAAAGCACAACAAACTCTAAAAATAGTAGAAGCTAACTTGAATAAGGCCAAAGGGAAAAGACAAACAAGCATTTATTTTTTTAAATCAAATTTGGCTCCAATCAAATTATAATTATATTTTCAATTAGAAAAATACTATTTTTCAAGAAATATTGTGAAAATACTTTACTAAAAACTAAAATGTACCAAAAGAAAAATGCTTATTGAAAAATACTAGTAGAGTCTAAAAGACTAAATTAATTGAAGAAATTTTTAGGAATGATAATATTTTATGAAAGGTGTAAAAAAAGATTAATTACATTAAATATGTTACATATAGTTAAGACGAGAAATGAGTAGAACTGACTTGATGAGAATGTATCCCGTATAAAATTCAATTATAATTTAATATAAACATTTTTTTTAAAATCAAATTTGACTCGAGTCAAGTTCGTGAACTACTTGAATCGACCCATCAACCATTAGTTCAATCTAAGCATATTTTTTTAAAAATCAAATTTGACTCCAATCAAATTATAATTATATTTTTCAATTAGAAAACCATTTTTTTTCCAAGAAATACTTTGAAAATACTTTAGTAAAAACTAAAATATCATTTTCTATTTCTTTTTATATATTTTGTTTAGACAAATAACCATTAAAACTTATATATACAAGTGAAGGAATCAATGTTTAAGCCCTAATAACATTGTTTGATTTTGTTATCAATTGAATTGATTTTTTTCTAATGTGCCAAATGATGAAAATGTTCACGGAACGGTGAAAGTAGTAGTAGACATATGCTGCAGCTGTAAAACATATCCGACGTGTATAACCACGTAAGGTTTATGGTTGACCATGCAGATGGGTATCACGTGTCAGGGTGTTGACAAGGAACAACGTCATCACCGTGCCCGATCGTAAACGCAACCACCGCAATCTTGTCAGATAATCACGTGGATTTCTCATGCATCCTTAATCCCTGAATTCTTACTTACACTCATTTCTTTTTTCTTTCCATTTTCTATTTCTACTTGCTACGTAATTTACACACAACTCTATGCACTTTGTTTCCCCAGCGCAGAGACACCTCATGTTTCAACTTTTGCTGGGAAGTTGGGGTGGCCAATCATGCTCTCATTCTAAGAAATTCTATATAAAAAAATCCTATGATGTTGTTAATGTAAGATTTTATGGAGTATTAATTTAGACCTAAAATGGTTTTTATAGAATGCAAACTTTATAATATCCTCGGTGTTTGTTTCAGTGATCAATAAAACTGGAATTAAAGACTTTTCATTGAACACACACTTTTGGTTTTTCTATATATTTTGTAAACAAAACATCTAAATTGATAATTGTTTTGAAAAATAGTTTGGTCATTTAAAATATATTTTCTGAACAGATCAAATGTAAAATGAGTTGTTCCAAATTTTATTTTATATATTATTTCTGTTGGGCAACATCAATTGCAAGTTTATTCATTAACTAATTTTCATTGTTTGTTGTATAAATTATCCATAATCTTTTAAGGGTAATCTAACCCTCACTAAAAATTAAAAGTTTGAAAAAAAATGATATTGTCAATCAATCATCATCATCATCATCAACTTATTCAATATTTAATGCAATTATAAGTATTTTTAAGTCACAAAAATACTTTTTCTTTTTTGGAAAGGCAAGCCACACAAATAATTAGTTGTAATTTGTGGGTAAATTTTTTAGATTAAAATTAAATTAAAAACACCTCAACTTTTTTACCCTCAGAAACCAAGACCAGTTTGTTTCCCGTAGTGGCCGTACATATGTACCCAACGGCGGGAGCCTAAATTTTTTGTGTACCCATGTTAAGCACACTGCTCCCTGCCTCCCTCCTCCTGCAAAAATGTTTGTTAATTAAGAAACATAACATTTGATATATTAGTACAATTTTAGTTTTTTAAGAATATTTATAACAAACAAGTGTTGTATAATGATATTCTGTGCTAGTATTTATCTGATTAAAATATAACACGTGAAATAAAAATTTAAAACAACATTTAATAATTAAATATATAAATAATTTCTTCCATCATTTATTCTATCAACATTAAAATTAATATAATATCACTAGAGTTATCTTATATTCCTCTGTTTTTAGACTAAAAAATTTCTTCTCTGACACGTCCACACTCGTTCCAATATTTTTTTATTAAGAAAATATTCACAATTGATAACATTTTATTTGTACCAAAATGCAATTCACCAAAAATAAATAAATATGAAAAATTGGACACTTCCCTAAAAAAAATAAATGAAATTGGACATAATTTTTTTATACACTTTAAAAAAGAGGAAGGAAAAATATTAGAGAGTAATCCATTTATTGATAACATATTAGTACAACTGGAATTTCACACCAGATCCAGTGGATTAAGAATTTAAGACGAATGGTAAGATCGTTAACTAACGAGATATCCATGCATGATGAACAGGACAAAATACATAAAATTGGTACCACCAGATTAAGATAGATAAATATTCTAGATAGACTAAAGTGCTAAACCTTAAAATAGAGTACTATTTAATTAATTGATCACACTTATACATGATAATTAAACCCTAATCAATGAAATTTATCCCCCATAACGATCAACATTATGATCTTGGTAAGGCTTAGGCAATGAAACAGGGAACCCTAATCCTGAACCAGCAACTGTCCTGTTACTGTTGGCTCCTGAAGCACGTTCCTGCAGTGACTTCAGTTGTGTCTTGAGAAACTTAACATAATGAATTGCTTCATCCAACATTGATGCAGTATCCATTTTAGTTCCACCTGGAACCATTCTTTGAAGTATTCTTATTTTCTCGCTTATTCTTTCTCTTCGGTGTCTAGCTGCTATACTCTGAGGATCTTTTGAAATCTTCACGTTTCTTCTCTTTGGTGGTTTCACTGATTCTGGGTCTATGTAAATTGGTTGCATCGCTGCTATTCTGAATATCATCTCCCTCATCGCCGCCATCGAGTTTCGTTTCTCTGATGGCGATGCAGTACCGTAATGGTTCGCATTCGCAGCAATCTCGTTGCTCGAATTCGAAAACATTAACGGTGTTGTTTGTTGTTGTTGGAACATTAATGGTGTAGAGTTGTTATTGGTGAAAGAGATTGTGTTTGTGTTTGTGGTGGATTGTGAGGGTAATAAGTGAGTGAATGATGAATATGAAGATGAAGACCATGGTATTGGATTAGGAGGGTTATCTATTAAATCTGCAAGAGGACGTGTATTGTTAGAAGCATTTGAAGTGCCATAGAATTGTTGATCTGACGGTGGAAATTGATTGATGGTGTTGTTATTATTACCGTTAGATGAAGAAAATTCAGGGAGTTGCATCATCATCATTAACATCATGTCAATTTGATCCTCTGATGATGATGAAGATAACTTTAACTGGTTACAGTCCATTTTCAGGTACAGAAAAGGGTTAAGACTTGAGAGGAAGAGAAGTGAAACTAGAAACAAAAGATGAAGATGGAGGGAAAGGAGAAAAAGATGGACAAGTATTTAAAGGGTAACTGAAAAAACAGAGAAAACAGAAGATAAGCAGAGGAATGGAAAAGAGGAGAGAGAGTTGTATCAGAGAGTGAGTGAAGGCTTCTCTGCTAGATAGATTGGTGAGAAAGAAGCAAGAAAGCAGGGTGAAAAATGAATAAAATAGTGATATTGGGAACAGACAACAGCAAAGTAACACTTTTGAGGCGGTGACTCTCTACATGTTAATTTGTACATATCAATTCATCATATATATAACATTGTACAGTAAGGCAATAGTATGTCATAATATTTTTGTTTTGAATTCTAACAATAATATTGATAAGTTATTTGTAGTCAAGATGATTTGACATAGGTCTAGTGTATTTTTTATTTGGATGGCCAAAGATTGAACTCCATAATCAAATGGTTTAAGTGATGAGATGGTGTGGAGTTGACTGAATTAGAGGAATAAAATATTTGACATTAATACGTATTGTACGGGTTAAAACATCGATCACCTGAGCAATTAAACAAAGCAAAACTATATGAATAGGTGAAGCTTTACTTGCTTATCATATCCTTTCCTCTAACATTACAAAGTTGTTGAGCTTTTAATTCTTGACGTTAATAGTCTAAGTTTCCTGTTTAGGAAAGATCTTGATTTGAAATTAAAAAAGACATCACATGGTACCGTTGAATGATAACATGTCAAAGATCAGTAAAATTGGCTACGTGCCATTGTAGGTGAAGTCCCTTTTCATTATTATATTTTTTTTTCAATTTTAAAGAGTATATCAATAACAATAGATTGATTTTTCTATAAAGATTATCATTATCTAAATTGACATGTATTCGAATGTTATTGGGCTGCGCCACTCAATTCGATCTCTTAGACCTCAGTGATGTAGTTCTTGTCTTCTGGTATTTTGCTATCATTGAATTTGGCTCATATTTTGTAAGTACTTAGCACATCTTGTGCTTAAGTTTTGTTTTTTTTTCCTTTATATATATATATATATATATATATATATATATAATTTGTTCTTGAAATACAATATTACGAGAATTTGGGATATGAGATGCAAGAGGCTCCACCCATATGCACAAAGAAATTGAAAAAATAATAGCGAGAATAAATTCTCTGGTGCATGAATCATTTTGCTGAGAAAAGCAAAATATTTTAGGTTAAATAATAGATAGATTGAGTGGAATTGTGAGAGTGCTAACTTTGCCCTAAAATTACTTTCTTTTCAAGAACCCCAAAGCCCCACACGCACGTGGCAGGTGTCAGAAATTTACCATACCCTTTTAAATGACTAACTCGGATAGTGCCCTAGTTGGAGGTGGGGGGATCCGTCTGATGCAAATGATTTGAATACGTGGCAAAAGGTTAGTGTATCACGCATTTATCGTATTCAATGATTCAATGCAGTCTATTATCCTTTGTGTGCCGCAACTACAGAGCCTAAAATATCTTACATTTCTCTCATAGAAAAATTGAACCGCTTTTCGAGATGGATCAGACTCTGATGGAACTCTCTGCTTTATGTGCCGGAATTGTTAACGAACTTACCATGCAGTAACAGTGAAACTAACTTGCTTTATTTTGAGGTTCAGCCCTCTGCGGGAAAGCTAGCGAGTTCTATAGTTTTCACTTTTTCCCCTTCACAAACTTGATTTGCATTCATCTTGTATACAGATTTCACATATTAATATTAACAATAATTTTTTTCTTAAACAACTTATGAGACATTCAAACTATACAAAGAAATATAGTTATTGACACCAAAACCAAAACAATAGAGAGAAAGTAAAAACACAATGTGAATATAAGAGAGAAAATCATCTCAAAAGTTTAGACAAAATGATTTTAGAAATATCATTTCTCCTACGGATATAGTACTATTAGAAAAAGGGTGTTATAGCTAACAATGAATTGATCTAAGTGGTAAGAGGCTTGAGCTAC
This sequence comes from Medicago lupulina, assembly GCA_958299785.1. Lineage (NCBI taxonomy): Eukaryota > Viridiplantae > Streptophyta > Magnoliopsida > Fabales > Fabaceae > Medicago > Medicago lupulina. Next base: position 7,364,864 of record OY283144.1, on the reverse strand, counting down.
TTAAGCAAAGTGGTCATGTGTTCGAATCATAATTTTTGCGTATAGAAAAAGTTCGGTTAGTAGAGGAGAATCCACCTTATTTGCCCCACAGGTTCTTCGATAAAGATTAGTCACTACTAAGCGGTAGTGAAAACTTCATATCATTATCATGGTAACAAAAAAAAAAAAGGTATTGCTAACGAGTCATCTAAGGACACTCTTTAAAGATTTTAAATTAAAAAATTATTCAAATAAAAAGTTAAAGACTTCAAATTTTGATGCATTGAATGTATAAATTTTCATAAAAACTTATTATTTAAACTTTTTAAATTAATGACGCTCATTAGCATTTTTCTAAAAACTAAAATAAAAATAAGACTATTGAAAAATGGAGTATCATATAAATCAACCGTTTATGCTTGTAACGTTTTTAAGTATCAAAGTATTCATCGACTTTGTTGATGATCCGTTGGACAACATCGCTTGCCACCTTTGGTGTGACACATTGGAAGAAATAGCAGATGTTGAACAATATTTTTTTTAATAAGCCAAACTAGCCTGCCGAGATTGACATCAGGGAAAATCAAACATGAGAACTTGAGAGGAGTACACTCTAAAGTCCCACATCAAAACCACCCGTCAACCCAAGTGGGTTTTGGACAATATATAACCGAGAAAACTAGACCATATATATACCTAACACGTTAAGATTTTTAGTGAAGATATCGTATCCTAGTGTTTAATGCTCCCTAGGAAGTTCTATTGAGGATTTTCCTTTGTTGCTTTCCCAACAACTAGCATTAAAATATTGATGTGTCAAGTGTGAGTTAGCAGTTCTACATTGGATGAAAGAGTAGATGTTGAACAATATATATGTGAGAAGATCTCCTTATACAATGCTTTAAGATTTTTGATACATATGTATCTAACTCACTTGTGTGGTTGCTATTAGCCCAATGTAATCATTCACTCCATTACTTAAGGCTATCTTAGAAGTCCCGACAAAGTGGAGATTTCCTCTTTTTGCTTTCCCAACAACTAACATCTAAATATATTAATATGTCAAGTGTGAGTTAGAAGTTTCACATTGGATGAAAGAATATGTTGAACCACTTATAAGTGAGAAAACTAATATACCTAATATATATCTTAAAATTTTGGGTAAGTATGTTATGTTTAATTCACTTGTGTGGTTCTTTAACCCGATGTGAAGATCCACCCTGATATTAATCATCTCATGGAAGTCTCCACATGTTCAAATATGTGAAATGATAATTTTCAATACCAAAAATTAAAAGCCAAAAATCTTGTTTGATGGGATTTAAATCTCGTCCAATACATATGTTGAACATATGCACTGGATGGAATTTTGATTTGTGGAGTTTTTTTTGTTTACAAGAGTAATTGAATTTTTTTTTTTTTGGGTAAACTATCATATTGAAATTATTTTCTACACTAGACTTTGTTGAGCTATTTTGTGTTTGTGGCTCATTAGTTTTGTTCTCTTTACTTCTACTACCATATTCTTGTACCTTTTCACCCAAATTCAGTAAAATCTAGTGATCTGATTAGGGGATTATCAATATAATTTGCCGATAAAAAAAAGAACTTCAGGACTACTTGTACAACCATCATCATATTCAATTATTCATCTTCGCTATTTTCCAAATCAAAGTTTAAACGGTCCTTATGTTCTATTTTTGATCTATTTGTGAACAATGACCATTGTAAGAGATGACTTCTAACTTCATAAAGTTAAAGAAATTTGATGGTGACAATTTCATTTATTGGGGAAAAAATATTCACTACACTGACCATAGTAAAGATTTGTCTGCCGTGAATTTACTCCAAAGACAATGAGATTTTAACTCTAAGGATTTGGTCTAGTGATAAAAAGACACATATTAAATTTGAGAGGTTCTAGGTTCGAGTCCCGCTAATGTTTTAATTTTTTTATTTTAAAATCAATTTTTTTATTAAAGAAATAACTTTTGTCAATTTTAAATGTTTGTTTAGGATTTTCATAAGAAAAAAAGTGTCTGTTTAGGATTTTCATAACAATCATTTTATAAAAAAGAATCTATTTTGACTCTAAAATGAAAAACTATCAAGATTAACTTTTCTCAAAATCTATTTTTTTTTCCTTCAAAAACAAGGAAGTAACACATGAACTAGTTAATTTTTTAAAAAAATCTCTAAAAAGAAATCTCTAAATTTTTATAACACTAAATCTATTTTGTTAAAAATTAAAACAAACACCCTCTTAGTTTGAATGCCGATTGTAAAATAAATAAGGTATAATCAAGGATTATTTTGATTAGAGTTTGAACTAAAATACTTTCCATCAATTCAGTTTTATTTTAAACATTTTTTTTAGGAAAGTTTTATTTTAAACTTATAACCAAGTATTTGAATTAGTCGAAAAATGACTTTGTTATAGATTTGCTGATTTACATTATCCTAACTTGCATGAAATAGATAGATTAGGATAAAGATCAAGGTCACAAAAAACAATGAACCTGACTACCTAAGTAAAAACACTGATCCTTCCCCAAAAAAAGAAGAAGAAAGAAAGTAAAAACAATGATGGATGAACGTCTGTTTGCGTGTTTTTAAATTTAAATATTTATTATTTAAAAAAAATTGAATAGTCTAGAAGTCCTAACTCAACTGACAAATGTCGAAATTGCAAGGCCAGACGTTATGACCTGGGTTCGAACCTAGGACCTCACAGTTGTGTATGAGTTTAATTTCAGTAGATTACCACTTCATCTAAGACTAAATTTTTTTTTTTGAATATTTATTGGTCATTATTTGTGTTTCAATCCGAGTGTGTAGACCCCGCATTGGCGCATAATAATGTGATGTAGACGTTGATAAGGAAACAAGTTAGGGTAAGCAAATCTAGAAGGGACCCGATTCTATATGGTACGAGACAATTTGTAACATTGGTCAGTCACCCCCTAGTATTAGTAGTACTTTTGTGGTACATTTGTTTCTTAGAGAGCATTCAATTAGAGAAAAAACAAACTAAGAGTCAAGTTTGTATGTTGCAGACTGTGATGGTAATAAGAGTTTGGGATATGAATTTATTTTCTGAGATTTTGGCAGCTGCTTAGTGAAGATGTTGAGGTTATTTTAATCAATTTTTAACTCATGCTAAGCTTCTTGTAGCTTCCCTTCATTCTTTGTTACCCTAATTTCTAAGATGGACTATCCTCTTCGTCTTGGGGATTTTAGGTCGATCTTTCTTTTTAGGGTGTTTGTACAAGTTTGTTGCCAAGGTTTTGGTAGGGATGTCTGAACCTATCAGGATAAGATAATTTCTCCCAACCAATAAGCTTTCATCAATGGGTAGACATTTGACCTTAATTCTTTCTTACCAATCTAACATAATTGTGGTAGACTAAATCATAGTTTTTGTATTTGTTGTTCCAGAAACCAATTTATCTATTTTTTTATCCTAAAGTCGAAAAAGAAAAAAACCATAAGTTTACGATGACTGAATCTGAAGGAAAGAAAAAACACCAATGATCATATGGTAATTACAATCTTTAATGGCTACAAACACTAATGATCATATGATAATTTACTCATTAGCAACCCCTATTAAAAACAAGTGTGAGTTTGGTAGAGCAGAGTCTATTGTTGTTAAATATTGCTGCTCTCTTAATTTGCTGCATGTGCATTGGTCTATTTGGGGGTTTGCGTTATAGTGTCATGCTTATCTCACGGGTTCATTATTGCCAGAAATTCCACATTCCCCAATTCAGTATCTTTCTTCTTAAAGCTGCAACTACCTCAAACAACTCCCTTGCCTCATTACTATAAATTACACTTACGACTCCCTAAGTTTTTTAAATTTATGCTTTTGACCTTCTAAAAAAACAACTCTTTTTAGGCTCCCTAAGTTTACTTTCTGTTGCAATTTTGGTCTCATATTCCAATTTTGACCAAGTCAACGCTGACGTGGACACCATGTAATGTTTTAATTTTTTAATATTTTTTATTTTGTAATTAAATAAATAAAAATAAATTTTTTTATTTTTAATTTTTGTAATAAAAAAACAAAAAAATTCTTAATTAAAATTTTTTATTTGTAATAAAAAAAATTGTAATTAAAAAAACAAAATGAAAATTAAAAATTATTTTTGTAATTTAAAAAAAACAATTTTTTTTAAATTATAATTTTTTTAAATTGAAAAAAATAAAAATAATATAAAATAAAAAAAATTACACATGTGTCCGTTGACTGGGTCAAAATTGATGTGGGGGCCAAAATTGCAACAAAAAGTAAACTTAGGGGGTCTGAAAAGAGTTGTTTTTTTAGGGGACCAAAATCACAACTTTAGAAAACTTAGGGGACCAAAAGCGTAATTATGCCAAACAATTAATAAAAAAGTTGAAGAGTTATTTTATTGAGTAAATCACCATTTTTAGTCTGTTAAATTTTAAGAGTATGTTACTTTAGTCATTTAAATTTATGAACTAGTAGTCTAGTGGTATTGCCTTGGAAACTGGAAGTGTGCTCATCATCGAGGTCTTAAGTTCGATTATCTCTGGTGTCAATTTGAGTAGACTAGTTTAACTTCTCAAAAATAAAATAAAATTATGAACTAGTATTCAATTTAGTCCCTTCAAAATAAATTGAACAGTATCACTCAATTTAGACTTTTAAAAGAAAATTGTTTTATGATTTTAATGGTTTTATGTTTTTGTTGATGCATTAAATCCTATTCAACTCAACATGTTTGTCTTTCATAATTTTTTTTTACTGTATTAAAGTTATATTTTGATGGAATGACTAAATTGATTTCTTTATTTATGCAATACTTTTGAACTCTATTTATAAACTAATAATCGAGTAATTTGGAGATTATTTTCACTGTTAACTAACGTTCGTTTAATTGAAGTCAGAGTAAAACTCTGAATGAATTGACCGAATACATGAATTGTGTGATTTAAAACTGAAACTAGGGTTTCTTGAAAAAAAGTTTCTAACCTAGGGTTTCTTTGTTTATGGGACTGATTTTCTATTTTATAATTTTAAAAACTAAGTTGCTAGACTCTTACTATTTTGAGTACGAAAGTGATCATTTAATTGTTGTTTCATCCATACAACCAATGGTAACTTTAGTGTTCCCATTATACCTTTTAAAATTGTGTGAAAACATGAAAACAAAAGAGGGAAATAGTGGTCCCCTGGTTCCTTATCTTGCTTCCTCTTTTATTTCTTTCTCTTATTTTTATTATGCTACGCACGAATCCAGAAATCACAATTGCTTTCCTGAGTGCTAGCTACCGGATCAATTGCGTTAAATTCACCCGATCACGTGTCCAAATTGAATTATTGGATTGTTCAATTAAAAAATTAAAATCAATACAAAGAAACATATCCTCCTTCTGCAAAAACTTAATGCTGCCAACATGTGTATGTATGCACGTGAATGTGGATTCCTGCGCAAAGTCATTGGATTATATGGGGAATTTTTTTTAAAATTTCTCAAAAGAACTCTATAGCAGGCTCTAATATGCATATATAATCTGAAAATGAGCAATAAATTGAAGCATGCTGAATGTTTGGTTATATCTTCATAAACATAACTTTCTTTTCTCTCCCTTTTATATGGGTTAAATTAAAATGACAGATATTGTCTAATTTTATTACTTGAGATTGTCATCTAAATGCCTCCTACTTATCTTTATCCCTAATAATAATTAAAAAGAGAATTTTTTTTTTTACTAAAAAGAGACAATTTGATCCATGACAATAATTGAAAAGAGAAAATTTGATCATTTTAAAAGAAAAAGTTTTTATATAATTCTTTTTACAAAAAAATCTTCCATTTTTGTTCTTCTTTAGCATTTTAAAAAAAGTCATATACCGACCTGAATTATTCAATTAAAAATCATCAATACTTCACTAATCTAACAAAGATTTATAACATTTCTAAACACGATTTGAAGAGAGACAGTTGGAGGTGGTGCTACAATGCAGCTGATTGTTGATAATGATTGTTGGTTATTCTTCATCGACGTGGGATGATGTATTTGTAAAGACATTCTGACGCTTAAGTTAGTGAGATCTCACATGTTTTGAGAAATATGTACCTGGTTTTGGGGTAAATTGCTCTATTTATAGATTCACATGAGGTACAAGAGATTGCACATTTGATGGCAATACCTTTACGGTGCAAATGTTTGGTATCCACTCGATTGCTTGGAGGATTCATATCGACCATGAGCGTCTTATTCAATACTTTGCGCCTTTTGTTGGCGCATGTGATCTTTAGATACATTGGGCGCTTGCTTGAGCCTTGAATTTATTAATGGACTTAGATATGTGGATTGGGATTCGATAGTAGAAATATTTGGATATCTTTTCTTTCATAGGTGTTAAGTTGTCTTCATTTAATTTAATTGTAGGGGAGAAATTATTATTTTTAGTTACCATTATGGACACTATTGTTCAAATATGGATTAAGTTGTGGAGTAAGTTCATACTATCATACAAGTTTTAGAATTGTTTTTATTTTATTTTAATAAAAACATCTATTATTAAAAAAACAAAGAACACAAATTGGCATTATCCGATAAAAAAAGATTTAATAAGCAAATAAGGAATCAATCCAGATACCTTCTCATTATGTGTTGCATATTTAGCAAGGAAATGTACCTTTTGATTGCAATTACTATTGGTATGCCAGAACATAATGAAATCAATGTTGGCTATCTTTAAAAGCTCAGAAATGAAATCAATGTTGTCACTCTTCACGATGATATTTTTATAGCAAAAATCACTTTCAAACCATTAGCGAGAAGGTGATCATTGATGCTTGATCGAGTCTTGAATTATGAATAATACACTGCCATGCCCCCACACGCCTTTGGAGTCAGTGGCAACATCCACATTGACTTCAAGAAACTACCCGAAGGATGGATCCAAGAGGTATCTCTCATAACCGGAGAGTTGTCATGCAAGAGCGAAGGCCGATTTGGACTTTAGTTAGTTGAATGAATAGAGATGAGAACCTTCAGCTCTTTCTTATAATTAGGTGCTCTGGCCCATGAAATGTAGAATTCGATGGTAACAATGAGTTTTTTCTTTTGGTTTTGTTTTGAAAATTTCGGTATCACAACGCACTAATTTGAAGGTTCAATCCTATCATTCATTTGTGAGTTCTCCATGTAACTATATCTTATTCTATGTGAGACTCTTTTAACACATTCCTTCGTGGGGGTGACACGATAATGGAAACTAGATAACAAGTGGACCAATAGATCTTGAACCAAACTCTGATACCATCTTAAAAATTGTCGCTAGGCATAACATAACCCCAAAAAATTGGTTTGCGAGGTAAAGATTGGGCGAGAATGGTCATACCCCCATTTATAAATACATTGTCATGACATCTCTTATCCAATATGAAACTCTTTAACAGTTAGCACAAATACATTTATTAAATGGAAAATCTATATAGAAGATGAATTTGTTTAGGGAGGGCCTTAAATTTCCAATGCCTTTTCCAAATTTGGTTACATAGGGTATATGATAAGATAAGATTAAAGTTTTCACAATATTTATGATTATTTTATTCTTCAATAGAGTGGTATCCTAATTTAACAGTGTACCAATCATATTCGTAGATCCATTCCTAGAGTTTTATGAGCCTTAGGCATACTATGATAAAATGACCCCTTACATAATACATCATAATTTTAAATATTAGTGAGACACATTATTAGGAACAAATGACCCAAAAAATATCACTGATATTTTAAATATTAGTGAGACACATTATTAGAAACAAATGACCCAAAAAAATATCACCAATTTCTTCAATAATAAATTTTTGAGCACATTATTAAGAACAACCAAATTTTTTTATAGGAGGGAGTGTATAGAAATATTTGTGCTATATGGGGTATATATAGCAAATTGTGCCAAAATGTCTAAAAACATTTACAGATTTCAGCCCAACCCTTCATCATATCAATGTTTGGAGCTTTTCAGAATACTTTGCTATATATACCCCCAAAAACCAAATATTTCTATACACACCCAAACACCTTAAATTTTTTTTGAATCCCCTACCGACATGGACCCTAGGCCTTCGCACCCAAGGCCTATGCCCTAGGGCTGGCCCTGCATATTCGTCCATACAGGAAATTTTACCGAGTACTCCTGCATCTTTTCCTTCACCCCTACAAACATAATAAAATGCCGATTTTACCCTTTATTACTTATTTTCACTTTCAATCTTTCCGTACCACTACGCAGCATGGTTCACCCCACAATTTTCCATAAAACTTAATTTAACATTTCAGGATTAAAACAATTATGGAAAACATAATTTATATTCTTCTGGTTTGTTTTATGCTTCCCCACTCAATTGATCTTTAATTTTCTATTGTAATTAGCAATGAATAAGAACAAAGGGAAAAAAATAATTGACAAATTCCAAAGGCTTTCTGGAATCAAAATAAAACCATAATCTTCCATTCAAACTTAAAATTAAAAAAATCAAAAGATTATGATTTTTTTCTATTTTGTTGAGAAATAAAAGTGAAGGAAGATTATGGTTTATGGAATACAGATCCAATCATAAGAACAAAATAGAAAAAGAATCATATAGTAATTCGAAGGCGGAGATTACAGAAGAATCATATAGAGTGAAGGAAAAAAATTGAAGGCAGCAAAAAAATTGGAAGAAATTGCAAAAGCAAATGAAGCCGTTCAAGTATGAAAAATACAATATTATAAGAAAAATTGGTATTGATCTAGAAAATAGCAAATGAAAATTGTTGTAGGTTTGACAATTTCCATGTGATTGTGGGTTCAAAATTGAAGAAGAAGAAGAAATATGATGAATTTCAGAAGAAAAAAAGTGTAAAAATTAAGGATATTTTAATTTATATACAAGGGTGAAATAGGAAGTTCAAGATAAATGTAAGGGCGAAGGTATAAATGTATGGTTGCAGGGTATAACTTCCGTCCATAGACCATGTGCGGGAGTATTCAATAGGTGTAGTAGAAATAAGTAGATTGATGATTTGATCACTTCAATAGAAAGAAATGTTTTGTCAAATAATGTGTTTGTTTCAGGGTTTGTTGTTGTGAGAAATAAGGGCATATGCTTTTTCCTATATCATTTTATTAGTAGAAATGCAAGTCAATCATCAATTTCATATATCTTAACTTGCAATAAACCAATAACCTCTTTTTATAGCATCCAAGTGGAACGTTGGATACTTCTTCAAATGTAGTTGGGTTTAACTCAACACCAAAATTAGCATCCATAATGGTGTTGTTGGGGAAGTATTCTCTTGAATAACTTTACTCATTAAAGAATTAGCGTTTGTAAGAATCCTCCAACCTTTTTTGGCAATAAAAAATTCATCGAAAGCTCTAAAGTTTCTCAACCTATTGGCACCCCCTTCTTTCTTTTCACAAACATGTTCTTAGTTTTTCAGCAGATTTTTTTTTAATATTAAAAAGTTGTGGGTCCCACTTAAGATTGGGGGTCTTAAGTGAGACCCCAAAAATTTTCTACCTATTAGGTATTGGATCTTAAATGGTTAAAACTTCACCATTGGAAATGGTCTAATATAGATCAAGAATGTGTTGAATCATGTATGTATCAAAGACATGTGGATGATTTCCGGGGCATGACTTAATCCCTTAACACGAACCAGCCTATAATATTGAGCTTTAATCCCTTAAACAAAACATTGATTTTTTAATTTAAAGGACAGATAAAACTTTAACACTTGAAAATAAAGCAAATCAGTCATTCTTACACATTTGGATTTTAAAATCCGACCAATCTATTTACATGTTTCAAATCCTCTTAAAGGCAAAATGCAATCTCATAATTTTTGAAATTCGGATTAAGCTACATCCCCGTGAGCTTAGCTCAGTTGGTAGGGATATTGCATATTATATGTAGGGGCCGTGGTTCGAACCCCGGATACTCCACTTCTCCACAATTAAATTGTGTGAGCTCTAGCCACTAGACTACTTGACCTGACACTTCCATTGACATCCAAATATTTAAATTATACCAATGTAGCTGGGAAACTGATATTTTTGTTGAACTGATGATAAGCATTCCAAAGAATAGCGAAAAATCTGAGTTTGTGTATGCTTGTGGAATGTGGACGTATGTAATAGAGTTTGTTTGTAGTTTGGGATAAATTTCACAATTTCCCTTCTCACTAAGACAAGGAAAATATTAGTGGAACATGATTTTACATTAATTAAGCAATTTGGGTTAATCATATAGAGTTTCTTTTATCATGTATAAACTTGAATAGTAGAAGTAAAAAATAATAAGTTTACCTTAGAAACTAGCACACTTTATATTAAGTACATAATACGATTTTCAGTTGTTTAACCCATGCAACATTATTGCATTGGATAGACAAACTCAATCATATAGTACATAATTAAGCATGAAACAATTTTTGCTGAGTTATCCGACCAATACCAATTGGTTTTATTCATATATATGGGATTAAATTTGTGAGTCATGAAAAGAAATCAAAAAACTAGTTTGAATTTCAAACACTTAAGGTACAAAACTGGCATCAATCTATGCTTTTGTTGGGAGTATTAGAAAACTTCCATGAACATTGAAGAAATTATGACTGTTTTAATAGACGGAACATGTAAAAAAAAAGTTTGGATTATAAAATCCAAATGCATAAAAATGACTGTTTTGTTGTTCAAATTCTAGAATTAGAATGTGCACAAGTCCTAAAAAATGCCGTTTAAAAAATTTCCTCGCTAGAGACTTAGGGGTGGGAAAAGAATTTCAATGATGGGCCAATTTAATAGGCTTAATGTTGGGGCCGTTCCTAAGACCAATTTTGTTGCAGTACTCCATGCTTTGGATTATGCCAATTTCTAATATATTTCTTAACTAGGAAAAAACATTGCTACTATTCTTCTTATCAATAAATATATATCTTATCTTCAAATTCAAATTAGTAAAACTTATAGATTGAACATTGAAAGTGAAATTTAAATAAGTTTATGTATCATAATTATTATAATTTAGATAGAAAAAAAAGTTTAGAGTGCCAAAGCATGATACATTAACTAAAAAAAAAAGCATGAGCCAATAGGTCCGCAAGCAAAAGTGTTACTCAACGTGTGCTTAATAAAATTTAAATTTATTTTCCCCCATAACCACAAATGTTCTTTTTCAGTTTAGCTCTTTTTCTGGGGTCAAATAAATAAACTTTAGCGACCTATTCGATACGGTTGTTTAGAATTTAGCAACACCTCAATCTCAAATGCATTATTAAAAAGTCCAAACCGAAAGCTTCTTTACTTGCCACTCACAACTACTCACTTTCTTTTTTTCAGCTTCAAACTCAAACTCCATTTCACTACTTTGCTTTTTCTCTATAGCCATTAACCTTATCTGACATTCCACTCCTAATTCCCTTCTACACGTGCAAAAAACCTCTCACGTGCCACCCTTTAACCTAGCTAAAAAGTATACAACCAAACCAAACATGGTCTTGTCTAAACTTGGTTACATGTTATTTCTCTTTAATTTGGTCTTTTATCATTTTTACAATTTCCACCTTTCATATGTAACGAAATTAATATGGACTCAAATATAGAAATTTCTTATCATGCTTTCTCTGATGTGTCTCAGTGTTTCTCTGTTTGAGATATTAATACTCCACAGTTCATAGGAATATATATATATATATATATATATATATATATATATATATATATATATATATATATATATGTGTGTGTGTGTGTGTGTGTGAAATTATAAATACTAGAAATACACAATATAAAAAAAAAAAAAAAACACTAGAGTCAAGGAAAGCAATTTAATACTATATAGTCTCTTTCTGATAATGCAAAAGACAAACTTTATGAGACACTTTTCCCGTATAGGTATATATGAGTAGTGCAATGCGACAAGAAAAAGAAGACTCAACATTAAAACAGAAAGAATCATAAACTTCCGGGCAAAAAATGTATATATTGTTCAATGTTTGTTCACCAACCGGTCAATGGTCTCATCTTTCTTTTCACAGTGTTTGTATGTTGTTGTCACAAGAGTAAAAAATGAAAGACCAGTGAAAGTGGAATCCGAAGAGTGTAGTGAAAAATGTTAAATACTTAAAGTAGGGAAAGACAAATGTTTCTGGTCCTTAGAAGTATATAGAAGAAGCCTTGGAAGAAACATTTCCCTTACATTTCGCTTTCATGGAATAATTCACTTGTTCTTTTCATATCAAACTTTCTCAACATTATTATTGTGAATATTTTATTCCCACTACAAAGATATACAGGTTAATTTCCTTGTCTGCATCTGCATTACTGACAATTCATAAATACGGCAAAGTATAGATTTATAACTCTATAGCTCGAAGAAAAGCAATGATAACATTCTTTTTCCATAAATCATTGTACTATATACTATCTTGACACCTAAAAAATATTACTAGTTCATAATTAGGATTGTTAATTAACCACAAATTGTACTTCCAACAATGTGATTTTTTATGAATGAATCAGTCATTTGTGTCAGCTTCTTTCATCGGGTTATGAATTAAGATGCAAATTATTTTGTGTTTTTCGTTTGGTACGAAAATAATTCAAGAAAGCCTTAGAAATGTGTCATTAAGCCAGGCTGTTACATACATTCTCATAAGTTCTCAGCTTTTTACTCAATGGATAAAATTGTAAGGAAAGCTCTATGATCATTAACTCCTTTCTTTTTCTCGCTTTGTTATGGTAGCATTAATTAATGTAACTGAAGCATGCAGATATCAAAATCAGCAAAAAGAGATGATGAAATGAACCAAACAAAAAGGAAGGAAAAATAAACCAACACAAAATGCTAGGGAGCAATAAATATTGCACCAGTGAAAATGAGAAAAACTCAACTAAAAAGAGAAGCTGAACAAAACATTGAAGTTGAGCATTTAAAGTTTGGTAATTTAATTTGATCTTTAATCTTAGTACTACTACCAAAATATATCAACCTACATCAATAGATTGTGAACAAAGATAATATTGGCACTAAGTTATATGTACACAGAATCACACACGCACGCAAAAACACATGTTTCCATCAATATCATCATGATCTTCCTAGCTCCTCCGTGACTCAAAACTTGATAATCAACTTCATTCTTCAACAATAAAAAAAGAAAGATAAAAAGAAATTAAACTAAAACAAACAAGTAAAAAAACCTAACTAGCTTAGGATTCTCATTTTAAGAAACTAACTAACAAGTGGAAGGAGGCATTAGATTCAAACCCAAATCAAAGTCATGATCTTTTTCCAATAACAAACGAGCCTTGTTGGTTTCCAAATTATTTGGATTATTAGATCCACATTCAGGGTGCACTCTTTTCTTGGACTGAAGTGATACTCCAAAAAGCTTAGTCTTGCTGCAGTTATTACTGTTAAGCCCTTCGACCATTGTTATAGAGCTTCTTGATGTGTTTGTTGGAGAGTTCACATTCATACCATGATGAGATTGATTTTGAGTTTGAAAATTAGAAACATGTTTAGGGTTAGAATTGTAATATCCCAAAAGCTGGTTCATTGGCTTTTGCACCATTGAAACATTACCACCACCATTCATTGGAGTTGGATTTGAAGCTTGTGGAAGTAGAAAAGATGAAGAGTAAGAGTTACTTGGAGCCACTGGTTTAACATGATTCTGAACAAAGTAGATGATATCATTGTAAAGCTTTTTCATGTGAGCTAGCTCAGACATTAACATGTTGTTACTTCTTCTTAGTCTTTCATTGTCTTCAGAAAGAGCAGTAACAGAACTGTTATAGTTGTGTGTTGCTGTTGTTGTTGTTGTTGTTCCTCCATTAACAAATGATGGTGAAGTTAAAGGTGGAGAGTCACACCAGTTGTTGAGTTGTTCATCAGAGTAATCATTGGATGGAGAAATGCTAACTCTAGTGTTTGAAAATGGAAAGAAACTTGGTGGAACATTGTGATGCTGCTGGTGATGATGATTCATGTTGATTCCTGTTTGTTGTGGCTGTGATGTTTTTCTTCTATGAATCTCACAAAGCAAATGTTTTTCTCCTTTTTTGAAATATTCATTTGCAAACTCCCATCTGTCAGGTACAATCTTTCTAAAACCCTAGACAACAGAAGTTAAAAAAAAAATAAAGTTAACGAATATTAGTTATTCGTTGCAAAAGTTAACGAATCGAAGCGACAAAGGGTGATGAGTTATAATAGTTAGTTACAACATAATGATGAAGGGATGATTGCTTACATAGGTGTTGAGTTGTCGAACGAAGCTAGAGAAGTTGTTGTGTTTGAAGTAGTTAGGGAGGAGGTCTCTAGCAAATTCAGGAGGACGCCAGACAACGAAGGTGGAGTCATCTTCACCCCAAGAGACGATGTGATCTGTGGTTGGATCATCAACAAGTTGGTATGTTTTGGTGAGGAATGGAGCTGGGACTGATTTGTGTGAGTCTAGTGAGAGTAAAATGCCTTCACAGTTGTCTAGTAGAAGAGCCATTTTCAGTGATGAGGATTCAATAACACACACAACACTAGTTTAGAGAGAGAGAGAGAGAGTATGTGTGAGTGTGAGTGTGAGAGTGTGAGAACGAATGAGAATGGGGCGGGGATAAAAGAGAGGGGGTGGAATGAATAGTACCAGTACTAGCTTTTGTTACTGTGTAATGCACTAATGCCTTTTGTTTTTTTGCATTTCTTCTTTTATTTTTTTTGGATAAAATTAAGGAAAATGATTCATGAACACCCTTTTATTCATACACCCCATTATACACCTTATGTATTAGGGATATTTTGGTAAATTAATCTCACAACCACACTTTCTCTTTTATTGTGTAGGGTCCAGGTTGCCACGTGTCAGAATTATGTGTGGGTGTAAAGGGTGTATTGCCACATGGGGATGTCCATGTATCACCACTCTAAAATTAATTTTCAAGTGATATTTAGGTTGGAAACTTGGAAGGATATTGTCTGGCGGGGGATTATTTTTTTAGTTTCCCTTATCGGTTATAATTATTTAATTACTATTAACTACACTATATTAACAATCACTTTTGTAACCGTATTTGAGGGGATTTGAATTGTATTTTGAGGTTATAATGTTAAGCTTTTGAGAGTCATAAAATTGACATGATAACTAAAGTGGAAGAGTTAAATAGTAGAATGATAAGAGTAGTCTTGAGTTTAATTCTCGCCTCCAACAAAAACTAACATACTAAGTTATAGATATCACTCTTTTTATAAGTAATTAATAGTATTATGTATAAGTAGAAAGAAACATTTGTTTGGAATAACACTTCATTTTATAAGATATTGTTTTTTAATAGTTGTTTGATTAGAAATTTATCCCTTAATATGAATAAGTTGGAGATTTAAACCTCACTCTTGCATATGATAATATTTTTGTCAATTAAGTTATGCTCTTAATGACGGTGTGATTTTATTTATTTATTTATTTATTTTTTACAAAATTGGCGGTATGATTTTTTTTTTTTTGTACAAAAGTGGCAGTATGATATTGTTAATAAAGTAAAAAATTACTCATTTGAACTTTATGTTATATAATATATTTAGTGATCATATTCTTAAGAAATATATGTATTTAGTGATCATGTATCCACAATTTTTTATATATATACATCTACTTATACTTTATCATTATATTATATTATTGCGTTTTATTAACTGCTAAAACATCACTATGTTAATTTTTCATCTTCCCAAAAGAGTTTTTTTTTCTTTTCATTATCACTTCACACTTATTATAGTTATTACACTCTAGAACTACGTATTAATTCCATCATATTGAGTCATTTTAAGTTTCTTGACATATATTGAGTCTCATTTTTAAAAAAAAATACATAGTAATAGTAAAATACTATAACAAATTAGAACTGATGTACATCTTATACTAATTTGGAGGTAAAATTTAAATAAAATAATCAAGTACCACTGCATTATTTATATAGAAATATGACAAGAAAAATACATGTTTCAATAATGAACATTGATGTTACCAAGAGATGAAAGTTCTTCTTATTTTAAAGCGATAGCTCGGAATCAAATATAGTAGCCAGTTGGGGAATATGTGTCTGTCTGTCTATCTAGGACTGTGAAATAAGGGCCTTTCAAGACAAACCCGTGACTCCCTCTTTCTCTCTCTCATTCTACGTGTGTGTATGTTTTTCTGATACATAATATTAGAGAGAGAGAGAGAGGTTTCTGATTTCTGACATTAATCCCGCGCACACCCACTTGAAATCACGCATAAGAGCTAGAAGCTTGCAGACCCATGTTGTCTTCTTCTTTCTCTTACAAATTGACCCTTCAACCCTTCCTTAACTCTACTATAGTAATACCCTTCTTTATTCCATTCCATTTCTATTTCTATTAGCAGTAATCAGTCAAACCCTTCCTACGTTATAGTTTCAACGGTTATGTATGTTTTGTACTAATAATTTGCTAATTAGTGCTTAGTCATAAGATTGTTGGAATAATTGTTCCATCACGGTATTACCAATTCCAATGGTAAAGGAAATGATCTCGTGAAAAGGGATATAGATAATTCTCATTTTTTGAGAAACAAAAAGGTTATATACTAGTAGTAGAACTATAGTAGTAGTATATTGACATCACATTTTTTGTTCTCGATTATTGGAATAAAATTGAGAAAAGAAATGTCAAATGTGAAGAAGGTGGGTTTCACTTCACGTCAAACGAAACGAGTGTCTTCTTTTTCACTTTGTAGCTTTCCTTTTGTTGTTTATTGTCACCAACCAAACACAGTCTCTAATTTCGAATCCCTAGCTATCATACATTTTCTAATGCACATCTCTAGCTTATAGCATCGAACTACGTGATGGGAATGAATTAAAGACTGTTTTTCGTGACGACATTTCTTCCATCCGTTGCTTCTCTGATTTCTAGCTCCACCTTTTTTCTTTTCTTCCAAAAACACACACATTTCAATCTTCAATATAACAAAATATATATATATATATATATATAGATTTTAGGTTGGAAAATATTTTTATTGGGAAATTTGGGAGTGAGTCGGAGCAACATCAAGTCATTGTTCCAAAATTGTAAGAGAATGAAACATCACTTCTTCATCAAAAATCTTAAAAAATTAAATATTTGGATCACATCTTTTATATATTTAACTCTCATAATTTCAATGTCAATGAGGGATTTAATCAATGAGACTTAAACCTAACAACATTGAAATTTCACATTGCCAAATTTTTGAGACGTTGAATGTAAAAATATACTTGAACGTATTTATGTGGATTATATATATCTTACAATCCAACATTGAAATCCCACACTGTCAAATTTTTGAGATTTGAATCTATATATACGCTGTAATTCCTATAGTCCAAGATGTATAAATGTGCTTGAAGTCCATTTCACATAAGTATATTCACAATCATTTCATGTAAGCCAAAGTATCATATTAGAATTTAGGTTGAGTCTAAGCTTATCTATTACAAAACCGAGTTATATGATGAGATTTAATTTAAGCCCTATGTAAAATAAAGAAAATGTTGAAAATGAGTTTATATATAGGGACACATCTACATATATGATATACGTCATTTTTTAAGAATAAACTAATAACATACCTGTGCTGACGCACGGGTACCGTAAACGTTTGGTATTTGTAAACCTACATTAAACATTAATAAGATTTTGTATAAATGTAATATAATTATTGAGATATAAATTATTTGAGAAACTTATAAAACTTGTTTTTAATGCAATTATAATATCTTAGACCTGATAATGTATTAAGTAAAAGGCAAAGATATACATATCAAAAACATAAAATAGTATATAAAAATAAATTTACTAAACAAATGGTCAATAACCAAATTAATATATATAAAATAACGTCAAAGTGAATGTGTTTTACAGGATTGAATTCTTAATGAAGTATCTACAATATGAGAACTAAAAACTAAAATCCACAACATAAGTTTGAACATGGTATTCAATTTTGATTTATATAACTTTACTGTTTATATTGCAGTTACAAATAATTTATAAAAAATGTGTGTTTAAGTTATGAATAAATAAGACAACATAGTATACCTCACACAGTAATATAGGGACACATCTATAGATATGATATACACCATTTTTTAAGAATAAATGTATGCAATGCATATGACTTATAATACTTCCCCACCTTAACAATAATAATATATGCACCCACATTTGAGACGTATGCTGTCTCTGGCCGCTAGTAGTACCATTAAGTCACTAGCTAGCTCACAATAGCTTCCTCTAGTTAGTAGTTACCCCTGTTTAGCTTTTCCTAACTTTGAAGTATTTACATTGAGCCTCCAACTTTGGGTCTTCTACGGCTCGGCTTAGTCCCGCTGATGTGTCCAGGTGATTGAATTATTGACCCTAAAAAAGTTTCCATTAAGAACCTGGGCAAATATTTACAGCTTTTCCACCTCCTTTTTTTTAATATAAAATATTATAAATAACCCCAATTAATCATAAATTTTCTTTACTTTTTCCCTTTTTCTTTATCCATCACAGTTCACACATTCACTCCCCATGCCGTATTATATATCATGTATGATATAGGTTGCTCATGTGTCAATATTTCAAGGTGCATGCAATATTAGAAGCAAAAATACATGCATGACATTAAAGAGCTAATTTGAAAAATATAGCATTGAATTTATTTTTAAAAAAATCTAATATTTGTTTACAAATCATTCAATCTATTAACAATTTCACATTGACAATATATGAGTTTTTATTATTCATGGGATAGCCTCGTTAATCAGATACGGGTAAGTGTTTGCATATAAGCTACATATTTCATATTCATAATACGATTTTGAAAGAAAAGAGGAGGTAAAGAAAGTTGCTTGAAAACCATAATAGATGATAATAATTGGCCAGTGAGGATTCAAATAATTAAAATGAGAAGTGCATTCATTGATTCTGTGATAATAAGTGAAAGTAAAAGAGTAGGGACGCAGAAGCAGATAGATAGAGGGGCCAAAGCAAAACAATGGGAGAATGATGACTAATTATATCGGATAGATATCACAACTGATTATTTTGATAATGCCTATGATTCTCATTATTGGAAAAACAAAGCTAAACTGTCTTGGTTCCCCACCCACATAGTAATTATTTCTTACTTTACAATTTTCTTTGCTTTCCTCATTAATAATATCTAAAAGTTGCTCAACATCCAAGTTAACTAAGCTTACGAGAGAAGCTCAATTTTTGTATTGATTTTACCCCCATGTTAGTAAACAATTCAAAGATTGAAGTATCTTGGACTTGAAGGGTGAGTCAAAAAAAGAGTATCTTGGAGGGTATGTTACAAGGAGATGACTAAAAAAGAAAAGACGTTGTTAACGAGTTCCTCGAAGACACTCTTTACCATTTAAAATCCTTAAACAATGTTTTAGGAGTAGGGTACTAGTTAACATTTTTTAAAAAGACTTTTTATTGGAGGATATTACTGAAATAATGTAAGTAGAATACTCATTTTCGATAACAATTAGGTGGTCATTAACTTGAATGTTTTTTTTTTTAAAATTATTAAAAGTTTTAGCAATCAAGTATATATTAATTTACAGATAATAAAGTTTATGGTCTCTGAAAGTGTAACCTGATTGTAAAATGGTTGAAACTTTGAAGGGGTTTTGAGAAGGAGATTCATGGTTCGATCCTTGCTGGTAACATTTATACACCCTCTATAACAATATACTACTCACTCCGTCCCAAAATAATTGAGAATGTTTGATCACGTGTACTATTTACCTAACATGTTCTAGTCACATCTAAAAACAAATAGTAGTGTACAAGATATCATATTCTTTATGATGAATATTTTTAAAGTATCAACTTTTTAATAATAAATAGCTAAAAATGTCTAAATTATGCATTGACATATGTGAAACAATCAACTAAATCGATTATTTTAATCGGAGAAGAGTAACAATTAACTTAATGACATTTTCAGTGACAATTTCGAAGGGGATAGAGTTGTGTCAATTCATTTATTTTTGCCAAATTAGACATATTTCAATTCTGTATGAGAAACTGAGATGAACTTTTGACAAAATATAGTTGTTCAATATTTTTTTGTTCGTAATTATGTCACAAATCTATATGAAACATCAAGATGAACCTGAGACATCATACGTAATGTTGTGCATTATAGATTTTTCAATGAGAAAAATTTAAAACAATATATATAATAATATAATATGATTAATTTTAAATTTTTAGGGAGTTTCATTACAGATTTATTTGAATAAGTTATAATTTTGTTGTCGCACTTAAAAAGTTAGTCAAGAATTCAACTAATAGCTTTTAAGTTTGATTTTCTTTTTGCTTCAAACGATCACATTGAAGAATTAACGTTTTCTTTCAACTGTGAATTTCTTACCTACTCCAAAAAGTGTTAAGTATAAAGTTGAGTTCTTTTGTGAGCTGATAAATTAATGAAAACATTAGTACATTGCTAAGAAGAAAGATAAATGATAAATAAGGAGAAACATGATAAGTTTGATTCATTGTATCTATCGATTAATGAAATGCCAAATCTAACTCCGACTTGTCTAATTCGGTTATTCTCATCAGTTGTGCGTGTTTTTAGCCATTATTAGGTGTACGTGATGCTCCATGTTTGACTTGGTCTCCCAATATCCCGTTGCATTATTGTTTTCCCTATCTATACGTGCATTGCCACCTTTTGTTGTGGTTCGAAAAAATGATCATTTTAGTTCATCAGGCTAAAAGATATAACATCCTTAATCTATCAAGTTGATCTTCTCTTTGATTGGTCTAACACTCCTAAACCTATTTTGGTTGTTGACGATTTTCCGCTGACAATTTAGATTATTTATAGGTGTAAAATACTTCAAAACCTAATAAGTAAACAGTATTTACCAGGGATTACATCAAATACTCAAGTATTTTTTTTTCCACATATTCATGCAAGTAAATATTTGTGATTTTTTATCTTCAAAGGTGCACCATGAACTTCATAAATAAATTGAGAATTGAAAAAAAAAAAAAAATCTAAAAATACCGGCAACTTCAAGTCCCGATAATCAAATGAGAAAGTGGAATTAGTAGTCTAGAAAACGTGAAGAAGGGGGAAGAACAAAGTAAAGGAAAGGACCAAAATGACAAGTATCTGGCAAGTTGTAAACAATCATGCATGCCCTTGTTGTGTTCTATTTCTTTTTGCTTCTTCTTCTTCTGTTCTTCTAAAACCTTTTCTTAATTCTCAAATTCCCAGTTCACACCCCCCTGACTCTTCTATCTTTCTTTCTGTATAATAGTACTCTCTAATATTACTGCAATGTTTCAGCGGCTGACATGGTGACAGTACCTATAGTCCTTTATATTTTTCTGATTCATCTGTGAGTATTACTAGTCTCGTGAATCCTTTTTTGTTTTTTTCTGTTCTAAAACACTTATTTATTACCACTACCTTATTCCCTTGTTCATGTTACGTGCATATTTATGGGAATTGTAGACATTTTTTATTTTTTTATCTTAATTTAACAACAAGACGAACTAACCCCTCTCTGTTCTCTCTTGTTCCAATATCAAAATAAACGTGACCACACCACAGTTACGATAGGAAGAGAGTACCCTGCCCTATTTTTTTGTTTTTATCCTATTCTTATTGTATTTCCAATCGAAATCGAATCTCATGTTTACAACAGGAGCAGGTTAATTAAACAATTTCATGGACATGGAAACTTTTTTGTGTCGTCACGTTTTCATATTCAATATTATCTATCCATATTCAAACTTCTTTTTTCAGAATTACTGATTCATTTGCTTGACCGGAACAGATTTGATAGACCTAATTACGTGATTATATATAAGAATGGAAGATCAAATTAGGCGGGGTCCATCCATGGGTCCACCCTTATTTTTGCACTAAAACGGTATAATTTAGTAAGACAAACGTTCGCATGTTATCAACAGCTTAACTTAGTCTTGAAAAAAAATAAAAAATAGTCTAGAAACTAGCTAGGAAAATTTTGAGCCAGCAAATACTATGGTCAAAACTCAAATCAGTTGAAATCAAACAATGAAAAATACTCTTCCCCGGCTTAATAGATGACCTATTTGAAATATTCATTATTGATTTAACATACTTTCACCATATTTTTTTTGTCAAGTAGCCTAGTGGCTAGAACTCTCACAATTTAATTATGGAGAAGTGGGGTTTCCGGAGTTCGAACCCCGGCCCCTGCATTTATAATGCGATATTCCTACCAACTGAGCTAAGCTCACAGGGATTTTGACCATATTTTTCTATTAATTCATAAAGATAAATATCATGTAAGATGTTGTTGGATTCGTCTCGATAAATATTTTTAATATTAAATTTTTATAATTTTTTGGGTAGAGAATTGGAGATATCAAATAACATATGCATTGGTATGTGTCTCGGAGTCAAATATGTCATTTAATATGTAACGGAGTGAGTACTTTATAAAAATATTTTGTATATTCATTTTTAAAAGTGTGGTGATTTTAGTTGTTCATAAAATGAATAATTGTGTGCATTATTTTTTTAAAACAATGAATATGTCAAAAGAACCGTTTTAATCAAAAGAAGTAAAGAACTCTTTAAAAATATTAAATCAAGAAATTGTATCTTAAAAAGGTCAAATACAATCAATTTTCATAGAAACTTAATATTTAAAGTCCTTAAAAAAAAAGTCCTTAAAAAAACTTAATATTTTTGTATATTACCCCTCTCTCTCCCCTCCTAATAATAACATTAGTAGTTACAAATGATATATTTTTGCAGGTGTTCAAATATAATGTAAAGTTTTGATGTTTAAATAACATCACTCTTGGAGAAATGGATTACCCCTAGTTAGTATTTTATGCTTCAAGAATCTTACATCTTATTATAAAAAAATTTAATACATACTTTAAGAAATGAAAATAGAAAATATTTTCACAAAGTAAATGAAGTTTAGATTTTGATTGAAAAATTATTACTCCCTTTATCCCATCAAAGTAGGTGAACACTTGATATCTTAGAGTTTTGTTAGAATATATATGATACTCAATACCGATAATTATTTGATGTCATATTTTTTTATATTTAATTATTTTGAATTAAATTTCAATTTTAATTTGATTAATCCTCAAGGGTATTGATAGCCACCTATTTTTATGGATGCCAAAGAATTCTCCAAAATCCAAATTCTCATGGCTTTCTCTTCTTTTTTTGTCTGAATGCTGGAAAATGCTGGAAAAGAAATGTAGAGGATCTAAATTCTTAGCTGACCATCATAACTATAAAACATGAAAACTTCATTCGTTTGCTTCCTACAAATTTAAGGTGAGATTTATTTTTATTGTTTTTTATAAAAAAAGAAATTAGTAGAATAAAGTAAATATCTACGCTAAAAAAATAATAGCACCAAAGTTGCAAGTTTGATATTTTGTTAGCACTCGAACACAACTCCTTACTATCTCCTAATTTGAATGGGTGGAGGTAAAATCTATTGAAGTTGTATAAGAGTCCAATATTGCTAAAGTTTCCAAACTATTAGATGTCTATATACATGGCTGGGGAGTTAGATCCAAGACCATTTCACATATCTACATCTTATACCTCCTGATCTCTAAATCTCCGACTCAATGCCATTAAACCAACTTATAACTCTCATAACTTAGATAAGATCAAAAAACCTCTCATAACTTAGATGTTTATGAATAGCATTGGACTCAAGAATAAGGATATATATTTAAGAGAAATTTGAGATAGATCCGAATATAGATAGATTCTCTACAACAACTGTACTGTATTACATTGTAAAAACTATTTAAATCTAGATAGGAAAAATTATTTCTTCAAATCTAACGATTTCTACGTTCGCTACAAAATGCAGTTATTGTAGAGGATCCCCACACGAGGATCCTCGACCCTCCAGGGTGAGAAAATAATGGAAAACAAAAGCTGATTTTCTTCACAAGTTAGACAAATCCTACCGAGCCCACCACTATGCATGACTACCAAAATTCACCCAAAAAAACAAAACAAATTATAAACTCACTCATCATCACACAATTCTCTAACTTCACACTCTCTCTACACGTTGAAGAGCCAAGAAGATTCTATTCTAATTTCTAAAACTAAAAATACAGTGAAAGTGAAACAACCCCACCTCCTATCACATGACCACCGCCGGTACCTTTCAATAAAATCATATTTGTTATTATTGGACAAAACTTGAAACGAGAATTTCAAGGAGAGACAACTTCAAAACACACCCCGAATACGGATGAACGATTTTTATAGTAATTTTTCGAAATGTTGGATTATAGCTACACAACATCTTATTATGTTAATCATAAACATAGATACACCCTTTTTTTAAACATTAATCCTTCTAAAGAGCCAAATAATAAAATATATGTATTTCCCTATATGACAAAGCCACTGAGGTTCTTCTTCTGTAGTCTTTTTGGACTTTTCGTTTGTCTGTTTTACCCCCTCTTCAATTTCCAGAAAAACTAAAAAATTCAATTCATTAAGTTATATATATATATATATATATATATATATATATATATATATATTCTTAATTTTGTGTTATTATCTCTTCAGTTTTTTTTATCTTCAATTTCTAATTCAATGGGCCGGCTCAACTATGGATGATGTATGAAATCGACCATATATACATATATATGACTAGCAAAAGAATATACATATATGCAACAGTTGAATGCATAATTGAAATTGAAAGTTAAACAATAAAAGACATATTTAGAATAAAGGGTATGTAGATGGAGTAGATTGGTTTGCATGTAAAAGTTAAAAGTGAAGTTGTCATGGGAAAGACATTGTAAAGCAGCTTCTTCAAAGAAAATATTATGACCTCTACTCTATGATCAAATGCATGGCATTACAAATTTCTAATTTTTTTTTTAAGATACTTTATGGTTACATTAAAAGGAGAGAATTGAACAACAACATAGGTCTTTTCCCACCACTCAACCTTTTTTATTTCTCCTTTCCCCCTTTTCCTATCCCTTTATTTTTATCTTTTTTCTTTCTTAAAGTCATTTCCACACATACGACTTCTACGACGTGAACGGGAAATTATTAAAGATCCTTCTATTTATGTGAAATGATGAGATACTTTGCCTCGTATCATAGAATAAGAATAGAAGTAGTATATTCATATTCTACCACCTAACGGATCAATTCATTACACACCAAACATCACATATCTTTTAGTGATTTAATTAATTAAAAAGAAAAGCAAGAGAAGTATTAGACAATTCACTTGATATGATGCTGGGCCTAAGAACTTAAGCTTTTAATTTTATGAATGGTTAAGAACACATTCGCATGCATGCATGGCCGACCTCGCATGTCAAGTTATGGGACCCAAATTATGTTTTCAGGACAATTAAGTTTTAGATGTCTATGCTTGAACTAAACACACTAACCATAAAAGTCTAAATCACCGAATGTTCATAAAGAGATCTAGAGCGATAAGGGATCGGCTCCTCTAAAATTAGATATTGTAGGTATTTCCTTCGATCTGAAATATAAACAAAAATAGTCAAATAAATTTAAATATTTGGTTCGTATTTTTAACCATATACATAAATTTTGTTTAACTTTTATTTGAGACTGAAGTACATGAATTACAAATGATTAGTTTGTTATATATTTAGCAATTATTTATTACATCACTTCAAATTTACCCACTTTAAAGAATCTAAACTCAACAATAAGTATAAGTTTAATTCGACTTTGCAAGTTTATAATATGTGACCTAACTCATTTTTATAAAACTAACTTCTAATGTGAGATCATGTGTCACTGTTTATAGCTTTTATCTCTATTTTATGTGAGACATGCGTTTTTCAATACACCCCTTATGTTTAATACTATTGTACTTATTTTATTTAATTTATAGATAAACTAACAAAGATTAAATATTTAAATTATTAAATAAAAATATTTTAAGGTCTTAATAATGACATTTCATAAAAAAGAGTTACTATGAACATGTGATGCAAACTTTTATAAAAAATAAAATAAAATTGACAATAGAGAATTAATGGGGACCAAAGGTTAAATATTTTTTTAGAGGATTCAAACATAAAAGCTGATATATTTAAAAGCAGTAAAAATATGTTTATCCCTACATTTTAGATATGTATCTCATGAAATATGAGACTGTTAACCAAAAGTAATATAATTTGATTTTGAAACAGCTATTAATTGTCCTCGCGAACTTAGCTGTAGGGATAATGTATAATATATATAAGGTAAAGAGTTTAAACTTCAATCACCACCAAAAAAATTGAGAAAGCTAAGGATTTTTTTTTTGGTGACAAAATTGTAGAAGAAAGGTAGCATATATAGGTGCCGTGGGAGGTAACGGGGAACATAAAGTCTGTTGGATCACATGTATATCACATTCTTTTTCTCCCTTCTACTTCTCTTCTTTTCATACTGTGGCCGATAAATGTCTAAAGATATAAAAAACAAAAAATAAAGGTGATTAGAGTGATTACTAACCAACAAAAAAAAAAAGAGGAATGGTTAATTCCACATCCACATTCCATATTCCACAGTTTGAAGGCTGCTTCTATATCCTCCTTAATCCAAGGGATTCTTATGACATGATGAAGCACCTTCTTCCTTCTGGCTATATGGGTCCCACAACATCATCATTTCATGCATATAGTTGAAAGACCCACCTTCTCTCACGTCCATAACTTTGCAAACCATTAATTGCTTAAAGTGGTAAAATAAAATTTCTGATATGCCAGCCAATAATACATGACTGCAGCATGTTCATCAGACATTGATCATAGCATCGATTTTCAGTAAAGAAGCATATGAATCGAAAATAGATTGGGTTTTGTTAATCATGTTTGTGATCTGAAAATCATTTGCTATGTTTGATTGATTCCAACTGTCAAGTTTAATGTTAATGTTTTTTTACGGTGAATCTTAATGTTTGTTATGCTTATGATGTATGTTATGCATAACTAATTTTCCATGTAATAGAGACTAGAGATACAAGGTGCCAACTAATTTTCCACTAAAGCATAACCTTTTTGGCCTAGACAATCATGTTGGATATAAAGTTCTTTAGGCCAAGTAATGTGATAGTGATACTAGTCTCATTGTTAACCAGGTCTCATTGATATAAAATTAATTAACGTTAAAACATGATTTGTTTAAAATGATTTATGTTTTGATTCATGTGTTCACCCATAAACCGGAGGCTAAAAATCAATGGTATGCACAAAAAAAATCTAATTTCTAGTTTTGAATTGAACGAACTCGGGAATCATGATCAATTGTATTTAGAAGCACTTAAATATGTTAAAATCAATTTTACATCTCTGAAATTAATTTTGTTTTCTTTCTTTGTCGTAGTGGCTAGACTTACGAAAAATAAATAAATAGAAAATTAGGGATTCGAATCCGATCTCTAAATCAATTTTATTCTATCCAAATCTAAAACCAACATACACCAAGTTACATATAAATAAACGGAAAAGATGGTTTCTTCATTATAATTATTACTATTAAATTTGATATTGTAACATTTCGAACTGCTTAATTATATCTACTTCTTCATGACTAGTGTAAGTTATCAAAATATAGCTTAAAAACTATACGGCATCACTATAACAACATTTTTCATTTTATATAATAGAAACAAATACATTACATATAATTTACGAATGAAATATTTGTGAAGATAACTTCTATTTGCTTTAAAGAAACTAAGGGTAAACTTCACACGTAGAAATAGTTTTTTATAAGCTAAATATGATTTTTTTTTTTTTTAAATGCAGATGGTATTCTTAATTTGCTTAAATTATAACTATTTTTTTCATTAAACGTTTAATTAGTTTCTATATCCAAATCCCTTATTAATCTATTTTTGGCAAGTCGGCCATGTTGGTAATTATTTTGTGTGAACTGGATAATCTATGCGCCCAAATAAATCGATTTAAGATTTTCTCCATTTCCTAAATAAAATGGCAATTTCTCAGCCTTAATCTAACAGTCATAATATGCACTATAGATGATTTGAGTTCGATTGATCAACATAAATGTCATTATTAGAATGTGGGGGTCGTTATAGAAGAAGGATTTTTACGGTGAGTTGTTTATGAGTTAATATGAACTAGCACAATTCCTAATATATCAGGGACCGCAACACGTACTGTTGCTAAAAGTGTAACCAACATCCTATTATGGTCCGGTGCTTCTTTGGAGTTGGCTTTATTTGCAGAACATGAGTGAAGCTGTTTTCACGTCCCACCCAAAAAAGCAAAGTGGACGCACTAAACTTTTGCACATTTCAAATTTAAATAAAAGAGCATATGAGTACAAGGATATGACAAATGACTAGCTTGAAATGCATGGTGAATTTCTATTTTAGCTTTTCATGTTTCACCAATGATGAAACAAGAGAAAATACACAAAAAACATATAAGAAAAAAATAGAAGTGAACTCTCATAATGATCGGTTTAAGTCATAACACTTGAGATTT
Organism: Medicago lupulina; assembly: GCA_958299785.1. Lineage (NCBI taxonomy): Eukaryota > Viridiplantae > Streptophyta > Magnoliopsida > Fabales > Fabaceae > Medicago > Medicago lupulina. The sequence continues at coordinate 7,336,272 of OY283144.1, read as the reverse complement.
ACGTTTAGTTACAAAAAAAAACTAGCTACCTATGCTTGATTAAGGTACGCAATTGAATAAGGTAAGATTAGTGAAGCAGCAAAGAGACAAAATGCTACCACCAAGTTAATTAGAGTATTGAAAGTTGCTATGGACATTAACTCTTAAATGGATTGACATATGCTGTGAATCTCACATTTAATAGAATTAAAGAACTTGTACGTGATACTTGGTAATAGATCAATCTTTTAGATTAGACTCTCTTAAGTCTTGATAGGTTTAATAGATCATTCTTATACTTTTACCTCTAATTTTTTTCTATCCTAAATCCATGGTGATTACGGTGACATTATGAATTTATTGAAGTTGTAAATGGTAGTTTTTACAAAAAAACACAATGACTTGACGTAAGTTTGTAAAATTCACAATGTAAGTTTGGTTCCACTTCTAAAATGAGCAAAATTGATTCTAGAGGTGTATAATTAATTTCGATATGTTTGGTTGATTTCGAGTAGAATTAATTTTGTTTTAGAATTGATTTCACACACAAAATTAGTGTATGTTTGGTTCAAATTAATTTTAAGTGAATTGGTTCTATAAAATTAATTCGGACTAAAATTGAGTTGTATATATAGTGATTTGTGTTTGATTATATATAATAGTGAGTTGAACTATATATTTGTGAGTAAAATTCAATTCAAGTAGAATAAATTTTAAAGCAAAATCAATTCTACTTGAAAGAAATAAAAAGTGTTAGAGTCAACTTTACACCTCCATAATCAATTTTTTGGCTCTCTAGAACATGGAACCAAACATAGACTTATGATAATTCAATTCACTTTTTCATGAAAGTATCCAAACTCAAATAACTTTACATTCAACTCGATTTTAATCAAAATTTATTTTTTTAAAACAAAACACATTTAAATTAATCAAGGACATGAAGAAGACAAATAAAGGACAAGGACACATGCATGCATGTATTATGCATTATATTTGTATACCCACCCATGTACGTATGGTTAATTTATATATGTATAATTGGCCACAAGGTAACATAAAGCCACTCACCTCCCGAATTCCAACACAATGGAAAAGAATATTGGGTTTTACATATCCTGGCAAAAGAACAAATGTTCCATTTACGTGGGTGGAAGCTTTGCATCAGAACGCAATATCCTTCAAAAAGTAGAAGCTGTGGGCATAACTTGCAACATTGTTCAGCTTAAAGATAGAATAACTTTGACTGCAAAAGAACAGAGATATCTAATTGGAGTCCCCAAATTAAATTCACTGATGTGTATGATTTCAATGAAAAAGAATGAAAGAAAAAAAAGAAGCATATTGTGTGATACAAAGTGGAAGGAAGCAGGCATGTTAGAGAAGGCTGCCTTATTTAGACCCCACAAAGAGAAAACAAGAAAAAAGAAAGTAACAAACAGCTTTATGGGAAGTGTGGATGAGGTTTGTATATCAATTATCATTGAATTTGAAATGAAGTAAAACTCTCTCTTTTCCTTCTTTATTTTTTACAACAATATTTTGTTTGCATAATATTAATTACATGTACATTTTATATGCACACGTGTTTGTTTATTATGTATATGTGTGTAAATCTTTATACACACATAATAGCAAAAATTTACTTGTTTATGTATATGTGTGTAAATTTTTATTATACACACATTATAGCAAAAAGTACCTTCTTTTGAAATTTACTTGTTTATGTATATGTGTGTAAATCTTTATACACACATAATAACAAAGAGTACCTTCTTTTGAAATTTACTACAAGTTGTTTTTGTGGGGGTCTATAATTTTTTTCTTTTTATAAGAAAATGATTAGTTTTTAGTATATTGTTAAATGGAAGAGAGGAAATATTATCGGTAGAGATCAAATCTTAAACCTCCTTAAACTCCTTCAACGTCTCTATCTTTTAACCATTAGACTACATTTTTGGATGGGTATAAGATAATTTTTGAGTTTTTTGGGTAGATCGAGCACGTGGTTGTTACACATAATAATGAATCTCAACTATTAATTTTAGCTCGGAGAGCTTAAATTCCATAATTGATAAATTAATTTGAAATTATCTCAACCGTTAAATGAGTATGAGTATGACAAGACTAAGATCAGCTGGAAATTGAGGTGGTAGAAGTGGAGGAGAAGGTGGTGGGAATAATTATAATAGAATAGATTGCAAGATAGATGGTTATGCCAGTTATAATCATGGGCGAAGCATATTCACTTTTTTCTTTGTCATCACTTTCTAAGGCATGATTAGAAAAAAGTTCACCAATCTTCTCCACCCCCTTCCAATAAAAAGCAGTCTTTTCTTTCGTCCTTTCTACATATTCATATCCTTTCTCTTTATATTGCCAACTATATATGACATAATGACACCAAATTTAGGAAAATGTCACAAAACTTGCATCTCAAGTTTATAGAAAAGATAACACTGATTTCTAAGTATTTGACTAGTATATTTTTTTATAAGAATTTGACTAGTATATTTTATATACAAATAGTTTTTTTAGGCAAACCTTTGAAATAATCCTCACTATTATATATTAAGCAATAATCATAATAAAGATTCTTTTGTTGAGAATAGTAAAAAATAAAGTTTCTTTTGTTCATAATAGTAAAAAAGTATGATGTTTCTTCCATGAGAAATATTAACGAGTGCCTCCGAAATACTCTTTAAATACTTTAAATAGTAAGTTTTTAATAAAAAGTTATATATTAAATGCATTAGAAATGGTATTAGTTGACTTTTTAAAAGAATAATTACTAAATATGAGATGTTACCTGGGGCATTCGTTAACTAGACCTTTCTTCCATTAGTGTCAAAACACGGAGATAACTTAATATACGACTTCTTGAATGAATTAACGTGGTTTGCATGGGTATATAATTATATTAGAGTGAATAATTACTTCGCTCCATGAGAAAATCTGTGATACACAATTTAACTGATGATAAAATAAAAAAACAACCTACCCTGATAAAAGGGACAATTGCATCCATAACAATAATTGAAAAGAGATAATTTGATTGTTGACAATAAAAAGAGACAATTTGGTTGCTACAACAAAAAATGTTTGCAAATAATTTATTCTTCAATAAATTGTATATTTTTGTTTCTTTCATCTTTAGCATTCAAACAAAGTTCTTCAATAAAAAAATAGGGACCTATGTAGGGATTAAGTCATTCAATGACAAAAATTAATGAATTAGGTAGAGATTAATTTTTTTTAGGGAAATGATAACCAGTGCCTCTGGGACACTGATTAAGGATATGAAAAAGGAAATTATATAGTAGTTAATGCATTGAAATTGTGTAATTAATTGATAATAATGTCAAAAGCAGCATCCCTTTATGGTAATAATTCCTTTTTATGGTAAGTTTAACCGGTGCTCTTGGAGCACTAGTTAACAAGACCCTTTTTTTAAACATTCAAACAAATTTATTCAAAGTCATTCAAGAGATTTGTTCGAACGCTAAAGAAGAAAAGGAATAAAAATGGATGATTTGTTTAAGAAAAAAGAATTTAGGTTTTTATTTTTTATTTTTGTGTTGTAAGAATCAAATTGTCTCAATTTAATTATTGTTAAGAGATCAAACTATCTCACTTTAATTATTGTTAGGACTTTTTTTGTTTTGTTTTGGTAGATAGACGAGATGACAAAGCCAACATAAAACACACACAAAGTGGAGGTGTATGAGTTCGAACTCCAGTCACAATGTCCAACCTAACAATTTCAGTATTTTTGCCGATTGAGCTAGGACTTAAGAGACTATTGTTAGGGACTTAATTGTCCATTTTTTGATAGTGGTTCAATTGAAGACTAAGTTGTCTTGATTTTTTCAAGGCACTAACAGTTGATTTTTATTTTCAGGGCTCAAATTGATTTTCACATTTTTTTCGGAGACTAAAATGAGTTTCATTCTACTAGTATTTTTGCTTGTTTTTGAAACAGTTGATTATAACTTCCCTTAACTAATTCACATGATAGAAAAATATGACTAGTGTTGGATTAGAGCACGAAGTACCATTTACTGATGCATATATAGTTTGACCTACCGTTGATACTTGAGGGTGTTTTTGGACCGATTTAGTTCATTTTTAATAATCATTGTTCCTTGTCTCGAAGGGGAGGTTCCCTACGACTACTAGAACATAATTATTCTTCTTGTCATTGGATGATCCAGCAGTCATCTCTTCCACAAAAGGTTTAAAGCAGGGAAATACAAACGTACCCGCAATCGTTAGATGAGGTTTAAGGTCAAGATGACCAATTTTATTATAAAAAGTATGACAACAACGTCTTGGACCATGTAATGGACGGCTTTCATCACACTCAACTTCGTCGCCGGAACCTGTAGACACAGACAAACAATAAATACCATTAGATTATTTAGATTGATAGAATGATTGCTAACATATGTTGTCTGATGTACGTATTCAATTCATTCTATTATTGATATTGAAATTTACCAAGGAATTTTACAAACACATGCATGCATAGCTAAATATTAAAAACACAGATTCAACTGAAAGATCTCTAGCAAAAAAATAAATTTTATATTGCCGATGATAGAAAAACAGGAACGCGGATCCATCCTTACCGTCTGAGGGATAGGGAACAAAAGCAGCAGGAGGTTTAGATTCAGAGGAGACATCTTCCTGAACCTTGTTGATTAAATCGAAATCAACACCGTCTCCGTGACTTCACTGGTTCGTTCTCAATAGGTGCCATTTTCGAAGCTCTTTTTATCTTTGATCGGAGGATTGAGTTTTTTGTTTAATGCGTGCGTTACTTGGTATGGAAGGAATGGATGAATGAGTAACGGATTGACCTTCTTCTGCTACTTAAAAGAAGGAAGGAAGGAGGATTGGGTGTTTTTGTTTTGGCTGGCCGGCCCGGCCCATGCACATGCACGTTAATGACCAACAAAAATATAACAAAAAATAAATTCTATTTAGGGAAGAGGGAAAATAACTCTTGAAAGATTGAGGTGATTTTTGTAACAAAAATTTCTTTTATGCCGTTGTATCTAAACAAAATAAATTATTTAATTTTTTTTATCACACAAAATAGATTATTTATTTCTCTAAAGAACAATGTCTAAATTATTCAATGTCAATATCATTTTTATTTTAATCCGTAACAAACGAGTCTTAAAAATAACTTTTTAAAAAATAGATTTGTTTAGAGCGCGGAGAAAATAAATATCAAAAGATAAGGAAATTTTGTAACAAAAAAAAATCATTTTATATATTTGTATCCAAACATATGGCGGGACTTATAAATCTAATGGTCAAAACATCTTCTGCATGGTGCAAGACCGGAATTGGATTTGCTGCTGTAACTGCGTTGACACAGTTATAGTTGACAGCCGTCCGATTGGTGTCAATGGCTTAGATTGATTAACTGTGTTATAGCTGATATGTAATCTAAATCGTCCGATCTCATATGAATGGCCAGGATTAATTACTGCATGTATTTCTACAACAACAAATCCTGATCCATACAAGACCTATATCACTTGTGCATCGGCCTAGTCATATTAAATTGAGGAAAAAGTTAACTTATACACCTCTACACTTTTACATTCATCCCTACAAAACACTAAAAAAATGTATATGTTACTCTTTTTTTCATTTAACTTTTTACACTTTTATTTTTACTTACTTTCAACTTTTCTGGATCAAGCACGAGTTCACCCTATATGTGTTTTTTTGGCAAGATTTTTTTTTTCTTCCTGGTTTGAAGGATTGTCCAGAAAGCTTCATTTAAACCTTTTCGATTTGAATAATATTTTTGAAAACCTTGTCATATAATTTTTCAGTTTGTTGAATGTTTACTGGAAAAATTTATTAGGTTATCTGAAAGGTATTTATTTAGTAAAAAATAAGTTTTTGTTTTGTTTGATAAGTATAAACATGATTCAATTATTATGGTATATAAACCAAACATGTATAGACATGACTGATGTTTTCACAACTACACAACTCTTTGATACACGGGAAGCTCTAGTTAACTAGCATAGAGAGCTTGGGAATAAGAAATAAATGGATGGACGATTGTTGCCATTACTAGATCAACTACTAAGACATGAGAGAGAGCAAATTAATTTTGGGTAGTGACAAAATGTAATTAAAAAGTGTGGTTGTCTATATGAAATTAGATCAACATCGTCGAAAATGGTCTAGGATGGTAATTAGAGGTGAAATGTGGACTTAAAAGGACAATGAATATAGCTCTTTTCCTTAAAACCAAAAAGAATCCTTCAACCAAAGTCCAAACACAATATTAAAGTATTTCAGGGTCTTAAGGACAATTAATAGTATAAACGGAACATAATAACTAAGGTGACATTTACTGTAGGAAAGGTGAATCCTTTCTTACCATAAGAAAGTTAGTTTTTTACCTTTAAGTGGAGGTCAAACAAGTTGCTTTTATTTTGTTTGTTTTTTCAATGATTAAAAAAACTAATATTTAATACTCCATCCGTCCATTATTATTTGACCTGGTTGATCATGTCACGTATGTCAATGCACAATTTTAAACTTAAATTTCTTTAATAATTTAGTATAAAAAATTACGAAAATTTGATATTTTGAAAATATTCATTGAGACGAATCTAACAACATCTTATATGCTATATTTTGTTTTTATATATTAGTAAAAAAATAGAGTCAAATCATGTTACATGAATAATACACATTTTTAAACTAAGTCAAGTAATAAGGGACAGAGGGAGTAATGTTAACTTGTTTACTAATGCACCCCTGTTTTTATGAAATCATATATGCACCTCACCTATTTATAAATAAATGATTTTTCACGTTGATCTCTAACTTTTTTTTTTTTTTTTAATTTGACAAACTTTTTTTTTTTTTATGGTAAGGAATTAAGTTACTGGTTTTGACCATATTTGCAATTTTTTAAGGACGTTTGCAATTAATGTTTAGGTTTCATTAACATAAGTTTTATATTTTACGCATTTACTCATTTTAAATTAGTTTTATTTGTCAAATACTTCTACGTCAGATATACAGTAAAATAGAGAACATGATTTATTTTTTTAGGGAAGAGAGAGCAAGATATACAGTAAAATAATATAGTCTACATTTTTAGCCTTTAATTGTCAAATTTCAAATTACTCTCATAAGCCCATAAAATAAGGCATATTCAAATTTCAAACTATTTTTGTATGTGGGGTCTAAATTATTGTTTCAATTGCAAAACCAAAAAGTTAAAAAAGGGTAGCAAGTATAAGATCTCAACTATAGAAATTTTTTATTATTATATCTATGGTTAAAAAGCTACCTTTCTCATGGTGGAAAATGATTCACCTTCCCATAATAAATGCTACCAATAACTAAACACACACTATTTTGCGTGTCAGAAAATTGAGAGGATGAGAATCAAATTCTCTATACAACAAAACAAAAAATTCTTAGATGCCAAGTAATTCATAAACAAAGCTGCACCAATAAAGGGACGGTGCTACTGTTCCTGTAAGCTTAACTCAGTTGATGGGGACATTGCATAATTTATGCAGGGGTAGAGGTTCAAACCCCTGACACCCTACTTCTCCACTTTATAATGTGTGAGCTCCAACTACTAACTATTGAAAAAAAAAAGTGACGGTGCTACTATTTCATAAAAGTTGGTTACTCTTATCATGAAGTAAATAAATGGGTAGAGATGTTCTAACTTTCATGAGTTGTGAATATGGTTTTAAAGTGATATTTTATGAGCAATGTCCATATATAATTAAGGTGTAATTTCCCTCTCTACCGAAAAGAAAGAAAAAAAATAGTAGCGGTGCCGATCATGCTAATCATAGTTAGCTAATTAGCTAAGTATGTGTTGCGGTCAAACTTGGGAACTCAAGTCATATATTATTTGTACCGGTGGCTTTTGTACTACTGGTAGAATATATCTCTTGGCCTAAAGTTTTTGACATTTCTTGATTTAACTTATTCCAATTAAACTATTGTGAGCAATTTGATTTAGATATATAAAACCAACTAATTTTGAGCAAACTGATTATCAGATTAATTCTAAAAGATTCTCTTCCTAGACTGGGAAGTAAATGTTGTTCAATACGCCAGAACTAAAATAATGAAACATTAAACCAACCCGACCAGATGTGAAATAAAATTTTATTAAACGAAATGTTAAACCAAACCCCACTAGATCTGAGAAATAAAATTATATAAAATGAAACATTAAACCAACCCCACCAGATGAGAAATAAAATTATATGATCCTTTAGATCAAGGATATGCTAAATCGTAAAGAGATATAGTAAGATTCGTAAAGTGTCTGACTCTCTAGAGTACAACTTATCTAAAAAAATTATTTTACTAAAATTTTTTCAAAGGAATGGCATGTAAAAGAAGACCCTTGGTTTTTATTTCCTCTTAAGTTATTTTCAAGAGTTGTGGATAAATTATCCAACAGCCAATAAAAATTAGCTGTATTAGAACATTTGTAACTAGAGTAAAAACTAGTTTGTTTTTGGCATTTGCAAATTTATTTACTTACATGGTTAATTTTCATTAAATGTTACATAAACTAATCACAATTCTCCTTCGAAAAAAACACTAATCACAATTCTCTCGAGGCACTATGCCTCACTCTACCGGTAATACATTTCTTTCCGTAACCCTGTTTAGGAATCAGCTTAATTGCATTTTGGCCCCCTAAGTTTTTTAAAGTTGTGATTTTGATCCTCTAAAAAAACAGTTATTTCTAGGTTCCAAAGTTTACTTTCTGTTGCAATTTTGGCCCCCCACGGCAGTTTTGACCCAGTCAACGGACACGTGGGCGCCACGTGTGTAATTTAATTTAATTTATTTAAAAAATTTATAATTATTCTATTTTTTGTTTAATTTAAAAAAAATTGTAATTAATTTTTTTTTTGTTTTTTTAATTACAATTTTTTTTTGTTTTTTTATTACAAATAAAAAAAATTAATTACAACTTTTTTTTGTTTTTTAATTACAAAAATTTAAAATAATTTTTTTTAATTACAAAAATAATTAAAACATTACACACGTGGTGGCGTCCACGTCAGCGTTGACTGAGTCAAAATTAGCGTGGGGGGCCAAAATTGCAACAGAAAGTAAACTTAAGGGACCTGAAAAGAGTTGTTTTTTTAGAGGCCAAAATCACAACTTTGAGAAACGTAGGAGGCCAAAAGTGTAATTAAGCTTAATATTTATTGATATTTCATATTAAAAAAAATTGCACTTTTGGACCCCTATCTTTCCAAAAGTTGCGGTTATGGACCCCTAACTAATTTAAATACAAAACAGCCCCTATGTTTTGATTCTTTAGCAGTTTTGGACCCCCAAGACAAAAAAAAATAAAAAATTTGACACGTGGCACCTCACTTAGGGTGCCACGTCAGCGTTGATCGAGTCAACAATGGACCGGGGGTCCAAAACTGCCAAAGAATCAAAACATAAGGGGCTGTTTTGTATTTAAATTAGTTAGGGGTCCATAACCGCAACTTTTGGAAAGATAGGGGTCCAAAAGTGCAATTAAACCTAAAAAAAAAACTATCAAAGTAGATTGATATGTTTTAAAAAAACAAAGTAAAATTACATGTAATACACTAAAAATGATTGAATCCCTTTCCAGATTCTATGTCCTATGGGAGCTATAGTGCATTAGACATCCTTTTAAAATACATGTTTCTATAACCCTTTTGAAGTAGATGGGGTACAGATATAATTAGAGAGATTGGTCACAGAAACTGCATTCATGAAATTCGGGTCCAATTCTAGAGCTCTCATTACATTTGGAGAAAGAGATATTTCCAAATCCATGCTCCCTCCACCTTCATGTCCCTCATATGCTGTCACATTCCCATCACATTTGTTTGCATAACCACTCAAAACTGCCACTGGTTTCCCCATTCCAAATTCATTTCCATACATATTAAACCTTGGTGAACTTATCATTGCCACACTACCAGCATCAAAGTGGTGTTTAAGGCTTAATATCATAGGAGACTCTAACCACTTTCTGGCCATCTTTCGTACCTCTAGGTCATCATGGTTTGCCACAACAACATGCAGCTTCCATGCTGCCCATCCCAAATCATTCTCTAGCAATTCACCTACGGTCGTTTTTGCACTCACTGTGTCAACTGAGGTCCCAAAGTATTCTTGTGGAAGAGGTGGTTTCATTCTCGGTCGATTATTTACAGCTAACATACAAGTTGTTACTTGATCATTCGTTAGGCCGCGAGCACGAGTTATACTTCTCCAAACATGTGCTGATAAAGATTGGAATGAAGAGATTTTGTTTGTATTAGACTCCATATTGGCCTTTGCTTTGAGCTTTGCAATAGACTCTGCTGTAAAGTGAAAGAGTCTCTCTCTTAGCTTGGGTGGTTCATACCTAGTTATAATCTCGTCATGATGTTTGAATGGAAGATTGATCAATGGACCATAACCTTCTGGAAACCAACGATTGTGAAAGGGTTCGCGTGAAATGCGAACATCATGGCCTTGGCCTTGAGCTTGAGCTTGAAATATTTCAGACCATGTATTAAAGAATTTCCAATAAGAAGTTCCATCACCAATATAGTGATTCATAGAACAACCTATGAAAACACCATCCACTAGCTCAGTGACTTGTATGGATAACAACGGCATGATGTGACCGTCGTGATTGATTGCTTTATTGAGATCAAACAATGACTTAACAACTGATGGAACATCAATTGGTGTGACGATATCAGATACTGTTGCATCCAAAGTTGCATGGATGAATCTAGCTCCGGAGTTATTGTTACTACAATCAACGAAAATATTATAAGTAGGAGGGTCTTGAGATTTTTGTGTAACAAGACGACCAGATAAAGGATAGAAATGGAATAGAGCAAGAGAGAGGGATTGTTTGAGCTTCTCTAAAAGATTATCAATGAAATCTTGTTGGTTATTTGGCTTTTTGAATAAGAGGCCTTTCTGGATATAGTTCATAGAGGACATAGCAATATCCCAATTTGTCAAATAGCATATTTGGTTTGACTCTGGAATGGGGTGTAGTGGTTTGATAAAACATTCTGAAACACGTTGAATGATAGGGGAAGTCATCATTCAAATACTCACATAGAATTTTGTTGCAGAGGGGTTTGTTTTGTTTCTCTTTATTCTTATGAACTTGAATGTCGCCAATAGTAATGATCGATTTATAAGTCAAGGAAAATATAATTATTGACCGGTCTTCGCCGCCAAAGAGATTGATGGAATAAATAATTTGTGGTTGGTGATTGTAACATGGAAAAAAATTAATTTGTGGTTAATTAAAGTGATTAGTGTGATGTAAGGTGTGATGTGTTTACACTTGACTTTATATGCTGATACATGTTCTGAAATATTTCTACTGCTGATAGGCCTTGCAAGTTGCAATATTCTTTCTCTCTCAAATTCTTTTAAATTAATTAATTATGCTAAGTTACATTTTTTTTTTTTTGAAGGATTATACTAAGTTACATGTCTTTGTTGGTACCACTTTTGCATATGTTATGGATTTTTTTTAAAACTATCAAGTAATATTGATATTTAATTAATTAATCATCAAAGAATCCCTATACGTTTATCTATTAATACATGGAATCCGGATCATGTTAATTTAACCTGAAAATTATTGTACCAGAAAAACTACAAGCTATTTTATTCTTCCCCTAATTTCTGACGGAAATCCATTTATTATTTTTTTTGTCTCAATTCGGATTCCAGGGAAAGGGTCTCTGCAAACCCATATAAGAACACAAACATATTAAACATATTTTTTCAGTGTTCAAAAATTGTTTTTGTTGTTTTCATGGACCGAATTCGGCCACGTAGTTTTTTTCATTAACTAAAATGGATATTCAATTTAAACAAAACCATCCATTACAAGTCTAAAGTTACAAAATTATATTTGTACACTACAATTATAGCATAATAATAGTGTTACTATCATACATCTACAAGCATAAATTAGAAACCATAAAGTTAGAAAATTAGACTTGTACACTAAATTTATGCTTACCTCAATTCCTTCTATTTGTATGTTAACTTTGTCTCCACGGTTAACTCAGAAGCTCGTTTCGATGGACCATTCTAGGATCGATTTAGCAAAATTAACGCCTAAAAAAGATAACTTGAACTCCAATTGCAAGTAAAGTCAACAAAATTAAAGACAAAATAACAAGGCAGCTAAGAAATTAGAGGTAACTTGAAGAGTTTAACAAAATTAAAGACAATATCACAAGCTGTTGAAGAGTTTAACAAGTTCATAGATGCTTTGCCAAAATTCACAGAATATTAGAAAAATTGACCACAGAAGCTGCATTCATAAAATCCTGGTCTGATTCTAGCGCACTCATTGCATTAGGCAAAAGGGACACTGCCAAATCCATGCTTCCTCCTCCTTGAAATCCCTCATAGGCTGTCACATTGCCATCAAATTTGTTTGCATATCCACTTAGAACTGCAACCGCTTTTCCCATTCCAAATTCATTACCATACATATTGAACCTTGGTGAACTTGACATCACCACACTGATAGGATCAGAATGACAACCAAGTTGGTAGACAACCGGAGCCTCTAACCAATTTTTGAGCATCTGCCTCACCTCTCTATGTCATGGTTCGCAACAAGTGTATGCATCTTCCATGCTGCCCATCCTAAATCATTCTCAAGCAATTCGCCTACAGTCGTTTCTGTACTCACCACATTAACAGCGTTTCCAAAGTACTCTTGCAGGAGAGGTGGTTTGATTCTTGATCTATTGTTTATGGTTAACTTGCAACTTATTTTTTGATTATGTTTTAGTCTTCGTGCACGAGTCACACTTCTCCAAACAAATGCCGATAAAGATTGGAAGGAGGATATTTTATTTGTATTGGATTCTTTATTGGCCTTTGCTTTCAGTTTTGCAATAGTCTCTGCACTAAAGTGAAAGAATTTCTCTCTCAACTTGGGTACTGCTTCAAATCTGCTTGTAAACTCGTCAAAATGTCTGAACGGGAGATTAATTAGTGGACCGTAACCTTCTAGGAACCACCGATTATGAAAAGGTTGATGCGAAATGAGAACATCATGACCTTTCGCTTGAGCTTGATATATTTCAGACCATATATTGAAGAAATTCCAAAAAGAAGTCCCATCACCAATACAATGGTTCATTGAACAACCTATAAAAACACCATCCACTAGCTCAGTGACTTGAATGGATAGCAACGGCATGGTGTGACCATCATGATTGATTGCTCTATCAAGATCAAACAACGAGTCCACGATTGGTGGAGAATCAACTGGTGGAGCATCTTGATTGATTGCTTTATCAATATCATATATTGTTGCATCCAGAGTTGCATAGATGAATCTTGCTCCGGGGTTATCGTTACTGCAATCAACAAAAATGGTATAAGAGGGAGGGTCTTGAGTTTTGTGAGTGACAAGACGGCCAGAAAGTGGATAGAAATGGAAAAGGGCATGAGAGAGGGAGTGTTTAAGCTTCTTCAATAGATTCTCAATGAAATTTTGTTGGTTATCTGGTGAAGTTGTTGGTTTTCTGAATAATAGGCCTTTTTGGATGTAGTGCATAGATGACATAGCAATATCCCAACCTGTTAAATAACAAATTTGTTTTGATTCTTCAATAGGGTGTAGTGGTTTGATAAAACATTCCGAAACATGTTGAACAGAGGAACTCATCATAATCTCAATACTCATAGAAAACCCAAGATTTTGCTGCAATGAGCTCAGAGATGTAATTTCCTCTTATCGCATTGTAACATTGTTGGTGGATTATGTGTCTTTATGGATCCAAATGTGAATTCAAATGACGCCGGTAAATCATCAATGTCATCTATTGATAAGTCAATGAATGTCGGTATGGTAGTTGTATTATCGTCTTCAGAATAAATTGTAAATTTATGGGAAAAAGAAATTAACTTTTCTGTGGTTGGATGGGAATTGTGATAAGGGATTTCGTGGCCAAATTTGTCTTTTACTTCAATAGATAAATGCAAAAAATAAAATAATATGTCACACTAACAATAAACAATAAACAGATTAGTTTATATTTTAGAACTTCTTTATCTCATACATTCATTCAATCAAATCATTCTATTGCTTCAATTCTCAATAGGAACTTTAAAAAAAAAAAAACTTTCAATAGGAAATTTGTTCCGCTCCATCATAAAATACTTAAACAATGGAATGAAATCTTTACTCCTTTATATTATGTTCCGCTACATTATAGTATGTTCAATTCCGCTCTGATATATTCAATCAATTTAAATAAAGCCTAACAAAATTTTAGAAAAGGTATATTGGTTACCCGACAAAAGAGTAGAAAACTAGTTTGGTCCCTCTTGATTCACTTTCAACAATGTGAATATTTGAATATTGAATCACTTTCAACAATTTATTGAGTGTACTATTGAGTAAAACTATATATTTAACTAAAAGCTTTGCAGATTGATGAATAAAATGTCACCTTCCCTGAAATTATCAACAAAATTTGCAGATCAAATTATCAAACTAGTAGTAGTAAAATAAATTTAGGCACTTCAAACCACAATATTCATGAACTCCTCGTCTAATTCCAACGCCCTCATTGCATTAGGTGTAAGGGTCAATGCCAAATCTATGCTTCCACGTTCATACCCTTGATATGATGATGCATTACCATCAAATTTGTTTGCATATCCACTCAGAACTGCCATCGCTTTACCCATTCCAAATTCATTCCCATACATATTGAACCTTGGTGAACTTGACACTGTGATACTTTGGGGATCAAAATGGCGACCAAGTTGGTATACAACAGGAGACTCTAACCATTTTTTCAGCAACTTTCGCACTTCTTTGTCATCATGATTCACCACAGCCACACTAACCTTCCATGCTGCCCATCCCAGGTTATTCTGAAGCAATTCATCCACAGTCGTTTCTGCACTAACCACATCAACTGTGTTTCCAAAATACTCATGTGGCAAAGGAGGTTCCAATCTTAGTCGATTATTTATAGCTAACTTACAACTGGTTTTTTGATCATTTGTTAGTCCGCGTGCACGTGTGACACATCTCCAAACATGTGCTGATAAAGCCTGGAATGAAGATATTTTTGTCGCGTTAAACTCCTTATTCGCCTTTGCTTTCAGTTTTGCAATAGACTCCGGTGTAAAATGGAAGAATCTATCTCTCAAGTTGGGAGATTCATATCTGCTGATAAACTCTTCGTGATGTTTGAAGGGAAGGTTAATAGGTGGACCGTAACCTTTTAGAAACCAACGATCGTGACAAGGTAGACGTGAAATGGGAACATCGTTTTCATTTTCACAACTTTGAGATTGAAATATCTCGGACCATATATTAAAAAAATTCCAGAAAGACGTACCGTCGCCAATACAATGGTTCAGGGAACAACCTATGAAAACACCATCCACTAGCTCTGTGATTTGAATTGATAACAATGGCATGGTGTGGCCGTCGTGGTTGATTGCTTTGTTAAGATCAAAAAATGACTCAACAATTGGAGGAACATCAACCGGTGAGAGGATACCAGATATGGTCACGTCTGCCGTTGCATAGATGAATCTTGCTCCGGGGTTATCGTTACTGCAATCAACAAAAATGGTATAAGAGGGAGGGTCTTGAGTTTTGTGAGTGACAAGACGGCCAGAAAGTGGATAGAAATGGAAAAGAGCATGAGACAGGGAGTGCTTAAGCTTCATCAATAGATTCTCAATGAAATCTTGTTGGTTATTTGATGAAGTTGTTGGTTTTTTGAATAATAGGCCTTTTTGGATGTAGTGCATAGAAGACATAGCAATATCCCAGCCTGTTAAATAACAAATTTGCTTTGAATCTTCAATAGGGTGTAGTGGTTTGATAAAACATTCTGAAACTCTTTGAGCGATAGAGGAAGTCATCATTCAAATATTAAGCAGAACACAACACACAATGTTGTTGCAATAGTCTTCTTTTTTTGGTGGAGATACTCTCGCATCAATTATGTCTAAAACCAATCAATTAATGTAAGATGATTAATTTCTCACCTGAACTATGTTCCATGTTTATGAAAAAAGAAAGAAAATTGAATCAACCAAAATAGGAGACGCCGTTAAGCCTAAAGTTTATATAATTAAACGACGAAATCTTTAATTTGTAAGGTGTATGCGTGTTGATATCACTTGGTCATGCTGATAATATTTATCTTATCTCCTATATCCATTAAGCCTCTTACTTTTCCTATCGATATCTCCAAAATTGGACCATTTTAAAAGAAACACACTCAAACGTTCTAAGTCAACATCACCAATCAATTTAAGTGGGTTATATCTTCACATATATGTTAAGTTAGCATCAATTAGATTGTACTTCATAATCATGTATACTACTAATTAACTCTTACACATATCTAATATTTATGATAAAAATGACTATAATCCTCAAGATTTAGTAAGTGTCCTGATTCCAACGCCGAAATTCGCAAAAAATTTACGCAGGGTCAATCATAATTTGTTATTTTTTGAAATTAAACATTAAATTTAAGAATAAAATATACTTTTAGTTTCATAAATTATAATTTTTTAGGTTTAGTTCTTAAAAAATTTATTCAATTTTTGTCTCAGTTTTTTAAAATTTTACAAAAGAAAGTGTTTTTTAGTCTTGAATTTAATCTCTAACAAAAAATTAAGGACTAAAATTAACATTTTAGTAACTTAACATAAAAATAGCTATTTAAAAACGTTGGGCAAAATGCGTTTCAAGAACCCAATTTAATCCATAATTGTAACCGTCTTTTCAAATGTAAATATAGGATAGGTAATTTGCAAGAAATTTATTGTCCATTTAATTTTTTTATGACTATTGTCTTGATAATTTTTATTGTTGAAAAAAGTTTCTCGATTATTGTTATTGAGATCGGAAGTATTAAACCAATACAAATAAATATATCAATTATCTAGTAATTTTTTTACCTTATTATTTATGCTAATCTTTGCAACTGAACTTGTTTAGGTAGCTCAATGTTCATTATTTGAGGTTATCGTTACTCCAATCAATAAAAATGGTATAAGAGGGAGGGTCTTCAGTTTTGTGAGTGACAAGACGGCCAGAAAGAGGATAGAAAAGGAAAAGGGCATGAGAGAGGGAGTGTTTAAGCTTCATCAATAGATTCTCAATGAAATCTTGTTGGTTATTTGGTGAAGTTGTGAATTTTTTTTCTGACCCAGTATAAAAAAAAATGATATATTTGACCCTGTTTGAAAAAAAAATTACGCAAATGACCCACTTTGGGATTTTTTTTTTTTTGTCGTTTTCCCCATTACCGCCGTTTGGTTTAGCGGTAATGGGCTGCCATTTCTGCAACCCCTGCCATCCTGCACCCGTCACATCATGTCATTTTTATTTATTTATTTTTAATTCATTACCGCCATTTGGAATGGCCGTAATGAATTTTTATTTTTATTTTTCATTTTTTATTTTTTTGGCAATATATAAATAATTTAAATTAATAAAAAAAAGTTAATAAATATATATTAATGAAAATTGTTATCCGAATCGTATATACTTTCAATGGTATTGGAATTTTTTTGGGGACGTCTGTATCTTTCTAGAGAAGCACTATTGGCAAACCCAATGGCACGCAGTGGAATAACTTTAGAAGGCTTGCCAGCAAACTATCTTGCAGCACCAGAACCCAATATGATGCCAGATGAAGATATGTGGTCAGATACACATCCCCCTAACAGCCAGTTCATTACACCTTCACTCCCTAACTTTGACCAAAGCTTTAACTCATCCACCAACTACAACTACAGCCAAACTTACCAATCACCACCACAACCCACAAACGAATTCTTACAACATTCTCCAATTCCATATCCAACCTACTCGCAACATAGTCATCATGGAGAAAGCTCCCAAATATCAAATATTCATTTGATGACTTTAATCCAACTCAAAACACCCCACAAACCAGTTTTCCACACCAATCACAATACTCCCCTTTCAACCTACCAACCCCTCCAAACAATGTACACTACCCCCAAACAAACTAGGCACCCCAATGGCCAGAACCACATATCAGTACAATAGAAAATCTGGCTGCAGGATTTAACGAAGATGATTTCGTTAATGAAATGTGGACACACTCTGTTCCCCAAGTGCAAAATGAGGTCACTATGGAAACTAATGATGCTGAAATTCAAAATGTGGCAGTGAAAGAGGAACAACAAGAGGAAGAGGAAGAGCAAGATCAACGACCCGTACGAAGAAAAAAAAGATAAATTATGTGCTACGGGAAGCCACAATTTAAATTTAGGTTGGCGGAAATGGTTACCACGAAGAAAGTAGTTTTTATTTTCGATGATGTAATTAGCGTTTTTAAAATATTAAATCAATATTTATTAACAATTTTCATTAATATATATTTATTAACTTTTTTTTATTAATTTAAATTCCTTATATATTGCCAAAAAATAAAAAACGAAAAAAAAAAATAATTCATTACGGCCATTCCAAATGGCGGTAATGAATTAAAAATAAAAAAAAAAATGACATGATGTGACGGGTGCAGGATGGCAGGGGGTGCAAAAATGGCAGCCCATTACCGCCAAACCAAACGGCGGTAATGGGGAAAACGACAAAAAAAAAAATCTTAAAGTGGGTCATTTGCGTAATTTTTTTTTCAAACAGGGTCAAATATATCTTTTTTTTTTTATACTGGGTCAGAAAAAAAAAATTCTGAAGTTGTTGGTTTTTTGAATAATAGGCCTTTTTGGATATAGTGCATAGAAGACATAGCAATATCCCAGCCTGTTAAATAACAAATTTGATTTGAATCTTCAATAGGGTGTAGTGGTTTGATAAAACATTCTGAAACTCTTTGAGCAATAGAGGAAGTCATCATTCAAATATTAAGCAGAACACAACAAACGAGTAATTCCCCTATAAATACGAGTGTGAATAGTCTCTATTTTTGGTGGAGATACTCTCACTCATCAATTATGTCTAAAAGCAATCAATCAATTAATGTAAGATGATAAATTTTCTCACCGGAACTATGTTTCATGTTTACGAAAAAAGAAAGAAAATTGAATCAACCAAAATAGGAGACGTGCTATTAAGCCTAAAGTTTATATAATTAAACGACAAAATCTTTAATTTGTAAGGTGTATGCGTGTTGATATCACTTGGTCATGCTGATAATATTTATCTTATCACCTATATCCATTAAGGCATCTTACTTATCCTTTTACGGGTTTTTATCAAGTGCTATCCGTTTTATCAATATCTCCAAAATTAGACCACTTTAAAAGAAACACACTCAAATGTTCTAGAAAATTGTTTTTTGATATAGGCAACTTCCTATTGACACAAGTAAATGACGCTTTTATCCTCAGCGGTAGTTAATTGCTGTTGGCTCCTCCAGAGGCAGTTAACTGTCTCTGACTTTGCTGCTTTTTATTGTGATTTTACGCGTTTAGGTCGAAAAATCAAAATAAATCGAAACTTATTCAGAATTCTACGAAACTTTACAGACCCTCTCTATATATTTTTTTAGAGTTGTCTGCAAAAAAACCAGATCAAAACTGAATTTCTAGGTCGACGTTTTGATGTTTTCGTGTCTTAAATTTTAGGCGCGTTAAAAATTCATATTTAATCCCTCCTTTGTCGAAAAATTCAAATTGTTTGTGGGAGATGTTATTTTTTTGTTCTAAACATCAGTGCAAAAAAGCGTGAAAAAGTTCAACCTCTAGGACACTTTTTCGGACTCGCACTTGAATTTTTTTTGCGATTTTACGCGTTTCGGTCAAAAAATCAAAATAAATCGAAACTTATTCAGAATTCTACAAAACTTTATGGACCCTCTATATATTTTTTTTAGAGCTGTCCGCAAAAAACCAGATCAAAATTCAATTTCTAGGTCGACGTTTTGATGTTTTCGTGTCTTAAATTTTAGGCGCGTTAAAAATTCATATTTAATCCGTCCCTTGTCGAAAAATTCAAATTTTTTGTGGGAGATGTTATTTTTTTGTTCTAAACATGAGTGCAAAAAAACGTGAAAAAATTCAACCTCTAGGACACTTTTTCGGACTCGCACTTGAAAAAAATCAAAATAAATCGAGACTTAGTCAAAATGTTACGAAACTTTGTAGACACTTCTATAAAAATACATATAGATGATGTGCAAAATTTCGTAACATTCCGAATAAGTGTCGATTTTTTATTTATTTTTTCAATTGCGATTTTGCGCGTTTCGGTCGGAAAAAAAAAATCGAGACTTATTCGGAATGTTACGAAACTTTTCAAATTATCTATATGTATTTTTATAGAGGTGTCTGTAAAGTTTCGTAGAATTCTGAATAAGTTTCGATTTATTTTGATTTTTCGACCGAAACACGTAAAATCATAATAAAAAGCAGCAAAACCTGCCTCTGGAGGAGCCAGCGGCAGTTAACTGTCGGCGCTTAGGCTAACGGTTGTTAACTGCCGCTAAAGGTAAAAGTGTCATTTACTTGTGTCAATAAAAAGTTTCTTATATCAGAAAAACAATTTTTAACGTTAATCAACCCAAATGGGTTATATCTTCACATATATGTTAAGTTAACATCAAGTAGATTGTGCTTCATAATCATGTATACTACTAATTAACTCTTACACATATCTAATATTTATGATAAAAATGACTATAATTAATCCTCAAGATTCAGTAAGTGTTCTGATTCGTTGGTATATGTGATGTAATTACTCACAAGATTTAAAACTCATCTTCTCTAAAATATGAATGCAACATGTTGTGAAAGTGACTCAAAATTGGAGAAATTGAAGTTTGTTGAAGCTGTCAAAATCGGAGCATGATTTTCTGGAGCAAAATTGACACTTTCATTCGCAAAAAATCGGAGCACGATCTGAAAAAATCGGAGCACAATTTTGCGCAGAGTCAGAAAAATAAAACGTATTTTTGGGCCTGATTTTGTTTCAATTTATGAGGGATTCTTTTACTATAAATATAGGCATTGTATCAGTGTAAACCTTGAGATAGAGGGGGCTGAAACAAGAGTTTAGAAAGACAACAACAAAACTAGGGTTTGTATAGAGTTTGTCTCTTAGGAACAAACACTAGTGTTTGAGGGTTGATTCACCTTGGAAAACACTATTAGGATTGAGTCTCTTGGTTGCAGGAAGAGATTGAGGCTTTGGGTAGAATTAGGCGGGAGACTTATTCTTGTAACTCATTGATATCTCTTTTTTAAGGTTACTCATCATTATAGTGGATTGGAGGGTTGCTCTCGCTGGGTCAATTTGAACCGAACTAGGTCAACAAATTTTTTTGTGTTCTTTCTTATTCTCTTGCTGTTTTCTACTTTTGTTTGTGATTATAACTGTTACCCACTTGTTTTGGTCGCTTAATTATTCCTTGTTCAACACATCAAGTTGTTATTGGTGTGATTTTTCAACGAATTCACGACACAACTTAACTTGGTCTAGGTAACAGATGAACACGGAACTGCAAGGACTTTTTTCTCTAGTAAATTGTCATTTTGGTCGTGAGTCAATCTGTCAATGTCAACTATTAGTGAATAGAAAATTGCTTGTTGTTGCGAAAGATCACCTCGCGAAAGTTCCAGTAGCGCCTATTTACTAGAGGATAATGATGTATATCGCAAAACAACAACTCACAAGAGAATCACTACACACAACATGTATTTGTAGTCGAACCTTTACGTTCACCAAGTCATGTATTGGGTCAAATGGCAATCGATCCGATTGATGTAATCCATCTGTGATATCTTTGTGAATTTTTCCCTTTCTACAAATAGACCGTCCTTTACTAAATACTATATTTGTCCCAAACTATTATGCCCATGAACTCCTTTGTTTTCCATTCAAGAAAAAACTTAATTGGCTAAATGTTTTTCGTGGTCCGTTAAATAATTTCCCTCGGGATAAATAACAATGTTCAACCAAATATATTGAAATTATAATAATATCTTTAAATGTGTCTTTTATTAGTAATTTTCTTTTATTGGAAATTTAATTATAATATAATTACACTCAAGTTCAAATTATTGTGAACCGCATAAGAAGTTGCGAAAACCATGTTTTATTCTACAACTGAAAATTGCTAAAAAAAAAAAAAAATTACAACTGAAAAGGCAGCCGAATATATTAATTGGCTCTGAATATAAGCACAAGCCATGCTACAGATAGAGTAAAAGATACACTCTTTTTTTTAGAGTACAAGTACAGTTATTTTTAATAGCAAAATAAATTTTATTGAATAAGATAAGATGATACAAGTAAAAGGACTAAAGGAGCACTAAATCCCCACCAAGAAAAAGTACCAGTACTAACTCAACCCAAAAATAGACTAACCAATTCCTCAAGGAAACACTGAACTACGAAAGGATACAATCCAGCGGTAACATAAACCATTCACACACACACACAAAAAAAAAAAAAAAAAGCAAGAAGGCATCGACTTATAACCCAAGAGTCATTCCCAAAAAAGTATATTGATCGAATCAACAGATATGTAACCCTCAACCATTTAAACACCGAATACCAAATGGAACTCGTGAAATGAACACACACTTGGCAAACAAACAATCTTCAATTTCCGAGACATTCCCACACTACATGTAAGATGGTACAACCCTTCCATCAAACTTCCGTAACAAGTACGTATAGGGTAACCTAGGTTTAACATTACTAGGTAACGTTTCCCATTTTGATTATTTGTCTTTGTATTTTACCTATGTAGTATGACTAGTTCTTCAAAAGAGAGACTAATATTTTTTGGTTATAGAAGAGACTAATATGATTGCTCATAACTTTACAAAAATGGCAATATATCATGTTAATTTTCAATTCTATTTTGACATACTTATTTATCCTTCGATTTTAAATAAAAATAAGTTAGATTTCTATTGTAAAAAAATGATATCTCTAGATAATGCGTCAAAAAAAAAAAAAAACTCTAGGCAAAGTTAACATCACTAGCTATAGATCTCATCAATAAAAACATCCCTAGTACAGTAAATTGACCTTTATTCATACTAATTCATTAACTGATAACAATAATTAATCCTCACGATTCAGCAACTATCATGATTGGTTGGTTTAGGAAGCCCCTCTTGATACGAAAGCAAGCTTGGACAAAACACCAAGCAATACGGAACTGCTGTTTTTTCTTCTTTTTCGTAACACCTGACCATCAACCCGTGAGTGTGGAAAGTAATATTTGACGGTAATAGGTAGCAAAATAGTTTAGATGAATGTCATGATTGTTATATAATATTTCATAATATTAAGAAGCATATATGTTGATACTGTACCGTAACATAATTTTACATGACATCGTCCTTGATACTGTAACGTAACATAATAGGTTAAGTATAACAAGACGGGTTATCATTTATAAGTTAGAGATTAGGTTAAGTATAGCGAAACGGGTTAACGATTATTCCTGTCCAAAAAAACAACATATAATTAAGAACATAATTTTATTTTACTTTAGATAAACATTAAATGCAAAAGTGTGGAGGGAAAAATTATGTTAAAATTAGGTTAAGTATTGTAACGCCCCATTTCTATTTAATTATTTTTAGTTAATGTTTGAGTATTTTTATTTATATATATGATTGAAATGAATTATATGACCTTTTGGTGTGGTGTGTGTATTTAAATAATTAATTGTGATTTTAATATTTTTGGTTGATTTTAATATGTTTTATGTATTTTATATGAAATGTTGAATTATGTGATTTATTGGTGGTTGCCATTTATTATATAATTATTTGTGCTATTTAATAAATGGGAGAAATTATATTTATTTTAGATAAAGAGGGATTTAATTGATATTATTAGAATTAAGGAGGAGGTTACATTTTAATTGGGAGAGTTAAGAGGGAGTTAAGAGAAAGAAGGAAAAAAGGGTTTTGGTTGGTAAGGATAGAAAGAGTCAGACAAAAACAATAGTACGTATCAGTAAAAGAAAGGAATAGCTTTTGGGAAAGAAGAGAGAAGAGCCAAGAACCAAAGGGAGATTTCTAGGATTGCTGTAGCTTTGTTTAATTCATCTGATCAGGTAAGGGTGAGGCTAACCTTCAACTATTAATATATGTATAATTTCTGAAATTGAATTGAAAGTTGTGTTCTTGAACTAGGGTTAAGATGAATTTGTGATGAATTGATGAGGGTTTGATGTGTGAGACTGTAGAACTTGTTACAGAACCTAGATTATTCCCTAGGATGACATTGCTGATGATTTAAGGGTTTGATTTGGAAGTTTGGGATGATTTGGTGTGATTTAGGTCTGAACCCGTGTGGGTTCTGAGATCGCTCGCCTGTGGCGAGTGATCACTCGCCGTGGCGAGTAACCCTTGGTTGCTCGCGAGGCGAGCAGTATAGCTCGCCGTGGCGAGCTTGTCCCTTAAATTTAAGATTTTTGCCAAACTTTAGATGGTTTCGAGTGCCCTTATATTTATAGAGATGACCTGTGAAGTTGGTTTAGCCAAATTGGATTTAGAGAGCTTAAAAAATGAAGTTTTGGTGAGAAAAATGTCAAAAGGCCGAAGCACCCAGTATTTCTCGCCTCCAGCTCGCCCCCAACTCGCCTTTGGCGAGTGAGCTAATGTGAGTACTCGCCTATGGCGAGCAGGTACTCGCTGTGGCGAGTTAGTTAGTCGTTTGGACTGTTTGTTCCGTTTTGCGATCTGTTTCGCATGGGACTTTGAGAGGAGACCTTTGGGTAGTAATGGAGAGGTTTTATATCCTTGGATGCATTCTGTAATGAAGATTGTTGAGGATCCTTTTATGTTGTGAATAATTGATGTATTGTTGAAATGTAAGTCATATCTCGTTTATGCATTTGTTGAGTTGTTATTGTGTCGTCCAAGTTGGGGAGTGTGTCATAAATAAATTAGGCACAGTTGTTGATGTTGAATTGTCGTGGTGTAAGTCATACGTAGATGTATGCATTGTTGGCTGGTGGTTGTTGTCGGTGTTGTCGTGTTGTATGTTGATATACACAGTTGGAGTCTGATGCATTGTCATTCAAAGCGGTGAGAGCTTATGCTCTGGAACGCCTTGTCGTTCAAAGCGGGAGGACTCATGTCCTGGAACACTTTGTTGTTCAAAAGCGGTGAGGACCTCGGTCCTGGAATGCAATGTCATTCAAGCGGTGAGAGCTTATGCTCTGGAACACTTTGTTGTTCAAAGCGGTGAGGGCTCTGCCCTGTATTTTGGTACCACAAGCATGTTCAGTGTTGCATTGTCGTAGTTGTTTGGGTTGGGCGAGTTGTCGTTGTTGTTGATGTGTCGTTGGTGTTAAGTCGTTGCCGGTGTGTCGTCATCAAGAATGAAGTTGGTTTCGAATTGAATATAATTGAAGTAGTGTTGATAATCAAGTATGATGATATATCTATATGTATATTTCTTATTGATGTTGATGATGTGAATTTGCTGTTGTTCTATGCATTTGATGAATTATATATATATATATATATATATATATATATATATATATATATATATATATATATATATATATATATATTATTGTTGTTCGTGAATCTCACCCCTTCTGCTTGAAAATGTTGCCCTTCGTATGGGTAACTTGCAGGTGATCCTGAGTAGTAGGTGGTGGCTCAACGTCTAGGACTTGTTACGTATGGGATGGGACTTCTATAATACTTTCACTCCTATGTATTGAATTTTGAGACATGATGAAGTAGCTTTTGTTGAAAACATTTTGATGAGGCCTTTGTGCCAAGATTTTACTTGAGGATTAATTATGATTGAAAAGAATATTCCACTGCAAATTTCTATAAGTTGGTTGTTGAAGTTTAATAGTTGTATTTTCTATTAAAGAATTTTTATAAGCAGTGTAATGCTCCGTTTGTGGTTTAACTCTGATTATTTTATTTAAATTACGTATTTTTGGGAACGGGGTGTTACAAGTATAACGAGACGGATTAACATTTATAAGTAAGAGATTTAAAAAAAAGCATATAATTAGGAACATAATTTTATTTTACTTTAGATAAACATTAAATGAAAAAGTGTGGGGGAAAAATTAATTTAAAATTAGGTTAAGTATAGCGAGACAGATTAACATTTATAAGTAACGTAACATAGTATGTTAAGTATAGTGAGACGAGTTAAGAATTATAAGTAAGAGATTAAGTTAAGTATAGCGAGACAGGATAACGGTTATACCTTTCTAAAAAACAGCTTATAATTAGGAACATAATTTTAGTTTACTTTAGATAAACATTAAATGCGTGGAGGAAAAAATTGGGTTAAAATTAGATATGACGTTTTGCATAAATTAAATCTAGGGTTAATATAATAAAGTCACCCGAAAAAATTAGGTTAAATCTAAGTTAATACTGTGTCATGGGTTAACTTTTAGAAATAAGAGATATTGAAGAATAAAACCTATTTTACAACGTGTCCGAATATTATTCTTGTTATTCTTGGTTTAATAAATGAGATCAGAATCATGCATGCATACATGCACGTTAAGTTAAACAATGTTTGTAGTTATTTTGAAAATAAAGTATAAACTAAGCTTATGTATTTGGTCAAAAAGAATAAGCTTGTGTATCAATCTGATAAATCTTATGAACTTAGTCTTGGCTTATTGTCCCAGTGTTGTGGTTACATGATGCAATTCAACATCATCATGTTTCCGTGAGATTTTTTTTTCCGAAAGTAGCATTTTCTCAAAAATATACACGGGACAATAGTTTTAAGGTTTAATTGCAGTTTTAACTCCTTAATTTTCATAAAGTTGCAATTTTGGCCTCTTAAGAAGAAAAAAACTAAAAAACGGCCCCTTAAATTTTGCATCTGTAGCAGTTTTGGCCCCCAATGCCAATTTTGACCCGGTCTACGCTGACGTGGCACTCTAAGTGAGGTGCCACGTGTTATTTTTTTTTATTTTTTTTGCTTTGGGGCCAAAACTGCTACAGATGCAAAACTTAAGGGGCCATTTTGTAGTTTTTTTTCTTAGGGGTCCAAAATCGCAACTTTGTGAAAGTTAGGGGGTTAAAACTGCAATTAAGCCTAGTTTTAATAAAACAATTTGACTACATAATAAATTTGGATTCAGATTCACGGTTGTCGCAAGCACACTGATGTCACTGCAATATCTAATCTTCACCGGTAGATTAATCCAATGTCCTATATTATTTCCCCCAAAACAAAAGCTTTAAAGAATCAAATCACCTAATAATTCATGCACACCGAAAACCAAATCACTTAATACATAACCAAGATAATGAATCAATTGGAGAATTTCTTGATATTAATTCCTACCGCGTAAGATTGTCAAGACGTGAAAGAGATGAGTCATCCAAAAAATATTTTACTGATATTGAAATGATCTGAACAATAACAAAAACTGTGTCGGTAGGACTTATACGGCGACAAGTCGCAGATTCAGAATAGGCACGGTGAGCCTTTAACAATGATTTCTGTTAAAAACAGCACTGACATGAATATTGCACCGTCGTGATTAAAATCGGTGATGGCCGACGCCGTCATGGTTAAGACTGGTTATGATCGGGGCCGCCACCATCACCACCTCCATCACAATCGTTAAGATTTGCTTCTCCATCACTATGCGTTTTGCGCTTTGCATTCAGTAGTTAGGGATTTGATTGTTTCATTTGTTTTGGGGAAATAATGTGAGAAGTTAGATTTATTGAAGGGATAAGATTAAGTGACTGCAGTGACAACAATGTTTTTTGACAACCATGAATCTAAATCCAATAAATTTTACAAGAAAATGCACCACAGCTTCGCTTGTATTTTTTTTTTTAAACTCATATTCACTTTTTTTAGCAACTCTATTCACTTTTTAAACTCATATTCACTTATATCCATGGGCGGTTCTAAGCATTATTTTTTTTAAACTCATATTCACTTTTTTTAGCAACTCTATTCACTTTTTAAACTCATATTCACTTATATCCATGGGCGGTTCTAAGCCATGGCGAGCTCAGGCTCCTACCCAATTTTTTTGCAATTTTTTATGTAAATCTCTCTGAATCTCTATAAATTGGCCAATTTCTTTAGATTTTTTGATTATTTGCTTGCAATTTCTTATGTAAACCCATATAAATGTGTTGCAATTTCTTTTTGTCTAGGCTTTATAATAATCCTGGCTCCGCCACTGCTATATATTTATACCAATAGTAATGATATTTGGACAATATTCCAAATTATTATTATCCTAAGACTAATTTAGATTTTGCATCCCAACTAAACACCATAACATACTCAAAGACTCGAACATGGGAGTAAACACCAGAAGTTGAACTCTTCATCTGCTTCCTAAATAAAAAAAAATAACACGTGGCACCTCACTTAGGGTACCACGTCAGCGTAGACCGAGTTAAAATTGGTTTTGGGGGGCCAAAACTGTCACAAATGCAAAACTTAGGGCACGATTTTGTAGTTTTTTCTTATGGGGTCAAAATCGCAACTTTGGAAAAGTTTGGGGGCTAAAATTGCTATTAAGCCTTAAATTATTGATTGAATAACTGATCTTTCAATAAAAATTAAATAAACACCATAGCAAGATGGAAAATCAAACAATGTTACACAAAACAACAAACAACACATGACTGTACGGAAACCACTAAATCATGGAGAACAAAGGATTAAACACAAACTGAATTCATGAACTCTTCATCTGTTTCCAGCAACATCATTTTCTCAGATGAAAGACACACTTCAAGATCAATGCTTCCTCCTCCTTCTTGACCTGGATATGATGTTACTTTTCCATCAAATTTATTAGCATATCCACTTCTAATTGCTAAAGCTTTTCCCATTCCAAATTCATTCCCATACATATTAAACCTTGGTGAACTACCCATCATAACAGTATGAGGATCAAAAAATAAATCTGTTCGATACACAAAAGGAGAACGGAACCACTCTCCAACCGACCTTCGCACCACTTTATCATCATGCTTTACAATAGCTAGATGAATTTTCCATGCTGCCCATCCTAGATCATTCTCCAGCAATTCCCCTACCGTCATTTCAGCACTCACTGCATAAAGTGAATTCCCAAAATATTCCTTAGGAAGAGGTGGTTCGATTCTCGTTCGGTTGTTTGTAGCCAGTTTGCAAGTTGTTCTCTGACCGTGTTGTAATTGACGTGCACGAGTTATAGATCTCCAAACTAATGCTGATAAAGATTGAAACGAAGAAATTTTGCTTGTATTAGACTCTTCATTTGCCTTTGCTTTTAGCTTTTCTATAGACTCTATTGAAAAATGGAAGATTCTCTCTCTTAAAATGGGCGTTTCATATCTGTGAACAAACTCGTTGTGATGTTTGAATGGAAGGTTGATAATTGGACCATAACCTTTTGGAAACCATCTATTGTGGATAGGTTGATGTGAAATGGGAACAGGAACAGAAACATGAACATCATTTTGAAATATCTCAGAAAATGTGTTGAAAAAATTCCAATAAGCTGTTCCATCACCAATGCAATGATTCATGGAACAACCAATGAAAACACCATCTACTAATTCAGTGACTTGAATAGATAACAAAGACATGGTATGACCATCATGGCTGACTGCTTTGTCATGATCAAAGAACGATTGGACAACGGGTGGGACATCAATGGGGGTGAGGATATCATTTATGGTGATATCTAAAGTTGCATGAATAAATTTAGCTCCGCGACTGTTTTTGCAATCGACAAAAACAGTGTAAAAATGAGGGTCTTCGGATTTTTTAGTAACAAGACGACCTGTGAGGGGATGGAAATGGAAAAGTGTGAGAGAAAGGGAGTGTTTGAGTTTGTCCACAAGGTTCTCAATGAAATGTTGTTGGTTTACTGATGATGATGTTGGTTTTTTGAAGAGAAGTCCCTTTTGGATATAGTGTGTAGATAACATGGCCATATCCCAATGTGTTAAATAGCATATTTGGTTTGAGTCTTTGATAGGGGGATAAGGTTTAATAAAACATGCAGAAATGAGTTTTAGGGAAGGGATACTCATCTTTTGGAAGTGCAGAAACGAGTATGTTTTTGAAGATTTTTTTGCTTGCAACATTCTTTTGAAGATAGTAGTATTTATAAACTAGTTTCCTCCCTCCTGCCATGTATACTACGCTAATATAACCCTTCGCGGATTAATCATTTGAAGATGGTAGCGTTAATAAATTAATTAGAGATAGTGATGTATTGTCTTTATAGGGTCGATAAGGATGCTCATGGGAAGGCATATATCAATGCATTAGCATTATCTAGACCTTAGGACTTACCTAATTAGAGATTGTTACGACATGTCTTTGATTGTTGTTGGCTTCGTTTTTGGACGGTTGCTGAAAACATGTCCAATAAAAAAGGTTTATTAACACATAAAAGGTTTAGATAAGACGGTGTGAGCCTCTTTTAATTTAAAGGTTTTAGATTTGAATTCAGTTTTAGTCATAGAACATCTCTAAAAAATTTAGGAAGAGTTTGTCGCCCTAATTTCCAGTTGCGCGTGGCGGATATTTAATTTATTCACAATATTGTTGGTCCATTAATATTGCGACACTATGTCCATATGTGTGGCTTGTTTTATCTATCCTGCATGACCGAACACGTGGTTGTGCAGCCTGGCCTACTGCACAAGGCCTTACATCAATAAAATTATAAAATTTAGGTGAAAAATAGAAAAACATGTGAAAGAAACGTAGAAGTTGAAGAAAGAGTTTTGTGATTTCATTTTTTTTTATAGGTTTTTGTTAATCAGTGCGCTTAGGGTAATGATTAAGAAAATCAAAAATAGCATGTTTGCATTGAATTCAATAATATTATGACTTTTCAAAATTTAAATTTATCTGTTTTTACTATTTTATGATACAATATTTCTATTTTTATCAACTTATCCAATGTCCTAATGACACTCTTTAGCATTTCCTTTTTTTACAATATAAAATCTATTTTATTTGAAGGAATTTAAAAGTTGTATTCGAAAATGATTTTGAACATATTATACGAATTTTTCAAATTCTATCTATGTTATATTATTTCTAAAATTAAAAACTTATTTGTCATAATCATTAAGTTATAATTCTTAAAAAAAAACTCTTTTAAAAAATATGAAAGATTTATTTATTTTTTATATATTTTCCACATCACAATGTTTTTCTTTCTCCTCCAAACTCTTTTTTTTTTGTCGTGTAATGTATTTTTTGTAATATATATTTTTTGGTGGTGTAATATATATTTTTCAAATAGGTCCTATTTAATATATTACATGCTAATTTTCTCTCCTCCAAACTCTCAAACGCTTTAAAAGTCTAATTTCTTTCTCTTGCATATATTACTCCCTTTAATGAAAAAAAAATATAAAGTGAAATATAATTATTTATTTGAATTCAAAATTAAAGAGAAAATTAGTATTATATTAAAAAAAAAAACCGTCAATGTAATATGTTTTTTACTTTTGAAAGCTACACGCAACATGAAAAAGGCCGAATATATATTTTATTCTTTTAAGTTTGATAAAAATATCATGTTAGTCTTTTAAGAATTCTATGTTTTAAATAGGTTCTTATTACCCTTTTAAAGATTTATTTGAAACTTAAAAAACTTAAAATAGGTGCACTAAACCAACAACTTAAAGGACTTATTTGAAACTTAAAAAAACTTAAAAACCTATTAAAAACTTATAAAATAAAAAATAAAAAAAATAAAAAACTCAAAGGATTTATTTACATCTTAACAAACTTAAATGACTGCCTTAATATTTTTGTCAAACTTCAAAGATTAAAAGAGGTATTTTGCCAAAAAAAAAGGTTTTTCAGTGTGTTTTTAGAACGTTTGCTCGTGGGTTTTAATCGCGCTAAAGCAACCTACCAGTACCAGCGGCAAGCAACCCCTTGTTAATTTCCCTAATTAATAAGGGGCCGGCAATAATGGAGATTTTTTTATTTGATAAAATTTCTTAATCCTTCAAAAAAAATCTTAAGCCATAAAATAATATTAATATAATATTCATTATTCTTTTTTTAAATATATTTATTATTCTTTTCACAAATTTATTATTATTTATTGCATTTCAATCATATAACTAATTCACTAGTCATATAATTAATAAGATGTTTTTTATGTTACAATTAATAAGATGTTTTAATAATGTAAAAAACATTTTACTAGTAAAATTAATATTATTAATCAATTATATAATAACCATCACCATATTTAATAACCATGAAACTCAAAGGGTCGGACTATGGGGTGTGCAAACAACTCAATAGAGTTGGGCCTTGAAAAAAATTACAGCCTAATAATACTACTTAGTGTTAGGTGGGTGTTTTTTAGGAGGGTGGTTTGAGGTTCCTCATGTATATGGTAGTTATTTTCACTTTTGGGCGTACCACATATATAGGGCACCTTTTATTTATCTTTTAAAAAATTTAAATAGAACATTGTTCTTTTAAAAAAAAAAATACTTTTTTTATTTCATTATGGGCCTCTCTTCACTTACAGAACTGAGTCTCCAGATTCGTAACGGCCATGTTGACTTTGTTACATATATCAATGCATATTTTTATCTTTAAGTATCTATTATAAAAAATTATGAAAATTTAATATTTTAAAAATATTCATCGAAACGAATCTAATAATATCTTATATAATATTATTTATCTTTGTATATCAGTAAAAAAAATGTTGTCAAAGTATGTCAGATTAATAGTGCACATTATCAAATAGGTTATCTAATACAAAACGGATGAAGTAAAATTTAAGACGGGTGGATAACAATTGATATCCCAACAAAAAAGAAGAAAATAAAAGACTGAGGACACATCTGTCGGTTTGTGAAATTCAAATGATGAAATCTCGAATTAAGATCCTCTCCATTTCTTACGATGAATGACAAAGTTCATTACTATAGTTTTAGTGTATAAATATTCAATTAATGTTGCAATTATAAAAATGTATACATTTATATCATTATTTACTACAAAACTATAATAATAGACTTTGTCATTTATTATAAAAAAATAGAGAAGATCTTAACTCTGAAATCTCTGTCTATTTTTTAATTCACCACGATCACCACGAGTATGAGATAATCCAATGATCGCAATGACATGAGGGGTATACTCACCGATCCCTGACATGTATGGGATGGCATGGCAGGAAAAAAATGGCGCACGTTTTCTTGTACGGTACACAACTTCTTTAAAGAAATGTCGGTACACAATACAGTGTGGTATCACCTTTAAAAAAAATTATATAGTGTGGTATTAATTAAATTGAATCAAGGAATAAATACATGGTCGATATGCAGCAAGGAGTTAGGAGTTAGAATGGGGTAGTTAGAGTTAGAATGGGATTATTTGTTTCGCAAACGCGTGACGACTCCATTTGTTTGTCTTCTATTAAAGTTGTGTGTTTTGAGTCCTATTACTCTTAGCTTAACTGGTAAAAATATCAAAATTGTTAGGCCGAACGTAATGACTGGGGTTCGAACCCCAGCACCTCCACCTTGTATGTGTGGGTTTATGATGGCTTTGTCATCTCGTCTATCTATCCAAAAAAAAAGTTGTGTGTTTTGAAAAATGTTTTGGAACAACCGTTTACGGCTTTCATTATACATCTAAACTCAGTA
Organism: Medicago lupulina; assembly: GCA_958299785.1. Taxonomy (NCBI): domain Eukaryota; kingdom Viridiplantae; phylum Streptophyta; class Magnoliopsida; order Fabales; family Fabaceae; genus Medicago; species Medicago lupulina. Next base: position 7,302,597 of record OY283144.1, on the reverse strand, counting down.
ATATCATCTATATTTGCCTTAAATTAATTGACAATCTTCTTTGAATCTATAACAAAATCAACATTATCGAGCCGAAGGCTTGTCACCCAGCCTAGAGCGGTACACAAACACATCGCTTCACACACTTTGACAGACACAAAGTGGGGAGAGCCAAGCAGTTCTCGCGAGGACAAAGTTACCTTTGATGTCTCTTATACACATATTGTGTCCTACCTTATTGAACGATGATGCCCACGATGCTTCTATATTGCATTTATGTCGCTCCTGTGCTGGTTTCCACCACCGGTGTATTGTTACTCTGCTCGTTCCCGGCTGTTCGGTGGGATGCGTGGCTGCATTACCTGAACAAAGTTTTAGGACAGTGCATTAAAATAAATGTCATATTTTAAATTATTAGGACAATGCAAATTACATGGTTATATTATAATTAAATTTCCGGTAGTAGTTTTAGTTAGACTAATTCGATGCTTTGGTGTTGCACTGGTTTTGTAATTGACATTGTGTACTCTTGAGTTCTATTCTTGCATTTTTTATGCTTGCTAGAATACTTTGTTTATTAATATATTTTATTTTGTCTGGTTAAAAGTAAAAATTGAGAGTGTAAAGGAGTTAAAAAGAGTAGTAATTGTACACTAGTTGGCAATTTCTTTGTCAAACCGGTTATCTCGTCTGTGACCAAAATAGCAACAAAGCTACATATGAGGCGAATAGTTAGACTAACACATTAACGCGTGCTCTGTTATTTATTTGAATTCAAAATTAAAGAGAAAATTAGTGTTATATTAAAAAATAAATAAAACAACCGTCAATGTAATATATTCTTTACTTTTGAAAGTTACACGCAACATGAAATAGGAAGTAAGGAACAAAAAAGGCCGAATATATATTTTATTCTTTTAAGTTTGATAAAAATATCGTGTTAGTTTTTTAAAAATTTTATGTTTTAAATAGGTTTTTTTAAGAGAAAATTTTATGTTTTAAAGATTTATTTGAAACTTAAAAAACTTCAAATAGGTGCACTAAACCAACAACTTAAAGGACCTATTTGAAACTTAAAAAAACTTAAAAACCTATTAAAAACTTATAGAATAAAAAATAAAAATAAAAAAATCTCAAAGAATTTATTTACATCTTAACAAACTTAAATGACTGCCTTAATATTTTTGTCAAACTTCAAAGATTAAAAGAGGTATTTTGCCAAAAAAAAAAAGTTTTTCAGTGTGTTTTTAAAACGTTTGCTCGTGGGTTTTAATCACGCTAAAGCAACCTACCAGTACCAGCGGCAAGCAACCCCTTTTTAATTTCCCTAATTAATAAGGGGCCGACAATAATGGAGATTTTTTTATTTGATAAAATTTCTTAATCCTTCAAAAAAATCTTAAGCCATAAAATAAAATAAATATAATATTCATTATTCTTTTTTTAAAATATATTTATTACTCTTTTCACAAATTTATTATTATTTATTGCATTTCAATCATATAACTAATTCACTAGTCATATAATTAATAAGATGTTTTTTTTTGTTACAATTAATAAGATGTTTTAATAATGTAAAAAACATTTTACTAGTAAAATTAATATTATTTATCAACTATATAATAACCATCACCATATTTAATAACCATGAAACTCAAAGGGTCAGAATTTGGGGTGTGCAAACAACTCAATGGAGCTGGACCTCAAAAAAAAATTACAGCCTAATAGTACTATTTAGTGTTAGGTGGGTGTTTTTTAGGAGGGTGGTTTGAGGTTCCTCATGTATATGGTAGTGATTTTTACTTTTGGGCGTACCACATATATAGGGCACCTTTTATTTATCTTTTAAAAAATTTAAATAGAACATTGTTCTTTTAAAAAAAAAATACTTTTTTATTTCATTACGGGCCTCTCTTCACTTACAGAACTGAGTCTCCAGATTCGTAACGGCCATGTTGACTTTGTTACATATATCAATGCATATTTTTATCTTTAAGTATCTATTATAAAAAATTATGAAAATTTAATATTTTGAAAATATTCATCGAAACGAATCTAATAATATCTTATATAATATTATTCATCTCTGTATATCAGTAAAAAAAATATTGTCAAAGTATGTCAGATTAATAATGCACATTATCAAATAGGTTATCTAATACAAAACGGATGAAGTAAAATTTAAGACGGGTGGATAACAATTGATATCCCAACATAAAAGAAGAAAATAAAAGACTAAGGACACATCGGTCGGTTTGTGAAATTCAAATGATGAAATCTCAAATTAAGATCTTCTCCATTTTCTACGATAAATGACAAAGTTCATTACTATAGTTTTAGTGTATAAATATTCAATTAATGTTGCATATTATAAAAATGTGTGCATTTATATCATTATTTACTACAAAACTATAATAATAAACTTTGTCATTTATTATAAAAAAAATAGAGAAGATCTTAACTCTGAAATCTCCGTCTATTTTTTAATTCACCACGATCACCACGGGTATGAGATTATCCAATGACCATAATGATATGAGGGGTATACTCACCGATCCCTGACATGTATGGGATGGCATGGCAGGAAAAAAATGGCGCACGTTTTCTTGTACGGTACACAACTTCTTTAAAGAAATGTCGGTACACAATACAGTGTGGTATTACCTTTAAAAAAAATTATATAGTGTGGTATTAATTAAATTGAATCAAGGAATAAATACATGGTCGATATGCAGCAAGGAGTTAGGAGTTAGAATGGGGTAGTTAGAGTTAGAATGGGATTATTTGTTTCGCAAACGCGTGACGACTCCATTTGTTTGTCTTCTATTAAAGTTGTGTGTTTTGAGTCCTATTACTCTTAGCTTAACTGGTAAAAATATCAAAATTGTTAGGCCGAACGTAATGACTGGGGTTCGAACCCCAGCACCTCCACTTTGTATGTGTGAGTTTATGATGGCTTTGTCATCTCGTCTATCTATCCAAAAAAAAAGTTGTGTCTTTTGAAAAATGTTTTGGAACAACCGTTTACGGCTTTCATTATACATCTAAACTCAGTAATATCATCTATATTTGCCTTAAATTAATTGACAATCTTCTTTGAATCTATAACAAAATCAACGTTATCGAGCCGAAGGCTTGTCACCCAGCCTAGAGCGGTACACAAACACATCGCTTCACACACTTTGACAGACACAAAGTGGGGAGAGCCAAGCAGTTCTCGCGAGGACAAAGTTACCTTTGATGTCTCTTATACACATATTGTGTCCTACCTTATTGAACGATGATGCCCACGATGCTTCTATATTGCATTTATGTCGCTCCTGTGCTGGTTTCCACCACCGGTGTATTGTTACTCTGCTCGTTCCCGGCTGTTCCGTGGTATGCGTGGCTGCACTACCTGAACAAAGTTTTAGGACAGTGCATTAAAATAAATGTCATATTTTAAATGATTAGGACAATGCAAATTACATGGTTATATTATAATTAATTTTCCGGTAGTAGTTTTAGTTAGACTAATTCGATGCTTTGGTGTTGCACTGGTTTTGTAATTGACATTGTGTACTCTTGAGTTCTATTCTTGCATTTTTTATGCTTGCTAGAATTTTGTTTATTAATATATTTCATTTTGTCTGGTTAAAAGTAAAAAGACTTAATTGCACTTTTGGACCCCTATCTTTCCAAAAGTTGCGGTTATGAACCTTTAACTAATTTAAATACAAAACAGTCCCCTATGTTTTGATTCTTTGGCAATTTTGGACCCCCAGTCCATTGTTGACTCGGTCAACGCTGACGTGGCACCTCAAGTGAGGTGCCACGTGTCAATTTTTTTTTGTTTTTTTGTCTTGGGGGTCCAAAATTGCTAAAGAATCAAAACATAGGGGGCTGTTTTGTATTTAAATTAGTTAGGGGTCCATAACCGCAACTTTTGGAAAGATAGGAGTCCAAAAGTGCAATTAAGCCAAGTAAAAATTGAGAGTGTAAAGGAGTTAAAAAGAGTAGTAATTGTACACTTGCTGGCAATTTCTTTGTCAAACCGGTTATCTCTTCTGTGACCAAAATAGCAACAAAGCTACATATGAGGCGAATAGTTAGACTAACACATTAACGCGTGCTCTGTTTTTCTCATCACTTAACCATTGTTGTTAACATTACATAATCCAGCTCACACTAAACCCAAACTCACAAGGATTTTCGCCCAATTTCCTTGCTAGGTTGTCTCTATAAATTACTTTCTAAGGTGCTTGCTAGGAGGTTGTCGAAGGTGATGGATACAATTATTTTGTCTTCTCAATCGACTTTTATTAAAGGTAGGAATTTGATGGATGGTGGTAAATGAGTTGGTAGATTTTGCAGAGAAATCGAAGAGTGAATGTTTGATTCTAAAAATGGATTTTAAAAAGGCTTATGATTCGATGGATGTAGTTTTTTGAATTTTGCTCTACACCCAACACATTATGCTCGCGCCCTGCAGCCGTCCCAAATTTATCCTTGCGCACCTTAACTCACACGGCGCACTTTAACTCACGTTGCGCATGTTTACTCACGCTTCACAAGTTAAGTGACGCAGTGTTCCTGTTTTCGTACAAAACCCATCAGTCCAAACTCCAAGCACCATTTTCTTTCCCTCCACCTTCAAAAACCCAAAAATTGCGATTTTTTGGGTCAAAATCCACATCCCAAATCATTGCAAATCGTCAAGAAGCAAGTTTCTACGCTCATCAAGCTCCAAATATCAGGTATTGTATCATCAAAACTCATCTCATTTTGCTGGTTTTTGTGCTAGGTTCGTCTGGTTTTCGTAGGCAATAGGGCTAGGTGTGCATGTTAACTTGCACAAGTGGTAAAGGCTGCGTGACTTAAGTCACACAGGGGTTAATGTGTTGCGTGACTTAAGTCACGCCACTGTGCACAGTCATGTTTTTTGAATTTTTTTGCGCCACTTTTTGGTGACCGGTTATGTCACACCAATTATTGCTCGCATTACTTACTTTGTCAATAATTATTCAACTACTTACGGGCATCTTGAGGTTACGGGTCTTTGATGACACATATTGCATTGTGCGGGACTTAACTTGCGCAAGTGTTAACACTATGCGTGAGTTAACTCACATAGTGTTTTACACTATGTGAGTATGCGTGAGTTAGTTCACGCAGTGTTTTACACTTGCGCATCTTAATTGATGCAGCGTTACTTAACTAACGCAGACATTTACACTTACGTTAGTTAACTTGTGCAAGGGTAAATTTGGAACGGCTGCAGGGCGCGAGCAAAATGTGCAGAGTGAAAAGCAAAATTCTAGTTTTTTTAGAGTATATGTTGATTAGAGTGGGCTTTTGTTTTAAATGGGTGAGGTGAATGAAGGGATGTGTTTTTTTTTTTTTTTGCAGGGGGGGGGGGAGTATGTATGTCCTTGTAAATGGTAGTTCCACGGAGGAAATTTATATTCAAAGGGGTCTTAAGCAAGCGGATCGTTAACACCATTCTTGTTTTTTTTTTTTATTGCGGAAAGTTTTAGTGGGTTGATGAGGAATGTTGTGAGATTAAATTTATTTGAAGGCTTTCGTTTCAAGAGTGATGGGATGGTGATTTCTCACCTTGAATATGCCAATGATACACTTTGTATCAGGAGGGCTTCGGTGGAGAATCTTCGGACCTTAAAAGCGTTGTTGAGAGGTTTTGAGATGACATCGGTTTGAGGTTAATTTTCTAAAAAGTTGTTTTATTGGGGTCAATGTGTCGAGGGAGTTTATGGATATGGCATATAATTTTATGAATTGTAGTGAAGATAGCCTTTCATATTTAAATACTTAGGCCTACCGGTAGGGGCTGATCCTGGAAGGAGTTCGACATGGGTACCGCTTTTGGATTTACTAACTCGTAGATTGAATAATTGGGGAAATAAGTTCATTAGTCTTGGAGGTAGGATTGTGCTTCTTAACTTGGTGTTGAATTCAATTCTGATTTTTTACTTGTCTTATTTGAAGATGCCTTTGATGATGTGGCGGAAGATTGTTAGAATTCAAAGAGAGTTTCTTTGGGGATGAGCTAGGGGAGGAAGGAAAATAAATTGAGTAAAATGGAGTTTGGTTTGCAAATCGAAAGATAAAGGTGGTCTAGGTGTGAGTAGCGGCGAAGCTACCAATGAGTTGGCCAAACATATAGAAGAAATAAAATATATTTTAAAAACTAATATATTAAATTTAATCAATAAGTAAAATAAATTCACAATCATTTTTACTTATATTTAATGAAACGGCAACAAAGAAAATAAAAGCTAACAACAATTATTTATAAAAGTTGAGCTATATAGAGTTTTAAGAAGTCAAATATATATATAATGGACACTAGACTAAATATATCAATATTATTTTAATATCATCTCTCTTTGAACCAACAAAATTGTTTGGAATAGCCAAATAATATATTAATGGGGTAGCTATATTATTAAACTATGTTAATTATTCAAGTTTTTTTCTTCCTTTTGGGGTAGCCAATGCTACCCCATGATTATAAAGCCCTTCGCCCTTGGGTGTAAGGGATGTGAGAATGGTCAACTTAAGTTTATTGGCGAAGTGGAGATGGTGGTTTCTTCACGATGGTAACGCATTTTGGAAAGAGGTGTTGCTTGACAAATATGGTAGATCAATAGACGGGTTGGTGGTGTTGGAAGATTATGCTTGGCAGACTCATGCATCTCGGTGGTGGAGGGATATTATAAAGTTGTGTTGGAAAATGACTCAAAAATGAAGCATCCTGGAAAAGCCAAAATCGGCGCCTGAGCTCTGCACATCGGGGCCCGATTTTTGCCTGGATTTGAAGCATTTTGCTTCGTAAAAAATCGGCGCCCAAGGAAGCAAGCTCGGCGCCCGATTTGTTGCAAGGGCAGAAAAATAAAAGCGGTGTTTCATGGGCCGGTTCTGTTCCAATTTTTTAGGGATGTTTTCCACTATAAATATAAACCTTGTATCATATGATTATGTGTGTAGAAACAAAACACTGTGTAGAAAACAGGGTTTAGAAGCCAACATACAAACTAGGGTTTATAGAGAATTTCTCTTTGCAACAAACACTAAGGTTGGGATTGTTTTGATTCACCTTGAACAAAACACTATTAGGATTGAGTCTCTTGGTCACGGGAAGAGGCTGGGACTTGGGTAGAATTAGGTTTGAAGACTGATTCTTGTAACTCAATATCTCTTTGTAAAGAAACTCAAATCATTATAGTGGAACGGAGAGATGCTCTCTCCCCTAGACTAGGTCATCATCATTAGACCGAACTGGGTAAACAAATGCTTGTGTTCTTCTCCTTCTTCTTTCATCTCTTGTTGTTTACTTATTGTTTGAATTATTTTGTCAACCACTTGATATTGATTTCTTGGTATTAATTTGCTCCACACATCAAAAGTATTATTGGTGTGGTTTTATCAACGAAATCACAACAATTGGCGCCCACTGTGGGGCAAAGGTCAAATCAATAACCAGGTATCATGGGTTCGAAGTGGGATATTGAAAAGTTTACCAGTAGTAACGACTTCGGGTTGTGGAAGGTAAAGATGAGGGCAATTCTAATTCAACAAAAGTGTGTTAAAGCATTGAAGGGAGAAGCACAGATGCCTGGGCATCTAACACCTGTTGAGAAGACCAAGATGAATTATAAAATGGTCAATGCCATCATTCTGTGTCTTGGGGATAAGGTGTTGAGAGAGGTAGCAAGGGAGACTATTGTTGTGTCTATGTGGAATAAACTTGATTCATTGTACATGACCAAGTCATTGGCACATAGACAATGTCTGAAACAACAACTCTACTTTTACCGAATGGTGGAGTCAAAAACTATAATGGAGCAACTGACGGAGTTCAATAAGATTATTGATGATTTGGCGAACATAGATGTAAATCTCGAAGATGAGGATAAAGTCTTACACCTACTGTGTGCTTTACCTAGATCCTTTGAGAATTTCAAGGATACAATGATTTATGGCAAAGAAGACACTATCACTTTGGAGGAAGTCCAAGCGGCTTTGAGAACCAAAGAGTTAACCAAGTTCAAAGAGTTGAAGGTTGATGATAGTGGAGAAGGCTTGAATGTCTCAAGGGGGAGAAGTGAAAATAGAGGAAATGGAAAAGGCAAGAATTCCAGGTCAAAGTCTAGGTCGAGGGGTGGTGGTAATAAAACATAGTGCAAATGTTTTATTTGTCACAATCCAGGTCACTTCAAGAAGGATTGTCCAGAGAGAAAGGGTAATGGAAGTAGTAATCCATCCGTTCAGATTGCAAGTGAAGAGGAAGGTTATGAGAGTGCTGGAGCACTAAGCGTGACAAGTTGGGAACCTGAAAAGGGCTGGGTCTTGGACTCTGGGTGCTCTTATCACATCTGTCTGAGAAATGAGTACTTTGAAACATTGGAGCTAAAAGTGTAACGCCCTATTTCTAATAAAGCAATAAATCATGCAATTTAATTAAATACATAAGAAATAGTCGTCACTTCTACGAATAATCACCAACATAGTCATGAATGAAAGTAACTCCAACATAAAGTCACAGCGGAATCAAATACAACTCAACAATGCCATGTCATCAACATAAGATAAATTCAACAATATAAATAATCTCCACAAGATACAACTCAAGATAGAATAAAATCCCAAAATATAAATAAAAAAATGACACCGTCCTAGATCAGAGCCTCTAAGACACGACGAGCAACATAAAAGGATGAAGCTCCACTACCACGAGCACTCACCAAAAGCAATGCGATCACTAATCCTGCACGCCATCTATCCATTCATACAAATAGGTAGGCAGTCCACCAAGACCACTGGGGTTAGTCTTACATTAATCATAATCAAAAACAAACAAGATTAAGCATGCATCATTAATAATATCTTGCATAAATAATCATGAACTCAAACATTCTCAACAATGAATATCCATGCACAAGGTTTCAATTACAACAATCATCAAGCACACAAAGTACCAACACGTATTCGCACCAAGCTCATAAACAAACATGACTCTTCCTAGAAACATACAATGTGACTAGACCGACTCAACTATGTGAGGTACCAAATTTCTTTCATCTCTGAGGTCGTCGCCCCGATGCATATAAACACATCATATCACCCCGAATAAACACCCCGAGTAATGAATACATAAGTATCCAATCACCAACATGGAGATGAAAGTCACCAAACCAATTGTGTGTGAACTAGGACTCGACAACAACAATACATACTTCATGTAATTTCACAAGTCCACACCAATTATATTCCAATACATGCGTACACCAACAATTCACCACCAATCACATGTAAAAGATTTCACCAACAACATATATGCACTCAACATACATAATCACCAATCAACATATATTCGCATTCAATCTCATTCACGAAAGAATTTCAAGGTAGAAAAGTTCAATGAATGTATTTTCAATTAGGTTCGCATGATATGATTCACCACTTTAACAATTTAGACCAATGAACCTAAACGAAATCAAAATGATTCAATTGCCTCTACTAAGGAAGTATACTAATCACATATGAGTGAAGGTACACTCACATAAGTATTTCATCGGCCAAATACTATAAATTCTCAAAATTCACAAAGTTCGTCTCAAAATGTTACTTTTCAAAACATAGTCCATTTTCAAAGTAAGACATTCTAGTTCTCAAAGAAATAGTTCAAGAACATTTATTTGATCATCTAGACAGCATATGTAAGTAATCCCACATCATTGTCTTTGAGAAAATAAGTTTCCGAAAAATTGTGTTCTTGGACGGTTTTCCAAACGTTATGAACAATTTATGAAAATAAGTCCAAATCCATACCAATGATGTTTCCAAAAGATTAGGTACACATGTAATGATTAAATAAATCAAAAGAAACCATTTAGAAAGTTAGGATTGGTTCCCAAGTACACGAAACGAAAAATCAAGTGTGGCTGAACAGGGTATGGTTCGCTTAAGCAAAGACTGGTTCGCTTAAGCGACCAAGTCTTAGTAGCGTTCTGAGCTTGTTCGCTTGGGGTTCGCTTGCCGCTCGCTCAAGCGAACTCTTGACAGAACCTACTTTGTTGTTCGCTTACGCTTCACTCAAGCGAGCTGCGTCCAGAAATGAACTGGGCACATTCGCTTGAGGTTCGCTTAGGCGTCGCTTAAGCAAACACTCATCATTCCAGAAAAAAAAACTTCGAATTTCAAAACCCTTTTTCCCCAACACTCCAATTTTGATCCTCCCACACTCAAAACTCGTCCCAAATAAAGTTTATAGGTCAAGTACATAAACACATACATAAGAATGCTCAAAACTCATGAATCAAACATCATTATGTCTCAATTCAAAATTTCACCAAACTTTCAAAATTATTCAACATCAACAACAACTTTCATCATCAATTCACCAATGGCATATTCATCATACCAATTCATCAACAACATGTTTTCAAACATCATCAACTCAATTATTCATGAATTCATTCCAAGTTCATCAAACCACAACTTCATTATTCATCATTTTTCACAAAAACACAACATATTCATACATAGGATTTTTGACACATGGATTCAATAACAACAACACTTAATCATTCGATTTCACATGTACAAACATATCATCAACAATTAAACAATGAATTCATTCACTTAATTTCACATAATCACTTATTGAGAAAAGGGTAGAAAAAGAGATTATGATTAAAGTCTAGCCCCCTTACCTCTAATCTTCTATGCTCAAATCCTAGGCTTCAATTTAGCTCCCAAGTTCTTCCCCTCTACAAGTTTTCTCTCCAATCCTCTTATAGCCTCTTTTGAAATGAACAAAGTTTCTAAAACCCTAGTTCTATCTCTAAAGTTAGAATATATATCCATAACCATTGGGCCTAACCCATAAAATAATAATTGGACTCAATTCTAATTACGCCACCTATTAGTTTTCTATCTTACTAACAATAAAATATTTAGCAACAACCGACACTAATATTAATTACTACAACTAACTTAATCAATTGCTAAACAATCGTTTCTTACTAAAATGCTACGATTAATTCTCGACCAAAATTACTATTTTACCCTTACTTGCCAAAAGACCAAAATACCCTCCTAATCACTAAACTCAAGAAAATACATCAAAGGGCAAATAACCACATACAAGCATACATAAATACACGTAAATTAATTGAAAGCAAAATAACGAAAAATCGGGCTGTTACAGAAAGAAGGTGGAGATGTTCGCCTTGGTAATAATAAGGCTTGCAAAATTCAAGGTATGGGTACTATCCGTCTCAGAATGTTTGATGACCGTGATTTCCTTTTGAATGATGTGAGGTATATTACTGAACTTAAGAGAAATTTAATATCTATAAGCATGTTTGATGGTCTAGGTTATTGTACTATAATTGAACGTGGTATGATGAGAATTTCTCATGGTGCATTAGTTATAGGTAAAGGGTCTAAAATACATGGTTTATATATTTTAGAAGGTTCCGGTGTTATAGCTCATGCATCGGTTGCTAGTGTAGACACTTTGGACATGACTAAACTGTGGCATTTGAGGTTAGGTCATGTCAGTGAGAGGGGTTTGGTTGAGCTAGCTAAACAAGGTTTTCTAGGGAATGAAAAATTGAACAAACTAGATTTCTGTGATAATTGCACATTAGGCAAACAACACAAGGTGAAGTTTGGGGTGGGTGTGCATAAATCTAGTAGGCCTTTTGAGTATGTTCATTCGGATCTTTGGGGTCCAACATCAGTTAAAACTCATGGGGGAGGTTCATATTTCATGTCTATTATTGATGATTATTCTAGAAGAGTATGGGTTTACATTCTGAAGAATAAAAGTGACGCTTTTGAAAAATTTAAAGAATGGCATACACTTGTAGAAAATCAGATTGGAACTAAACTGAAAGTGTTGAGAACTAACAATGGCCTGGAGTTAGTTTCAGAGCAGTTTAATGAGTTTTGCAGGAAAAAGGTATAAAGAGGCATATAACCGTGGCATACACACCTCCACAGAATGGTCTTGCTGAAAGAATGAACATGACCTTGTTGGAGCGTGTGAGGTGTATGCTTTTGGGAGCTGGATTGTCCAAGAGTTTCTGGGGAGAAGTTGTTAGTACTGCAGCATATTTGATTAACAGATGTCCATCAACAGGGATAGATCTCAAGACACCTATGGAGGTTTGGAGTGGGAGACCGGCAGACTACTCTAACTTGAAAGTTTTTGGAGCTTTAGCATTTGCTCATGTCAGACAGGACAAACGTGATGCTAGAGCTGTGAAATGTATTTTCATGGGTTATCCTGAAGGTGTGAAAGGTTACAGACTGTGGAAGATGGAACCTGGAGGATCAAAATTTATTATAAGCAGGGATGTTACTTTTGATGAGACCCGCATGGAGATGAAGTGCAAAGACCTGGATACAAGCTTAGAAACTGGGGTAGAGAAAATTCAGTTTGAGGTGGAGCCTACCACTGATGAAAGGGAAGGGGAGGATCAGACTCCAGTATGTGATGAGAGTGAAGGCCAAGAAATAATTGATCCTGACTATCAGCTAGCAAGAGATAGGCAAAGGAGACAGATTAAGCCACCTGAAAGATACGGTTATGCTGACCTTACTTGTTATGCTTTGAATGCAGCTGAAGACTTGCAAGACTCAGAACCAAAGAACTTCATGGAAGCATTAGAAAGCAACGAAAGCAAGGATTGGTTAAAGGCAATGAATGAGGAAATGATTTCATTGGAAAAGAACCAGACTTGGAAACTTGTTTCATTACCTAAGAATCAAATGGTAGTGGGAAGCACGTGAGTGTTTTTTCAATTCGTCTAGAGAGACGTTAAATACTCAACATCAGCCTGGAGAGGCGGTGTTAAGAATACTCATGATCAGTCTGGAGAGGCGGAGGTAACAATACTGGTGATCAACCTTTGAGGTGGAGATGCAAGGCAAAAGGCATAGTGTGAGTACCCATTTGGAAGTTGAGGTAGAGAAAGCTCAACTTGAGGTGGAGTTGATGACATCGAGAATGGTACGACTATGAAGGCTTTGGGTGCTATGCTCTAGTTGTGAGCATGTGAATTCTTTAAGAAGACGGAAGGCACTCCGGAGGTTGAAGAATGAATAGCACAACTTGTGGGATTACCCTAAAAGTCCAAGGGTGATTGGTTGCAAGGATCTTCGAGAAAGCGGAAGGCATTCCGATGGTTGAAGAAGTTAAGGTGTATAGTTGATTAACTTCATTGAAGCATAGATGAAGGTTGGAGAGAGCAGCATGGTAGTTGATGGTTAAATTGGCATCATCACTATTTTAGAGTCAAGGTGGAGAATTGTTGGAAAATGACTCAAAAATGAAGCATCCTGGAAAAGCCAAAATCGGCGCACGAACGGTGCACATTGGGGCCCAATTTTTTCCTGGCTTTGAAGCATTTTGCTTCGTAAAAAATCGACGCCCAAGGAAGCAAGCTCGGCGCCCAATTTGTTGCAAGGGCAGAAAAATAAAAGCGGTGTTTCATGGGCCGGTTCTGTTCTAATTTTTTAGGGATGTTTTCCACTATAAATATAAACCTTGTATCAGATGATTATGTGTGTAGAAACAAAACACTGTGTAGAAAACAGGGTTTAGAAGCCAACATACAAACTAGGGTTTGCAGAGAATTTCTCTTTGCAACAAACACTAGGGTTGGGATTGTTTTGATTCACCTTGAACAAAACACTATTAGGATTGAGTCTCTTGGTCACAGGAAGAGGCTGGGACTTGGGTAGAATTCGGTTTGAAGACTGATTCTTGTAACTCAATATCTCTTTGTAAAGAAACTCAAATCATTATAGTGGAACGGAGAGCTGCTCTCTCCCCTAGACTAGGTCATCATCATTAGACCGAACTGGGTAAACAAATTATTGTGTTCTTCTCCTTCTTCTTTGATCTCTTGTTGTTTACTTATTGTTTGAATTATTTTGTCAACCACTTGATATTGATTGCTTGGTATTAATTTGCTCCACGCATCAAAAGTATTATTGGTGTGATTTTATCAACGAATTCAAATTCTTGTGTTCTTCTCCTTCTTCTTTCATCTCTTGTTGTTTACTTATTGTTTGAATTATTTTATCAACCGCTTGATATTGATTGCTTGGTATTAATTTGCTCCACGCATCAAAAGTATTATTGGTGTGATTTTATCAACGAATTCACAACAAGTTGGATGACTCAAATTGGTTCAACTCCAAAGTTTCTAGAAGGGTGGGGAATGGAGCAAATACTAGCTTTTGGGAGGTGGCTTGGAGGGGGGAGATTGCTTTCTGGATTAAATACCCAAGGCTTTTTTCTTTATCGAACCAAGAGGAGGCGAAGGTGGGTGATTTGTGTTAGTTCAGATTGTAACCTAAGAATTAGGTTTCTATGAATATTGGTTAATTTTCGTGAGTTTAGCGTTCTTGATAATTTTTCTGGAAACTTAATATGAAGGTATGAATGCGGAAAAATAAAAGAGTAAGGGAAGAAGAAAAGACACAAGAGAATTATAGTGGTTCCCCTCTAAACCTTAGGGTCAATCCACTCCCTTCACACCCCGCAAAGGAATTCACTATGTTAGAATCTTTGTTACAAGCAATCTCACTCCAAGACCCCCTAACAATCTTTCTAACATACACACAAGAAAGAAACCCACTCTCTTGATTACAACACAAACACCAAACACTTTTAGTGGACTTTGAATCTCCCTGAATCAAAGAACCTTTTACAACAATCACAAGATAGAACCCCACTATCTTAAACAATAATTCTCACCAACAATGACAAGAAACTTTACAACAAAGTAATTGAAGAATATCAAATGTATGATTGTATATCTTTATCAATATCACTCTAACAAATGGACTTAATGCTCAAAAACTTTTTAATAAATGTTAAAGTGTTAGCAAAGTTTTCCAAACAATTTGAATGAAAGTTTGAAAGCAAGTGATATTGAAAATGTCAATTGAGATAATGAAAGTTGTTGTCTTTTGTTTTTATTCTCAATTGAATTTATAGAGGCTAAAAATATGTTAATGAAGAAATACAATTTTTTCAAAAAGAGTTATAATGAATAGAAACATATTTGAATGGCACCTATTCATAAAAATGAGTATGAAATGTATTTTGAAAAAAATAGCTGGTGTACAATTAAAACAATCCGTTGAAAATCAATTATGCAATATTTACATTCTTTAGCTCATGATAAATTAGCATGTTAATTATTTGTATGTGAAAAGATTAGTTAGCATGTAAAAAGAAAATATCCGTCGGCAAGATTCATTAGGAAATCATGTCTATACAATTTAAAATGCATGATTTGTATTTGGTTTTTCAAAGAGAACATGCTGAAATTAGGAAATCATGTCTATACAATTTAAAATGCATGATTTGTATTTGGTTTTTCAAAGAGAACATGCTGAAATAAAGTTAGTTCAATATTACCATTATGCCAAATGAATACATGTGTATAGAACATTTATTTGAGACATAATTGATTATATGATTTTTCAAAGTCAAAAATAATTTTTCTAATTAAACTATTTTCATGCAAAAATATTTTAATGCAAAAATAATTTAATGCAATATCACATTTATATGAAAATCAGTGTGAGTGTGTGATTTATTTTCATGAGAGCTTTTAGCATTGCTTCATACAGAGACTTAGAAAAATGTTCGTAATTATTTTCTGAGCATTCTAAGTTTTTCCATAAGTTAAGAATGATAAATTAAAAGACAAATGTCATACTTACAAAGAGTATAACCAAGAAGTCTAGTCACTATTCTTCATTCTTAATCTTCATCTTGTGCCTCCATAGTTTTTCTTTTTTGTGATGTGACTTTGTTAAAACTCAGTCAAATCTAAGAAGGAAATCTTCTTCACAATTTGTGGGTTAATAATCCATCTGAGAGGCATTGGACTTTTTCTTGGAGGCGCCCATTCTTCGTGTGGGAGATCTGCTGGAAGACTTAGAGGGCTATGGGGGGGCTACAAGGTGAGGATGAATGGTGGTGGAGGTTGGAAGAGAATGGTCGGTTTTCAGTGAAATCTATGTATAAAAAGTTGGAACGGTTGATGATTGAGGAAGAAATTCTAACGCATATGCAAGTTCGTGTGTTTACGCATATTTGGAAGAGTCTAGGTCCGTCAAAAGCAGTGGCATTTTCATGGAAACTTCTCCATGATAGGATTCCGACAAAGATTAATCTTTCAATTAGGAATGGTCTACCACCGGATACTTCTCTGAATTGTGTGCTGTGTGTGAGGGCTTCTGAATCGTCGGAACATCTATTCCTTCATACGTTGCTAGGGAGGTGTGGGATGGATTAGGCTTCAATTTTTTGACACCCCCAAATTTGTTCATTCAATATGAGTGTTGGAATAGGGTGTTGAGTAACAAAAGGAGTCGTAAAGGTTACCGACTTATTTGGCACGGAGCGGTGTGGATCATTTGGAAGGCGAGAAACAGGATTTTCAACAATGAAATTTGCAGAGTGGAGGAAATAGTGGAGTGTCTTGGAGGTGGGTTTTGAGTCGGATGAAAGTGTCGGCTTTTTTGTTTTATGAATGGTGTTGGAATCCAAAAGAGTGTCTTTTGTGGTAGAGGAGCTGTTTTTGCGATGCGAAGGGTGAGGCTGGGGTATGCTGTTTGCTGCAGGCCGAGACTTTTGTCAGGAAGTATATAACAGCCTCATTTGTTGTTTTTAGTCGCATTACTGTTTGCTGTTTTCCTTTTCTGCCTGTTGTTTTTAGCTGTTAGGGGAGGCTGTTTGTTGTTTTTAGTTGCATTACAGTTTGATGTTTTCCTTATCTGCCTGCTGTTTTTAGTTGTTAGGGGTGGCTGTGTGCTCTTTCGGGTGTTGGGCTGCTAGGTTTCCGGTATTTCGGTGCCTTTTGTATTTGTTTTCTGGCCGCGAGTGGTGGTGCGTCTTGCACACACTCAACGAGAAAAAAATTGCTGATTCTAAAATAAAATAAAAAAACAGCTTATCACACTCACCTGTCATTGCAAAATGAAGTTGTCTTTCATTTGTTGGTTGTTGTGTTTAGTATCAACTTCCCTCACTTTTAAAGACTATAATGACATATCATTTGACACATTCAAATATCAAAATGACAGTGTACTCATTTTTGTTTTCATTGTAACAACTTTGGAAATTTAATTATAATATAATCACCTAAATTCAAATTATTGTGAACCATCGAAGAAGTTGAAAAACCATGTAATTTGCATAGTCCTACACATTTGAAAATATGATAACATTTATTTTAAAGCACTTCCTGTATAAAATTGTCAACAGATCACATAAACAATTATTTATGTGACTTTAAATAATGTTACAAATGAACTTTTTATTTAGAGGAATGTTACCAATGCAATATGATGAAGTGTAAAAGACTAATTTACACCTCAGATCCTCATTAAACGCCATAGCGTACTCATCAAAGACTAAAACAAAGGATTAAACAGAGAAACTGAATTCATAAACTCTTCATCTGTTTCCAGCACTATCATTTTCTTAGGTGAAAGACACACTTCAAGATCAATGCTCCCTCCTCCTTCTTGACTAGGATATGAAGTTACTTTTCCATCAAATTTGTTAGCATATCCACTTCTAACTGCCAATGCTTTTCCCATTCCAAGTTCATTCCCATACATATTAAACCTTGGTGAACTACCCATCATCACAGAGGAAGGATCAACTAACATATCCATTCGATACACAAAAGGAGAACGTAACCACTCTTCAACCGAATTTCGCACCACTTTATCATCATAATTTGCAATAGCCAGGTGAATCTTCCACGCTGCCCATCCTAGTCCGTTCTCCAGCAACTCACTTGTCGTCGTTTCAGTACTCACTACGTAAATTGAATTCCCAAAATATTCCTTAGGAAGAGACGGTTCCATTCTCGTTCGGTTGTTTATAGCCAATTTGCAAGTCGTTCTCTGATCATGGTGTAGTTGACGCACACGAGTTATAGATCTCCAAACTAGTGCTGATAAAGATTGAAACGAAGAAATTTTCGTTGTCTCGCACTCTTTGTTTGCCTTTGTTTTAAGTTTTGCTATAGACTCTGCAGAAAAATGGAAGATCCTCTCTCTCAAAATGGGTGCTTCATATCTAGAAATAAACTCGTCATGATGTTTGAAAGGGAGGTTGATAATTGGACCATAACCTTCAGGAAACCATCTATTGTGAATAGGTTGGTGTGAAATAGGAACAGGAATATCAACATCAACATCCTTTTGAAATATCTCAGAAAATATGTTGAAAAAATTCCAATAAGCAGTTCCATCACCAACAGCGTGGTTCATGGAACAACCTATGAAAACACCATCTAATAATTCAGTGACTTGAATAGACAACAAAGACATGGTGTGTCCATCATGGTTGACTGCTCTGTGGTGGTCAAAGAATGATTGAACAATGGGTGGGACATCAGCAGGTGAGAGGATATCATTGATGGTAATATCTAAAGTTGCATGAATAAATTTAGCTCCAAGAATGTTTTTGCAATCAACAAAAATAGTGTAAGAATGAGGGTTTTTGGATTTTTTAGTAACAAGACGACCTGAGAGGGGATAGAAATGGAAAAGTGCCACGGAAAGGGAGTGTTTCAGTTTCTCCAAGAGGTTCTCTATGAAATGTTGTTGGTTTAGTGATGATGATGTTGGTTTTTTGAAGAGAAGACCCTTTTGGATATAGTATGCAGATAACATGGCAATATCCCAAGGTGTTAAATAGCATATTTGCTTTGAGTCTTCAATTGGGGGATAAGGTTTGATAAAGCATTCAGAAACGAGTTTTACACAAGGGGTGCTCATCTTTCAGATGGTTAAAGAACTTAGATGTGTGTTGTTTCTTATGAAGACATTTTTCTTTAACAGATTCTTTTGAAGTTGATAAAAAGAGTCGGCTGCCAAAATTGAATATGGTCAATAAGAGGGCTCGTCGAAGTTGTGAGCAAAACAAGCATCCCAATAAAGGAATAACCACCTACCCTTCTTTATTTTTTAAAGGAAGTCCACCCTGCTTTTATTATTGCTTAATTTTTAAATATAGATTCAAGAAAATGGGGATAAAATAGTCATTTATCATTGCCACATACACAGCATAGATGCAGGGGATGATAATACATCAGAACCTATAGCATCTAGAAAATTGCTGTTCAAGCACCAGTAAAATACTAAAATATCCCCTCGGTAGTTAACTGCCGCGTGAGTTAACTGCCGTGGAAAATGAAAACACAGAATTCATGAATATGGTGATTTTTTCTTATTTCTTTTACATGGGCCAAGTATCAAGTATCATCAGCCTAGAAAAACCGCCCTTGTCCTTCTACACAGACTTCTCTCTCACTCCATTAGTGTCCTTATTCTTTTATTCGTCCACCTTACAGTTCATACTTCATATTGATAAAAGACAACATGAAATGTGTGTTGTTGGTTAAACACCAAAGTCTAAATTCGAATTCACTATTTGGCTGTTATCTTTAAAATGTTACAAAGTGCCCTTTGTATGATGAAGGGTAAAAGAAATCTACCACTCGCTTTCCCATTAAACAGCACAATAGCATACTAAAAGACTAGAACAAAGATTTAAACACCGAAACCGAATTCATGAACTCTTCATCTGTTTCCAGCAACATCATTTTTTCCAGTGAAAGACACACTTCAAGATCAATGCTTCCTCCTCCTTCTTGACCTGGATATGATGTTACTTTTCCATCAAATTTGTTAGCATATCCACTTCTAACTGCTAAAGCTTTTCCCATTCCAAATTCATTCCCATACATATTAAACCTTGGTGAACTACCCATCATAACAGTGTAAGGATCGAAGAACAGATCCATTCGATACACAAAAGGCGAACGTAACCACTCTTCAACCGATTTTCGCACCATTTTATCATCATAATTTGCAACAGCTAGATGAATTTTCCATGCTGCCCATCCTAGATCATTTTCCAGCAACTCACCTACCGTCGTTTCAGCACTCACAGCGTAGATTGAATTCCCAAAATATTCCTTCGGAAGAGACGGTTCCATTCTCGTTCGGTTGTTTACAGCCAATTTGCAAGTTATTCTTTGATCGTGTTGTAACTGATGTGCACGAGTTATAGATCTCCAAACTAGTGCTGATAAAGATTGAAAAGAAGAGATTTTGTTTGTATCAGACTCTTTGTTAGCTTTTGCTTTAAGTTTCGCTAAAGACTCTGCTGAAAAATGAAATATTCTCTCTCTCAAAGTAGTTGTTTCATATCTATGAATAAAATCGTCGTAATGTTTGAAAGGGATGTTGATGATTGGACCATAACCTTTTGGAAACCATCTATTGTGAATAGGTTTATGTGAAATCGGAACAGGAACATGATCGGGAACATGAATATCATTTTGAAATATCTCAGCAAATGTGTTGAAGAAATTCCAATAAGCTGTTCCATCACCAATACAATGATTCATGGAACAACCTATGAAAACACCATCCAATAATTCAGTAACTTGAATGGACAACAAAGACATGGTGTGTCCATCATGGTTGACTGCTCTGTGGTGGTCAAAGAATGATTGAACAATAGGTGGCACATCAACGGGTGAGAGAATATCATTGATGGTGATATCTAAAGTTGCATGAATAAATTTAGCTCCGGGACTGTTTTTGCAATCGACAAAAACAGTGTAAGAATGAGGGTCTTCGGATTTTTTAGTAACAAGACGACCTGAAAGGGGATAGAAATGGAAAAGTGTGAGAGAAAGGGAGTGTTTGAGTTTGTCCACAAGGTTCTCAATGAAGTGTTGTTGGTTTAGTGATGATGTTGGTTTCTTGTAGAGAAGTCCCTTTTGAATATAGTGTGTAGATAACATGGCAATATCCCAATGTGCTAAATAACATATTCGCTTTGAGTCTTTGATTGGGGGATACGGTTTAATAAAACATGCAGAAACAACGTTTAGAGAAGTGTTCATTTTTTAGATGGCCAAAGGACTCAGATATGTGTTGCAGAGAACTTGGTTCTTCTTTTGAAGATGGTTTTGTTTAACTCGTTCTTATAGATATTAGTGATAAAAAATTACTAAATCAAATTATCATGAACGTTCGTGCTGCACGCTCAAACAGTCGAAAAATACAACATTGTTTGTACTATGATAATACGATATGGTCCATGGTGCTGCACGTACACGCAGTTCACCGCCAATAAACATTGTTTTGGTGAGATCACACCGCCAATAAACTATGCTTGTTTCAATTTACAAGGATATGTCTTTGTCTTGACACTTGGACTTTGTGGTAATTAGAGATATGATCACCACAAATGATTGTCTTGACGGTTGGCTTTGTACGCTTAAAATTTTTCCTAAAAACAAAAGGTTTGCTGACAATATTTTATAGTGTATTAAAAAAGATATATTTTCATTAGGACTGTAAAAATTAAGAAAATGAAACACTTACATTTGAAACCAAAGAGCATATTCTCATTCCAGAAACTGTGTTAGAATCTAATCAAGTATGGTCCCAAAAAATAGGTCTCTCTTTAGTTTACAAGGGTATCTATTTAGTAGGACCATAGTTGCAGAGAGAGCTCTCTTCTGTTTTACACAAGGAGTACTCATCTTTCAGATGGTAAAAAGAGAGCTTTCTTCTCTTGTTACATTTTTCTTTGACTAATTCTTTTTGAAGATGGTCAATAAGAAGGCTCGTGGAAGGTGTGAGTAAGACATGTATCCCAATAAAGAAATAACCCAACGTTTTAAATAAAGAATATTCTTACTCTGTTAGACTTTTCCTCTTGGAGATACTTCAACAAAATTTTCCAAGAACACCACTTGTACTCATTCCATAAACTAGTTACTGATGGTTACCAAATCCACCCTTTATTTATTATTGCTTAATTTCTAATATAGATTCAGGAGGAAGAAGATAATACATTAGAACCTATAACACCTACTGCTGAAGCCTGAAATCATAATTTAAAAACATTACTGAAATATGAAGAATAGTGTAAAATGACTGCCAAATTTCATCAGAAAAGAAAAAACATCTAAAGAGTATGTTTTGGAATAATGTAGTATTTCGAAGGAATTTAAATACTTTTAAATGAATTTTATTGTTTGGATGATAATTTCGAGCATGATGAAAATTTCTGAATTATTTTGTTCAAGTTAAACTTAGAAGATTTCAAATAACAACTAAAAGTTAAGAAGTTCAAATTTCTTCATTCTTATAATTGTTCAAATTTTACTTTTTGATCCTCAAAATTTTTGAAATTTACAAATTGACCCATAATTTCAATTTTCAAATTTGGCTCATAAAAATTAAATTTATAAAAGTTTCTCAAAAATGATGACAGTGAATTTTTTTATTACTGCGTTTAAATAAAAATATTTAGAAATGAATGCAATTTAATTGAATCATTTAAATTACTGTAATTTTAAATTCTTTAAAAAAAAAAATCAATTACCTCTTAGAAACACACTCTTAAATTTTTACTAAATCCTCATGGTTATTTTGTGGTGTCGCTTTTTTAATAACAGGCCTCTTGAATGTAATACATAGATGACTTAAGCCTATGTTTGGCTGTGTGGTACCTTTTCCACATCAAGCCAAAATCACAGCAGTGCCATTCCCACATAAGCCAAATCACAGCAGTTACTCACGTTTGCATTGAAGCTACATTAGCTTATTTTTGCTTTGGGATGCTTGAAAATTTGCCCACCACACATCCAAACAAGCCATTAGCAATATTCCTTTGGAAAACACAGTTTCAGATGCATGCATAAGCTAACAATACATTTCGAGTAAAAGACAAAAAAAATTGTATCAATATCTAAAATCAAACCATGTTTTGCAAGTGGTGAAAATATATTTTTTGGAGAACTGTTTGGTGAAAATATTGATTTCATTCAAGTTCTCAAAGTACATCGGGAGCTTAGTTATAGCTAAGTATCAAGATGGAAAGTACAAGGCTAGATTTGAAAATATGGTTTCAAGAATTTTGAGACTTAGACTAACACAACTAAAACTAAAGCAATTAAGCTCTAATTATTTAATATCTTATCCAATTAGTTTCCATGAAAATATGGTTTCAAGAAGTGTAAATGAAATTTACACCTCGCATCCCCATTAAACAGCACTATAACATAGTCAAAGACTTATAAAACTAAGGATTAAACAGAGAAACTGAATTCATGAACTCTTCATCAGTTTCTAACAACATCATTTTCTCTGGTGAAAGACACACTTCAAGATCAATGCTTCCTCCTCCTTCTTGACCTGGATATGATGTTACTTTTCCATCAAATTTGTTAGCATATCCACTTCTAACTGCTAAAGCTTTTCCCATCCCAAATTCATTCCCATACATATTAAACCTTGGTGAACTACCCATCATAACAGTGTAAGGATCGAAGAACAGATCCATTCGATACACAAAAGGCGAACGTAACCACTCTTCAACCGAATTTCGCACCACTTTATCATCATGATTTGCAATAGCCAGATGAATCTTCCATGCCGCCCATCCTAAATCATTCTTGAACAACTCCCCTACTGTTGTTTCAGCACTCACTGCGTGAATTGAATTCCCAAAATATTCATTTGGAAGAGGCGGTTCCATTCTAGTTCGGTTATTTAAAGACAACTTACAAGTTGTTCTTTCACCACGCTGTTGTTGACGTGCACGAGTTATAGATCTCCAAACTAATGCTGATAAAGATTGAAACGAAGAGATTTTGTTTGTATCAGACTCTTTGTTAGCTTTTGCTTTAAGTTTCGCTATAGACTCTGCTGAAAAATGGAATATCCTCTCTCTCAAAATAGGTGCATCATATCTGTGAATAAACTCGTCGTGATGTTTGAATGGAAGATTGATGATTGGACCATAACCTTCTGGAAACCATCTATTGTGAATAGGTTTATGTGAAATCTGAACAGGAACCGGAACATGAACATCATTTTGAAATATCTCAGAAAATGAGTTAAAGAAATTCCAATAACCAGTTCCATCACCAATACAATGATTCATGGAACAACCAAGGAAAACACCATCCAATAATTCAGTAACTTGAATGGACAACAAAGACATGGTGTGTCCATCATGGTTGACTGCTCTGTGGTGGTCAAAGAATGATTGAACAATAGGTGGCACATCAACGGGTGAGAGAATATCATTGATGGTGATATCTAAAGTTGCATGAATAAATTTAGCTCCAGGACTGTTTTTGCAATCGATGAAAACGGTGTACGAAGGAGGGTCTTGAGTTTTGTGTGTAACAAGACGACCTGCGAGGGGATGGAAATGGAAAAGTGTGAGAGAAAGGGAGTGTTTGAGTTTGTCCACAAGCTTCTCAATGAAGTGTTGTTGGTTTAGTGATGATGTTGGTTTCTTGAAGAGAAGTCCCTTTTGGATATAGTGTGTAGATATCATGGCAATATCCCAAGGTCCTAAATAGCATATTTGGTTTGAGTCATTGATTGGTGGATATGGATTGATGAAACATTCAGAAACGAGATTTAGAGAAGGGGGGTTCATTTTTCAGATGGCCACAGAACTCATATGTGTGTTGCAGAGAACTTGGATTTTTTGAAGATGGTTGTGTTTCACTCATTCTTATAAAGATACTAGTAATAAACTATTAATTAGAAAAGATATTGTATTTTGTACCCAAAAAAAAAAAAAAAGATATTGTATTTTCTGTTTATGTTAAATAAATAAATACAATATTTCTTATAAAGATATTAGTAGTAAACAACTACTAATTATACTTCAAAAAAAAAACTACTAATTAGAAAAAGATAGTTTCCTCAACAAAAAAAAAATAGAAAAAGATAGTGTATTTTCTGCATATGATAAATAAATAAAATATTTCTTATAAAGACATCAGTAATATCCTTAAAAAAAAACTACTAATTAGAAAAAGATAGTTTACTCAACAAAAAAAAAAAGATAGTGTATTTTCTGCATATGATAAATAAATAAAATATTTCTTATAAAGACATTAGTAATAAACAACTAAATAGAAAAGATAGTGTCTTTTCTGTATATGATAAATAAATAAATACAATATTTCTTATAAAGATAATAGTAATAAACAATTACTAATTAAAAAAAGATAGCTTATTTTCTGTATATGATAAATACAATATTTCCTTTTGTCAAAAAAAAATACAATATTTCTTATAAAGATATTAGTAATAAACAACCACTAATTTCTCTCAAAAAAACACTAATTAAAAAAGAGTGTGTTTTCTATATATGATAAATAAATAAATGCAATATTTTTTATAAAGATATTAGTAATAAACAACTACTCTTTGACAAATGAAAAGTAATAAACAACCACTCCATTATAAATAATATTATGCATTTCTTAAAAAATACAAAAAAACAAAAAAAAATTGTGCATATTTATTAAAGTAGGTCAACCTAATAAGTCTAGTTGGCTTTCTAATGGTCTACGGCAAACCTTTTTAAATGTAACATGCTTTTTAAAAAACATAAATCTCCTCTATTTAAAGAAAAAGTCTGACGTAGGTTGTTACTCTCATCCCTAATCGTTTAGCACATACGCGCAGTTCACCGCTAATAAACTATGCTTGTGTCAATTTACAATGATATTGCATTTATCTAGTTGGACTTTTGTGATAATTAGAGATATGGTCACCAAAAATGATTGTATTTATTTTTTGAGGGACCAAAAATGATTGTCTTAACACTTGGCTTCGTAATCCAAAAAAATAAAAGGTTTGCCGAGAATATTTCATAGTCCATTAAAAAAGAGACATTTGAGATAAAGTATTTATTTACATTCAAATTTATGAAAGATGAAATAACGTTTTATCAAGCTCATTAAAAAAAATATCAGGGTTGCAGCTTCGTTAAATCTGTATGCAGGTTTTGGAACTTTAGTGATAAATGACATTTGAGTTTGGTTTTCTGGTTGATATCATATTTGAATTTAAATTAGTACGGAAGATTTATTATTCCATTGTATTGATGGATTTTGTTGAGCTTGTATCTTAGGATGATGAATGCAGACTTTCAAGTAAAAAGTAATAATGGTAGAAAAACGTAGTTTAAGATAAATAACTTTTTCTTTAACGGAGTTGAACATAATTTAAGTTGCCTTTTCATGACTTCACAACCCAGACACAGCAGATTTCAAGCATAAGACGTTCATAATTACGAAAATTTCCTAGAAACAGTCAAACGGCCAAATCAAGGAACCAAGTAGTAAAAAGGAAACGAAGCAAACTGCAAAACATATGCTAGCTAATCCAAGGAAAATCGCTAATCCTACCAAAAAGCCAGAAGCACAAAACTGTAACGTTCAAAGAACGCATGTATCTCTGTAAACTGACATGCAGAGTCTAAGACTCAAGATTGTCGTTAAGAGAGAGAGAAGCTAGTTGGTCAGTCGGGCTGTTCGATTGCTGCTGTGCAACATTTCTCAACACATCCACGGCCTCAGCAACTTTAGTCTTGAGAGCCTCTGGTGACTCAATCAGATGTAACACCTCAGGCTGGTCCATCTCCAAAAGCATCCCAGTAACCTTTGCAGCTCCAGCATGCTCAATCTTCTCTACTAGAGGGTATAAAACTTCACCTAGCATCTACGGATCCATTTATGAAACAGAGTCAGTATGAGATTTTACTAATGCACATTTAAACAATTTCGTACTCAATCTAAATGTGATGAGAAAATAGCCAGAAACAGGACTTACAGTTCTCTGCTGTTCAGGAGGAGCATTTGCAAGGGCTGTAGCCAGAGCCTGCATGGGGGTTCCACCAGCTACTCCTGGCATCGGAATACCTTGTGGGTTGCGGCCAGTAGGATATCGATAGACACGTCCTCTTGGATGCATCTGAAAATCCCAACAAAAAGCATCTCAACAACAGGCATAAAGAGCAAAAACAGGAGAAATAAAAAAAAATCCCAGATGTAATTCATGACCAGACCTGTTGCTGCATCATTGGCAATGAATGCGGGAGTTGTTGCATAGGACCTGCTCCCCGTCGTCCGCCTGGACGCTGACCTTGTTGACCCTGCTGAACCATGGGCATGAAGAAGTTTGGCATTGGAGCACCACCTGGTCTCATTCCAGGAACCAGTTGCTGCGGGTAACCAAATCCAGCCTGCATATATTATTGCTCAGTTTCGAAATACAGATTCAATAAAATGAGGATAAAATGTAAAACTAAAATGATCATTTATCATTGCCAGATACATCAGAACCTACTGCTGAAATCACAAAACTTAAAAATGTTAACTGAAATGTGAAGAAATGGTCAGCTAATGTAGAGACGGCCACGTTTCATCCACAGGAAACATTGAGATCTTCTAATAACATGATATCATCAAAACTGAAAACTAACAAACAAGATTAATAGATTCTTTGTAATTACCTGAGATATGAAGGCTGGAGGAGCTTGGCCATACATAATTTGTTGTCCCATCCCAGGAACACCTGCAGGGTAGAATGGCATTCGAGGTGCAATAGGAGCCATTGTAACCGGCCTCACTTGCGAAAATTGTGCCTGTACGAAATACATAAACAATGTTCCAGAAGAAGAAAAAAAAGGAAATGAGCCATAAGCTAGGTGAAAAAAGATAACAAGTGCACATATAAACAAAATAATAAGTTAAGACCCCTCTATTCATGTTAGAATATCTATAAATTATCCCATGATATCATTATTATTTTTATAAAATTTACAATACCTTCGGTGATCTCCTATTATGTTAGAACATCTATAAATTATCCCATGATATCATTATTATATTTAAATTATCCCAACATATTTTGATTAGCTTATTAATAAAATATAATATAATTAGGAATGGAAATAACTAGGATTAGAATAAATAGGGGTTGCCGGGTTGGTGATTTGTTTTAATGAAAATAAATTATTACTCTTAGTCTCTTTTATCTCTTTTATCTCTTTTCCTCAAAATTAGAAACCACGCTTAAGAGATCAACCAAGGTGCTGTAAAAATATTCAAAAATGTAACAATGATATTATGAGATATTTTATAGGTATTCTAACATTAATGATTAACATAAATGAGAGTAGGGTCTTATGCTTTGTTTCTTTATTTAATTAGGAATAAGAATCGAATATTAATACAAATAGAATAAACTAGTATTAAAATAAATAGGGTTTTTTATTAGATATTAATACATAAATAGGGTTTGTGATTTGTTTTGATGAAAATAAATTATTACTCAGTCTCTTTTCCTCAAAATTAGATGCCAAACTTAAGAGATCAGCCAAGGTACAGTAAAAATGTTTCAAAATGCAACACTAATATTATGAGATATTTTATAAATATTCTAACATTAATGATTAACATAAATGAGAGAAGGGTCTTATGATTTATCTCTTTATTTAATTAGGAATAAGAGTCTAGTATTAATACATAATAGATTATTATCCAAAGTCTCATCTATCTCACTTTTCCCACACTACCTAAAACCCTAATATTTTCAGATAAGTCACAACTGACAATATATGTAATTGTTTTAGATTAATGACAGAATCTTTCTCCTGATTTGAATTAAATAAAACTCGTGCATTATCCTGCTTTCCTTTCACAAGATAATCTGATAATTTGACTATCACTTGGATTACCAATCCCTTTAGTCATTCCACTATGTCAAATTGATGGTATTATGATTATTCTCATTTCTCAATCAAATGATTCCGTAAACTCCAACGCTGCGTATAGAACATGAGTATTTATCATCACATGAAACATGGTATGTCTACTTTGGGATTTATGAATTAGTTTTAAATAATTCTAATAGTTTGAAATACCAATTTACAAACAAATGAATGGTAATTGTTACATGCATTTGTGAGTACATCAAACCCATATATAGTCCTCTTCCTTATAAAAATGATCACGTATCTATATTGTGTATCATGCCATACTATACACTTCATATATGCAACATACTTGTATAAAACGATATCTTATAAGTGATAGATGAAAGGCATGATAAAAAAAAGGCATATGATAAGAGAAATGATGGATGAATGACATGATAAAGAAAAGGCATATGATAAGTGCATATGATAAAATTGCCAAAGAGATTTTATAAGAGGCTTTAGACAAAGTACAAACTGTATTTCCTCCATCTGAATAATTAAATATTTGAGGTCACATGCATCTTCTTATTTGGTGCTAGATGTGTCTCCACAACATTTTTAAGAACTAGTATAATGTTGCAAGCTTTTGTAGATACTAAAGGCCAGCTCGTTTACATTATGAAAAAAGTTATAATTTATTATTGGTAGAATTAAAAAAAGATATAACATAATATGTGTGGTTAACATTTTTTTCAGAACTTTTTTCAGAAGCTATTACTGCCTTATGAGAAAAACACTAGAAGAGTATTTCCTTTTTGAAAAAATTTATCATGCAAAAAAATATAAATATTAGCCATCTTCCAAAGTCATCAATATTTGTAGGTTGATACGAAGACACAATACTATAAGTATGTGTTCGGATGTACTTTTGAATAAACGCCATTTTGCAAACATACTTTTAGTTAAAAATCAGTTTTCTATAGCGTCATTTATGTTGGGTACTTTCTCTCAAATGTACGTTTTAAAACATATATCTATATGTAATATATTGATCTAGAGTATTGTCAAGTGTATATTTACCAAAAAGTATCTACTACAAACTGTGACTGCCATCTAGTTATTTCCTCATCAAATCAAACCCAATGAAAATATGCACAAAATCACCAAAAAGAAATCAAGACAAAGCCACTTTTGTCACCAAGGTATAATTTTAAAGCAAACCAAAAAAACAACGAAGAATGAAATCAAGCCAGGCCCATAAAACGAAATTCCCGAAATAATTAGTACCACAAATGATTCACACAAGAGAGCAACACTAAAAATCAAGAGTCACTGTAACAAAATTACTTCGTATAACTATAAATCCTGCCATGATATATGATATATGGGACTAAAAAATAAACTCAGAATTGCAAAGGGGATGCTGCGGTAGATCAATGTAGTAAAAAAAGGACAAGATTATCAGTGAAAGCATTAAAGAAAAATTTGGGACAACATCAGTGGTGGAAAAGATGGCAAAGTAACTTTAGATAGATTAAGAAATGTGGATAAGACCACTAGACACACGGGTAAAGTCGTTAAACCAAATGGATGATAATCCAATAGTTCTAGATAAAGGGTGACCAAGGGAAACAATCGACTAAACCATTAAAAATGATTTAGAGTTTAATAATCTGTAAATAGAGACAATTCATGATAGGACGATAGGATATTATAGCTTCGCTTGAAAATTTTGATCCATTGGCCAACCCCACCTAATATAAAAAACTTTTGGGTTGTTGTATAACTTTTGTTCATCTTCAAAAGATAAATTTTGCTACCAATGAAAGACGTGTAATTTTTTTGTTTGGTACAGAAGTCATGTAATTTTTTTATTAAAATCAAAGAACATGGAAATACACAAACAAATTACCATCTATTATTGATGAACCATCATTAACAAAGGACCCAATGCAGGAATTTTTATGTTTCTAATTATTACCACACTCTCTGTAATTATAAAGCATAGAATTAACTGTTGATCCATTGTTGCGCAATATTACCTGTAACCTTGCTTTTCTCTCTTCCTTTTTCTGTGCAGGAGCAACATAGAGAGGTTTGCCCGCAACCATTTTGCCATTCATCTCAGCAAGCTACAAGAACCAATAGATTTGTATATGATCAATAAACTTTCTCGGCAATTATTAAATAAAGTCGCTAGAATCTTTACACTTACAGCTCGAGTTGCTTCCTCAGGAGTTGAAAAGGCAACGAATCCAGATCCCCTACTAATTCCCTGTGGATCTCGCAAAATCTGTGGATCAGGAAAAAAGAAATATGTTTCATGAAGATGAAGATTTGACAATAGCATATATGAACAGAAAGGGGAACCGTATTCACACACCTTGCATGAAGTTACTGTACCAAACTCGGAGAACAGTTCGCTAAGTTTTTCATCAGTGACACTATCATCCAAGTTCTTGAGATACAAGTTTGCACCATAAAACTTGTCAACAGTTTCCTTCATACTCTGCTCATGTCTTTCTTTCAGCTCAAGCTCCCTTTCATATTTTTTTAGGGCTTTTCCAACATACCACTCCTTGTCATCAAATTTCTTTCCATTGAGTGCCTCCACGGCTTTAGCAGCTGCGTCTGCATTTTCAAAATTGACAAAACCAAAACATTTTGATTTACCATCTACATCTCTCATTACTACAGCACTAGTAATAGTTCCATATTCTCCAAAAACGTTCTTCAAGTCATCATCTGTAACCAACTCTGATAGATTTTTCACATAGACATTATTAAACTTCGCATTACTCAAAGCGTTGTCTCTATCCTGCTTCCTTTGGAAATGACCGACATAGACCGGTTTATCGTTGAGCAGCATGCCATTTAACTTGTCAATTGCACTTTGTGCAGATTCTTCATTCTCAAATTGCACAAAACCATAGCCTTTAGACAGACCAGAAGCATCCATTGCTATCTTGCAAGAAAGGATATTTCCAAAAATCGAAAAGGTATCATATAAAGCTTTATGATCAATTGCCCTGTCCAGGTTCTGCATCATCATGAAATCACAATATTCAATAATAGAATTATTAAACATTCACTAACTACTCAAAAATATAAAAATAACCATTTTAAAAATGAGTAAATCACCCATTTGCCTCCTGAAATTGTAGGGGTCAGAAATGTACAACCCCTGAAATTTGCGAAAATGCAAAAAAATTCAATTTTTAATTTTGGTTGAATATAAACGTTGGGCAATTTGGTACTTTTGTAGTTTTGTTCACTTGTGAGGACTAGTCTGAAAGTATATGAAATAACTCAAGAGACTAGTTTGTTAGTAAGTGATATAATTCATGAACTAATTTTACTGAATTAAATTAGATACAAATTAACATAAAACCAAGTTGCTCAACATAATTCAAAAGTATCTTTTCCTATTCGTAAATGGCAAGGATGTTTAATGCCTAACCCTACAATTTCAGGGGGGCGAAACAACGATTTACTGGATTAAGACGAGACGAGACAGTACCTTGATGAAAATATTAGCAGCACCACTCTTCCGAACACTAGGGTCTCGATGAGAATACATAATCCTTATGGGTTTGTTGCTCAGTGGAGTGAAATTCAACACATCCATCGCCTTTGCAGCTGTAAAACAGTCACATTTTCAAAATCAAAATCACAATAATCTATCAACAAAAGCAAATGCCGCTAAACCTAACCCTAAAAATGCATTAAAATTTCACGAAAACAAAAAATATATATATATAAACAAAAACTAACCGTCATGAGGGTTACTGAAATTGACATAACCGTAACCTAGGGATTGTTGAGAAGCCAAATCCCTACAGATCCGAACAGAAACAACTTGACCGATCTGGTTGAAAAGATCGTAAAGCTGTGAATCGGTGACGTCGTGATCGAGATCTCCGACGTACAACGACGTCGTTGTCAGATGATTCGGAACCGGAGCCGCCGCCACGTCATTGTTCACATTCTCGTGATTTTGCGCCATTGTTTGGAGATTGAAACGATCAACAACGAACTGAAAACCCTAAATCGGTTTTTGGTGAAGTTAAATTGAAATGGTTTTTAGGTTTTTTTTTTTTTTTGATAAACCCGCTCCGAGAACAATGTAGTAGCGGAAGCAGAGAGAAGAGTAAAAACAATGAAAAAACAAAAGTATATTTAATCTTTTTGGTGGCAGCGCATGCACAAGGTTGGCTGTTCGGAGGGTGAGGTTTATATAGTATGACTGTTACCCAAGATATATTTTCATGTATTATAAAGTAAATTACACTTTCATCCTCGTAAATGAAAAGGTTAAGGAGCAAAATAAGGGGTATTGTCGTACTAGACAAAATGTAGAGTTGTGAGTGACCAAAACGAGCAAGAAAATCCGCATTTGACGGGCCAAAACGAGCAAGAAAATCCGCATGGGAATTAAATATGCGTAAATGTGATTGACCTAGATCTACCAACTACGTTGTGGATGAGATCGATGGTCTCTTTTAAATGAGGTTTGAGTCACACTTTTATTTCTTCTTAACAAATGTTCTTAGAGCATTTGTTAACATTTCGTGATGTTAATTCCAATTTTAAAAATAGGTCAAATACATCTTTTAATCCTTTTAGTTTAACAGATTTTTCAAGTTAGTCTTTTAAAGTTTCAAATCAATCATTTTAGTTGATAAACTATTTCACTGTTACCAATGTTGTCAGCCTCTGTTTAATTGATGTTGATGTGGCCGTTAAGTTGTTGACTTGGATCAAATTATCATTTATAGGGCTAGAAAGGCAGCAATTAACAATAAGAATCGCCTTTTGAGCCTTATAAGTGATCATTTGTGTTCATTAAACGCATCGTTTTGACATCCCGGAGCCTATAAAACGCAACGTTTTGATCCAAGTCAGTAACTTAATGGTCACACTAACAACAATTGAACGGAGACTGACAACAGGAATAACGATGAAATATTTTATCAATTAAAAGGATTTATTTAAAATTTTGAAACTTAATGGACTAACTTGTAAATTCTGTCAAACGAAAAGGATCAAAAACGGTATTTGACCTTAAAAATATTTATTTCTATTTTTGTATTGGAATATTTATTTTTGTTAAAATATGATATATGTTTAATTAATTCTTAAGAGAACAAAGTGTAGTTGAAACATCTCTTAAAAGAGAGGATAGCATATATTTTCTATATAGATTTACTTCTAAAAAAATGAGAGTATATATTAAGTTATGCTAATAAATGATCTAAAATATTTGTCAAGAAGGTTAAAGAAAAAAAATATCTTAAAAATAATCTTAAAAATATCCTAAAAAACAACCTTTTCCATTTAAAAATTATAAACTACTAAAAAAAAACTTTAACCCACATTTTTTTTGTTAAAAAAATAATAGTTAGCCACACTTTAAGAATTCAATTTTCATTTCTTTTATAACTTTTAGTATCTTATAGCAAAAACAATAGGTTTTTGTTAAGAAGCTAAAATAGAATTATAATAATCAACTTTATTTACTTACCCCGCATAAGGAATAGTGAAGCAAAGTTATATCATACACAAGTATGAATCATGATACACCAAAAAGAATAATTACAAAAAATTAAAAGGGTTTAGCCACCATAATTGGTACTCAAAAGCAAGGTTATTGTGCTTGACTTTCAACCATTCAAGAGACTGCGTCTTTATGTTGTTAAGTCAGTGGTAAATATTTTCATTTTTGTTCTTGAAGATTCTTGCATTTCTTTTTTTCCATAAATAATAAATCAATTTAGTCAAAAAATTACTAAATCAATTAAATATTGAACTTTTTATGTTTTAATATAGTATTACTTTCTTCCTAGTAGAAAATTGTAGTATTTTTGGGCTTAGACCCTTTTTCATTAAAAAAAATATATTAGTATTTTTGTTTTTAGTCAATATTTTTTTGTATTTCTTCAATTGTATTCTCTTTATCAATGCTAGCACACGCCAAAGTTACTATTAACACCCGAAACAAAAACCAAAACTAAAATAGTCCAATTAACAATACCACTCAAACTTTATCAAATGTTGTTGTTATTTTTTCATATAGGAGATTGCAAGTGTTGTTTTGAAATATTCAACGGTCTTTAAATATTGTGCTAATTGGATTTTGTGTGTTAATGTTTGTCATAAAAACATTTTTTTTATTTTTTTAGATTTTTTACGTGTGTGGTCTACGTGTTAAACAAAAAGAAATGGAAAGGGATATTTGCAAGAGAAAACATGTTTGAAATAATGACTTGAATTTATGAGCATATTGGGTAGAAGGTGAGAGATGCAATGTTCATAACCTAAATAAGGTGCTTGTGAGATTTTGTTGTATACTTCAGGTTTTTGTTTGAGTGGTTGTCAGCATGACGAAGATGCTCATCACCTGTTTGTGGGCTGCACATTTTATAGTAGCATTTGGGTGCATATCCGTTTTTGGTTTGGCATCTCTATGTCGGACAAGTTATATTTTTCTGATCATTTTACACAATTAACAAACTTAATTGGCAATTTTATGAAAATATTTTTATCTTTATATTATTTGGATGACGTCTGTTTGAGTTATTTAGAAAGAAATGAATAATTATTTTTTGGTAAAAAGAGCAATCTTTACATCAACTTGTCGACAACTTAAAACTCTTCTTTTTAGGTAGTTACAAACAAAAGAAAATATAATATAGATTTCAATTTACATCATTGGTGGACTAATTCCACTCGTATCTTCATTTTTCCCCTGGCTAGAATATATATGTTAGGGAAACCACATATATATATTATCCACGATCTTCTCTAATTAGACCACCACAACCTATCCTCACACCCCACTTTGCTAGCATCGTTCGTGTTCAATTTGACCTAACCCTATTCTGGAAGAGACCATTGAACCTACATTGGAATTTTAACAACATCAATATTTCCAAATTCCTTTATTTGAGATGAGTTGACATATTATTGAGAAAAACACATTACTTTCACCCCCAAGGTGCATGAAGGGGAGTGAAACCTTCAACGTGAGCCTCCTTATTCTATTGCCACAAAGAGTGACAAGCTATAGTCCATACACCATACCACAAAATCCCCGTATTAATCTCTTTCTGTTTGCTCAAATTTAACTCCAACCAATCCTTAAAAATAACTTTTCAAAGAAAGCTTCACGATCCTTCCACGAAACCAAATGCATCTAATCGCCCTAGCTAGCCGACACTTGCGGAGAACATATAAAATTGATTCAATTTCATTACCACAAAAACTACAGAACGAATCATCTAATTGATTACGCGACCTTTTTAAATTAGCGAACGGTCTTCCACGACAAACTAACTAAATAAAGTATCTAACACGCTCCGGAGCGTCAATTCTCTAAACATTGGACCAAAAGCTATTAGCCTTCATGTTATTAAACCTGCAAAGGTACTTGTAAGTGGCAGCAACAATATACTCGCCCTTCTTACTCCCAAGCTAAACACACAAATCAGCTCCTAAATTGATATCAGGTTGCACAAGGCTGCTTATGTCAAGGAATATATATATAAGTTTGTCTAACATGTGCAATATTGTACATGTTAAGGTAACTAGAATGTTAAGGTAACTAGAAGTAGTAACTTTTCATTGAAAACCAATAATTATTGATTAAAAGTTACATATTTAATATAAAAAACACAAGTTCTAAGTCAAAGTTACTATTTTAAACTTCTTAACATTTACAAATTTGCATATGATAGAAAAACCATATATATATATATATATATATATATATATATATATATATCATCTAACAAGTGGCTATTTAATAGAGATAAATTCCACTGCCAATTACCATCTATTAAGTCTGCTACTTTCATATTACTGATACCACATGGGACATGTCTTTTGCTATCCATTAATCTCACACCCGGAGCTACCCTGAGACCATACATTAATATTGAGACCATTTACTTTAGACCAATTTCCATCTCATGAAAATTAGGCCAAACTTTAGCTATGCATGATTCCCAAAGAAAGGAATCGCCCATCACACCAAAGAGAATTGTTGCCACTACTAAGCTTCCATCCTAGTTTCATCAAACAAGGTTGATTCATAACATCAAGCCTCTTTGTGCCAAGACCTCCTATATTTTTAGGGAGAGTAAATGGGTCCCACGTTTTTGTATCAGAGTATTGTTTTTGCCGATTTACTACATCATGAATGAAGGAAATCAAGCTACCGATGTTTTTGCCAAATATGAGTTATACGGCTAGTTTGCTGACAAAAGAGTTGCTTCGTTTTTTTAGAGGTTTTTAGTCTTTGCAAAATTTTAGTTCGTTTAATAGTTAGAGCCTAGCATTATGCCACTTTAATAATAATACAAAAAATTGTTCAAAAAAAGTAATAATATAAAAATAAAAAACTCTTTGCAATTTTGGTCTAAAAAAAGTTTATTTTCGAATGGATTTTCGGACGGCTTAGGGATAGAATTTATGCACATTTTGCACGAAGTTCGGATGAAAATATGCCTTCATACGAAACTCAGACAAACATGGTGTCATCTGAAAGATGCGTTACAAACCAGAATTTCGTCTCAAATTTCATCAGACAGATTAATTGTGTAATTTAAGTTTGTGGCATATTGGACTAAAAAATTTCAGACGGAATTAAGTTAAATTTTTCTACGGTTTTGAGACATGATTAAGTTAAATTTTCCTACGGTTTTCGAAGCACCCTTCTCATCATAAAAGATGACCATGGTCCTTTTTTTCTTTCTTTTTGATAAACAAGATGACTATGGTCCTATATATGGAGGAGAAGAGAGCATTCACATGATAACCGATAAACATAACTGTATTTATCATCATAAATATAATACCGACATGACTCTGTAATTGTACTCCTGATTCTTCTTTCATAAAAAAACAGGTGGTCCAAAGATAGAATTTTAGAAAAAAAGAAAGAAAGGAATTAAAGATCTTGATGGTCCCTACTCTTTCGATGTACATAAAAAAACAAATCGTGTGGTAAGCTCCAAAACTCTCTTTGAGATTGAGCACTACTCTTCTTTCACCTGTCTTGCTCATTCTACATATCAACAACTGCCTCTTTTGGTGCTTATCTCAATATCCACTTGTTATAGTACTTTTTAGCAACCGAAGCAATATTAATTTTTTGTACGTTTCAAACTAATGCCGCTTTGTTGGGCCACTGCCGTTCCTATGAATCCTATCTTTATCTCTTCGTCATTCGTTGGCTTCTTTTCACATTGGTTAATTGCATTTGCACATATTTTGATCATTCATCATCAAGATAGCATAGGAGATAATATAGTTCACAAAAAACGGAAATGTCTGCCAAGAAAATAATAAAAATAACATAGTGCTATAGAGTGATTAGAATGAATTTGTTTGTCAAGCAACTACCGCCACAATGTGAATTGGGGCAACAACGTCAATATGCGAGTTGTGGGTATTTTTTAAAACCCTTACGCTCAGGCTAGTAAAAGAGCAAAGAGTGAGAAGTTAAAATATTGTAAGTACCTTATTCTAATGGCCAAGAGTGCGAGTAGCATTTTGGTGATATTGAGGTGCCAATGTCACGTGACATTGGTCAACTTGTGACATTGTAGTTAGTCAATGTTACATGACATTGAAACTCCAATGTTACTCAAGTGATATCTCAAGAGTACTTGGTATAGGCGTCATGAAGTCTTTGGAGTAATGATGAGAACCGTTATGATCGAATGTGTTTTTCGACATTTGTTGAGAGATATGAGAAAAAGTCACTTGCTACCTCAAGAGTGCCTTGTATAGGCGTTGACACCAGACACGGATCTAGTGTGAGGGCAATGGGGTCAAGCGATTCCACTTGCCTCCACATGTGTATTGTATTTTTAACCTAAAATTTAATATATATTTAGTTTGACCTCTCTTGATGTAGTATTATTGTCTTCACATAGTCTATTTATTACATTAAAAAATTACAAAACTAAGAAGTATCTTTATGAATGTTCTAAGAGCACTAGTTAATAAATCAAAAGAAGTAGTTTTTTTTTATAAAATGTTGTTATAATTATTATATTGATACAAATAACGCTTATAATATAAATTATTCTTATATTTGTTGAAAAAGGTTGTGACCGACGTTGTGTTGGTGGTGAAAAAATAATTAATTATGATTATATTTTTTATAGTCTCCTAGAAATGGACAAATATTTTGAAAAAAATCAACATTTTAGGGAAATTATAAATGTAACTTTTATAATTTTCGCACGCTTACGCGTTTATAAAGTTTTATATAAATTTTTATAACATAACTTAACCCCACTTATTAAAAGTTCTGGATCCGTCACTGATTGATACAGAGTCTTTAGAGTAACGATAAGAACTGTTATGATTGAATCAGTTTTCCGACATATGTTAGGAGCCGTTGGACCACTACATGATCGAAGGATCCAAGGCTTACCATTGAGGTGGTAGAAGAGGATTCTCAGGTCTGTTGAGTTGGACCTACTCGATAGGTGTTGAGTGTGGGCATTTGGCATGTCCGGAACACATACCATATCATAAACTAAAATTCATAAATCAAATTAAGGAAGAAAATATCAATTAACAAAATATGGTTATTTTGATTCAATATCTATGTTCAGCCCTGTTACAAATTCCAAACACCATATTCATGAAACGCATTATTCACTGATTTATATTTGTTTGGAAGTTAACAATTAAATTAATGGCGGCACTATCAATTTTTATTTTTATTTTGTCTTTTGTACCCATCATTGGACGACTAATCTGACTCATGTGAGGCATGTGCACAGGCGGCACCATCACTTTAAATAAAGATTAATTGCTCACTTTAGGTAAAGATTAATTGCTCATCTTAATTAACCGTAGGTTACATTATTTATGACAATTGACAAGGGCCTATTATCTATTTTTTCATATGTATCCTCTGTTAACAATTCTAACAAACAGGAAGAAAAAAGATTAAGAAAAGTTGCAATTTCCATCATAACAAAATATTGGGTTGATTCAAAGATGATGGATATTAGAGATTACAGAGAGAAACTAAGTATCATATCAATAATATTAAACTTCTATAAGCGAAAAGGATTAATAATCTTCAGGCTCTGGAAACTTGTTCAAATCAGGTTTAACATCAGAGTTGAATTGATCGGAATCAGAACGAGAAGAAGCTTGAAGAGCGGTTTGAAGAGCATCAACTCTAGCACCGACTTTGGTAGCTTTTTTGCGTATTAAATCAGCAGACATGTTACCTTGTTGAATAGAACCGTCGTTGTTTTCTTCGTCGTCTTGGAATAATAATTCGGGGAAATTAAGACGAGCCGTAGGACCTCTTAGATAAAATACAGCGGTGTCGTAGGCACGTGCAGCGGCTACCGGAGTGATGTAAGAACCTAACCAGATTCTTGATCTTTTGTTTGGTTCTCTTATTTCTGCTACCCACTTGCCCCACTTTCTCTTCCTTATTCCTCTGTATGGTTTCTCTAGTTGTTGCTTGTGTTTCTTTTGAGATTTGTTGTTGCTTATTATTGTTGAACAACAATCTCTTTCTTCTTCCATGATTCTCCTAGTTGATTCGCTTTGCTGTACCAAAACCATAATATTGTCTCGATGTTGCCAAAGCTATAGTTCAGGAAGAGTCTGAAAAGTCAGATGGATTTGTTCTATTTATATGAAGAATGAATTGCGAATATATATATATATATAAAGAAACTCATGTGTGGTCTACTAAAAAAATCGTGATATAAAACAAGGCGGATAATTATTTAAAAAATGATATTTGAACATCTATTAGTGACAATTTTATAACAACCATCTCTTTTATATTCACATTATTTTTTATTTTATTTTTTTATTATTTTGGTTTTTGTTTAAATACCTATACTTTTTTTTAAAATATGATTGTCATATAAGTTGTCAACTAAATTGATTGTTAAAATAACACTCTTTAATTTTTTTTATTTTTTTTGGATCAATATGTGTATGTCATGAAATTAAAGATAGAAATATAACTTCTTGAAGTACAGAAATCTTGTTTTTGAAGTATTTTTGGTTGCAATCAAAGTAAAGTAGTGATACGGTGCTGGTCAAGTCGATTAGAGTAAAGTATTTAGACTCTATATATTTTTTGAAAAAAATTCAAAACCATATATTTGATTGTATTTATTTTCCTCTAAAAAACAAAAGAAAACACACACACACACACACACACATATATATATATATATATATATATATATATATATATATATATTGAATAAAAAAGAACCCATATATTTGATTGTATTTAAATCTAAAATATATATTTTGAAACAATTTCATAATTATATCTTCGATTTTATTTGAATTTAAAATATTTTTTGATTTTTTTAAAATCTTATCGATGATTTTATTTGAATCCAAAATATATTTTTTTAAACAATTTCAAAACTATATATATTTGATTTTATTTAAATCCAATTATTATTTATTTATTTTTTGACAAAAACAACTTCAATATCATATATTTTGAAACAATTTCAATATCATATATTTGTTATTAATTTATTTATATATAAGTGTTACTTATTTATTTATTTATTTTCCATCGTCTATATATCCTTTGTATCTAATTTTGTAGGTTTTCATAACGTTGGTAATAATATTGAAACATATATATTTAATATTATACATCAATATCATTTAACTGACGAAAATGTTATGTGATATGATAAAATATTTTTGTGATAATTTAGATTGGTTGCTTATAATTTAATCTGGTTGCTTAGAAATTGCTTAAAATATTAGGTGGTAAGATACATAATTTACTTAAACTCGTGCTTATAAGTGATGATCTAAAACACTTGTTATCAATTTTTTTAGGCTTTAATATGTAAATCGTTCCTGTAAGTTCGCGTGTTTTTACTTTTCGTTCCTGTATCTTTTTTTGTTCTAAAACAAACCCTGTAAGTTACAAACGTTTTGATTTTCGTCCCTCCCGTCAGCATCTGTTACAAAAACGCTGATGTGTCTAACGGTGGCTGACGTGGCGTTGTTTGACGTGGCAAAACAAGCTTATGTGTCCTTCCATGCAAGATTACAGGGACCAAAATCAAAAACGAAAAATTACAGAAGGACGAAATTAAAAATCACTAAGTTACAAAATTTGAAATTAAAAACCTTTCCATCTTCTTCATCTCTCTGTGTGTCTTCTTCCTCTCTCTTTCATATTCTTCTTACATGAACCTGTAACATTATTTCCTTGCATTCCATTGTGGTAACCCATTCTATTTCATCTGCGGACAACAACAAGACAACATTGGAACTAAAGTGACACTTCCAGTAGTGATACTTTCACAAAAAAAAAACTTGAATAACAAAACCAAAATTTGTGCATTGAAAACTAGTTAGGTTTTCAAAGCCAACTTATCACCTTTTTCTAAATTTTCTCCCATAAACATGTACTCATTCATGTGACGTAGGACAAAAAATGGGACAAATTTTGGCCTCAAAATGATAAAGTATATATTTGGTGAATGGAGAAATCACGATACAAAGTCAGGAGAAGTTACAAATGGTTTCTTTATAATTTCACAGTGAAGAGAGTCTGAGCAGAAGAAGAATAATAATACGGATGATAGAGGAAGAAGATGAAAACATCAAGGATTTTTAATTTCAAATTTGTAACTTAGTTATTTTTAATTTCGTCCCTATGTAATTTTTGGTTTTTGATTTTGGTCCCTGTAATCTTGCATGGAAGGACACATAAGCTTGTTTTGCCACGTTAAACAACGCCACGTCAGCCACCGTTAGACACATCATCGTTTTTGTAACAGATGCTGACGGGAGGGACGAAAATCAAAACGTTTGTAACTTACAGGGTTTGTTTTAGAACAAAAAAAGATACAGGGACGAAAAGCAAAAACACGCGAACTTACAGGGATGATTTACATATTTAAGCCATTTTTTTATATAAATTATCATCTAACATAGAGAATGCTAACAACTTTGTTAATA
Organism: Medicago lupulina; assembly: GCA_958299785.1. Lineage (NCBI taxonomy): Eukaryota > Viridiplantae > Streptophyta > Magnoliopsida > Fabales > Fabaceae > Medicago > Medicago lupulina. The sequence continues at coordinate 7,260,014 of OY283144.1, read as the reverse complement.
TTCTCAATATTATTTATATATTTTTATCATGGTATTGACATTGATACGAAGTTTTTATTGTTGCGTTGCACATGAAATGGATTCCATCTTTCAGTTAAATTTTATCCATACTTAAAAGTTTGACGCCAAACTAACGGTCACTTGTTTAAAGAACTTTACTCACTTAACATTTAAATGAACTGCAAAAACAAATTCATTAAATCGAATAGGACAAGAATAGTGACAAAACTCTTTTTCAAAAGATTTAACATTATTTCATCGCTTTTTCAAATGATTTAAGATTACTACATCATTATGACCGAGTTCGAACACATGTCATCTGATTAAGTAGAAAAAGATTTTAGAAAATGTTAACGAATGTAACATTCTTTAAAAACTATAAGTAGTAGTAAATATTTATGAAAATCTATATACTCAATGTCTTGGAAATCATAATATTTGATTTTTTTTTTATAGAATAATTGTTTATCTTGAAATGCTTAAAGAGTGTGTTTAGTGTTTGAGACACTAATTATAAGACGTAAAGATTTTTACCATCTTAATGTATCAATCTATGTTATTATTTGTATTTATTTATTATTATAAAATTATGTTAACCGGTGTCATTGGGACACTAATTAAGAAAACAAAAAAATTAAATTAAAAAAAATACTTTTTAGATTTTTAATAAATTGACTATACAATTTTAATGTGATGTTAGTATATTTGTTTTTTAACCGGTGTCCAAACATCGGTTAACATTACCTTAGTATAAATCATTGTTAAAAATAAATAAATGGTATAAATATAAATTTGGCGGTAGAGGGCGGGTGAAATGAAAGGAAGGGAATGAGTTTTCCATTTGGCTGCTAGTCTGTCGACCGCTACCGCCGCCACGTTGAGATTTCTTTAAGATAAATCCAACATTCTATCTTTTTCAAATCACTTACAACTCTCATAAAATTTAATAATAATATTCACTATATTATTCCTATTTTCTTAACCAAAAAGATGGCCGACACACTCCATCATAGCAATCTCTCTATCACACTCAATTCGAATGCCAATTTTGTTCGTATAAGTATATATATCATCACACGTGGCACTTTGTGGTTGTTATGACAGCCAAGTTGGACAGGTTATGACACTGTACTCCTAATCTTGCAATTATACGAAGACAAATACAGTCGTATGTTGCATGATTGAATACAAAAATTGCTAATAATACAGCCACCTATGTTTCTTTTTGTGCTTTGCCAGCAGTTTTAAGTTCGCACTCCTATTTGTTTATATTGTCAAACAAAGAATAATGCACAATAACGTTTTCTGTTTTGCTTGGAAATTAATTATGGGGTGGCCTCATTGCATGACTTGACAATAGTGGACACAATGAGTTATCCAAAATAATAAGGTAGTGTGTAAGATAGAATAACTTTTTTTTGGGTTACTCTAAGATAAAATAATTTGATGTTTAGGCGGCTATTATTATTATTATTATTATTATTATTATTATTATTATTATTATTATTATTATTATTATTATTATTATTTTTTGATTAATTTAGTCCTTGAAACATTTTTTTAAACAAAGAGGAACGCTGCCGCTTAATTGCAAGAACCGCAGATTCATAAGGAAACCACTAAACTATTTGATGGTATATCATGAGTGTGTTTGACATGTAAAAAATAAAAGACATGACAACTGCAGTATATGTTGTTTAAATTTGTAAAACTGTTTTATGGTTAGGACGAACTGTAGACAAATGACATGACAAAAATTGAAATTCTTGTCCCTTATTAAACCATAACATATTTTTTTGTCTCATGTTACAAGTTGTCTAAAATATCAAAATAACCATTTGTTTACCAAAAATCGTATAAGATAAAAAAATTAGATACCATAAAGTTTATTTTGTGCTGTGTTGTTATGTCTTGTACTGTTATGTTCAATACTTATTGCTTAACATATCAAACATACCCTAAGAGTTTTAAGTTGGATGGAAAATGAATGTTACTTTATAAGTGACATGACCCGTAAATTTAGTGTCTTAAAATTTTGAATTAAGAGGTGATTTTTCGTATGTGGTTGTTCTTGGTACAATGAGGATAACCCTCTAGACTCCCACCATGACCAAGCAATAGTATCGGAGTGATGGTTTTACAATAGGTTTAACTGGCTCTTTGTGTCGAAAGTGTTTCAGACAATGACAGTGAGACGACGTATTTTCAGGAGAAACAACGATTGTGCATGTAAATTTGGATGAAAAGGCTCCTGATTGAGTGAGGCTACTTAAAATTGTTGATAAATCAATTTGAGTAAAAGTCTCATGTCACTGCAAGAAATTTAACTCCAGACCATGTTGGATGAAAAAAATGGATTTTTATCTTTTTATAAGCGAGATAATTCATAAATCTAATATCTTAAAATTTTGAGTTAAGAAGTGATGTCTCTCACATCTATATAGTTAAGGATGGTTCTCTAGTCTAGACTTATTTCATGACTCTACACTAATGGGCATTCTCCATCGACCAATGTTTCAGCATGGATTGGATTGTAAAAAACGTATTTTAATTACGCATCAGAACTAGATTAATTTGACAAATGATTTTTCATTATTTTTATGAAGGCGTTGCTTTATTATGCTTTCTGTTTTAAACAAAACAAAATAAAAATCATAATATTAAGCAGCTTTAGAATAAGAAAGAATACTTCAGATTTTGATTTTATTTAAATTAATATGAAAGTAAATACTTACATTCGATGTCAAAATTTTCGACAAAAAATGTCAGAAAATATCATTTAACAAGTTTCATATCATTAAAGGCATGCCACTGCATTTACTATTTATTTGCCAGCATGCATCGGGTTAGCTCCACCGTCACCGACCACGACTCTCCATGGTCATATTACAATTTACGACGTCTCCTCTTGGCTCCCTGAAGATGTGTTTCAGTGTTTGCCATAAAAAAGAACTGATAATCATCAAACCAGACAAATTTTACTAATGTCATTCCTATGAAATTTACGGTTCTGTTATCATAGTAAAAACATGTCTCTATTTAAATCGAAGAATGTGAGTTAGTTTGATTATTTTGGTTCTTATAATGGCTATCTATGTTACAAATATTTTTTGAATTTTTGCTGATACAGTTCGGATTATATAATTCGAACGGTTTTTCTCTTGAATAGGGGTGTTTAGCAGATGTTTGGATTATATAATTTGAAAAAAAGCTAGGAAAACATCCTATTTTTTGGGGTGTTTAGATTATAAAATCCAAATTGGTAAAAAACTCATTTTTTCACCCCAAAACAAAGGGAAAACTCAAATCGGATTATATAATCCAAAAATTTCATGGACATTTTCGTAAAATAAATAAATTGGGCACACGAGAAATGACTAGGGTGGAAAAGTAATAGCGAAATATATATTCTATAATTTGGGCCTCATATAAAAAAATATTGAGACCCCCAAAAGTTGGAGTTTCAGCTCCGTAGAGTTGTTTGCACCCCTCAAAAATGCCCACTGAATTTTATACATTTTCACGTGTTTTTCACTTTTGCTTATAACTAGGAGTACAATAAAGACTTTGAAAGGAACACAATCCGTGAATTTGAGGTCCAAGCTCATAATATTAGGTGAATCTTGCAAGTTACGTGTTTTTCACTTAATCTTCAATAGGTTGAAAATAAGCTAGGCCGAGATAGATTTTAGAAAGTGTTTGATTTAGTAGAAAATGTTATGTTTGAATTTGATCATTTATCATCTATCAATTTCATAAGTTTGTTTTCATATCTGAGTTTGAAATTTTTAAAAGTCTAATATGCTAAGTTAACCTACTTAAAAATTACTTTATGTCAAAATTTATAAGTAACTGATCTAACTAATATGTTAATGAAAATCAATTTAATTTTGAAATGTAATAAGATAATTTATACTTTTGTCAATGAAGGGTTGACTTAGTTCGTAAGAAATTGATACACTCACAATATCGCATGTTCAATTTTGGTTGCAAATATAAGGATCTTTTTGATGAATGATTTGTAAATAATTTTGTTAGGACTCGTTTACTCTAATTTTGACGAGTCGTCGAAGCTTAACTTACCTAAATATTTTCTCATTAATTTTTTTTATGCATTATGTGACTTCCCATTCAATTTATATTTTATAATAATATTTATAAATATGTCCAAAATTAACGTAGATTAACATTCTTAAATTAATTATATAAAGAGTTACCAAATTTATGATTTAACACAAATTACAAAATCTAGTATAATGCAACAATATTTTTTTTACAATATAATATTATTCATATTTATATATTTTTTAATTTGTTTTATAAGTATAGCTCGATCGTAGTTTTATGATATTGATATGCGCTACTTCTTAAACTTACTTATAAATAAATGTTGTTTTTTGGTGCAAAACAATCTTAAAATAAGTGCATGAGTGTTTATTTATATTTTATTTTCGAAAGAGACAAAATTGGGTGAAAAAGTATATAATTGATTTTTGTATTAACTAGATTTTTTATCTCATTGTTTTTACCACTCACAAAATTGGGTACTGGCCCCCTCTTTGGCTATTTTGATTTCAACAGTTTTCATCCCTACCTCAAATTTTTTGACTAATAAAGTAGTGATTTTAAATGTTTCAAATGACATGACATAAAAGAGAGGCATTATAAATTTCAGTCCATCGTTAGTTCTTACAACTAATTGTGTAGAATCTCTCTAACAAAATGGTCGGTCTGAGAAAAAACACAAACATATCATGAGTGTGGCAATAGCTTTGTTGTTTCAATTAAATTTGCCCAAACATCTTTGGTCTTATGCAATCACTCATGTTGATTAGCATGAAAAATTATCCTCATTGTTTGTTAAGGAAGGGTATAAGTAGTCAATTTTAGATTACTCCTTGTTTACCCTTGTGAATGGTACTGATTTAACTGTTGTGTTAGCATATGTAGATGATATGATCCTTGTAGGAACTTCATTGGCAACATTTTAAAGAATCAAAATGATTCTTGAGGACAATTTCAAATTCAAATAAGTAGAATACAACAACAACAACCAAGCCTTATCCCACTAAGTGGGGTCGGCTACATGGATCAAATTACGCCATAGTGTTCTATCAGAAACCAAATTTGGATCCAACTCATTAACCTCTAAGTCCTTTCTAATGGTTTATCTAATAGTTTTCCTAGGTCTTCCTCTACCTCTTTTAACATGACTCTCCTCCATTTGATCTACTCTTCTTACAACGGCATCTACGGGCCTTCTTTCTACATGCCCAAACCATCTAAACTTATTTTCTACCAACTTTTCTACTATAGGTGCTACCCCCACACTCTCTCTAATGATGTCATTCCTAATCCTATCATGTATAGTCTTACCACTCATCCAGTGCAACATCCTCATCTCTGCTACACTTACTTGAGTCTCGTGTTGACTCTTAACCGCCCAACACTCCGTACCATACAACAACGCCGGTCTAACTGATGTCCGATAGAACTTTCCTTTCAACTTAAGTGGTACTTTCTTATCGCACAAAACACCTGAGACTCTTCTCCATTTCAACCACCCAGCTTGAATACGATGGCTTACATCTGCTCCTCTCTTTTCCTAAAACATGTATTTGCTATAGTAAGTTCAAAAGCTAATGAAAAATCTAATATGGATTTACCCTCCGCATTTATCTCCCCGAGACCATACCCCCCATGCAAGCCCTCAAAACCTCTTGAAACCCTCCCTACATGCCCATTTAAATCCCCTCCTAGGAAAATCTTTTCTCCTAACGGGATATCTTGAATTAAGCCTTCTAACTCCTCCCAAAACTTTACTTTAAGGTGTTTTTCTAACCCAACCTGAGGTGCATAAGCGCTAATTACATTAAAGGTGTCTAGTTCTACTACAAACTTTAGGGATATAATCTGATCTCCTATCCTTTTAACATCTACAATATCTTTCTTCCACTCTTTATCCACAATGATGCCTATCCCATTTCTCGATCTAACTTCACCAGTGTACCAAAGCTTAAATCTTGAACTATCTAATTCTTTCGCCTTTTTCCCCACCCACTTAGTTTCTTGTAGGCACATGAAATTGATCCTCCTCCTAATCATAGTGTCTACTACTTCCATGGATTTTCCAGTAAGAGTATCTATATTCCATGTTCCAAAACGAATCCTATTCTCATGAACTAACTTCTTTACCCGCACCCCTTCACGAAAATGCGGGAAAAATTCAAATACTTATAGTCAATTCAAATATTTCCTTGGTTTAGAAGTAACCCATTTAGAGTATGGGATTTTAATTCAATAAAGGAAGTATTGCTTTGTTCTTTTCTTTTGAAGGATTCATGACTCCTAGGATCCAAATATGCTCATACAACTATTTACACTTCAATCAAGTTACATCAAAATTCTAGTAAGCCTTTTGAAATGTTTTACCTTATCCTTATTTATTAATTTTGTTAAGTCTTAACTTAATTTTTTCTTTCCACTAATTCCTTATTAGGCTTGCAACAACTCTATCCTAAATTTTTGGCTCTAAATTTGCATCATATATGTTTTTCATTTCTCTCTCTAATAACCATGAATATTTTTCAAAGCAAAAATTTAATAAATATCTTAATCCTTATCCTTATTATTTATTAATTTTATTAGGTTTGCAGCAACTTAACCTATTATTTTTGTAGATTTTTTTTTGACAAGTTGTTGTACACTTATTTAATACGTTTACAAACAGAATACCCTAATTTTCATGCAAACTCGGCTACCCTAAATAATTTGTTAGGAACCATAAACTGCATTAAGTTTTTTTTTTTGAAGAAGCTAAATGAAATATATTAAATGAATAAAACAGACCCTCAAGCACAAGGTGTGCCTAAGTAGCCTGAATAAAGTTTACAAACAAACCAAAGGGGCTACAAAACAGCCAGAAGGAAAAAATAGAGAAAACATTACATGACAGCCTATAAACAACGTAATGGATTTTGACCTGTACAATAATATAAAATTTTGTATTCTTCTTATCTTTTTTCTTTATAATTTTTTTATTATCATTTGATTGTAATATTGTATCTCTAATAATTTAATTTTACAGGTTAAAGATTATTTATTGGTCTCTAATATAGTCGAGAAGACCCGTGCATCGCACAAATCAAAAGCGTAGTTATTTATTAATTTTATTAGGTCTGCAACAACTTAAATTAATTTTTCCCTCCAATGATCCCTTATTAGGTTTGCAACAACTCTATCCTAAAATTTTGGCTCTAAATTTGCATCATATATGTTGTCTGCAACAACTTAAACTAATTTAATAGATTTTTTTTTTGTACCCTAATTTCCATGCTAACTCGGTTACCCTAAATAATTTGTTAGGAACCATGAACTGCATTAATTTTTTATGTTTAACTATAAAAGTAATAAATAAAATTGACCCGTGCAACAATATAATTTTGTATTCTTTTTTTATCTTTTTTCTTTATATAATTTTTTTTATTATCATTTGATTGTAATATTATATCTCTAATAATCTAATTGCGTTTATTGATCAACCCATTATCTTACGAGTTAAATATTATTTATCAGTCTCTATTATAGTCAAAAAGACCCGTGCGTCGCACAGGTCAAAAGTCTAGTATGAGCCTGATTGATAAACTTCCGTACTTGAATACAACGCGTCCTTATATAACTTTTTCTACACAACAATTGAGCCATTTTCTTCACGCTCATACCATGACATATTATCATGCAACATGTAGAGTGATCAAGTACCCTAAACACAACCCGGTCAGAAGTTGATTTTTTTTCCAAATATTCTAAATTGCAACTTTTAAGGTACTCATATCCATATTATGTTGGTTGTATTAATTCAAGTCCTTCAATTTCAAGTTATTGCTTCCTATTGAGGGTCATCTCTCATTTCTTGGTGTGTAAAGAAACAATTGAATGTATTCAGATCATCATATGAAGCCGGATACATAGTAGTACTTTCAACAACCATTGTGAATAGTGATGACCTAGGGTGTGTTTGTTTCATGGATTGTAAATTTATTCCCAGGAATGTGACATTGGGAATCCTTAGTTCCCATGTTTGTTTCAAGTTATCATAAATTATGCCTAGGTATATTTTATTCCTAGGAATAAAATTTACACATGACTTTTCCAATTGTTATTCCCTTGTTAAAGTAGGGGAATCTTTTATTCCATGGGAATAAGAGGTAACCACCCATAACTTCTCACTAGCACACTAATTTAACTCTTTTATTTTCTTTTTTAAATTATAAATTAAATATATTTAAAAACATTCCTGAGAAACTAAATTAATTAACAATCACTTTAATATGATTAAGATTCCTAGGAATAATGTTCCAGGAAATGTTATTCCCAGGATTATAAATTTAATCCTTGAAACAAACACACTCTTATTTATCTTTTTTTTTTAGAGATGATGACTTATTTATCTACTCAAGGATTTTTAAATCACTTACACCAGACCACCAATGGTTTATGTTGTAGTCAAAGTTTCCTTCACGTCGCCTCCAACCCATTTTTTCATGAAAGAACCCAAACATCTAGATATTGATTGTCTTCTAGTTAAAGAAAATGTTTAAAAAGGGAATACTTCATTTACTACCAATTCCATCATTGGAACAACAAGCAAATTTTCCTACTATGCACCTTCAAAGTTCACTTCCAAGCTTGACATGATAGACATTTATCACATTTCATCTTGTGGGAGACTATTTAAAAATCAATCCGAGAATTAAAGATGATCCAACGATTGGCAATTGATAACACATTATTTGCTATATATATATATATATATATATTTATTTTTATTTGGTACAGCTATATATAATATATTTTATTAGTTTTATTTTATTATTGTATAGCCATGAAAACAAATAGTATCATGGGCTCACCTTTTTTCTATTTAATTAAACTGCGTTTTCTCATTTTTCTATCAATTAGAGTAATTTCATTATCGATCAATTTCTTCTTTTGGTTATGAGTCCTATTTCTCTCAACACTAACGATCTCACCTATTTTGGTATTCCAATGGTTCACCACCTTTTCCTTTGCAAACCTAAATTTTCATGACCCGTCCCCCCAATACTTGGTAGTACTACAATTTGGGTAAACAACCAAATTGTCCTTCACACAAATCTCATCTCCGTAAAAATACCTATTCTGCACTTGGCACTTGCAAATTGCAAATTTGTCATAGGAGTGATTGTTAAATTTGTACTAATTGCAAACAAGATAACCAGGAAAAGGAAAACATCATTTTCGTTTTACTAATTTTGTTTTTTCGATTAATGAAAAACCACTGCTCTTGGGCTACTAGCTTTCTAGAAGTGCTTGCAAATTGAAAGCCCAACAACTTATAGTTCATTTAATTTTCTTATCACACTCACACCATTGAAATCAAACCAAAAAATAATTTACCAAACGCGTTAATTGCCCACTATGTAGACTTTGTCGGTTGTCATAAATAAACTGACCAAGAAATAGGACTATTATATTATGAAATTTAATTTAATCAACCCACAAGGAAAACGCTACTATTAACCTTGTTTTGTGCCATTTCTTATTCAAGTTTCTGTAACGCTTTCCTCTTAATTACTTGCGTGCTTTTATTGAACCAGTCATTAGTCATAGTCCACGCCCACCATCCTCCTCATAACTTTCGCATTTTTTTCATTCAATTTTTCTTCATTTTTCTCCAAACACAAATTCTTTCAATTCAATATTCATTTTCACAACAAAAACTTTATGCATACAAAGAAACCACAATTTAACAAAAGATGTGGGTACATATTGCAGTTATAGCATCCACCGTTGGATGCGTTTCAACCATAGTCTTAATTTTAATTTATCGTCGTTGGTGTCATCGAAGAAACCGTAGAAATTCCGAACCAGCCGAAAATTCTAGAGCTAGAATTCATAATCACGTGCCAAGTGTCCATCATCAATTAGAACAAGGCAGTAACAAGAACAATAATTCTCTGTTTCGCAGTCATGTTTCTGGAAAAAGAACAACAAATTTGTTCAGCTGGATTGAAAATCCATCTATAGCTGCTGATGCAGTTGAAAATGGATGGTCAAGATTTGCTTTCACTAGCTATAACAGTTACACGCCATCACCATCAAAGAGGTCTTCACTGTTAGGATCATGTGCACCTGTAGGTGATTATGGAAGAGAATCATCTGAAGCAGAGATTAGTTGGGAAGTTTCACGTGGATCAGATGAGTTTATTCAGAAAGTTAGATTAAATCCTGGATTAAGAAAATCTAATCAAGTTATTCAAAATAATTCTATGGTTAATTCTGTTATTAGAACAGCTTTGCCATTACCTGGTCCTGTTTTAGGAAACTGTGTTTTCCCACAAGAAGCGTATTTTGAAATTACGATTTTAGCCTCATCGCGTGGCGATGAATTTGAATCGGTAAGAAAGAGTGTGGAAGGTGATAAGATGAAGCTTATTGTGAAAGGGAATTCAGAGGCATTGGTTCATGTTACAAGTGGGAATAGTCATAAAATGAATAGTGTTGAAGAAATGAAGGTTGATGGTAGAGAGAATGGTGGGAAGAAGAGTGATTCTGTTATGTTTTCGTTGGGTTTGACAATTGGTGGTCCTGTTGTTTTGAAAGTTCCTGGGAGTTATCCTGGTAGCATTGGTTTTAACTCAAATGGTTCTGTTTATCTTGATGGTAAGCTATTATTCACTTCCTCGAGTTTATCGTTTTTCAAGTTCATTCATGTAGAAGCATTTTAGCAGAGACATTGATTCTTGTTTGAACTGAAATATTTGAGCTTATAGGTATAGGTTAACAACCTCATGTTATCAGTTATGACATATTCATAAGTTGTTTTAGACCTTATTTTCAAATGTTCTTTAGGATAACTTATGAAACATTTATGTTTTAAGCGCTTAATTAATCTGCTTATGCAATCAGAGCCTAAGGTCATTTCAATATTTTTGGTTTAGATTTTGTTGTCTTGTGGATAGGATCCCCAACATCAAGGTGAAACTGACAGATTCACAATCTTGCATAACCTTTTTGCTTCCACTTCAAGACAAAATATCATCTAAAACATCAACATTATGAAAGTCTTTGCCCACATGAAATGTTTCACAGCCCATACTATAGTCACATGGCCATGTCATACTCACAAATAGTACTGTATCTCGTTTCATTAGTTTATTTTGTGTATTGAGTAGAATGGATGGACATATAAGACAAATATATATACTTACCTACAAAGTGCAAACATGGTTTGTTTCTGATATATATTTTTTAGTTGTATTTTTGAGATATCTAAGTGTGAAACTTGATTACAGGAATGAAACTTGTATTCGAATCTGAGAAGGCAGAGTGGATAGGAACAGATAAGGTGATTGGTTGTGGATTTGATCCAAGGCAGAAGAAAGTTTTCTTCACGTTAGACTCAGAATTGATGCATGTCGTACACTGCCAGACCGAAGAATTTAGCACTCCATTGTATCCAACATTAGCTGCTAATATAGACATTATGGTATTGGTTAATTTTGGACAAAATGCATTTAAATATGCACCAGCAAATGCTCAAAGAACACCAAATCCATGCCTTGTATCACCACTTGTAAGTTCTCCTGCTGCCATAGGTTACGATGATGATAGCAAAGAATTATTCTCCATGGGTAGGATTGATTCTCATTGGCTTAATAGGACTACAACCAAAGGAAGCCACAACAATGGGAACAATATTTCAACCATGGATTTTGATGAAGAGTCTGAGGCTGATTTATTTGAAATCGTCATAGATGGTTCTAGAAAATCCCCAAGTACAACATCATAGCTTACAATTGTGTCAAGTTGTCTTGGTTCTGGCATTTAACAACCTCCTTTGCTTGTACAAATAGTACATTAGTTTGCACAGCACATATTTTTGAATTATTTTTGTGTATGTTTAGAGTTTCAGAGGTATAGAATACAACTCCCATTTTATTAGATGAGAAATACAAAAGTATTTGTATATTAGAAAATTAAATTAATCTAAACATTTATACTACTAGTATGTCATAAGTTTTGACTTGGTGGTAAGATTATGCTTTTATCTAATCTTATTTTAGAATATTTTGGGGGGCTTAACTCTTAAGAATTCTGTAAACTTGATTAACAATCAATTTTCTCTACAGTTCTGAAAATTTAGAATCATTCGTGGAAGAACTTGTTGAATCATGGCTGAGTGTTGCGTTCGACATCGAACACGCCTTTGTGAAGTGTCACTGCTGCATATGAAACCAATATATCCTTAAAGACAATATCTATGGTCAGTCTCAAACTATCCTATTTTTCCCACAATCATAACTCATAAGGATTTATTCACAAAATGAACCCGTTCCATTATTTCCATATCAAAGTATTGGATAAAATGCTATGATGAGATTGAGAAAGGCAAGAATACCTAGCTCTTTATAGTTGTGCATTACACGAAGACATCAGACTGAGTCAAAGCTCAATAGAAACAGGACAATGAGGCACTAAATCCACGCTCTCTGTTTAGTGTCCACATACTAATTTATTTTAATCCTTAATCTCCTTTTAAGTTTATACGTTAAGTCCTTTTTGCATTCACTATGAGATAAGTTGACGGAGATAGCTGACGCCGCTAAAATCATCACTCCCCCCGTCTAAAACGCTGTTTTTTTCTTTCCGGAAGCACGCTTTCAGCAGTATATTTTTGGGGGCTTTGAGCACGTAGGCAAGTGGATGGAGAATTTACCAATCATCAAATGTAGCTATGTTTTTTTTTTTTTTATGGAATCAAACGTATCTGTTAACACACAAAACAATTGTGTTTCATTAACTTAAGAATATTGGATAAAAAGTTAAATATATTTTTGCCAAATGAATACTGTGAACTTGTATCTTATATTAGACATTTTTCTAAAAAGTGATTAAAGAGTAATTATGAAAATGTGATGTATATATTAAGAGGGTGTAATAACATGTATGTAAGTTTTTCTTTGTCATTCCATTGACATTTAATTAAGTTCAGAGTTTCACAAATTCATTTGCTATCTATCACCGAATTCATGAACTGTTGGCCAAAGATGTAATCAACATACGTTGCTAATATGAAAGGATTCACTTGTTCTTTGATAAGAATTCATTCCTTTTATCAGGAGAATTTTTTACGCATATCTCAAATAGGTAAGTTTTCCATTATCAGTAATCTTCCTTGATTTTAATTTGGCAGGTAGAAGCTGATTCATTTCTCCACTTTTAGAGGCAATAACAAAGGTTTCTTTCCTGTTTTCGTTCTCATTGCCGCGTCCCCATTTATTTTCTTCCCCTTTATTTCTTGATCTCAATGTTAAATAGCCATTTAGGTTTCAGAAAAGAATCAAATAAACACAAACGGTGTTTTGAGGTTGAAATCTTTCTCTCATAGTATAACAAAAATGGCCATCACTACTTCTACTCCCCATTCCAATGCCACAAAAAAGAAACACTGGTTGTGGCACACAAACAGTCAGGTAAACCTTAAACAATTATTTTGCTCTTGAATGTGCTCATTAATCATTATTCCAAAGATAGTAATAGAAATCACACATGTTATATTTAAGTGTTACATGTCTGCTTTTGTTTTCGTTATGTAGATTGTTAAGAAAAATATCAAAGATGCACGAATCCTTATTGCTACGCGAAAGCGAAACGAAATTCATTTGGCTTTGAGTCTTCTTGATGAGGCTTTGGCTATATCTCCATGCTCAGATCAAGCCCTTGAACTTCGAGCGAGGTGTCTACTATGTCTGGGAAGATTCAAGGACGTTGCAGATATGCTTCAGGACTATATTCCTAATTTGAAAATGGCAAATGATTCAGGATCGGATTCTTGTGTTGCAGATCAGAATTTGTTCGAGCGCTTCGCTGATTTGATGAAGCGCGTTATGGCTGATCTTTTCAAAAGCGGCAGTAATGAAGGATATTGGAGGTAAAAAAAGAAGTTAAAATTCATTTATTTATTATTTATTTTTAAGTATATTATATTATTATATTTAATGACAATGATTTTTTTTTTGTTACAAAAAAAATCCAAATCTTAGCAAAACCGTTTAATTCTCTTTGGTTTTCAATGCATATCCTTTACTGTATTAGAATAATTTATTTACTTAGAATAATTTGTTGTTTTATGCTGGTCATTGTATTTTGTATTTTGTCATTGGCAACTAAAACTATGGACATATTTGTGATAATCTTACCTTTAATAAGAACAATTTATTTACTATTGAAAACCGTTTTATTACTTTGATCTGCAAATATTAAACTTATATCCAGTCCACCAAGACGGGTGGGAAAGGTGATTGTTGTGCTAGAAAAGTGTGGTAAATAATTTAATCAATGTCATGGCCGGATTCAGTAAAAATTACTAAATGGTTTTTAGAGTTAATAAGTTTATATTTAATGACAATGAAAGTTGAAAATTAAATGTTTTTTAGAGTTAAGTTTATAATTAATGACAATGAAAGTTGAGATCAGATTGAAATCCTAGTATCATGGGTTCGTTAATGCTTTTGCCAGCTACTAATGAAATGTTTTCCCACACCTAAATTTAAAAATTCCTCTAGTATCAAATTCAAATCAATGCACATTAAAGGTGTATCCTTATTTAACAAGGAAAACCAATTGGTAGCATATTTTTAGATCACAAACTAGGCATTTTCTTTTACGATTTACTTGTATATAGATTTTTTTTCTTTTGAGGAATTGTATATAGATATAGTTAATACTATTGATTAAGGTAGTCGATATATGGATAAATATTTATTGAGTGTTTTTCATTGAATTTTATGAATGTGAATTACAGATACTCGGTCTTGGGAAAAACATGTTTCCATTTAGGCCTGTTAGACCATGCAACAATTCTTCTCCAAACCGAAAAAAGCCTCGCTAGAGCTGCATTCCGTTGCAAGAGCTCATCTTGGCATGACGACCACTTCCCTGAATATAACATACCGTTCTCCAACGGAACCATTTCAAGGCCACCAACAACCAAACCATCTCGAAGCTCGCAAGTTAAATGTGAAACTGTAAACCAACTCCTTGCAAAGACAAAATTTCATCTCTTTCGTCGTACCACTGCAATTGCTGCCTTTGATACTGGATTATACTCAGAAGCCATCCGACACTTCTCCAAAATCATAGACAGCTTTGGCACTCCTCAAGTGTTCCTCGCTGAATGCTACCTGCTAAGAGCCTTGGCATATCGTTCTGCTGGTAGAATTGCTGATTCAATTGCTGATTGTAACAGAACATTGTCATTGGACCCCAAATGTTTTAATGCTCTTGAAGTTAGATCATCTATTTTTGAAACTATTCATTGCTATCAAGACTGCCTTCATGATCTTGAATGCTTGAAGTTGTTATACAACAAGATTTTGCGTGATCACAAACTTCTTGCTCCTGTATGGAAACCCCACAATGTTCGCTATAGTGAGATTCCTTAGAAGATTACCACTATATCCACGAAAACTGAACAATTGAAACAAAAAATGTACAATGTTGAAATGTTTAATGTGGATTACTATACTTTGATGGGGTTGCCACATGGGTGTGATCAATCCGAATTGGAGAGGACCTATCGTTTGCTTGATTTGAGGCATAATCCAGAGAATGCCACATGCTTCATCGAACGGTGTGAATTTGATAAAGATCAAAATGTTCAGTCAGTTAAGGATAGAGCGAGGACGTCTGCTAAATTGTTGTATAAATTGATTGAGAAAGGGTATTCAAGTGTTATGAATACAATTTTATGGAAGAAGTCGGCGACAAACGGAGAAAGATGGTTTTGTAGTTACAACAAACTTTAGGATGTTTTGTTTTTTATCTCCGATTATAGGTTTGTACTTCTCCGTACAAATGGATAGAGTAAGTCTTGAAGAGCAGGGGGAGGTTGACTTTGGTTTTATTTTATTTTCATCTTTTACATCTATTGAATATTGGTTTTCCTTTGGTCTAATTGTAGAATTTGGTCTGTGTTTAAAATATTGTATTGTCTTTCAAAATATTTTATCATTGCTCAGTTAAAAGTGATACAGTAGCGGTCTAACACGTAATAAAATGTTACTAATAATATTAACCGGTTGAGAATCAATGCTACAATACATGTGACACGACGAATAATTTAAATGCAGGGTTTGATTTAATTGCCTAAATTAAAAAAATACATATCCTTCGTATACATTTTGTATTTTAAATCTCCGGTTTTGTTTTCCACCACTAGTCACTAGGATCTGCTACTACCTACTAGTTCCCCTAGCTAATATATCAGCAGAAAAAAGATAGAAAAAACATCTTATACATTTGATGATAATTAATGCTTGATCTAAGCTGACTTTTTGCCAAAGCATCAGCCACCTAGTTTGCATCACAAAAGACATGAAAAACCTTCACAAGATCCATAGTCAAACTGTTAACATCAGTATAAGAATGGAACTAAAAGGGAGAGGGAAGAACAATTTTTATTAGACAATTGACCAAAACTCGGCCTTGATTTTGGAACTACTCGCTAACTAGGCAAAATGAATTCTCGGTTTGAATTAAGCATTGAAATACTTTACTTGAAAATGGCTCTTCTCCCAACAAAAAAGCGTTCACTCTCATGTAAATTGATCAAAATTTCTCACACGTGGGTTAACTCACGTACGGTAAGATTAAGTATAACCTACATGAATTAACTTACGTTGGGTTATAACCTACGTGATTTAACTCACATGAGATGTACTAATGTAACGAACGTGACTTAAGTCACGTTGGGTTTAACACATGCGTAAATTAAATCACGTGAGAAGTATTTTGGTCGGTTTGTATGAGAGTAAGCTTTTTTTGTTGAGAGAAGAGCAATTTTCATTTACTTGGGAACCATCAGTGACAATTATTAAGGGTGCAAGGAAAGCAATGGAGTCCGACCTCAAAATTTGTAGGGCCCAAATTTTAAGTTTGTGGTGCTTTATTTAGTAATAAAATATAGAAAAATGTAGAAACTTTTTTGTTAGAATTTGTGAATTAATTTAATTTTTCAACTTTAAATTAATTGAATACACAGGTATTAAGAGAATATTTTTATTTTTGAATTGTTTAACATGTGTTCTTATGGCACAAGTTAACATGACCCGTAAAATATAGGTAAAATTATACAATTTGTCCCATAATTTAATTTCAGGTAACATTTTCGTCTTTTATCTTTATTTTGTTATGATTTAATCATTTATGTTATAATTAGGTAACATTTTCATCCCTTATCTTTTTATTTTCTCGATTTAGTCATTTATGTTATAAAATGTCAACATTATTATCCTTTTTTTTGTTTTTATCAAAACAAAATAAAAAAATCATTAAAAAACTTATAAAAACATCAACAAACTCATAAACAAACTCAAATCTTCATCATACAAACATAACAACTCAAATTTCATTGAAAAATCTCATAAAAAGTGATAACAATATTGACATTTTCTAACATAAATGATTAAATCGGAACAAGAAAAGGATGAAACTGTTACCTGATTGTAACATAAAGGATAAAATCGAAAAAAATAAAAAGATAAATGACGAAAGTGTTACCTAAAATTAAGTTAAAGGACGAAATAAGTAATTTTACCGTTTTAAAATGATTTCTAGATCCAACAAAGACTTTTTTCTATTAAGGTCCTCAATTTTAATATTAAAACATAACCATTAAAATGTGTAAGACGATTTTGTACACAACCTCAAGTCAAATTATTTTTGGGCCCAACACACAAATAAAAAAAAAAATGAAAAGAGAAATAATTTCATCACATTGTTTAACTCTTGTCTTTTACTTTTCTTTTTATTTGTGTATGTACGTCTAAATAATTTTGATTTGAGGTTGTGTTCTAGTAAGATTTGTTCATCCACCACAACATGCATTCAACACACATTGATTAACCGCTCTGTCACAATTAACATGTTTTTTTTTTTTTTTTGTATTAATCATTTGAGATTTAGGGGAAATAGGTCATACTAATTCGAAGTTCGGCTGAGATGTAAGTAAAATTTGGCCATAAAGTATTTTTACTAGGAATCAAACTTGGATTTTCACGAATGATTCGGTCTAAGGTGAGCTCATTAACCACTTAGTTTTATCGCTTGTTACAATTAACATGCCTTTGTCAAAATATGTGTATTAGTAATTAAATTATAGATAAATTTTTATCACATATTTATAATTTTTAGTTGCTTATGTCATACTCTTTCCGTGTAACATTATATGTCGTTTTTGAAGAATAATTTTGTTTCACTTTACTTGTCACTTTCAAGTTTTAATGTAACATTAATTATTGGTTTATCAATAATATCATTACCTATTTATTGTAGAGAGAGAGAGAGAAATAATATAATGAAATAATAAATGGGTAAGGGTATTATATAAAAAACACAAATAATTTCATCAAAAATAACAAAATTTATTTGATTTTTTGGTCTATGTAATTTCCTAAAAAACGACAAGTATTAGAAATTATTCTAAAGATGGTGGAAGCATGTGATTTAAAGGTGAATATGAAAACACATGGAAAAAACTTATTTGAGCTGAGTTGAGAATAAAGAAAGCAGTGAGCAGAGTTGGGTTGGCAATTGGCAGCCTCACTTGAAGCATATGAAGGAAAAACGTACTGCTAAATAAATGAATCGCATAAGTTCTAATTCTTTGTTTGTCATTGTGCTCTAATCCGATACGAATATGTTACACAAATTAAACTATTAAACTGGTTTTATTGGTTTGTTTGTGAAACTAATTTCAATTACATGCTTACCAAGTAGTCAACCTAGGTTGGGTATAATTAAATGAGAGAAATCCTCACATCATATCTGTAACACTGTTACAAATTCTGCATGATGTCAGTGTCCAAATTTAACTACAGGTGCTCAAAAACGACGTTGTCTCGTGAAAACTTTTTACTGGGGACCATTTTGTGGTTGCTTGGTTTGCAATTTGCATCTGAGGATAACAATCCAATGAATGAAGACTTAGGTTGAAAACAAGTTTGAATTCGGGGTTTTATGCACCCACCTTCTTCTAACTCTTCCTTCTAAATAAAAACATGCAAAATTATATATATATATATATATATATATATATATATATATATATATATAAAAACAGGTGCAAAATTATAAAAACATCTTCAAGTATTTTTTTGTTTACCCTAAAAAAAAGTTTTTTTTTTTTGTAGTTTTATCATTTATGGATTAAATTGACTAATCAAATTTGTTCATTCATTTTTCTAAAAAAAATAAATTATTCATTCTTGGTATCGACATGAACTATAATGATATTGAGCTGTTGATATTATGTGTGAATTTTAAACTTAAGTTTTGTTTGATAAAAAGCAGCATATGTCAAATAAACTAGCAGATGACGATGAAATTATAACAGATCAACGAGTAGATTGAATTTAAAGTGTTTGATTAAATTAGAACTTGAACCAATTGATAACATGTAAAAGGACAAAAAAAAAAAATCATTAAGGTAGTGAAGATAAGAATGAGAGAAGTTTAAAAGTTTTAGCTTAATCGACAAAAATACCGAATTTGTAACGTTGAACGTCGTGACCAGAGTTCGAACCTAACTCCTCCACTTATATTTGAGAGTTTCTAATGACCGTTGTCATTCGGTCTATCTTTCAAAACAAAAATAAGAGAAAAGAGGTTATTCTATAACGTCAAATGCTACTTAAAGTAGCATGCCAAAATATACTTTAAGCTGGTGAGATCATATTGTCACTAAACAACTCTA
The DNA here is from genome assembly GCA_958299785.1 of Medicago lupulina. Lineage (NCBI taxonomy): Eukaryota > Viridiplantae > Streptophyta > Magnoliopsida > Fabales > Fabaceae > Medicago > Medicago lupulina. The sequence goes on along the minus strand of OY283144.1, from coordinate 7,240,216 downwards.
CTTTGATCATACGAGTCTATAAGCTATAAATTAGCGATTTAGCCTTGCCAAACATAGGCTATGTGTGAATAATATAAGAGATATTTGACATAACTCGACATAGAAAGATGAACTTGACTAGTATTTTATAATTGCAAAAATTGTTTTAAAATATTAGTAATTTGAGAGACTAAATTGATACACCCTCCAGTCACTATTATAAACAAAACTTTTTATTTCACATTCATTCAATTAATGATGTATATAGTTTTTATTATAGACAACATACATCATCAATTGAATGAATCTAAAATGCACAGTTTTGCTTATAATAGTGACCGGAGGGTGTATAGCACTAAAATTTCATAAACCATTTATGGATATTTATTATTGGCTTAAATAGGTCTTTCGTCCCTGCAAATATATGTCATTTGAATTTTCGTCCCTGAAGTTACTAATCCTTCCAATCTGCCACTGCAAAATTTAATCATTTGACTTTTGGTCCTAAGGTTGTCATTAGCGACGTGGTACCCATGTGGCAAGTGATGATTGGGCGAGGTGGTTGACTTAAATCGGTCTTTCGTCTCTGCAAATATAGATCATTTGAATTTTCGTCCCTGAAGTTACCAATGAGATGTAATTAGGACCATTCTTCAAATGATTAATATTTGCAATGAGAAAATAGAAGGATTAGTAACTTCAAGAATGAAAATTCAAACGATCTATATTTGCAAAGACGAAAGACCTATTTAAGCCTCCATTATTTATAACCAAGGATTGGGAAGATTTGTGACAATAATGTTATTTTTAAGTCTCAAAATTAAATCCTTCAAATGCTAACATTTTCTTTTTGTTTTTTATGAAAAACGCCAACAATTTCTGTGTCTACCAGTTCTATACAGAATTTGCTCTAGCTTCAATCAGTTTTTTGCCGGTGGAAAGCGAAATTGGTTCCCTAAATATGGCCAATTTTTTTGGATACAAGGTTTCCCAAAAAAAATATCGATATTTACGCAAAAGACAATTGTTTTTCCTTCATTGCAAGCTTGCTTTCTTTGCAGTCTACCGCAGACAAATTAACTGCTCAAGAGAGGAGAGGTCATTTTCTAGTTTGGGATTCAACTATAAAATAATCGAAAATGTCCTGAATCATTGCCTAGTTAGAATGGAATTTTCACACTAGCTAACAAGGCTGCCAATGACATAATTTTTTCATTTTCTCAAATTCTATCAAATGATTTTTTTTTTTATAATCGTATCAATGAAATTTCTAAATACAACATTAATAGATGTTTTTTTATGGGTCTTTCTAACAAGCATTCTAAGAGCATTGTTTAAGGACTCCACAAAAGGAAATTATGTCTTGAAAATATAAGTCAAACATTTATTAAAGTTATAACCGTACAATTTTCAATGCAAAAGTTGCTACTTTAGATACTTAAAGAATGTCTTTAGGACACTTGTTAGTTATATATATATATATATATATATATATATATATATATATATATATATATATATATATATATATCCATCAAGATTCAAACTTTATAATACTTTCAATGTTTAGTTTTGAGTCTTTGTGATGCAAAAGGGTTTTATCAGTAATTTAGTAATATTTAATTTTAGTCAAATCTTAGTAATTTTCTATAACTTTCTATTATTATTTTGTTTTATTTTATTTTGGCCCATGGGTTTGTTATTTCTTTCACTATATAAGCAGAACTTATGTACCATAAGAGACACACTTTTATTCATTAATAATATTCGAGACTTTTCTCTCAATTCTGGTGGAATTTGAAAACCCTTATTTTGATAGGTTTGTCGCTTGCAACCCTATTTTCACAAGTTTGTCGCTTGCAAACTTGTTCTTTTCTATCTAGGTTTAGCGCTTGCTAACCCTACGCTTCTGTACTGCGTCACTTTGTGTAGATATGTAGCTTCATGCACACATATTTTATATGTCATTGGCTAATCTATAACGAATACCAATTGGATATCGAGCAAACTATTGAATTAGTTCATGTATTTGGAAGTCATTTTCAAATTAATTTTTTACTTTATTAATATTTCAAACTAGTCCCAGTCCTTATCAAAAAAAAAAAATTAAGTCCCTCATCATTTAACAGAAACATAAAGATAAGAACCTAATTCAAAAACTTTTAAGAAAAACAGAGACTAGTTTAAAATATCAATAGAGTTATAGACTAATTTGAGAGTCACTAGTAGAGATATGAACCAATTTGATGGTTTACTCGTTAGATATCTATCTTTCATGGCCCATTAATGCTAATGACGGTTTTATATACCACTACCTATATTGTGACATAGGCATTAATTACTAAAGAGTCCCAGATAGGTGGAAAGATGGTAAGAATAATGTTTATGGTGAAGGTAATTCTTATCGCACAAGTTGGTTTTACAGAGTTGTGTTAAACTCAACCATAATTTTTAAGATTAATGTGTGATGATTGTTCTTCACCTCTTGTTTCTCCAAGGCCCTTCAATTCCCTGGTTTACTGGTTGCCATGCACACACCGGATGTACATATCATCTTAATGTGCTCTTTCTTTGAAAACGTTTGAAAATCCGCTCAAAGTTGTTGTAGGGGGACCGCTCTTACGCAAAAAAAAAAAAAACACACACACACACACATCAACACGAGGTGAAGAACAAATTAACGAATTCATGTCTTTTAGGTAAAGAACAAATTAACGAATTCATGTCTTTTAATTTGTACCTGAAAATTCAATGAAAGTTCCAGTGTGTGCATTTAATGTTGTCTTTTAATTAAACTACATTCATGTCATTTAATGCCAATGACAATATTTTCAGGTAACACATTCATGTCTTTCAATTTGTACCTGAAAATTAAATGAATGTAGTTTCTTTGAAAGTCATGAATGTGTTATTTTTTTTTGTCTTAGATGAGGTGGTAATCCATTGAAATTAAACTCACACACAATTGCGATGTCTCAGATTTGAACACAGATCACGACGTTCGACCTTGCAATTTCGGTATTTGGCAGTTGAACTAGGACTTCTAGACGCCATGAATGTGTTATTGTGAAAATAAAATCATGCATGGAACCTAATGTTAATATATTTAATTATTTATCATAAAAAATACTCCCTCCATCTTAAGATGTAAGAAAGAAAAAAAAAACTCATCTTTTTTGTCCTAAAATATAATAAAAAAGACAAACTTTTATTTAATTTATTTTTTTTTTAAAAAACCATCGTTTTCAAGAAAAGCTTTTGCTTATTTTCGTGAAATTAAATGTAAATTACATTCAATTTTTTTCTCCTTCATTTTCTTCATAATCAAATGTCAATGAAAATTATTTTTACATCCTTCCATAAAACTTATTTAAAAAAAAACAGAAAAAACTATATTCTAAATTCTTATGTTTTACTCCCTCAGTCCCAAAATGTAAGCAAAATAAACTCACACTTTTTATCCCAAAATGTAAAAAAAAATAAAAAATCATATTTAATTTTTTTTTTGTTATAAAAAAACCATATTTTTCAAGAAAAACTTTTGTTTATTCTCATAAAATTAAATGTAAATTACATTCAATTTTCTTCCTCCTCCAATTTCTCCATAACCAACAGTCAATTAAAATTGTTTTTACATTTTCCTATAAAACTTATTCAAAAGAAAACACAAAAATTATACTCCAAATTCTTATGTTTAGTTTTCTTAATAAATATGATTTGATATTTTTTTTTGCATTCAATTTGAGACGAAAAGAGTAGTTTTCTTAATAATTCTAATTTAATTTATTTTTTTAGTTATTTAGGATGGATGGAGTAAGTAAAAAGTTGATATTTGGGGAATATTCATTGAGAATAACAAGTGTTTTATTATCTCTAAAAAAAAGTGTTTTATTAGCATATTGGGAAATGTTAACTTGTGTCTTTGGGGCACAAGTTTAGAAGCTAAATATAAAAATATTTTCTTGTAAATTGTTCATTTAATATATTAAAAGTTAAAAGTTTTATTTTTTTAATATAAAAGTTATTTTTTAATTCTATTTTTAGTTTCTTAACTTGTGTCCAAGTTAACATGACCCTTTTAATTATTTTTATTTCTTAACTTGTGTCATAAGGGCACAAGTTAACATGACCTATTTTTTTTTTTTTGAAAGAATGACCCTTTAATTATTACTTCTTCCGTTTCAAAATACATGTCTAAGTCAATCACTTTACATATGTCAATGCACAATTTTGACCGTTAATATATTTAATTATTTAAAGTAAAAAAATCATAAAAATTTAATATTTTAAAAATATTTGTCGAGACAAATCAAATAACATCGTACATGCTAATATTTGTATTTATACATTAGTTAAAAAGTATAATCAAAGTAAATCAAGTGAATAATGCACATTGTAAAAAATGGACAGAAGAAAGTAATATCTATCATTTTCTTTCTCATCAAAATAAACTATAATCATCAAAGTCACAACAACTTAAGATCATCAAAGTCACTACAACTTAGAGTAAGTATTTTCCGAATTTTTAGGTTGTTGTGCTAAGTTCTTGATCGTTACGCATTCAACAAGAATGACAAAATGAGCTGGTTCTACACGTACAATAATACGATATAGTTGGTTGACATGACACAGACAACCATGGCGCGATACCCTGCTTAAAGTAGCACAATACAAAGAGTTGCCCTACCACTGATTGTGGGGCCCATCTTACTCTGACAAAGGGAACCCATGGGCCCACCGTATTTTTGAAGCTAATTGCCATGTGAAGGAGTCCACCCCAGCTGGATGCTGCCTATACGTGGGTCTTCCTTTTCATTTCAGTTCACCCTCTCCCCGGCTATTGCTTCAATTCATCTAATATTTGGTTAAGCTGCGATAAAAATTGGTTTTATAAAATTGATTTTAACTAAAATTAAGTTGATCTGTAATTACTTGAATATACACTCATATAAAAATAAGAGTTTTTTTTTTATTATGTGCAAACATGATAAGAAGTTTAAATAGTAAACTTGTATCGAAACTTGTACATTTTATATTTCATATGTAAATTTTTAATAAATAATTGTTGTTTTCAATAAAAACTTACTAATTTTAGTTAACTTAACATGTGTAATATTGCACATGTTAGACAAACCCTAAAAATAAAAAATCAAGTGTCTCGTGAGCGTAGTTTAATTGGTAGGAACAAATGCATAATGTATGCAGGGGCTGGGTTCGAACCTCGAACACCCTACTTCTTCACATTAAATAAAATGTGTAAGCTCCGGCCATTATGCTACCTAAAAAAAAATCAAAAATTAAGTGACATTTTTTCTTTTATACGATATGCTAAATGTTACTCAAATCCAAACTCTCCGTATATCTCTTTGCTTTATACTCTTCTTTGATATCAAAACCTTTTTCCTTTTCTTCCTCCCCTTTACCTTTCGGTTCGATATTGGTACATCTTTAGTCTAACTTGTTTTCATTTTTATAATAATAATAATAATAACAAAAACTTAATTATGAGTTGCCTAAAGCTTAACACATTAATGTAAAATTAATGATCTAGGAGTTGCCTAAACTTTGTTGACTAAAGCCTTAGATGAATAGATCAATCATAGAAACAATAAAATGTGTTCACTGAGTGGTGTGAGTCACGGAACAAGAATACTATGGCACCTGTGAAATGTGGACGTAAATGATTAGGACATGGTACCGTCAAACACACAAACCTTCCCCTTTTTTTCTCTAGCAATGGCGTGTATCTGGTTCCGTGTCACGTGGCTTTGTGCGCCGTATTATTTCTTTTCTATTGTTATCAAATCCACATCTCTACTAGATTACGTTAGGTTGGTACCATTTTCTGGAATTTCCTCTTTTACCATTCTCATCTTATGTCCTTCCTATTCCTACCCTACCCCCCTACCCTTCTTTAAAGTTGCAATGCAGATAACAAATTCTCTTATGACATTGATGAAAAGTTTGAAGTAAAATTTTTATTTTAAAATTTATATATTCAACACACTAAAACATAAAAAAACATCTTTTTAATATAAAAATTATCAATTATATCTATTTTAAATTATTATTTAGTGTCATTTGTTAGCAAGACCGATTAATTTTTATGTTTTGTTGTAGTTTGAAAAATTAAAGTGAGTGTGAATTTTTTTTCCACTCGACTAAAATCAAACATCTTATCACATAAAAAGAGGAATCAATGACTACTATCATTGTTGCTTCTTTAACCTTTTTGGAAAACAGAGATAGAAAAAAACATTCCTCCGACCTCAAAAAACAAAAAGCAAACAGTTACTACTGATTTATTAATTAACACAAAAAACAGAGATAAATCAAAAGTTGGTGTGGGTAAGATGGTAAATTTGATACAACAAAAGCAGCATCTTTTTTTGCGGGAATAGGAGTACAGATGTATAGGACCGTTGAAAAAGGGTAAACTGGGAAAGAAAAAAAGCAACAAAAAGTTGAAAGCACGCGACCTCATAATGCAGTGAAGGGGAAGGGAAAATGATATCAGTGGTTGTTGTCCTTACGGTTACTGCTCATACTCTCTTATGAAACCTTCCTTTTTCTTTCCACAACTACCCCTCCTCTTTCACTCTCTCTCTCTCTCCTTCTTCAACCACATTGCGTTCTCTATCTAGCATTATCATATTCTCTCCACTTCAGCAGCTCAGTCTTTTTTTTTTTAATTCACATCGCGACAAGTACTGAATCTCAGTGAATTGATCGTAGTCGTAACTAACTCTGGTACTCTGGCTACTTTTCTTCCCTATGGAAGGAGGGGAAAATTGTTGCGTGAAAGTTGCGGTTCATGTACGGCCATTAATCGCGGACGAGAAGCTTCAAGGATGCAAAGATTGTGTAACTGTCGTTGCTGGGAAGCCTCAGGTGCATACACTATCAACTCAACAATGTTGAATGTGTAAAATGAATTGCATTGTCGTTGACTCTATAGAATGCTATAGAAATTTCCTCTTTTGGAAGGGTAGTGTTTATGTGGAAGAGATCTAGATCGGAAATTGATTACGTAATTGAACACAAGTGTTCTATAATTAGATAGGTTAAAATCGGTTTTATAATTATGATCTGATAAGTTTACTTAATTGGGATATATTTGACTTCATTCTATTTCTGGATTTGGTCAGTGTACTTTCTGAAAATTCATTTTAGGTAAATATAACATGATTTTGATTTATATAGGGAGGAGAGCAAGATTTTTTTACCCAGTTTTGCAATTTCTCTTTTGAATTAATTAATTATGAAAAATTGATTATGACTAAAAATTACTTGAATGTAAAGAATTTATGTTTGAGTATTTTCATGTAAAAATGAGTTTAACAAAAAAGTTCCAGATTAAAAATTAATTTTGGGGGCAAAAACATCAAATTTTAGCTTCAAGGTAGAGTAAATTCCTAAAAAAAGCTCAATTCAACTAGAAAACCTTCAAAAATGTCAAAATCAATTCTACATAATCAAGTTTTACCTCCTCACAGAGTGTAATCAAACATGCACTACTAATCGGACATGGTTAGGAGTCTTTGAAAATGACAGTAGCTCTTTAATTTTGGAATTTGGTTCAATTGCTTGCTAGATTTTCTTTTCTTTTGCATTTTAATGTTTTTACGGTTTCTAATGTCAAAATTCAACTGTTGTATATGCTCAAAAGTTATCAGCTGATTTATTTTTCGCAATGATAGGTAGTAGTTTCTTCTTCTTTGTAAAGTATTTGTACTGAATGTTTTCGTATATGCTTTTCATCTTCAATTGAAATCTGTCTATGGTTATTTTATTTTCAAAGCTAGTTGCCTTTTATAATTTTTTGTTTTCATGGATGCCAATTGCTTATTATTTTAATTCATTGGGATATATATGTTTGATTTTAAAAATGGCACCCTTTAATATCTTTTAAGTAGCTAAAAGTGTGAATCCACTTGGATTAGTCTGGTGGTGTTGGCTTGGGATCTTGGAATGTGCTCCCTGACACCAATTTTGGAGGGTATGCTAATTGACTTGTTGCTATAATTCAGGTGCAAATTGGTGCTCGCTCATTTACATTTGATCATGTTTATGGAAGCACTGGTTCTCCCTCGAGTGACATGTTTGAAGAATGTGTTTCTCCACTTGTTGATGGTTTGTTCCAAGGATATAATGCTACTGTTCTCGCATATGGTCAGGTATAGTTATTACTAATGGAGTCAGAAGCTACGTGCCACAACACTTGTAACTCTTTTCCATTTGACATTTATACTTCATTGCAGACAGGTTCTGGGAAAACATACACCATGGGAACTGGGTTTAAAGAAGGTTTCCAAATAGGAATAATACCTCAAGTTATGAATGTTTTGTTCAACAAAATTGGGACCTTAAAGGACCAGAGTGAATTTCAGTTGCATGTTTCCTTTATCGAGGTCTGTTGATTTTTTTGTTCACTGCTTGCAGTTTGATCATTGAATTGTGTATACTTCATATGTGCAAAGTTATCTAGATTAAGTATCTAACAACAACATTTAATTGTGAAAAGATTCTTAAAGAAGAAGTAAGAGATTTACTGGATCCCTCCTCAATGAGCAAAACAGAAACTGCAAATGGACATGCAGGAAAAACAACCTCTCCTGGGAAGCCGCCAATACAGATTCGTGAGACATCAAATGGTGTTATAACACTTGCAGGGTCTACAGAATTCAGTGTCAAAACACTAAAAGAAATGGCTGCTTGCCTCGAACAGGGATCCTCAAGTAGAGCAACTGGGAGCACAAATATGAACAACCAATCCAGGTTGATAATGCATTTTTCTTCTCTCTTTTCATCTGCAGAAATTAGTTTTTATTTGTGAAATAATTATCTGATTTTTAGACTCTTGGACCGCTTTTGGGTAGCATTATTGGGAAAAAGCATGGCCACAAGACATAATTAGAGAAAGAATCATACCACGTAAAATTCAGATAATAAATTGATAAATAGCTGAAGAAATCAGATTTGTCCACCTTTGTCATCTCTTTGTTTTAAAAGCCTGCTGGCATTTCCAGCATCTAACATTGAGATTGAGCTTTGGGTTTTATCTTAAAATCGGTTATGATGAAATGTTTGGGCTTCTAGTTATTACAGTGGATAATTAATAGATGGAACTTTTTTTTTTTTGGGAATTTAATAGATGGAACTTTTGTCATTGTAAGAATGTTTACAATTTTATAACGCATTTTATTGATTTCTCAATGAATTATCCACCTACTTACTTTCTGGTCTCAGTTCATGGTGACACACAATTTGAATAGTTTGTCATTCAACGCGATTCATAAATATTATGATGTTTGATCTATGCCGTTGAGACCCCAGGTAGTGGGAAAAAGTATTTTGTTGCGGTTGTACAATTACATTGAAAAGTTATGCCTCAAACTGTTGTTGCTTTTTATTCTACTGGAGTTCTCCTTTATTTCTTATACTTCTTCAATATGTCCAACTAGCCGATCTCATGCCATCTTCACCATAACATTAGAGCAAATGCGCAAGCCCAAGAATCCTAATGATGGCTGCTTAAATACTATGAATGATGAGTATCTTTGTGCTAAGTTGCACTTAGTAGATCTTGCCGGATCAGAACGAGCTAAAAGAACAGGGTCTGATGGTATGCGTTTTAAGGAAGGTTAGTGTGACACTTTTCAATTTAATATTTTAAGTGTGCTTTTGATATTATATATTCACCAGTCATTTAATGTTTAAATCAGGAGTTCATATTAACAAAGGCCTTCTAGCACTTGGTAATGTTATTAGTGCACTTGGTGATGAAAAGAAGCGAAAGGAAGGTGTTCATGTTCCATATAGGGACAGCAAACTTACTAGGCTTTTACAGGTTTGATATCTTTATATTTAGCTTTCTTTTTGCAGCATACACTTTTCTTTATTATGATATTGAAAATATTTTATAGATAGAAGGGTTAGTGTGCACCATATCCCCTGTTTCTCCGAATCCATCTACAAATTAGTCCATATGAAGCTCATATATTTTATGAATGTATTGTGCTACAAACACATCATTTACATCACAAAGTTCACCTATTTTGAAGCTGGACTATTTGCAGCTGGAATGTTACAATTTCCTAGAAGAAAATAAATACTTATTACTGATAAATAAAAACGATATAAAAGAAGAAACTTGTATATGGAATATTTGTTTTCATTTTCAATTTTTATTCCATTGCTCTTTTTTGTTTACTTTCTTTTATAGATTAAAAAGTGAAATAATTTTGCAGGATTCACTTGGGGGTAACAGCAGAACTGTCATGATAGGTTAGTTGTTTCTCTTATATATTTTCTTTCCTCTTTTTGTACCATAAATGGCCTTTAACTTCAACCTAACATTTTTAAACTTCATCTTGGAACCAAAGTTAATACCCTATCTTAAACTTGCTGAAATGCATAAACTGTTTTCTGTATTTCTCATAAGGTTTGAAATTTTTCCAACTAAATGGTTGATGCAAAGGATTAGAATGCTCTATCATGTATTTCTATTTTACTTCCAAGCTTTTCATGTTGCTTCTTAAGACTAACTGTTTCTTTTCTTACATCCAAATAACATTTCTATTTCAGCCTGCATAAGTCCTGCGGATATTAATGCTGAGGAAACCCTAAACACTTTGAAGTATGCAAATCGTGCACGCAATATCCAAAATAAGCCTGTTGTGAGTTTTGCATTATTTTTTGTTTGCAATTTTTCAGTTGACAAAATTGAGATAATTTTACTATGATAGCCATTGAGGCTCACCTTTTTTAAAATTCTTCTCTAGGTCAATAGAGATCCCATGTCCAGTGAAATGCTAAAAATGAGACAACAACTGGAGTGTTTGCAGGCAGAGCTTTGTGCTCGTGCCGGTGGCTCATCTGAGGAAGTTCAGGTATTTGGCTTCCGTCAATATGAATCTTCAGAGAAGTCTTAATTGCTTAAATATATTTCCTATAATAGCCTACTGGTGGCATTCAATGGCTTAAATTTGTAGTGTATGATGTGATACCAATCAATCCTGATCACTGTGTTTATTATTTGAAGAAAAGTATCCTATCATTAATTGGGCTTGTGCCACTATTTTTTTATACATTTCATACAAGGAAACGGTTTGTATTGATATTGTAAGTATGTAATCATCTTTTAACTTCTTATATAGGGTCTTAAGGAAAGGATTGTTTTGCTTGAAGCTGCTAATGAAGACCTTTGCCGTGAACTTCATGAACATCGTAGTAGATGCTCTGTCGCAGAACAAAATGAAAAGGATGCTTATGTACGCCCCTAACTTTTTGCTGTTATTTTTCTTTGACTCAAGTAATTTTTTTCTTTCTCAGATGGTGTATCAATCCCTAAATTGATCCTTTCACGTTATCACTGTAGTTGCATCCTGCTAGTTAAAATGAATTGAGTATATTGGGTGGATAATTTATGCATGCAAGCTTGACACTTTGATTTTCAGGATGGTGGCACATGCATTGTGAAGACGGATGGGCTTAAAAGGACCTTACCTATCACAGTGGCTGATTATCCAATGAATGAAACAGCAGGCAAGTCTCATCTTTGGACGAAATTTAATATTTGATTAATGTCAGTTCTACACATGCACTTGCTTAAGTCAGTCCTTTGTCTATCTCTTTCTCTGCTACTACTTGATCTAGTGTTATTAGAACTGCATGACTCACGGTACAAGTTGCTCGTTTTAGCAGGTGATTCCAGGGAAATTGAAGAAGTAGCAAAAGAATGGGAGCACAAACTTCTGCAAAATAGTATGGATAGAGAGTTGCATGAATTGAATAAACGCTTGGAGCAGAAAGAGGTTGTTCCAGCACATATGTATAATTAGATTTTTTATGAGAGGATATGTCATTACGCACCAGTGAAAAACACATTAAAATTAAAATCAATACAACCAAGACCGGCATAAGTTATATATTTCTTTAACCTTACTTGAAGAAATTTATCTGAGATATGGTGTCCATTTTATCTTGATAAATGAAAGCAGGCACATAACTTAGTAAGGTTGTTATAGTACTGAAAATATCAGATCCGTCACAGAGGAATTGAATTATTGTAAGGCACCAAAAGAAAACGAAAAATCACGAAAGAAACAGAGTTGTTTTCTCCGAGCATTATTGGAGAAAAGGGTTTTCTGTCTTTTCTCCTGTCTCGTATTTTATTAACATACTTATTGTGTTTGATGTTGTACAGTCTGAGATGAAGCTGTTTGGAGTATCTGACGCTGAAGTACTCAAGCAGCACTTTGGAAGGAAGATAACGGAACTTGAGGATGAGAAAAGAACAGTGCAGGTTTGATAGAAGTTATGCAAATTTATTTTGACCTTTACAGAAAAACTAGTATTCACTTACGTGCTTAATTTATGAATGCAGCGAGAAAGAGATTGTCTTTTGGCTGAAGTTGAAAATCTTGCTGCCAACTCTGATGGACAAACCCAGAAATTAGAGGATACCCATTCCCAAAAATTGAAAGCACTTGAAGCACAAGTGGGTAGTCCAATTTGCCTTTTATTTATTTATGTATAAAATAACATCTATTATCTGTTTATAAGATTTAAATTTGAATATATTCTAAATTGCAAAACCCTTGTCAAAACTCCGCATGTTAGATTTTGGATCTGAAGAAGAAGCAAGAGAGTCAGGTCCAGCTTATGAAGCAAAAGCAAAAAAGCGATGAAGCAACGAAGAGGCTGCAAGATGAAATACAGTCTATAAAGGCCCAAAAGGTTTACGATTGTATTTTAACAAATCCATGGTTATAATCACTTTATATACTCTTTGTTATGACTTATGACTTTAATAATGTTGCAGGTTCAATTGCAACAAAAGATAAAACAAGAGGCAGAACAGTTTCGGCAATGGAAGGCTTCTAGAGAGAAAGAACTGTTGCAAGTATGTCAGGCTTCCTCTTTTATCATGTTATTTAATTTGTTCATGCTACTTCTCAAGGTTCTGAATGTTCATTAGCTAATGTTTTGCCTAAAGTGAAATAATTTATGTACTATTAGTGAGTAGAGGTGTCCCAACTACTCCTAAGCTTGCAAATATCAAATAAAAAGGTGGAACTAGAGGCCGTGTCATTTTTCAATTGCATTTACATTACTGTTAGAGTGTTGACTGATCACCTCGCATTGATTCTGTGTTTGCAAAACAGTTAAGGAAGGAAGGAAGAAAAAATGAATATGAAAAGCACAAGCTACAAGCTTTAAATCAGCGCCAGAGAATGGTATGTATTTCCAAGTTGTTCAATGCTGTTATGTTTTACTTAATAATCTTGCTTTGAATACTTTATTATAAAATTAATCTCATAAGCCATATGCATTTTAGCTTTGCTGATGTTGTTGCCTAATTGGAGTGATCTTAAGCCTTAATTCAAAGATTTCCACTCAACAGTTTCTCCTGCTAGTATTTTTTTAAAAAAAATCTACTTCTCAGCATTGTGTGCACTATGTCTGAACTTTGAAAAAGTTGTAGTTCAAATTAGGAATTACTAATAATCTCTAATCCATAGAGTGATAATTTTATCAACAGTAGAAATAAAGACTTGAGGAAATTGTAGTGGGACAGTTTTTTCCCCTACCCATGGCCTTCTTTCGTCTTTCTAACAGGGAACTGGGGGTACTCTTTTATGATGTATATGTAAAATTATGGAAATACGAGAGTCTACCTTTTATGTTTTTTTAAGGTTTCTATTGGAATAAGTCTAGTGAAATATGAGAGTCTACCTTTTGATTCTAGAAGCATGTACTGTATGATATAGTTCAATTAAGAGGTAACTAAAATGTCGTTCAATTATAGTTAGTGGAATAATTATAGGTGATTGAAATGCAATAAATAAGGGTATGTTAGTGGAATTTTTTTTACTGAAACACCCTTATTAATTATAGTTAGTGGAATAATTACTATAACTTATAGGTGATTGAAATGCAATAAATAAGGGCATGTTAGTGGAAAATAATAATAAATGTTGTATTTATATTATAAAAGGGACAAATAAAGAAAATATCAACGTTATCAAAAAAGTAGTACATATCCATGAGTACCATGTACAGGCATGGTATCAGATGCGGGTACCGACTTCAGTTTTGGCTATGTTACAAACTTGTGTTATTATCATTCAGGTCCTTCTGAGAGTTGCTAGAAGCTCGTAAAATTTCCAGCCGAGACAGCATCCACATTTGAATTTTTTATAGTTGCATAAAAAAATTGTGGCTGCTGGGATTCAAGCCCAGGTCTCCACGGCCACAACGTGGAATTCTTACCACTAAACTACAGCCACTTTGGTGATTAGGTCTCCACTTAGGTTGTACAAAAGATAGAAATCACAAATAAGTATAGCATCTAACATAAAAATATAGTAGGAAATGTCTTTCAGAATTTTTATTACATCACAAATCAAAATAGAATTAGGAAATATAGGAAAACAATTAAATTAGGACATGAAAAACCAATTTTTTTTATTTTTGTACTAAATCACAACAAACATGTATTTAGTATAAACCTATCCAAATGGAGTATCCAATTTTTTATTTTGAAAAATAATTTTGATATTTAGTTGGTAAGTATTGTACTGGATATGTGTACCACGAATTCAATTTTGCAGTGTGAAATTGTGCATGCTTCAGTGGTAGCTGCCTATGTTAAGCAAGTGCATGTTATATTCAGGTCCTTCAAAGGAAAACTGAAGAAGCTGCAATGGCAACCAAGAGGTTAAAGGAGTTGCTAGAGGCTCGTAAAACTTCCAGCCGAGACACTTCAGGTATGATTTGTTTTATGTAGCAATAATAAATTTAAGATTTTGAGTCTTTGGGGATTTAAAGGCAAACAATGTTATTAAGTTATATTTTCACTTGTAGAGGAGACTGTTTTAGTGAATAGCATGATATTGTCGTACTTTTATTTTGTTTAATCTCCTCATTCTATGTCACTTTCCAGTTGCAACAAATGGAAATGGAACAAATGGGCAGGTACTAAATTTTCCATTCTCTTCTTAGGTTGCCTTTACTATACATGTGATCTTAAATAAGTTTGTGATTTTCAACTTTAGAGCAATGAGAAGTCCTTACAACGGTGGCTTGATCACGAACTAGAAGTCATGGTTAAAGAACATGAAGTTCGTTTCGAGTATGAGAAACAGAGCGAAGTGTATGTAATATATGTTTCTGTAATTACTTTTATTAGTGACTGATCTGTCATGTAGAGTGTAGTCATTAAAGTTATGATGCAATCTTCAGGCGAGCTGCTCTTGCAGAGGAGCTAGCCATGCTGAAGCATGTAAATGAGTTTGCTGCTAAGGGTCTCAGTCCACCAAGAGGGAAGAATGGATTTGCCAGGTTTGGTCTTACAAATCTTATTTTGTAAATGCCTACAACTTCACTTTTGAAATAATTGGGATCTTTGGAACGATATTGAGTGCAATGCACAAAGTATAACATCTGTCATCCTGGTTGTTTTCAACACTATTCATCTCAGGGCCTCCTCCATGTCACCAAGTGCAAGAATGGCGAGAATAGCTTCACTTGAGAGCATGCTGAGTATATCCTCTAATTCACTTGTAGCAATGGCTTCTCAACTTTCCGAGGCAGAAGAGCGAGAGAGGGCATTCACTAATCGCGGACGTTGGAATCAATTGCGTTCAATGGGAGATGCCAAGAATTTGCTTCAATCTATGTTTAACTCTGTTGGAGATGCTAGGTGCCCTCTTAGTCCAAACCTCTCTTTTATTGGTACTTCATAGGTTCAGTACTCTAGAATCAAGTTAACTGCACAATTTGCAAATTTATATAAAAAGCACATATACAAGATTACCACCGGGGTCTAGCATAAGTTGTTGGTGTGTGGGGTGTTGAGTGTTGTAGATTCGGTGGTACTGAGTTTGATTCCTAACCGTAAAAAAGAAGCACAGATATAAGATAAAGATTTCAATATGTGGCATTTAAAAGTCATGTTTATAAGCTCTTGTATGATTGTATCGTTTTATTGAGTAGCTTATACTGGTTTATACTGTTGAAAAATTTGAAGTATCGTTTCATCCTATATCTACAGGTGCCAACTCTGGGAGAAGGACATGGAGATCAGAGAAATGAAAGATCAAATCAAAGAACTTGTCGGTCTTTTGCGGCAAAGTGAGATGAAGAGAAAGGAAACTGAGAAGGAGCTAAAAGTGAGAGAGCAAGCTGGCGCAACCACATTGGCTACCCCAGCTTCTGTAAGATTATTGTTACTTTGTGAGGCATTATACTCCAATAAGATTGCTTTGAATAGGGAGACAAATGCTGGAACTTTATACCTCAAGACTTAATTATTAGAGTGCTGTTTCAGGCCGTGAACATTATGTCAAATTTGGATTTAGGAATTTTCATGGGTTCTTGAGTAGCTTCAAGCAAAAGTCAATTATGGTTTAAAATAAATAGCTCATTGTATTGCTGTCTGTAAAAGAACCAGATCTAAGCTCATATGAGTTAGTAGAAACTAACATCAGAATAACACCTAATGTTCTTGGATATCATGCATAAAACAAGTGTAATGTTGGTTTAATTCCTAGTTTCCCCCCACTATTTTTCACTTCCCCTTTTTCTACCCAACCAATTATACCCTAAATACTTGACCGACCAACCCTCAATAAACTTGTCAATATCAGAATACTCCCTAGACAAAATATTGACAAAAGCGACGGATTACTATTCTCCTCATATAGCATGAAATTAGTCCAGTAGTCTTGAACTAGTAGAATCCAGTCAAAATAAACCAAAACATTAGACTCTTTGATCTCAACTTAAGGCTTGTGCTTTCTTGATGTTACTGTCTCCTGAATCAGCGGCTTTTTGTGCTTGATTATAAATAAATTTGAAAGTTTGAATTATGTTACGTTATTTAAACTAGAAATAAAATTAAAATTGAGGATTTTTAAATAGCCTCTTTGTTTTGAATGATCCACAACCGTCTCCTTGAATTAGACTAGGATTCCATCAGTTATTATTTTATGGTCGCTGTTGTAGCAAATTTTTGGTTGGCATTCTTTTACCTCTTATATTATAATTGTCGCAAGGTCGTGACTTATTTTGTTCTAATAGTTAACTTCTCATCACTCTACATCAACAGGGAAATTCTCCAAATTCATTGAGACAGTATACTGAAGATATGAAAGGACCTTTATCTCCAATGTCTGTACCAATACCAAGACAGCTCAAATATACGCCAGGGGTTGCTAATGGCTTAACGAGGGAATCAGCAGCATTTGTAGATCAGGGTAGAAGAGTAAGTTAATCGTCATTTATATGAAACTGGTCTGTCTTGTATAGGAGATGAATGTGAATTTGCTGTTATTTCAGATGAAACCCATTGGGCAGCTGTCAATGAAAAAACTAGCAATTGTAGGACAAGCTTCTGGCAAGTTATGGAGGTGGAAAAGAAGTCATCATCAGTGGCTATTGCAATTCAAATGGAAGTGGCAGAAACCATGGAAACTTTCAGAATGGATTCGACACAGTGATGAGACAATTATGAGATCAAGACCGCGCTCACAGGCTTTGCCACACATCATGTGATATTTTATTTTCATTACCAGCACAGTTGCGGTTTCTATATTTTTAGACCCACCAGAATTATCCTAGGCACATGACAAAATGGCATTTGAAATAACAGCGCTAGGTACAGGTAGTAACCTTGTTAATTTACTGCCTTAATTAATTTATTTATTTATTAATAATAATTTGATGCAAATCATTGTGCAACTGCCATTCACACGATCTTGCAAAATCATATCCTGTTGAAGGAATGTATATCAAATCAAGCCTTTAACTTTTTCTTTTACATCTTTTTCATTTTTATATCCTTCTTTGACTTGACATTATAACTGCCAAAATACTTCCTTTTTTCTTAATAGTAAATATAGATACATTGATCTGAAATTCCTCATTTCTTGCAACAGTGTAATATAAGTAGTTGCAGAAGAAGTATATGGCGATGTCTCGAATAATGCTGTCCAAATTTTGGAAATTTTTGTCATAATTACTGTATATGGAACATCTTAGGTACCCCCAAATAATAAAAAACAAAAGATATTGCTTGCTTGGAGACAAAATCTTTGATTCTGCCAGACAGTTCATGGAAAATAGTATGTCAATGCCAACATTGGAAGAAACCAAGGGAAGATTCTTGTATCAAATCCTGGAAATGTGTATTTAACATCTTGTATTCCTTTTTTTGTGTTCTGAAGGTCATGCTGTGTTTAAGCCATTTGATTTTTGTTGATAGATTTTATGCTGTAGCATATTACATACCAGGAGGAAATTCTTCTGTAGGTATTTTCATCTAGATCTTCCTGTTGTAAAAAGCTGTAACATTAGTGTTTTGGTGTAACTTTAACATTATTTTATTTTTATTGAAGGTGTAACATTAGTCATTATTATATTGAAAGATATTCTTCCGTACAGTTTGTAAAATAAGATTATGCCATTTACCTAAAGCTAATTGCGGTTGTTAAGAGGTTTTTCATTTTTTGTCTAAGAATTTTGTTACAGCTTATTGCCTCAAGCAATGAATGACGTTATTAGAACCCAGAACTCAAAGTTTACTCCACTGTGCTCTCTACGGCCTCCCAATTTCTCTTATTTTATCTATTTCCATTATGTGTCCATTCTCTCTCCACTACTTTCTTCTACTCATTTTTGCCTTGTGGCATTGACAGGATAGTAGAGTGTCCAAATGCAAAAAAAAAAAAGAAAAAAAAGTGCTGTATGAGAATGTGCTTGTTATGTTTGGGTTGAAGTTTGCAAATATAATTTTGAATGAACTTAATCTTGCAAATCGATTTTGCAAAAGCAACTCTCCTTACTTCCATTGAATTTCAAGGCAAATTTCAGTTTACAGAAATCCCCAACTGAAAAGGCAATTAAAAATAAAAAATCAGATTTACATTTTGAATAGTTGTTTGTTAGCTCCCAACTAAAAATTCCTTGAAAAATTTCAAAGCTGTAGACATTCTTGTGTAATAATTTTTTGAGGTCTTTGACTGTCAATTCACTCGACAAACATAAGCGAACTGATCAACAGCAGCATTGTCTTGCAATGTGTTTATAGACAAGACAGCTCACGAACATGTAAAGACATCATCGTCCCAACCTGTGGACTTTATTGCTACAACCACCTGTTACAATTCTAGGTGCAAATCAGCCACCAAAAAGACTCTTTCATATTTTTCTTGTACGATTCTCTTTCAATTGCAATATTTTTTCCCCAATTGTATTACCAATCACCAAATCAGCAATTAGAAATATATATGCTCTTAATTAGTGTATTGAGTTATAGAGTGAATCCGAATCTGAATGCAGAATTGAGCCTTAACATAATTGCTTGCTAACAATTCCTTAACTGATATAGCCTTTTTAAATAGAATCAGGCTCAGGACTCTGTGAGGCAGTGCTAAATACAACCGGACAAGCCTAATAAAGGAAGTTAGGTGCACCCCACATTCTATCAACATTCCAAGAGTCTAATTAATATCAAGATAGTGAAGTTTATAACTTTGTACCTCACTCTTAATTGTTTTTACACCAGTTCATACTACTCTTTTGTCTTTCTATCCTCCTTCTATAACATACCCAAAAACAAAAGAATACTAAGACATTGCAATGGCATTACTACTACGTAGGTCCAACTCACTATCCTCCAAGAGTACAATCTCTTTGATTTCTTGTAACATCTTCAAGACCTGCCACATTGTGGGCCTCTGCTCTGGAGAGATCAAGCTACAAGTTGTAGCCACCTGAAGAAGCATATCCATTCTATTATCTTCGCTCCCATTGTCATCCCTGATAGATCTCACCCATTTTGACATATCACCAGGAACCATGAATGGAAGCTCAGAAGCATATTTCCCAGTTAGAAGCTCTAGTAACAAAATACCATACGCATAAACGTCGGATTTGGGGGTTGGCTGATGATTTGGATTGCGAGTCTCCGGTGCTCTATAAGGTGCAGAATCACCGACCTCATCAAAAGTAGATGGGTTGGTCAACACAGACAGGCAGTAATCTGTGACGCAAGCTTCGAAATCAGGTCCTAGGAGAACATTGGTCGACTTGAGATTTCCATGGACCAGTCTCCATGCCTGGTGGATGTAGGAAAGCCCTTGTGCTACATCCTCTGCTATTTTCAAGCATGAGGTCCAGTGTAATGGCCTTGCCCTGCTTGACCTGGAACCTGCAGCAAATTAACAATTAACAACATATTATCTTCAATTAATTTTCTACTAGTATTATAAGTTAGTTAAAAATATATTGAATCATAACCACTCCAATTAGGAAAGAAGGTACATGGAAATAAATAAATAAAAACAAACAAGACTGAATTACTCAAATTAGGAAAGAAAGTAAAATACTAGTGTTGTAGTCATGGTAGTTGATTAATACAGTTTGGTATACATCAAGAAGTCCATGACCTGTCTCATTTAACCACTTGAACATACTCATAATTTTCACATGACAGTAATAATAGCAGTGTATGCAGCAAAGATGGTAGGGGACCCAAAGGACAGGATTAGATTTATAAGCCAACAGCAATTATAATCAACCAAGCACCTTGGGTTCCACCTCGTGTGTACAGCCAAAATAATGCAGTTGATTTAAAACTCTTCATTCAGGAATCAGGATCTTTGTCCAGATTTCGTTATCACTCATCAATTCTGGTCCTAACATCATCTCCAATCTAAAATCCAACCAAATTCAGCAATGTCTTTCAACTAACTAATTAACAACTATTTCCTGTCATAACATAAGATAGTTTAAAAATAGTTTACTATACGACACAGAATAAGTTCTTTACTCAATTAATTAATTAATTAATTCACTACTATCTTATACCTTAAAATAAATCAAATCATCAAGAATCAATTCATGTTTCCTAGTCTAACTATAGTCAGCAGCAAGATTCTCGGTGTTGGTTAAAAAGCTCAAATCTAGATTACTATCACGTGCAAAAGAGAATTTCAACAAGACTTTCCACGCTAGTCGCTACAAACCAAATATCAAGTCACTATTATTTCAACAAGACTTTCCACGTTAGCATTTCCCTCCTCTTTATAACAACTAAACACTCACCAAAAACACAATACCTACTATATAATGAATGCACTTTAATGGTATTTTAAATTTTGGTTATAGAAACTAAAAATAAAAACTACAAAAACTCTAGAAATTTATGTGTCAACAATCTATGTGTTTGGTCCACTCTGACTTCAATTGGATTGATCACTAAGGACCCCGCTAGCGGATGTTGGGATTGATCTCCCGAGATTAGTCTATCATTGGGTCGGATATCAGTTTTTAAAAAATTACTAATCTATAAAATTAAGCAGATAATGATAGATAATGTACCGTGTATGAGGGAGAAGAGACTTCCATTAGGCTGATAATCATAGATAATTAACCTCTCTTGATTAGCCTGAAAATAAGCCCTAACAGCAACCAAATTCGGATGACGAAGACCACCAACTGATTCCATGTGACGCTCAAAAACTTCCTTACTAACATACCCACCCATTTTCCCACAATCAAGACGCTTCACTGTTACAATCAAACGGTTATCAAGCACCGCTTTATAAGTTGTTCCTAAACACCCCCTCCCTAATAGCTCCGCAGAACCTTTCATCAACTGCTCCAGCGTATACACCTGAGACTCACCCGCACAGAATATTAAACTCCCACTCTTTGCAACTTGCGCTCTTTTTACTTTTTGTTCTAATTCTCTCTCTTGCTCCATTTGCATCACCACCGCTTCTTCCACCGTCGCCGCCGCCGCTTCGGAAGCCATAACACTCGATCCGGAAGTTCCTTTTCCCTTTTTCTTTCTCTGTTTCTTTATCACCACCGCGAAACAGGCCAGAGAAACTATCAGAAAAACGATTCCAGTTGAAAATCCGATTATCACAGCTCTCCGATCATGTTTCTTGACATACGGCTGCCGGATTAATCCATGAACCTTAGCACTCTGGTTAAGTCCAACAGTCGGCGGTGTAGCCGGAGCAAAAAACGGCGTTGATGGACGACATTCTCTCCGAATAATCTCTCCACATAGATTAGGGTTTAAAGCAAAAGAAGAAGGCTGAAAACGCGACAACGCAGTGGTTAACGGAACTGCACCGGAGAGATTGTTACTAGAAACATCAAAAGTTTTCAGAGAAGATTGATTAAACGGAGGAATACTACCGTTTAAAGAGTTGAAACTTAAACGAAGATAGTAAAGACGATCAACGTTGATAAAATGTGTAGGAATATTTCCAGAGAGATTGTTATGAGAGAAATCCAATGTTTTGAGTCTGTGAAGAGAGAAAATAGAAAATGGAATAGAACCAGTGAAGTAGTTATTATCGAGAAAGAGTGTTTTGAGATTGAAGAGACCGGAGAGATTGGGTATGGTTCCGGTGAGGGAGTTGTTCTGTAAACTGAGTACACGAAGTTGGTCGAGATTGGAGAGTGTATGAGAAGGAAAAACACCACCGAGATCTAAGTTGCGGAGTATGAGACGGATTACTTTGTGTTCGTCGTTGCATTCTACACCTTGCCAGTTGCAGAATGTGGTTTTGGTGGTGAAGTTGAGGTGGTTGTTTGGGTCAGCTTTTGATTTGAATGCTAAGAGGGATGTAGGATCTGAGAGGGAGGGTTTGGTTTTGTTGAGTTTGGTTGAGTGGGAGAATGTAACTGTTGTGAGTAGTAAGAACGAGAGTGAGAGGATGATGAAAGTGTTTGAGTGGTTTGTTTTTACTGCCATTGTTGAATAGAGGAGAGATGAGTGATGAGAATGTTTGTTTATTGGATTTGTGATTTGTTGTTAACTTGGTTATGAGGTAAAAGAGGAATGGGAGAAATAGGCTTTTAGATTTCACAAGAGTAGTACAGTCTACAGAGACAGAGGGAGAGAGAAGCGAGCAGTACGTGACAAAAGGACTTGGGAGCAACTGGGTCAGGGATCACGTGATCATCAGGTACATAACTTGAGGGAGAGGAGTGAAAGAGAGACTTCATATTTTATGTTTACTACCATGTTTGTGAAAAGAGATGGTCGATAATGTTTAAAGACAATTTTTATCTAGTAGATTGGTTTTATGAGGTTGTGTTAGCTTTCAGCATGATTTTTAAAATCAAGTCTTCTTGAAGATTCATTGAACCATCTATTATCATGTTTTTATTATCGGATTATTTATCATTTGTATCCACGTTCTAAATGTCTTGTCCGGAGTATGAAGGAGTGGGTTAAAAGTCTCACGTCGGAAAAAAATGGTCTGAGTATGTATTTATAAGTGAGAGCAATCTTCACCTCACAAATCAATTTTATGAAATTGTGTTAGACCCAATCACAATTTCTAAGAAGAATTATGATACTCACTATGAAGAATTATGATACTCACTATGATACACATGAATACTTTGATACCATACATAAGCATGCGATCAAACTCTCCTTCCAAATGTTAGCTCTATAAAGTATTGAATAAATCATTCATTATTCAGTCCTCAAACTAACATTACTTTCCTTTTTTTTTTTTTATCAAGTACCTTAGTGTTTAGAATTCATTTGTTAAGATGAATAAGTGAAGTGTTTAGGATTCGAACTCCAGCCTCTTCATATTACTATACATTGGTGTTTAGGATTAATGGTCTTGTTGACGAGTGCCTTGGACACTCTTTAAGCATTTTAAAAGAAGAAATTATTCCATAAAAAAATCAAAAATTTCAATTTCCAATGCATTTATTGTATTAATTTAAAAAAAAAAATACATTTTGAAGGTCTTAAAGAGTGTCCAGGAGCACTTGCTAACATTTCCCTTAGATTAAAAGTGACCTTAATTTTTGCTAAATATATTATAAAAAAACAATGACTTTTTCTAATTACGTCCCGTATATTCGTGGTTACACCCCAAAATGACAAAATTATCCTTTCATAAAATTTGATTTTCAAAAAACCTCTTCCTTCTCTCTTGGTTACACCTCAAAACCCATTTTTCTTAAACTCAATTTAAGTATGTCATGTAAATTTAGTTCGAGTAGGTCATGTAAACTTAATTTAAGTGTACACACTTAAACTCAATTTAAGTAGGTCATGTAAACTTAGTTTAAGTAGGTCATGTAAACTGAGTTTAAGTGTACATATCAACCTTGTTCAATGATTCTACGTAATCTTATTTTAAATATGTACATGTAAACTCAATTTAAGCAGGTCATGTAAACTAAGTTTAAGTAGGTCATTTAAACTGAGTTTAAGTAGGTTCATGTAAACTGAATTTAAGTAGGTCATGTCAGTTAAACAGATTCTTGTAAACATAGTTTAAGTAGGTCATGTAAACTGAGTTTAAGTAAGTCATGTAAACTCAGTTTAAGTAGGTTCATGTAAACTTGGTTTACATGTACCTACTTAAACTGAATTTAAGTTAACCTCAACAATGTAAATTGAAACCCTCGTACATTACAGTTGAAAAAGAAGAAAAAATTGAAACTAGCATTATTGAAAAAGAAGAAGAAATTCATTTACTTATATGCAATCGAGTATGTGTGAAAGATATTTAGATTCACTCTTTAATCTTCCATAGAAATTGATTGAACATCATATTGTTTGATTGTTTGTGGGTAAAAGAAGGTGAAACTTAGTGACAATGAATAAAATCAAGGTTTTAAGAAAATTTATATAAAAGGGCAATTTTGGTATTTTAAAAAACTTTTAAATTTTTTTGGGTGTAACCAGAAATATATAAGGTGTGAATAGAAAAACTTAAAAACAATAGGATAATTTTTAAGCTATTTTTAATTCATCAAGATAGTTCATGAAATATTATTTTCTCTGAATTTGATAGGATAGTTTATGCAGTAAATTAATAGTTTGTTCATGATCTAATGCGTAATTTATTTCATATGATGTTATCAGAAATTTTAAAAAGGCCAACAAATAAATAATTATTTATACATTGATCATTTTTATTTTTATTTTTTTGCATTTTTAAGTTTGGCTAATAGAATTGAATGCACTATTGTCATAAAAAGAAGAAATAAATGTAGTACTTTAGTTTAGAGAAAATATTTCATGACACAATTACAAATCAATATTATTTAGACACTTTCATATGATATGAAATAAAATAAAATAAAATTAGTCATATCAATTGACATTATTCAATATTTTTTTTTTTTGGTTTTGTGTATCTACACAAACAATTATAGCGATTTACTTTATTGGTCTTACTTTCGATTTCTTGGCCTTTGTTAGATTATAGCGATTTTCAAAATATAGTTTAATATTCTTGGAGAGCCAATAATAATTGGGAGACTAATATTAATCTTTTAATGACGATATTAAAATATAGAATAGAGTTTCATATTCTTCGAGAGCCAATAATAAATAGGAGGCTAGAATTAATTATTTAAACGATAATATTAAGAGAAATGATATTTGTACATTCATTTTTTTACAATTTTTTTCTCATACATGTTTTTAGCAACACATCCCATATTTACCAGCACACCAATTAGCTTTTGACATCCCAATCAGGAATAAGGATAACCTTAATTTTCTTTATCAAGAGTCCTACCTGTTTTACTCCCTGCTCTTCCCAATCTTAAGCTTCTAACAATTGAGTCCAGTTGCACCTCTAGTTTCAAAACATCTTGATTTTAAGCTAAACATAATCTTGATATAGTCCCCACAACTCAGCCATATAAGCACTTGTGTGTGCAATATGTTTCACAAAACCCGCCGCCTAACTCCCATTATCATCACGTAAAACTCCACCACAACATGCTACTTTAGTATTTAGACAATGCCAACCACTTGGTGGAGCCAGCCTTCCAAGACACGTGCATCAAGCTTCTATTATCTTGATAATCCTGGTTTTTCTGTGTAGCAGTTGAATTGAAAAATTGCAGTAACTTAAAAAAATGGCACCACGGTTTAAAAGGCATAACAAAATTTGGATCATGCACCCATTTATTCCACCAACACCATAACCAATAGCAAATTGTCGCCCAAACTGCACTCCACTGGTACTACTATTATTATCCAATATTATGATTCATATTAAACTCTATCCAATTTCTCAAATTGGCCATGAAAATTCCTACACGACGATCGACCTTATGAGATGCTGCCAGACATTTGATGCAAGAGGGCAGGGCGTCTCTTAGGACATGAATAATTGTTTCTTCCCAAAAACCACAATGATTGCAATAAGGATCACTCAAACTCCACTTGGCCATTCTAGAGTTAGTAAGCAACCTATTATGAATTATTTGCCACACAAAAACTCTAACTCGCTCCAAGGACTCTACTCTATATGCCAGATTTTTTTTCCATATCGGATTACCTATGTCTAACCAAACCTGCGAGCATGTTGCATGTACTCCCTTCTCTAATCTCTACCTTTTCATTCTCTACTTTTCTCTACCTTTGTCTATGTTATCTAGTTGGATTTGGCGTAGTTAGTTACAGATATTCCGGTGTGTTTAGAGTAACTAAACATGAGATAGGAACTGGCATCTACCAGGTTCAAATGAGATCTCTGAAAACATGAACGATCTTGTAGCTTTCTAGAAGTTGGTTATGTTTTAAGACAGTTGAGCGTGTCGAATAGTTTCTGAGATGGAAATTATTTCATGTCATAATGTTTTCAAATTACCAGAGTATAAAAAAAGTATTTAAAATTACTATCTTCCTCTTGAAGCAAAATATTTTAAATTCCTTTTTCAAATTATGAACTGTATTGCTTATTTTTAATCAAAATATTCTTTATTATTGTATACCTTTTTTGTCTTAACCAAGAAATAAGACTATCGAATAAGCCTCAAACTCCATAACCCCACTTATTAAACATTTTAGCGTGTGTTTTGAGCTAGATCAAGTTGCCAAAAAACGCATGTTTTTGCTTAAGAAACAAAACTTAGCATATTTTTTGTTTCAATTTGGGAGGGTCAAAAGCTACTAAAGAAATGGTGGGTCGAAAGCGATTCTACATGTTGTAAAATTAAATTTATCATGTTTAGATGATTTAAAAGACAGATATAGGAATAAGAATAAGTAAGTGCTACTAAATAATGTATAAATAAGATAAATTAATTATTAACAGATTTTTTTTACACTTCTTGTTCTTGTAATTCAGATAATGAGACATAAGATATTTTTTAAGAATCAATTTTTTCATCAATTTTTTATTGCTTAATTAATGATTTGGTCCCTTAAGTTATTTGTTGGTTACATTTTGGTCGTATAAGTTATTAACGTTACAATTTGGTCCCTTAAGTTAGTATTTGTTAGCCAAATAAATCCTTACCGTCAGTCTTTTGCCAAAACGTAAAATAGACACATGTGAACGGTGACGTGACAACTTGCAATGTGTATCTACCTTAGGCATTGGGTTAACGGTTTTGACGGTGTAGATTTATTTTGTTGACGGAAGATGACTCAAAGATACCAAATTGTAACGTTAATAAAATGTAACCAACAAATAACTTAAGAGACCACGTTAATAATTAAGCCATTTTTTATTCAATAACTAATGAGCCAATTGAATTTGGACCTAATTTCGTCGTGGTAGTTGATAAGCTTCACTTTGATGATAAAGACTGATATTTGTGTGACTTACCTGAATTGCCAACAATTTATTGGGGTGGTGTGTGATATACAGATATATCGGATTTCATGATAAGTAAGGTTCTCTGTGTCTTACGCACGTCTTCGTCTCAAGTTAATCCTACATGTTCTTCCATTGATTTGGAATGAAGGCATGGAACCTGGTTGTTTTGATGGTCCACACTCATAAATGTATAGTAGTCCACTGATTGTAATCTTTCACCAATTTCTGACATAGATTCAAATTCAAATAAAAACAAAACTAAATTGGAAAGAAAATGTAAGTGTTAAAGAAAATGCTAATCACCATTTTAAGAGAGTGGTGGAGATTTAAAATTGCTACCGAGGGTAAGGTATGGTATTGTAAGGATTTAGAGGGAGAATCAAAGCTTTGAAGAATACCATTGAGTTTTATTTTCAGACCCATTGTAATTAGGATAGTTTTTTAAATTATCTGTCATAAATGTCTCAAACTCAAGGTATTTCCATAATTCAAATCTTTTGAGTCAGGTATAGATTAATCCTCAAATCGATAACGGTACATTTGATTTCTTTTAATTAGTACGCTGACTTCATTTATCTATAGGTTCGATATTAAGTTTGGTTACGAAGGGCCAATGTTAATTTAGCGTCGTTCACAACGTAATCATCGACGACCACCAAAGTGTGGGACTGCATGCCCTTTAATATATTACTTATTTTTAAGGACTTCAGTACATCATTTTTTTTACGTGGACTTTAGTACATTACTTCATTAGCTGCAATTGGACAGAGAGATACAAGTTTTAAATACAACCCTAAACTATAAAAACGTGAGGATTTAACGTACTAAAGAAGTAATACACTGAGTGAGTTACAGAGGCGGGTTGAATCTTTGTACGGTATCTCTCCATCCAATTGCAGTTAAAAAAAGCTCGCATTTGTAGTGTAAACGAGTTGAGGAGTCTTTGACACTACTTGAGTACATCACATAATCTAGAGCATCAATTTAAGATCAGTTCCTCACGTTTGTTTGCCTACATTATATATTCACTAATTAGCAGTGTAACAAAAATATTTTCACCAACGGTTTAAGATGCAATGATACGCAATGTATGCATGTAATCCAAATTCCAATTTGTTGGATCAACCAACATTTTTCTTGGTTTTATAAACCCAGGCCACATGTGAAACTTGCAAGTGCCCTTACTCCATTGTCTTCAAGGGATTTGGCATGAGAGGGAGCAACAACAAATCAAATCAATGCTCCAGGACCATAAGAGAGGGAGCCACCACATCTTCATCCAAAATTTTAAAGCATTAGATATATGAGTTACATTTCTTATATATTCAACATTACATTCAAAATCTTAAAGTCGATGTGAGACTAAACCACTCACACTTGAACCCAACAATCTCCCTATAAGTATGAGTATCACTCATCCTATACTTGCATCCTTGTTATTACCAACAAAAGATGTCTCTTGACTACACTACTAAAAAGACTTTCGATACAATGATCTAACACCAATATCCCAAACCCACTACCAGACCAAACTGAACTAGGGCTCTTATATTACTTGTTGTGAAGTCTAATGGAGCTCCAGGGGCAATAGCAAGCCAATGCTCTATAACCACAAGAGGGGGAGATATCACTTCTCCACCTAAAATCTTAAAATATTAGGTATATAGGTCATCCTTTTTTACATATCCAACATTGTACTCACACTTGTAAGATATATCTCATTAGATATACAGGAATGTCGGTGTTTGATGTCACGGGAACTTGAAAAACACTTGTTTTTTTTTTTAAAAAAAAACTAGCTTAACTTTTTTTCTCTTTTGATAGTGTGAGATGTTAAATTGAAGATTTTTTTTTCTAGACAATGTTTAACTGATGAGTATCTTTGATACTTAGAATAGGAGCACCATAAATAATGAAAATTTAACAATAACATATCTTTTGACAATTTTCACGCGGGTCATTTTGATTTTTGACAAAAGTAAATTTGACAGTAGTTCATGACATTTTTATATTAATGATAGATTAGCCAATCGTTTAAACTAAGTTAGAGATTAATTTGTCATCAATATGAACATGTCAGAAATCATTTTGAGTTTTATTTTTCATAAGGATTAAAATGATACACACAAAAACTGTGAAGGACCTAAACGAGTCTTCACTAGAAAAAAAAATAGGAACATTGAAAATGTATCTATGAAAAAAATAAGCAAGTTTATAAAATACACGTGTTCTTATTATTTTATTTTATTGGGTTAATTATATTTAAGGTCCCTATAAATAGGCGTGTTTTCAATATTATTCTCTACTTAAATTTTATTAAATTTTATTAAATTTTTAGTTCCAATATTTTTGTCCGCTAGTGTATTTGGTCCCTGCTGTCAATTTTTGCTGATTAGACTAACGGTGATAAATATGTGAATGCCACTTAGACTCGTTGGAATGACATGGCATGCCACGTGTGAATATTTTTTTTATAAAATCTAATATTATTTAATTTAAAAAATTAATATTTATTTTACTTATTAATCAAAAATTAAAAAATGTTGTAAACACTACACCACCTTGAATCTTCTCCTCATCTTTTTGTTCATCATCTCTTCATCAAACACCACCATATCCTTATCCTTCTCCTTCTCACTAATAACAACAACAAAAAAGGAGAAAAAAATTCATGAAACCTAATTCATATCTCAATGAAGAAGATGAAAATTTTGATTTCTACAAAGGAGATTTAGAGTCTGTTTGTTTTGGGTGATAGGATAAGGAAAGATTGATGAAAGGACAGAAATTATATGGATTAATAATCTTTCCTTAGTTTGGTTGCTTTGTTACTGTGGAAAGAAAGTATCAATTTGGTGGGGGCCCACGTTGTAAAACTTTCCACTCAAAGCACCGAAGAAAGCTTGGAATGGATACCACAATTGTAAAATTACAATATTGCCAATATTTGAAAAATTCCAATGTGCTTGTTTTCTCACTTGTGACTTTGGTTTCAGGCATTCGACTCTTATTACTACTATATATGTATATGCAGTATAATACCGGTAATTTATTATTTGTTTTTTTGACAAAAATAAAATGATATTCATTCATTTAAATTGAGAGATTGCATCATTCAATACCGTTTCTATTCAACATCGCTAAAAACGTAAAGTATGAATCTGCGAACAAACTCACAACATTCAAGTTAATAGCATATAATGGCATAATGCCTACAAAAATATATGATAAAATTAAAGTCACTGGAACATCCATGACCTCCGGATCTGCAACATTGACGTCCAAATCTTTGATTGAATAATTGATCATTCAATATGAATCAAATGAACACCGCAAAAAGACAGGAAATCAAACAACGTTGCACAAGACGATGAACAACAAACCACCACATTTAGGTGATGAAATCACAAAGAAAAAACTTAGATCTATGTGAAAAATCACTTATTTAGATTGAAAAAGAGATAAAAAAATGAAGATGAGTGATTTCAGGTCAAGAATTGACCCAAAACCACCCCTTCAATGAAAAATCTCAAAGAAAAAACCTAGATAGAGAAAACTAGGGCCGACTTGTTGGAGAAGAAGAGTATGTAAATGATTGAATTATATTGTTTATATTTGTTTTTTTATTAATATATGTTACTTCATACGTATAATATTCAATTTTTAATGTAAGAATATTTATGTTATTTTAATAAACATAGATCTATCTTTTCTTTACTTTTCTTTCCACTTTCTTTAATACCAAACGGTTAAATAATTATCTTACTTTTCATTCAATTTCTATTTTCTTTCATTCCTTCAACGATCTTTCCACCTACTATCTTTCCTTTTCACTTTCTAACCCTTCCCTCAAATTGTCATCCGCCCCCTCACCCCCTTTCTCCCATTTCTCTATCTGTATGTGGATTAACCTCACCCTTTCTCAAAATCAAAGTTCCCATCTCTGCAAAATTTCACAAAAATCAAATATATGAAACCCAAATTCTGCCTCAACTTAATGTATTTCAAAACCCTTCATCCTAGATCCATTCATGAACAGACTAGAACCACAAATGATTAGATCCAGAGAAAGAGAAAAGGTGACTATAGTGTTTGAGATGGATAAGAGGTGATGGAGAGAAGGAGATTTAGTGAGAGTGTGGGTTTTGAAATTTGGAGAGAAGTTGATTGTTGAAACTGGAAAACGAAATTGAAATCTAGAGGAGTGGGAGGAGATAGGAGAAGTGTGAGTGGTGGCTGTACGTGAGGGAGAAGTGGGTTAAAGGGGATTAGGTTTTTTTTTTTTTGTTAATTTTAGTTGCTTTAATGTTTTAATTAATAATTAAAATGAAATAAACATGTTGTTTGTCCAGTCAGCAAAAATTTGACGATCAATTTTGATAACGATGAAAACGTTGGGGACTGAAAATTTAATAAAATTTAAGTAGGGACAAATATTGAAAACGCGCCTATTTATAAGGACCTTGAACATAATTAACCTTATTTTTTAGTCTAGACTGACAATGTTAATAAAATTTAAAACTTACACCCATAAATAGAAAAAGACTTTAACAATTTTAATATTTTAATCGTTCATAGAAGAAAAACATCAACAATTTTTAATATTTTAAAGAAAAACATCAACAGTTTTAATGATTAAATTTTAATAAACTTACTCTCATTGATATTTTTAAATTTTTACCAATTTCTTTTATGGTAACTGTGTTTAAACCTCAAAACTTTACGTATATTATACATTATTCTTATGAACTAAGTTAAACTAACCCAATTAAACTAAAACCCATGGACAATGCATTTTTTTTTCTGGTAGAACATGGACAATGCATCTTAATTTCTATTAATAAAAAACAGCTGTAAATAAATACATTATTTAATTAATTTCAATTGCCTCGCCATTCATGTGCAAAAATCAAATAATTAAAGGTCGTCATAATTTTGAATTCCATCCAAGTCACCGTCTCATCTCATCTCAAAGGTCCACTTTCCCCAATCTTTCTATTGTGTTTCAATTCTCATCTTCTTCTCTCGGCAAAATGGGTCCCAATAGATCACCAATGGCCGCCGTGATCTTGATCCTGTTCACGCTCTTCACACTAACATTAGCCTTGGACATGTCTATCATTTCCTATGACAAAACCCACGCAGACAAATCTTCATGGCGTGGCCGTGGTGACGATGAAGTCAAGATTATATACGACCAGTGGCGCGTGAAGCATGGAAAGCTCAAGAACAACATAGACGAAATCGAAAATGATAAGAGATTTGAAATCTTCAAAGACAACCTTAGATTCATCGACGAACACAACGCTGAGAACAGAACATACAAGGTTGGGTTGAACCGGTTCGCTGATCTTAGCAACGAAGAGTACCGGTCTAGGTACTTGGGAACCAAGATTGACCCAATTGGAAGCATGATGGCAAGAACAAAGACCAGGAGCAATCGTTATGCTCCAAGTGTTGGTGACAAATTGCCCAAATCTGTTGATTGGAGGGATCAAGGTGCTGTGGTCCAAGTCAAAGACCAAGGAAGTTGTGGTAACTTCTGTTTTACTCCTATATCATGTTTAACTATTGTCTTTGTCTTATTAGAATAAAAACAAAGAAAAGGGAAATGTAGTGACCCGAGTTGGAATTCAGGATTCCACTTGAAATGTACTCACAACTAAACTATTATTAGGTTGTAACATCAAGAACAAATTGGCATTAAGTTGATAATATAGAGGATGAGTTTGAACCTAAGTGAATAATTCCAGCATTTGATGACAGATCTTGAATGAGGACAAACTTGATTGAGATTTTAATATTTCATGAATTGTTTTAGAACATTGTTAATATGATTGCTTAGATTGATGATAATTTTATATTTTCCAAGACTAAAACAATTATGTATATATATTTGTAGAGACCAAAAACATGTTTAAACGTATAAACATATGATTTGAGTGGCAATTTCTTTTAAAAAAAAGTAGGTGCTATGTATAAATTTTTGTAAAAATATTAATTGATGTTAAAAAATATCAAGTCCATATTTATATTTATTACGTGTTACTTCCTCCACCACATTGCCACATTATAAGTCATTTAATAAACTTGTCAAAAAAAAATAAAAATTAAGGCTAGCTGGGATCCCTTCCCCTAGAGCCAACCTCTATTGCTAAAATAATTTACGGTTTTGCTAGAAGACATCTTTTATGAAAGTGTCTTTTAGCAAGTTATCTTATATGCATTTGCTAAAAGATATCAACTAATTTTTATGAAGGTGTCTTTTAGCAAGTTTATAACTAAAAAGTGGATAATCACACCTTGAGGTGTGGATTGCTAAAAGACACCTTCATGGGTGGCTTCTAGCAAAACCCAATAATTTATATCATGAGACATATATATATATATATATATATATATATATATATATATATATATATATTCCTTTTCAAGTTATTTTAAGGCTTTTGGTGATATGATTATGATACATTTATGAAATATTTATCAATAGAGGTTGGTTCTAGGGGAAGGGATCCCAGCTAGACTTCCACACCAACCACTGGAGAGAATCTATAAAGAACATGAAAAAAATTGTAAAAAAAAATGAAATTATTTGGGTATATTACCGCTACTTTATTAGTATCCCTTATGTTAAGCTCATATGACCAATTTTTTTAAATGTATAGCTTATAGGTTATAAGTTTATATGATCATCCCTAAGAAAAAAAGTTTATACGATCAAAACAGACATGTTTGTCAGCAATTTTTCTCACGAGCTTATAAATTTTTTTATTAGCATATAGCGTTTTTTATAAGCTACTTCAAGTAGCATATAGCTTAAAACTTATCGTTTTTTTCTTCTTAATTTTACCTTTGTTATTTTAATTGAAAAAAGTGAAATATGAAACATTTTTTATGTCATTTCATATTTATTATCTAGTTTAACCGTTAATTTTTCCAAACACTACAAGTTTAATAATTAACTTTTCTACTATTAGTTATCTGCTACAAGATAACTTATTTTTTTATCAAACAGAGCCCTCGTTTTTTCTACATTATGTTTAAGGCAGACACTAAACATGAAATGTCTCAATGAATTTTGTATTACCAACTCAAATAACTGGGAAAATGTCAATTACTTATTTATTTTTAACAAAGGTTGGTTGAGTTGGTAAGGAGTTCAACTCCAGCGAGAAGACCACCGTTTTGGATAATCGATAAGTAATTGACATTTTCCTGGTTAAAAAAAAATAGAAATTAACATTTTTGAAGTTTTAAATAGGATCAATTTTAGAATACCTCATAAAAATAATGAAGGGTGTGAATATATATATTATAATGCCAATAACCTGGTTCCTTCATTTTTCAGTGAATATATATATATATACTGTTCTGCAACTAACTGAGATTGTCTACTCTTTTTTTCTTTTTTAAAATGAAGGGAGCTGCTGGGCTTTTTCAACAATTGCTGCAGTGGAAGGGATTAACAAGATAGTCACAGGAGAGCTTGTTTCACTATCAGAACAAGAACTGGTTGACTGTGACAGAACAATTAATGCAGGTTGTGATGGCGGACTTATGGAATATGCCTTTGAGTTCATTATAAACAATGGTGGTATTGACAGCGATGAGGATTATCCCTATCGTGGCGTTGATGGTAAATGTGATCAATACAAGGTTAGTTAGTCTTCATTTTTCTATGAATTAACAACTGCATGTAATATTTCTCACTCCAATAATTACTTATAGTTTTCTCTGCTGTCTTGTCTCACAGAAAAATGCTAGAGTTGTTTCAATTGATGACTACGAACAGGTTCCGGCCTATGATGAGTTAGCCTTGAAAAAGGCTGTAGCTAATCAGCCAATCAGTGTTGCCATTGAAGCTGGTGGTAGGGAATTCCAGTTATATGTATCCGTAAGTTTCTTATTCTAACTTACTCGGCGCGCTAGAGTAAAAGAAAAGCTCCTAATCATACAGTACGAATAGAAGGGAAAGAGTCGAAACTAGTAATGCATACTAAAGCATAAAATTGTGCCTTATATTTAATCTAATCAGTACATATGTGAATTTGGCCTAATCTCTTTCAACTGTAAGTTAGATTGATATGTGATCATTTCGGCACATTCTTATTGGACTATGATTAACAACATAAGTATCTGGTAAGGGGGACACCTAAGAAGTTAGAAGTCAGAGGTCTGCGATTCAGCGTTACCACTAACTTACTAACACTAGCCTATCCAAAAAAATTATTGGACTATGATACTTGAATTATTACTGTTGTTGTTATTTCTTCTATTCACAAGAATTTACCAGGCCTTCTGAAAGTACATTTGCTAGACTCTCTTTTACGTATCTATGTGAATTGCTTTTTTGTTTTCTGGCTTTAGGTATTCTACTTATCACAATTTTTGCAGGGTATATTCACAGGAAAATGTGGGACAGCATTAGACCATGGTGTTACCGCTGTTGGGTATGGAACAGAAAATGGAGTCGATTATTGGATAGTAAGAAATTCATGGGGTAAGAGCTGGGGAGAATCAGGCTATGTAAGAATGGAACGTAATCTAGCAACAAGCGGTTCAGGTAAATGTGGAATTGCAATGCAGTCTTCCTATCCCATAAAGAAGGGCCAAAATCCCCCAAATCCTGGACCATCTCCTCCTTCACCTGTGAACCCACCAACCGCTTGTAGTAGATATCACAGTTGTGCTTCAAGCACTACTTGTTGTTGTGTATTTGGAATTGGAAAACTTTGCTTTTCATGGGGATGTTGTCCCCTTGAGGCTGCAGTCTGCTGTAAAGATCACTCAAGTTGTTGTCCTCATGATTATCCCATTTGCAACGTTCATCAAGGGACCTGTCTTAGGGTAAATGCTACATGCATACATACATTCATATATATGTATATATATATATATATATATATATATATATATATATATATATATATATATATATATATATGACACACTTGGCATATTTTCCTTTAAAACTAACAAAAATGTCAGAAAACATGTGTGAAATTTGGCAGCATATTATTTGGGGAAGACTTTTTCTTAGAAATAGATAAATATATACCAAGTTTCCCATTGAAGACTTAACTTTGCATTATCACTAAACATGCACTATTTGAATTGGTTTCTATTGCAGAGTAAGAATAATCCATTTGGAGTGAAGGCAATGAAGAGAACTCCGGCTAAACTGCACTGGCCTTTTGGAGATCAGAATAAGATAAATGTTGCTTAAGCAGGCTATGGCCAACTTGGTGCTCATCTCCTTCATCTAATTACGGGTAAAAGCATATAGAACAATAATCGTCGGCATTGGGATACCTACATATTTCAGACAGAAGTATGTACATGTGCTCGTTCTACGTTTGGTGGTGTATTTGTATTCTTAAATTTTAACCTATGAACATATGTTGATTATTGTTTCAGACTACTGTAGATTCTGGAATAATTATTCGGCTATTAGTTTCTGAATGTCCTATTGATTTCCATTCAGAATAATCATGATAACCAAGACTCGTTATCATGATTTCGTGCATACAAATATCACATGTGTATTATGAAGTTATTATACAACATTGTAAAAATTGCTTATGTTTTCATTGTTAATTTTTCGATTAATGATATTAGTTCTTTCTTTACATAGTAGATAGATAGAGCAATCAAAGGAACCCCAGAATCAACAATAATTGAAAATTTTCACGAGCCGAATAACATTAACAATGACAAAGTGCAATAATTTGTTAAAA
This sequence comes from Medicago lupulina, assembly GCA_958299785.1. NCBI lineage: Eukaryota > Viridiplantae > Streptophyta > Magnoliopsida > Fabales > Fabaceae > Medicago > Medicago lupulina. The sequence continues at coordinate 7,202,868 of OY283144.1, read as the reverse complement.
GAACTCACCTGCACTATGCCTCATTGATTGGCTGATTTGCATTGTGTTTTATATTGTTCTTATAAAAAAGCACAGCTCAATTTTTAAATATTTATTGTCGATACTCTTAAATTAAACCTAAGTATTGTGAAAAATATGGTGGCAGATTAGATCACAGTTTTTCTTTTTGTTCATTTTTATTTGTTATCTTCTACACGAATGTATCTCTTTATTGTAACATGATATTGGGTATTTGTTTCCCAACAAGAGTGGTGACGAGGTTAAGATTGTCTAACTTTTGCAGGCAAAAGGTAGTCTGCTTCAAGTATTGCCCTTTGTCCTTGTTTCGAAAAAAAAATTGAAATGACAATAGCTAAACGACACAACATTTCTATGATCCTCTCTTAAGCCTTTGGCCACCAAATTTTGTCACTAACTCCGATCACCATCATCGACTCCAACCACTGCAACGGCATCCACTGTCCACACCACTATTATCTTGTATCGCACCGTCATTGACTGTCACACCCAAATTGTTATATAGCCGAGTATTTATTTAAAATATATGCTCCAACTTGAGGGGACTAAGAATTCATCATTAAACAAAAATCTGTAGCCATCTTTAAGAGTAATTATAAGCAAAATGTTATTATTAGGTTCATTGAATAATTATATACCAGATATATCGATCATTCAATGAATCCTATAAAAAAAAATTATAATAGTCATCGGAGAAAATGTATATATAATGACAATTTGACAATTAATAAAATAAAACCTAAACCAATACCCTTATATATAAAAGTATAATTGTTATAACTTAAATTGGAACATCTAAAAAAAAAAAAACTTAAATTGGAGAGTAAGCTTATAGATTGAAAAAGGACGGTGATAAACGTGCAGAACTTCAAAATCAAGCTTTCAAGCTTCTTCCTTGATGGATGGATGATGATCACCACGTGTGCCAACCACATTTGACTTGTCTACTGTTGGGTTTGACTTCATATCAACATTTATAGAAGAAGACTCTCCAACACTATCTTCTAATTTCATCATAAGACCCTCGATCTTCAATCCATCAATAGATGAAAAATTTATCGTCTCTTGTATTTCTTGTTGATGCTTTGTAGGCGCACGCTTACCCTTATTTTGTGTCCTCCTAAAGTTCGTGAAGACAAAAACTTTCTCTTACAAACGATGCAAGAAAATGTATTTGAGGTAGCGTAAAAATCATCTTCTTGCATCACCGACCCACGAATCGAATTATCGGTAAGATTGATGAAAAAAATCTTTGTGAGTGTGCTCTCACCTTTATGAGCCTTTTTGTGTCCTCCTAAGGCTCGTGAAGAGGAAAACTCTCTTCGGCAAATCTTGCATGTAAAAGTCTCCGAGGTTGCAAAAAAATCACGTTCTTGCATATTTGACCCGTAAATCGAATCACCAGTGAGATTAACGAAAAGAGACGTCTTGATGTTTAAAATTTGACGTTGTTCAACTTTTACTCGCTTGTTGTTGTTGCTGCTGCTGCAAGCAGAAATAGAAGCACCTGATAGAGGCATAAGCTCCTAGCGAACATTAGACCATAATGAAGACGTATCTCCCCTTGCATTTGATCCTCTGGTTTCGATCTCTTCGTTCAAACGTGTTTTCTACACAAATACATTAATACATAATATTCATGGATTAACATTAAAATCATTAAAAAAAGAGTAGGTGAACATAAAAAATAATAAACAATATTGATAATGATAACAATGATGATAACAACAATAATCATAACGACGAAGGGAGTATGTGATAAATGGAAAACTTAATTTTTTTGGTCAAGATAAACGGAAAACTTTAGCAAGCAACATAAGCAGTTAAGTGGAGCATGAACTCTTCAAAAATATATTTTCACCCGGACTTCAATGTCAAGTTAAGCAATAGAGGTTTGTCAAAAAACAAACATGAGAAATTTTGTTTTCACTGCCTGTTCTCAAGTCACTGTTTTTTACAATTACAATTTTGTATGTTTGGATTTTGATCAATGCATATATAATACAATAGATTTTATTACTTTATAAATTTATAAAATTTGGAAGGACAGTGAATTTTTAGCAAAATTTCAAAGCTACAAGAGTGAACGAAAGTGCGTAAAAGAAAGAGTGAATGGAAATACATAGTAAAAAATTTATGAGATTTTTATAAAGAAAAGTATCTATATATAAACAAATCTTTTAGTAGTTAATAAAAAATATAATACTTTATCAAAACTTAAAATAAATATTTGTATTTTTTTTTGCTTCCCTATATATTTTTTATAGCAATCAACAATTACATGTGTCCATATGTAAACATAGCTCAATAAGTAGAAATTTATGTTTCAAATCCGACCAAAAAAATTACACACACAATGAAAAATAAAACATCAATGAATCTAAACGTTGAATTTGTAATAAAGAATGACAAACATTAGTAATAACTTATGATCGGATAAAGAAAAAGAAGAACAATCAATGAATTTCGTTTAAGCCGTAAAAGACAAACAAAACTTGTTCGTTTTTTTTTAAAATAAAAAAAAAGGAACTTGTCCTTTGAAATTGAAAATGAAGAAAAGAAAGTGGAACACATTGAAATACCTTGATGTTTCTACTGGTCTCAAAAGAGTTGTTTCTGAGAAAAGAATATAGAGATCCATATGCATGGTGATTACTACGCACAAACCAGTTAGATGCAACATTAGAATCACCAACAATATTAGTAGTATTGTTGTTGTTGTCACTTATCATCACTTGTTGAGGAAATCCGAATGACTCATTTGATGGTAATTCATCATTTCGCGAAGGATCATTGTTTCCCATACCATTTTGATAGTGAACTTGTTTTTGTTGTTGATTGTGATGATAGTCAATGTTAACTCCAAAAAGATAAACCATGGTATCTTCCTAAAACTTCTTCACAAACTTATGGAAAATATGGACGTACGTGTACTTGACAATGAAGAAGTTTTGTTATAATTTTTAGGTTAAGTTGAAGGCTTTTTGTTTACTGCAAGTTTGTTGTATATATACACAAATGCACAATTAAATTAACACGTTTTTTATCATCAAAAAAAAAAAAATTAACACGTTTTTTTTTTTTTGAGGAATTATATTAACACGCTAATATCTTCTATAGAAAGGAAAGAGATCTTGTAGTGTTATTATTTATATATTCGATATTATTTTACAAAGAGGAATCTTAAAAAAAAAAAAAAAAGGTTAGGAAATACTAAGAAATGACATTGTATGAGCAATTCCATATTAAATACATATATCGGTCATTATTATAAATAAAAATTTGAATAGTTGATGTAGGTCTATAATATATATCACAATCATAGTTTATTTGATTAACATAAAGAGTAGTATTTTTTTTTAGACCTCACTTGTGTATCATTAAGACGAATATGTCACATAACATCGACCAATTCAATTGTGACACTTGCTTCAACTAGCCAAATTATTTTGTAGAACATCTCATATTTAATTCAATGGACTGGATTTAATTTTAATTGTTAATAACATGTGACCTCGTCATCCTACCATTCTCACGAGGGAAATTCTTTTTTAGCCATCATTAAAAGTTGAGTAACATTACTCATGATGAGTTGGTTCAATCATAATCATGTGTTTATATTACATTAAAAATAATATAAAACAAATAAATAACTTTGATTTGTATTACTCAACTTTGTGTTACCTTTTATTGATGGTAAGGAAGTTGTTTGTCACCTTCCTTTGTTCCCACAGTATTCACGGTTTCCTTTTTTTTACTCAATAATTATGGTTTCCAAAATAGTACATAATGACATTTAATACATTAAAAAAATGAATAATGACATTTAATTCATCAAAAAATATTTATATAACAACATTTAATTTTAATATTTTTTAGGAAATTTGTCAAAAAAATATTTTATAGGAAATTTAATTTAAATTTTTAAACATGTGAGTAATTGTTATTCCTCTTTCCACGGCTTAACTTCTTCTTCTTCTATTTTTGTATGTACTTTGCAAAACTATTATGTTACCGCACCAATTTTCAAGCCAAGTACTATCTTGATTTTTCTTTTTTTTTAAGAAAGTACCATTTTTTGTTGGACATCAATAATTTGATTTTTGAAAAATTATATCTATATATGGCATTTAATCTTAAAAAAATATTGAAAAAGAAAAAGAGATGGTGCAATTAACTACGTATCAAGTTTAAAGTTATAGTAAAATTTAATTCATTGAAACCAATGAAAATGTTGCAGTTTTGTAGAGGAGTTTCAGAATTGTGGGATTTTTTTAGAGTACTCCCTATGTAATTTTTTACGGGAGTAGTTTATAAAAAAGTTTCGTCCTTAAACTTAAGATTATATACAATTTTTTTTTTGACAAATTATATACAATTTTTTAGATGTATTGATTGATTTTTTTTTTCTTTTCAAATATACTCTTTATTAATAGGGTCTTGTTAACAAGTGCCCTCGAGACACTCTTTATGTATCCTTAATAAAGAAAATATTCTTTAAAAAAGGTAAATATTTCAATTTTCAATGCAACAAATGCACAAACTTTCATAATTTTTTACTACTTTAGGTGCTTAAATAATGCCCCGGGCACTCGTTAACATTTCTCTTATTAATATTATCATTTTGTCTTGGTATATGAAAAGTTAACATTAAATATATATTTAAGGGAAATATTAACGAGTGTCCTGGGACACTTTTTAATGACCTTAAATAGTAAAAAAAATTATAAAAAAACTTGTGCAGTTAATGCATTGGAAATTGAACTATTTTGCCTTTTTAAAGAATAATTTCTTAATTTAGAATGCTTAAGGAATGTTCTGGAGGCATTCGTTAACAAAACCTTAAATTTAATTAAGGGTAATCTAGTATTGTGTTTGACGTATGCACCTGAGGTATGTAAAGATTCTCAACAATATGGAACAACTATCATCTTCAGAACAACTATCATCTTCATCGACTAGAAAGTCACGACATTTTTGACCGAATGGACCTTTTCAAATGTTGGAAATGCCAACTTCCATGGCTCATTCAAGCGTTTATAAGGTACAGTCAGTTGAAACACTTGAAACTTTAGTGGTAATGAAAACATGTTTCATTAGAGAGCATATTCACATTGGGATACACTACATCATGTATCAAGCCTCCAAACTACTTGTTGACATTTAAAAATCCATGGTTCAAAATGAGTATCAAAAGGCCAAGAATTTGGAGGTTATGTGAGCCAATTTTAGTGACAATTCAATCACTAACACTCCATAAGGTATGCAAGGGAGCCAATTACAGGTAATCATTTCTCAGCAAAGCCATATGATTTCTATACAATTGACATTTGCTACACCCTATTTCCACACAAGTATTTTTGTCGCGGCTAATCCTTGGCGACAAAGTGGCAAATGATGTTGTTGATGGAAGCATAATTTAGTCGAGGTTGGGTGAGATTCCTCAACTATCATTCTTGTGCCTCAGGCGATTAACAATGGAGGAATTATATTCCCCAATTGTTGGTTCTCAAACTACTCTGGTAGAGAATTAGGTAGATATATTTTTGCGTTTTTTAGCTACACTAGAAAATGCATAAACAAAAACAGGTTTTCCTCTCTACTTCATATGACCTGGTCAAAACTTATCTATAATGCTTTTAACTTCATTGCAAAAATCCTATAGGAGCTTGTACAACTAATGATATAGTTAGGAATAGCTTAAGTTACTGGTTTAATCAAAATTTCATCACCTTCTCTTGAACGAAATGTCTCATGCCATCCTTTTAGCTTCTTCCAACCTCAGTCAACCGAGAAGGAGATTTGTTTTGGAAAGGAGAAATGTTCGTTCATTTCCCTAAAGATATATCTTTCTCTTCAATGTCATCAAACTTTGCTTCGTTTTTCTCTTCCATATCTTCACAATCTTTGATTATATGCCTGTTTGGCTGTTTCATCCATATACAAATCGAAAAGTGGTTTATTGTATTTAAATGGACATGAAGGTTTTTACCTTGTTATTTGACCACAATTTCTTTGCAAGGGGTTTAAAAAGATCAACATATACTTTGACGCAAACGAACTTTTCTATTGTGTATCATTCTTTGCAATTATCCATCAACAAGAGCAACAAAAAGAACTTAGGAGGACCAAATTTATGGGCAACGTCTTCACAAACCAATAAAAAAAAAGAAAAATGCTAACTATTAAGCATCCAAAACAACTAAGTTTTCATGAAAAATTTACATAATCATTACTTTTTTTTTTTTTTTCCCGAAGAAAGTGTAATAATTACTTAATAAAAAAAACATTTGGTTAGAGAGAGTTGGATTTCACTCTAAAACACATAGTATTTTTTTTTTTGTTATGAATTAAACTTAAAATAAAATAAAAAAATTAAGAATAAATTGAAAGGTCCATTGATTTTTTTTTTTTTTTTGAGAGATCAATTGAAAGGTCCATTGAGGATGGCGTATGAAAATGACCCGACATAGTAAGGAGTGTGTCACTCTCATTCAATCTACATTATCATTGCTCCATTAATTAACGCAACAAAAAATCCAACCCCAAAAAAAATCTAAATGGCCGCACCCCTTCTTCTAAAACAAGCTCTGTTACTTCGCGCTTGTTTCCATAACTACAAACACTTCACCGTCAGAACCGTTACGGTGCGCCACCGGCTATCGTGCAGCGCCGCCGCCATCAATCCACCGTCGAAAAAACCAAACGATAAACCTAACTCCGTTAACAACACGTTAAATCGGAGAGACGTTTACCCGTCCAGTAACTTCCGTTTGGAGGATGAAGAATCTGATTATCGAAAATGGAAGGATAAAGAAGACCAGATTTTCAATGATATTGAACCTATTATCGTGCTTACTAAGGAAATTCTTCATTCATCAAAGTAAAATTCGTGTTCTGTCTTGATTTCAATGAATTGCGATTTTTTTGGGATTGATTTATTGAATTTAATTTTGTGTGCTAGGTATATGGATGGAGGGAGATTAACTTTGGAGGATGAGAAAGCTGTAGTAGAAAAGCTTCTTGCTTATCATCCACACTCTGAAGATAAGATTGGATGTGGTCTTGAATCCATTATGGTAAGCACTTATAGCATAAGCGCTTATTATATACTTTATAAGATAGTTATATAAGAAAAAATATAAAATAAAGTGGAACTGTTTTAATATAAGTTTGTCGTGTTCATAAAACACCATGCAGAACTTAAGAAATTAAGCTGAAAACAGCTTATGGACATGACATACATTGTTTTCATAAGTTCTCTCAAATAGTCTTACATGTGATTATACTAGTAGGTAGACTCAAACTATGAAGCTCAGACACGGACACGACATAATTCAATGTAATCATATGTGTCGTTGTCGCCACAGTGTCAGACACGATAAGTATCCGACACTAGGACACGCCTAATCCAAGAAGTATTTGTGCTTCATACTCGGAAAAGTCAATTCAAACAGATACTTAGGCCCTGTTTGGATTAACAGCTTATTTTCACCTTATAGCACAAGCGCTTATCATGATAAGCACTTTGGTATAGGCTCACATAAGCTATTTGTATGGCAAAGTATAAAATAACATTAAATTGTTTTTGTATATGCTATAGGTTGTTTTTATAAGCTATATCAGAGAAGTTATGAAAATAAGTTGAAAAAAAGCTTATGAAAATTTTCATAAGTTCTCCGAATCAATCTCACAAAACTTATGCCAGTTTATAAACTCAAATAAACCAATCCAAGCAGGCTCTTAATCTACTTCCTCCTAAACTAGTGTTTAATTATTATTGTTATTAATTTTGCATCTCTATTTACTTTACACAAGAGTGAACTGTTTATGTGATATTTTGAGCTATATTCAAATCATGATTATCATGATAATGATGCATAAAAAGTGCTACTCTTGCGATTGTGTTGTTGTATTAATAAGATAAAGGGCTTAATTTGTTATGAATGGTTTTTAGTTCAAGAATACTACATATTAAGACTTAAACGGTGCTAATTCTAATCACATTGAATTTGAATTTTGAACATTAGACGTTTCTATATTTATGTGTGGAAGAATATTTAAACAAAAAGAAAAAGGCTGCTGCTTTATTATAGTTTAGTCTGAGCATGATAATTTCTGGTGTGAGCATTTAGCCTCTGCATAAAACAATGGTTATTTCAAGCATGACCAGATAGGCAGACTTCAAAATAAAATCTGAACGAAAATATCGTTTCTCTCCCTTCTCTCTAAGAAACCTTCACAAACCACCGTCACCGCCGCTTCTACCACCCATAATCCAAAATCGGCTTTCAAGATGTAGATCCAGGTTCTTGGTGGTGCGCTCGAGCTTGTTTGCTTCGCGTCACCACTTCCAAACCCGGATGGGTCTCTCCCTGAACGGTTTTCTCCTTTCCGGCGCCGACACGGTTGGTCTTGCTTCCTCCACGTCAGTAAGTGGTCAGGGGTTGTTTTTTGGTTAGCTCTCCAAGGTATTCTGGTGGTGTTTTTGACAGCTCCGGTCTCTTCTGCTTGCTTTTACAGCTGGTTGCCTTGGCCATTACTGCGTTTGTTTTCTGTTTTCTTTTTCGTTTGGTTTTGGGAAGTTCAGGACGGTGTGATTTGGTTCCGGCTTATGTGACTCTGTTTGATAATCCTTTATCCGGTTTCTACTGGATTTGGGATCTGTTTCTAAAGTTCTGTTCATCAGTACGTAGATTCGTTGGATGCATCCCTCGATCTGGATTCAACAAGTCTTTGTGTTTGTCTGATGTTGCTAGGTCAGGCGTAACTTTTAAGAACAACTGTCAGCCTTCACTATGTCCTGTAGCATACTTTGAACACAGTAGAAGGACGACCTTCCCTCGTAAAAAAACTTCAACCATAAAAAAACTTTAGTATTTTGGCTATGCCTATTGGTTTTAACATGTAGTTACTTATTTTTAGTGTAGGGTTATATTAATATTCATTTTTTTTGGTTGGGACAAAAAAATTGGTGGGGTGATAAAATAGGTTGCTGAAAAAATCACTGGATTAGCTGCAATAAGCTTTATTAGCAAACAAGGTGGGTAAATTAATTTTCAAGGTATACTTATAATTTGTCATGACTTTTGCTGGTCTGAAAATGCTGAAGAATCCCGTAATCATTGTCATATTTTCATATCATATTAGCTCTGACCCAGGGACGGAACTAGGTGTACGAATTTAGGGACAGTCGCCATCCCAAGGTCCAAAATATTATGACTGTGTACTTGAGAAGTTACAATCCCCCGCCCCCGTTAAAGAGAGATGCTCTTGTTGATTGAATTTCATCATAACATCACTCCTTAGCTGTATTGCAGCATACATCACTGACTTCAAGTGCTTTTCAGTTTTCACTACACCCCAATCCAAAATGGTTTCATTTAGTGTCCTTTCCACATCACCCTAAACATTTACAATCACATTCAAATGCCACTTTCATACATATTTTCAAAATGAGATTAATTCTTGCAACAATTGTTGTACATCAAATTTGGCTCTTTCAAAATAAATTTTTGTTAAAAATTATCTTAATTATTACAGTTATTGAAATGAATTAATATTTTTTTGTATATATAAGTATATATGCATATACAATACGTGCTCAAGTAGCCTAACACGAGTTTATGTTTTCAAACAAAAAAAAGACCCACACATGTGTTAAATTTTCGCCACCCTTGATAAATTTTTCTGGTTCCGTCCCTGCTCTGACCCAATGCTTCCTGGTTGCAATGCTCAAGATATACGATATAACAAGTTTCTGAAAACTACACAACAAGCCAGGGACTTCAACATATGATAACACATAATGAAGCAAATTAAATAATTCCTCACGTAAGATGCGTCCAGTTATTACAAGTGAAACTAGAGTGAAAAGAACTTGATGATTATATATTCTGTTATTCTTTTTTAAACAAGGGCAATGGCAGTATTGATCATTATTGGTTGAGTTGGTTGGGGTTCCTTATAGAAAATTTATATTGGGGATAAATTTATATTGTGGATAAAATATATTGGACTTTTTAAAAATTGCCTATAAATTAGCTTCCACCAAAGCACCCAAAAGAAAATTTATATAAAATGTTCAAGCCTTCAGTATGATATGCTTTTGAGAGATTGAAATAGCTAGAGAGGTTATGGAAGAAGATAAGGAAAATCAAATTCTTCCTAAGACTTACGTCTTCCTAAGAAGAGAAATCCATGGTATTATACCCATTTGTATGCATCTTATACACAAGGGAATCATTGAGTGAACTTCCAATCTTTATTTTGGAACCAGAGAAACATACTATCCGTTGTTTCTTGGAGTTCCTTTCCCTCCAATGATTTAATGTTTGATCCTGTCTTCTACAATGTCATATCTATTGCAATACTTTCATTTCTACAACAGTGAACTTACTTTATTGTTGGCGTTTTACCATCCAATATTCATTCCCAATATTGCTAGTATTATAGCTATACAGTATAATCTTCCTTTTGGTTCGAGTGGTACTTTTATATTACAAGTTACACAAGAAACATACCTCTATTTAATTAACCTTGCTTGCATCCATGGTTGATATCTCACTTTATTTTTTCTGTGATTTTATATGATGAACCCTAGATACTTCACCCGTGAGAGTTGTGATATGATAGTTTATCAATTGCTACTTTTAAACAAGAATGCACACATCCTACTTAACTTAGACTCCATATACCTTGTTTTAATTCAACTTAAATGAAATTCACTTGCTCCTGAGGCCTTTCTCCACTACTCTAGATCTCTATTTTTCTCTATTTTCCAACTATGACCACATCATATGCAAAAAATCATACGGTGAGACAAGTTAGATGGATATGTTCAGTAATCACATCTAGAACTAAGGTAAGAAAATAAGGGCTCATTGGCTCAATAATCACCTCTGCTTTAGTCCTGTAGTTATAAGAAAGTTTTTAGTGGCCTTGTGTTTTCATGCTTGTCGTGATCTCATGGTATCAATAACCTCTTTTTGAACCATCTTATACCTTTCGTTCCCAGCTCCATGCATATCTTTGGTCCAACTTTTTTGCTATTAGCCATCAATTCAATGTTCCTTATTCCTTAATTCTTGAATTTGTTGGTGGGAGGGGTGATACTGATCCATGTCTCTATTGTTGAACCTATTCAAATGCAAATTGATGTGCAAGTTCAAAAACAGCAATAAAAAGTCTTGTCCCATTAGGTGGGATTGGCTACATGGATTAAACAACTCCATGATGTTCTACCATAGATCATGCAGAAAAATAATGTAAGCCTAAGTGTTTGTTAGAAGCTTTAGTATTTAGTTTATTGTGTTATTATTACTTAATTGTTTAGCAATCTCTTATGTTTGTTGTTTAGTTGTTTTTCTGTTAGGTTAGCGCTCTCGGATCCTTTGAAAGGAAGTCAATAAATAAGGAATTCCTTCCCCTTTGAAAGGATCTTTGACATTTTCTTAGTTGACTGTCATAAACCGGTGTAGGAGAGTATTTCTCTTATGTCTCCCTATCGTTTTACCATCAATAAAACTACAAGGTTGAATACACTTCCTTTTTCTATTGTTACTACTTTTAGAACTCATTCTTAATGGTTGAACCTATGGTTTTTCGTGATCTTCTTTTATCTCTGGGACTATTCTCCACTTGGTCTATCCTCCTTACTGGTTATTCTACAAGTCTTATCCATAAATTCACAAATCACATACTACAATAGATGTTACTGCACACCTTCCTCTCTATTGTAGTTTTCACTCTTAATCCTATCTTGTCTTGTGTGTCTCCAACAGTGGCGGAGCCACATACACTTGAGGGGATGCAACTGCATCCCCTGGATTTTATAAATTTGAACCAATAGGTATGTAGTTTTATCATTTTGAATCCCCTCACTATTTCACTTTGCACCCAACTTTTGTCAAACTCACCTTACAAAACTTGCCGCACCGCAATTATTTTACTACTTAAACTTGTTGTACATGTGTCTATATTTCTAAGTGGAGTAGTGTTTGCTAGTATTTGAATTTAAAATGTATGAGAAATAGAACATATGAGTTGCTGCCTAGCTTAATCCCATGCATCCATTATTATACCAGCGTAAGTGGAGTAGTGTTCACTAGTATTTAAATTAATAGGTTCAGTGATATTGATTTTTTTTTCCTTCTTGTGATAAGGATTAGAGGGAGTATAATAGTTTTTAAATGTATATTATCTTTAGAGTGTGCTAATGAGTGCTCTTAAGGTTTTGATCTTTTTTAAGAAGTTAAACTAGTATATCTAAATTGGCTCTTAGAGCTTTGATTAAAGAACAAAAATAAAAATATTATGTTGGAATATGGTGAAAAGAGATCTAAGGAAACTTTTTAAAAGTTTAAAACTTGCTTTTCCAATGAAAAACTACTACTTTTAACCTCCTTAACAATTTTTAAAACTTGTTAGCATTATCCTTATATATATATATATATATATATATATATATATATATATTAAAGTTCAAAATGTTGAACCCCCTAACCCAGGATCCTGGCAACGCCACTGGTCTCCAACCAATAATTTGTTCCATATAATCTTTAGATTTTAAACTTGTTCGAACAAAAGCCAATTGATGTACTAATAAAGTCAGAAAATTGTAATCTTTAATTAGGCATCCGCCTTGTTTATCTACTCAAAATAATGTTGGGCTTATTTATACTTTAGGTACTTTTAGTTTCATTCCCCCAGTATAACCACAAACTGATGTCTAATAGTTTTCAACCTGACCCAATTAACTCCCCTTGTCACACTGATATTGATACAGGTTTTCTTTCAAAATACAAGTAACGTGTATGCTATGTCATTTCCGTGTAACCTAAATCATCATTGAAAAAGAGTGCAACAGAAAAAAGTTTGATTTCTGATCAGCTAAAAACAAGGCATTATCATGTCAAGTGTAGGGAAGTATTTGTGCTGCATCCTTATGAATTTTTAGATATTTTTAGTTCTCAGTTTATACTTCTAATAACTTATGCCTTCGTTGGCTTTCCCGATCACAATTCATTTGATGAAATCGTGTTTATGCTAATTGGTCAAAGACTTGAGAGCAAGATATCCCTTGTTCCGATGAACCTTGTGTCACCCAAATCCCACTATTCTGAATATCAACATTTCACATTTTATTTCGTAACTTGATTTTTTTTTGTTTGATCTTCAGTTCTGCAGACCATTCCCCTCCTTATCAATTGATCATCAATAGTTGTGGCCTTTAATCTTGTGGGAGTTTTTGGTCTTTGTCATGCATGCCCAATTTTTTTTCTTAAAATTATAAAATTTGCTTTACATATAATTTTCCATTTCATTAAAATTGACATCAACTGACCTTAAGATCATTGATTAAACTATTATTTGTTTGGATTTGCTTGTCAATGCTTATGTGACTTATTTTTCTTGCAGGTTGACCGTCATCCCCAATTTCGACACTCGAGGTGTCTTTTTGTTGTAAGAACTGATGGTGGCTGGATTGATTTCTCATATCAGAAGTGCCTTCGAGAATACATTAAAAAGAAGTACCCAGCTCATGCCGAAAGGTTTATTCGAGAACATCTTAAGCGCGGGAGTAGTTGATGTATATATAGTGGAATCATTTGCTTTGATATGCAAGTATTTGATATTGTGACTACTTTACACATATATCTCCCTCGTCCCACAGTTTTTCGGTGGCTTACATAGGTTGTCAATTGTAGTAGATAATCATTGATGGCAACATCAAGCTTGTTTTGAAGGGAATGTAAAATAATTGAACTGAAAACTTCACTTCGTACACTTGGGGAACACTTTGTTGGGGATGAAGAAATTGGTTATTGGATGAGTGGTAGGTAGTGAGGAATGAAATTTTGTTGCTTTACCACCTCTATATCATAGGCAATTCACTATTATTCGATGTCCTTTTTTCAGTCAATACTATTCGATGTCCATTTTTCAGTCTTGCAACATTTTAAAATGTTTCGTGGTCTCTTCTCTTCAGCATTGGTTTTTTAACTACTTAATAAAGTTCTAGAGGACGCTTTGGCTTGGAATGTGAATTCATTCAAAGGGAATCACCATATTGTTGCTCATGAGTCTTGGTATCGAATGCTACTATTGAAGAGTAAAATTGCACAGAAGTTTGGAAACTTTAGCAAAATCAATGGGAAGTCTAGGATTATTCTCATTCTGGATTTTGATTGAGGTGTCCTATGTGAGTACATAGGCTATGTCTCGTTATGTTAGTCACGGGTCATTTGGGAGTGGTTAATGTAGTACACGAGCAAGTCAAAAGGATCATGCTAAGCCAGGGCAGGTTGCCTAGCTAGGTAGGACTAAGAATGAGTCAAAACGGAGAAACTCTGTTTGACCCACTTTTAGATTTTTTAAGCTGAATGTTTCTAAATCCCTAGACAAAATCATCACCTTTCTGTCTGTATGTTGCTTTGATTAGTCAAAAACACATAAATTTCGGGTAAGAAATAAGAAACTTAGTTTTATTTTATTAAGGAATCAATGATAATATCTTCATTTCAAACTAGTAATTTTCCGTGTACGATTTGAATCAAAGAATTTTTTTAAATCCTAATTAAACACTTTTTTTAGAGGCCTAAACAACATTTAAAGATGAGAAAAATAATTTTTTTTATTGAACAAATAGATTTTTTCCTTAAAAATAGCTAAAACAAATGCACCCATTTTTTTTTTTAACAAAATAGAGGTTTTTTAAAAAATCTGAAACAAACACTGTTAAACTAATAAAAGTGATTTGTTGATTAAAAAATAGATTTAAAAAAAAAAAAATCAAATCAAACAGGCCCAAATTCATCTGCCATATAGTTTAAAGAAATTTTACACTGTTTTACTACAATCGTCATATCAATAAAAAAATGTTTGGCTTTTTCTAACCACCCTCTAAAGTTATGTGATTGAATGTGATTTGTTAACTAAGTAAACACTTTACACTAATTGTGCATGGAGAAATGATATTTGTATAACCAATTTATATTATTTCTGTAACAATTTTTTTATTTTATACTTACGTTATGTTTTTATTTTCTCTTTTTATTGTTTTGATTTTCGTGTCAATATTTTTTTTTTTTTGTAAATGGTATATGATTATTCAATAAATTACGATGCAAATGATTGTTCAAATAACACATTTTTTTATGCATTAAAATTAAATTCATCCTATAATTTGTTGCAATTATTGGGGTGGGAGAGTGATAAAATGTGGGAAAGTTGTGCCAAATAAAAATTCACCCAAAAAAAAATGCGGGAGAAGAGATTGAAAAAGCAGAGTGTTATGGTAGTTGATAAAGGTGAATCTCAATGGTGATTACGTACCGTTAGTCCGTTATGCTATTTTATCATTACAGGGAAAACATTATCATTAAGCTCTGACTTTGGATTCTGGACCCCACAGTATCAGTGGTCTTCACTCTTCACCTAGCTGGATCAAGATCCTTGTAGGCCAACAATTCCAACCCACAACCCATTAAGACAAGTACTGCATTTATTTTCTTAGTACTGTGTGTGAGGGATCAGCAGCAAATATGTGTGTGTGTGACACAAGAATTAATTAACTATTTTCATACATAATATTTTCATTAGTTTGATCCGTATTTTAAATGTGTAGATTATTCAAAATAATTATTTAATTTTCTATGATAAGTTAGATATTTTATTTAGTTTGAGTTGATCCCTTTTTTCATATTAACTTTGATTAGTACCTAACAAAAAAAACTTTGAATAGTTTTTAATGTTTGTTTGATCCACAAAATTGTTTAATCTGGAATAAATGCACGTTTGTGCTGGGATTAAACAGTAAAACAAACACTTCATTAATAAAAAATGATTTAAGTAAATCAATATTCTACTATTATAGTACATATTTAAAATATTACATTTTATGGTGTAAATCAATACACTTTGTTTAATCCATATATTGATTTATAGGACGGATGAGCTTATTTCTCTATTTTTTTATCAATTAGAGTCATAATGTTTCAATCAAGTGAGTATGTTGGTGAGTACGGGAAGATGTGGAAACCCGACCACCGGTATCTTTGAACTTGGCAAGGGAGAACTTGTACCAGTGGTGTGTTGTCTGCATTGATGATATCGGACACACACGGGAGGCCGAACGGTTCAGAACAATTGGAAGATAGGTGCACCGAGGAGTCCAAGCAGAGGGTTCAGCAGGCCGCCACGAGAAACAACAAGCGAAGTACATGATGGTGGTTGTGAGGCAGCAAAGTGGTGGGTGGCTTCGATGATTGGTGAAGTAAGTGCAATGTAGATGAGGCAATCTTCGAAGACATCACTCAAGTGTCTATAAAATTAAAAATCAAGTTATTAGTTGACGCTATAGAGTTCAATGCAATTTTAAATGCTTGTAGGATAAGTTTTATCCAACGGTAATTTAATAATGTTCATCACTTGTTGGTTATCTTATGCTAGTCGCCATACTTTTATTTACATTTCTTGTATTATGATTACTATAAAAAATCGTCATAAGGAAATAATGCAATGCTAATTTATAAACTGCAGGATGTAAAAAATAAAAAAATAAAAAAACAAAATAAGGTCATATGCAACAAGACCAATAAAGGATGGGATACGATCGTTTGGTAGTACGATCTGTAGAAAGCTTTCATGAGTCCCAATAAAGGACTTTGTTTTATTTTTCTGTTCCGCGATTGAAATTTGAATGGCAATAAATCATCCACTAGATCATTAAAAAAAAAAATCAACCACTAGCTTTCTGATCCATTCATAGAGTTGGCTTGTCTGAGTTTGACCCATTTATAAATCAAACCTCATATTGATATGCATGAGAAAAAAATGCTTAAATTATGACTGGTTTTGGGGTGAGAAAAACATTAGTAATATAAATCACTAAACAATATCTTTGTCTTTAAATATGACGCAAGTCTTATTCAAAATAAAAATATGACGCAAGTCTATAAAATAAAATAAAAACAATTAGTAAGTTGTTCTTGAAATTTTTAATTATACTATTTATTTCTTTACTAAAATGTTATGTATACTTTTTAAATAAATAAATAATACTCCCTCCGCCCCGTAATAATTGACCAATTTGAAAACTTATAATTTTGACATATCTTACTTTGACCATATTTTTTTACTAATATATAAAGATAAATAATATCATATAAGATGTCGTTAGATTCGTAACGATGAGTATTTTTAAAATTTTAAATTTTCATAATTTCTTCTAATATATTATTCAAGATATTTAAGCTCAAAATTATGCATTGGTATGCGTAATAAGGTCAACAGTGTCAAGTATTATGAGACGGAAGGAGTACAAAAAACAATGAATTTGTCTTTATGAGTTTGACCAATTAGTATAAACAATTTACTCCCTCCGTCCCTTAATATAACCCCCCTTTTGTTTTTTTTTTGTCCCTAAATATAACCCCCTTTTCAAATTACAACACACATTAATTATTTTTTTCCATAGATACCCTTATTTAATACTACTACTAATTTTAAAAGTACAATAAATTGACTTTTCACTTTATCTCTTTAATGAGGTTAATTTTGTAAAATTGTACTATAAAACAGACACATTAACTACACCAACAACATTTCTTAAGAAATGTGAAAAAAGCAATAGGCGGTTATATTAAGGGACGGAGGGAGTATAATTTATGCTGAGGTGAAAGTTCAAACTCTAGACACCTCATCTATTTATTTTAAAAAAGTATCCTCTCAAAAAAAATCTTAAAAAGTTGATTTTTTTAGCCACGAGACCGCTTGATAAAAGATTGGATTTAAAAACAATATTAATCATTAATTAATAAATTTAATGATGCCATTATTAACTTTAAAAAATATAGGAATGATCTAAATGTATATGCATTTAAGTTATGTAGCAGTCTCTTCATAATGAATTATAACCAATTAAATTTACTTTATATGTTTAGAATGAAGTAGAAGCAAATTGTACCTATTATCATATTTAATGATAATATATCTAAAATAAACTTTTTTAATGTGTAATTTGACTGTGGAGAGTATTTAAGAATTGAAGTAAGCAAGTACTAGAGTTTGGTGTACGTATAAGAGTAATAATTGAAGAGTATTGAGAAAAGAAAGTTGGTGTTGATGTTGTGCTGTAAACCACGACTAACTTAATTCCACAATTCACAACAACCACGATGAATTGTTATATCTACCGTATCACCTTTCACCTTTCACCACACCAATGACCAATCCTTCCATGATTCTGTCTCACTCACCTGCTTGCACTATATATCTAGCTATCCCTTTTTCGTGCATTTCTCTTTCTCTTTATCACCCCACCCAACTTCGTAATTTCTTGGACGACGAGCCTACAAAAGAGGCACAGAAGAATTGAACACAAAGATGCAAAGAAAAATAGTACAACTAGTAAAAACTAAAAAGTAAAGATAAAAGAAAGAAAGCAACTTATCATAAAAACAAGAAAATTAATTAACCCTAGCTCGCGTATGCATGTTTAAATTAATTTCATATACTACTATATTGATATTTTTGACTTGCATGGCTTATGGCTAATTCTTTGAATAACTCGAAAGACATGCTCTATGCTATATGCTACTGTTTAAGAATAGTCTTTTCTGCTTCTACGCTTCGCTGTGCACTGTAGCATTGCAGCTATAATATTTATTGTAATGGAGACATCTCTTTATCGTACGACAAAAGGAAGAACTGTGTTGTCTTTATGGATTGTGTTGTATATTAGTAGTAAATTATGTTGGAAAGCTCGTACTTCCATAATTGTCGTGTCGTGTTACAGTTTTCGGTCTCTTAACCACAGGGAATGAGATATATTTACTGATCACAGTTGAATTGAAATGAAATATTTATGTCTCTTTCTAAAATCTTCTTAGGACTTGCGCATTAGATATTGACTATGCGGATCCAATTCTATAGGTCTTGCATGCGCTACTTTGGGAGAAGTTCACTTCGAAATTCAAACCGGACATGTCCTTATTTTGTTTGGTTTTGAAGAGAAGTTGTGAAGAGAGAAATAGATGAAAGAGAGTAAAAGAAGAGAGAAATAAGTAATAAATAGAGTAGATTTGAAGGATTGTTTGTTAGAAGAGAAAGATAGAAGAAATAAAGAAGAAAGAAGTGTTGATTAATTTTAAAAGTATTAAAATGCCCCAAATTAAAAATCATTTTTTTATAACACCAAATTAAAAATCCTTCAATCAACATATACTAATTTATTTATGTATGTGAATTTATTTATTAAACTACAAACTAATATTTTTTTTTAATTTGATTAGATTAATTATTTTTAATTTTTTGACAAGGTATAAATAATTTAGTTACGGTAAGAAAAAATAGTTAACTAAATCAATTCATAAATCCATTTCCATTGTGGATCTATCTACTAAACTATCACCTGCATACCCAATAATGTAGAAATCCTTCATGCATAGTGTCGAGAGATTAACGAACCATTTATATTTGTAGGGGCTCTAAGAAATGAGATATAATATTGCGATACAAGGGTAAAAAAGGAATAACAAGATTAAAAGTCTTCTCTCTCCACTTTCTTTCTATTGTGAGGAGAAAAAAAGTGGTGGGTCCCTATCTCTTCTCTATTTCTCTCTTCTCTTTCTCTCTTCCTTATTTCTCTTCAACCAAACAGACTGGTACAGATTAAACTACATCTCAAGGATCGGTGTTTTGGTTCTCTTTCTCACATTCCAAGGCAAAACTAACTTTATTTTTAAGAAGCTATGATTAGTAGCATCAGCTCAAACGCAGGTTTGGGGTTGTTTTGCCACAGAAACAAACGGAGGCTTAACCAAACAATCTTCGCTCCAAGTGCGAGTGGTTTATCACCAGTTTGTTTTCACTATTGAAACAAAGCAAATGTGCATTCATTCTAATATACATATAATTCCTAGCTTCTATATTTTTACGTTAGACAATCATTATGACGCCATAAATTGGCCACAAACGTTATTCCAAACATACACTTATTGTCTGCCTGTTAACACGGTGGAACCGCACAAAACACATGCTTGTGTTAAAGCTCCATTTTATAGCTTCTCCACGCAGGATTCAGTGTTTTATGATCACCTCATATATATTTGAATCGAAATGCGATACTCACACTTGAATCCAACTTACTGCATGTTTGACTCGCTATTAGTTTGATAAAATTTGGTGGGTAACCATAATTTTGCTAACAAATGTCTTATGTTGTTTTATCTATCTAATATGCCTTAATGTTTTAGAAAACCATAAAACAATTTTATATTGAAAATATAGATAAATTGCTTATCCCATAAAACAATTTTATATTGAAAATATAGATCAAACACTTATCAAATTAATAAATACATCATTTTTTCTTTGCAAAAGGGCATACTTACATTTAAAAAATAAGTCTATGACAAACCACATGTTAGGAATACACCTTAAACATTACGGCTTAGCATAAACATATTTTTTTTTTTATCATATTTCAA
This sequence comes from Medicago lupulina, assembly GCA_958299785.1. Lineage (NCBI taxonomy): Eukaryota > Viridiplantae > Streptophyta > Magnoliopsida > Fabales > Fabaceae > Medicago > Medicago lupulina. The sequence goes on along the minus strand of OY283144.1, from coordinate 7,182,358 downwards.
CATAGGCTCTTGTAATATATAACATGTGTTTGGTATGGCGTTAGCGTATGTAAAATCCGGGTAGAAATCACGTTACAGTAGAAGCTATGTTTTCCAGCTTCTGTTTTTTCACGGCAATTGATATTAAAAACACATGTTTCGCCCATACACCACTAAACCAAACATGCAAATAGTTGAATAAGTGTTTTATAGTGCTCAACTTCTTTCTTACTATTATATTAAATAGATCCACTAAAGTTACATTACATTGTCCACATTAAATTACTTCTTAACGAAGTTATGGTATTGTTATTGAATTCAAAAGCTGGTCGAGGTATCGACAAATAACTCTTAATTATGATTTTTTTTTCTTCTTCGATTATGCTGAGGAAAATTTGTGTTTGTTAGATATGGATTCCTTTATTCAAGTGAGCTATCAAAGAATAACTCTTAGCTTTTTTTCTCCTTTCCTCTTCGGAGAAAAAACCAAATATATTTTAAATATTGTTTCTCCCTTGTTAAGTGGCGACCGATCATATTGGCATTGTAACAAGGTAGTATTCTTACACTAGTATATCCTTACATTTTTTTGTTACCATGATAAATGGTACAAAATTTTCACTGTCATTTAGCAATGACTAGCTCCGTTGAAGAACCTTTGGAGCATACAAGATGAGTTCTCCCATCTCAATCGGATTCTATTCATACATATGAGTCAAAATCGAACACCTGTCCACATGTTTAAGGGCCCTAAGTCCCTTGGTATTTTGACCAATCCATTGCTTGTATGAATTCTTACATTTTAACTATACATCAAAACAAATTTTAATTTATTTGTATTATTAGGGGATTATTAGTAAGAATATAATCACATGATAAGTGGGCAGATTGTAGAATCACTAAAAATAAATTAAAAAGATAAATTAAGTATATGTTTACTATCATAGTGTATTTACTACAATAATGGTGTCTCACCAGGGTTGACATACTTAGTTTGGTTGTGCCAAACATATAAAGGTGTAATTTGCTGAGTAAAAATAGAGAGAAAAATTATACAAATTGTTGGTGAAAATAGGATCACTTGAATATTAATCCTTATAAATCTAAATCCTTTCAATTTGACAATGCAATTTTGTTGTTGTGGTGAAACATATTCCTTACTTAGTCTTTTTTTATAAGCAAAAAACATTAATTCACACTTATTAAAAAAAATAATACTTAGTGATTTGAGGTATAATTTTTTGTGTTCTCCTTGAAATAAGTTTCATGGAAAGATGTAAAAATAATTCTCATTGGTTAAAAATTATGGAGAAAATAAAAAGGGGAACAAATTGAATGCAACATGCATTTAATTTTACATTGGAAAAAATGATTTGTTTGAAAAAACACAATAATAGCATAAAAATTGGTCTTTTTTCTTATATTTTGAGACAAAAAAAAAAGAGATTTTTTTGTTTATATTTTAAGACGGAGGGGGTATATGTTATTAATGAATGGGTTTTCACTTGGTGATCCATATAATTTCATTATTTGGGGGTATTTAACCTAAGGAAGAGGAGGAATTTAGATTTCATTGCATAATTAAGATTTCAAATTGCATTGTAAAATTGAAAGATTTTAGATTTACATTGCATAATTAAGATATCTTAAGTGGTGCTTTTGAACTACTCCCTCCGTCCCTATATCTAAACACCTATTTGATTTTATTTTTGTCCTTAAATGTAAACTTCTTTTCAAATTACTAGATGCATTAAAGGACATTAATTACACTGACAACTTTTCTTAAGAAATATGAAAAATGTAAAAGGAAGTTACATTAAGGGACATAGAGTATTACCGGTATGTGGTATGGACGACAATATTATGGTAGAAAAAACTTCACTTGGCAGCCACTGATCCAATTGTACAGTGGTACCTCCACGCTGGTTTAAACATGGAGTCTAAATTAAGCGTTAATTAATATGATCATTTAACATTGATCAATATGATGATTGATCTTTTAAATTTAACGATTGAAAGACCGCGAAATGGATAGGGATCCTTAAATCGTAGGGTACAATTGGTCACGTGTCGAGTAAATAGGACCCATGGCCCATACGATTCATTCATCTTTGAGGCTAGCTAGCACAACACAACACTCTCACAATAAAATACTACATACCTTCGATTGTAGAAACCCACCAATAAATAAATACATAAAACAACACTCTCTTTGTTTAACACTCACTCCTTCTCCTCTCACTCTATAACGTTTCCAATTTGTCTCAACAAAGAGAAACGTTATGCTCTTATATGGAGCATTTCATCATTTCTAAAATGAATTGAAGAAATAGATCTCATATATCTAACATGGCTCAGCAACACTATAACCCAATGTTACTTTTGGATACGTTGTACTGTTCAGAAGAACATTGGGAGGAACAAGATGAGTTAGAGTTAGAGTACGATAATGTTTCCTTAAACAACACAACAATAAACACCACTCCATGTTCTTTGTTAGAAACCGACATGTTTTGGGACGATGAAGAACTAAAATCACTTCTCAACAAAGAACAACAAAACCTACTTTACATCTTTCTTGAAACCAACCCTGTTTTGGAAACTGCTCGAAGAGAATCTATTGAATGGATTCTCAAAGTCAATGCTCATTACTCTTTCTCACCTCTCACAGCTGTTCTTGCTGTCAACTACCTTGATAGGTTTCTCTTCAGTTTCCGTTTTCAGAATGAGAAGCCATGGATGACACAGCTTGCAGCTGTTGCTTGTATTTCTCTTGCTGCTAAAATGGAAGAGACCCATGTTCCTCTTTTGCTAGATCTTCAAGTATGTTTCATCCTAGCTCTTGCATGAAAAAAAAAGCACTAAACTTTGTTTTGAAACTTATGATTTTTTTGAAATTTTGTTTAGGTTGAAGAGAGTAGATACTTGTTTGAAGCAAAGACGATTAAAAAGATGGAGATTTTGATACTTTCAACTCTTGGATGGAAGATGAGTCCAGCAACACCTCTTTCTTTTATTGATTTTATCATAAGAAGACTTGGATTGAAAGATCATCTTTGTTGGGAGTTTCTTAAGAGATGTGAAGGTGTTCTTCTCTCTGTCATTAGATCAGGTAACTTTTCAGTATATCTTTGATCTATCATTATTCATTCAGAAAGTTTTTATGTTATGTTTCTCATCTTAAGTTTTGTTTTTCACAACATTGCAGATTCTAAGTTTATGAGTTATCTACCTTCTGTTTTGGCAACTGCTACAATGGTTCATGTTTTCAACAGCGTGGAGCCTAGTTTAGGAGATGAATATCAAAGCCAGCTTCTTGGTATTCTTGGAATCAACAAAGTAAGTGTTTTTCAGTCAAAGTATTATATTCCTATAGTTGTAATAATTAATATTAATATTAATGTGGAATGGTTACAGGACAAGGTTGATGAATGTGGGAAGCTGATGTTGAAACAATGGTCAGGGTATGAAGAGGGGAATGAATGCAACAAACGCAAGTTTGGGTCAATTCCAAGTAGTCCAAAAGGTGTAATGGAAATGTCGTTTAGCTGTGATAATTCCAATGATTCATGGGCTATAGCAGCAACAGCTTCAGTATCATCTTCACCAGAGCCTTTGTCCAAGAAGATCAGAACACAAGACCAGTTTCTATTAAATTAAACTCTTCATGATTAATTTCAACTACTCTTAGTTCTTCCCCTTTCATTATGCAAAAAAAAAAAAAGAAAAATATAGTCTTTTGATGAAGTATCTTTCTTTTTGAGGAACAAGTTAAATTGCTGATGACTATCCCTCTGCCTATGGTCACCAAACAAGTTATCAATCATGAAAGACTATCCATGAAATGAATCCTGAGATGGGCCTATAGGACCACAGCAGAGATCGTTGGCATTTTATGAGGAATTAATATAGTAATAAAATATTAATAATTATATAAATATAAAAAAATGTCCATATCAATGAGTGTATTTATTATTATTATCATCTTGTACTTCATCAAAATAAATCCACTTCCACTTTATATACATCTAAATTATGCGTTCTCAACCTCAAACGACTTTAAATTTTCTATTTTACTTTCTAACTTACCGCCAATGTAGTCAGGAACGAGTTCCTACGTAGGATCGGTCGGCCGGTAAAAGAACGTAAACACGAGGAACGTAACATGGTTCGTAAGTAGGATCGATAGGTTGTCGATAGAATTGAGAGAAACATATAGGGAAAATAGAGGAAAAATAGGGGAACCAAGCATAAAAACAGAGATATTAGAGGGAAAACAGAGGAATCAAGCAATAAAACAGAGGAAACAAAGGAAAAACGGCAAAAACAGAGAAACCAGAGGAAACAAAGCAAAACAGAGAAAACACAGTTCGCAAGTAGAATCGAAGTACGATCGAGGTGCTGTAGCACGTAAGATTATGCGATCCTACATGCTGGGACTCGTTCCTCACTACCTTACTTACCACCAATAATCATTAGGCTTTTTGATGATGCGCATCCCATTAGTTTTGGCCATTTGAGTTAGTAAAGACTAATTCTCAAGTCGATATCATGACATCAGTTTCATCATTTTTTGCTTTTTATACATTATCTTTAAAATTATTATGCTAACAATTGTCATGCATATATGATTTTTTTTTTGTGTGTGAAGGGAATGCATATATGATATTGTTTAACGAGTTCATATATAAAGAAGAAAAAAACGAGTTCATATAAAGAAATTTATATTGAAAATTACAAATTAAACATTATTCGAAGTGATAAATACAGCTTTTTTTTTTATATAAACTTTTTCTCTTTTGATTCTTTGAATATTGTCTTTATTGTTACTAACATTTTCTTTTGCCCATGAATATTTAACTTAAAGCAATGCCATCATAAAAAAGCTTGAACAAACGTCTGGTCCCGTTATTTTCTTTGATTTCTGACTTTGCTCCCCATTTCTATATCTTAAAAAATTAGTCCCCATAATTTTTAAAATTACTCCCCATTTCTTTAGGATTTTTCTAAACATTGTTGAATAATGAGTTGATAAGAGGGTGTGAACAAGCTTATATGATTTTTTTTATACCAAAGAATTTTTTTTTTAATTAAAAAAAAAGTAGCATAGCAAAGTGCTACTATTGAAGTATTGTTTTTATATAATAAAGCTTTAAATGAAAAGAAATATAAAAACATTAAAAAATCATATTAATTTCCCAAAAAAAATACGGATTATCATATCACACAGTAACTTGCTAATTCATTATTATAAAGGGCCGAAAATGTACTAAAGGGTAGTATTTATTAAAAAAAAAATCAACGAGTACTTATAGGTCAATTCTTCTTTTCATACCCTAAAGGAAATGATGAGTCAAAGACTAAAAATCAAAAGGACAAGCAATCATATAAAACTATTCTAACCAAATAAACACTCCTACATTTTCAATATTAAACTTCCCCACGTACAAAATGGGTGAGTTTTAATTTTGGTCTATATCAATTTTTTCTTTAGTTTTGATCACTCTAAAACACAAATCTATTTTGTTTGGTGCATAATGTCATGTGACTTCTATTTAGTATTCTTACATAAGGTCACGTGGTCAAGTGACACCCAGTTATAGTATGTGATAATGATCTGTTAGCATCTAAGCACACGGGAGGTTTTCCTTTACTCCTAAAATAAATTTTGTTTATCTACCCAAAATGAATACTCCGAGAGTGGAAAATATTTGAGTGCCTTTGATTTTAATGTTTTTCGGTGTTTTTAGTTTATTTTATATAAGAGAAAATGATGAATAAATGATTAAAATAAATTATTTAAATAAGAGAGAATGAATAGTTAAAAGAGAGATATGAATAAAGGCACTCAAATGCGATTCGGACAAGATGAGTCAATAGCATGATTTCATTATACATTGTTTATGTTTGTTAAAAATCGTGGTCGAGCTTCTTACAACCCTACAAAACTATCTTGTGAAGCGAGGATTGTTGGTATGTAAACATTTGTTAGGTCCTCTACTATTAACAATGGTACTGTTGAAGATTTGGGAATGAATTTCTTTCTGTTTTGCATGTGCTGGATGGAACATGTTGTCGGCCACGGTACATATTAGAAATGAAATACGGATATCAATGAAGCATTATTTATTTGTGTGTTGACCTCGTTATGGTGAGTTCACTTTGCATTCTTACTTGCAATCATAGTAAAAAGTAAACACATAATAAGCTATCCAGCTGTAGTAGCATTCTTTTGTGTTTCTTTCGTTTTTTACTTTCTTAAATTGTACTCAAATTTTCATGTATTTTCTTTTCCTTTTGTCTTTTCTTGGTTTAGCAAAAGCAAAGTGGACCATTGTCTTCAGCAGCATTTTGTTACTTATGCAAGTAAATTCAAGTCTATAAAAGTAATGTATAGTTGCATCTACACTGAAGGTGTATTGAGACTTTGAGAGCCAAACTCATTTATCATGTTATTAGTACAAATTAAAGATAATAATATGAAAAATTGTTTCATAGTCTACGCTAATGCGACTATGAATATTGAAGTTGTATTTAAGTTCTATTTTGTCAAAAACTTATTTAACAATTTAGAGACTCAAGTTGATTTTATAATTATGAGTTTATAAGAACCAATGTTGTTTTTAAGATCAAATCACATTGATTTTGAAAAAGATTTCATATTTTAAAATTTGTTTTACTTCTAATTCACAATTGAAAATTATTGAACCAACTTTGAACATTATCATATCAATTTCAAGTAACTGGTTTGTCGGATCTTCTAAATATCGAGTGGGGAATATTAAACTTGCATAGATTTAATAATTAATTAACTAAATTTCTAGAACATATGTAAAAGGAAAAAATAAAAGGAAATAATGAAAATGACAGAAGGAAATAATTGTTCATTTTATTTTTATGGGTCAATTACAAACGGGCATCTATAGGGTCAATTTTCTGAATATGACAACAAAAAAAAAAAGTTTGCTCCAGCAATCTTTTGCTTTAACTACTAAAAAAGGAAAGTTTGTTGGTATGTAAATGGATTTTGAAGTTCAAAGTGCAAAATAAGTTTCTATCCTTTCTCGGGGAAGCACAACAAAGTTTTTATTAATATCATCTCAATTAAAGAGGAACCATGTCAATGAGTCAATTGAATTGCATTTTACCCATTAGTCTTAATAATATACTATTTTGTTTGCAAATAAAATGATAAAAACAATCTAGAACCTACGCGCACACGACTGCAATGAAAGTGTTCAACTTAACATTATTTCAAAAAAAAAAATTATCAATTGAGTTAGGTCTTACGAATTATCTTAAAGTCTTAACAATACTTTAATTGTCACATAACACTCAAAATTTTAAGGACGGGTTTACGTTAATATATTATTATGCATTTGGTTTCTCTTGTATAGCAAAGGCAACAGTCACTGATTTGGTCCCAATGGTCATTTAAATTGGCAACAAAATGTAACTAAAGAACACAGTACTTTGAGTTTAACAATTTTGTTTTGTTTTAGTGGATCTTGCTTCTGTCTTGTTCATAGCATGCAAGAGACACCCACAAAATCCCCTGCATGTGCTTTCCCTCCATATCGAAGGGGACCATTTATTGCTTGACTTTGTTCGTTTTTTTCCCTCTCTAGTCTCTATGTACGAGCTTCCTGTTTTTTGTGGGAGATGGATTTGAGATCGTAGATATACATTAGAAAACGTTTACTTTCATCGAGAAAAATTATGGCCACTTTAACAATACTTGGTCAAATTACAGTACACTTATTCATAAAAATATAAAAGGAGAAATAAAAAGATTAAAGGTGTTAGGTGTGGAATATTGAAATTGCAGGGCACAGTGTCTAGTACTGATGATCATCTTGTATTACTAGTTGGTAAAAGACTGCAGAATGCAGTAGTGCGTATTTCAACTAAAAGAAAAAGGGAAAAGAGACAAAGATTGTCCCCCAACTATGATATTAATAATTATTTTTTTTTTGAAAGATATTGATAAATCTTCTTCTTTTTTTTTATAAAATTAATTATAGTATTCCTCAAAAAAAAAATTAATTATGGTAATATTTTATGAGTTATCTTAGTTTTCTCCTAGTAATTTTATTTGAGTACTACATATTAGTTACAATTATTTTTGATAAAACACTAATTAATATTAGTTAAATTTTAAAATGGCAGGTTAAATTATTAATGCTAGTGGTAAGGAACAAAAAATTCTGCCAAAAATATAAACAGAGATATGATTAACTATCCTTTTTTTTCAACAAGTAAATGATTAAAGTTAAAGGAGCACTTTGTTATTCTTTCTTTGGAGCCTATTTCTATTTTGTTTTTAAATTTTCTGCTCTAGTCTTTTTCTAAAAGTAAAATAAAAACATCAAAACCAATTTTTAAATATTTTTATAAATATATTTTTTTAAATTGTTAAGCATTAAATACTTACTATGACCAAAAATATCTCCAAAATTTCTCTTATTGTAAGGATCGAAGGTGATTTGTCTTTATCATAATGATGACAACCAACGAGTAGTGATGATGTGAGTTGAGGCACATACAAGTACTCTAATGCCCATGAGTCAAATTAGTAAAGTAGTACATAATGAGAGGTTTTTAGGAAGATGTATACCTTGAGTTTGAGGTCCAAGGGCCTTCTTATGCAACTTGTGGAGTCACATATGAGATAGTTGTTGAAAAGTTGTTACATACGACGAGATTTTGTAATTGTTGAATCATCGAGCATTGAAGAGTTGTGATAGTAGTAAATATTACGAATTCTAGAAAAAACCTAAACTTCTCGTTAGATAGTGTATTGGGCCATCACATGATTGCACCTTTGTTCGGCGTTGTGCGTTTGGGCCGAAGGGATATTCGGGTCTCACATGTGTCGTCAGCATGAGTTTTTATTATTATTATTATTATTATTATTAATTTACGATTTTATGTACGAATATTTAAATACAACAGTTGTGATCAAATCGAAGTTTGATTCAAAGAAATGAAAATGCAGTATGTCAATGCCGAAAATGAGATGATGCCCAGGAAATTGTTAATGACAGAGCAAACTAGGCACCAAGGAATACTCAATTTACTCATGTGCAAACAATCACTGTGAATAAATTAATTGATTGCTTCTTCAGAAACTTATATAATACAAAAATATTTTTCTATAATATTTATAAATTTCATCAGAAATGCATCGAGCTTTCATCTCTAGTAGGATCGGACGGCCATGTTTATTGATAGAAAAGTCGTTTTGTGCCAACATGCTTATACTATTAGACATTTAGACTATGGTCTTTCTTTATTAATATGACGAGATTTAGCTTATGAAAATTTGAATCAGTGGTCTATACTCAGCATTCCCATTGTTTTTTGTGTTGTTATTATTCTTCTGAATTTGTCACAATTTTTTTGTCCAGTACACTCACTCTATATGGAAATCAAGGTCCCACAGAAATTGGACCCCAAGACTTTAATTAAAATATGGTTCCATTGATCGCAATTCACAGCCTATAGATTTCACCGTGTCGTATACAATGTAGTAATTTCATATTTCTTAAATGGGTTTTGTTAACCAATGCACTTAAAGCACTAATTAATGATTTAGAAATATAAGTAATTTATAATATTTATGTAGATAAACTTATTAAAAAGTGCCTTCGGTAGCACTTGTTAACACTTTCTAAAATTAATAATACTTGTGTCCTTTATTATAGGACCATTTTAAAAAAAGAGTCTTGCTAACCGTTGTTCTTGGGGCATTGGTTAAACATACCAAAACACGGATTTATTATCATAAATGTAGCTGCTTTTAATATTATTATCAATTAATTACACAATTTCAATGCATTAACTACTATATAAATTCCTTTTTTATATCCTTGACCAGTGCTATAGCATTACCCTTCTTAAAATGATTATATATTGGAGAAATTATTGGCCCATATCATTACTGAAGAAAGTTCCTTTTCAGTGAAAATTAAATGAAAAAAGATGACTGTAAATATAAATAATAAATGTTACATACTTCAACATTGAATACCAGAAAAAAGAAAGAATCTAGGACTAGAAAATTGAATTGAAATGGAGTGGCCCCTATATACTGAATCAGAATCTGATTTTGGAGCAGAATTAAAGTGACGAGACAATTCGAATTGTCACGTTGCAGGGAGGGAGAGGGATACATATATAACACCTTCAATATTGCGTGATTGTTATAATGGTGAAGGACAAGGACCCGTCTATTCTCTGCTACCCCAACCTCGCAGCAAAGAGAGGTAAATTCTACAAAATAACAAACAGAATGTGATTTTTTTTTCATTTCTCCAAGGAAATGTAATGTAATGAGAAATTAATTCACTTGTTTGTCATTGAAATTTTCCAAAGGATTGTTCACATGTAGCACGGGATGAGTATTCAATGGGCTGGTGGTGGTGGGCTTGGGCCAGTACATGGTGTTGTCTTCTGATATGTGTCACTATCTTAAATCCAGTTAATGACAAATACTGGTACTCGGCCTTTGACAGGGGGATACAGTTAGCATTAACTAATACTGCCTTCTTCTTCTATTGTCTTTGTGTGGACAATGGACCATGAAGTGAGAAAGGGAACGATTTCTATATGTAAAATCAATCTACTTGTGTCCCATAAATATGGGTGTTTTGAAGACCAATTGGAATCGAGGTTAGTGAAATGGGATAAAATCATACAATATGACGAATCGATACTCAAATTTCAATTAAGAGATGATTACGTTTAGTATGTAACACATCTCGAATATTGTTGTGTAATAAGTGAGTTAGAAATCTCACATCGGATGGAAAGTGAATGTTGAGCAATATATAAGTACGAGGATATATATATTTAACACCTTAATTTGGTTAAGATGTGGTATCCAACTCATTTGCGCGATTGTTCTTGACCCAATTTAGATGATCCATTTCGTGATAATGATGGTCAAGCAACGTGTCTCATTGAGTGCAACAACAAAATGGTGCAAGTAATGCAAAATTTTGGATTAAGATGTAGTGTTCAACTCACTTGTGTGATCGTTCTTCCATTTAATGTGGACGATCCCCATGTCTCACTTCATGACCCAACAAATGTAATTAAGCTTCAGTAGTGGGAACATATGAAAAACAAAACAACAAGTTGAGATTTTGTTGAAAAGTAATAATGAAAAGATGAATTTAACAAATTTATAAGCATTTAAAAGGTAAATCCGTTTTACACTTTGCTCGTTTCTTTACTGGGATTTAGTGCGAATAGTTTGTGCACATAGTGTATGAGTGCGTTATAAACTCAAAAGTATCGACGTTTAAAGAAACTAATTTTACATTGACATTTATTAAAAATCCACTTCTTTGCCAAATCACTCAATTTTTATAAGTGTGTTTTGAAACTGATACGACGTAAAAAATAGAAGTCACCCAATAGATGTCTATTAACACGAAAAACTTCTAACTATTAAACTCATTTTAGTAATTTCGTGGTGTTTCATAGCAACTATTGATGTGGGAACATCAATTTTCTGGTCCATAACATGGCTAACTTTCATACTTGTGGCCCAAGCCCAATTGTCTTGGCCTTTTACTTTTCAATATATTTCCAAATACCTTTACCAGAAGAAAATTGCTTTTCTCACATGCAAAATTGCTTCAAAACACATATAATTTACTCATTTGCCCTCAACGGCAGTTTTTAAGCAAAGGTATTTTTATTATCCGAAAGCATGGATAGATCAAACAATTTCGAGTAATGGGTGCATTAGATATCTCTTTCAACTATGGTCACATGTATTTGACAAAAAAAGAAAAGACTTAATTGTAATTTTGTTATTCCTATTTTATCAAATAGATAATTTTGGTCTCCCTGTTTTTATCTCACAACATCAATTTTTTTAGAAATTAAAAGTAAGGGAGCTAAAATCCTTTATTTGAAAAAAATAAATAAGGGAATCAAAATTGCACTGCTACAGTGGTAACCATGCACCGCTACTGCTTTTTTCCTTAGTCGTATTAACACTAACACGGTCCATAGTTTTGTTTTTAGTTCAATTTTTGTTTTTGTTTTAATTAAATGGTTAAGATATACATTTTTGAAAAAACAAAAATTATGAATTAGGTTACTAGAACAAATGAGTTGTTTGTGAACTTTAAACGAGTCGAACTCGAGTTAAAAAAAGATTCATATTAAACTCAAGTTGAGTTTCGAGTTGAACTAATTTTTATCGAGTCAAGTCGAGCTCAAATAATTTGATTCGACTCAACTCATTTCAGTCCTAGATCCGAAGCTCAATTTACCATGTTGTGGATGAAATAAGTTTTTTGCATCTTCCCTGCCTACAACGCCTCATAGTGAATTAGAGGACATTATTACCTGATGTAAAAGCCTTATAGCTAACAATAGCGATTATATAATGTGTTTGTTTGAAGACAAGCAAATAAAGTAACTTATAGCATTGTTAGAGCCTTTACATCCCATCCTAACCCCTTGTTTTTTATGACGTACCCTTTTAAAAGTTTTTTGCTACTTCCAAACTCTATTCATATTTTATATTTTTAAATGAAGAATATACATACATTCTTTTTTTGAAATAAATAAATATATACATAACCACATCATATCGTATAATGATCTATATATTCAGACAATTTTTTTTAAAGAATATATATGTTCAGAGATAAATTTTTATGCATTGGTGGATTGCATTGTTTATACACGTATTTTATGAGCTAATCTAAAAATGGTATGTTGGTGTAATTTTTTTTTTTTTTTTTGACAAAATGTTGGTGTAATTTGTTGGATACATATGCGAAATAATTTACATCATCGATATATACAATTCACATTTATATATATTTTTGATTTAATTTTACATTCATATTTTTATTTTTTGGTTTAATTTTACATTCATATTTTTATGAATACTAACATGTGTTTTTTATTGTAAAAAAACATGTTTTTATTTTTATTCAATAAATACTAACATGTGTTTAACACAATCAATATATAATTAGTGTGCCTTCCCTAAAAAAAATATATAATTAGTTTGCATATATTACATAGGTTGTCATACAAAAAATATAGATATAGATGTAAACTAAACTTTTTTGGTTAAAGATTTTGTCAAAAAAAAACTTTTGGTTAAAGATGTAAAGTAAACAAATTTATATTATTAAAGAAAGTTAGTCAACTCTTAGAAAAAAACAGTAAGCCAACAAGATTAAATCAAATAAAACTTAAAGCAATTCGATCAATATAAATCATATCAAATGTTATGAAAGAAGTGTGTGAAGTAAAATATATTATAGAACAAATAGTTTCAGATTATATTTTTCAAAGAAGAGTTTCGGTGGAAAAGATAAGGATGAATTACTTTTCTTTCGTTATTTTTGGGAAAAATACCATAGTTAAGGAATTTAAAAACAATTTGCTGAAAATAGAGTATTGATAGAAAAATTATAGGTGGAGATCCATTTTTTTTAGGCAAAAAAGGAGAAATATATAAAATAAAATAAAATTACACCAAATATAATGCTACACTACTATTATACCGTTCAATATTGTTTTACTCGATCCCTCAAAAAAATAATATTATTTTACTCGATTCATATTTTTTAAATTTGGCCATTAGATTGTAAGTTTATATCACATGTATATGTAAAACTTTACACAAATCTAAAATCGATATGTTATTGAGATCCACCAAGGTTAATGTTTTATGTGTTTTTATTGAGTACCGTTGATCATGGCGTTTATCTCAAATATAAGACGATTATAGATTTCTATGTAATTTTACATAGATGATTTATATATGATATAAACTTACAATCTAACGGTCAAATTTTAAAAATATTAATTGAATATATAAAATGATACTTCATCTATCCCACATTAAGTGAATGATTTGATTATTTCATATATATTAAGAAAAATGTATAAGTGAAAGAGAGAAAAATGATTTTAAAAGACTTTGTCAAGTATTGATGCATTTACAATTATCATAAATGTAAAGTGAATTATATTGAATTGAGAGTGATGTGAAAGTATTGTTAATTAGAGCTATAATTGAGAAAAGTAATTAATATTATATTGAAAAATGAAATGAATCAATTATTTTAAGATAGTTTTATTTTACAAATGACTCAATTATTTTGAGACGCAATGTAAAAATTATATATATAACTGCTAATTTACACCCACCTAAAAACACTAAGGTGTAAATTAACAAGTTACACCCAACTAAAATCATTAAGGTGTAAGTTAGCAACCTACGTCCACTTGATTATTTACACTCAATTTTATAAATTTTATCGAATTGTTTACACTTACCTCACTAATTTACACCCACTTTCATCATTCAAAATATTGTTTCTTTAAAAGTTTGTCCCTATTACATGTTTTATACCTTAAGCATAGGGTTGGGAATAGGCCAGGCCAGGCTTTGATAGACCTGAGCCTGACCTACGAAAATTTTAGCAAGCCTAAGCATGGCCTACGGCCTTTCATAAGCCTATTTTTTTGGTCTGGCCTGGCCTATTTAAAAGTCTGGACTGACCTGAAAGCCTATTTAAAGACCTATTTTATATTAAAGTAATTAAATACTCAATTTTATTTATTTTTAAATAGGCTAAATCGGCCTTAAAACCTATTTAACTATAAGGCTTGTCTATAACTATAAGGCTTTAAAAGCCTATTTCACTATAAGACCTTAAAGCCTAATTAAAAAGTTTATTATTTAAGTTGTTTCTCTATTATAAATTATTTTGATATAAATTATATTTTAATATAAATAAAAAATAAGTTTTTATTAATTTGAATAAACAGGTCGGTCTGTTAGGCTTTATAGGTTTTTTTTGATAGCCTAAGTCTGACCTATTTACTTAAATAAGTTTTTCAAAAGCCTAAGTCTGACCTTTTTAATAAACATGCCAGACTTAAACAGGCCAGGCCATAGGCCTCTGTAGGCCGGCCTGGCCTATTCCCAACCCTACTTAAGCATGTCACTGTTTTTTTTTTAATGATCTTGCTTTTTTTTAATTTTTTTTAAAGAGCAACAAAAAAATTCATTAAAAGCTTATTTTGGTAATTAATATTATGATTAATGCCTCTAAAAAAAAAATACTATGATTAGTGTTATTTTAACGTTTGCTTATTTTTTTTTCTTTCAATAAGGTATACTTTTATTTTGTTTGGCTCAGTAATGGAGTTATGAAAAAAAAAATTAAATAGGAAAGACCTTAATTTAAGGAAACCGTTACTAGATGTCTTTTTTTTGTTTTGTTACAGGTTACTTGATATTTTAAGAGTAAATTACACTCCCCTCCCCTCAAAAATGCTTGAAATACACTCCCCTCCCCTCTTATGTTAAAATATACAATTTCCTCCCTTGAAAAATAAAATTTACACTCCCCTCCCTTATAAGATGCTTGAATTACAACCCACTCCCTTGATAATTAAATATACATTACACTTTAATCTATTTTAACATAAATAAATATTTTTATGATATATATTAATTTTAAACCACCCTTTAAGAAAAATTAATTCATTTCTTTATAATTTAAATGTTAATGATAATTAAATTTAAATATTTTGCTATTGATTTTATAATTTAGAGTTTAAAATTAACTTTTAAATAACCATGGTTTATTGTCGTTAGTAATTTTTCACATATTTTAATTTTATTTTGGCTTGTTTCATATTTTATAATAGGGTTTAAAACTACATGTTAATGAAATTGTGAATAAAAAATAGCAAAAAAATATGTATTCAATTTTTTATTATGTTAAAATAGACCTGCAATACTGTTAATTTCGAAGTGTATTATATTATTATTTTTTTGCTAGATTATTAAAAATAAAAAAATATATATTGAGGGAGTAAAATGTAGATTTTAACATAAGAAGGGAGGGGAATGTAATTCAAGCTTTTCTTAGGGGAGGGAAATGTATTTTTCTCTAATATGTTTTGAACAAGAGGGGAGGGGAATGTATATTTTAACATAAGAGGGGAGGGGAGTGTAATTCAAGCATCTTTGAGGGGAGTGGAGTGTAATTTACTCATATTTTAATACTACAATATCTCCTAATTTTACAATATTTTCTAATTTTAATTATTTGATTTTGATAATTAAATTAATTATTAAAAAAGAAGATTTCGATAATAATGATGATTAGGGAGCCTCGTCAGATAGAGAAAGATGGATACATCTCGATTGGGAAAACAGTTATTGACTGGTTCCATAACCATAAGGCAGCGAAGAGGAGCATATGCATTCGGGTTCGTTTTCTTTTCTAAATAAGGAAGTAATCATAGTTGTCTTCTTAGTGATCACAACCCAAACAATTCATTTCAACCAAGTCTTCACTCATTATTATTATTATACCAAATCACAAATCACGGTTTAAATTATTCCATTTCCCAAAATAAGTTTTCAACACCATTTTTTCCTATAAAAAGACCAACCAGGCTCTCAACTTTTCATCACACTCTCACAAGCAAATACACATAGAGAAAGAAAGGTTAAAACAAGAGAAAAAAACATGTCTGGTTGGGCTATTGCTGTTCATGGCGGCGCAGGTGTGGATCCTAATCTCCCACCACACCGTCAGGAAGAAGCCAAACAGCTTCTTACCGAATGTCTCAATCTCGGTATCTCTGCCCTCCGATCCAATGCTTCCGCCCTCGATGTCGTCGAACTCGTCGTATGTTTTCCCATTCCCATGACCTAATTTATATCATTCATAATCATGGGATAATGTTACATGCATGACGATGCACGTAATTTTTATTTGATATAAAATGAATCCAATACATAATGACAATAATATAATTTTTTTATCCGGTATTTTCGAATCTATCGTTTTGTTATTCTGTTTTTGCTGAGTTAGGGTTCCTTTTGTGATAGGTGAGAAAGTTAGAAACAGATCCACTTTTCAATTCTGGCCGTGGATCTGCTCTGACAGCAAAAGGAACGGTGGAAATGGAGGCTAGTATTATGGATGGTACCAAGAGAAGATGTGGTGCTGTATCTGGTGTTTCCACCGTGAAAAATCCTATCTCTCTTGCTCGTCTCGTCATGGAAAAATCCCCTCATTCCTACCTCGCCTACACCGGTGCAGAAGAATTTGCAAGGGAACAGGTTCATATCATTATTTCTCTTTTTCATTCCAAATTTTGATTTATAAATATATTTGTTTCTAATCAAAAGATTTTGTTGTTTTTTTTCTAGGGCGTGGAGACTGAGGACAATGAATATTTCATCACTCCTGATAATGTTGGTATGCTGAAACTCGCAAAGGAAGCAAATACCATTTTGGTAACAATTTTTTTTACTATACATTAAATATTTGTATTAAATATTTATTGCTGTAATTAAAATGTGGATTTTGTGATTTTTTATTAATGAATGTATTTGATGGACGGTGGTGCAGTTTGATTATCGAATTCCAACGGAAAAATGTGCTGGAACTGATAGTCCAGTGAAAATGAATGGTTTGCCGCTAAGCATTTACGCTCCGGAGACCGTCGGATGTGTGGTGGTCGACAGTCAAGGAAGATGTGCTGCTGCAACCTCAACTGGAGGGCTAATGAACAAAATGAGTGGTCGAATTGGTGATTCACCTCTCATTGGTGCTGGAACTTATGCATGTGAAGTGTGTGGAGTTTCTTGCACCGGTGAAGGTGAAGCTATCATTCGTAGCACTCTTGCACGTGAAGTGGCTGCAGTTATGGAGTACAAAGGCTATGGACTTCAACAAGCTGTGGATTTTGTGATTAAGGATCGTCTTGATGAAGGGTTTGCTGGTCTTATTGCTGTGTCTAATAAGGGTGAAGTGGCTTATGGGTTTAATTGTAATGGAATGTTTAGGGGCTGTGCTACTGAGAATGGGTTCATGGAGGTGGGAATTTGGGAATGACACAAATAATTATACAGTATAAAATAGTATTGAGTTTGTGGCTGGTCCTTTTTTTAATAGAGGTTCTAGCTTTGGTTTAATTAGGTCGGAGTCATTAGTCCTTTGAATTTTAGTTGCAAGGGTTATTTTGTTTTCTACCCTAGAATTGGGTACTTATGTTTTCTTTTCTTCCAGTGATGTAAATCATTATCAAATAAGTAATACAAGATGATGATTTTAATATTTTAGATCTGGTACTATATATGGTAGTAGCATCTTCTGCTTTTATTGGCAAAGCATTTGATCTTCTGTTTTTTTATTTTTTATTTTATTTAAGGATCTTCTCTTTCTTTTTACAGAATAGGAAGTTTGGAACCGATAGTCAATTACTACTTGATTATACATCCATTGTTTCTTATTTTCAATTCCACCATTAATCTTCATTCCTTTTGTTAATAATTTTTGTTTTGTTCATGCAAAGACCCATGTTTTTTTTTTTGGGTCAAAGACCCATGGCTTTTTTTTTACACGTTTTTTTTTTCATTTTCCAATTAACCTGCTAATTCCATTTTTGCATGTGCCTACTGGCGTCTACTAACGTGGGAAGTATAACAAAAATAAGTTATAAAAAAATAATTATGTATTTTTCTTAAAAAAATAATAATTATGTATTTATTAGTAGTATATATACAATAACTCCACAATATACGCCCAAATTGGAATCAGTATAATTACATAATTAAATCACGAGATTATATATTTTTTTTATATTCTTGTTCAAAAGAAATTATATATATATATATATATATATATATATATATATATATATATATATTAACTTCTATATTTTATTTTCTCATAAATCGGCCTTAGACATGAGTTCTTGTTTTAGGGTAGGGGATAATATTTCATTCTAAGGCCACTATACCAAACTAAAAGGATAGGGTGATAGTTATTAATCATTTTACAGATATTCAAATGGGATATGGTTCATGTCTTTGAAGTTAATTCAAGCTCTTACTAATGAATTTAGACCTTATGCAATATCAACAAAAATCCCATCCATTTCCTGAAGAAGAAATGCTCCCAATTCCATTTATCAGAAATTTTAAAGTTAATTGTGTTGTGATGGCAGATAAAAAAAAAAAAAGACATAAGTAAACAATTTTCCATTACCCTTCCAAAAACAAATTTTCATTAATACAGCCTATGTTTGTCAGAAATGAAATAAAATAAAATAAATATAGCCTATTTTATATAAAAAAACACGTGAACCATTAAATATTTTTTATAAAATGATATCGAGATTAAAATAAGATCACAAAATACCACAAAGTTTATCATGATCTCTATCTATCCAAGCCTGGCTAGCTACAGATCACCCAGTTGTTCATAACAATCACATGAGGGATTGAATATGTCCAACCGTCCAAAGGTGTGCTAAGCTATAGTCTATAGATTGTTAATTATTTCAACAAATTGCTAATTAAGCTTCAAACTTCAACTTTCTAAATGCATAACTACTGGCACAGAATGTCAAGCTCATCGTGATCTTGTACAATCCAAGTCATATTTGACCATTACGTCTTCTATAATAATCACACAATGACAACGAGGTGAGTGAGACTACGTATTGCCTTGCATTGTTCAACTCCTCCGATGAGATTACTATATACTTTTTGTTTCTACAAATTAACTACTAGTACTTAGCGACAAAAGTAAATCTATCTAGTACATGAATGAAAATGAGCACTGCAGCAGCCATATATATATATGCAGAAAATTAATACGTCAAGAGATTTAGTCCCTCAAAAAAAAAAAAAAAAGAGACGTTTAGATATTAACTTGAAATACCCTTTAAAACGAGTAAAAAAACAACGCTCTTCAAGACCAATAAACAAAGCACTAGTAGCATTTGAGACCAAATTAGGAGGCTTATGTTTTTTTTTTGATAGACGAAATGACAAAGTCATTATAAACTCACACACGAGTGAAGGTATCGGGGTTCGAACGCCGGTCATGGCATCAAGCCTAACAATTTCGGCATTTTGCCAGTTGAGCTAGGTCTTCTGGTTAAAAGGCTTATGTTTATTTAGACAGACAAAATAACAAAATTATTATAAACTCACACACACAAATTGATATGGGATTTGAACATTGGTTATGTCATCCGGCTAAACAATTTGATTTTATTTTTTTGCAAGCGAGTTATGACTTGTGAATTATTATGAGTCTTATTTATTTGTAAGTCCATATATCAAGTTGGTGAAATTAGTTTTGTATAATTATTTTCATTTTTTCCAAAAAAAAAAAGAATGATATTTATTTATTCAAATTGATATTGTATATCTAATACAACCACACATTCAGCCAACAAACTCACAACATCTAAGTTAGTTGCATTCAATGACAAAATACCTATAAATAATACGATAAAATCAAATTGAGTGGTATATCGATGTCTTTAGTATGCAACATTGACGTTCAAATCACTGATTGATCAACAATTGATTGAAAGTGACATTTCAATAGAAACCAATCAAGCACCATAACAAAACGGAAAATCAAACAATGACGCGCAAGACGTTGAATAATAACGATGCATTCAGAAAACGAAAACACACAAAAGAAAAAACTTAATCTACGTGAAAACCATTTAAATGAACAAAAATGATGATTCTAAGTCAAAAAATATCCAAACCCACCATTCTTTTATGAACGAAGGAGAAAAAATACTTACAAAAAAATGTAGGTTTCTCCCTTTAAAAAAACAAGGGCCGACAACATAACGCTGCATACTTGATATGTATATTTTTTAAAAGGATACTTGATACTTAGATGGCCTTTTTTTGGAAGGGTAGTTAGATGGCCTTTAAAATCACTATATATTTCTAATAATCCGGTTAAAATTAGAATCATCAATCACTCTCTAAAATAAAATTGACCATGCATAATGCATGTGAGTTTCTTTTTTTAGGGAGTAACGCATGTGAATTTGTAGATTATCATTATATTGACAATAATATTTTTAATTTGTTTTTTGAAAGAATATAATATTTTAGTATTACCACCAATTGTTTGAAGCAATCAACGTATAGATACACACAGGTTGATATAAATGCGTTTTTGTTTAAAATACATATTTTTTTCTTAAATTTTTCTTAAATATTATATTCTTAAACATATGTTAGCATTTGATTAGAAAATAATAAATAATATTTTTTTTAAAATTTTCTTAACAAGTAATCTTAAACACATTCCCTCAAAAAAAGTAGTCTTAAACACATGTTAGCATTTGATTACAAAATAATAATAAAAAGTCAAAGTGAGAGATTTGATATATGAAAAACAATTATTTGTAATAGACAAGCTGACTCGTATTTTCTTAGAATAAAAAATGATAATTTTTTAGTCTACTCACTTATCTTTAGCACTCACTAAAATAACATTATCACTAAAAAACAATATCAAAAACAATTTCTCATTTTAATTAGAAAACCCATATTTTAGATTACTATTTTAAAAGAAAAATGATATTTGTACAACCATTTTATAACAACTTTAGAACAATATATTCTTTCATACTTAAATTATGTTCTTATATTCTCTTTCTTCATTTTTCTCTCTTCATTGTTTTTGACCAATAAAAAAGAGAAAAAGAAGGTTGTCATAAAAGTTGTCGGCAAATGGTTGTTCAAATATCATTACTCATTTTTAAAACTTAGAGTCCGTTCATAATGTTTGTGAGTTGTTGATTTTTGATGTTGAAAATCAATTTCAAAATTTAAACTGATCGAAGGTGAGATAAACATAGGGATAAAATTATGCGTATCTTTTTGCAAAATTTTCTTTTTAAAATAGATAATGCAAACACGGTTAAAAACACAAAAGTAAACAACTCAAACGTAAATAGATACAAATTTTTATACAGTTCACCACCAAACTAGCAGTTACATCCACTCTCTTCAACCTTGAAGAATTTTTCAGTATGTCCATCTGATTACAACTAGGGATGACAATGCGGGTCACTCCGTCCTGTTTAGGCCACACTGTTATCGGTCCGCTAAAAACGGGATGAGGCGAGCCAAGTTGAGGTGATGGGCTGAAACACACATCTCGAACCCGCCAAAAACAAATGTTATTAAAATACATGCTACCATTATAAAAAGTCATTTTTCCTTTCTCATAATCATTTTATTCTCATTCTAATCCCACCTAAAGAGAAAAACAATTGTCAAATAAAGAATTGTACAATTGTTTTTCGGAAAAAAACACTTAAAAATTGGGTGACTTATTATTTAATGGTACAATAATAAACATTAAATAAATATTTTTTAATGAGCTCGCGGGCCAACTTGCCTCATCCCACTGGCTAGCTAGCCAAAACAAGCCCTTTGAGGTTTCACTATGTTGAAATGATGAAATGTTAGTGATTACATGATAACGCTCTTAATAAAGAAAATATGAAATTTTTGCTCGAGTACAAGTAAAAAGCTTTCTATAAAAATATTTGAAATTTGGGTTCACTTGACTCTTTGTAATTTGGAGCCGATGTTTCTCTGAAGTTTTATTTGGCTTGTGATATTGGAGTATTGAATCATTGCTTAGTGTTATTTAAGTATACACTACTAAGCAAAAATAAAAAATAAACTGGTCAATGCCTTAAATATTGGAGTCACTAGCTGACTGTCGAGATGATCTTTTAGGTAAAATGTGAGCGTTGTAGAGCTTGTACCATTGTGGAAAAATGTCACACATAACTTGTACCATTTCACATGATTTGTCGTGCATACTTGAGCTTGCACCTGAGTGTACTACTTATACTAGGCGAGACAACTTTGATGATTTCAAAATTGATTCTTTACAAAAGAATTTGAAATCTCATCTTCAAAGCATTTCATCTTCGGTTGTAGATTAAGAATTACAACAAAGTTCTTCAAAGAAATTGGTCCTATCGTGAGCTAATAATTGGTCTAGATGATTTGTGTTGAATTACCATTTACCGACCAGATGATCCAATGTAGTTCTTCCATCAGATGACTTGATCATTTGAGATGTTGACCAAATGAACCGAATTTATTCTTCAAATCAGACAATTTGTACATCAGATGAAGTGATAACCATCATACACTTCTTCGGTCTAAATGAATTGTTTTCTTAATATGAATTGTGTGAGAGGTAGTAGTATTTTTCGGCTGTGTTAGATAAACAAATTTTGGTGGCTGATATATTCAGTAGGGGGTTTGAATGTTGGGGAGGCAAATGGGTTTGACGAACAAGGTTGTTTCAATGAGAAGTTGCGGGGGAGTGTATTTCTTTGTTGGTTTTTGTTTTGTTTTTGTATGCATGTTTATGGAGAGGACACTTGGTTTTGGAACAATGTTTGAAATGACGAATACTACGTTAAAGAAGCCTGTAATGGTATGAAAAATCACTATCCATCGTATTACTTGGAGAAAGATTGTACTTTTAAATGTCTCTTTATTCACTTGATGGATGTTGAATAACCACTTAACAACAAAAGATCATATGGTAAAAATATGTATTTTATATTGTGATTCGTGATTTTGTGTAGACCGTCGTGTGTTGAAAGAATCTTTTTAGCATCCTTTCTTTAAATCTTCAAGTTTTGGGGGTGTGGAGGATATGTTTTGGTTAACATGGTTTTAGTAGTGTTTTTACTAACATTGCTTTGGATCATGCCTACCCATTTTGTGGTCTAATTATACAAGGAAGGGTGGCGCGAGAGAAATTTAATCTAAATTGGTTGATATGTATTTGATCTATTTGAAAATTGAAAATTAATACTATTTTTCATCAACAAGAATTCAATGTTAATCAATTATTAGCGTTAAAATTTTATCTTAGTGGCTGTTCAAGGCAAAAGGGAAGTATTTTAATTCAGGAACGAGCATCCTAATGACATTGGTGTAAGCAAATGCAACGAGCATATATACGATCAATTGCAAAATCACAAGTTCTGAACTCCATGAATTCCATCAAGTGTAACTTAAAGTACTCATACTTCAAGATTGAAAAGAACCATACATAATTGCTCGATTTTTCTTGTAGACTTTGAAGCCTAATTTCATGGCTGTGTTTATGCTATGTGATTAAAATATCAATGCTAAATGAAGGTCATTACAATTTACAACTCCACAATAAAGTTAGGGACATCATTGTGAGAAATGTTATGAACAAGGGGACCATATAAATATAAGAAACACAATTAGAAAACCCAATGGAAC
Source organism: Medicago lupulina (assembly GCA_958299785.1). NCBI lineage: Eukaryota > Viridiplantae > Streptophyta > Magnoliopsida > Fabales > Fabaceae > Medicago > Medicago lupulina. The sequence goes on along the minus strand of OY283144.1, from coordinate 7,158,237 downwards.
TTGAGGCCTCGTGACGTATTGGACTAACATTGTGATCCATTTTTGGATTTTGACTTGAAGAGGGTACAAATTGAAGGAATGCATTAGCCATCATCTTTCCAAGATCAACCTGGGCAGGGGTTGAAAGATGAAGCCCATCGGGTTGAAGAGGCAAACCCTTGGCGTCCACAGTTTTCAAGTTCAGGAGGTCAATACCCAGTTGAGCCTGTCTCACTATCTCTATGTAAGGGCCTGATCCTGATGCCAAAGCCACCTTCAATTCGTAATTAACAAAAAATGAAAAATAAGACTACATTGCATATATACAAGTGAATATTGTTAATGATAGAGACACTTTACTCTCTTGGATTAAGATTTTAGTTTAAGGTTGAGTTTAAGTTGTCTATGTGAAGTAATTCGCAAGGCAATAACAGTACATCAGTTAACAGTTATTAAGCTATGAAAGTAATTTATTGACAGTACCACAAGATTAATCTTGTTTGGTTAAGTAATGTACTTTTGTCTAAGTATTTTTTAATTGATGTATTTTTTTTAGTGAAGATTTAAAATCATGTTATATCTGGGATGGGATCCATGTTAAAGTTTCCAATTCTATTCAACATATACTCAAGATACCTAAAATTGGAGATTCTCCCATTCCTTTTCCTATTTTTATTTTTTACGAGAAAAATAGTATGTATAAATTAATATAAAAGGCAGAGGAAGGCAGAGGGGGTGGAGCATCCCATTCCTATTCCTAATAAATCATCTTACCTACTAATTCATATTTATTTCATCTGAATCTTCTTCAACAGTAAGGTGGTACAATATTTTTTTATAACTAATAAATACGACATACTACCTCATATGAATTAGTAGAGGATGGATGCACTCTTTTTATTTACTTTCACTGGCAAAATTTACTACAAATTTAGTAGAGGATGGATACTTCCAAAACCTAGTAGTTTTTTTGGATCCTAATTAAGATAGATATATGTGCATCCCAACTACCCTTTTCTTAAAAATAAGTGAAACTGAAAACCAACCCAAACCTAACAGTTTAATGATTCATTAATCATTATTAACAACAACAATTTAACAAATAATTATATATGATTTGAATTGGAAAAATACCTGAATTATGGGAAGCAATGGAGACTGCAAATCATCACGAACATCCAAGAAAAACTTGTGAACTCTAGCTTGATATGATTGTGCATCTCTTAGAGTTACCGTATCAGTCTCCCCTTGAAACCAAAGAAGTGCTCTAATATTACCACCACCATCATCATCACGCAACGATGCTTTAACCCTCTTCATCATGTGGTTATAAAGCACTTTACCCCTTTCCCATTCACTTATATTGGTGCCACCAATTGCACATGGGACCAACCCCACCAAACCAAGTCCCGAGTTTTTTTCCAGCACATGATTTGCAAATGCCATACCTGGTCCAACCCCATTTGTCTTTAGCGTATCTATGTCTTCATGAAGAGGTTCATGTGCTTCAACCCAATGAAGATGTGCATTGAGTTTCAAAATTGATGGATTTGGTTGACATTGAGGTGGAACAACACCGTCCCAGGTTGTGACACCGGTTGTCGTGTCGTTTACTACTCCTCCTCTTCCAGCCATGTTGCTTTGTCCTGCTAATATAAATATGTTTTTTTGGGCTTCTAGCTTCATTGGCCATGTTTGAATGATCAGAAAAACTAACAAGAAATATAAAGACATTTACAATTTTTGGGTTTGGCTTTGAGATGGAGATAGATGGACCTCTTTTTCAACACTATATCATTTTATACGCCATACCTTAAACACAAGAGATTAAATTATACGAAATGCTTCCCTGTCATTGTGTATAATTTAATTAATATTTGCCTTTATAAAAAAATATATAATATTTGCCAATTGCTTTTCATACACACTGTCTTAATCTCCGGTTTCTTCAAACTTTCGGAATGAGAGAATTAAAATTAATCATTTAACACGTGAAAAAGAAAGTCTTGGTCTACTCTTGGTCAAAATAGAATAATATTATTGGTCTATAGTTTAATATATACTTTTTTGTAAAAGTGTAGGGATTGGTCCAAATAAGACATCGATGCTTGAATTAAACGTTTGTGGATATAAAAAATCTTTAACAAAGGATGGCTCAAATAATAATTAGCATTAAGGTTAAACTCCAATGTTCGTTGCGTTTCGCAGAAATTAGGTCACGTTGAATAGTTGGTCTACGAGATTTTTCTATTTTGTCGGAGGGTGTTTACCTGAGACTAAAGACAAGTAATCAAGTCAACTAAAGCTTGTAATTTCCATTATAAAATGCAAAATACCTTTTTTCTTCTTCTTTAAGTTGGACAAAAATACGGTTATTCTTTTAAGTTTTTTAAATTTTAAACGGGTCTTTATCATTCTTTTAAGAACCTATTTAAAACTTAAAAACTTAATTTTTTTTAAATAAGTGTATTAAATTAACAACTTAAATTGACATATTTGAAACTTAAATAAAATTAAGGTCCTATTTGAAATTTAGAAAAACTTAAAAAATATATTTAAAACATAAAAAACTTAAATACTAATCCGATATTTTAGTCTAACTTAAATGACAAAAATATGTATTTTGCCATTAAAAAAAACTTGTTTTTGTAAGGTGTGACTCGTACCATGCTGACAATTAACGAAATTTGATTTCTCGTGTTGAACTCTTTTTTGGAGCGACAAAAAAATCTTCTATTTGTAAGGTGTAACTCATACCCATGCTAACAATTAACGAAATTTGATTCCTCACGTTGAACTCTTTCTCATAGTGACACAGTGGTTGTTTGATCTTAATCAGACGGTCTAAAGAAACAAATTTAATTTTTTTTTATTTTATAATAATTTTAAAAATATAAAGTTTGAATATGAATAGTTTGATCTAGATAAGACGACCACTTACATGTGACTGCAGAGATTTACCGACTAAAGTAATTTTGGGTCCATAATTAGTGTCAATATATTATTATTTTTATTAGACATATAAGACTAAATATCTGAATTGTGGCCAGAGTTGTTTCACAACAAAGATCTAATAGCGGGTAGTCCAATATATTTTGGATAAAGTCTAATACCATCTTAGAATATGAGTTAAGTCTAACTCAACATTACAAAATTGTTTTGTAAGATGATGTTAAGTCCAACTCAATATTACCAAAGTCATATCTCTTCAAAAATGAAACTTTTAATAAGAACTCCTCAAATGTGAGACTTTTTACAAGAAAAACTTTTATTTTCATAAATGTTTAGTTCTACATGGAGAACATTGATTGATTTTAGCTAAAAATTAATTTAAAATTTAAAATAAGAAAGTCGGTTGTTAGAAGACTCAAAATATTTTATGTTTGGATATGATCATGTGAAAATATGTTGAACAAAAAATTTAAATATAAAATTCACGTTTAGGAGCTACATATATTGTCTTCAAACTAGAATAAATTGAAGAAGTTAAATCAATTTTGATAAAAAAAAAACCTTTTAAAACTATGAAAGTCAGTTGGGTAGTGTTTGGTAATGCGGATACCAAACGCGGGAATGTTTTTTTTTCTTCTGCCCCTATCACCAAAAAAATTGATATGTTTGTTCCTAGTTGAAAACTATTGATACAAGTGCTTTTGTTCTTCATTTAAGTTGGCGAGTATGATCATTTTTTCAACATCATGCATTCCCATACTCTCGAGCCTTCAAACTCGATTTCTAATCTATTTCTTTTTTCTTAGTCAATGATTTAGCTCAAGGCTCTTCTTCTTGATAGCATGGGTCTCGGAAGGCGGCTCCCCGAGTTCCGCTTCTCCGACTTATCTCGCTGTTTCGGGGAGTTGTTCCTTTCTGAGAGTCTTCAGTTGGTTGTCCAGGGACCGGCTTCACGAGACCATTTCGATCCACACTAGAGAAGTCTTCTCCAGGTCTCATCGCTTTGGTGAATCACTTGAGCCCTGATACATTTTCGGTGCCATAGAGATAGAGCTACATTTTATTTGGCGAGCATAATTATTTTTCTGTTCTTTGTTTTAAATGGCGAACTAGCCATTATAATTTATTTTTTGGTGCTCTTTGTTTAAAATGGCGATAAGAACATTCTTCGACAACTTTGGTGCTTGGTTTGCGACGCGACATGAACAAAAAGAGTTTGGTGTGAAGCCGCTAAGCTAGGGTTTGTAGTAGTTTTCAATCCAATAACCACCAAGATCTTTTAATAAATTTGGATTTCATTCTTAAAAGTTAATTAACTCAAAAGATAAGAGTGTCCACACACACATTTATGTATGCATTCAACAACACATGAACTTTGACAATGCCGGACTCTAATACAACTTCAATAGTTACCCACCCTTAATTTGATTCTGATCGTGCCATGTTAAGTGGGTTTGAATTTTGCTCCCAAAAGCTAATCCATTAGATGAGAGTGTCCAAACAAATATATACATCCAACAATCCGGAAATCATGACAACATTGGACTTCAATACAATTTCAATACAAAATAATACTAACCCATCTAGAAACATGAAATTATTACAATGAAGTGAAATACTCCTATATTTAGTTTTGCTCCTTGTAATTGCCTTGTTTGAATGCATGCATCGAGTATCTTGACCTCGTATTCTTTTATAAGTTTATTTGGAAATTGTTACCTTAGCCACCACCTGACATCATCGAGGTTATACAACCTGCATGTTTTTTAACTGAGTGACACTAGCAGGCAGTATTTGGTTGAATAGGAAAAACGCACGCCATGTATTAGTCACTGATTAACGTATAATTAATTAATGAGGATGCTCGATACTTTCTGTAAAATATGAAAATTTACCAACTAACTCATAAGCAGAGCTATCAACGTATTTATAAATTCTTAGCACTAGCCAACATGAAAATGGTTACCCACAGACCGAAAAACCAGGTCTGAGAAATCAGGTAGTTCAATTAGCTCTTATTAAACTAGTCAACTTCTATTCTATAGTATTATGTATATCATATGATTTTTCCAGCGTGTAGGATATGTATGGTTATAGAATTAATTGAATTTAATTCAAGAGAAATTTCATGGAAAACAAGTTGTTATAAGTAAAAACAAAAAGATATTGCATTAGTCAAAGAATCAAAACAGGACGTAAGCACAATGGCAAGTTGATAGTTTTTCTCATTATTCTTCCCCATGCGTCTCGGTCTTGCTTTGCTATGATTCATATTACAGCCGGCCATCGATTCTTATCACAATCGGAGCCACTTATAATTTATAAATACTACATGATTGAACAAAGGTATGCAAACAAAACTATATCAGAATTTTTTAGTAGTCATTTATTTTTAAAAATGTTTACGTCATTGAATCAACTTTCATTTTTAGACTCTAATATACCATATATATAATATTTCACCGGTCCTACAATTAGACTCTACACGTCAAAAAATACAATTAGACTCTAGTTGACAACAACAAAATCACAATTTTAGATAAAATTTAACTTAAAATAAGATCATATTAGTTTTCATGTATTAGACGCTTCAACGCTTAAACTTGGCGAAATCTTGATTTGTGACGACCTATAGAGCAGGTACAGCAGAATCTGCAGAGGGCGCAGTTTATGTTGTAAAAATTAAGCATAAATTATTTTTATAAATAATAATCAATATATAAATATAAAAATCAATTAAACATAAATAAAATAAAGATCAATAAATTTATCTCTTTTGATATTGTATTGAATTGACCACCAATATAACTCATCAATCGCCATCTCTATTCATCAATTCAATAAGAGAACTGCAAAATGAACAAACGATGAAGATAGTCTGAGACGTGCTGATCGCACTGTCCTTAAGGATTTTCTGCGTGATTATACGCTAATCCCCCAGGATTTAACAGACCTTTCTCGATGTAGAATCGAGAAAACAGAACTGACAAGAAAATATATTTCAGGAAGATGTAACCCAAGAAACCATTGAAAGTGAGGGATATGTTTCTTGTTTTGACACTACTCAAAGCCAAGTGAAAAATCATTTAAATTTACTACATGAGTACAAATTTCATAGGCATAATTTTTCTATTTTGTCAAGCAAGAATAATGCCTTATAAATAGCCAATAAAAGAAACGTTATACATTCAAGAGATATAAAAGCAAAGGCGGTTACAAAACTTTGGAATTAAAAATATGTCTACAAAACCAAGTCAAACATTATAATTAATAATAATATGATAATAATTTTCTATTAAAATATTTTTTGATATTTCTCAATTAAAAATATGGAACACAAAATATTTGAAACTTTTGAAATATACTCAAAATTTACAACAATCCCCCACATATTTCAAAAGTTTAAAAGAAAATAGAAAAAGTACTTCATGGGTTAGCATCTTGGATGTGATGCATCAAACTGGTGTAGCAAGCTATATGAACCAAAATCACTTGGTGTATGTTAGCGGTATACCACTCGCATCACACCCCCACATTTCTTGTCGTTGGCGCTGTGGTGCGCTAATAGGCCGTGCGCGTGCCTGAATTGTTTCATGAGTGCTCCAGAGATTTCGCCATGATCTCATACAAGCGGCCCCACTTGACACTCACATAGGTGATTTCATCAAGTGTATGCTGCAAATCATACACCACCCACAAGGGATATGAAATTCATTAAAAGCTTTATAGGCTTATCCTCTCAATAATGCAGTGTCTAGCACTTCTCACACACACCATAGGAAAGGGACGAGCACAAAAATTAATTAACTAATTTTTGGTGCTAGCAGAACTAACAAGTGACTTGTTCTTACCCATATGAACCTTATTCATGGGATCTCCAATCACAAAGGTTGGGTTCCCATCACTTATTAATTTCGAATGGCTAAGTCCCAATCCCCTCGATGTACACAAATTTATTTCATCCCAAGGGGTTTTGTTTTGTAGCTACTTTATACACAAATGATGAAGACAACTTTCTTTCATCATATAAGATTGACTAAGACGTCTCTAAGTCAATCAACCTCAAATATTTATCAAAGTCTATAACAATAAACTTAATCTCTAAAAATTATATTCATACGTGTTCGCTTACGTGATTATTAAGCGACATCACTATCAATGTGGATAAATCTAAATCTATTTATAGATTTATTAAACAGGTCTACTTGAATGACTTCAAGTGACAAACCCCCACATTGAAAATTATAACTCCATATGTGAATTTTATTCAAGTCTACTTGAATTATATTTCAAGTGAAAACGCCCCCACATTAGGGAAAATAAATCCACACATATAAATAAATCAAACATCATTGTATTATATTGTTTTAATACAATGGATAATTTACAATATATCACCAATATTTTAAAGTGTATCTCAATATATATCTCATGAGCTTCTTAAATTAATTGTAAGCATCAACATCTATGTTGCACTTATTTCACTCATCCATATCATATACGTATCTCTACGAGTTTCTCTATTATTTCTTCCAATAATATAATTAAAAAATATTCTATACACAACGCAAATTCCTACGATATGAATAATATATGCCCCACATTAAAATATTTTTCACAAAATTAAAGTGGACATCAATTTAATTTATACCCACAAAAATTCAAGTTTTATATTTTAATATATAGGGTCACAAAAATATTCAGTTAGCAAGCATATCAAACCTGTACACATTCTGAATAGAATTTATATCACTTCTCACCTACTCATGCTTAATGGATCCATTCTATTAGACAAACATCACATGAAATATTTTCAAAGGAAAATTACTTGCACACATGTTGTCCGTTAAAATATAGACAAGTACACAACCAATATATATTCGATATGTAATTCTTCATAGCAATTTTCAACAAGGATAAATCAATATATCTACATTGATCAATCAGAACAAAAAATAATACAATATAACAATATGAAACCTTTTAAAACTCAAAGTTAATATAATTTTGCTTCAATCTTAGACATGCATCTTTCATCAAAATAAGACTTTATTTCCAATTAAGCAAGTCATCAATTTTCAACATGATTAAGAATGTCATGCAACGGGATCAAAATAGAGTCATTATAAAAATTGAATTCAATACACTCTCACAATTTCAACACACAAAAATCAAGATTTCTGAGGCATAAGGTTAGAATGTGTACCTCACCCCTTGTAGATGATTTCAAGGAGATAAGAGTTTAAAATTTACAACAAAGTCAATCACAACATGCTCTTCTAGCATCTTTAGCAGCAAAGCCAAATTCATATATCAATACCTTCAAATTCTTTAATTTATATCTCCTCTAAATTGTCGACTCCACACACCAACAAGGAAGATATAATCAAAACTTAAGTGACACATCCATAGTATAATTTTCAACAACTTATCTGACATTCTCTTTAAATCAAGGATTCAGCACCACTTCTTTCTTTTATCTTTTCTCACATTAGAGATGTCGCATAGCAGATGGTAGATCAAACCCTAGCATTGACAGCCATTAAACAATTTAGAAAATCCTTAAGATTGTTGTAAAAATTAAGCATAAATTATTTTTATAAATAATAATCAATATATAAATATAAAAATCAATTAAACATAAATAAAATAAAGATCAATAAACTTATCTCTTTTGATATTGTGTTGAATTGACCACCAATATAACTCATCAATCGCCATCTCTATTCATCAATTCAATAAGAGAACTGCAAAATGAACAAACGATGAAGATAGTCTGAGACGTGCTGATCGCACTGTCCTTAAGGATTTTCCGCGTGATTATACGCTAATCCCCCATGATTTAACAGACCCTTCTCGATGTAGAATCGAGGAAACCATTGAAAGATGTAACCCAAGAAACCATTGAAAGTGAGGGATATGTTTCTTGTTTTGACACTACTCAAAGCCAAGTGAAAAATCATTTTAATTCACTACATGAGTACAAATTTCATAGGCATAATTTTTCTATTTTGTCAAGCAAGAATAATGCCTTATAAATAGCCAATAAAAGAAACGTTATACATTCAAGAGATATAAAAGCAAAGGCGGTTACAAAACTTTGGAATTAAAAATATGTCTACAAAACCAAGTCAAACATTATAATTAATAATAATATGATAATAATTTTCTATTAAAATATTTTTTGATATTTCTCAATTAAAAATATGGAACACAAAATATTTGAAACTTTTGAAATATACTCAAAATTTACAACAGTTTATTGGCAGAGTGGCTAAACACGCGACAGTTGGAATTGGAACCAAGGGCTGAACCTGCAGGACAGATTGCATCTGCAATGTCCTCTCCCAAATTACATCAAGTGTGACGTTAATGCCTCATTCTCTGAGCATCACAATAGTGTGGGGATCGGTATATGTTACTGTATGTTCGTAAGTGCTAAAACAGTGTGAATGTGTCCAGTTAGGACAGTTGATATTGGCAAAGCTCTAGACATGCTAGCAGCTATGGAGTTGGTGCAAGAGCTGGCTTTTGATCAAGTTGTGTTCTGCTTGGATTATAAAAAAAAAGTAGTAGATGCTTTCAACTCAGATGTGCAAGATGACACTGAGCTATTTTAGCTAATTGTAGAGTTTTCTAAGAGAGAGATCAATATGGTCGTTCGTAACCTTGCTAAAGCGGACATATACAATGTTAGTTCTCAAATTTATTTTGACATACCAGATTGTATCCATCTGTTGATCTTTAAATAATTAAATTAGATTGCTTTCTTAAAAAAATGGATTAGATATTGTAAGGGTGATTGTTGTTAGTTTTGTAATTCAAACTATAAGTAGTTAGTTTGTTTCTTAGACTACAAGTTAGTAGCTAATAATAATAAGTTGAGAAAAGTTAACGAGAGATTAACTTGATTACAGAGTTACTTGATAGTTAAGTAACCGTAGTTAGTTAACATAATCCTCTCTCTCTATAAGGTTAATGCACTTTGTAAATATGATTTTCTCCATTCAATAAGATTTATGCCATATTTGGATATGCGTCTGCCTTTGATTTATCACATCTCAATGTCTTTTTGTCGTGCTTTTACCAAAAGCTACGAATTGTAGCGTTAAACTGAACGTGTGTTTAACACTGCCTCAGCGTACATAAAAACACATACTTACATAGTTTTTCTTTATACTCTCTTATTCTTCTAAATATTTCATCTCACATGTAGTGTTGTTGCTTATCAATCCAACAATTGTGATATAACTTTGATGTTATTTGATATTTAATTTACCTCTTTTGAATATCCGATTAAGACTTTTAAGTAATATACATGAATCAAAAATGATATTTGTTTTGTACAAAAATTAAAAAATAAATTGGTCTATTATAGGAATATTTAATTGATGCTAGAAAATAAAAATAAAAATAAATTTACCTTTTTGAATATCCAATTAAAAAAATGACTAATCGACGCTAGAAAATAAAATACCAGATTGAAATTTTAAATTAAATTATAGGAACTTTTGCCTGCAAAGAATCAAATATTATAAATACTTATTATTGGTACAAAGTTGAAATCAAACTAAACCAAACTACAAAACCAACATGACATCCCCTCCACTAATTCATTGAATTTGCTCTATCTTCTTACAATGCAAATCCAAGTCTTCTTCCTCGTCCTCTTTCTCTTATTCACCAAAACAACTTCATTACAATCAACAACAGCCACACTCCCACAAGGCTCATCTCTTTCAGTTGAAAAATCAAATGACACTCTTATTTCATCCAACGGCGATTTCTCCGCCGGTTTCCTCCCCGTCGGAGATAACGCCTTTTGTTTCGCCGTCTACTTCACAAAATCCAAACAACCCACCATTGTTTGGATGGCTAACAGAGACCAACCTGTTAACGGCAAACACTCAAAACTATCATTTTTCAAAAACGGTAATCTCATTTTAACCGATGCAGATAGAAAAAGAACACCAATTTGGTCCACTTCAACCTTTTCTCCTTTTCCATTACAGCTTAAGCTTCAAAACAATGGTAACCTTGTTCTCGCCACGACCAACGGTAACATCAGTATCATTTGGCAAAGCTTTGATTTTCCAACAGATACTCTTCTTCCAGGCCAAGAAGTTACAGCGAAAGCAAGCTTAGTTTCATCCAGAAGTGAAACAAACTATTCATCTGGTTTCTATAAGCTTTATTTCGACAACGATAATGCTCTTCGTCTTCTATTCAAAAGTCCTTTGTTATCTAGTGTCTATTGGCCATCACCTTGGCAATTACCTGTTGATGCAGGAAGATCAACTTATAATGTTACTAAAATCGCCCTACTCGATTCGTTTGGCCATTTCATGTCCTCTGATGCATACGACATTTTCACCAGTGATTATCCAAAGAAACTTCATAGATTACTCAAAATGGATCACGATGGTAACCCACGTGTTTATAGCTTCAATGAAAGAACTAAGACATGGGAAGTTTCATGGCAAGCTATTCAGGAACCATGTGAGGTTCATGGTATTTGTGGAGAAAACAGCATGTGTAGTTATGATCCTGTTAATGGAAGAACATGTTATTGTTTGAAAGGTTACAAGTTGAAGAATCATAATGATTGGACACAAGGGTGCGAGCCTGAGTTTGAACCTGCTGATCTTTCTTGTGATCGTGCTCGCGTTGAGGATTTCGGTTTTCTTCATCTTCAAAACATGGAGTTGTATGGCTATGATTTGTATGTAGCAAAAGTTACAAGCTTGAAGCAATGTCAAAAATTGTGTTTGGATCTTTGTGAGAAATGCAAAGGTGTTCAATTCAAATTCAATCGTGATTCGACATATGATTGTTTTCCTAAAACGTTGTTGGCCAATGGAAGAGATTCTCACAATATTGATGGAGATATTTACTTGAAATTGCCGAAAAATACTCTGTTATCTTCCACCATGCCTTTTAAACATTCACCTTTGAACTGTTCCATTGCTTTGTTTCAACCCTTGAATAGATTCTATGAAAAACCAAGTAAAAACTCAATGTTAAATTTCTTGACTTGGTTAGCATTAGGGATAGGGGTGTTTGAGTTTTCCATTATTTTATTTGTATGGTTCTTTTTGTTTAGAACCAATAAGAATCATGATGATGCTGATCAAGTACAAAGACACCTTCTTTCAGCAACAGGATTTCAAAGATTTTCATATTCAGAACTCAAAACCGCGACAAGAGGGTTTAGCAAAGAGATTGGTCGAGGAGGAGGAGGGATTGTTTACAAAGGTACACTCTATGATGATCGTGTTGCTGCTGTTAAATGCTTAAATGAAGCTAATCAAGGAGAAGCTGAATTTCTAGCTGAAATAAGCACAATTGGTATGTTGAACCATATGAATTTAATTGATATGTGGGGATATTGTGTTGAAGGGAAACATAGGCTTTTGGTTTATGAGTATATAGAACATGGTTCTTTAGCAGAGAATCTATGTTCTAATTCACTTGATTGGAATAAGAGGTTTAATGTAGCTGTTGGAACGGCTAAAGGTTTGGCTTATTTACATGAAGAGTGTTTGGAATGGGTTTTACATTGTGACGTGAAACCTCAAAATATTTTACTTGACACAAATTTTCAACCAAAGGTTGCTGATTTTGGTTTATCAAAACTATTGAATAGAGATGAACGTGATAGTTCTGCTTTTTCAAGAATAAGAGGGACAAGAGGTTATATGGCACCTGAATGGGTTTATAATCTTCGTATTACTTCTAAAGTTGATGTTTATAGTTATGGGGTTGTTTTGCTTGAAATGGTGAGTGGAAAAAGTCCAATGGATGTTCATAGTCTTGATAATAGTGGAGGTATAGAGCATCATCGAATGGTAACTTGGGTGATGGATAAGGTGAAAAGTGCACCTACGACTATGTTTTGGATTGAAGAGATTGTTGATGGTAATTTGGAAGGAAAATATGATGTTAATCAGGTTGAGAATTTGGTTAAAGTGGCTTTGAAGTGTGTGAAAGATGACATGAATGAAAGACCATCCATGAGTCAAGTAGTGGAGATGCTTCTTCAGTCCCATGAAAAAAGAGGCACCCCTCGGTAGTTTTTTTCCCTTCATTGTTCCACAAAATGCTTGAATAACGTGCTTGTTCTAATAAATTGTATTCGTTAGCAAAAAAATTGTATAGTTAATAGTTTACACTATCATTTCTAGTGAATATACATGTGATAACTACCAAGTTTGTATTGATAACATGCTCTTGATCTATTTTTTGGCTGGCTTTTGATCTTTTCTTATAAATCTTAACCATTTTGCTATTTGGAAATCAATATATATATATATATATATATATATATATATATATATATATATATAATGTGACACCTTGCATGTTTATCTCTATCTCTTTTTTATTTTTAATAACTTATCACATTTTAAATAATATACATAAAAATTAAAGAATTCTGTGTTCCACATCAAAAAATTTATGTCAAAAAACATTTCTCTTCCTCCTTTAAAAAGAACATTTCTCTTTCAAATAATAGCTGATAGGGCATATCATATGAGGAATGGGATATCTCATGCCAATTAATCATTGATTATGCATTCATTTATATACTTTAGTCAACTCACATGATACTTTTATATTGGTGTGTGAGAAGAATTTATGTATGTACCAGAAACTTTTCCGTTTAAATACTCTAAAGTCCAAACCTCCAACTCAAAACCTCCAACTGGGTTTGGATATAATCGATGGGAATCATTGCACCAAATATGCGATGGCCAACTCAGCCTAACTATTATTCTTTAAGCAAAAACTGAAAGAGATTGCGATGACTTTGAAACCATGTGCCCACAACTAAAATAAAACCACTACTTGTGTGTATAAATAAAATAAAGAAAGGTTAACAAATGTCTTAAGGGCATTGCTTAATCATTTAAAAGTAGCAACTTTTGTATTAGAAATTGTAAGGTTTTGACTTTAAAAAGTGTTTGACTTGTATTTTCAAGACATAATTTTCTTATGTGGGTTCCTTTAACAATGCCTTTAGGACACTTGTTAACAAGACCCATAAAATAAAATGGTTCAAAAAAACGGTTTCGCTAACAAGTGTCTTAAGGTGTTTTTTAAAGAACTTATACAAAAAAAGAAATATTTTGAGAATACAAGTCAAACACATGTAAAAGTCGCAAGACAATTTTTAATGTAATAATTACATGTTTAAACAATGTCCTAAAAACAATTATTAGAATTTTCTAATAAAATATAAGTAAAAAACATTAAGTGTTGATGATAGCATTTTGATCAAAGAATTACTCAGGTTAATAATTCTTGAGTTAAATTAGCATTTAGTTTCTATAAATATTTTACATTTTATTTTAGTTCTTTTATAACTTTTCAACAAGTTTTGGTTTATGTTATGTCTCAACTTTTGATTTTTGGCTTTAAATAAACTTATGTATATCATTTAAAATTTTAAACTATTTTTTTTCATTCATGTTTGATATATTATAGAAATTTTCTTGCAAAATTTTATTTTATTTTTAACAATGAAAAAAATTAAATATGAATTTTCAAGTTTAGAATCTATATTTTATTCATCATTTGTTAAAAAAATATTCAATTTGTGTGGAAAACATTGTTATAATATTCTTTTGTTTTGAAGGAAGATTATTATAATATTCTAAACATCTATATAGTAATTATGCCGAAAACATTTAAGGATCAAAACTTATTAAAAATAGTAAACCAACCAAAACAAAATTTGAGATACTCGCAAGAATCAAAAACTTATTATTAAATTTTTACCAATTTAATCGTTGAATTCTTTAAAAAAATATATAGTAATTTTCAAATTACTATAATGCCCTTTAATTAAGATGAAAATTCGAGGACTAACCTCGTGCACATTCGACGGTGAACTCACTCCTCCTGCTTTACGACCTTCGCTGAACTCGCCGCAACAACGCGATTACGCCGTGCCAATTTGCGATATCCAGTCCCTTTCCTTCAAGCTGTGATCTCTGCCACTGTTTGCTTGTAAGTTTATCTCGAATCTCCCCCGTGTTATGTGGTGATTTGATTTTCTGATTTTAGGGTTTTTATTTTGGTGTGTAAATTGAACTCATTTTAAGACCGGTTCTTTCTTTTTTGCAGTAGCTTCAGCTCTCTACACTCACTTCATATTTCAACCAACAATATACTTTGTTACCTCAAAACAGTGCCAATGTATTCACGTGGTCGTGATTTTTTGTTCTGTCACTTGTGTGGGACAATGCTCACAGTTCCCTCAACTGATTATGCAGTATGCCCCTTGTGCAAAACCAAGTGTAACATAAAGGGTACATTCTTCAAAATAATCTTTTGATTATTATATGTTTCCATCTTATTAGGATCATTGCTTAAATGGTTTAATTATTAGTCAACATTTTGATTGATGCTATACAAGTAAAAAGAAAATTTGGTGTGTAGGTGATCAACTAACTAATGGAAATGAAACAAAACTGTATTCTGATATTGAAAGAGCAAGGTGAAAAAATTATTTAGGATACATAATAGTATATAGGAACAATGCCAACTACACACATATACCGGTGGTATGGGTGTTCCACTTATATACGGTGCCCTTTGTTATGTTGTTTCTGTCTTGCCTGTTTCTGTTCGTGTTGAACAAGGATTTGGTTTTTAATAAATTTTACCGTTCAACAAATATATATATATATATATATATATATATATATATATATATATATATGGAAATAACATTAGGTGACAGCGCTGATGGTAAAAGGCTGCAGACACATTTAATATGCAGGGATGCGGGTTTGTGCCCACAATTCCCCACTTCTTAGCACTTTGTGTGTGTGAGTTTTGCCGCTAGGCTATCTAGAACAAAAAAAAAAAATAGGTGACTTTATGGATTGAGGAATCTTCATATTCATTAAGGCAGTACTTACTTTTTAGTTTGCGAAGGTTTATTTGATTTGTCTTCATTTGATATATTGATTGATTGAGGAATCTTCATGATTCTATAAGGTACTTACTTTTTTTAACATACTGTGTGCCCCTGTTAATTTGTAATACATGTCTCGTCTTGTTAATGCTTATGGTTTCACAAATATCTGTGTGATGGTTTTATGCTAATGATATACACAATTCTAATTTTATGTATTTATCTATCTACGGCTAGATACTCATTAGGTGTATTTAGATATAATTTGCTGTGAATAAGTTCATACTGTGCTCAAGTGAACTAATATATTGCGTGTTTAGGAGTCCCATTATGCGTCCTAACTGAATGTCCTTGTAATTTTCAGATATTAAAGGAAAGGAAATAAGTTACACAATTTCTGCTGAGGTATGCTATATTTTTTTTTTAATTGATCAGCTTAAACATGTTATTTTAATCTTCTAACATATGATATGATTATATCACTATGTTATGTCGCTTAGGCTTATAGTTCTTACGGTTGAGTGACTAGGTGTTTAGGTACAGGGTCTATTGATACGTGCATTGGGAAAACGATGCTTAAAAAACGCAGGCAACAGAATCATCAATATATTGATGAATGAAAATAGTAGCGAAAAATTTCCCCAAACTTCCTTCTTCTAATTTTGGCTTCCTTCTCTATTTTCCGGAGACCAGCCCTTCTTGAACAAAGTCACAATACCCCTCGTATCATATATCATCTATGTTCAATGCCAGTTTATTTAGATGAAATTGATTATATCCACCTCCACCATGACTTAGGCAAATATAATTTACAGATCTATGTTAAACTGTATTTTTTGGTTCATGCATGGAAACGGTACCTTGATTTTCTTTGTCTTGCACTCCTGGTGGGATATATGGTGAAAATATCTCTGTTTTTGAAGTATGAGTAAATATTAAAGCTTTTTGAAATATCAACTTAAGTTTAAGATTTAGTATCAATATAGAAAAAATTGTGATGTGATTTTAAGCACGTACATATTCACATACTAATACATTTATTGATTATTGGCAAATTATCCTTGTCTACTTTGTGGTTGGTAGGATATCAGAAGAGAACTTGGAATTGATTTAATCGAGGAACAGAAGGTGCAATTGTCTAAGGTAATGCGTCCTGCAATATATATTTAATGGCATGATCTTTAAGCAGATGTTTACATGTTCTAACTTCTAATTTCTTTACAGGTCAACAAAACATGTGAAAAATGTGGTCATGGTGAAGCTGCCTTTTATACCAGACAGGTATTACTAGGCTTCACAATGAAGCCTTGCCAATTTAATTTGAAGCTTATATAGTAATCAAAATTTATGTATCTATATCTTCCTAATTTTAGATGAGATCGGCGGATGAAGGGCAAACTACTTTCTACACATGCACCCGCTGTGGTCATCAGTTTCAGGAGAATTAAGTTTGAACTGTGTATGAACAGATTGTCTACACTCTTTACTTTCTTTTTTGTCCCCTTGGCTGAAATCTGCTCTTATTTTCTACCAACATTAATTTGGAGAGAGGTTTGTCTGTTGTGCAAGTAGAAGTTTGATCCTAGCTAGCTTGTACAATGCCTGAAAATTCTACCGCACATTAATTTGGAGAGAACTTTGTCTGTCTGTGCAAGTAGAAGTTTTGATCCTATGTAGCTTGTACAATGCCTGAAAATTCTACCAAACATTAATTTGGAGAGAGCTTTGTCTGTCTGTGCAAATAGAAGTTTTGATCCTATGTAGCTTGTACAATGCCAGAAAATTTTATACTGAAATCAACATAGAAAAGTTGTTATTTTCGTGTTAAATATGAAGTACCTTGTGGCTGCTGGCTCTTCGTTGCTAAATGCACTGAAACCACCTTTTTACTATTTTTTCCCTATCAAATTTTGATTGATTTTCTCGCATTACTCGGGTATTTTGGTCTGGTGTTTCCTATCGTGTTGATGTTAGTACTTGGTTCCTTTTTTTGGGTGAATAGTGGAGCACTTGGTTCCTTTAATCATATGTTAGTGTTCTGCTAAATTTATTTTCTTTCTGATATCATTCTACTTTGATGTCATATTTGCTTTTCTGTTTTTGGCGGTTCTTAGATGATTTTTGCAATTAGTATAAAAATTTCCTCTTAATTTCCCATCACTTAATTTGAACACGGTAGCTTAAGATATGGTTGATTCAAGATTGTTCTGTCTTTATCTAAAAACAGTATGTTCGTCCCTCACATTAATTTAAAAGGTGCACTTAGTGAAATTTGGTTTAGAAAGGACTGACCCAAAATAGAGTCATTTAATTTTTTGTTTTTTTTTATTTGTTAATTTTACGTTGAAATGCGTAACTTATTCCATTAAGCTTTGATAGTTAATATTATATCAGTGAAGATTAATTGTCTCGCGAAGAAGGGATTTTTAGTGCAGTTTAGTTGACTAAACTACATGCCTAGTCGATGTAACAATTAAACAATCAATTTTTGACGCAATTAATTGACATAGGGCTATCGGCTATGTAGCATATGTTTGCCTTTAGCCGTGATTTCCATAAGTTACAACTAGATTGTTGACCCGTGCGTCGCATGAGTTTATTGTTAAGGGATTGACATACGAATAATAAAATGTAATATATAATTGGTAACGGTGAAAAAAAGAACAGTCTCAAAAAACATGACATTACACGACACAGTCTGAATCCTTAAATAATAGACCAAGAAATTGCGACAAAACTAAATAAGGAGACTGCCAAAATTGGTGTAAACATTTCAAACTAAAAACAAAAAACGCAAAAAGGATATTCCAATTCTCCAAAAAATATGCATATTGATAAAATGCATGAGAGGAAGGTTGTAAGGTCACGTCCTTCCATTTGCAAATATCAAAATACATGATTATTCTGTTGTTTGTGTAATTTACCACGGTTTAGTTTTTTTTTTATTTTTAGAGAAACACGATTTAGGGTTTGCTATAGATAACCGAGTTTACATGGAAATTATGGTATTTTGTTTGTAAATATATTAAATAAGTGTACAACAACTTATCAAAAAAAAAAGTCTACAAAAACAATAGATATATACAAACGATGACACAACATGATATGAATGAAAAGTTCATCAGTGAGGAAAAATATTAAAGATTGCTGCATTTCAGATGAAATTTGTTAGGTTAAATTACTGCTAACATAATACAACAAATTGGAGAAGTTATTAGGTTAAAATGCTGCAAAATTAACAAATTTAATAAATAAGGATGTGTAACTTTCACTTTAGCGTATGTTTGATATCAAAGTAGATATATGAGAATCAAATTGACCTACCGTGATTTTGCAGAATCTACAAAGTGTAACTTTTGAAAAATAACGGTGAACGTACATACCATGATACCATAGATTTTGCCGTAGTTTTCTACCTTGATTTTAAGGAACATACATACCGTAATACCATAGAGGCGTAGACTTTGTCGTAGTTTTCTACCTTGATTTTAAGGAACACGGATGAATAACCAAACATAAATGTACTAATCTATTAAGTACCCTATTTTTGCCTAATTGACAAATTCTAAAGATTATTCAACCTTCAAACATAATCATATGCATAGATTCAGGGGCGGAGCCACCCCAACTAGCTTGGGTACTAGTCCAGGCTCAGCTCCAACTATCCTTGTAGAAAACCTAGCCATTACTAGAATTTTTAGTTTTTCCTGCGGATTTACCTGCGAAGTTTTGGGCAAATTCCGCAGGAAACACGTTTCCTGCAGATTTTGCCATGGATTTAGGTTCCAAGGTGAGGTAATACTAAGATTTTAGGATCTGCAGTAAAGATATATCCGCAGAAAATGTGAAATTATTTGCAGAAAGTAACGTTTTACGATAATTTTTTTACCCAGACTCTATAAAATTCCTGACTCTGCCCCTTAGATTATATATAATAAATACATATAAATAGAATCCACATTTGTAGACACAAAAGTTAGGATGTTTCACTTTTTTGTTTGCCAAATTTTATCGGTGACCCATCTATTGAATGTATTTTAAGGATAGACATTCGATTTACACTACTATGTGAGCTTATTGGTAATTTGAGTTGGATTCAAATAACCAATAAGTCTCTCATTTGGCCTGAGGAGTTGAGTTTAAATTATATATACATAACCGCTTACCATGATAAGGTGTTCATAATCTGTTTATCCAAACAGAGCTTTTAAAGAGGAGTTAGTAAAGATCCATGCAATAGACTTGTAAAATTCTTAAAATAGATAGATTATTGGATTGGATCAATTTGAATTATTGTTTTTATATTCGCTGAGATGTTGGGAGTTTAATGTTGGTGTTGATGTCCATCTTTCAGTCGCAACAAGCTTTTTTTTGAATAAAGTCGCAACAAGCTTTTGTTAACAGCTTCAAAACTTGAACAATATGAATCAGTATAAATGTAGTGGACCAAGTTTAAAAAAGAAAAGAAAAAAAGTCTTCGTTAACAGCTTGAAAACTTGAACAATATGAATTTAGAATTAGTTAGTCTTTATTTGTTTCAGCTTTTCAATTGCATGCTCTTTTTGGATTTTAAACATCTTGGCATTGACATATCTTATCGACCATCTTGCGTCAACACGGCCGTTAGCAATGAGTTTAATGATCTAGAACAGCAAAGGATTTCTGTGCAAGAGCAAAGGAAGAATTGACTGAGAAATGAGCAAGAAAAGCTGAGAACACAGTAAGGGCATTGCAACACTTGAATATAAGATTGTAGAACTTCCATATACATGTAGTGTTATTTATTAATTACATTCTCTTTCACATTATGGCCTCAATCATGTTAGTGTTTCTTCTCAATTACATAGTAAACTTACATCTTTATAAACTGATGAAAGTTTTAGGTTTTTGCATTTCCTCTACAAATTGGTGCATAAGTCATAACCGTATCCTTTTGTTGATTTCATCACTCTCTATCCTCTCATTTTATTTCCTCATCCTGTATTCTGTATATGATTTTATCTGTTTTCCGAAAAGAAAAAAAATGTCTGCTCCTTAACCTTTTAATTGCAGATATTGTAGGAAAGAGTAAAAATGCCATTGAGAAGTTTGAATATGATACCTTAGAGATGATTGCCTTTGATATATGTAATGATATCTGGAAATTTAACCAATAGCACTAAGAAATTTAACCAAATGTCTTGAATTTGAATTCAGTCATGGGCAATGTAGTCAAGGTCGAGATACTACGTAGGATCGGTCGACCCGAAGAAAGAACGTAAACACGAGGAATGTAGCACAGTTCATAAGTAGGATCGGTAGGTTGTTGATAGGGTTGAGAGAAATAGATAAAGAAATTAGAGGGAAAATAGAGGAACCAAGCATAAAAACAAAGATAATAGAGGAAAATCAGAGGAACCAAGCAACAAAATAGAGAAAAACAAAGGGAACCAAGGAAAAACGGTAAAAAACAGACCAAAACCGAACAAACTATCGAGGTGTTGTGGCACGTAAGATCTTGCGATCCTACGACTTGGAACTTGATGTTGGCTACATTTGTCATGGGAATGCAACAATGTCTCGAGGAAAAGTTTTGTCATCCTTTGCAACAATCTCAGTTCACACCCAAAAAATTATATAAATGTTAATATTTTTTAACAACAATTCTACAAATGTTAATCAAACTTAAAAATAAAAATAAAAGAAATCGAAGGATTTTTTTTTTAAGGAAAATCGTAGGAGTTATATATATTATATTGGAATATTTTTGTTGATTATTTGTCAAAAATATATAGAGAATATTGCTTATAATTCTATCAAATCTTAAGTGAAAAAATTATTATAAAAATATATATATTAATTGATAGCTCTAACTATTTATTTTAATCTTTCGCCGCTTCATTAATTGGTGTCTTCCAATCTGCTTTCAACCTCTAACCCTTCTTGTCGTCGACCTCTAACCTTCCGCCGCTTCATTTAATCTTTCATCTCCTTTTCAAGCCAATCACTGCCAGCGCTATGTAGATGTGGGTTCTGGTGGTGCGATCGGTGATTTATTCACCGCGTCACCACCTCCACAGTCCCTCTTGGGGCTGTGTTAGCGACCGCCGGTGTCACCACCGTCGTGGGTTCTGCGTTTTCTTAAACCTCATGGATGTTCTTCTTGTCTCTGTTCACATCTGGGTCAAAGACGGTGGAATCTCCTACTGGTTGTGACTTCAACGGCGGTGGTTGGGCGGTCCTCCGCCACCGCCGTCGGCTTGATGGGTTTGTGGTTTGATCTGCAACTTTTGGTTGTGGGTTAAATCAGGGTGTTGTTTTGTTGGAAACGGCGGTGGTTTGGTGGAAGCCACTCCCTGTCGACAGGTCCTATTAAAAGAGGGATGAATCTTGATTTTGTCCTGGTTTCGGAGTTCGATATTTGTTGGTTTAATTCTTTCAACATTGGGTAGGATCTCGTATTGTATAGCTCGAAAGGGCTACGACTTTGCGATCTGGTTGATTCAGGTCAGTTTGTGGCTGTTATCTTGTTATCGTTTCGTTGCAGGATGTGGCGGGTTCATGAATTTGTTTTGTTTCCGTGTTGGCGGACAGTTTCATGTGCCAAGTTTGATACGGAGGACCTAATTTGATTATGGTTGCTCTTGTATTGTTCCTCCAAGATCATCCTTCGTAATAGGTGTACTAGACTAGAAATGGCCATGCACTTTTGTCCGTTGTTGCTGCGAATGGTGGATGCGGGTGTTACCATGTTGGCGGTGCTCGTGGTTCTCAGACTCGTTGATTGACCATCCCTCGATCTAACGTTCAATTGGTTTTGAGTTGCTTTTTATTGGATGTGGCTAGAAATGGCCGTGAAGCATACTATCGCAGCATAGTGGATTGAAGGTGTGGGGTTCTTTATCCGTGTTGGCGGTAGAATCTCTCATCTTCACGAAGTTTGGCTCTATTTAACTTGGTGGAGGTTTTCAAAATCCTCATCAGTATGTTGGACTGTTTAGCTCGAAAGAGACGTTATGCTTGTTGCTGTTGCAAGGAGTTGTTGGTTCTTGGATCCATTCCGTGTTGACGGTTTGTCCATACACCGCATGTTATACATCCACTAGTGTTGTTTTTATTTCTTCGTATCACCCGATTGGGTTGGCTTAAACTTTATGTGGATTGACTGGGTTAGATCTTTGTCCCCCTAGTTCTTTTTTGTATTTATTTTTTCTTTTTTTTTAATAATATATATGAGTACCTGACACTAGAATTTGCAAGACATTCCATCATTTTGGACTGTTTTCTATTCCTTTTTTATGTCATGGGACTCTTGCCCTATCAAAAAAAAAACTATTTATTTTAATCTATGGGGGCAAAACTCTATTTATTGACCCAGAGTGAAATAACTAATCAATTGAATATTTAATTGATATTTTCACAACCAAAAAATATATATAAATATTAATATTTTTTAATATCAATTCTACACATGTTAATCAAACTTAAAAATAAAAAATAAAGTCCCTTCTGGGACATCCGATAAAAATAGAAATAAAAGAAATCATAGGATTTTTTTTTTAAGGAAAATCGTAGGTGCTATAATTATATTGGAATATTCTTGTTGATTATTGTCAAAAAAAATATACTAAATATTACTTATATCAAATCTCAAGTGAAAAAAAAAAATTATGAAAATATATATGGGTTAAATATGTTTGTGGTCCCTATAAAATCGGGACCTTTTAAATTTAGACCTTACTTAATTTTAATAGTTCTTTTAGTCCCTAAATTTTTCATCTGCACTAACTATCAATCCCCCTCAATTCAAATTTGTTTAATTTATGCTTAAATTCTTGAGTTTTTGAACAATTATTTGCAGACGTGTTAAGATCATTACTAAAAGCTCATCTGCAAAAAACTGTCGCAAAATTTGATTTCTAAGTCCAAATTTTGTTAATTTTATCTTTAACTTTTACCATTTTAAA
This sequence comes from Medicago lupulina, assembly GCA_958299785.1. Taxonomy (NCBI): domain Eukaryota; kingdom Viridiplantae; phylum Streptophyta; class Magnoliopsida; order Fabales; family Fabaceae; genus Medicago; species Medicago lupulina. The sequence continues at coordinate 7,134,435 of OY283144.1, read as the reverse complement.
AAACTCATATTTGACTCGTTTTATGTTAAAAAATTCATATTGCTTATAATTCTATCAAATCTTAAATGAAAAAATAATTATAAAAATATATATATATATTAATTGATAGCTCTAACTATTTATTTTACTTTGTGGGGGGAAAACTCTAAATATTGATCCATTGTAAAATAATTAGTCAATTGAATATTTAATTGATATATGAACACACCCAAAAAAGTTATGTGAATATTAATATTTTTTAAAATCATCAATTCTACACATGTTAATCAAACTTGAAAAAAAAATCATAGGATATTTTTTTAAGGAAAATCGTAGGTGTTATATATAATAATGGAATAATCTTGTTGATTACTTGTCAAAAAAAAAAATAGTGAGTATAGCTTATAATTCTATCAAATCTTAAGTGAAAAAATAATTAGAAAAATATATATTAATTGATAGCTCTAACTATTTACTTTACTTTGTGGGGGGAAAACTCTAAATATTGATCCATAGTGAAATAATTTGTCAATTGAATATTTAATTGATATATGTACACACCCAAAAAAATTATGTGAATATTAATATATTTTAACATCATCAATTCTACACATGTTAATCAAACTTGAAAAAAAAATCATAGGATATTTTTTTAAGGAAAATCGTAGGTGTTATATATTATAATGGAATGATCTTGTTGATTACTTGTCAAAAAAAATATAGTGAGTATTGCTTATAATTCTATCAAATCTTAAGTGAAAAAATAATTATAAAAATAATTATTAATTGATAGCTCGAACGATTTAATTTACTTTTTGGGGGCAAAACTCTAATTATTGATCGATAGTGAAATAATTAATCATCAATTGAATATTTAATTGATATGTCGCACCCAAAAAAATTATATAAATATTAATATTTTTTAACATCAATTCTACCCATGTTAATCAATCTTAAAAATAAAAATAAAAATAAAAGAAATCATAGGATTTTTTTATGGAATATCGTTGGTGATATATTATATTGGAATATTCTTGTTGATTATTTGTCAAAAAAAATATAGTGAATATTGCTTATAATTCTATCAAATCTTAAGTGAAAAAGTAATTATAAAAATATAGATTAATTGATGCTCTAACTATTTATTTTACCTTTTGAGGGCAAAACTCTAATTATTATTATTTTCTCTAATTATTGATCCATAGTGAAATAATTAATTGATTGAATATTTAATTGATACAGGCCAAATATATGAACGGATTTCAACTATTTATTCAATTGATAGGATACAATTTTCACTGCAACAACATAAGTATAATCTCATATCTTGTAAAAAAAAGTATAATCCCGTATCGTGAAGACCTAAAGCCGACCAGAGTTCATCATTAGCAATGGCTCCGACAACAGCTCCAGGTATTTCTCATAGCATATGATGTTAGTTCTTGTTTGTTGTTTGTCTGTTGTTCTTGATTATTTTCAATGCATGAAAATCGTGCATTATGTTGTATGTAATTACTAATTTAATTCAGTTTTTTTGTACAAAAGCACCCTGATTAGCGTTATAAACTACATAATAGTCTGCCTTGTATGTGTTTCAATTAGTATGTTTAATTGTTAGTTTTTTTTTTTTTGACAAGTACTTTTTAGAAAACATGTGTTTCAATGAGTATGTTTAGTTGTTAGTTTTTTTTTTGTCAAGTACTTTTTAGAGGTTTTCTCTTTTTCGACCGGACACGAGATGATACAATACTTTTACAATAACATCTTCACTTGAGCCTCTCTGTTTAAATGCGATACAATTTTCTAGAATTATTGAAAACAAGGATGGAAATATGTCAGAAGGTTCGAAGTAGCCAATGACTTAACCTATTTAAGATCTAACTCGGTTCAGTTAGTTTAGTAACAAGATCGAGTTTAAGCTTTTAAAAAAATAGATTATTTAACAGGAACCATAAAACTTATAAGAACTTTGTGCCTTATATTATTTCATATGGTAATAGCAGGAACCATAAAACTTATAAGAACTTTGTGCCTTATACTATTTTTAGCTATATTAATTTGTTTTTGACGGAATAATTGTTAGTTTTATCTTCATGTAGTGTGGATATGCATCACCTCTAAAAAAATTACGTTGTGAATGTTTAATAGTTGCATTACCTTTCATTTGCACAAAAAAAAAAAAAAACTTTTATTTTTCATTGACGTGGTCTTTTTTTTTTTGTGTAGTACCAAAGGATAGATGCCTACCAACTCCTATGGGTTGTCTTATCATTTTTGTTATCATGGTCATTGCCGCCGGCATCCTTCTATTTGCAGTTTACGCAAACAGTTCACATCCTAAGCTTCCAAGTTTTGGAGTTGAATCAGCTTCTCTCAACTCACTTACATTGAATAATTCTAGACTCAGCGGTGAATGGAACATTAACCTCACCTTTACGAACCCTAACAATGGCTGGAATGAAGCCTCTTACGACACTATTTCTGTTAGTATCCTTTACAACAATGAGCATAATAATCGAAGTCTTCTTGCCTCCAGTCAGTTGGCACCTTTCTCTGAAAAAGATGATGGTACGGTCCTAAAACAAGTCCAACTTAAGATGGATCTTCATGATGCTGATATTGAACATAGTTTCTCTTGTGGAACAGTTAACTTTGGGATTGAGATGTCTACTGCTGTCAGGTTTACGGGTGCTTTTAATTTTCGTAAGGATTATTCTTTGAAAGTTGTTTGTAACCCTCTCACCATTAGACTCTCTCCAGGATCATCAAAGTGGGATTTAGCACAGGGTTTAACATGTGAGAGTACTACTTGCTAGTACTTTTGAATGATTGATGGGTAGTAGTAATCTTAAATATAAGAGAAAGTTTAATCGATAAAAGTTTATGTATTTGATCTAAAATTTAGATAAATCCATGGTTTTTTTTTAAAGGAAGGATCAAATACAAATAATTTTATTGATTCAACTTTCTCTTATATTTAAGGCCGGATAAAACAATTGGCTGCTATGAATAATTAAAAGTGTTCTAATCTACGAGTGCTTTTATTTTTCTTTTTTAGTTTTTAGACTATTCCACTAGTTATTAAGAATAAATATATTTAATGATAACTAATTAGTTTAATTTTTTTTTTGTTTAGAACGTATCATTTAGCCGTTGATTTATCTTTTTATATTTGGTCTTTCAACAATATATTTCTTTTCCCTCAAAAAACAATATATATATCCAAGATTCTTCTAGTGTTCAAAACATTTTTTAATTTCTTTTTAGTGGTTTTTTTAATGGCATTTTTAATGATAATATCGTATTTTTCAAAGAATAATTAAAATCCATGGTTAAATAACGATAATAATTGATTTTAAATTACGTCGAAATATAATCAAGATGAGTGTTAAATGTTTATTTATTTATTTTTATTTTTTTATCAAATGGTTTCGTGGCTATAAATTTACCTTAATTGAATAAGTGGGTGTTCGAACTCTAGACATTTATATATTACAATAAATTGGCTTCGCGACTTTAAGTAAAAAAACCATCAATATTTTTTATCATAGTTTGACCGTATCAAAGAGAATATTTATCTTGGAAGGAAAAAAGAGTTACATCTTGATATTCCCGTATAACTTTGTCTATGACTACAAGATATTCATATTCTCTTATCATATTTTGGGCATGAAATACTACAAAGTACAAACTACACACCACAAAATAATAGTTTCATTCATATTATAATGGAATAATCTTGTTGATTACTTGTCAAAAAAAATATAGTGAGTATTGCTTATAATTCTATCAAATCTTAAGTGAAAAAATATTTTAAAAATATATATTAATTGATACTAACTATTTAATTTACTTTTTGGGGGCCAACCTCTAATTATTGATCTACAGTGAAATAATTAATCATCAATTGAATATTTAATTGATATGTTGCACCCAAAAAAATTATATTAATATTAATATTTTTTAACATCATCAATTCTACACATGTTAATCAAACTTGAAAAAAGAAATCATAGGATATTTTTTTAAGCAAATCGTAGGTGTTATATATTATATTAGAATAATCTTGTTGATTACTTGTCAAAAAAAAAATAGTGATTATTGCTTATAATTCTATCAAATCTTAAGTGAAAAAATAATTATAAATATATATATATATATATATATATATATATATTAATTGATAGCTCTAACTATTTATTTTACTTTGTGGGGGAAAACTCTAAATATTGATCCATAGTGAAATAATTTGTTAATTGAATATTTAATTGATATATGTCACACCTAAAAAAAAATGTGAATATTAATATTTTTTAACATCATCAATTCTACACATGTTAATCAAATTTGAAAAAAAAATCATAGGATATTTTTTTAAGGAAAATCGTAGGTGTTATATATTATAATGGAATGATCTTGTTGATTACTTGTCAAAAAAAATATAGTGAGTATTGCTTATAATTCTATCAAATCTTAAGTGAAAAAATAATTATAAAAATTATTATTAATTGATAGCTCGAACGATTTAATTTACTTTTTGGGGGCAAAACTCTAATTATTGATCGATAGTGAAATAATTAATCATCAATTGAATATTTAATTGATATGTCGCACCCAAAAAAATTATATAAATATTAATATTTTTTAACATCAATTCTACCCATGTTAATCAATCTTAAAAATAAAAATAAAAATAAAAGAAATCATAGGATTTTTTTATGGAATATCGTTGGTGATATATTATATTGGAATATTCTTGTTGATTATTTGTCAAAAAAAATATAGTGAATATTGCTTATAATTCTATCAAATCTTAAGTGAAAAAGTAATTATAAAAATATAGATTAATTGATGCTCTAACTATTTATTTTACCTTTTGAGGGCAAAACTCTAATTATTATTATTTTCTCTAATTATTGATCCATAGTGAAATAATTAATTGATTGAATATTTAATTGATACGGGCCAAATATATGAACGGATTTCAACTATTTATTCAATTGATAGGATACAATTTTCACTGCATCAACATAAGTATAATCTCATATCTTGTAAAAAAAAGTATGATCCCGTATCGTGAAGACCTAAAGCCGACCAGATTTCATCATTAGCAATGGCTCCGACAACAGCTCCAGGTATTTCTCATAGCATATGATGTTAGTTCTTGTTTGTTGTTTGTCTGTTGTTCTTGATTATTTTCAATGCATGAAAATCGTGCATTATGTTGTATGTAATTACTAATTTAATTCAGTTTTTTTGTACAAAAGCACCCTGATTAGCGTTATAAACTACATAATAGTCTACCTTGTATGTGTTTCAATTAGTATGTTTAATTGTTAGGTTTTTTTTTTTGACAAGTACTTTTTAGAAAACATGTGTTTCAATGAGTATGTTTAATTGTTAGTTTTTTTTGTCAAGTACTTTTTAGAGGTTTTCTCTTTTTTGAACCGGACACGAGATGATACAATACTTTTACAATAACATCTTCACTTGAGCCTCTCTGTTTAAATGCGATACAATTTTCTAGAATTATTGAAAACAAGGATGGAAATATGTCAGAAGGTTCGAAGTAGCCAATGACTTAACCTATTTAAGATCTAACTCGGTTCAGTTAGTTTAGTAACAAGATCGAGTTTAAGCTTTTAAAAAAATAGATTATTTAACAGGAACCATAAAACTTATAAGAACTTTGTGCCTTATATTATTTCATATGGTAATAGCAGGAACCATAAAACTTATAAGAACTTTGTGCCTTATACTATTTTTAGCTATATTAATTTGTTTTTGACGGAATAATTGTTAGTTTTATCTTCATGTAGTGTGGATATGCATCACCTCTAAAAAAATTACGTTGCGAATGTTTAATAGTTGCATTACCTTTCATTTGCACAAAAAAAAAACTTTTATTTTTCATAGACGTGGTCTTTTTTTTTTGTGTAGTACCAAAGGATAGATGCCTACCAACTCCTATGGGTTGTCTTATCATTTTTGTTATCATGGTCATTGCCGCCGGCATCCTTCTATTTGCAGTTTACGCAAACAGTTCACATCCTAAGCTTCCAAGTTTTGGAGTTGAATCAGCTTCTCTCAACTCACTTACATTGAATAATTCTAGACTCAGTGGTGAATGGAACATTAACCTCACCTTTACGAACCCTAACAATGGCTGGAATGAAGCCTCTTACGACACTATTTCTGTTAGTATCCTTTACAACAATGAGCATAATAATCGAAGTCTTCTTGCCTCCAGTCAGTTGGCACCTTTCTCTGAAAAAGATGATGGTACGGTCCTAAAACAAGTCCAACTTAAGATGGATCTTCATGATGCTGATATTGAACATAGTTTCTCTTGTGGAACAGTTAACTTTGGGATTGAGATGTCTACTGCTGTCAGGTTTACGGGTGCTTTTGATTTCCGTAAGGATTATTCATTGAAAGTTGTTTGTAACCCTCTCACCATTAGACTCTCTCCAGGATCATCAAAGTGGGATTTAGCACAGGGTTTAACATGTGAGAGTACTACTTGCTAGTACTTTTGAATGATTGATGGATAGTAGTAATCTTAAATATAAGAGAAAGTTTAATGGATAAAAGTTTATGTATTTGATCTAAAATTTGGATAAATCCATTTTTTTTTTAAATAAGGATCAAATACAAATAATTTTGTTGATTCAACTTTCTCTTATATTTAAGGCCGGATAAAATAATTAGCTGCTATGAATAATTAAAAGTGTTCTAATCTGCGAGTGATTTTATTTTTCTTTTTTAGTTTTATACTATTCCACTAGTTATTAAGAATAAATATATTTAATGTTAACTAATTAGTTTAATTTTTTTTATTGAGAACATATCATTTAGCTGTTTCTATTTTTATATTTGGTCTTTCAACAATATATTTATTTTCCCTCAAAAAACAATATATATCCAAGATTCTTCTGGTGTTCAAACATTGTTTTAATTTCTTTTTAGTGGTTTTTTAATGGCATTTTTAGTGGTAATGTCATATTTTTTAAAGAATTATTAAATCCATGGTTAAATAACGATAATAATTGATTTTAAATCACGTCAAAATATAATCAAGATGAGTGTTAAATGTTTGTTTTTTTTTTTTTTATCAAATAGTTTAGTGACTTTAAATTTACCTTAATTGAATAAGTGAGTGTTAGGTTCGAACTCCGACATTTTTTTTTTTTGGTGGAAGAACTCCGACATTTATATATTATAATACATTGGCTTAGTGAATTTAAGTAAAAAAACCCATCAATATTTTTTTATCATATTTTGGCCGTATCAAAGAGAATATTTATTCTGGAAGGATTGTAAAAAAACAAAAAAAATTATCTTGGAAGGAAAAAAAAAAAGTTACACCTTGATATTCCCGTATAACTTTGTATATGACTACAAGATATTCATATATTCATACTACAAAGTACACTCTACACACCACAAGATAATAGTTTCATTCATATTTCAATGACTACGTTGCATTATTGTCTCTAAATCACACTGCATATTATTCGATTAAGACAACTATATGCACACATGCTTCATCAAAATCTAACAGTTTGAAAGACAAAACAAAAACATAAGTCTCATAGTTGTGTGTTGAACTAGTTACTTGCCTATTCCTGCTCATCATTTTCACGGCAAATTTTCTGAAGCACTTCTACAACATGACTCATTGTAGGTCTCTTGTCCTTCTCTTCCTCTACACATTGCATAGCCACTTCAGCCAAAGCTTCAACTTCACTTTCATCACAGCCTCCATCTAAGGTGGGGTCCATAATTTCATTAATCCATGAAATTCTTTTATGTCTTTTCTCTCTCAACCATATAACCAAACCTAGTTTCTCATTGCCCATATCAACATCTTTTGTTGCACTTTTTCCAGTTATCATTTCCAACACAACCATTCCATAGCTATAAACATCAACTTTAGATGTTATTGAATGATTCAAAATCCACTCAGGTGCCATGTAACCTCTTGTTCCTCGTATCTTCGAAAAACTAGAGAATTTAGAATCCTTCCTGTTTCTCAATTTCGACAAACCAAAATCTGAAACCTTTGGTTGATAATTAGAATCCAAAAGAATGTTTTGTGGCTTCACATCACAATGCAAAATCCACTCCAAACACTCCTCATGAATATAAGCCAAACCTTTTGCAGTACCTAAAGCTATGTCAAATCTTTTTCTCCAATCCAATTTATTAGACTTTATATGTTCTGCTAAAGAACCATTATCCATGAACTCATACACAAGCATTCTATGTTTTCCCTCTGCACAATAACCCCACATTTCAATCAAATTCATGTGGTTAAGCTTTCCAATGCTACTTACTTCGGCAAGAAACTCTTCTTCGCCTTGATTTGCTTCCTTGAGTCTCTTCACTGCGACAACTCGTTGATCCAACAATACACCTTTGTAAACAATCCCTCCTGCACCTTTACCAATCTCTTGACTAAAACTTTTGGTAGCTTTTTTCAATTCAGAATAACTGAATTTTCTAAAACCAATTAAGCACAAATTATTATACACTCTTGTATCTGAACTTTGTTGTTTTTTTCTTACAAAGAAAAACCACATAAGAAATATGCACAAGATTTCTAGTCCTCCCATTCCCCCTACAAACCAGAGCAAAAACCGAATATACCTTCCTTCATGAACTTTGTTGTATGATGTTTCAAGAGTTATTGTTTTCGGATTCGCCAAACAAGCAAGTTTGTACTTATCATCCATTGATTCCGTGTAAGTGTATGAACTGTTTGCTGGCAATTTTAAGTACAAATCAGCGTTGAAATAAGGTATTCGATATGCATTTCGCAACTGCATTTTTGGGTAACATGTATAAGTACCAGGTATACCACTGCCGGCTTTGACATAGGTATATTGTATACCTTTGCAGTTGCATAATTGCAAGCATAACTCTTTGCACTGTTCAAGAGTGTAATTTATCATGATTCCATAATCATAACCAAATAACTCCACATTTGTTACAACTAGAAACCGAGTTTCGGTTCTGTTGCATGAAAGAGAGAATTCTGGTTCACATCCATAAGCCCAATCTTGATGATTCTTCATTTTGTAGCCCGGGAGACAAGAACATTTTACACTGTTACTATAGTAAGAACACAAACTATTTACACCACAAACACCATGAATTCTACAAGGTCTTGATTTGGCTTGCCACGATACGTACCATTTTTGTCCTCCATGTTTTCGACTATAGGTGCGAATGTTTCCATCAGGATCAAGTCTCAGTCTTCTCTGCATCAGTGCATCTCCATAATCAGATGTCATGAAATTGAAATCATCTGATGAACTAAAGTTACCAAGAATATTCAAAAATGCAACTTTACTATTATTGTAACCAGCCCTTTTAGCATCCCAATCTGTTAGCCAAGGATCCGGCCAATAGATGCTAGATACTTCAGGACCGTCGTAAAGAAGACGAAGAATATTATCGTTGTCGAAATACAACGTATAAAAACCAGATGACTTGTTTGTTTCGCTTAATGAACAAACTAGTTTTGAATGTCTGTTGAAAACTTGGTTTGGTAGAAGTGTATCAGTAGGAAAATCAAAGCTTTGCCACAAAATGAAACCTTCACCGTGTAAAACAAGGTTACCGGTGTTTAAAAGATGGAGATCAACAGAGGAAAGTGAGGCAGTGTTTGTGGACCAGACGTGAGACTCATCGGCATCTCTCAAGATAAGGTTACCATGCTTGAGAAGGAGAAGTTTTGAGCCTTTTCCATTGACTGGTTGGTCACGGTTTGCTATCCAAACTACGGTAAGGTTTGTGGTTTGATGATTTGGTTCAGAAAACCAAATGGCAAAGGAATAGGCATTTTCACCAACAGCATAGAAGCCAGCACTGAATATGCCATTTTGTGATACTATGATATCTTTTGGTTCTTCCACTGAGAGGGATGAACCTTGATTCATAGTATCAAATGCTGAATAAGATGAAAGTTTCAGAAATAAAAGCAAAGGGAGAAGGATCAAATGCATGGTTACTTGGTCTAATGATTATGGAGTATTGGTGGATTGTAGTTCACAAATTCAAAGTATATTATATATAGTAAAATTAATGCAGCATATAGTGATTTTAATTTTGTTGCTTATAAATTCACGTTAGATTTTATTAGAATTATTACTACATCAATACATTGGTTGAGTATTATCCTTACAAAAATATATAAAGTTTGGCCCAGGCGGGCATTGACTATGAACATTTCCACCTCTGCATGATTGTGGTGGGAGTGACAGGGACATTTTGTTTTAAGGAATTTTGGTTGACATGGGATTTGTTTTTTTGTATCATCTTCTAAATTATCTGGACAAAGGAAAGATGTCATTCTTTTTAACAACAAAACCAAATCTTAATGGAATTATTTTAAAAATGTATGTTCCCCTATAGAAGAATTTAAGAAATGGTTGAATTAAATTGACAACTTTTATTTTATTGGAGAGTGGGTTACATTCTCAACAACTATTTGGATTATATGTGTAATTATTATATTCACTCATCGATAACCGTCACGATTGTCCTTCAAAAAAAAAAATAACTGTCACGATTGCAATAAAAAAAATTATTTAAGAGTGTCATTTTCAATTTTCAATGTAGTTTGAATTGATTTTTTTAATTGTACTATCTAATTAATACAATGTATGTGCATCATTCTCAAATTATTATTTTCCAATTCGTATTTATGATAATGAAAATACATTAATTATTAGTAAAATCATGATAAATTTTTTTCATTTAACTATCCTATTTTCTAAATCCATGTAAAATGGTCAAATGTGACAGTTATTTTGAGACGGAAGAAGTAGCTTGTAAAACAATCTTTCGTTTAAAAAAATGTGCGCATATAATTTATATGTATCGAAAAAAGATATAAATGACTAATATTTTCACAATTTTTTGTAAACTAATGAAATAGCACCAACAATGACTAATATAATAAGTAACTTGTAAAACAACCTAACACTTAACAATGTAACTACCAGTTCCATCAACAACAAAAACAGTATATTACATTTAAAATAATACAAGTCTTGTTACATCCCTCTTAGGCTCACTTATGTTTTTTTTTGTCCCATTTCCTTGTTTGCTACTAGAAGATTTGAATTTAAACATTTCCGACTTAGAAGTTTTGAATTTATGTTAGTGATGAACCAAACATTTCCGACTAAAACTACAAAGACCAATCCTAAGGACAAACTATTGTTGTGTATGTAATTTTGTGTAAGAATTTTCAGACCTGCTAAAGTTTTTGAGCAAATCTTGCTCATTAGCTTCTTGAATCTCCATGTGTCGAATACGGAAATGCTCCCCCTTCATGAACATGGCAATGCATAGCCCTAAAATTTAATAGGCAAATATCCTCACTCCAACCCAGTTCAATTTCATGGATAACACTCCATTGCACTATTTGTTTGATCAGAGGTTTCTATTGGATCTTGGTCTGATTGCTTACTGTTCCATCTCAAATGAATCTCTCGCTCATGTATGAAGCTATAACATTTTAGTTAATGTACACAAGACCTTTTTTTTTTTTTAAGAACACACATCAAGACTTTAATGTATGCATTCATAACAAACTCTTTAATCTGCATTCATAACAAACTTCATCTATAGAAACCTCTTCGTTGAACAACTAATTAAATTAAATCTAACAAATTTCAGTGATACAACTGACATTTAAAAACGAGGGTCAGTAGTATCCTTTAAATAGTTCCTCTCCCTTTACCCTGAAAAGGTTTACATTTCCAATACTACAAGTAACACTTAACAAATCTAATTTGACAACATTTACTCTCTTTGCCCAGCATTTGTAACAAGCATTCTGCAACCACGGAAGCTATGTGATATTACGTGCAAACTTGTTTGTCACTGCTGTTCTCAACGTCTTCTTGGACATGATAAGAAGAAAGGAAAAATGCTCTCTGATTTTTTCGCAAGAACCTGCACCATGAAATAGATAGTCACAGAACATGTTTATTCGCTAAATGTCAACCACCAATGACTAATTTAACATTTAAATTCATCATCAATGACTAATTTAACATAAAATTAGGAGGAAAACATTGATACCTGAGAAAGTCAAGTACTTGTGCCTGGAGTTCTATCAATGTGTCGCCTTCAATGTTAGCATGGAACAATAACTCTGGCAACTTGACTTTCAATTACATAAAAAGTGCATCAGTAAATAGAAACACGAGAAGTCCTAATAATAAAGCTTTACAGAATGCACAGTTTAAAAACAAAAAGCTTTATAAAATGAAGAGAAAACTATGAGCTCATAGCAATAAACCCATGTGTGAGGCTGATTACAAATGGCCAGCATTTTGCAGAACAACTCTACCAACATTCGTATTTCCATAACAGGGTGCAAGGGCAACAATTAAGTCGAAAGTCATAACATGCAAAATAAGAGAAACCTTAAGAGCTAAGACCCTTATGTCTACTTTCCATTGCAAAACAAAAAATGCATAATCCTAAATGATATAACCATCTTGTCTGGGAAGGGCTAATGAGCATACCAAAGAGTCGTAACAAATGCTCAGCCCCGTATATAGCAGAAGGAACGGTATCATTTGGACAAGCTTCTTGGTACTGCTGACGCTCATTATTGTACAAGAGCATCACTGGCAGTGCTTTGTCAAAGTAGCAACTCAATCCTTTCATAATTTCTTCAACGGAATCAGCTATCCTATATCAAACATAGAATTAAACTATAAAAATAAGGCATCATAAGTGGAAATATAAAGGATGTATCAAAAACAGGGCTGAAGGGGTAGTGATTTCAAGATACTAACTCAGTATAAGCAGAAAAACCAGGTAAAAGACATGGACACAAAAACAGATTTCGGGCACAGGCTAAACATATTGGAACTTTCTATCAACTGGGGAAAAAACAACTAAATATAGACCGAATAAACAAACTGTTATTTTAGAAAAAGGGCACATCTAATTTGTAGCAGATTGAGGCAGAGATTTACTCTTCATGATAATAAACACATCAACATCGTTAATTTAAAAACAGTTTTCTGCTTGGCTGCACATTGCTGTTTAAACTGATACATATCAGTATTTATGCGGAGTTTTTCTCCGTTACTCCAAAATGATACATATAATAATTCAGTATACACTTATTTCCCACAAGACGGATATTTCAACACAAAGCTTAAATATGGAGGGTGCCTCAGCATGAACTTACGATCCACTTTTCTTCAATCTGTAATCAAAATAAGTCTTGAATATGTCGTTCACATTAGGAGTACGAGGAAGTTTAACAAGCTGCAGAGAAAAAACATAAATCAACAATTTTAAAATGACAATAAGCTTCTCTTCTTTGAAATAAAATGCGACCCGTCCAAAGCTATATCAAATTGGCTGTAAAGAAAATGAGGCCCTGACTGATCTTTATAGATAATATTAATACTAATATATTAAAAACCATATTGCTACCTTGCCGAGATGAGTAATAAACTCAAAATCATCAACTAATTGCTTCTTTAGTGTTAGTGGAATCTGAATGTTGATAAGTTTGTCTGGAAGAACTGCAAGTTTTTCCTAACATTAAGCAAACGATAAAACCAATTATATTATACCCTATAGTCAAAAGAAGTTGTAAAGAACCATTCCATCACCTCATACATGGGACAAAACATGACCAAAAAGTTTGAAATATTTCATTACAACTTTCCAACTAATTTGACATAGTTTATATTGATACAAATGAATTACATGAACTTCAAAGATGCATGAGTGTATATCATATATGATTATTTCCTGGTACAAATTAAAATTTAAAATGAGAGAGTACCTTAACCAGAGAATCATTCTTTCGTTTTTTGCCTCTTGCTACTGCATTACATTTTTCCCAAAATGTCTTAGATTGGTTTAAACATATTTGCATGAAGTAATAAACCATAAAGTCCTCTTACTTTACCACATAGCTACAAGAAAAATAAAATCAAAATGTGCAGTGAGTTTAGATCAGAAGTGTGGTATGTGCTAGGTTTATGTTGGTGTGCCCCCTTTAACTCTAGATATGGACTATCCTCCATCTAGTCAAAGCTTCACATAGGTGCTTCTCCGAGTTTTCTCATTGCATGCTCGAAGTACCTAAGACAATACCTATTATCTTTTCTACAATGAAAATTACCCAAACTTTCCTTATAATGATTACATTCCTAAACCTATCTTGACTTGTGTACCACCACCACCCATCATAACATCCTTATCTATGCAAAAGTGAGTTTACTTTCTTGTTAGATCTTTATCGCCCAACACTCACTCCCATACAACAGTACAATTATTACAACTATGCAGTCCAATTTTCTTTTTAAGTTTAAATGGAACTTTTGTATTAAAAATCGCATCCAAACTATTCGTCGATTTCGTCTACTCTAGTTGGACTCTATGGTAGACATCTACCTCTATATCCTTATCATTTTGTATGGTAGATCCAAAGCATATGATGTTAAAATAATTGCTCTTTAAGTGTTTGCATTTCCCCAGTGTTCAAACTCTTTTGGACTAGCCATTATACACAAATGCCATAAAAAGTTCAATAGGAGGTCAAACACATAAGAATGTTTTTCTTTAAAGAAAAAAATACCCAACAAGCTATTATCCAAAAATTGGAGAAGATGGATAACCCTTCTCCTGAAAAACAAATACTAATAACCATAACTACCAAGTACCAATTAATTCCCCCTATCATGTTAAATTACGAGGCTTCCAGTTCCTGAACAATGTGAATGTCTCGCAGCAAACTGTTTCTTACCATGTGAATTGTATTTTCAATAGGCATGCCTCTACAAGTTGAATATGGAAGCAATAATTCAATAATTATATGGTCCTGTTTGGATAAACAGCTTAGGTAATCACTTATAGCATAACCACTAATTGTATAAGTACTTAAGCATAAGCTATTACTATAACAAAACATAAAATAATGTCAAATTGTTTTTACATAAGCTATAAGTTGTTTTCATAACCTATTTTGGAGAGCTTACGGAAAGAAACTGAAAATAGTTTATGAACATGTCATAAGTTGTTTCCATAAGCTTTACAAAACATTCTCGCATGTACTTATGCCAGTAAATAAGCTCAAATAAGTCGATCAAAACTAACTCACAATGTCTATATCTCTTCTAATCCTAGAAATAAAAGTACTATAGTTTAAAAAACACTTCCCCCTTATCCCCGTACTCCCAACAGAAAGAAAGCACATTGAGTCTTCTGCAACTCATAATGCATACCAAGAAAACTATGATGCGCTTTCTTGTTGGATTCCTACAAGGCAATTCAGACAACATATACTTGATGAACTCCTATGTTTGCTACTAATTTGTTTTCTGCACGGTCAGTCGCCTATCTATACTATCTATAGTCTTATACTATGCTATAAAAAACAAGGAAGGTGAAAATCGGTTAGAATTTATCCGAGTAGTTAAAGCATTGAAAAGAAATATCTGACCATTAGAACTCTTGGACGATCCACGAGGCTTTCTGGCATTCTTATCATTACCATATTTCTCATCAAGTGCAAGTTTAATCCGCATATTTTCTTCAGTATGTTTCATCAATCGATCAATACCAACCCATTCATCCCAACTGCAGTAAAACACATAAAACCCTAACAAATCAAAACCCACAATTCTCAACACAATCAACAACAAGAACAAAAGGATCACAAGCTTACGTTTTCTTCCAACCCTGAAAAAAATCAAAATTGAATCCCTTAGAGTTACAAAAAACGATACGAAATGAAAAGGAGAGAAATGATGAAAATACTTACGAGATAATGAAGAAAGAAACTCCATCGTTTATGTTTGTATTCAATTTGATTAACCTATTAATATTCGGAAAATGTTGAATTAGGTTTAAATAAGAACGAAGAAGGAAAGAAAAACGAGAAAGGAAGAAAACCTTGGCTTCATAAAGACAAGAAGTGTGGTAAGCGAAAACTTTTTCTCCTTCCTCGTAAGGAGAAACGGAGATGTGGTTTTCGATTTCAGTTTGAGAGCTACTGCTATCTTCGGAAATGTCACTGCTTGTTTTTGAATTCACCATTTTCATTTTCTAGTTCTTCTTTGCAGCTAGTGCTACTGTGTTTTGGTTGTGAATTTCTCGAACACAAATGCAAATCCGAGTAACAAAACCCTGTTCCTACTTTACTCCAAAAAAATATATAATTTTTTGACACTTTCCATTTGAGTTTTACACTATCATTATTAAAGATCGATTATTTTGAAAGTTTTAATGATAAAATATGTATCATTTACTAATACACATTTGTTAGTAATAATAATTAGTGAAATAGTCATTTGTTATTGCAAAAGAAACAAATGATTTAAAACATAAGAAGTTGAGACAAAGGGAATAAAATTATGATAATTTTGTTGCCTATTTTCCCCTAATTTTTTTTTCTCTATTTTGATTATTATACAATGATTGAATATTTTATATATTATACTATAATCCCTCTTGTCTCAAATATAAAATAAAAAATAATGAAGCCTTAGTTCAAATGATTAATGAATTTCTTCAAAAAAATTGTTTAATAAAACCTTAGTTCAATTCATATGAAATAATTTTTTACTAAACTTTGCTTATCTTTCGATCGAAATCTAAATTATCAGAGCTTTTTCTCTTAAGAACCGGATGGTTAACATTAAAAAATAAAAAATTAATAAAAATTCTTTTTTTAAATTCATTAAATAATCGACGTATTTAATCTACTACATCCGTTCTTAATTATAAGATCATTTTGAGAAGAAAAAAAATTGTCCTTTTTTATAAGACCATTTGCTATTTTCAACTACATTAATTATTTCTTTACATGCATGCCCTTATTTATTATACATTTTTTTCTTCAATCGGCAATAAATAACATATGCAAAACATAAACTAACTCTCTCTCTTAAAAACAAAACATAAACTAACTAACTCTTTCCATAACTTCCATTATTCCCATGAATTTATTCTCATGTAAAGAGATGAGAATGTGTATTCCCATGATATTATGCATAGATTTTTTTTTTAAAAATGTAACTTCCAATTATTCCAGGAATGTCAAATTATTTGTCACACACTTTTTTTAACAAATACCCGGAATCATATTTTCATTCCCGGGTATGTTGTTCCCGGAATAATTTGTGTTTCCCCAAAACAAACGAGCCTAAGGGTTTGATGATGAAACATTTTTATCCTAAATGTGGTTTAATAGAAGAAGACATTGATCATCTTTTTCAAGGAATGCGCATGCGGTAGTAACGGGTTTGGTTTCACTCTTCTTTAGGCTTTAATTTTGAGGACTATCAGTTTTCTTTCATTTATTGGCTTGAAAAGGCTAGCAACTATGCCTTTATTGAAGAATCTGGTGTTGTTTTGTCCTTTCGTGTTGGTACTTCGTACACAAGAAACGAAGTGGATGGTTTAAAAGGAAAGTTGTTTCATAGTTTGTCAAGTGTGGAGAATCAATATGATCATCAAACTATGTTGAAAATGGAGGTTATAAATTCTCAATCTCATGTCTTTACTTCTTCATCTTCTTGATCTCCTCCTCCCTATCTGTTTTTAAAAGTTAATGTTGATGTCGTTGGATCGGTGAACAATAAATGGGAAATTGGAATTCGTTGGATTATGGCACAGGTCTGTCATTTGAGTGTAACATAATCGACTAGTTTGCATTTATAAGTCATAAGTGATGGAGAGTTCGGTCTATTAATTCACCCTTTTGATCTAAGTGTCTCAAACCTATAAACACAAACTTAGAGCACCTCTAATGAGCTAACTCACCATCGATAGTTTAAGCGAAACTTACAATGCCACAACACTTTGAAGCAATCTATGAATTGTCCGCTTCGTCACCTAGGTTTGTGTAAATTGTGTTATAATATGGAATTATTGTGTTAAGGACTTGAAAGAAACCATTGTTAGAGTTGCTCTTACAAATCACTTGAAATCAATTTTACAATCAAATTATATGTTAATAGGGTTTTGGGTCCTCTATGTTCAGACCCAGCATGATAATATTGCGTTGAAGATCTCACTGTTAAGATCACTACATCCTACAACTTGAAAAAATGGAAGTAAATTTTTATAGTGAAATCTCTAATATAATCCCCTCAAGTTGAACCACGGCATCAAAAGATCCATATCTTTGTAAATAGGGTCGATAGTGGGGTCTAATCCACTAATCAAGACAAATTCATATTGAAGGATTGTGAACCAACCCAATTCATGTGCTCCCATGAGTAACTTCTACTAATAACATGACCTTAGGCACGGAATCCATTTGTAGTGTTACTTAGTTTTAGAGAAAGGAATAAGTAACTAACTGACCAATTGAGCCCACTCCATGAAAACTAGTGTTACATAATTTATTGATTATTGCTCTGCCCTCTGCAAAAATCATAATTTATTGATTATTGCTCTGCCCCCTGCAAAAATTGCTCGCGTCCTGCAGCCATGCCCATTTTACCCCTGCGCTAGTTAAATAGTGCAGCGCATGTTAAGTGGCGCAGCGCAACTTAAGTTGCGCTGCGCACCTTAACTAGCGCGGCGCCAGTTAACTAGCGCAGGGTTACTATTTTTGTACAAAACCCATCAGTCCGAACTCCAAACACCATTTTCTTTCCCTCCACCCTCAAAAACTCAAAAAGTGCGATTTTTTGGGTCAAAATCTTCATCCCAAATCATTGCAAATCGTCAGGAAGCAAGTTTCTACGTTCATCAAGCACCGAATATCATGTATTGTATCATCAAAACTCATCTCATTTTGCTGGTTTTTGTGGTAGGTTCGTCATGTTTTCGTAGGCACTAGGCTAGGCGCGCTAGTTAAGTGGCGCAGGTAGTAAGAGTGCGCCACTTAAGTGGCGCAAGGGTTAATGGGCTGCGCCAGTTAAGTGGCGCGGGAGTTAATGGGCTGCGCCAGTTAAGTGGTGTCCCGGTGCACAGTCCCTTTATTTGAATTTTTTGCCACTTTTGTTCTTGGTTAGCTTGTTCCACAAGTAATTTATTTTTTCTTCCTTTCTTTTTTTTTATTCAATAGATATATAGGGAGATGGTTGACAATGTCGCAGATGATTACGTTGAACTGAAACCGGCCAAAAATGAAGGTTCCGGTGAAGGTTCCGTCAAACCAACTGTTAATTTGAAACCGTTTAAAGTCCAAATTTCGATGCAAGCTCGAATTGGTCAAATTGTAGAACCTAAACCGGTACCTATCGGTGTTATTTGTAAAGCTCGCGACACCGCCTCATTTTTTACAACAAATGCAAGATGGAGAGAGCGAGAAGAGTTACTTACTTGGGTTCGTGGACAAGGGGTAAAGGCCGGATTTGGTGTTTGTATAGATAAATCCGTTTTAAAAAGGTCGTACTTGACGATGCAATGTGAAAGGAGTGGGATATACAAGCCACCTAAGACAAGGAAGAAACCGAACCTTGAAAGCATCAGCTCAAGGAAATGTAATTGTCTGTTTAGGTTGAAAGGTTTCTTTGATAAAGATACAAATGATTGGTGGCTTGGAATGCTTTGTGGAATGCACAACCATGACTTGGAGGAGGAGGAGGGAAAGTTACAAGGACACCTAATTGTGGGTAGACTTAGTGCGGAGGAGAAGAAAAAAGTTATTGAAATGACAAAGAGTTTGGCGGTGCCTCGGAATATTCTCACCAATTTGAAGGAAAATAACAACGAAAGTGTGACAACAATCAAGCAAGTGTACAATGTGCGAACAAGATGGCGCAAGGGGGAAAGAGGCGACATGACGGAGTTGCAATTCTTGATTTCGAAGTTGGTGGAGCATAAATACGTCTATTACACAAGATGCAATAGTGAGGAAACCACTCTTGAAGACATCTTTTTTGCTCATCCGGATTCAATTAAATTGTTCAACACCTTTCCGACCGTTTTGGTCATGGACTCCACATACAAAACCAACAACCACTGAATGCCGTTGTTTGAGATAGTTGGTTGCACCTCTACAAAAATGACGTATTCCGTTGGTTTCACGTTTCTTCACTTTGAACTAGAGGATAACTTTGCTTGGGCACTCACTATGGTGAAAGGTCTATTGTCCTCAAAAGACAACATGCCTAAGGTGATTGTCACCGATAGGGATGGTGCTTTGATGAATGTCGTTGGCATAGTTTTCCCTGAAACATACACTATGCTTTGTTATTTTCATATTGGGAAGAATGTAAGGGCTAAGTGCATCACGGATTGTAGAGTTCACCCAAAGCCTCCTAAGGGTGCAAAAGTTGACAATGAAGAATTGAAGAAGAACAAGGTGAATAATAGAGAAGTTGTTGAGAAAGTCGTGATTGCTTGGAGAGAGTTGGTCGAATCCCCTACGGAGGAATCATATGCAAGTAATTTATTGAAATTCAAAGAGGTATGCATGCCATTTCCGGAATTCATTAAATATGTCGAAGAAACGGTTTTGAACCTTAAGGAAAAATTTGTGAGGGCATGGATGAATAAAGTCTTGCATCTAGGGTGTAGAACCACCAACATTGTTGAATCGGCTCATGGAGTTTTGAAAAAATATTTGAGGAGTAGCGTGGGTGATTTGGCATCTTGTTGGGATGAAATTCACAAGATGTTGGCCATGCAATTTGGTGAGATACAAGGAAGTTTTGGGAGGAACAAAACGGTCTTTGAACACAAATATGCAAAAATCAAGATGATGAAAGAGTTGGAGGGTTATGTTTCTAGAAAAGCATTGAGATTTATCTATGATGAATTGAAACGCTCCAAGACATTCGGCTTTCGTGAGGAAGATTGTGGTTGTGTGCAAAAGACTTCGTACGGGCTACCTTGTGCGTGTATTATTGCCATGAAGATCAAGCAAAAATTGTCTCTTGTCTTGGATGATATATACCCTCATTGGAAAAGGTTGTGTGCACAAGGAGAAAAGATTGATGATGATTTTTCCGTGGTGGAGGAGTGGAATGGCATTCAAGAACTTCTCAAGAAAAGCCCTTACAATATGAAACTCCACATCAAAGAGATGATGCGCCAAATAGCATTTCCGGAAACCACAATTTTGTCTCCGCCTTCGACAAAGGCGGTTACTAAGGGAGCACCTAAAAGGAAGAGGACTACACCCAAAGTGTCATCATCGGGACGAATCCCCTCTAGGTGGGAGACCATTGATTCTCAAAATCCGGATAGTCAACCTTCACAACCAAAGAGGTCACTTCCAAAGAGGAAAGATGCACGCCTTGGCACTTACTCCCGCTCACAAGCTTCATCGTCTACTTCAAAACCGCTTCGGAATATCCCATACATTTCACAAATTCCAAACTTCATGAGACCTTTTGTTGAAGACATTGTGAATGTTAAAGGGGATGGTCATTGTGGATTCCGGGTGATAGCTAGGTACTTGGGGAAGGATGAAGAAGATCATGTTTTGGTTCGGCATGCACTTATTAATGAGTTGAAAAATCACAAGAGTGACTACATGCCGATATATGACACGGAGGAGCGTTATAACAAAATCTTGAATGGTTTACACCCTCCAAAACGTACAATTGGTGTTGCGCCGGTAGATAAGTGGATGACCACTCCGGATATGGGTCACATTGTTGCGTCTTGCTACAAAAGACTGATGTAGTATTTTTGCATCAAACAATTGTAAGTATTTATATCGTCTCCTCAGGGACTAGTGCGATATCACAGACCGTTCGACAACTAATATCATTTTAAGTTGAAAGATAAGTTTGTTTGTTTGTAACTATGAAACTACTTTGCAAAATTATAAATTGAGATTAATGGGGCGTAAAACTTGTTAGGATTAGAGTTCCTTGATTAAACGTCATACGTAACCTAATGATCGTATACGGATTCTAGCTTTTCTTTGATATTATCACGTATCCCTCGGCAATAACATTCGTGTCCAAATATTATCGTGACATCAAGTGTATCGTTCAATCGTCGATGTCTCAAACTATTGAACGATCCAAGAGTCGATCTTATCATTTAATCGATGATTTCTCAACCTATTTAATGATAAGAAAGCCTTAAGTTTAGA
Source organism: Medicago lupulina (assembly GCA_958299785.1). Taxonomy (NCBI): domain Eukaryota; kingdom Viridiplantae; phylum Streptophyta; class Magnoliopsida; order Fabales; family Fabaceae; genus Medicago; species Medicago lupulina. The sequence goes on along the minus strand of OY283144.1, from coordinate 7,112,390 downwards.
TACAAAAAGTGATTATCAAAACATCAATTCCATGTCTAGAACCTATGTTTTGATAGATGGTTATTCTAAACCTAGATTCAAATGTATTTCTCAATCACAATTAAATCAAACATAAGCATGAAAGTGTAAGAATAACATCAATATCAAATCAAAGGCTAGAATCATGTATTTATAAATCAAAAGATTACATATTAAGCTACGATCAAGTACCTCTAATCCCAACAAAGGATATTTAGCTACTCATTTCCATGGAAGCCTTGCAAGAATGAATGAAAAGAGAAGGATCCATTACACTTGTGATTTCTCAACTAAGTATGAAGAACTAATCCCTCTAACACTCTTACTCTCTGAAGTACACGCCCTATTTCTCTCTTTTAATGTTGCAGAAGTGAAAACTATCAAAACTCCGATATTCTCATGAATGAATCAAGTGGCTTTATATAGAGTTTCTTTTCTGCACAAGCTCGCCTCGCGAGCAGAGTTACTCGCCATGGCGAGTAGTGGTTGCTTCGCCATTGGGTTTGTGACACGTCAGCTCTGAGAAGGTTAAGCCGCCCTAACTCGCCTCGCGAGTACAATCACTCGCCATTGCGAGTTGCTCGCCTTTAGTTCGCCTTTGGCGTGTTGAGGGCGAGTGATTTTTGTTGCTCTCTGGAATTGCTCGCCTTCGGAGCTCGCCTTGTATTCGCCATTGCGAGTAGCTCGCCTTTAGCTCGCCTTTTGCGAGTTGATGGCGAGTAACTTTGGTCCATTCTGGAATTGCTCGCCTCTAGCTCGCCTTTGACATCTTTTTACTCGCTGTGGCGAGTTAACCTTTTGAATATTTCTTTGTTTTTCCTCTTTGATTCATGTCTTAAGATCAATACCTGCACAATTGGGTAAAGTAAGATAATTAAAGCATAATAGGGAATTTTACACTGATATCTCGACCTTTCCCTATATAACTTGCAAAACACGAAACAAATGTGCCGAATTTAATCCTTTAAAACACAACTTTCTGGCACTTATCAAAGACCCGTTGTTCTATTGACTTTGCCCGAAACAACGGGTGGTGTATGTGAGACATATTTCCCAATCCGAAGTGCTCCTCCACTTAATCCACATTCCAACATCATGTGTCTTTGCTTAATTCCCGACCACTATCTTCATGTGATCTTGAAGGAAGGTTGTCTGTTACCACCGAGTTGCACGGAGTGGATGAACAACAAGATTGGTGAGGCGGAGAATTGGCATTTTGCGTTTTTGGATAGACAAAACGCTTACAATGAACTCATGTCCAAGGAGCCAAAGCCGCCAAAGAAACCAACAAATGAGCACAATCCAATTGTTTGTGATGATACTCCCACCCTGCAAAAAAAGGAAAAAGAAGTTGAATGGATGAAAGACATGGAAGAAGACGACAATTTAGGAATGTCACTAGACTTCTTAGATAGGTTATTATAGGTTAGGACAGTTATAGGTCGGTCGGTGTTCGTCCTATTTTTTGGTGGAATTACACCCTGACGTATTTTTTGGTGGCCGGTTATGTAATTTGGATATTTGTGGCCAATATGTAACTAATATTATATATATATTTGTGGCCGGTTATATATATATATATATATATATATATATATATATATATATATATATATATATATATATATATATATAATATTATATATTAAATGAAATGAAATGAAATATTTTTTTGGTGGCCGGTTATTGATGTAGTATTTTTGCATCAACCAATAGTAAGTATTTTTTCATGGCTTTTCCTCAAATACTTTGCAAAACAAATAATGATAAGTGCTTAAAATACATCATGGATTTAACACTTTCTAGCACTTATCAGTTATGTCACACCAATTATTGTTCGCATTACTTACTTTGTCAATAATTATTCAACTACTTATTTTATATCATTTCTCTCATCTTTGTTTTTCATTATATTTTTGTGAAGTTTGTGAGGTGAAACATGTCTGACGATGCACAAACTCCAGTTAAACTTGAAATCCGTTATGTAGATGTGAAAAAGAGGGCTTGGTTCACTGTAAACCCCACCGACAAGTTGGATGAGTTGAAGACAAAGTTTGACGACTTCTTTATCTATATTGGTTCAAATCATAGAACACGTGATGTGATAGTAAATGTGTCAGGCCTAAACTTGGGGGAGGATAAGGAAGAAGACTTTTGGAAGACCGTGTATCATCTACAACTCCTCAAAGACGATAGCGACGTTGATTTCATGTTTAGCGTAATGGTTGAGAATAATACTTTGTATCTTTTTGTCCGATCCGTTGAAGTGTAATCCTTATTTAATTGTAATAGTGTAATGTTTGACCGTTTATGTGAGATTATGTAATTTTATAAGTTTATGTAATTTTATAAATTTATGGACAAATTTGTGTTATTTGAATGAATGTTATTTCAATGAATGTATGAATGTTAATTTTTTATAACATTTGATTTTTTATAACATTTGCCCTTTTATGATAATATTCTGCTATTTTTGATTGATGTAGTATTTTTGCATCAACCAATAGTAAGTATTTATATCGTCTCCTCTGTCACTCTGGATATTTGCTGCAAAATTTGCACTTCCTGCCAGGCAGGAAAAATGTGGCCATGGCGACATTTAGGCAGTAGCAAATTGGCTTTCTCCTTATCATTTCCCGCTATGGCGACAATATGTGGTCATGGCGACAGTTTGCTAAAAGCTGCGCTAGTTAACGTGCGCAGTGCCAGTTAACGCGCGTAGTGTTTTACACATGCGTTAGTTAAGTGGCGCAGCGTGCGTTAACTAGCGCAGTATTTTGCACTTGCGCCAGTTAACTAGCGCATGAGTATTTTCGCCATAGCTGCAGGGCGCGAGCAATTTTTAGAGGGTGGAGAGCAGAATTCTAATTTATTTTCTCTTGAAGATATCTATCCTAGTTGAGTTTATGTCCAAAGTTTAATTTCTTAATAGCGCAGTTGTCACCTAGGCCTTGTTCACCTTGTAACTTGCATTGTTGCAATCAAATTCCCCACCTCCCAAAAATATCGATGTAGTAATTATTAGAAAATGCTAAAATTAGAATTGGAACTATAGAAAAAGACATTATATATTCGTCCAAAAGTCTCTAACCGTTATTCTAATACCAAAAAAAAAAATGTTTACCATTCACGAAGAAAATAGGGATCCCATTACGACAAATATTGTCCGATTTCGAAATTTTTGGCTTTTGCAGAACCAATGAAACTCGAAATTCATGTGTGTCGTTCACCTATTGGGTTAAAGCAAGTGCCAGAAAGGATAGGCACATTTATTACAACTATAACACCTCTGCGTCTGTCTCTTTGTCTTTATTCGGAAAAGACACCAATTACTCCTTCCACCCCCTTTCGGCAATAAACCTCCACACTAATGATATCCTTTTTCTTACCCAGATTCAATCACATATCCATTTTCCAAATCCCCAAAATAAGTAAATTAAATTCTCAAGATAAAGATCTCATTCATCTTTCAATTTCAACATAAATTTATCATATAATAGTACGTGAATAAAAATAAAAATAAAAATAAAAATACAACACCCTTTTCACCTTAATTTACTTACACACAACCAGCTTATAAGACACATACTAATTGCCAGAATTAAAAACCAGATCTGGTAACTACGATTCATAAATCATAATAAAACAATAAATAGCACACAAAACAAACAATTACTATTAGATTTATAATCAAACCAACACAAAGGAATAGAAGATTGAATTGATAAGAATTTCATTGGTTTCTGTTGTTGAAATTCATCTTCTCGTAATAACGAATAGAGAGAAGTGAAAGTGAGAGATGAACCTCGTCTTTTCCCAAACGAGGGAAAGGCTTAGACCTTATCACTTGTGGTATTGGACCCCATGAAGACGAAGAAGAAGATGAAGAAGAACATGATGATGTTTGAGGCTTTGAAAGAGGTAAAAGATAAAGAGAATGAAGACGACGAAATCCACCAAGAGCAAGAACAACAGATCGTAACTGTTGTTCACCACAACCAGTGTTAGCCCACTGTTTTGTACAGATCAGCTCCCAAAGTCTCTCATCTTGTGCTGTTTTGTGCCATTGTTTGTTCACACAACTAGACATCGCTAACGTCTTTGCGTCAACGTGTTTCAGAACTTCGAACAACATGTTCTCATCAAAACTCGCTAACCCACGATTCTTCTCACAAACCCCGTCAATTTTTTCACTGTTTTCATCGCTTTCTTCTTCCTTCACCTTTTTCATTTTTCTGTCTTCACTAGTAGCTGATGAAAGTGGGCGCTTCATTTCAACGCTGATTAAGAATTGAATTGAAGATTCGATGACCCTTTTGGGTTTTCTTTCTACTGAAGCAAAAAAGTTGGAGTTTTGGTGAAGGGAGAAGAAGATAATTGAAAGGGGTGTGAAGAGAACAAAGAGGTATTGTTCAGAGATGAATAATGAATGATAAGAAAGAAAAGGAATGGTTAATTATTAATAATAAAGAAAAGAAAAGGTTGAGGGAGATAACGGTAACGGAAATAGGTCAGAGGTGAAGAAAATTGGGAGAGATTAAAGAGGAAAGGATAGAGAATGGGGCAGGTGAAGTAAAGGTTAAGGTTAGGGGGGTGCACCTGTTTTTGATGATTTACGAAGACGACAAAGAGTGAAATAAATGCGTTTCGATTCTTTTTTGCCTTTGATTGACGATTTTGTCCTTATCCTTCTGGCATTGTGTTTCTTGTTTTTATTCGCATTCTTTTCTCATTCCTACTTGCTACCGGGAAATGGGAATTGGTCGGTAATTTCCACCGTCACCATTCACCAAGTGCTTCTTGTCTTTATTCCACTCAAACAATTCCTTTTTTTCTTCTTAAATCATTGATTTAACCCCTAAATAATCATTCTCTCTTCAATTTAATCCTTAAACTATAACAAAACTATATTAAATAATCTTAAAACTATCGAGAATCCATCAAATTAGTTTTTAAGGGATAAAGCATATGAAAATCGTAAATTTAATATATGTTAGTGTTCAAGAAACACAAAGTTAACTAACATATTCGTACATTAGTTGACTTTCGAGTAAGAATATTTCACTACTATCTTTCAATCTATCTCTGAAAGGTGATGATCTTCTTAACCAAAGACCGTCTCATACAAATTGTGTGTATAACAAATAAGAACATAATCAACCACGGCTAACAAATCCACATTAAGTTAGACAACTTGAAACCTCAACCTTTCAGCATACCTTATAACTTCATACATTCTCCACAACTTTGTCATGTACGCATTCCCAACACTCTTAGCAAAACCGGTATAACCACTCACCATCTCAACATGTTATCTCATTATCTTTACGAGAACCACCCGTATTTGTGCATTTTAAAACATAAGTTCAAAGTCTTAATAATTTCTGATGCATTTTTTCAATGTAATTTTGGATCTAGGTTTTTTCTTTCATTGAGAATATGAGCATGTGGGTATTGTAACCGGTATAGCCATTTACCATTAATCCCTTTGATGATATCACCACAACATATTATCTCATTATCTTTACAAGAACCACCCGTATTTGTGCATTTTAAAACACAAGTTCAAAGTCTTAATAACTTCTTATGCATTTTTTCAATGTAATTTTGGGTCTGGGTTTTTTCTTTTGTTGAGAATATGAGCATGTGGGTATTGTAGTTCTTTTAATGTTAGACATTTTATCAGAAGTTTAGAACGACGACTTTATTTTGAACACTAGTATTAATCTTGAGTTTCGTGCTATTTTGTATGGGTTGAAGATCATTTGTGATCTTAGTTTTAGAGACATCATTTATGGGTCAGATTTACAAACGACATTAACGTTTATCAAGAGTATAGTCTACCTACTAATCTTTATGTTCATCTTATTGATAATATATGTTATTTTATATTGAGATTGAAATGCTATGTTGGTTCATAGTCATACCTTGCGTGAAGGAAGCTCTTTTGTAGATTGACTTGCTAAATTGGATGCTTCGTTTTCTCATGAACTGAAGATCATCTCAAATTGTTCATTTTTTGTATCAAGTTATTGTTTAGCTGATCCTTGAGGAACTTAATTCCTTTGTTTGTAGTTTTTTGTTCTTGTTGTATATTTTTTCCATCGATAAAAGAAAATGAGAAAAGGGTTATGCAAACAAGTGACTTTAGGACACCTGTTAAAGATTTAAAAAAAAGAAATAATTGTTAAACTTTATGTAGAAAAACTTGCTTTTTAATCTTTCAATAAGTTGAATACACAATTTCCAAGATAAAATTGCTACTTTAAGCTTCTTATCAAGTGCCCTTGGGGGGAGATTACTTGTGATCCTATCATGATGCATGGTTATTGAGTTTCAACATTTTAATTGTATGGTTTGTGTTATGTTGCATGGTTAGTTTTGCTTAATGTTATGATTTCGTGATTGTTGTGCGTTTAGCGCGCGGAAAATAAGCTTATCACACGTCCGTGAAATTTCTTATGCAACATCCCGTATCATATAGCAGTTATGTTTTGGAAAATCAACCTAAAATATGATCCCATCTGAGCGATTTTACAAAAGGACATCCAATACATTCAATAATATTCAATTGTATACGATTTTAAGTTTTTTTAAATTGATTTACTATTTTAATTTAAATCGGTTTATATTTTAATTTAAAATGAGTTCCTTGGTTTGCACTCCTATGAAAATGATAACAACAAATAAGAAGGAAGTTGATGATGAATTATTTGCCAATCATCAACAATAACTCATGTAATTGTTGATCTTGCAATAGTCATGGTTGGACTTGTATATCAATAACTACAGATCAAGAGAGAACTCCTATACATATTTGAAGGGGTTTAGTTTTTAACAAGGAGGGGCAAACCCCAAACACGAAAGACAAGGACCAAGGAAGGAAACTAAAAAGCTCTGAAAAGACAACAAAGCTTCTATCAATCAACATGGCTATGGAGGCAAACTGGATTTCCACATTTAGCCGTAAACAATTTCTCAAATCCTAAAGATACCCGCGTTAAGTCGAATAAGATTACCAAATAAGATTATTTCCATGGAAGTAATCCTAAAGAAACCAATGGGACGGGGGGCTGTTTTTCAATAATAAACAAGAATATAATATTTTTTATTTTTTTGAGTTGAAGCGACAAACATTACTCAAAACAAAAATCACTTAAAACTTACAGATACAATTGTGAAGTTCAAGATTTGAACGGGAACAAAGATGTCAAGCCTATTGAAAGAGAAAAAAAATTTAATTTTAGGAAAGAGAAAACTTGATAACATTTTCACTAAATTAGTCAATTAATTTCATTGTAAAACTCTACATTAGCCCTGATAAATAATCTTGCTGCTACATATCAACAAATTCTTACGTTATTAGCATGAATAAGTGAAACTATGTACTAACTAATAATCGTACCATACCTACGAATCTATGATCAACACAAATATCCATAGTATATATTAGAACCCCCCTCAATCCGTCCCCGGAAGTAATCTATGAGAAACCCAACAAAAATCAAATATTTTTAGAGAGGCAAATGTGATTGGTGGTGGAGTGAAATTAAGGAGCTCAATTTCAAACAAGGATTGTCCAACTTTGATATCTCTGCATTTCTCCGCATCTCCCTCGTATCATTCTCTCCATTATAAACATAATTTTTTGTCTCAAAGTTACCATAACTTTTGCATCCCAAAGCAGACAATCCAACTATCCCTCAATTTCGGGTATAAGCTAGATTTTAAAGAAGGGAAATGAGACACAACGAAACAGTAAAATTAGACATTTTTCTTCTTAGTTATTCAGAAGAAACTCTCGCAAATTTATACAATAATTCTCTAATTGGTGTACTTTTATTGTTGGAGAAAGAAATAACTCATTTCATCCAAAATAATATACCAGATACAATTTGGAGGATAACAGAAAGTAGTCGGATTAACACATAATACAGAATATAGATGTTCTAGCAAGGAATAGAATGTCTATATTACGTGTTGATATCATATTATCATATACCTAAAACTTGTACTATTACGCATCAAAATAAAATAGAAAAGGAGTCAAGTAGCAATTGAGGCGCAGTCATAGTTGTTTCCTCATTTCAATGGGCCTTGCAATTGTAGCCTCTTGGATTGGGCTAGGCCCAATGTTACTTTGTGGCCCGCTCTCTTTAGCAAATGGATATTTCTCTTTAGACCCGATCAATATCTCTAAGTTCCTGTAAATACATATCCGGTAGTTATCTACCACATGTACGTTCAATTGTGAAAATTTTCCCAACATACAATTTCCTAGTATGTTAAAAAAAAAATCTAATACTCCCAAACTAAACAAATGGCTGCTAAGGATGACAAATGTGAAACAGTATAGTATATTGTACATGATCAGCCTAACTCCTTTAAAGAAAATGATCAGCATAAATAAATACTGAGCTAACGACCAACTGCATAAAGCTCAAGAGATATAATTAAGATGAAAAAATGAAATAGATTGATTAATTATTATATGGTGATATGATATGATCTGAAGTGCGAAAACCTATTAACTATGAAATTAGACTGTGACCCCTTCCTCTTCGACTTGGACCAGAGTATGCTTGAGCCATGATGAAGCGATTGAAGGAGAAGGAAGTAGCAAGTGAATGCCTCGAACCCTCCACACACAATGATGAGAAGCAAAATAAGATCATCAGCACCAGAATAAAATTGAGTATGAGAACATGTTGCTGGGTGAACAATATACATTTCATCTTTAATTCTTTATATCGATTTTGCTAGTTCTTTACACACGGTAGCTATGACTAAGTTTGCGTTTTCTAGTTCCTTGAGGTTTGATACACACTCATATATATTGGAGGTGCATATGGTACGGTTTTCAAACGCAAATGTGTTTTTAGGTGTTGAGTTATTCTTTCTTGTTGGGCTGAAAAAGGAGACTATAACATATACAGGGCACATAAGTCATGATAGCGTCTGGATGACTTAATATTTCATTATCTTTTACATTTCTTTTTTTGTGTAGATAATATTAATAATAAATTTTTTGAGGGAGATAATTCTTATACTAATCAATAAAGAGATTTTGTCATTCAGATTAGGTATATATGACTTCAGCTAGTTTCTAATCTCCCAATTATATGGCTTCCCCGCCAATCTAATTTAATCAAATTAATATTTTGTTTGAGAGGATATTTGGCTCAACATTAAAATATCAATATGGAATAATTGAAAAGATTTTTCTTATATTTTTTTATTTTAGTACTTCTCCACTGTGGTTTTTGTTAGTGTGTGAACGATAATGTTATATGATCATAAGACAAAACTTAAATAATTTAAGACAAAAGAATGTACGGAATAATTTTTATCTAGATTTTACTTATCTCATAATTGAATTATGAATTATCAGGTCTTAATTTATCTAGGACCTGAATGGTTAGAAAGCAATTTAATTATAACATGTATTTTCTTATACTCCAAATTAACTAAAGTTTTTTCCCTTAAAAAAAAAAGTTAATCAGGAGTACAAAAATCATATATTGTGTTGAAATTTCATCACATTAATACTTTTGATGACATTTTCATACCAAAAAATAGTAACAATTTCCATTAAAAAAAAACCTTTGATGGAAGCCTTTTGTCAATCTCATGCTTCACAAGGGCATAAATTAATTAATAAATAACCACAGAGAGCATGGAAAACAATATGTTTTATTATAATGCTAGATGCTGGTTCACGTGGATTTATAAACCCACAAGATTGGTATAAACAAATAGGATACACATAAGTTTTTTTTTTAAGCCTATACGTATTTTTTAATTATAAATTTATGACTTAATAGGAAAAAATACATAATATATAATTAGTCTGTTTCCTTAAAAAAAAAAAAATTAGTCTGTTGTATTTTTCATAAATCTTTAATTAGATCCATGAACTATATCTTTTTTAATCAAACCACTAGACTCTTAAAGAACTTATAATTAGGTACTCACTCTTTCAAATAATTTGTATTTGGGTTCCTAATAAATTTCTTTGCCCAATTATAAATTATTTAAAAGTTTAGTGAATCAATTATAAACTTTTTTGTGGACAGAATCAAATTTCAAGTTATAAACTTTTTAGTTGTGACGTTTGTTTAAAAGTCTCCAAATAGTTCTTTGAGAGTAATTAAACAAAATAATATCTATTAAAGTTATCGTGCAATCTTCATAAAATAAATAAATAAATGAATAAATAAAGTAATCGTGCACTCTTTGCCATAAAAAACTTGTGATATCTTAATTGTGGTGGCTTCATAGTATTTTTTTATTTTTTTAAGAAGTTAAAATGAAATTAAAATAAACAATTACCATCTCAACATAAAACGTGCATATAATTATAATCATCAAAAGTCATATAGAGGTATCACAAAGCCAAGTTGGCTAATTAAAAATGTTGAATTGTTAAGTGGAAATCCCAAAGATTCCTTAAAAAAAAAAAAAAAATTGGAAACCCCAAAGATAAAACTAAGAATTTACCCATCAAAACATGCTAATCAAATGATAAATTACAAAATTTAACTTTTAAGTCACCAAAACTAAGAATATACTACCTTATTGTCTACTGCCATCTCTACTGCATATGACTTTTTTTTTTTCAACGTGAAAGGCATGGTAGTTACTGAACTATGTTTTTGGGTGTTTCAAAAGTTGTAACTCCTAAACAATAATCAAATCAATTTTGTATGATCTCATAAGGGTACATGCGGTGCAGTATATATATTCATGTCAATGGTCTCAAATGATAGTGTTCATAATATGATTGATTGATAAAACAAATTGAAGCCCCTTTTGGGTTTTTTATAGCTCATTGTAAAACAATAAGAAAGATTAGTATTGAGCAACAGATCATAGATGACTTAATTTAGTTCTGCACCAATTTCTTTCTTCTTCTTTTTCTTGGGTGAAGGGCTTGTCAATTGTCCTGCATTGCTAAAAAATTTATTATGCAAACGTAATAAAATACGTTAATGTGTTTTCGATGTTGCTACATGACGTTGCAATAGAAGTGAATCGTCCGATCTTAAATTGATGGTCAAGGCCGTTTCAAAGAGTCGAATTCTAAATTTGAACTATTTGACCTTAAATTAACGGCCGAGATTTGTTACGATTTAAACATGTGTGAAATCCCTACAACAAGGAATCCCGTTTCTGATCATTCATATTTGCATTTGTATATGCGCATGCAATATTTCCTCTATGAGCATGTGCCACTGTCCTATTATGCACCGTCTTGTACCCTTAAAACGGGACTATTTGTTCAATTTCGCAATTATCAACAGTAGAAATTTAGGAGGTTGAGAATCTAAATTATATTTGACCAAATATATAGAATGATGATGACCGCGTAAGCATAACCGATTGCAAACACAAACATATAGTCAAAAAAACCGTGTAACAACTTAATTATGTGTTGAACAACGTGGACATGCAAAAAGCACATCACATATAATTAAGCTAGACTATAGAGACTTCACCAACTCCTTTTTGCATTCTTTCGTTGTCAATATCTTTTTGAATTAAATTTAATTATCCTTCTTGAGTCACGACATGGACTAGTATGTGTTTTACTCGCTTTTGAATTTGTACTATCATAAAGTCAAATTCTAACATTTACATTTTTAGAACAATTTCAAAGTGAGAAACCAGCAAAATGCCGGTATATAACTCCACACGAGTGCAAACACAAATTCTTCAAACTAGATTACTCAAAGAATCGATTAAAGTCAAATCAGATTACAACTTTTAAAGGGCCCACTTTGAAAGCGCTTCACCGTCCTCATACGAATTTTTTTGTATATAAACCAAACTATAGTGGCTCTTCATTTAGCTCAAAATAAATACAACTTTTGGAAATAAAAATATATCTCAAACAAGCTAAGGAATATTGTGAAAGGAATTGGAAAGAAAAAAGTTGGTGATGATGATGAAGAAAAGTGTATTGATTGTGTTTTTTATCATGATGGTTGTGATGTCATCATCACAATTCTCTTTTGTTCAAAGCAGAGTTCTTCAGTCCAAGGAGTTTAGAAAAGATGGGGTGACATCTTTTGTTTCTTCTAACAATTCCAGCAATCGTGCTTCAAAGGAAAGCTTTTCATTCACACTAGCTTCTGGACCAAGCAAAAAAGGCCCTGGACATTGAGTTTTATTCATTCTTTGCCATTTTTTTTATTTTGATTATTATTTTTTACATATGTTTTATCTCTAGATTCTAGGTTATAGATATTGAATTCTTCCATGGCTATTTTTCTTCTCCGTGGAATTACGAGTGTATGTAATTTGAAGATTGTTTGCTTATCATAAATATAAATGGTGTGACACATTTGTGGATACAATTATCTTTAATGTCTTCATCTTTATCATGACTACTATATGCCAACCCATTTGAGTATTTAGATGATTGTTAGAAGTATTTTATTTTAGATTATTGATTAAGGATACCATTGAATTGATCAATGTAGATCATTCAAATCCATTAAGTTATATGCCAATCATGATCCAAGCTGCAGGCGTGGTTGGTTTGAGTCTAAGATCAAAGAGAAAACTTCAGTATATATAGTATTAGATTGAAAGTTGGGTGTTAACACTGTAACAGTCAATAAAAAATAAAATTAATTTCGAGAATATGAGAATGTTAACATAGATAAATAGTGAGAAACATGATAAAGTTAAAAATACAACTATACAGAGAAAATTTGTGCAGCTTACATTAAAAAAAAAGTCAAATTTTGTTTTATTGTGTAATTTGAGCGTTTATGAGTTGACGAGTTGGATGAAGAATGGTAAAATAGCTCTAGCTAGAATAAGATAAAAAATTAATCAAAGAAATGTATGTTGAGTTTCAAAATGTGAGCTGTTATGTTCCACATCATATATGAATTGGAAAATGTTTGATATAAAAGAGAAGTGACTCATACCTAATGTATTAAGGTGTTTTGAATGGAGATGTGACGTCTCACTTTGTGGTCTTGAAGTATCGACCCGTTGCTGCTTTCGGCACTACTTTAGCCTCCCCAACAAATGGTATAAAAGCTCTGGTTCGGTTTGGTGAGGGAGCAAGAGTGGGATTGTTGAGTTTCAAGTGTGAGTGATTAAGTTTCACGTAACCTATGAATGAGTAAAATGTTTTTTTTTTGCAAGTAATCTAGTGGCTAGAGCTTATACATTTTAAATGTTGAGAAGCGGGGTATCTGAGGTTCGAACTCAGTCACTGCATATAATATACAATATCTCTACCAACTGAGCTAAGCTCACGAGAATGAATGAATAAAATGTTAGATATACAAGAGAGGTCACTCGAATACATAATTTTTAAGTTTTGAATGAAAATATGATGTTTTCCTCTTGTGATCCTAAAAAGTTGATTTGTTGTTGCTTCAAGCGCTCCTCCTCTCTCCAACAATAACAATAGTACATGTTAAATCATTATGAATGAGAGGTTTAAAGGTAGACCGATACACTGTACATTTATAATCTTGGATAAGATAGGAAATTAAAGGTAAACATGGTTTGGTTTTGTATTTATTATATATTTTGTTCAATGGCATGCGTTCTTTCTTCAAGTTATTGTGCATAAAGTCGTGCACGTTGAGTTTAGTATCTATAAGCAGCAATTGCATGTAACTAAGGAATGATTCCCTCACACAAGACTAACATAATAGAGGACACAAAAGTCTAGTTTGACTGTTACAAAACCAATCCAAATATAACCTTTTACAATTAAAAATAAAAATCAATGTACGAGCTACTTTTTTCAGTGAGCAATGTCAAGGAATGTGTCCCAAAGCTACAGACAGTTTAGTACAAACCTCACCAAACCTCCGTAATTAAGGTCAAAAGTAAGATTCTCTCTGGATGACAGCCACTGCCTGAAAACGTTGACCCAGCCTAATAACTTCCTTTGAGTCTAGCTTTACACGGCATACTATTTGGTTTTACACTGGCATGATGATTCACAAACTTCTTAAGGCCAAAGTAAATTTTCAAACAAGGAAGAACTGATAAAATAGATCCAAAGAGGAGAAATATTTTTTATTTTATTCAATTTACATATTTTGTCCGCTACAATAAAATAATGTGAAATTAAAGTTCTCATTATCAACCTGTTTGGCAAAAGATCTGTTTGTCAAAAATCCTGTTTTTCAAGGAAAATGTTTTATAGAGCTAATTACTCCATACCAAAATTTATACATTTATTTTTATAAGAGTTTCTACATTTTTTATATTAATAATAATAACTTTGTATGCTTTGCCAAAAAATTAATAATAACTTCGTATGATTTAAACCAAACACGTTCTAGTGGGGTTTATGAGAGCCGAACCAACAAATTCAAGTACGAACAAGGAAGCTTGATGCTTACTGAAGTTTTGCCTGTGGACGGTTTTGTTTACGGACTGTGGACGGTTTTTTTAGATGCCAATGATGCAACTTTTACCTAAGACTCATACAAAGTATCTTATTACAACTTACAAGGCATCAATATTGTTGATTCTCTTTATTTCTCATTAGTTTCAAAAGATTCCTATAAGCTTTTACTTTGATGCCATATGACTGTTATTTTAAAGTGACAAGTAACCACGTGAAAGACACACTAAGTTGCAATACCCCAACTTCCTACTCGGATAAAAGTGTTAGGTCTTAACGAAAAATATTTTCAACTTTCTTATTCAATCATTTTTAAATATCGCTTTACATGATTAAAAACTGATTTTCCAACTGATAGTAAGAATGGAGTTTAGTTTTCTTTTTGTGGCGGCAAAAAATAATTGATGAAAAATGTAAATACTTTTAGCATGAATGTTGAATAATTTAATCAAAATCAAATTGGGAAATCTATGAAGATACAAAGATGACTTTGTAAAAGGGGCTGAAAGGGCCTGAAACTGCATAAAAAACAGAGGATTTCACATAGGGAGAGAGGCGTCCCAATAACTTGGCGACCACTGTCATCTTGGAAGGAAGAGCTATATTGACCCAAAAAGATAGGAACAACAACCAACATACATTTTGTCCGTGTGTAAATTTGCAAGATAATTGCTCCATCGGCACTTCATTTTTGCTCAAAAGTGCATCAATTTATCGGAATGTATTTTTCGATGGCACAAACAAATCAGAGCGATTGGTTTATTTTTACTAAAAATCCATCAGAAGTTATCTTCTGGTCGGTCTTTTTTCAGGGTTGAGCAATTTCGGGTACCTAAAGAGCATCCTTCAATTTGCAATGGCGCTCGCTCAACGCTTTCACCAATCTCCCAGCCATACCCAAGAACTAGGGAAATGGATTCCTTGCAGTCAAATAGTGACTGCAGCTAATCTCAGCCATCAGATTATGATCAAATAATTTCAATTGATTTGTCCGTGATAAATCTTCGCCGTCCAATTTCAATCAAAAGGGACTGCATGACAGCACCTGTACCACCCACTAATTTCTATTGATAGTCAATAAGACCCAACTAAAACACATTTGATGAGTAAACAACTTAATCGTTGTGAAAGACAATCCAACTGTAATCGCAATAAGAGAAGAGTTTAAGACGCCAACACAAATGAATGGATTGGCAATGCAGGCAGATAAGGAACAAATTGCATAACATACTATCATGGAAAGTGTTCAAGTGCATCTCAACATAAATTGTGAGGCAGAAAAGGAGAAGGATAACACTAATGAGAACCAGAGCACTCAAAAAAATCACCTTTTGTTGAAAGAAAAAAAAATGATGCTCCATCGCTACTCCTTATTGGTTAATGATTAATTGATTACAGATAATACAGGGAAGAATCTAGGATGAATCTTCCCATGCCTCTGCCTTAACAGGGGTTTACCCAAAACCAATATAAGAGGTCATGTTAAGAGGAACAAGTCAGGGAATCAGAGTTCATGCATAAAGCAATCAGGCTAAGATTGATGTATTCAACAACCTAGAGACTGTTTCTCAGCTATCAAGGTAGGGATGTATAAGTAACTTTACAAAGAGTTAACATTAATAGACACAATTACGGTGGGAAAAAAGCTAGAAATCCAACACTTCCCAACAAAGCTCTAGTTGTCCTCATGACTAAGTGATGATATACATTCTACTAATGGAAATGTTCAGATTAGGATGAGGATCCATTAAAGTTAATTTGTAACTTTACCAATATAGGCTCATCATGCAATCTCTTGTAAGCGTCAATTAGTATGACCACTAGCAGTACAAAACATAAAAAATTTAGACTATCAAGGAAACCTAACACTGTAGAGCTCTTACCGTAACAGTCCAAAAAAGAATCAGACCCATTGAAGATATATTGTAGATAGCCTTACTTGGCATTTGCAACTTGCAAGAGGCTGAGTCCCCAACTCAAATACAACAACACCAACCATTGCAACAAGATTCCCATTCCATATAAAATTGATATTATCACTACACTTTCCTAAAAGATCGTTAGATTATCTGATACTTTCTCAATATAAACAGGTGTTTCAAAGTACTTTTCATTATTAGATTAGTGAAGCATAACCGCTAACAAAGTTAGAAGGTTAAAGGCCACTTCCTTCATTTCTAGGATTAGATTGGATCAGTTTTAGCCTTTCAGAATTCATCTGAGACTGACTCCTCCCATTTCAGATTAAACACTTGATCAACATCACACATGCTTTGAATATGAACCGGCGGCAACATCAACTTTCAACTAGTTTATTTCTCACTAGGATTGGACCAATTGTGATAGATTTGGATAGTTTTCATGAGATCAAGGTTCCATACCTCATTGCCACCATCGTACCCAAAAAAATGCACAAAGTGTAAAATATAAAATCTCATCTCTATATTTACTCCTATTGTATATTGTATATCTAAATCACCACCTAGAATAAAGAAAACTCAACCGCACAATAGATGAGAACATATCATCAAGTAGTAATCAAAACAAACAATTATCATGGCAGCCAAGTTAAAATCATCATCACCAAGTAGTTTCAATAAATTGCATGCATGGAAAATTAGTGAAACTGTTACAAGATTTAGAAAATGCAACCCGACAACATATGTATGGATTAATCACGCACAAATAAACGAAGTTAACCACAGGAATCATGAATACAATACCTACATATTCGCACACTGATAATGTATTCCAATTCCAAAATTTCCAAAACATTTTCATAGCATAATGTAAATAAACTTTAACACAAATGACACAAATTAAAATAAACCAACAATCCCACAATTTTAATAATATGTGATAAAGATTGGTAACACAAGAAATCATCAAAGTTCTACAGATAGATCGTCATACTAAACAAAATATTAAAATATAAAATCCCACAACAACATACTATAATCCCCAATGATCAGGTTTCAGTCTCCGGCTCGATCTTCGCGGACTCAGCAGCATCCTCTGCAGAAGGAGGAGCATCAGCGGTCGGTGCCTCAGCAGCAGCATCCTTATCAACCGCGTTAGAATCAACGGTGGGTCTAGCCTTAACGGTTTCAAGCATCTTCTTACTGATTTCCTTGGAATACACCTGAAGGATCTCAATCCCGTCCCCACCGTCTGGAACGGCGGAGTCACCGGCAACAGAGAAGGCATCTTCCTCGATCTGACGAGCGGCGGAGGCGGCTTCGTCGGAGGGCAATGTACCGTAGCGTTTGGAAAGGACGGAGGGAGTGGTTAGGGTTTCGATTAAGCGAGTGATGACGGCGTCGCGGGTGCGTTGGGTGGGTGGCCATATGCTGAAACCGGCGGAAGGGGGTTTGGTTTGGTCGCCGTTTTGTTGCGGTGGTGGAACGGAGTTAGAGTCCGATGAGGTTACGGTTGTGACTTCTGAGTCGGACATTTTTGGAGAGGAGCGTTTTTTTTTTTTGGGAGAGGAAAGTGTATTGGAGTAGCAACAATTTTGGGTTTCTGGGGCCAACAAAAGAACGAGAGTTACGAGATAATTGGGATGTGGCACTGGTGTAAAAATTCAAAATTAAAGTGGTCTTCAAATATCACTCGATCCCTTCATCCCATAATAGATGATCCAGTTGAATCCAACATATATACCAATACATATGTTTTATCTTTGATATTTTTAATTTTCTACTAAAAAAATTATGAAAAATTAATATTTTAAAAATATTCATCGAGACGAATTCAACAACATCTTGCATAATATTATTTATCTTTGTGAATTTAGTAGAAAAATATAGTCAAAATTTATTATGTCAATAATGTATATTGTCAACTAGGTCATCTATTGAGGGACGGAAAGAGTGCTTCAAATTTATCTTCTTATTTTTTAGGAGTGATTTCAAATTTATCTTGGTAACTTTAACGTAAATTAAACGGTAATTTGTTTGCTAAAAAAATTGTATTTTTGTATAAAAAATATTGTTTTTCTTATAATTGGTCAAAATAAAAATACTGTTAAATATACATTTAAATAAAAGTTGGTAAAAAAATGTGAGGACAAAACTCCAAAGATTTTATTTTGAAGGTCTAGTGTTGGAATCCAACTGATATCTTAAAAGAAAAATATATTTAAATTCATTGTAAGGACTTTTTAAATTTGAAGGTCTTTCTTTAGATTGAGGTACACCCTAAATTTATCTTATAAGAAACTGTTCCTTAAAAAATATGTGACAACAAACTTCCTTAAAAAAAACGTGATAACAAACTTGAATAAAATGCAATCACACATTATTATTTTATTTTATTTAGTCAAAAAGAACAAGTTTTATAAGTAAAGCTCAATTCCCTCAAAAAAAATAAAAATAAAGCTCAATCAATAGCTGTAAAGACATTGATGTCATTAGGATTTAAATCTAAATTTATCATTTCTCTATATATTTTTTGAAAGAATCATTTCTCCAAATTTAATGCATTATTATATGCAGGGGTCGGGATTCGACCTCAGACACCTCACTTATTCATCTTATAAAGTGAATTCTAGTCATTAAGCTACCTGACCAAAAAAAAAATGTGAGTCTGACCTCTAACTTATTTAACAAAAAAAAAATTATTATCGCATTTTAAAAATATCAATTTTAATCCAATCACCACAATATTTTATCTCAATTTAACATAAAATAAGATTAAAATCCCCAAATTAAACTTGGTAACTAAACGGTACCAGCTCAATAACTCCATTCATTTTCTTTTGGATCAACACCCAATTCCTGCCATGGTCTAATTTGCCGAACCAACCTTATAACACACAACAAGGCCATACACCTTCACCTAACCTTCCATCTAACCAAGTAGTTGCTGATAACAACGCTTTCATGATGCTGATTGAACAACAGAATACAACTACCACCACCCATTTTCTCAATTGCTGTCAATAGTAATATTGATTGGTATATCGTAGTACATTTTCCTCTCCTTTCCCCGTACCTCATTAAAAAAAATTAAGAGACAATGAAGAGAGCAGGAATAATTAAGAAAGATGTGAAGAGGTGACAACAGAAAGGGTTCAAATTAAGATAGAGTTGGGTGTTTCAACCATTGAGGCAGAGTCTTGTATTCTTCATTGCAAAGATAATAGACAATAGAATATATCTTTTGCATTCTTTACACTTGGCTCAATTATACTTCGATCATACAAATCATAAACAATAAAATAACACTATAAGTTTCACTAACCAATGTAGTATACCCTATCAAAGACAAGACCCCAAAAGCATAGGTTGTATTAACAAGTGACAACTTGAACACAAAGGAACTTGGTCATTAGTAGTACAACAAGATTATCATCAAAAGTTAGCAGGCAGTTAAGTAACTGGAATATCATATAATTATGCTTGAGCTAATTAAGTTGATTGTTAAACGCCGCATAACCACCAAAAATATATTTGTCAGTCATGAACCACATTCAGTCATTCACCAAGTTATTCCCACTGCATCACTCTTCTTCAAAGTAATAATTTGGTATCTCTGGCGGGCTAGGAAGGTTTGCCACATGTTTGAACTGTTCCAGACAATGAGTTCAAGTCAATCAACTTGCAATAATAAGAATTAACTATAACAAAAGAAATGTCAAAAAGTTAAAACAATCACCTTCTGCTGTTTGTATTTCTCCCGAACAGCTTTGAAGGATGCTGCTCTTCTTGACAAATACAAGTCAAGTAAAATGATAACACACTCTTCCAATTCAGCCGATTTGTAACCCAAGCATTCACACAGGGATGAAGTCTGCAATAGATTTGCAACATTAAGTACCTTGAAATATTATTGTTTTTTAGAATTCAAATAGATTAAAATTGATTGCATCAAATATTTACCCAAGGATGTACTCCAGGCCGAAGAATAAATCTAGCAAGAAAGATAACAGAAGCAGCCACTATTGAAGGCATGAATCTTATACATTCATATTCCAACAGGCTTATCTCAGCAAGATAGTTGCACAGATATTCAAACTGCAAATTGGAAGTCTGAAATTAAAACAAACAAACAACAATTAGTTAACAAAATAAAATGTTTTGACATCACCAGCTAGTAATAAAACTACAATTCAAATTACCTTTCGATTCTCAGAAGCAATCCCAACAAAACTCCTGAAATGAATCACAACAAGTGCAAATAAACATAATTAGTCCAATTAACCTCTTTTCAAAAAGGCTTTATAAATTCAGTTTTACAATAAAAAATGTCTTTACTTTAGAAATGTGATGACATTAGGGTTGCCCATTTCGAAATTTAGGGTCTTGAGTATGTCAGCTTCCATCTTTAAAACCTACATTAACAACAACGTACATGAGAAACAAAGCAACACAAGATAAAAAAAAAATGCAATAAACTTATCCAATCAAGAACAAAATTGGATACAAGACCAGATAAAAGAATACTATATTTACCTCGTCAAGATCATAGGTGTTATCAGTGATTTGGCAGAAATCTATAGCCTTTGGTGGGGTGATTTCTTCATACTTCCTGCATATTAAATAGAATTAAAATTTTGATTCAGAAGCAAACTAACATAAAAGCATTTATGAAAATAAAAAAAGAAAAAGTTGTTGAGATCTTACGATGCAATGAGCATGGATGAAACCCCAAGCAACTGAAGTTTAGATCTGTTGACAGGTTCAATCGATAGGAATCTGTCAATGTATGAAATAGAGAGATTAAGGGTTTCTGGAAGAAGTGTGTATTCATCAGCAACCTCAACTAACCAATCAACCAATGTCCCCCTCATGTTTGATGTAATGCCTCTTTGAACATTCTCCATATAACCAAACATTGGTCTTCTCTTTTTCTCCATTGTAAGAAGATAATCGAATACGTCGGATACATAAGGCTTATCCAAATTGGAATGAAGGAAAGGTAAGGTTGAGATTGATTTGTTGAGATTGGGATTTTTGGGACATTGGAGTTTGTGTGTAGGTTTATAATCAAAATCAGGAAGATTGAGATCTGGAAATTCACCTAAAACAACCCTTTGTCTCTTTGGAACCATGACCTGTGGTTGTTGTTGATTGGTGTTGGCTCTTTTCTTTGATGCGCGAGTCTCCATCTTTCAGAGAGTAGTGTAGTGAAACGTTGCTCTGAAAGAAAAAAAAAAAGAGGAGGAGAAAGTTAGGGTTTGGGAATGAGTGAGAATTGGTGAATGGATTTTCTTTTTTATATAACAGAATAGGTAGGAAAATTTGTGTTTCCAAAAAGAAGAGCAAAACGAAAATGATTCCCATGGCGCCGCTAGTAGCTTTTGGCGAATTTTGTTTTTTGGGTTTTCGCTTCTTGTTCTTTGGATTAAGGTTTGAATATGGCGCGCGCTGCTTTCCCCCGTCCAATTAAAAATAATTAAACCCCAATTTTTATTTTTTTTATTTTTTTGCGAGGAAACCCCCAAGAACATTTAATTATTGATAATTTCTAGAGTACGTTTGAAAATTTTATATGCACCAGTCAAATTTCTAGAGTAAATATGGTCTTTAAATTGATGGTAAAATGACTTTTAAATTTTATTTTTAAAAAACTATTTTTTCTCCTTTATAAAAAAATGTCGACAAAATAATATTTATTTTATTTTTATGATAAATTGTAAAAAATTTGGTATGATTCTTATAAATAATTAAATGATTTTTTTTCTTATGAAATGATATTTTCTAAAATATAAAAATTGATATATTAATTAGTTCTTTATTTCTAAAATATTTTCTAAACATTGGGCAGTGACACCCACACTATATGCAAACAAAAATAAATTAACTTGGGCAGAACATTGTTCATAAATCATCAAATTGAAACTATCTTTGCAACCTATGCTGGCAAGGACATTAGCACATCCATTCGTGGTAGGATTGGCAAAACTTGATTTTCCAATCCATCTCCAGTAATATCTTGATCTTTTGAATAAGTTGCTTCCTCGGCACTCCTCATGTCCTACATGAGACAAGCAACGAACTACTATTTGAGAATCAACAAACATACAGTGCATTACAGTCACAATCTTATGCTAGCTGCAATCCTTCTCGAACTCCCCATACTCAGCTAGCAGCTGCCCCCTATAACCACATAGTCGCTCTCCATTTTCGGCACGAATAATACCTCCACATTCGACTCACAATCCCCCTTTGCTCGCAACATCTAAATTAAGAGAAACCCAACCACAAATCGGCCAAGTCAACCAAATATTCATTTCAGTCCGCTTCTTCATAAGACTAACTTAAAACTTAGCCAAATTCACCTCATGATATTGGCGAGTTTGAATCTAAATCACCTGCCATGGTAATCTTGGCCAAGTATAATGTAATGGTCCAAGATGTAATAGAGACAATTGTTGTTATTGTATTGAACATGAACCTTGAATCCAACTCCCAGAGTATAAACTAAGGAGGCATAACAACCAATTTGCAAGTAAAAGACAATAGAAAGAAGAACTTGAAGAAAGAGTATAAGGAATACAAGAGGGGCTAGAGAATCAGAGAGAAGAAGAAGAATTTCATCACACATATTTTGCATCCAACAATCCAGATAATAGACCAAACTAATTCAGTATTCTTAGATGCCGTTGTGCCTGCATATTTTGCTCCATCCATTAAGCCAAATTACTATTAAAAAACCATTGTTTATCATATTGGTGAACAAGGTCCATACATGCTGCAGTAGCAAGGGGGGACTCTCGTGACATAGAGAATTGATACAATTTCATTTCTATTGTGCCTACAAAAAGGATCTCCAATTTTCATACTATACTTTCTTTCATTGGTAATTAATCTACCATGACACATAAGATGCCATGAGATGGAGAGGGATGCAAAATACTAAGGAATTTTCGAACAATAGGAGGAGGCATCACCGAGTTCAACAAATTATAATTCCATTGGCCGCTACCGTCCACTAGATCAATGACATGGGCATCAATCAACTCATCAAGGATATTACTAACACAATTCAATAAACGCATGTCAGGTGAACCCAACTATCATGCCAAATATAAACTTTTAGTCCATTTTTAGGACCACCCAATACTGATTCTGATTAAAATTTAGCCATTAATCACTTCCAACCGTCTAACTCCAAGGCCTCCCAAATATCGTGGCATAGTTACCACATTCCAATTCACAGCATGGTACTTCGTATTGTTCATCTCATCAGCCCATATGAAAGTTTGTTGAAATTTTTGGACTTCATTGAGACTAGTCTTAGGGATATTATTGATCATTATGTGATTTTAGCTCATTAATAACTTTGTTTATGCTAATGGTGGAGAACTTGCATAAGATATTAAGTGCTAACTAAAATAAAATGTTATAATTGATATCCATAAGAGCTACGTTTTTTTTTAAAGGTCTATAAGAGTTACGTTGTATACAGTAGCTAATTTGCAATTTTTACAAATTTTTAAGGACCAATTTTTAAAAAAAAAAAAAATTGGAAAAATCTGTGAAACAATCTATAAAATTTGATTAGATTATAGTGACAAATTTGAGATTCACATTATATAGAGTGATGAAGGAGTTTACTTGTAAGCATGTTAAAAAAAAAAAATGTTAGCTAGAACTCTTTCAACAAGATACTTCTGATTTATTAAAATTCAAATTGATCTCACCAAATAGTGTTGACCCCACATAACTTGACAGGATCTATTTAAATTTTAACTGATTAGAAAAGCATATTGAAAATAGTGTTAAAGAGCGTATTGAGTTTTTTATGGTTGTCGTTGCACCTTTCTGATGTTCCTTTAGATCATGTTTGGATTCACGAAATGTGATGGTGTTGTAACTATTATGTTTCATCATTTGAATTTGTTAAAAATGAATGACTTAGAATGGAACATAATAGAACTCATTCCACCCCATTTCTTCAAACCCTTCAACATTATTTCCCTCTCAAATTGGGTATCATGATAGAATGAAACTTTATAATCAAAATATTAGTCTTTTACCCCCTCTCTTAATACATTTCCTCTCTAATTTGTTCTTTCTCACATTTCTTCTTCTCAGTGTATATGAAAAAAAAAATCCTTATAGCATTGTCCCGTTTCTTTGTCTCCCATGTTGTTACTTCATGAATCCTGATATTAACATGGTTTCTTTATGAAATACCAAATTTAATATACGAAAAAATGTGTAAGTTACATTGCTTTATTTCTTCTTCATGAATCCTCTTGTCCGTGTGTGATGTTACTTAGCTCTGCATGTTTTAATTTTTGCTGTTTGTTTTTTTAGATGAAATTTTGCTATTTATGTCTTATTCTGTGTATGTTCTTTATTTTGCTCTAACGTATTTTATGCTTCTTTCTTTCATTGATTTGGTGTAGTTTTTTAGTATTAAGAAGAAAATAAATTTGCGGTTTCTTGCATCAGTGTGCTCTATCTAATTTGTGTCTTAATTGAGTTTTTTTTTTATCAATTTTTTATTCTATTTCTTTTGAAAACAGTAAATAAGATTTTAGTAATAATGAAATTAAAAAAGTTATAACCTGTCCGTTCTGTTCACTTTTGAAAAAATGGATTGAAAATATTTCACAACATAATCAAACAAAGAAATTGAACCTTTATTTCATTCCATTATGTGTCATTCCGTTCCGCCCTATTTTGTTCCATCAATCTAAAGAGAATATAAATATTCTAACTTTTTATGCACATTCTTCTATATTTTTTTTAAATATAACAACTTATTCAGAATTTAATCCCCGTGAGTTTAGCTCAATTGGTAGGGATAT
This sequence comes from Medicago lupulina, assembly GCA_958299785.1. Classification (NCBI taxonomy): domain Eukaryota; kingdom Viridiplantae; phylum Streptophyta; class Magnoliopsida; order Fabales; family Fabaceae; genus Medicago; species Medicago lupulina. The sequence goes on along the minus strand of OY283144.1, from coordinate 7,087,218 downwards.
CGCATATTATATGCAGGAGTCGGGGTTCGAACCCCGGACACCCCACTTCTCCACGATTGAATTGTGTGAGCTCTAGCCACTAGACTAGTTACTTGACCGAAAAAAAAAACTTATTCAGAATTTAATAAATATTTTAATATTATATTTTTGAGAGAAAATATTTTAATATTATATAGGCTTTATAAATTGAAGTATGCACCCTCTCGAAAAAATGGACGCGTACAAAAAATATGTACTTAATGTATAAATTTAAGAAGTATAATCTATTATAGTATTATATTTTTTTTAAAATCTATGAATAAAAGTGTATAACTTCTTGATTAAATTTTCCTAAAAAAAAATTCTTCATTAAATCAAGAGCAAAGTAAATAAAAAATTAAATTTGAAACTAGGGTTAAATATGATTTTGGTCGCTATAAATATATCAACTTTTCGTTTTAGTCCCTCTAAATTTTTCCTTCAACTTTTAGTCCCTATAAAATTTTCAATCACTATTTTTGGTCCCTATTTTTAAGTTATTTTTTGTATTTTTTAATGAAATTGTACATAAATGTGTAGAATATTATAAAAAAAATTAGAATTTTTTAACAAAAACATAAATTAATTATGAATTTTTAACCATCAAAACTATAAAAATTCATATTAAATTCATGTTTTGTTAAAAAAAAAAAATTTGGAGAGATTTTTATAATATTATGAATTTTCTAAAAAGTTTTATTCTAAAATATGAATTCTAAATATGAGTTTACTTTAAAAGAGGGACCAAAAGTGAAGAAGGAAAATTTTTAAGGGACTAAAAATTAAAGGAAAATTTTAGAGAGACTAAAACGAAAAATTGATATATTTATAAGGACCAAAAACATACTTAACCTTTGAAACTATGACCTAAATTTACATATTTTTATAATAAATATCGCAACTTATTATTAGCATTGTTGTGCATATGTTATCTATACATGAAAAGAGAGGGAGTCTTAGGTTGAGATGGCAAAAGGTCATACGTAAAATTCGGAAAGCATTTCAATCTCATAGCTTGATGTCCTTCTTTTAAAGATGAAAAGTGAAGTAACTAAAGCTCATATTGAGTTGTTTGAGGCCAAGGGCTTAATTCCTAAACGTACGTTGTATTGTTTGAGTTTTTCATATGTTCTCTCAATAATATTTAGATCATTGAGTCTAATTGAAAAGAATACCTAGGTTGTCAAATATTAAATGGCATGGCATAGATAAAAAAGTTAATATTTGCAAATATTACAAAGATTTGTTGGTATTACTATTACATATAAGAATCATAGTAATTAGAATTTCATTTAAATCACAAGCAAGGTAAATAAAAGATTAAATTTGAAACTATATGACCTAAATTTACATATTTCTATAATGAATATCTCAATTTATTAGTGATTAATCTTTGTTTGTTATTGGATTTTTCCCTTTTGTTTTTTATTTTATGTTTTTCTAAGTTTGTTCTCTCTTCCTATTATTGTATTGTGTGTAATGATTTTTAGGGTTTGTTGTTGTGTCCATCGTGATTCATATATATGGTGTGTTTTGTTTTCTTGTTAGTTTGTGGTTGTGTTACCTTTGCTATGAATTTATTGAATTGGATTTACTTATGATGAGTCTCTTTTTTTATTTTGTGTAAACCATGTATCCTCTGCACGCGCAACTGTAAAGACTAATCACTCGAGCCTTGTGGAATCTAAATAGACGGCAAATTCTGTCTAAGAGTTAGAATTGTTGCATGCCTAAAGCTTGATTCGAACACATGACTTTGGTCAAACTAAAACATACTTGGAAATTGTGACATATCATCTAAGCACTCTTGAGTAGATGATTGAGTCTCTTATCACTCAAATTAGCGACATGTTGGTATTGTGGCCCTTACTTGTAGAACAATATTATATTGTTAACGTAAGGATAAAGTTTGGTGGTGTATTTGATTAATTGAGTTTGATCTTAAGCTTTGGTTTGTTTATTCAATTAAACAAACGAACTTGATCGAGCTTGGTGTTAAGTAGGAATGTTCCAAAATAAAGTTTAGACATAAAATGCAATAATTTGTAATACAAATTTTGTCCAGTTGTCTACAAGTTCTAATTCAAGTGGTAAAAATGTCAAAATTATTAGGTTAGACATTAATACTGTGATTTAAACCTCAATATCTACACCTATGCGTGAGTGTCTATCTACTAAAAAAATCGTCGAGCTTGGCATTGGTATGGATCGAAAGAAACATGATCAATCCACACTTCATAAGATTGCTAAAAACCTTTTTTATTTTTTAATGAAAAAAAATATTGTAAATGAGGATAATATTCAACTCTAGACGAAAAATCCAATATTCTTAATTCAGCATTGCTAAAATAGGAGTACTTTGTATATTGTACTTGGACACCATGTATACCATTAACAAATTCTATGGTACACTCAAAAATTTGAGTGTATTGATACACCAAATCCTTAAAATAATAGTTAAATGAGTTATTTTTTGTAGGAAAAAAATATTTCTATCACATATAATTATAATAACTAAATCTTATTTACCAAAAACGTCAACGCAATAAAATTTAAATTTTCTGAATTTTTATTACACATAATAGAGAATTTTGATTATTTTTTACAATAAAATGTAAAAAAAAATAGTATGATTTTTATAAACAATGAAATGATATTTTTTCGAATGAAATGATATTTTCTAAATTTAAATATCAACAAATAACTCCATTTTTCATAAAAAAATGATAGTTAATGTATAATTTTTAAAACAAGAGTACCGGTACACTTTAATTGGCGGGTGTACCGTAGAAGCTCCCTAAAAAGAGACATTCAATAAGTATCGGTCATTAAGATATCATATGCACATAGATCCATTGGCCACCAAATAATCTTCTATTGAAGAAACCAACCCCCCTCAGAAAGTACTCTATTTGTCAGCTATGGATTTCAGTCACCAAGTTATTTACACTTCACCATAATGTAAGGGTAAATCGTCAGGATTAGCGATTACAGAGATCAAATTTTAATTGACGCCTAATTGCAAGGACGAAACACGTATTAAAGTCTAACATAATTAGTCCAATTCACTTCATGTCAACAAGGCTTTATATATTCGGATTGTTACAATAAATAAATGTCCTTACTTTAGAAATGTGTTAACATGAGGTTTGCCCATTTTAAAATTTAATGACTTAAGTATGTCAACTTCCATCTTTATAACCTAACATTATATAAACAAAGATCCATAGAATAAATTTAAATCTACAAGTTCAAACATTAACAAAATTTTATACAATACCAAGAACATGAATAGGATATTTACCTTTGCCGTGTTAGCAATTTTACCGAAATCTGCGGCATTGATTGGGAGGCCTTCTTCATACTTCCTGCAAATTAACTAGAATTAAAATTGTGATGCAAAAGCAATTAACATAACAACATTTATAAAAATGAAAAAGAAATAGATTTTTTGAAGTCTTACGTTGCAATCAGCATGGATGAAACACCAAGCAAATAAAGGTTTGCTCTTGTGACAGATTGAATAGATAGGAACCTATCAATGTAGGAAACTGATAGATGAAGGGTATCATTATGAAGATTGTATTTATCTGCATTCCTGACTATCCAATTCACCAATCTTCCTCTCTTGTCTGTAGTAATCTCAGTCTGAATATTCTCAATATAACCAACCATTGGTCTTGTCTTTTCCTGCAGCTGAGAAACATGTGTCATTGAATCGAATGAAATAACAACCGTTGATGCCAAAGAAAATAGGAAGAGGTAGCCAATGAAGTAACTAAGATATACGCCAATATACATTGACAAAAATGTTATAATTAAAATAACTTTTGATCAAAACACAATACTGTATGCTAAATACGTATGCACTACAGTTACGTCTCCGATTTTGCAGGGTCCAAGTTTCAAAACATTAGAAAAAGATGCATTACCTCCATTGTGCGAAGATAATGGTTGATGTCAGATGCATAAGGTTCGATAAACTGTTGATCAGTGTTAGGGCTTGAGAGAATTAGAGAGGGTTCCGGAAAGTGTGAGGAATGAGACTTCTTCTTTATACAACAGGATATGTTAGACAATGAAAAAGACAATTTGCGTTTCAAAGAGGAGAGCAACACGAAAAAGTTTCTCATGCGAAGCTAATAAATTCTTCCAATTTTGTTACTATTTTTAGTAGGTTTGAAAGTTTGTTTTATTTAGGGTTTAAGCTTCTTTTTGATCAAAAAAAGGTTCCTGTTCTTTGGATTGAGATATGAATATGGCGGTCTATAGAGCACTGTTTCCGCCGCTAATTATGAATAAGTCCGTCCTAAAAACTCAACCTAATTAAATTATATCTCTTTGATGATTAAAACAAAACATCAAATCCCTCATTGTTCGGGTTTTATGAGAAATATTAAAAAAATTCAACCATACATGACATAAGGAAAATAATACCACATATTTTTGCACATTTTCTCTCGCTTCTATCCTTTCAAAACTTGAACCTGCATCACTTTTTTTCTTGATATGTGTGATTTATGGTTAATTTTGAACCAAAATACTCCTGAATTGGTTTTTCTTTTTTTATATTAAATAAATTATTTCTACGTATTTTCAATCTTATAATTTCATTTTTTTGTGTGGTTACGTACTCAAATTTTTATATACAACAATCCGTAAATATGTATCTTACCCATTATGGATTTTATGTTTATCATATCTTCTAAAACATTTTTTTTTTACATTTATGAAAAAATTGCTATGATAAAATTTTAAAAATTTGTAAGTATTTTTAAAAATAAAAATTAATGTAGTATTTTCATTAAATATATCTTTATTTTATATGAAAAAAACCGTTTAATATTTGCATCGTGATCGTTGCAGATTTTATGTGTGTGTATGCATAAACAAATTCATCTCTTAAAATAAGTATATAATTTTTATAATCCAATGTCCCTACTTACTAATATAAGCTCATAAGGACCGAAATAAAATTAAAATACTGATTTTAATCCATCGCCACAAAATTTAATCTCAGTTTGAGATAAAATAAGATTAAAATCCCCAATAAAATACTGATTTAGTCAATTCTTTTTTTGTTTGGATCAAAAACCCATTTCCGCCATGGATGAGTTAAAAAAAAACAAAATTTCCCGCTATGGACTAATTTCCCAAACCACCCTTATAACATACAAGGCCATTCACCTTCACCCAATCTCCCATCTTATCACGTAGTTGCTTATAACAATGCTTTCATATATGATGTTGATTGAACAACACAATTGCTGTCAATTGCAATTGGTATATTGTAGTATATTTTCCTCTCCTTTCCCCGTACCTCTCATAAAAAAGAGTTAAGAGACAATAAAGAGAGCAGGAATAATTAAGAAAGATGCGAAGAGGTGACAAATTAAAGATAAAGTTGGGTTCAATCATATAGAGGAAAATTCTTGTATTCTTCATTGCAAAAATAAAAACCATCGAAGTATATCTTATGCATTGTTTACACTTGATGCAATTATACTTCAACCATACATATCATAAACAGTTAAACAACATTATAACTTCCACTAACCAATGTAGTATACCCTATTTTGCAAGGGACCAAACAAATGAATAGTCATTAAGGTTATTGGATTCGGCTCCTCAAAAGTGCTCATTTTAAAGTGTAAAGTTGACAATATGGAGTACTATGTTAATTAACAAATTAAAAGGTAAATATCATAGGTGCATCATATCAAAATAACAAGTTTTTGTTATAATAACAACTTTTGATTTTCTCATTTTTACACTTTATTTTAGAAGATCCTTATCCAATGTTATTAATTAATTTCCCAATTAGAATTAATTGAAAAAGGAAAAAATAAATATGATGAGACTGAAACATAAAAAGTTGAGCTGGTTGAAAAGAAAAGTAAAAGTGAGTTTTTCCTGGTAAAAAACGGTCATACTTTATCAACTTAAAAACGGAGAATTAGAACATTCAGCATCAAACATTGCAAGGGAATGTAAGGAGAAGCATAATCAACAACCCGAATATCTAAAGGAGCTGAGTGGCCACACTAACAAATCCAGTATCAAACATTCAACATCATTCATATTTTGTTAGTTTAATCGAATTTCATTTTAGTTTTTCCCAAAAAGAAAATGTATTTTGGTTCAATCAAGTTGATCTTATTTTTTTTATTTAGTCTTGATTTATAATCTTCATTTTTTTTCTCTTTTTATTTTTTAGTAAATGAATTTGAATTTTAAAAAGATTGGAAAATAAAATTTAACTACAAAAAATAATAATTTTACAAGAAAAATATTATTAAGCATCATTTTAAAACTCGTCTCCAACCTCACAATGTTCTGGGCCAAACCAATCTAAATGTAAAGAATCCTTAGCCCATTCTAACTAAGAATAATGATATTTATTAATACAACTATTTTATAATAACTTCTAAAAAAAACTATTTTATAATAACTTTGTTCTCTCTTTTATTGATTGGTCAAAATAATAATAGAGAGAAAGAGAGAGGAACTCAATGAGAGTACAAGAGAGATGTCCAAAAGTTGTCCTAAAATAATTGTATAAATATCATTTCCATATAAGACACGTGGCCATTGAGCTTCACCTAACCTTCTATCTCACAGTAACACAATGATCGTCCTATCAAACATTTCAGAAAGGATTTACTAGCTGATAACTACATTTTACATTGATGCTTATTCAACAACACAATACATCTACCATCCATTTTCACGACTGCTGTCAATAGCAATATTGGTGCTCTACTACACTTTCATCTGCTTTCCCTATCCTTCTCATAGAAAAATAGAGATGAAAGGAGGAATAAGATTACTAAAAAAATTAGAGACAATGAAGAGAGCAAGAATACTTAAGAGAGACCTGGAGAGGTGACATCGGAAAGGGTTAAAGCATTGAGTTAAGATAAGTGTGTGTTGTAATGGTAGGTTTTGCAAAATTACAGACTCAACATGATTATGGCAGACCCATTGTATCCCCAAACATGCACAAAGATGAGTGTTTCAACTCTAAGGGATAACTCTTGTATTCTTCATGTAAAAATTATAACCATGTGCTATAATATATCTCTTACATTGTTTACACTTGATGCAATTATATTTCGACCATAGAAATCATAAACAATTGAACACTATAATTCCCCCTAACTATTAAAGTATAACAGATTCAGCAATTGACCAAAAATATGAATTTGTTTATCGTGGACAGGACCCCAGAGCATAGGCTGTATTAACAAGTGACAACTTGAACACAGTGAAATAGCCATTAGCAGTACAAGCAGATTATCATCAAAAGTTAACAAGCAGTCAGCACCAGTAATTGGATTACAATATATACCAAGATCCAGTCTAGCAGCATGTGGCCATCAGTACTTGATTGTCAAAAGCCGCATAGCCCCCAAAATTTGAAAGTATCACCACCTATCCCACCACAAAAAGTCCTTTGTATTCGTCAGCAATGAACTTCATTCACAAAGTTAATTGTACTGCATAACTCTTCTTCAAAGTAATGATTCGGTATCTCTGGCGATGAAGGCAGATTTGCCACACATTTTAACTGTTCCAGAAAACAATTTCAAGTCAATGAACTTGCAATAAAAAGAAATAACTATTACAAAATAATTGTCATAAGTTAAAACAATCACCTTGTTCTGCTTGTATTTGTCACGAACAGCTTTGAACGATCCTGCCCTTCTTGACATATACAAATCATGTAAAATGATAACACATTCTTCTAAATCAGCCGTTGTGTAACCCAAGCATTCACACAGGGCCGGAGTCTGCAATAGATTCTGAACATTAAGTACTTTGAAACATTACTCTAGATAATCAAAAAAATCAATGTCCATAACAACAAGTATTTACCCAAGGATGCACTCCAGGCCGGATAATAAATCTGGCAAGAAATATAACCGATGCAGCCACAACAGAAGGCAAGAATCTTATACACTCATAGTCCAACAGGCTTAAGTCAGCAAGATAGCTGCACAGATATTCAAACTGCAAATTGGAAGTCTGCAATTAAAGCAAACAAACAATTAGTAAACACAAGACAAGCTTTTGACATCATCAACTAATAGTAATAAAACAATATTTCAACTAACCTTTCGATTCTCACAAGCAATCCCAATAAACCTCCTGAAAGGGAAACATAACAGTTGCACATAAACATGGTCAGTCCAATAACTTCATTTCAGCAATGATTTACATATTCAACATTACAATAAAAAATGTCCTTACTTAAGAAATGTGATGACATTAGGGCTGCCCATTTCAAAATTTAGGGACTTAAGTATGTCCGCTTCCATCTTTAATACCTACAGTAGCAGGAAGACAACAACATACATGAGAAACAAAGAAACACAGTAAAAAATGAAATGAAATGTACAAATTCAAGCAATAACAGATTATGCTTCAAGAGCAATGACATGAATAGGATATTTACCTCTTCCAGGTCATAGGTGTTATCAGTAATTTGGCAGAAATCCACTGCCTTCGGTGGGGTAATTTCTTCATACTTTCTGCATATTTAAAAGCGATGAAATGTAAATGCTTAAGCAAAATGACATAGCAGCAACAAACAACAACCATCAAGCCTCATCACACTAAGCAGGGTCTACTACATGGATCAAACAACACCATAATATTCTATCATCTATCCTATCCCTATCCAACTCGTTAATCTCAAAGGACATGTTTGTATTGGCTTAGTAGATCTTATATGCTGACATAAATTTAATGAAATTGTTTGAAAGAACTTATGAAAACCACGTATGACCTTGTTCATATGTTGTGTCCAGCTTATTTTCATAAGTCCTACAAGATAGCTTATACAAAAATAATTAACTTCACTTTACATATGTTCCTATAGAAATAGCTTATACATGAGCGCTTATCATGACAAGTGCTTGTGTTATAAGCTGTAAATAAGCTATTTATCCAAACAAGGCCTAGATCTTTGTAAAAATAACATAACAACATTTGTAAGAATATAAAAACAGTTGTTAAGGGCTTACGATGCAATGAGCATGGATGAAACACCAAGCAACTGAAGCTTAGATCTGCTGACAGGTTCAATAGATAGGAATCTGTCAATGTATGAAACTGACAGATGAAGCGTCTCGGGAAGAAGTTTGTACTCGTCTGCAACCTCGACTAACCAATCAACTAACGTCCCCCTCATGTTTGATGTAATGCCTCTCTGAACATTCTCAAGATAACCAACCATTGGTCTTCTCTTTTTCTGCATCTGATAAACATTCAATAAATAAATTTAAACACCCAGAAATTGTAAATAAAATAACAAATTGATTTGAGCAAAAAGAATAACAGTTTATCGAGAAGAGGGATTACCTCCATTGTGCGAAGATAATCAGAGATATCAGATACATAAGGCTGAATAATCTGTTGATTGTCACGTTTGGCATTGGTTTTGGTATAAACCAGCTTATTCAAATTGGAATCAATGGAAGGAAGGGTTGTGGCTGAATTCTTGAGGTTAGGGTTTTTCCTACATTGGAGTTTGTGTGTAGGTTGATAATCAAAATCAGGAAGATTGAGATCGGAAAATTCACCTAAAACAACCCTCTGTCTTTTGGGAACAAGGACATGTGGTGGTTGTTGATTGGTGTTGGCTCTCTTCTTTGAGGCACGAGTCTCCATCTTTCACTTTCAGAGGGTAGTGAAGTGTTGCTCTGAAAATTAGGGTTTGGGAATGGGTGAGGATTGAAGAATGAATGAGTTTTCTGTTTTATATAAAAGAAAGAGTAGGGGGGAAAATTTGTGTTTTAGAAAACAAGAGCAAAACCAAAATAACTCACATGGCGCGCTACTTTTACCCCCTTCAATTAAAAATTCAAAATAATTAAACCCCCCAAAATTTAAAAGGCTTGCGTTGGCTCTACCCGCCCGCGATTAGCCTGATTAAAATTTTAAATTATTTGGAAGCAAATGTTTTTAGAGACTAAATACATGTATTTTTTTTTTAGGAAAATAAACACATGTAATTTTATATTTTATAGAGAGTAGAAAATGCGTATTAGGACAAAAGCAAAATATGTAAATTATATACCGATTAGAAATACATTTAACTTTTTTTTTATATTTAGATTTTCATAAGATTAATTGTAATATCATTCAACGAGAAAAAAGTGAACACTCAATATTTCACTCTTAAAATGACCAGAGCAAAAGGGGTATTTGGATCTTCAAGCCATATATTTTTCCAAAATACAAAACTCTTAACAACTCACCCACAAAAGTACTTAATACGAAGGAGTATACAATGGTGCCTACAAGACTATGAAAATGGACATTTTTATCTAGAAAAGTCACTTTTGTGGTGGCCGGATTAGACCTGATCTTAAGGGATGACATAATAAGATTTCAAAAACAGGTCATTTTTGAGGAAATATGTTCCTTTAATTAGTTGTTAAAAGATTTGGTTAACTATTGAATAAATTACACTTCTCTAAAAATGTTTAAATTACACTACACTCGCCTTCCATATCAAAATATACGCTCTCTTACACAAAATATATTAGGAAAAAATTATACTCCTCTCCCTCAAAAAAAACATGAATTACTCTTAACTATTCAACTTTTTGAAAACTAATCAAGATTATAATTGTGTAAGTCTGGACTTAGGCCCAAGTCAAAATTAGGATAAAGTGACCAAAATTAAAATTTAATAAATAGAATATTTTTTTTAAGGAAAATTTTATAAATAGAATAACTTAGGCCCAAATCAGATTGGGATAAAATGACCAAAATTAAAATTTTATAAATAGAAAAAAAATTTAAGGAAAATTTTATAAATAGAATAATTTTCATAATTTACACAAATTAACAGCACAATAAAAAAAGTGTTTGACTTTTTTTTAAAAGTGTTTGACTCATTTGAACGTTGGTGTCTATTGTTAGACCCCACCAACCATCGGCACCATCTGATGTGGATTCCCACGAGCATTCTCTTCCGCCGATCCAACACAGCTAAACCGCTATGAGATCCTCTACCATCTATGATAATCTGAGTTTTAACACTGTTATTCTTGACTACATAGGTGGTGTATTTGAATTCATAGTCTCGTTTAAATTATTACACGTAGGTAGGAGGAAATAGATTTTAAATCTGAAATCGTTTTTTGCTCCTCAAAACTTATGTCAGACAAAATATATATATATATATATATATATATATATATATATATATATATATATATATATATATATATATAAAATAAAAAAAATAAAAACAACAACTCCTTTAAATATATAACAACTACATTGCTCACAAATGAAAAGAATGACAAATAAAAGGCCATGTTTTCCAAAGTTTTAAATGGTTTAAAATAACAATTGCAGAATAATAAAATTTGTTAATATGACTGGCAGGAACATTGTCTTTCATGAATAGGAGTTTTAAATCGTTGATTTATGATTTAAAATATTTAGACTAGAGATTTGTTAACATGACTCGGAGGAACGTTGTCTTTCATAATACATTAGATGAAAGTTAGAAAAATCCATCGACCAGGAGACAGAAATTTGGGGTTCCATGTCGTTCCAATCAGTTTATGATCAAAGATCTTTCAAGACCCCTGTAATCACATGTCATCATGAAGCTCTCTATGTTCATTCTTTCAATTTTAATGTTAACAAGCAACAACAAAAATTAGGAATGTTAAAACAATTTAAACATGAAATGCAATCAATGGTTTTGGCAGTATAAAATTCGTCAAGTTTTGTGATGGCAATTGAGTGGAAAGGAACTTGACGAGGATTTGAAGATTGACAAGATCATATAACCATTTTTCAATGGTTTTGTACAAGTAAAATGTTTGTCTACAAGTGTATTTTTTACCATTGAATCAAAAAGTATTGTGATTTGAGGCAAAATATGTCTCACTTACGCACCATAGAATTGTCTTTTTTTCAATGATATCAATTTATATGAAAAATAAAATGTAAATGAATACAAGTGTTTCAAATCTAGGGGAAAAGTCTATTATTCTTTATTCATCGCTTTAAAAATACATTGTATGTTGCAAATATATGTCTATCCATTTTATGTATTTCTCTAAAACTTATCCTAGGAAAATAGGTTTGTATAAAGTTGGAAAAACACAAAGGGCCATCACAATTTGTAGTACTACCAGACTAGCATCAAAAGAGATAGCCAAACAAAATGAGTAAACAAGTAATCATATGCACAGAGATCCAGGTTCAAGTATCTAAGCCACCAAATAAATTTTGCCTAAGGCTAACTAAGTTGATTGCCAAACACCACTTAACCCCTAAGACAACATTTCCTTCATAATACTCCACTTCAAAAAGTACTCAAGATCCAGATTGTCACTCTTCTTCAAAGTAATGATTTGGAATTTCCGGTGATGAAGGAAGGTTTGCCACATTTTTGAACTGTTTCAAACAAACACTTCAAGTCAATCAACTTGCAATAATAAGAACCAGCTATATATAAACTATAACAAAGAAAGGCTAAAACAATCACCTTGTGTTGCTTGTATTTCTCCCTAACAGCTTTCAATGATGCAGCCCTTCTTACCAAATACAAATCATGTAAAATCAGAACACATTCCTCCAACTCAGCAGATTTATAAAACAAGTCTTCACTCAATGATGAAGTCTGCAATAGATTCTCAACATTAAGTGCATTGAAATACAGATATTACTTCAATTTTTTAAAGAAACAAATGGATAATTAAAGTACATAACATCAAATATTTACCCAAGGATGTACTTCAGGATTGATTATGAATCTAGCAAGAAATACAACAGATGCAGCAACCATAGAAGGCAAGAATCTTATACATTCATAGTCTATCAAGCTTAGCTCAGCAAGATAGTTGCACAGAAATTCCATTTGCAATTTTGAAGTCTGAAATTGAGAATTCATAACAACAAATCAATAAACATAATAAAAGCTTTTGAGCACATGACCAATAAACATATATTAATGAACTATTCAATTTACCTTTAGATCCTCAGTTGAAAACCCAATATACTCCCTGAAACACAGTAATTGCACATAAACACATAATTAGTCCAATTAACTTCAATTCAATTAGGCTATAGATATTGAAAATCTAACAATGTTAAAAGTGCCCTTACTTTAGGAATGTGTTAACATGAGGGTTGCCCACTTCAAAATTCAATGACTTAAGTATGTCAGCTTCCATCTTAATAACCTACATAAACAACAATTATCATTATAAACAAAGATCAATGGGAAAAAAAATTAAATCCACTAATTCAAAGAAAAACAAAATCTGATACAAGTTTTTAGAGATGAATATGATATTTACCTGTTTCAGCTCATAGGTGTTATCAGTAATTTGGCAGAAATCAATAGCCTTTGGTGGGGAGATTTCTTCATACTTTCTGCAAATTTAAAAAGTAAAAAATTTGTAAATACAAAGGCAAAATAACACTAAAATTACAAAAACATTACACAATTTTTGAGATCTTACGATGCAATGAGCATGGACGAAACACCGAGCAACTGAAGCTTAGATCTGTTGACAGATTCAATAGATAGGAATCTGTCGATGTATGAAACAGCAAGATGAAGGGTTTGAGGGAGAAGCTTGTATTCTTCAGCAACCTCAACCAACCAATCAACCAATATCCCTCTCATATTTGCAGTAACACCTCTTTGAACTTTCTCAATGTAACCAATCATTGGTCTTCTCTTTTTCTGAACCTGAGAAAACAATCAAATCAAAAATTCAAAAACCTAAAAACCCAAAATTAAAAATAAATTAACAAATCAAATTGAACAAAAAGAATAAAAATTTACCTCCATTGTGCGAAGATAGTTGGAGATATCAGATGCATAAGGCTCAAAAATCTCTTCATAATCAGATTTTGCATTGTTTTTGCTGAAATCTGGCTTATCGAAATTGAAACCAGGTAACAAACAAACAGCATCACATTTCTTTGGCTTAAGATTCTTCCATGTTCGGCGTTTAGGAGAAACATTGAGATTTGGTAAATTGGGAAGATCACCCAAAACAACCCTTTGTTTTTTGTTGTTAAGAACAATTGGTTCAGCATTAGCCCTCTTCTTTGAAGCACGAGTCTCCATCTCAGCTCAGGTTGAAAGGAAAGAGAAGAGGGTTTGTGAGCTGAGATGAAGGAAGAGATGAAGAAATGAGACAGTGACATTGTGATTATATAGGAATGAGATTTGGTCGGAAAGAGCGGTTTCAGACAAAATGAAAATGTTGGCGCTATTGAGGTTGTCCTGAAAATTTTAGGATTTAGTTTTAATTTTGGTTTTGAAAATTTGGGTACTTTTTAATTTTAATGAAATTTTCGTGTTGCCGCGCCTATTTTCATTTGTTTTTTATTATATTGCCGCCTTCAATTTCGCTCTGCTGTCCAAACCCAAATTCAAATCAAAAAATAAAAACATCTTAGCTTAGTAGCTTCCAATTCAACTAATGTGTGGAAAGAAGTTATGATAGTCAATCTATCAAAATTTTAATAAAAGTTCTTAATTATTTACATTAACTTTGTTCACTGATATGATATGACAATAAATGTATACTTTTTTTTTTTGACAAATATAAATGTTAAGAGGCTGATATTACAATAATTAAGTATTTTTAGAGATTAATATGAAAATGATAATGTAGACATTTTAACGTAAGAGTATCCACAATGAAGACACCAAATTTAACTTAAGAGCATTCACAATAAAGACATCAATTTTGAGTACATAAAATAGGTTATACATATACACATCACTTATTTATAATTTTTTTTAGCTGTATCTAATAACCACTCAATCTCTCTAATCTAATATATCACACAAAATTCTTAAATGGGATCCACTAAGAGCATCCACGATGGAGACATTCATTCTAGGGTACATAAATGAGTCTCACGTGTACGAATCATTCATTCATAATTTTTAATAGTATTACCTAATGATTAATCAATCTTT
Source organism: Medicago lupulina (assembly GCA_958299785.1). Classification (NCBI taxonomy): domain Eukaryota; kingdom Viridiplantae; phylum Streptophyta; class Magnoliopsida; order Fabales; family Fabaceae; genus Medicago; species Medicago lupulina. The sequence continues at coordinate 7,072,217 of OY283144.1, read as the reverse complement.
CCAAACCAACATCTCACACAAAATTTTGATACGAAAACCACTAATTAACTATTAATAACTTTAAATCATTATATTTCAATACTTTAATATTTAAAAAATATGGGTCTCACTTGTTATTAAAAAAGTGTATGCAAAAATAATTAATTCAATAGAAAAATATTGTGGGTCCCACTTAAGAATGAGATGTTTGTTTGAGACTCTGCATCCTACATGACCCCTAAAAATATTCTCCACGATTGAGGTACTGATAGCTATCGGGTCTTAAATGTTCGAGACCCTCTCATCGTGGATGCTTTAATAAATTGTCAATAACTTTATATTATTATATTTGAAAATTTTAATATTAAAAAAGTGCGAGTCTAACTCAAAATTTGAGGTCTTAAGTGGATCTTTCAGTTTTCTAAAACCCCAAAAACTTTTTTTCTCAATAGATAACCTAATAGGCACCAAGTCTTAAAGGTGTGTTTGGATGGAGGATTTATGGGGGAAGGGAAGGGAGGACTTGCTTTTCTTTTTTAAACTACGAACATTATAAAATGAGTTTTAGAAAATTGAATTCACAACATGATAAATGATTATATTCTTTCAAAAATAAATTGATTATATAATACTTCAAAAACACTTAATTTCTTTTAAAAAAAACATTTAAATTGTTCGTAATTTAAAAAACAAAAGTGAATTCTCCCCTCCCTTCCTAAACCCTCAATTCAAACATACCCTAAAAGTTTGAGGCTCGTCCATTGAGGATGGTCTAATGGACTATTTTGACCAACATAATGCACAATCAAATACTATTTTAAAATTTCGATACATCACTACAACATTTTCTATCTTAGGCAACACTCAAAATGCGTTGTTGTAAACAAGAAAACCGTCCCTAAATCTAGAGGCGACGGTTATGCAACGCTTAGGAAAGCGTCCCATATACGCCCGTGGCCTATTCTAAAAGCGACGGTTTTTGTGTTTTAGGCCACAATCGCGTAAAACCGTTCTCTAAACGACAAAAGAGCAAAGGTTTTTCCAGGGTCATGAGCGACGGTTTCACGGTCTTTAAGGGACGGTTATTCAAACTTTCTAGGGACGGTTATTCAAACTTTTCTAGGGACGGTTTTTTCACTGTTGTTGATTTGATCAAACTATCTAGGGACGGTTATTCAAACTTTTCTAGGGACAGTTATTCAAACTTTCTAGGGACGGTTATTCAAACTTTTCTAGGGACAGCTATTCAAACTTTTCTAGTTATAAATACGTAGTAGATTATTGACTATTTTTGCAACGCTTTTTTGTTAAATTGAAGTTATAGGAATGGTAGTTTTAAATATATATATATATATATATATATATATATAATAACTACTCAAGATTTTGAATGATAAGAACTTCAATAAAATAGATAATAGTCTTGCATCATAATATTACATGCGTGATAATATCCAAAACATATACGAATTGAAAGTAACATATGTGTTTGCTTCAAAAAAACCAAAAAGTATTGGTTTATACACTCATTGTTCATAGTCTAGTAGTAGCTAGAAATTATAGAAATCTAAACATGCAAATAACATCATCCCTCTTGATCTTCATCTTCAGGTTGACCTTCCTCGCGAGTTGGATGAATTTCCTGCATTTATAAGAAAGTTTCTTAGTCCTAGTGATATTATTGATTACAACCAAGCACAAGGTATGAAAGCAAGAAATATCTCTTAAATTGACTTTACAACACCCTTCCCTTAGCATGCTAGACCACATATGACAATAAAAAGTCCATGTACCAGACCAAGAAAATTTACATAAAGAACATTCTTATAAATTTGAAACTATAAAAGCTTTAATATCTAACTAAACTCCAATAAAATACTACAAATACTTACAAAATAAGATCACAAACTTTTAAATAAGTCACAAGTATTACCTTCTCAACATGCATTGACGTGGAAGCACCGCATTCAACATCCATAGCATTCTCCATGATATTGTCCAAAGCTTCATCATCCAAATCAGGATTCACTTGCTTTAACAAGCATTTAACTAGCCCTTGTAAGCCGTTAACTTGCTTAGCCATACGAGCCGTCTCGTTAGAACATTGTCTTTTAATCTCAGCAATTTCTTCATTTCTCTTTAACATAGTTGGTGTTACCATTCTTCCAAAACAACGAACTCTACCTGCCTTTTCTTTTCCAAACAGTGATTCAAAAGTCTTCCCAGCACATTCTTTTGACTCTTGAATGGAATCATGAAGTTTAGTCTAGTAAAAAAAAAGGTTAAACATAACTTTAAATAATTTGGCTAACAACAATGTTACTTGGTAAACATCTCTGTCATAAAACTGAGTTCACTTCTTTAAAAAAGTAGAGTACTTTGGCAATAAACTTTCAAATACAGTAATATGAAAGACAACCCCTAATTACCAAATGTCTTCTAGGCATGCTAAATTAAAAACAACCCCTAGTTACAAGATTAATTGTTAGACCAATAAATAAAATCAAAGATTCAAAATATGACAAAGGAGAATACAAAACACTAGAGAATACAAAACTGCACACAGTGGGAGTAATTTACTCCCACTGCCACATGAATGACTAGAGTCTGTTTTGGTTTTCTTTTTCCCTTCTCCGCCAACTTAATTATATGTCTAACAATTTGCAACTTATGTTATACTTGCAGCTATCTATATTTGAACTTATCAATGTTTAAATACTTAATATACTCGTAATTACTCTTATACTTACAACGACATTTTGCGTATCTTGATCCACTTCTTTTCCTTTTCGACTTGTGCGGGTTTCAATGAACATTTCTGCTTGAGTGACATCTGATCCGTCCTCCTTCTTTGCCCGCTGTAAGAAAATATATAATAAATCAAAAAATTATATTTATTAGAAAATTTACTTCTTTGAAAGACAAACATATAATACCATCTCTGCCTTAATCCTTGCAAAGTTTCTTGTTCCCATACGGTGCATATATTTCTGTTTGGCCCTATTCACAGCATTCTTCTTACATATATCCTGCATTATGTAGAAGAAGTTAAAGATTGGTAGTAAAGTATAATATTGTAATCAAATAGATATAGTAAAATCTTACTTGAACAATATTGTTCCCCCAAAAAAGCATTAATCTCTTGAAATCGGGTCCAGGTACTCTCTTGGGACGATGTTTTAACCTTTCTCTCAAGTTGGGGTATTTCAAGAAATAATTCTTCCTAATGTAATTCTTGTAGCGTCTCCAAGCATCATTGATGCGAGTAAACACTGTTTGCTTTCCTTTTGGAGGAATAATGAATCTATCCTATAAAAAGAAAAACATCATCACCAACATTTGAAAGGTATTTGAAATATGAAGGAAATATAAAAATTACTTTCACATACATTAACATATTCCCATATGTCTTCTTTTTCTTTATCTGTAAATGCTTTGAAGTTGGTGTAAATTAGAGGGCAGAAGCTAGCATTCCTTGCAATAGTGCCTAAGAAATAACACAAATCATTCACCACTTTATTGTTTGGTCCAACAAATTCCCCAGATTCATCTACTGTAACTTCTTCACGCTCTTCAATTTCTCTTGCATGCACATGTAAGCACCGTGTTGGCCCTCGCGTTCCTTTCTTTGGTGCACCTATTTAAACATGGTTCAAACATATTGTAAAATAATATTGCAAAGATTACTTAAGATAAAAGCAACCAATTTGATCAATGTTACCATTAACAACATTACCTTCCTCTTCGAGTGCATTTTCTCCTTCTCTTTCTATGTCTTCTTCTTCAGCTTCAATTTCAAACTCCTCATCTTCAACTGGCACACCATGTTGTTTAAGAAAGGTATCAATTAACATTGGTCGAAACCCAGGCATTCTTTTTGTCTTCTTTGGTCCTTGTTGCTTTTCAAGGGAATCATTATGACATGAAGCCCTTTTGTTGGGTTGCTCGTGGACTTGCTGCTTTTCAGGGGGATCGTTAACTACAGCTGCCATAACATTCTTTGTCACACGACTCTTTGGATCTCCAATCTGTATGCAACCTTTGCTTTGGGTCTTCTTTGCCTCCTTCGTCACATTTGTCCGACTTTCGTCACTTGTTGCAAATTTAGAGTTCTTTTCTTGTGAGTAGCTTGCAATGGAAAAAGAAGGCAAATTAATTCTCTTAGTTTGCTTATTATTATGTCCTCCAACTTCTTTTGTAGGTATCTTAGCCACATTAAGTGATGGCTTCTTTGGCTTGCTTCTTTGTCCTTCAACTTCTGCCATGGTTGCTTTAGTTCCTCTAACATACTTTGAAGCTTTGATGCCTTCAATTTTGTCTTCCTGTGTCTTCTGCTCACGCTTAACTTTTATAAGCCTCAGCAATTCAGCACTTGATTTAACCTGGCCTTTAAAATTGTAATGTGTCCTTTCAACCCCATTCTTTCTCTTTGAAGTGACTTCGTTCTGCATTTTTAGTCTACAAAAAGCACAGAAAAGTATAAGTCCATATCCAGCAAAGAAAACAGTCTAGAATCAAAAAAACAGATCAACAAAAGCCAGCATAGAACTATAAAACCTATCCAAAAAACAGTAAAAACAACCAGAAACCAACAAATTACATAAAACAGCAAACCATAATACAATATTGTCTGTTTAATCACTATAAGACACATTATAAGTACATAATTATAGAAACTCTACAATCATTGATTGTAATAATGCAACAAAATAGAAATAACAAATTCATTATACACATTAGTCCATATAATCAAATAATGTGTCATCAAAATCAGAATCTTCCTCATCCTCATCTTCTATTCCTTGTAAAATATTTGCAGGCTTCTCAATGATTGTTCTAGGTATGTCTTCCCTAACCAAGTTGATTTCATCTTCTGCATTTACACCAGTAGCTTCAAACTCTGATTGGATACCCATTTTAAACAAATCTCTTGGATCTGTCTTCAAAGCATAATGTCTATTTACATTCAAAGGATCTTGAACATAAAAACATTGCTGAACTTGAGAAGCAATCACAAAAGCATCATCTTGATAACACTTTTTATTGAAGTACACACAAGTAAGTCCATATTCAACTTCTTCGACTTCATACCAATCACACCTAAATAGAACAAATTTGAAGTGGCCATAGTAGTTCAACTCAATTATATCATTAATTGCTCCATAGAAATTGACAGGTTCTGTCCTTGGATTTTTATCTTTCGAGCTTGCAAAACTTTCAGTTAATGAAACCAAAGTCACACCAGAATTTTGAGTCTTGCGTCTTGCATCTCGTTGCATAGTATGGAATCTATATCCATTAACAAGATATCCCGAAAACCTTTTTGCAACATTATTTGGTCCTCTAGAGAATTCTCTAAGCTGAGGCGGTACATCATCTCTTATGGCTCGAGTTTTGAACCAGTCACTAAAGTTCAGGCATTGAGCCTTGGCTTTATCCCACTTACGTTTTTTAGTGTGGCTATTAACAATATCTTCATGCTCTCTATACAAAAAACAATGGCATTCATTAGTCAATTTCTAAATAGGTTTTAGGTTGAGACAAAAAAAGTAAAAAATGACATGTGAACACACCTGATATATACTTCAATTTCTCCACAATTGAATAGGAGGTATCGATGGGCTTGGGCTAATGAATCAAAATCCAAATAAAATGGCTTCCCATTTTGCTTTCCCCCTAAGGGACGACCAATACTTGAAAAGTAATCAATTTCATCTACCTCTAATAAATCACTATTATCATAGTTTCGATTCTTTCTGTTTGACCTTGTATCCACATTTGTGGGCATATATCTTGAAGAAAGAGTTATGGCCTCTTCAGCCACATAACCCTCAGCAATAGAACCTTCAGGACGACTTCTATTACGAACATATCCTTTAAGCTTACATAAATATCTTTCTACGGGATACATCCATCGAAGTTGAACTGGGCCACCTAATCTAACCTCATTCACAAGATGAATAGCTAAGTGAACCATAACATCAAAAAAACTAGGAGGAAAAACCATCTCTAGTTGACAAAGTACTTCAACAATTTCTTTCTGCAAGTTGTTCAGATCATGGATTTGGATAACTTTTTTGCATAGAGAACGAAAAAAACAACTAAGACGAATGAGAGGTTGAGCCACTGCTTTAGGCATTGTGCTTCGTATTGGTATCTGTAACAAGTAATGCAACATGAAATGTGCATCATGACTCTTATACCCACATATTTTCTTTTCAGAAACTTTCACACATCTTGAAATATTTGATGCACTACCATCTGGTAGTTTTGCACCCTTCAGAACACCACAAAACTTAGACTTCTCTTCAGAAGTCATGGAGAAACATGAATTTGCAATCTCGACACGACCCCCACCAACATCCCTTGGATGAAGATTTTTTCTAATGCCCATTTCTTGCAAATCATAACGACCTCTAACATGATCTTTTGTCTTTCCTGGTATATCCAATAGAGTCCCAATAATGTTATCAAAAATATTCTTTTCAATATGCATTACATCAAGATTATGACGTAGTGTATTGGATGCCCAATATGGCAACTCAAAAAAAATTGACCTCTTCTTCCATGGACCATCAATTTTTTGCTTGTTTGTCTTCCCAAACACATTGTTAAAATCTTTTAAGATTTCTAATATTTTTGTCCCTTCTAACATAGTCGGTGCAGATCTAAGTTCCTTTTTTCCATTAAAAGATTTTCTATTTTCTCTCCAAGCATGGTCCATTGGCAAAAAGGTACGGTGATCCATATAGCACATCTTTCGACTGTGTTTCAAATAGGTTGAAGAAGTGTTGTTGTTACAGCATGGACATGCCAACTTCCCTTTTGTGCTCCAACCAGACAACATGGCATATGCGGGAAAATCACTAATTGTCCATAACAAAGCAGCACGCATTCGAAACATTTGATTTTTTGAGGCATCATATGTTTCTACTCCAGATTCCCATAACACTTTCAACTCCTCAATTAATGGTTGAAGATACACGTCAATATTTTTTCCTGGTGATTGTGGCCCAGGAATTAGTAATGACAACATCATAAATTCAGGCTTCATGCACAACCAGGGAGGAAGATTGTATGCTACTGTCACAACAGGCCATGTACTATGTGATATACTCATAGTCCTAAAGGGGTTGAATCCATCACTACTCAAGCCAAGTCTTACATTACGAGATTCAGAAGCAAAGTCTGTATTAAGCCTGTCAAAGTCCTTCCACGCCTGGCCATCAGCAGGGTGCCTTAAGCACCCATCTTTAGTGCGGTCGTCTTTATGCCACCTCATTGAATCAGCTGTCTTTGAACACATAAACAACCTTTGAAGCCTAGGAATCAAGGGAAAGTGTCTTAGAATTTTTTCAGCAACTTTATGATCATTTTTGGGTTGCTCGGACTCACAATCCACTAGAGGGGATTCTTTCCACCGAGAAGCTTTGCAAAATCTACAAAAATTGTCATCCTTGTGTTCTCTCCAAAATAGCATGCAATCATTGGGGCAAGCATCAATCTTTTCATAATCAAGACCAATGTCCTTAATCATGGCCTTTGTTTTGTTAAAAGAATTGGGAATGTTAAGATCAGGCATTGCTTCTTTCAATAACTCTAAGAGAGAAGTGAACGATGCATTGCTCCACCCATGAAGACACTTCAATAAGTACATTCGAATAATGAAGGATAAGGTAGAGAAATTTTTGCATCCTGTGTACAATGGTTGTTTTGACTCATCCATTAACTTGTAGAATTTCTTAGCATCCTCATTAGGTCCCTTGTTAACTCCATTGGTTTCTACAAAATCTCTAAACGTGTCAAACAATAAGTCATCAATGTCATCATGTGAGTCTTCTTGAACTTCCATGCGATCGTCAATTTTTGTCAACCTTGATCTTCGCTCCCCATGGTATACCCAAACTTTGTAGCCTTCAACAAATCCATAGGCTACTAAATGATCAAAAACCACTCTTCTTTTTTCATACCAAGTGTTTTTACACTTGGCACAAGGGCATAGAATTTCCCTCCCTTCTGGTTTTCCTTTAGTAAAGGCGAAATCTAAGAAAGATACAACACCTTTCTTATAATCACGACTAAGCCTTGGTAGCTTAGTCCACTCTTTGTCCATCACTACCAATCTAATACAGTGTAATACAAAGTAAGAATTTGCATACAATAAAATGTTATCCACTCACTTAACATCACAAGTTAAACACTCAATCATGCACTAAATTACGACAACATATAAATACACAAGATAAGTTACATTTGCAAGCTGGATGAAGTTAACATATTTTTCGGATATAAAAACACAAATATTTATAGGGAAGTAAGTGAGTTCAAAGTGACAGTCTCACAAATCAGAATTCACCAACATGTAATTTTTTTAGATGTAGTGGCCTTGTTAACCCTCCCTCCCATATTTTAGTTCTACCTGAATCATATTTTCAATGGTTGATGATATAATTGTTAACCATAAGACCATTCTATATCTATGAAGCACGGATACGGACACGAACACTAACACGCCGACACCATTAATAATTTAAGAAAATCATATAATTAAGTGTAATTATATGTGTCGGTGTCGTGTAACGTGTCCAACACCGGGACACGGCTTATTCGAAGAGTGTTCGTGTTTCATAGTTATATATCCATTTATTTTATATAGTCCATTTGTACAAGAAAATTTATCTCTAGCTATCTTTGACACACATAACCTATGTACCCATATGGCTTTAGCCCCAAATTTTAATAAGCTAAATAACAAGCTTAATAACAATTGAGTTTCACGTTTTGAACCAAATAAAACCCAAATTACTAGCTTGAAATAACCCTGGTCATTCATGTTCTTAAAAAAGTGTACAATTGGATTTATAGACTTAATAAGAAAAAGGAATACAAAAAAAAACCCAAATCTTAATAAGCTGAAAAATCAATCCATTACCACAAATGACTTTAACCCTAAATAATTAGTACATCAAACAATTAGTAAAACAAAGGATTGGGTAAGATTGAACTCACTTGAGATGAATGATTGACTCAGCAAATGAGATGAATGAGCAAAACTATCGAACTGAACGAGATGAGTACAAAATGAACGAAATGAGTACACGCTTGAACATGAAAATGATTGGGAACGAATGGCTAAAAAAATGAGTACACGCTTGAGATTGAGATGAGAATGGTGGGTGATTCTAGTTTCTTCATCTTTCTTCTTCTTTGGTATGTGTTGTTCAGACAAACACAAATGGGTCTTTCTAGATTCCTTTTCTTCTTTTATCTTTGTTTTTTAAATATTTTTTTATTATAAATTTATTAATAAAATAAATAAAATTATTTGGTTCTTTTCAATTGAGCGGGATAGTTCCCCGCGGAATGAATATTTTGTCCTTTAGGGACAACATTTAACCGTTGGCAACAAAAAATTTTGTCCTTCAGGAATTATCATTGTTACTCGTTATACATTCAAAAACCAAAATGATTGTTGCCCATTCGACTAGTTGAAAATAAGGTTTATTAAGCAAGTGGTAATGGAATGTGGGTAAAGTTGTTAAACCCTTGCTTTAAGTCTATTGACATAAAAGAATAATCTAACCAAAAATGTCTCATATACTAAAATGTCTCATATACAGACAGAAATGTCTCATATACTAAAATTTACAATATATTCGGAGTGAGCCTGTTTTCACCAACATTGAGCCTATCTCCAACATCCCCCGCAATGCACCACTAAAACTATACCAAGCCTATCATTTTCTTCCATCACCCTCCAATACCACTTTTCCAAAAGAACCACGTTAAATTTTTCAATTCTCACAACCCTCAATCCTCCAAACTATTTTTTCATGCAAATAGTATCTCGTTTGATTCAAGTTGTTTTCCTAAAATCCCTATATAAAAAACAATTAAATATTGTTTTGATAAAAGAAAAGAGACATGTGTGAGCCTTAAAGAAGGAAAGAAAATAGACCTGAAGAGATGACATGACAAACTTCAAGAGAACCATGTGATTTCCCATAGAGAAATGTATGTTCTTCCAACCTGATAGTTTAGATTTAATATGATCAACCAAATGACACAAAAAAATTAATTTACGAGAATCATCGCCAATTGGTAGACCAAAATAAGAGTAGGGGAGAGATCATGTTTTAAAATTCAGCACTGTTGAAGCCTCGTCCAACCAAGTGCTAAAAACATTTACCCCAACCAACTGACTCTTAAGACCCGAGATCACCTCGAATAAAATTAGGACAACTTTTAGATATTTTATGTTTGCCCATATTTTTTCACACATCAACAAAGTATCGTCTGCAAATTGAAAATAGGACATCGTAACACTGTTGTCATATGCGTCAGCCTTGTACATAGAAAAAAGGTCCTCAACTACAATGTCTTTCATCATAATGTTCAAACATTCTGCCATAAGTAAAAAAGGAAAGGTGAAAGTGGATCCCCTTGACGGAGCCCTCATTGAAAAGAGAACCCTGTTGTCGGCCTGCCATCAACAGGAACAAAAGTTGCGGCGGTACTAATACACTCCTTAATCCACTTCCTCCACAACGTTAGGAAATTCATTTTATAAAAAACAAACATCCAGACAATTAAAATCCACCGAGTCAAAAGCCTTCTTAAAATCGACTTTAAAAATATATATTTTATTTTTTTTAGCTTACGTGCTTCGTCCATCAATTCTTTAGCAATTAGTATATCGTAAAGAATTTGACGACCATGGATGAATGTTAACCGCTCCTCGTAAATAACCAAACTGATCACTTTTTTTATACGATTAGCTAGAACTTTAGATAACACCTTATACAGACACCCAACTAAGGAAATTGGTTGAAAACCATATGATATTTGGGGACTATCCACCTTAGGAATAAGGACAATGAAAATATTGTTTCACCTCTTCTAGACTAAACGATTTCGTGAGATTACCACCCTGAGCCATGCTTAAAGATTTGAAATCAAAATTATCCACTCTTGGCCTCTCAAAAATACCAGACTGAAAATGAGAATCAAAATGATTAAATATCGCTTCTCATACATTAGGTGCCCCTTCCACTTGAATACCATTGACATTTATATAGTTAATTGCATTTGACCGGTATCTAAAAGACAACATACCATGAAAAAAATTGTATTAACATCACCCTCTTTCAACCAGCACAATCTCGAGTTCTTGCCAAATAATGTAAATTCGCATACAGGGAGTGAGGCTCTTCCACCTCATACACGTTTAGATCGATATGCCTCATCCCCCCTTTAAATTTATGGAAAATTTTTGTTCTTTCACATAAATAATTTGACCTTTAATATTTCTAGTATACTGATGCCAAATTTTTAGATTGCTTTTAATCAACTTAAATTTTTATTTCAACACATAACCTCCCTAACCTATAACTTAGAAAGATTACCACTGCTCCTTAACTAATTGATGGTAACCAAAAAGACTCGCCTAACACTTCAGTATACGAAAACGGCGAGTGCCTCAATTTTTAACATCAATAAACAATAAAATCGGGCAATGATTGGAAAGGCCACCGAACAAAGCTTGATGTACACAATCATGCCATAAAGAACACCACTTCTCAGAAAAAAGAACCTGTCTAACCAACTCATATAAAAACCATCCCCCACGATACTAGGTAAAACTACGACCACAAAAGGGGAGATCAAATAAGAAACGGTCATATATGAACTAATTGAAAGAAGAAAAATTATCTTGTATGTGACAGACCATTGCATTACGTCTTTCATCTGGAGATTGAATGGCATTAAAATTTCCACACACACACACACATCAATTAGCATCCCTGCTATTATGCAAAAGACCACCCCGACGCGTCCACAAGACCTGTTTACCATTGGAATCACAAGGCGAATACACATTAGCCAACATAAATCACTACCACATCGAATAAAACAGTCATGAATGATCAAAACATGCTCCAAGCTCCTGGTAACCCACACTTCAACCTCTGCACTATCCCATAAAGCAAGGATGCCGTCGGAGGCCCCAATTGATGGTCGATAAGAAAAACCAAAATTAAAAGAACCCTAAAGAGCTCCACAAACAAAATAATCAATATTTTCATTTTCATCTCTTGAATGCACAAAACCAAGAACGTCGCTCTTTAACCTTAAGTTGACCATCTTCAGAACTTCTCTTCTCTTCTCCCATTCTCTCATACGTTTTTTTTTCTTCATCTTAACATTAAAAAAGGCACATATCTTAGATGAAAGTAACTTTCTCTTTACAAAAAAAATCTTTTACACTATGTTTAATAGAGGAGAATTAAGGGAGAAAGAAGTTAAGGGGAGAGAAATAGTAGAGAAGTTGGATATTTCTCTTATTTAGCATACCAAAGAACCAGGGGAGAGAGAGTTAAAACATGTGGGACCCACATGTTTTTATATCTCTGCACGTGAGCGAAGAAAGAGCTAAGAAAGGGTTAATTTTTTCAAACTTCTATATTTGCCCCTCCATTGTTTCATGGTTTTGATAGCCTATGAATTAGTGTTTTTTTATTCCTTTTTTTACCTGTTAGTTCGTTATGGTAGCCTATAAAGGGTCTTTTACCTGTGATTAGTGGTGATAAAGTGTTGCTTTCCTAATGTATCCATATGCCGAGTAGTACGGAATACAGCGAGTAAGTAAATTTTTAAAATTGACCTGATAATTGATTAAATTACATAAAAGCTATAATTAATTTAAATTAATTCAATTTAGCACAAAAAAACTAATTGAGTTAATTGATATAAATTTTAAATAAATAACTTAATTAAAGAAAATAAATTTGAATAAAAGATTAAATAATTTTAATGGATTTTTTTTAATGTAGGGGTATCTTAGTACTTTTATAAATAATCAACACTTTTCTCTTCTATTTCTCTCATCTCTCTTATACCAAACAACACATCAAATCTACTAAATTTCTCATATATTTCTCTCTTCTCACTATTTCTCTCACCTATTTTTCTCTTCACAACTTCTCTTCCAAACCAAACACGCCCAAACAATATATTATTTTTATGATTATGTATTTTTTTCCTGGTAAACTCCTATTTGACAATTTCATGGTAATTTCTGATAACTTCTTTTATGCAATATTTGAAGCAAAATATTTGAAACAATCCCATAATAAGCAAAGCACGAGAGCTATTACTCACCAAAAAAAAAAAGCACTTCAAAAAAAAAAAACCAAATCTTTTATTTTTATACAAAAAAACAAATCTTTTATTAAGTCATAAAATAAAATCGAATCTTAAGCAAAACCAAAATCAAATCTTTTATTAAGTCATAAAATAAAATAAAATCTTAAGCTAAATAATATATCTCTTAGTTTCCTTTATATATAAGCACGAGATAGAGTTTACTATTTACTAGTATTATCTTTCTTTTATCATTACCAAAAAAAAAAAAAGTACTTTCTTTCTTTATTCCCGGCAAAACCCTTACCGCGGTTTTCGATTCCAACTTTTCCGGCGAAACATTCCATTACTTCGACAGCGCAATGTGTATAGGTACGGCGGAGACGACAGCATTCACAGTCGTATGCGGCGGACACAACATTCAATCCGAGAAGAACATGGCCAAAGCATTGGACGTTGACTTGTTGGAGGAGGCGATGAGTGTTTGGTTTTGTGTATCATACTAGTATGGACATCCGTGCCAAACACGGGCTAGAATTTCGTCATACTTAATGGAGATAATATTTAGATGGAACAAATGTCAGTTAAAGTTGAACGTTGTATTAAAGAATGCAGGTTGAACAACAAATAAGTAAAGAATGTCATACTTAAGCCTTTTGGATGAAGATGTGGTATCATTTTCACTTATGTGGTTACTGTTTTTAAAACGTGTGGATCCACATCGGTGTTGGCTCGCTCATAATGCACAACAGTTGCATGATATCCCGGTTCAACATTTTGGGGGAGTGGGAGTGGTTCTTGGTGGTCGATCACGGGCACAGAGAGTCCGACACTTAATGGAGTGATGATAATGTGTCAAATGTGAGTTAAAATTTCAGATTTTATGTAAGAGTAGATGTTGAGAGAGATGTTAATGTGTCATGTGTGAGTTAAAATTTGGCTTTTGATGCAAGAGTATATATTGAGCAACATATATGTGAGATGACCAATATACCTAATATCTTCATATTTGAGATAAAGATGTGGTGTTCATCTTACTTGTGGGGTTTCTCTTGTTCAAATGTGATGATCCAATCCATTGTAGGATCCCTCTGAAATCCAAACATTAATGCATTTTTCGCTGCTTAGATTTTACATGTGAACTATTGACGTGTTCTTGTTCTGTCATGAATGAAGTTTGGGGAATAATGGAATGGTGACTTGTGAGATTAGTTTTTGGTTATGGTGTAATTGAAATGGTCGGACTAAATGAATGATCATTACTCTTAACTGTTGTAAGCATCTAGTAAGATGATGGGTGGGTAATATCAGGTTAGTTTAATCACTCTTAAGCTACATAGCATTGACCACTAAGCTGTCCTCATTGGTGTTGGAAGAAAAAAAGTTGATTGGTGTGCTTAGTGATATAGAGTTATCTTTTACCTAAAAGATGACATCCTCCCCAAACTTATAGCAAAGGTGTTAATTCAAACACAATTCTCTAAACCTATAAGTTTGACTAATTGGTCTTGATTGGCGATGTGATGCACCCGAACAACGTAGAGGTCCGATTTCATATTTATCGAGATTAGTACACAATAACATATGTGTGTTACCTTGTGAGAGCATGTAGCTCAATTAATAGACAATTAGGGGTTGAATCCAAAGTATATATGCAGTAGTATTAGGCATAGTTCAATCATCAACTTTTTGATGGACATGGCCTTCAAAGCCAACTTTTGAATCCCCAAGAGAGGATATTTGGCCTAAACAAATGCAGGAACCAAACATCAGACTCTTTGAAATTGGCTATGACTTTAAGAAGTCATCATGCATAGAATCCTTACAAGTTTTAACTAAATTCCAAAGATGAAGTTAGAATTGAAAGATTTTGTTTACAATATAGAAGATCTGTGGTTTGGTTGAGTTGGTATTCGCATTCACCGCAATTAAGATATTTGTTATTGTCGATTGAGATTGGATGGTCCACATTACAACAAAGTCTTAATATTTAAAAAAATAAAAAAAATTACCGAGTTTGAGATATGAACTATCTGATATACGATCAAAACCCCTTGGCTGTGTGAATTCGTGCAAACACCAACTGTCGAAATTCATAAAGTTGAGGGTCAGAGCTCCGAAAGCGCACATTGGCACCAAATTTGCCAAGTTTATAGTCGATGACAATTTTCCATAGAAGTGCCTTTGATCTCTTCCATGTGGGGTCCATACAGAAAATAATAAAAATAACTCTTTTAGCATTTTCATTGTTTATGGATATGCAAGGCAATTGTTCACTTCATGAGTCTGTTTTCCCCTGGGGCACTGGTTAACACAACCCATATTTTTTTAATCAGGTTGATGTATATTATGAACAATCGATCTTCCTCAATTATTTTGCTTTGTAACATGATACTTGTTATTTTGCACCATTTAAGGTATGTGTTATATGTACCTTTAGAAAATGGTCCAAGGGTAAACTCTTTTGGCCTTTATTAGACACCCCTTATTTTTATTCTTATTATTAGATGTCTTTATTTTGGTACTAATTATGCTTTCCTTTTATGTTTAAATTTGTTGTAAAACATTGTAATATGCAAGGTGTGATCAATTAGTTAGATTGATTATTGCTTTGCTAGATTGATGCATTGTTTACATGACTATAATTTTCAAGAAAATTTTGCAACCATGCATGATTTAGCCTGCATTTCCTCATTCTTTGTTTATTTTGATTTCATGTATTACTTTTCAACTAATGATATGAATAATGGGAAGCATCTAAATACTAAATAATCTTAATTATTCTCATATGATTTAGATGTACATCATAAACACTCAATTGTGTTCCTTTTAAAAGTTAAATTTGAATACAATCAACTACTTTCAATGCGAACAAATACATTATATTTTAAATTCCATCATGGAGTCTATTTTATGAGAATGTTACATGTAATTTGACAAGTTTGATAGATACGTGGAATAATTGAAATGTAGAAAAAGATCATGAACAACATATCTCTGTCTCGTCCATGATTTAACGATACAATGACGCCTATCCATTTTACTTTTTCATGTTACGGATTATCAATTGAAGATCGTTGATTGGTAAACCATGAGTTGCAAGTTCCTTAATTATTTATCTTCTCCAATGATAAGATGAAATCATATTCAATAACTTAATAACAAAATGATATTAACTATATTATTATACCAACAATCATAATGTCTCTATATTATTAAACCGACGCCGCAATATCGAAAATCATTCGTGAACAAAAAAAAGAGGATAAAATGGTCAAAAGAAGTTGAAAGAGAAGAGGTTTGCAATGGCAGAAAGGGAGAGAAGTAGGATATGCAGGAGAGAAGGAAGAGAGTAAATATTGTGTTGGAGAAGAGTGGTGGAGAGAGATAGATAGATAGATAGATAGATGGATATATATATATATATATATATATATATATATATATATAGAGAGAGAGAGAGAGAGAGAGAGAGAGAGTATTGTAACTAATATGACTCCAACAATGGACCAGAGAGCAGGCAACGCATTGTAACTACTATGACTTTAACAATGGACTGTGACCATTAGGCAGCAAGTTTGACCAATCTATAATATAAAACCTATAAGAGTGTGTGATACTTCAGAGGATGATGGTCACATTTTTCTTCATTGTGATTTTTCCGACAAATGTGGAATGCTCTTTATAATTCTCTAGACTTCATCTTAGTCGATTTGTCTCATATTTTAGATCATCTGATTCATCTGGTTTGGTTTTCTGTTGTTTAGGTCATCTGACAGAAAATAAATGCACATATTTTACAACAAAATCAAGATGTACTTCATCACCTTCTTGACAAAATTAAAATTCAATCTTTTTTGTGGTTGAAGGCAAAGCGTGTCATTTTCAATTTTGATTATCATATGTGGTGACTCATTCCTATTTTGCGTTTGGGGTGAGCTACGTTATTCCAATTTTTTTGGTCTCTTTGGGACTTTTTATCCTTCTTTTTTTTATGTAATTGTTACCTTTCTTTGCTCTTCTCTAGTACTCCTTATGTGGAGAAGGTAAATCGTTTGCTTAATACAATTATATTTTAACCTCTTGAAAAAAAATATATAAAATAAACCATATATTTGTATACATCGATACTAGAATTTTTTTTTACAGATATATCTGACCAAATTATACCATAATACTAATTTTTAAGTTAGTTTCAAAAATATTGCAAAGAAATTATTTGACGTGATTTAACTTGATGTAAAATAATTTACACGGTTAATATACGAAGATTAATCCCTAATTTTTTTTTTAATTCCTTAAAAAAATTATTTTTTTAATAGTGATTTATTTACCCGTGCTTAGCACGGACTCCATACTAGTTCTCGAACAAAAAAGACTATCACAAAATGAATAACCCTTTTATTTTTAAGACAATATTGATTATTTATTTTTCAAATCTACACTCTGATTAATACTTCTTCGTCTCAAATTATATAACATTTTCATCATTTCACATAGATTAAAAAGTGTAATTAATATTATATGATAAATATATATTATAAGATAATTATATAACATTTTCGTCACTACATTCTTTCTTTTTCTTTACTAAATAGATATTGGGGGGCTAAAAAGAAATCCTTCTCAGAGATTGATATCACGGTCTTTGAAAAATCCAACCCGAAAGCCCATAATGTATGACCCGTTAAAAAGAACATGAAAACGAAAAACCCCAATTGCAATTACATAAACCCTAAAAAAGAGACGGTAGCAGCTGAAGAAGAAGAAGAACGAAAAAATGAGACCTTTGGACGAGACAGAAACGAGCGTGGTATTCGAAAAGCTCTTCAAATTCGTAGGAAACAATCTCAAAAACCTCGTTGAAAATCCCTCACACGAAGGTCCCGATTCAAATCCTGGTCGCTACTGTTTCCGTCTCAACAAGAACAAAATCTACTACTGCAGTGAATCCCTCGTTAAGCGTGCCACCAACATCGCTAGACCTAACCTCGTTTCACTAGGAACGTGTATCGGAAAATACACACACGGTGGAAATTTTCATCTCACCGTTCAAGCGCTGAATTTACTTGCTGCGAATGCCAAGCATAAGGTATGGCTTAAACCACAATCTGAGATGTCGTTTTTGTATGGGAATCATGTGTTGAAAAGTGCGTTGGGTCGGATTACTGAGAATATTGTTGCTGGTGATGGGGTTGTTGTTTTTTCTATGTCGGATGTGCCTTTGGGTTTTGGGGTGGCTGCTAAGTCTACACAGGATTGTAGGAAGTTGGATCCTAATGGCATTGTTGTGCTTCATCAGGGTGATATTGGAGAGTATTTGAGGATTGAGGATGAGCTTTGAAGTGTTTTAAATTTTGGGTTTTTATGAAATTTGAGTTGTGGGTTATCCTTGTATTGGTTTATCTTTCTCTTTATGTAACCGGGTCTTTTATTTTTAATATGGATCACTGTAAAATTTATTCTCAGTTACTTTGGAATGTTATGAAATTTTGTTTTAAGAATTATTATAGTGATATGGTTACATTTTCACCTGGTCAATTACATTTTGTTTGGATTGAATTATTTGAGTTTGTGTAAGCACTTGTGACACTATATGGAAACAAGCTATGATATTTTGATATGCTGTTTTCAACTTAGTCCCACACGATCTCAATGATAGCTTATGATAATTGAAAGAAGTTTGCTTATTTAAAAATTGTTTGACTTTATTTCATCTTTTGTTATAGTAATTGCTTATACATAAGTACTTGTATGATAAACGCTTGATTAAGCTGTTTATCCAAAGTGTTTTTATATAGTTAGTATCTACTCTTTTTGCTTGGGCTTCTGCCCCTGCAATTGGAGGTCCAGATGATTCCCAGCAGTCGGTCCCAAAGGTTGGTCGACACATACCTGGGAGGAGAAGCAAATCTGGGATTGCAAGAACACACTCAGTGAAGGCTGTGGTTGAAGAGGCCAAGGAGTTCTTTGGAAAAACCTCAAAGGAAGTAGAAAATGAGAATCTGCAGTCTCTCAATATTGATCATATCAAAGAAAGTAGTCGAGAAGAGTTCAGTCACACCGAGGAAGTTATTGGTAACAGTACAAGGAAGAGGCAACGCGCACAACCTTCCAAGATTGCAGAAGGTGAGCAGAATTCTGTTAATAGTGAAGGACATTCAGATAGTATCGCAACTGGTGGGCGCAAGAAGAAAAGGAAAACAGAGTTCATGGGAGAAGTGATTCAATCTCAAGCAGTGTAAGACGTAAGTTCAGGTCAAAAAGATTTGGTGGCCTAGGGATCAAGGATCATATGTGAGGGAGGTGATAATTAGCCTTCTGGCAAAATGGAAGTAGAGACTGTTGCAGAGGGATACAGCTTTGTGGAAGGAGGTTTTACTTGGTAAATATGAGGGGGGCGGTGGAGAATAGGATTGTTTTGGTGTCAGATGAGCTACCACATTTTTCGTCCAATCAGTGTAGAGATATTTGTTCTTTAAATGATTTGGTTTCCTATCACAGGTTTTCGAAGGCAATCTCATACAGGACAGGGGATCAAAGATTAACTGGTTTCTGGTTGGATAAGTGGATTGGCAACGTGCCTCTCTGTGAGATATTCCCAAGTTTATCCTCTATCTCTACTCAGAGAGTGTAAGGTAAGGGAGTTGGGAGGATGGGAGGGGTGTGTAGCGGTGGGCATTTTCTTGGCGTAGAAGATTGTATGGGATGAAGAGCTGTTGCAGGAGCTGTTGTTAGTGGAAACGGTTAGAAAGTCAAATAAAGGGGATAGTTGGGAATGGGGCTCGAATCAAGGAGGGGTATTTCCTGTCAAATCAACGCATTCGATGCTTGCAAAGATGCTCCTGCAAGAGAGTGACCTCGGCACTTCCGAGACTTATGTCTTTCAACATACCTGGAGTAGTTCGGCTCCTTCAAAAACTACAGCTCTCTCTTGAAAGGTACTTCTTAATAGAATCACATCTAGAGCTAGTCTAGCCCGTCGGGGAGTTTTACCGGTGGGGGGTAAGGTGATTGTGTCCTTTGTGAGGGGAGACCAGAATCTCATTCGCATCTATTGTTGTTTTGTGATTTTTTTCGCTCAAAGTGTGGTACGAGGTGTTTTGATGGCGTTACCTTGCAGTTTATTTACCTTATTTGAATGTCTTCGTTGGGCGGCTTATAGCAAGAAATTGAGGTAGGGATTTTGGCATACTACTATTTTGGTAATTTGGAAAACTAGGAACAAGGTTATTTTTGCTAATGGTAATAAGGAGATCAAAGAAGCGGCGGATGAGATTACGTTTCTGTCGTGGCAATGGGGCCTGAGTCGGTTGAAAATGGTGCACTGTCTTCTTTATGAATGACTACGGGACCCAGGAAATTGCATGCTCAGATAAGTTGGCTGTGAGGGGTGTTGGTTCGGATCTGCTGTGATGGCTTCCTGTGTTTCTGGTTTGGTGTTATGGGTTGCTGCAGGTCAGCGTTGTGTGTTGTAGGGCTGCTTGTTGGTGTTCTCGGTCGTCTATGATTTTTTGCAAGCTAGTTTTCAGCTTGTTTTTGCTCCATGAAACCAATAGCCCTGCAATGCATTTAACGGTGAGGTTGTTGTGGAACTACGGTGTGGTGTGTTGGTTCAGATCTGCTGTGCTGGCATCCTGCTTTCCTGGTTTGGTGTTATGGGTTGCTGCAGGTCAGTTTTGTGAGTTGTAGGGCCGGTTATTGGTGTTCTCGGTTGTGTATGATTTTTTGCAAGCTAGTTTTAGCCTTGTTTTTGCTCCCTGAAGCCAATTGCCCTGCAATTCTGGGGGGTTGGGGTGTTTTGTGTTTTATTTTCCCTGGAGATTTGTATTTGAATATTTGGAGGTTGTGGTGCACCTTAATAGGTGGTGCTTTTTGTTTTATCGTTTTTCTTGCTTCTGTTGTTGGGGGTGTCTGTTTCCCCTTTGTTCCTGCCTATAGCAGTTTTGTATTTTATTATCTCGTCTAAGGCACTTCCTGTGCTTTGGTCTGAGCTTGATTAGTAAAAAAACTGGCAATTAAAAACAGGTGTACACGCTGGTTGTAATTATATTTTGTATAGTTTTTGGATGTTCATATTAGCATTAATTCTAAAGTAATGATGTGTTTTATATGTAATCTTTTTCTTTTTTCTTTCCGATTTTGGAAATTTTGTATAGTTTGTTTGAGCTGATGTAGTTGTATCTTAATTATCATTAAGTTTCTATTTCCCTGCTATTTGGTGTGCTAGAATTCAGAAATGTATATTGGAGGAATTGAAGTTATTGTTGTTAGTAAATTGGCATGGTCATTGAGATTGGTCAACATATACCATATTTCTATTTACCAGTAGCAAACCCAGGCTGTCTTTCTGCCAATCAAAGTGACATGATGTGCCTGAAAAACAGTGGTGTATTTTGGATCCTGATGTTACTGATTTGCATTGTTTGGCTGGTAGTGTTGACTATGCTTGTAGTTTATCAGATTGTACTGCATTATTGGGATATGGTTCTTGTAATGGTTTAAGTCTTCAAGGGAATGCTTCTTAATCTTATGCATTTAATATGTATTGTCAAGTGATTAATCAGAAGGATTGGGTTTGTGACTTCTCTGGTTTGGCTATTTTAGCAGATCATGATTCATGATCTGTTCATGATCCATCAGAAAATTCTGCTCAAGGATTTGTATATACTAGACACGGGTAAGTCCTCACTTTGATTTGTGTGAATCAATCTGATTAACACTCTGTTTTAATTCATCTAATTAGTTTATAATTATTGAATTGACGATGGAAATTGATTCCTCTTTATCCTCGCTTTAGGAATTCCGAATGTGGAATAATTTATGAGATTTGGCTCGGTGTCTAATTTTACCATTCCTTTACATAAATAACAGAAGAATGATATTTTAGGACATACTCAATGTTCATGATTGAATTTCTGAACATTTTAGCAATTTTGATTTCAACACTGCTTTGGTTTTTTCATAACAGAATATGTGATTTAAATATTTAATAAGGTTAGATAGATAAAAGTGTAGGTTTTGATTATGCATGGGACTAAGTGGGAGTGTGCTGTCAGGTTTTTATTTCGATCACAAGTCAGAGTTGTTAGCAATTCTGGCATGTAGCAAACCAAATTGCTAGTTAAACTTTTTTTTTTTCTTTTTCATTTTACAACACCGGATGTATATTAGCACTTTCTATATAACTAGTGTATTGTTTTTATTTTCAACACCAGATGTATATTAGCACTTTCTATATAACTAATGTATTGGTTTTATTTTATTTCAATAACAAGTTAGAGAGGTTGGCATTCTGGCATACAGCAAACAAAATTCCTAGTTAAAGTTTGTTTTCATTTGACAACACCAGATGCATATGAACACTTGCTATATAACTAATATATTGGTGTATCACTCTCTAATGATACCTCTAAATTGATTGATACCAATAGTTTACTTGACAACGTGTTAACAGGAAAATACTGCATGGAAGGGGTTCCTGAAAGTTGAATTCAGTTCCTTGATGACTACTATCTATATATTGGACTGAGTTTTTGGTTTTATTAACGATATTTTACCCATTCCAGAGTGAAGAGGCCCCCTATGGGTGACTCATCATGCTCCTTGAACGTTTCTCAGGTTCACCCACATACTTTTCCAACACATAGGAGACAATCATTCATAGATTTATTCACAAAGTTGGATCATATGAGAAGCTTGTTGAAAGAGTCAAAGGAGGGAGAGTCCAAACCGAGTCCAGAATAATATGAGAAGAAAACGCTCAAGAAACGGTGCAAGAAGTGTTGAATGAAAATTGTTGTACATATCAATTATTGTTTGCCGAGACCATCAAGAAGAGACCACATTTGCAAGCTGCTGAAAACTTTTTACCACTTCACTGGAGTGACTTGTTGCTGAAGGAATGAGCTTATTTTTTACATAAGTTATATGTGATGTAAATTAATTTTTTGTACCTCTATTATGACCAAACATGAATCATCGAAGTGATTCGTAAAGAAGTTATTTATATATCAAATGAGATTACTAGAACCAGATTTATATCAAATTATTTTTATATTTCTGCTAGTTTTGTCAAACCACTATTAAACTAATATTAAAACTCCAAGCAGTTTTGTTAAGAAACTGTGCTCATTTTGTTAACAGGACTCTATTTTGCCTAGTACAGTATATTTTTTGCAGCAAAGACAAAAGGCCAAAGAGTGTGTTTACTCCAAGCAAGTTAGTATCATGGATGATCTATGTTAATTAAAAGAGAAGGGGAGATATATAGTTAGGAATGATGGTCAATATGTCACTGATGTGATACTGTTGCATCAAGCTAGGATGCTCTTCAAGAAAACTATTGGGAGAATTAATTGATTACTGTACAAGACAGTGAATATATGTTGATGTTCATATCAGTTTAATTTGAGTTCTTTAACTTTTGAATCAGTTCTTTAATGCTTCACTGCAACATTATTTATTTCCTCCAAATGGACAACGTTAGCAATCCTAAAACGTATGTTCACCAACATTGAAGTTGTTCATTTTACAAAAAACATTCCACTCCTCTCCAAGTCTTGATCGCAATATTCCATGACAGTCAAATTTTGTTTTTACTTCACATACGACTTCCTGAGTCCTGACCATTACGTCCAAATATCACGAGATAATCGATCTTGTTTCAGCGAACATATAGTTCCCAAACAAGCGATCAAGAGTCTGTAAAAAATATAAAAATTGCCAGTCCATATGATTAAGTAAGATTAAGTAAGATTGTCTATGTTTAAGTATTTAATATCACAAAACTTAACTAATCCTTTGCGTCATTCCATCTGAAACTTTGACAAAGTTACATCAAAGCATACAATTTCCCCCGGTGCAGTACTCATATTGTGGTAAGATGGAATTTCACCAGTGTCCGTAACTGCGGAGTCAAAGGGATATATAACAAAATCGTTTTGTCCTGAGTAACACAAAATAATCTCCTTATGACATTCAAAGCCATAGAAAGAACGAAGTTGGCTCCACCCATGAGTCAACAAAGGGTGATTGTAGTCACCATTGAAATTCACCATGTGCATGTTGCCATTTTCATCAATGATCATCCACAGATTAGGCAAGTTTAAATTGCTTTTACGATGAATATTAGAAGAATTAAATTTTGTGCATGAACTCAGTTGGATTGACATAGTGATGTTGGCTTGAGACCTTGGAGAGTTGGAGTATGTTTCTCCTCAAAGTCTCAAGTTCCATTCTCCTCGTGTCAATTTGGGAGGATTAATTTAGCTTTTTCAAAAAATAAAATAATTTGTACATATTGAATGAATGTGATCCGTGTAAGTTGAAAATTGACAAACAAAAAGTTAACTATATAAATGAAATTTTTGCATTACCTCATTAGGCATATGAAGAGTTCTAAAACCATATTGAATCTCCCGTCTAGTAATCCTTCTACCTGCTATACCCATATTTGTTGATAAAATAGAACTAAGTATGTAGTGACTTATATAGATAGGTATATGTACCAAATTGGCAATAGAAAAAGGTTGGAGCGCTAGATAAAATGTTGTCTGAGAACTTGAAGCAAGTAGTGGTAATTGGTAGTTGGTCTTTGCAAGTAATTATCATGGCAAATATTAAGTATAGTAGTATTACGAATAGATTTTAAATACATTTAACTGTAGCTGAATATTTTTAGAATGTTACAACTTACAAGTAAAAATATTTGAAAATGTGCTTGCGAACACACCTTAAAACATATGTGAAACACAAACTTCCACTCAAACACTTGACACGACACAGACACAGATACATCGACATTGTTAATGTAAAAAGCATAGACACTATATGTTAATTTATTTATTATAATTAATACTATTTATAAAAGATCTAAATTGTGAATCAAAATATATACATATGCTTTTAAATTTAGCAATTTATTTCATTAAAATAATTTAAAACAAGATAATATAGTGTTTGACCTTTATTTATGCATTTACTATCGAAAAAACTAAATACGTTGCAAACAAATTTAACGTCTTTAACTCCTCATTGATCAACATCGCTTGAACATATCTTTAACCATGTAGACGTGTCTTTTTTTTTGTTACATCCCTATATATGTGTCTGAGATGTGTCCAACATGATTATAGAAGATGTACAAAAGGAAAGAAAAAAAATATTATTTTGAACACTTATCTTTGTGTTCAACATCGATTCAAGAAATTTCAAAGCAAAGAAAAAACAACTTTTTTGAAGACACTTGCATGAGATTTCGGACACATGTCGTACGAATGTCATACAAGTGTCGGACACCGTGACACACCTAATTCTAAAGGTGTCCGTACTTCAATATCAAATGTCTCGATAACCTTTTGCCATATGAGGTGGACTTACTTGACAAAGCTTATTTTGTTTTGTTTATGAGATAGATTAAAAGTTGAAAAATAAAATAATTTTGGCTAACACGTATTATTGTTACATTGCATGAGGGATGTGCATGCGTTCAAACTTCAAATTCAAAAAAATAAGAGACACAAGTGTGCTATTTATATAAACATTCTTTGTTTTCTCTCTCTATTTGCAAGAACATTAAGAACAGCAAGAAGATGAATACTTCCGCTGCAAAGAGGGAAGAAAACGTAATGTACAAGTATCTTCGCTCAATGGAGGTAACACTATTCTACAATTCTATAACTATCTTCTCCCTCAATTCCCTCTTCTTTTTTTTAGATTCTATTTGTTTTTCTTAGTTGGAGGAAAAGAGAAGTCCAAATATGTACTACATGGAGATACTTCAGAGGGACATTACTCCAGAAATGAGAGGAAAATTGGTGGATTGGTTAGTAGAAGTTGCTGAAGAATACAAGCTTCATAATGATACACTTCATCTTGCTGTATCATACATAGATATATTCCTATCTTCTCACCCTATCAGAAGGATCAACCTTCAATTGTTGGGTGTTTCATCCTTTTACATTGCATCGTAAGCCTTTTTCACCACCTTGAGTATTCAATATACCTTTTCTTTATTTTCTTGAACATTAATGTGATTGATTTTTCTTTTGAATTATAAAGGAAGTATGAAGATATTACCCCACCCCACGTGCAAGATTTATGCTTTATTACACGTGATAAATACAACAAGGAAGAGGTAAATTCTGATACTTTGTTTGTGGAAATTGTGTTCTAGTTGAATTGAAAGATTTTATTTTGTTCTGTGACTGTGTCATGTTAATCTAGGTTCAAGAGATGGAAAATAAAATACTCAAGACCCTAGATTTTGATCTGAGCAACCCCACTGTTATGACTTTTCTAAGGCAAGAATGTGCCAAATCTGTTTGTTGGTTATTCTGTTTTTGGAAATGTCATTTATGTAAAGAATATTGAGAGTACAACAGACTAATTATGTCTAGTTACTGATGCAGGAACTTTAATGAAATCGCCTGTGAGAAAAACGCTGTGAGCTTGATTTTTTCATTATTTATCTGTTTTTGACATTTCAAAAGCGTTGTTAAGTGTTCTAATTGTTGTTTATTTGGTTTGTGTTTCTTCAGGATTCATATTTGCAGTTTCAGTTCTTGACTAATTATCTTGCCGAGCTAAGCTTATTGGATTATGATTGTTTGAGCGTCTTGCCTTCTTTGGTGGCGGCGTCTGTTAGATTTCTTGCTAGAATCATTTTTTGGCCTAAATCTCTTCCATGGGCAAGTATTTGATTAAATAGTTAATAACTTACCTTTTATGTTAAGTATTAGTATTGCTGAATTGACATATATGTTTCAAAGCATTTTTTGATGAAGGTTTTATTTTTTTTCTGTGGCAGACATCAGCCCTGCAAGAATACTCTGAGTATAAACCAGTTGAGTTGAGAGAATGTGTTCTCGTCTTACATGATTTGCATACATCCGAAAAGGGAGCGTCGTTTAAAGCTATTCGAACGAAATACAAGCAGCACGAGGTGAATATTTTTTTATACCATTCCTAAGGCTTTATTATGGCAAGTTTAATGACATGATATCTTTTTATATGTAACAGTTCCAATATGTGGCAGACCTGTCTTCGCCTCCTCGTTTACCAAGTTATCTGTTTGAAGTGAGGGAGTTGGATGTGGTTCCATGATTTTGCACAAGAAGCATGCTACATGGGATGGTATATGACTTAACTGACAAGTTATTTCAATGCTGAATTTCAATTTTGTGGTAGTAAGTTATGGTCAAGGCCTATACTGTTTTTCTTTTGCCTGGTTAGTGAAATGGTAATAACCATACTTCAAGTTGCAGTTTAAGTTGTAAACTTTCACTTTATAAATAACTAGAATATGGTGTGCTTTTGAGCTGACTTTCATTGCCATGACATTAGTGTGTTTCATCCATTAAATTGTAAATACTTTTCAGCTAGTTAACCTGATCTAAGCAGTTTAGTGAGCTACTTGCTAGCTGCTTTTTTATTGATAATCTAATTTTTGTGCACATTAATTTTTCCAGTCAAATTTTATCAATTTAAACACTCCAGATAGATCTTTTAGGGTCTGTTTTGATGATATATAGCATGGACAACTTTGAATAGAGTTCCCTGGTGATATGATAGCTTAAAGTCATAAACGTTGATACCAACACATCTACGGCATTTTATTTCGAACTTTCTAGTTTCCCGTAAATCATGTGCATAGAGCCATATTTCATGTTTGAAGTCGACCATGAATCCATGATTAGTTATTACGATCTTTGACGGGAAAATTGAGAAAAATAATGTTCAAGTAGTTGTCCTTCGTTTGTGTCTGCAGCCTACAATGCTCCACTCTTTGCAAATTGTTCAATCATCAATGTACAAGACTCATTTCATAACATTGGTTCCAAACTACACTGGGGTTAGAACTGTTAATTTCATGACGATCTTCGGTAATTATATTTTCAACTAAAGTACAATATCAATTAAATTCAAATTATAATAAAACTATCGTTATTCAAGTAAGTACCTTAATGATGGAAGTGCTCCCAAGAGGATATATTGGTGTCTATAGCTTGTCCAAACTGATCACTTACTTTGCTATTAATATCAGCCTCTGCACCATCCCCCTGGGACTAGTTTGACAATCACGATCGATGTCTGCAGTGTGCAGAAGGGTTGAAGTTGGTGCTCCCATATCAACAACAGTAGCAAGTGACCGTTGATCACTGATTGCAAAAAAAAAGAGTGATAAATAATTTGATGCAAATTTATTTCGGACAGATGAATGTAACAGTGCCAATAAAAAGCACCTGAGATGAGAAGGGTCATAAGCAGTCACATAGTTCAGAATCATAACAATCTTAACAATCTTGAAGGGTACTTTTCATCTAAGCGTATAAAATTTGTTGGCTAGATACTTGAGTTAGTAGATTTGGTTAGGAACACAAGCATATGATTAATCTGATATCCTAAGAGAATGGTTTCACCAACTTGTCCATTTCAGTTTTCTGTTAGTACTATTTAACATATGATAATAATATATATAAAAAAAGGGCAGCCCGGTGCACTAAAGCTCCCGCATACGATGGGTCCCACCATATATCTTTATTTATATGTATTCGAGACATATGGGAATGAAAACTATATTAGTTACAAAACTCCTTGTTGGCGTTATTTTTGCCTAACACATTTGAATGAGGAGAGCAAGGAATGTTAAATTGTGACAGATAAAACAAGTAGAAATGTGCCATGTGGCGTTGTATGTCACCCGCACTTCCTGGGTGACATGTGGTATCTTGTGGTCCAAGAAAAACGAGTGGAAAGGCTTGACAATTGGAAAATTGCTAAACAAAATCACTTGAAATTCACTAAGCTAAATTTGTTGAGATGACACATAAAACTTTCTTCAGCTGCAAGTTACCTCTGTGTCAAGCTCTTGCAAACTCAAGTTTTAAGAGAACACTATCAGTCAACTTATTCCAAACTCTTAGAGCTTGTTTCAAGCCATCAAGGCTTTATTCAACTTCTGACTATGTTCTCCATTCCTTTCTTTTCAAAACCTAAAGGTTGTTTTACAAAGTACAAACAGCTCTTCCTCCAATGGACCATTAAGGAAATCTGATTCAATATCTAACTAACTTAATTCCATCATTTCTTACTTGCCAAAGAAGCTACCAATCTTATTATCTTAATTCTTGTAACTGGAGCATAATTTCATTAAAATCTAGGCATAGCTTTTGCAAAAAAAAAAAACTTTTGAAAGCAAGCTTTATACTTTGCAACTTGGCCATTTGTTTTCATTTTGGTTTTGAACATCCATTTTACTTCAAAAGCTTTCTTCTTCTTAGACAGATTTTCTAACTAACATGTATTGTTCTTTTGAAATGAACTCAATTCATATTCCGTTGCTTCTTTCTAGTAGGTACTTTCAAGTGCTTGGTCCAATGCTAGACCACCATCTATATTTGATGTATACATTAGATTTGCTTACTTTTGTTTCGAAATGAGAGCACCTGTTTTTATTTTTTTATTAATTTCTGTCAAGATAATATGCCTAAGTTGATACATTGTAAAATTGCACTGGGAGGTTTTAGGTTGATGCAATACAGGCTTGTGGAGGCCAAAAGACTGCTGATGGTAGACGATTTCGGAGTGGGGGTGGCATATTGTGGAACATCATAAAGGTTCGGGAACCAAAGGCCTACAAAGAGATAATGAAAAGAGCAAAAGAGTTTGAGGTATGTGAATAATCTTAATATTTTTGAGCGGGGAGGAACTTAGGATTTCATCTTGGCTCATTGATACTTGGTTGGTGGAAACTAAATTTGGGATTCACAAAAATAAGATTGATATTGTGTTACCAGCCATGTATGTTTGTAGTAACTATTAAGTAGGGGATGTTTTTCATTTTTCTATCCAAATAAATCAAGTAAAGGCTTCTCTTTGTTTCAAATGACAGTGTAACTTTTTTGTTGTTACATCTATATGCTTTTACTTCTAAATAATGTTATCAAGACTCTTCAAGTTAACTGCTGCTTAATAACTACTTTTTTAAGTCATTGCTTATATCAATGCAGAAGCAGTTCAGGCAGCCAAACGTTAAGCAACTAAATATGCTGAAGAAAGATGATTCTTCTCAAGGTTTGGCCTTATCATTTGCTGGCAGTGATCAAGAAAAGGTTTCAGACAGCACCTTTCTTGCATCAGAAATGCAAAATCAACACGAACCAGTTACTTCTAAAGAAAATTTTATATCTGTTCATGACAGGTTAAGGATACCTGTTTCCTATATATGATGATGATCTACTTGGAGAGAATCCAGTCAAGGATGCAACATGACTAGAAAGAATGTGTGCTTCGTCACTAGACAAGTTCTTCTCCTTAGACGGAGGTTTACTGACGCATCTCTTTTATCTCCCTCAAGCGAAGACTACATCCTTCTTTCATGTGTTCCTTTTTGCTCTCCACCCTTTCATTTCCTTGTTTCTTTATTATAAACTTATATAGGATTAGGGCAAACATGGAAAAATGGAAGATGTGGGGTATAGCGGTGAATGTATCGTGGTTATAGTTTGCCGACATTGGCACGAGTGTTTCGTTAGATTTTTCTTCAAATGATGGATTAAGTGTTGTACTTGTCTCAAATGGATATGGATTTATCTATTGATAACTGAGCTTGCCCCCCTTTTGAATTTTAAGTATAAGAAAGAAAGCAGAATTGCTAGGCCTTTTGGCAATTCACTGATCAGTCATGAGTTTGAAATACTTTTCCTCAAAATTGTAACGTGCAGGAGGTATAAATTATCATGCAATTTCATTATTCATCTAATAATCGCATCAATTGGTGTGCAAGGATTAGTCAATGTTCACATGAATTTGATAGGATAAGAAAGAAAGCAGAATATACATATGTTTTTTTCTTTTTTTTCTTTATCATTTAAAAAGTGTAACAAATTAGATGAGTATATTTATACTTACTTTTTCGTTATCCCAATTATACCGTCAAATAATTTTTTCTATAATAAAGATCGTTGTTGGTCTCAAGCCATATTATTTGCCCTTAGGGCACTGGTTATCATTCTCCTTATTTATATATATTCGAGACATATGGGAACGAAAGCTATACTAGTTAAAAAACTCCTTGTTGGCGATATTTTTGCCCAACTTATTTGAACGAGGAGAGCAAGGAATGTTAAATTGTCACAGATAAATCTTTGTATAACTATAGAGCTATAACCTACTCGCCTAGCGAGCCAATACTTGACATCCACGTATAAAAAACTAGTAGAAATGTGCCATGTGGCGTTGTATGTCGCCCCCACTTCTTGGGTGACATGTGGTATCTTGTTGTCCAAGAAAAACAACGTGTGGAAAGGCTCGACAGTTGGAAAATTTGCTAAACAAAATCACTTGAAATTCACTAAGCTAAATTTGTTGAGATTACACATAAAACTTTCTTCAGCTGCAAGTTACTTATGTGTCAAGCTCTTGCAAGTCGACTTATTCCAAACTCTTAGAGCTTGTTTCAAGCCATCAAGGCTTTATTCAACTTCTGACTTTGTTCTCCATTCCTTTCTTTTCAAAACCTGAAGGTTGTTTTACAAACAGTTTCTTCCTCCAATGGACCATTAAGGAAATCTGATTCTATATCTAACTAACTTAATTCCACCATTTCTTACTTGCCAAAGAAGCTAGAATATGTAACCTTCAAGTGCTTGGTCCAATGCTAGTGGTTATGTTTTAGCCATTAAAACAAGCTACAATAAGTAACCTTCTTCATTTATGGCAGAATCAGAGAATACCTCAAAGTCATTAAACCTTTGAAGTAATTGCGTTTCTCTATTTGACCTTCTTAATTGCACTTCATCTCTTACTTCATTTACTGAGTATGGTTCTTCAGTCTTTAAATCATTTTATCTTTCTATTTGATCATCATCTAGCTCAACCATGATAGCTTTGTCAACTCTTTCTTTGTCTTTACTGTTCCATTTCCATCCATTTTCCTGTAAATTGGATCAAATAATTTGTAAGTACTAGTCACATGATATCCTACCATTACCATAATATCTATCATCAAGCTTCATTCTGGTTTGCTCAGGGGCTTGTATATAAACACAGCGAGCCAAAAATTATCAAAGTGTTTCTTTAGGTGTAATGATAATCCCATCATGTCTCATGGTTGGACTCCTATTAAGTGTGAGTTGTTGTTGCCACTGCTTCATCCCATAATTGATGTTTTAAAGATGACAACATCTTAATTAACTTCTTGAGTGTGTTTAAAAATAAGAAAGATTTAAGCCATATATACATGTTTCACTCAAACAAAGCATTTGGCAAGTGAGAATACAAAACTAGCATACATAATATGACAATACATAAAATGATATTTTACACATGCATCAAAGAATTTTTTATACAAAACAACAAATGATATTTTGTCACGTCAATTAATGAATATGACAACTACACTCTCTGGTTACTATTATAAGCAAAAATCAACATTTTATAGATTTATTTATTTTTTTCGCTCCTTTTATTGCACGAACGTTTGAAAATTATTAACGGTGTTTTTTTTTTTATGAAATTTTGATTTGTATTAAAACTAAATATAAATGTTTGTTTCTTTCAAGTTATAATAATCCAAGCTAATCTTGGTAAAAAAAACAATCCAAACTAATCATGATTATTTATTTCAATGACACTAACAATATAACAAAAAAAAAAATCTTCAGTAAAAAAAAAATCTATTTTTTTTAATTACACCAACAACAATCTTTTATTATAGAAAGAATTGTTTAAGGGTATGATTGAGAGAAGGTGAAAAAGTAAGTATAAATATACTCGTTTGTTACACTTTTTAAATGATAAAGGAAAAAAACCAAACATATATATTCATATAGTGTTTGTTACATTTTTTTTAATATTTAAATTTATTCTTGTTATATGTGTTATTTATATTCAAAATTGAGGGTATTATTAGAAAAAGAGAAAAAAGTCGGTCCACTATTAGTATAGATTATTGGTTTTTTTTTCTTCCTTACCAAAGCAGCATTATTTTTTTGAAAATATAAAAGATATTCATTCAAAAACAAAAATGATGAATATGTGAACGTTGACATCATCCATAGCATACAAATGCCTACACGAAAAAAAAAAAAAAAAAACAAACAACAACTTCGCACGGCATTATTGTTGGCTATATACAACATTTATGTAAAACAAACGGCAAACCACATTTGATTGTTAACTTGTCATGTCTTTGGCCGTTTCAACTTTCAAGAGAGCGCCGTTTCCAATTTCTTCTCCTCTACAGTGACAAAACCCTTTGTGAAAGAAATGAAACTAAAAAGAAACGAAAAACCCTAAACCCTAGAACCTTCCCTCATTCCTTCCTTCCTTCCAATGGCGGATCACCATCTTCCGCCGGAAATACTCGTCGAAATCTTCTCCCGCTTACCATTACAATCACTTCTCCGATTCCGATCAACCTCAAAATCACTTCGATCCCTAATCGATTCCCACAACTTCATCAACCTTCACCTCAAAAACGCCCTCAATTTCAACCTCATCCTCCTTCACAACACCAATATCTACCAACTCGATTTCCCTAACCTAACCGATTCCAAATCGATGATTCCACTCAATCATCCTTTCAGCACCAACATCACTCCTGTCAGGCGTAACAGCGCCATGACTCTTATCGGTTCATGTAACGGCCTCCTCGCCATCTCCCATGGCCAAATCACTTTCACGGACCCTTATGGCGCCAATGAAATCACTTTCTGGAATCCTACCACCCGTAAACATCGGATTATCCCTTTTCTTTCTCTTCCTATCCCTAACATTGTGAAATCAAACGACGACATTGGATTATGCGTTCACGGCTTCGGTTATGATCCTTTAACCGCCGATTACAAACTCCTCAGAATCTCTTGGATATCCTATCTAAATTACTCTTTTGAGCCAAATGTGAGACTCTTCAGCTCCAAAACTAACTCCTGGAAAGTAATTCCCAGTATGCCGCCTTACGCCCTTTACTATGTTCACACCATGGGGGTTTTTGTTGAGAATTCTATTCACTGGATAATGACGCCGAAAATTGATGGGTCAGACCCTTGTTTAATTGTCGCGTTTAATCTATCACTTGAGATTTTCAACGAGGTTCCTCTTCCTAATGAAATAGATCAAGAGGTTAATTGTAATGAGAGTTTTGAAATTGATGTTGCTGATTTGGGAGGGTGTCTTTGTTTGACTGTGAAATATGAAACTACTGGAATTGATGTTTGGGTGATGAAAAAATATGGATGTAGAGATAGTTGGTGTAAACTTTTTACTTTGTTTCAATCGCGTTTCACTTTTTCTTTGAAATCTTTAAGGCCTTTAGGTTATTCTAGTGATGAAAGTAAGGTTCTGTTGGAAGGAACTGTGGTTTTGTTGGAGGAACATTATGATCAGCTGTTTTGGTATGATTTGAGGAGTGAACAAGTTAGTTATGTTGAAGGAATTCCTAATTTCGATGGAGCTATGATTTGTGTTGAAAGTCTTGTACCACCTTCCTTCCCTGTTGATAATTGTAGGAAGAAGGAGAATCGAACAAGCAAGAACAGGTACGTATAGTAAGTTAAATGTACCCATCATATGATATATGTAGTTAAACTCTATACTAAAGGTTAAATTAAATTCTTATTATAGGACAAGGATTCTCTAATTATTTTGAACTCTCTACCTTTGTTTATGTTTATGTATTTCACAATGTGTGTATGCTTGATTTCAAAAGAAACAAAAAAAAGACAATGCATGCTATGTTTCGGGTTAAGAGTTGCTCTTGTGACTAGCTAAAGAATTTGCAGGATTCCTTTTCCTTAAAATTAGATTAAAGAAAGAATTTTGGTATGAATTGCGTTTTTTCATTCATTGATTGAAATCTTTACTCCTAGATAATTATTTTTACAAGATTATTTCTAAATGTTGAGACTATACCACCCTGCTGTGGTATGTAAAGAGAAGAAAGTTGTTGTTTAGAAATTGGCCTACAATGAAATTACTCCAAATTATGCATAGTTCCTTTCAAAAGCATGGTTTTTTTATCAACTATTCTTTTGTGATATTGTTGAACTTACTTTGATGAGATTCACTTTTTTCCACAGGGACGGCTTCTTGTCCCGAGGATTTAAATTGAGACTGTAAGGGATGGAAGGAAGGACCTGTGATGTGCAGCTGAAACAGGATGATCAAGTTGTTTCTTGTGATGTAATTAGTCACCTTGGTTTGTGGGAAAGGTTGTAGTGATAATGAATGGAGTTGCACCCATTTTTATCTCTCATTTTGAATTGTATGTCTGAGATCACACTTATCTCTCTGGTGTAAAAAACTAGGGTGGGAAGAATTTGACGATGAATCCTCTCTCCCTTTGGCTTTTCTAAAAGGATCTTCTGCTTTTATCTTTTACTTCTAGATTGTGGTACTGTTGAGCAGATATGGAATAGTCCATATTTCCCTTTATGATATTTGTAATTGAAACTCTTTGTACTTGCTACTTCTGCAATTAATTTCAAAGATCTCTCCCCCTCTCTCTCAATTTATCATTTCCATGATCTCTAAATTCCAAATTCTTACAACATGCTTATGAAAGCCTAATGAGATTGGTTATTGTATGACACTTCCAAAGAAAAAGTCTCTTTGAGCTAGAAGTTTAGACACTGTATATAGGGTAATACCAATGTCTCTCTGCATCATCTTGGTAGAACTTAAAAGAATCAATTCTAACTCAGCAAGTCAATGTATTATATAACATTTAAATGTAACTTACAAGTGTGACCATGACTCCATGAGGTGGTAATTTATTGACGTATAAGTTTGTGGTCATGACTCCATTAAAAATCTCGGCTTATCTTATCATTGGTTAATAATAAATAGTTCTGTATATCTTCTGATGTTTCCTAGTGGAGTTTATGTGTAAGAATAAGTGTTTGATGTATTTAGTCCAGATTTTAGACCAAATATATCAACTTTTTTTTACTAACTTTTGCTTGAGACCGGAGTAGTATGTGGTCAGAAAATTAGAATATTCAAGCAACTGTTAGTTGGCTTATCATGGGTTTTCATGTCATTTTTGTTAATTAAGATATCTGCAAGTGATATATTGGAAATATGCCTAATATTTAGATTTGCAATCCTGTTTTAGGTGGGATGGACGTAGGAAGTAGTTTTCAGCATCATGAAGACCTTACTGGTACAATCAAACCCATGGTTTGTCAATTAGTTGATTTCTCATTTTTATCGTATATTCTATATACTTTTCATTTCTTGTCACAAGCAATTTGTTTAACTATATTAGTCGTAGATGTCCTCATATTTTCTGTTATGCTCATTAAATTCAAAAACTCTACAGATGATACACTGTTATATATGAGCATGTCCAACAAGATATTTGCTCATATTTTCTGTAATGCTCATTAAACTTTTGGCGCAAAGTGACTTTTTCTTTGTAAGTGTTATACAATAACCAACCTCATTTTGCTTTCATAAGCATGTCCAACAAGATTGTGTAAATCAGGCGCTGCAAAACTTAAAAAAATGATACACGAAAACCAAAAGTATATACTTTGAAACTGTGATCTGACTATACACTGCTGAAATTACATGAGTAAGTGGGCATCCAAGACACTAAAACAAAAATGAACATGGCTTAAGCATTCACATGAACTAAAACAAGGGCTAGAATTGTCGTGCACAAATCAATAACATACACATTCAATTTTCTAAAATAAAAAACATGCATCTAGAAGATTGAAAGCACAAAGAGGGAATGAATCTAAGCAAAGAGAATAACCTGAGCACGGAAAGATCACATCCATCGAGGTAGATTTGAATGAAAATGGATATGAACATAAATCTAAATGAACAGAACCTGCATAAATTCACAAATCATAGATAATCCAACTTGAAGATAAGAGTATAAAATAAGTTACATAAGTTAGAGAAAACAAAAAGGTGGAGATTCAATTAGATTCAGTTTTATTGGATACTTTTTTCGGTTTGATACAGTTTGGAATTTTTGTTTTTTATCGGATTTGTCTAAACTGCTTACACCCCTAACTCTAATATTAAACAAATTGATATTGCAAATCGATATTTAAAATGATTATTTTTAAAAAGGCACTAATTTATACATGCTTTCTTTGCCCACTTGTGCTAGAGAATGTTATCCAGGGTTCTGAAACTAATATTTTTTCCCCGACACTTTAGTAATCAAAAAGACTCAAGTCTTCGTCCAAGGTGTAGACCATGTTGGAATCAAGTTCCTCTAGAACATGTTGGAATCAAGTTCGTCTAGAAACAATGATCCATAATTATTTTGACGATAACAAAATATACAAGAGAACAATTTATCCTATGATGTTTTCACAAACGTGCAAATTATGGTTCGTTAGAAACAAATCATAGAACACACAATATCATATGTTGCTTATTACTTTAATGAATGCCATATAGCAAAGACTAAAGAATACATCTGGTGTCTCAAGCTCCGTATCATCTAACATCAACTGCATCATCTGATACCTTAAGCTCACACCATCAGATATCAAGTACTATGTTACTTAAGAAATGCAACTATTTGGTCTTACATTGTGCCTCCACAATGTTCATCTGTGTCATCCAGAACACATAAAGACACTTCATGAACTATTAAGTACATCATTTTATATGGTATGCGAATTTTGAGCGTCGTCTCAAACATGGTATGTTAATTTTGAACGTCAAAACTCAATTTTAAATCACTCAAAGATTTGATTCATACATAATATGTCATGATGCATCATGCATCATGTTTTCTACGTTGCATTTTGATGCACCATGCATAACCTCATAGCCTCCTCCTTCCGAATAACGAACTTTCTTGTTATGTCGCAAGAAATCTTCTCTTATTGTGTTTTTCCATGCACGGTTGTTGGAGATTGAGAATTTCGTTAAATTTTTGTTTCGTATAAATAGTCGTTTTTAGTCTCTATAAAATAAAATCGCATTTTTAGTTTATGTAAATTTTTTGTAAGCATTTTTAGTCCTTGTAAAGTATTCCATCAGTATTTTTAGTTTTGGTAAAAAATTTCGTCACCTTTTTTGTCCATAGAAACGCCAAAGGAAAATATTATGGGGACTAAAAAGTACGATTTTATTTTGCAGGGATTGAAAACAGAATTCTGAATATTTATATGGATCAAAAACATGTTTAACCTTTATTCCCATCTAATTATTTTATAGATAAATATTCTGGTCCTTATAAATTTTCTTCGATTTTAGTCCCTCAAAAGTTTTCATTCACTGTTTTTGATTTCTACTTTTAAGTCCACTCATATGTAGCCTTAATATTTTTGATGAAAATTTTCAAGAATGTTTAAAATATTATAAGAATATCTCAAAACAGAAATTATAATTTTTAATAAAACATGAATTAAATATAATTTTTTCAAACGCTAAAAACATAAAAAATTATATTTAATTCATGTTTTGTTAAAAAATCCTATTTGTTTTTTGAAAATATTTTTATAATATTCTAAACATTCCTGAAAAATTTCATTCAAAAATATAAAAACTACACACGAGTTGACTTAAAACAACGAACCAAAAGTGATGATGAATTTTTTTTATTTGTCTAACTTAAACGAAAATTAAAATATTTATAGGACTCAAAAACATATTTATTCCATTATTTTAAGATGAAAACATTGCTACGTTTGAATTGTGTATTCAATTTTTAAATGTTGTTTTACAAAGACAATATATATATATATATATATATATATATATATATATATATATATATATAACAAATGCCCTACAAACACATTTTTATCAATTGTGTTATTTAGACATGTGATTTCCAACACCATATCTCAATGTAATAAGTATATCAGTGAGTATGATTAAGGATCTCAAAGAGAAAGAACAACCGAGAAGATAGAAAAACAATTTTACACTCCCAAACCATATAAATATACGTACTTTCTTCGGTCTTAATTATAAATAATTTGTAACTTTTTAAATTTATTCAATAAAATAATATATATATATATATATATATATATATATATATATATATATATATGTGATTATATACTTTTATCAAATGAATCTAAAAAGTAAAAAATCGTTTATAACTAAAATTGAAGGAAGTAATATTTGTGTAAATAAAATAAAATTGTACTATACTTTTTATTTTGGTTACCCAACAGTTGGGATGGGGAGAGATGAAAGAGCGCCACCCACCCCGCCATATGAAATCGTAATTAAACTAAAATATTCAATTACTCCGCCAAATTAAATTTGAAAAACATTTTGGCTCGAAAACAAAATTTAAAAACTCCCAATCGCCAAAACAAGATTCGAGGATTAGGAAACCGAATTAAATGATAATTGAGAGATTTAAGGAACAAGAGTTATTTTCTCTCTGTTCCAAAGAACAAGAACAAAATGGTTGAGACTCGATCTGCAAAGAGGAAAATCGACGAAACCGAAAATCAAAAGAATAAACGTGTCGTGTTGGGTGAACTTCCCATTTCAACAACCAATCTCACTGTTCCTCAAACTCTGCCAACAGCGTCCAAGAAGAACAATAACATTGGTGCAGAATCAACCACCCATGAAAGCTTTGATGCTCCAGTTGTTTCAAGTGCTTATAACTATCTTCGATCCATGCAGGTAATCTTATGGGTCATTAAACACTGTTTCAAAATTGTATCTTTTTTTATTTTATTTTAATATTTGATTCTTTTTTTCCTAGATGGAGAGAAAGAGAAGACCAATGAAGGATTACATGGAGATAGTTCAGAGAGACATCGATCCAAAAATGAGAGGAATATTGATTGATTGGTTAGTAGAAGTTGTAGAAGAATACAAGCTTAATAATGATACTCTTCATCTCGCTGTTTCGTACATAGATAGGTTCCTATCTTTTTACCCTATCAATAGGGTCAAGCTTCAATTGTTGGGTGTTACATCCATGTACATTGCATCGTAAGCCTTCTATGTTCGATTTGAATTTTGCAAATAATTTTTCTCTTTATTTTCTTGAACATTATGATTGATTGATTTTATTTTTTGATTATAAAAGGAAGTATGAAGATATTAACCCACCCCATGTCGAAGAATTATGCTTTATTACCGATAATACATACAACAGAGATGAGGTAAAGCTATATACGGTTCTGATACAATGTAATGTGACACAAGTATTATATGTTTGGGTGCTTTGATAATTTGGTCGAGGATTCGTTTCCTTGTTTGTGTGTATGGAAAACATATTTTAGGAGAGATCAACCCCTAAAAAGAATCTCAGTTATCTCGATAGATTGGTTTTATTAGTTGCGTACCTTAGTTTACCAAAATAAGATTTAAACTTGTTTTATGACTGTGTCAATGCTCCCTTATTTTGCTTCTCTTGTTTATTGCTATCAATGCAGGTTTTAGAGATGGAAACTGACATACTCAAGACCCTAGATAATGATATGGGCAGTCCCACTGTTAAGACTTTTTTAAGGCAAGAGAGTGCCAAATTTGTTTATTAATTATTTTGTTTCTGCAAATGTCAGTTATGTTAGGAAAATTGAAAAGACAATAGACTGATTATTGTAGTTTCTGTGATACAGGAGGTTTAATGAAATTGTCTGTAAGAAGAAAAATGTGAGTTTGGTTTTTTCGTTGTCTATCTATGTTTTGGACATTTCGAAAGTGTTGTTAGTTGTTCTGATTGTTGTTTGTTTGTTTTATTTTCCTTCTTTCTTTCAGGCTTCAAATTTGCAGTTTGAATTGCTAAGTAACTATCTTGCTGAGCTAAGTTTATTGGATTATGCTTGTGTGAGGTTCTTGCCTTCTTTGGTGGCCGCGTCGATCACATTGCTTGCTAGATTCATTGTTTGGCCCAAAACTTATCCCTGGGCAAGTATTTGATTATAGTTAATGGCTTACTTTATATGTAAAAGTGTTAGTATTACCAAATTAACATTGATGGTTGATGGTTCAATGCATTTATGATTTTTTTTTTTGCATGTGACAGACATCAGCCCTGCAAGAATACTCTGGATATAAACCAGTTGAGTTGAAAGAATGTGTTCTCATCTTACATGATCTGTATATGTCAAGACGGGAAGGGTCATTTGAAGCTACTCGGGAGAAATACAAGCAGTACAAGGTGGTTACTTTTTCATCACATTCCTTAGACTTTAGTACTTTGCTTTGGCTATTTCAATGACATGTTATCTTTATCTTTATATTGTAACAGTTTAAGTGCGTGGCTAACCTGCATTCGCCTCCTCATTTACCAAGTTCTCTGTTTTAATTTGAGTGAGGGAGTTGGATGAAACTTGGTTAATTTTTGAAGTGGTTCAATGGTTTGATGGAGCTTAATATGTTTTGCACAAGAAGCATGCTACTTGGGCAAGGGGTTGGTATATGACTTAACTGAGAAGTTATTTCAAGCTGAGTATATGAGAAGTAGCAGTCACCTTAACTGGCTATTAAGTTATGGTCAAGGAATCTATACATTTTTTTTTTTGCATAGTTAGGTATTGAAATTTTAGTGGACAAGTTGCAGTTTAACTTGTAAACTTTCACATTAGAAATGACCAGAATGGTTTGTCCTTGTGCTGACCTTCTGTGCCATTGCCATTACATTAGTGTATGCTATTCACTGAAATATAAATGCTTCTCCTGCCATTCAGCCTGCCCTAAGCAGTTTATGTGAGCTAATTTCTGTTACTTTTTTTATTTGATAATTTGTGTGTACACTAACTTTGTTAATCAAATTTTATCAATTTAAACACAAATATATCTGTTACGATCTGTTTGGCGATATGAACATAGATATACATGATAAGGTAGCATGGACTCCTTTGAATGTAGTCCACTGGTGCACCAAAAGGTTAAAACGGTAAAATAAACGTTGTGCTTAACGCCGGCGTGAACCGATGGAGCACTGAAGTAGAGATGGTTGTAAGGTAAAGAGACCAACAAGTGGTTTATTTGGCTATGACTATGAGGATTGTGGTGCTTGTTGCATAAGGGGTTGTTCACGCAAAGGGTTTGATGCTGCGTGATAAGAGATGACAATCTTCAAAGTTGAATCTTGTTGGTACTCCTCCAAACTCTATGCGCGCTTAACAATGTGCTTATATGAAATTTACAAGCAAACAAACTTGATCTAAATTACAATAGTATTTAAGATCATTTTAACATTTGCATTGCGATCTGCTTATTAATGGTATGTATAAACTTTTCTTTCGTAAAAAAAAGTTCCCATGATATATTTTGTTAAAAAACTAGATAGAAATTACAAAAGAGAAAGAAGTTATTTACCCAATAATCTGATTCCTCTAATTCTAGCAAATAGCAACTACATTCAGCCAATTAAATTCTACTACACACATACAAGTCACATGAACATCGATACTAACAAATCTAAACCATCTCATTTCAGCTGCTAGCTGAGAAAATGCAAATGCATTTTGAAGTTTATAGTTTTTCTAGAAAACATGTACATAAACACCACAGATCATGCTTGAAGCTGACCATGATTAGTTATTAAGATATTTGACGGACTAAATTGAGAAAAATACTGCTCAAGCAATTGCCCTTCTCTTGTCTCTGCAACTGACAATGGTCCACTCTCTGCAAATAGTTCAATCATTAGTGTACAACTTTCGTTACAAAACATTGACTCCAAAATTACACTTGAGCTAAAACTATTAGTTTTATGACAATCTTATTATCAATATATAAAACGACAGATATAACAAATAAAAAGAAAATTTTCAGTAATTATTAATTCAACTAATATGCATTATCAAATCAAATTACAAAACAACTATACTTAATGATACTTGGAATATATTCAAGTAAGTACCTAATTGATGGAGGTGCTCCCAAGAGGACAAATTGGTGTCCATAACATGTCCAAACTGAGTACTTAGTGTATTACTAATGTCAGCCTCTGCAGCATCCCTGGGACTAATTTGGCAAGTTTGATCGATGTTGTTCAAAAGGGTCGAAGTTGGCGTTACCATATCAACAACAGTACTCAGTGATTGTTGATCACTATTCAGAAATAAGAGCAATGAACAATTTGAAACAAATTCACTTGGAATGTACAATTGAATCAATGGCAATAAAAAGTACCTGAGAGGAGAAGGGTCGTAAGCATTGCCAAAGTTCAGAATCTGATGATTGGTATCTCCCTGAGGAAACCAGCCTAATGCATTCTCTGTAGTTCCAGCAACAAATCCATCTACATCTACAGTTTTTGTAAGATGTACCTAATCATAATAATTAATTTATAGTTACAAATTTGCAACCAATAATTAGCTACGATAAAGCTATTTCACGTGTATAGTGCTATCTTGTATGTTATAAAACTTACTTTTCGCAGTTGCACTTGTTTTAGAGTTTCCTGTAGGACTTGTTCACGATATTCCGCCTCACACAATGTGGTAATCTCTGAAGGATCTCCTTCAAATATCCTAAAAATTATAGCATGAAAAAGTGATGAATATGCTCTTTTCCTTCAGAACATCTCAGAATCTGGTTTTGGTTTTTAATTAATTAACTGATAACCGATAAGTAGTAATTAAGCAATGATAAAGGGAGTGAAACCTTAGTCGATTCTCCATCTCTTCCAATTGAGACTTGCAAATAAATATTTCTCTTTGAACCTCCTGAAGTTCACATAGACTTATTAATCCAACATATATAACATTATTTGAAGTTGAAAATGTATAATCTGAATGATAATATACAATGCTTAATTATTAACAAATACCTTTAGTTGGAAGTCTGTAATCGTAGGGCTGCAACAACATAATTAAATGTTTAGAAAACAGAAAGCGTCTATGAACCAATTACTATTAGTAGAATACAATTCAAACCTTATTGTAAATATTAATTAATCAAACTAAAAATGAGTTGTGGAAAATACCTCGGAGCTTGGCATATCTGATCAGTTTCAGCTTTCAACTTTCTAAGCACTTTTCGAATGTGCTACAGAGACAATCAAAATTTATAATTACAAAACAATATTCCCAACAACATTTGAAAATTTATGTTCAGTTCGAATTAAAACATTATATGACGATACAAGGCGAAATAAATTACTCACCTCTTGATTATGCATCCTTCATAGTTGCAGGTAACAAAAGTTCAGACAAATCAAAGGCACCACCAACATTAGGATAAAATAAGAAGTATCAAGTATGAAGTACTAGTATAAGAAAAATTACGAATTTGGATTTGTTGCGGTCAACAATTCACGCAGTCAACACGTCGGTGGTTGTTGGATCAAGATCGGCATTAAATTGTGCATTGAATGAAATTTAAACTGTTTGATCTCGATCAAACAGCCAATGATTTGCTGGCCGTGTGAATGTGTGAAATTGTGGCAACAAATCCAAATCCAGGGAATCACTTACCTTCCACGTTCACTGTCTGGAAGATTGATATATCGTTCAAGGATTTCTTCAATGCTTCAAAGCATATATTAAAAAGTGATAATAAGTTCATTTATTTATATTTTCAATCATTTTGTAAAATAAAAAAATAAAAATATAAAACAGAATTATCTTCCAAACCTTCTATTGCCAGAAAAGAGAGTGGCTCTCCCAGATGGAGAAAACATGATGAGACCGACATCAACATCACATAGAACAGAAAGTTCATAAGCTTTCTTGATTAAACCATTCCTTCTCTTTGAGAAAGTAACCTGTCTATTTGTTATGTTCTCAATCTTTTTGATCTGAAGCTTAACTCTCCCCATCTTTTTTCATTCACTTCATGATGCGGAAAAGTGAGATATATATGGAAAAAAAGAAGCAACATTTAACACGTAGGTCTTAAAAATGACTCAATATATATTTATTGATGAATTGATATAGGTTTGGCT
Source organism: Medicago lupulina (assembly GCA_958299785.1). Classification (NCBI taxonomy): domain Eukaryota; kingdom Viridiplantae; phylum Streptophyta; class Magnoliopsida; order Fabales; family Fabaceae; genus Medicago; species Medicago lupulina. Next base: position 7,027,234 of record OY283144.1, on the reverse strand, counting down.
AATTCAACCACACGTTACCATGAGTGAAATGCATTAGAAAACTTAGGTGGCGAGAATAGAAGAAATTAAGGAAGAAATTTTTGTTTGTGTTAGGCATTTATACAAGGTGACGTGAGTGAAGGCTAAGATGAAAGATATCGATCGATGGCGGTTTATACAATGCAGATAATGAATCGAACATGTTTAAGATCATTATAAATTCTGCTTTTATTAATCTTGTGGAGAGGTTTTCTCTTTTAAACATAAATTGTTGCATGGATTGCTTGTAAGCATGTTCAACTTTTGAAAATGTTATGATTTCTCTTTTATGAATTGTCATTTAGCATGAACATGCACACGGATAATCAAGATCAGAACCGTGTGAATTTGTCCCCAAAACAAGGGAATCCGTGTGTTAAGAGATAACATATCAAACACAAACACGTTATTGTTCTAGTATTTTCAGCTTGATTTTGTTTTGGTTATTTTAGATTTTCATGTCCAAGGGCCAGAACCGAATACTTGATTCATTAAAATTGATTTAAGTGGTTTGATATCTCCTATTAGCTGTGTTTCTTTTATATCATCTAGCATCAAACGCTTAACAATAGACTACAACAAAATCTCTAATAAAAATTGCGATCATAGCAGCACTAATGCACCGAATCTCTATCAGTATTCCGTTGCAGACGAGAGTAGTATTAGGATGGGTGACAAAAAAAGACTATAACTAAAGAAATGTAGTTATATGTAATCTCTTACACCGCTTCATATAGTGCTTACCACATTATAACTAATTTCCACAAAAAAAAAACTATAATGCAACTAATTAATAGTAATTTTTTGGGCTTATGTACTAAGTAATAATTACTTCTAGTAAAGTATTCGATTAGTACATTATTTAGTGAGAGAAAGAGAGGTGACAATTTGAGTGTTATTTTTTGCATTAATAAGTGCCACCTGGATAATATTGTTGTTTGTTGTCGCTAGACACCTAAGAACCTGTAGTTTTAGAAAGTTATATTTGGGGTTGGTATTTACAAATAAACCAAATTCAATGTGTATATTTCTATAGAAAAATTCAATGTACATTACAAAACACAAATTAAAATCTAAAAAATATATTTTAATTGTATTTTATATACTTTCAAATTTGTGCATCTTAGATTATAGAGGTAATAAATAACCTCCAAATCACGTCAAAAAGAAAAAAATAATTAAAAACCCTTCAAAACGATGCATTATGAGACGTAAGTAGTTTAGATTCTTTAAGTATGTGACCATGAACTAATTTTTATGTTGATTTAGTGCAATTTTTATTTGATTGAGGTTAAAGGATTAACTTTGATTCAATTTATATGCAATGACTTTAGCGTTGTCAATCTTTTAAATTTGATGGCACGAGTACTTCACACTTTAATATAGTCACATGTGTACACTTATATGTACTTTACCGTTTTATACTATTAATACAAGTGTTGTTAATTTGTTCACAAATTCATTATTTTTGTTTTTAGCTATTGAGTTTTTGTTGTATCTACTTAAATGAATATAATTTATTTTTGTTTAAGAAAAAGTTTTTTTTGACAAGCAAAAATGATATATATTAACACTGATAGACAATCTCTTCAGCACAAAATGTATCAAAAAGACCACTAAAAATTTACAATGTCAACACCTGAGTCCAAGCATAAAAGCGGGCTCGACCACCACATATGAGTGCCAAAAACAAAATTGTCTAAGAAAAAGTTATATAATTTTGTAAAAAAAATTATATAAGCTCAAACTATAACTTACAGGCTCAAAGTTTGTCTTGTCAAATAGAGCCTAGAATGAAAGTTCAATGTCTAGAAAATTCATTATTGCACATAACAAACATTTTAATCACGGTGATTTCGTGAATTTCTTTTGGTTAATAATAGTGACAATAAGGAGTAGAAGATATCGTATTTGAATGATGGTGGAAACACTATTATCAAACACCTCAAATGAAGTATTATAGTTTTGTTTGCTTACCATGTCATATCAACGAAGTTTCCATTCCACCGTGACTAATGTTTGTCCAGGGTTGTTTGACACAATGTGAATTTTCCTTTTTCAATTGAATTTTTTTTTTGCATACAAAGAGCTAAAGGTGAATTTCTCGACAATATATTGATATGACTATGCATTGTATCTCCTCTCCTAGTATGAGGATTCTTTGAAGCGGAGAGGCTCTAGAGGAATTTAAGCCATCTAGATGAATTAGAGAGGGAGATCATTTATCTCCTTATATTTTTGTCCTCTCCATCGAGCGACTTTTCCAATTGATTAATGTTGCAGGGAAAATAAGTATTGGAAACCGATCGAACTTGCCAGTGGTGCACCTAAGCATCCTCATCTGGCCTTCGCTGGTGATTTGCTCCTATTTGCACAGGCATGTATGGAGCAAATTCATTATATTAACCTTATCTTAGATTTGTTTTGCAGGAGTTTGGGGCAAAAAGTGAGTAAGGACAAGACTAGAATTTATTTTTCTAGAAATGTTCCTTGGCAGTTAAGAAGGCAAATATGTGATGAGGTTGGTTTCCAAGGCACACAAGAGCTTGGAAAATATCTTGGTGTTCCTCTTATCCACAAAAGAGTAAAAAATAGCTCTTACAGGTTTATACTTGATAAGGTGAACCAAAGGTTGAGCAGTAGGAAAGCCAAGACTCTCTCTCTATTGCAAGTAGACTCACTCTTGCTAAATTCTTGATTCAAGCACTTAGCTATGCTATATTGCTATGCAATCCACTATGGTTCCTATGCAAATTTGTGATGAGGTTGACATAATATGTATAGATTTTATTTGGGATGATACTGAGCTCCCACATAAAATTCACCCTATCTCTTGGGAGAAAATTTGCACTCCTAAAAAGTTGGGGGGTTGGGACTTGCATACGGTGCAATCTATGAACCAAGTGTCCCTCATGAAAGTGGAATCACAAATTTGTAATAGGAAAGATGATCTTTGGGTGAGAATTATTCGAGCCAAGTACAAGTGTGGCTCCTCTGTCATTCCGTGGATATCTCAAGATCGTATTGGTTCAAATTTTTGGAGAGGCATGTGTAAGAATTGGAACCATGTGAATCAAAATCTTCATTGTCGCCTTCATTGTTGCGAGGGGAATGGTCTTAAAGTAAATTTCTGGTACGACAAGTGGCCACCTCCTCAGATTGATAAATTGAAGGCTTATGTTATTCAACCAAACTCAATGGAAGAGGCAGCCATCTTCCCTCCCTTCCAAATCTCCCAATTTGAGGGAAAGCAAAAAATGGTCTAAGAGGGATTTCGGTCTCCTCCCCTCTTAAAAATTGAACTCGACAAATATAATTTTAAATATAACAAGGCTAAATAATGCAAAAGAAAACATAACAAAAACACCGCATCGCAGATTAAAACCTACCAATCATAATTTGCTCTTTGGCGGAATAGAAGGAGGTTTTTCCAGGAAAAACCGGAAGTCATGAAATAAACCTCCAATAAAAAAAACTAGTTATTGTTGTGATGCATTCGCTTGACATTTACAGACCAAACAACCAGGGCCTTCTTCTGAGCTCATGGGTCCTCATTGTCATGACCATTCTCTTTATCCTCATCTTTGTCTTCATCCTGATCTGCACCCATTGAGGTTGCCACCAAACTACTAGCGTGTTGGTTTGCCACATAGCTAATTTTCTTCACATAGTCATTAAGTCTATACCTCTGCAGCCATTTCATAAACCAGAAACATTCAGTGAATGAAATGATTTAACTGAGATAAATTAAAGCGTAAAGGACTAGAAAATTGCCTGGAGATGGCTCGCCACATCCTCCCTTGTAATATTTTCAACATTCATCAAACCAAGAATCTTTTCGGGTACAGCCTCTGCTAGTAAAACAACATTAACCTGAGGCTCACTCAAGTTCAGTAATGAAACACTTCATGACACGGCATAAGTTTTTTTCAACCTCAGATTGAAAATAAATTAAAAAAACACTTTGATAATGTAAAATGAGAAATAAAAATCGGTCAAGCTCGAGGAAATTGATAGGATATAAAAATTGTTTGTGTTGCGGACAGAGTGGAGAACATACTGGCAATGCCTAACTGATTAACAGCAGCAACAAATTTGTGGTGCAGCTCCACAGACCAAACAGACTGGGACTTCTTCTGAGCTGATAGGTCCTCATTGTCCTTCTTCTTCCGAATTACATGCTGCCAGATGGCCTTTAGCTCCTGTAATCTCACAGGTTTCACCAGAAACTCAGAGGCACCAAGGCAAACTGCCTTCATCACTAGCTCATTATCGATATATTCAGACAACACTGAAATAAAAAAAATTATAACAACAAAGGTTCACCAAACAACCATTGATTAATAATTATATGAATAAATGAGTGAAAATGAAGAAACAAAACAAAGATGAAGAACTGAAAATTACAGAACAGATCCCCCCACTTACTTACGACTGGAAGGTCTGTCTCAAGTTCCACAAGTTCGAGCAGCTGAAGTCCATCCATGTCAGGCAGGTGCACATCAGCGATTACCAGGTCAAACTTGTCTTTGTTTTCTCGCAACATAGTCAATGCCGTTTTAGCTTGACTAGTTGTTGTTACTGCAATCCCCAACCATACATAAATAAAATAAATATCGTTCAGAACAAGCAAAATGTGTATAAATTGTTTGTATATACTATAACAGGGAGTTTGTGAAACTAAGTCAAACATACTATGACTTTGGAGTCTTTGATCCAAAATCAAAACTCTTTTCATCAACACAACATCTTTTTTATCTCCTAGTTTGGTTTGATAGATTCCAAAGTCCAAATGAATTCAAAGTAAGTTCTTTGTTTGAATTTCTATAATTGTAATTACACATTTATAAACACTATACAGGTCATATATAAGCAATGTGGGACTAAATTAACCACCTCAAAGCCAAGGCAGCAAATGGCGCAATTAGGCGGCTAGGGACGGACCGAGGCAGAATTTCCATCAGACTAAAATGATATCTAAATCAATAGCAAAATTAACCGTGTCTCTCTACGTATACATATCCTTTACTTATCAATTATGATCATTATGCATTATAAATTATACACATAAATTGGACATAAAAAAGAAAAGAAGCAGACCGTGGTATTGACATGATCGGAGGCGAGTTTCTAAATCCGAGAGATAAGTGGAATCGCCGTCGACGACGAGAACACGCATTCCGATGGGAAACCGGCCACTGGAGTCATCCATAATGATCACTGCTACGCACAAAACACCCGCTAAGTAGCTATGAAAAGGAGGAAATAAGTATAGTAAAGGTTATTTTGGGAAGACTAACAAAGGTGAAGTAATTTGTCTATTGAGTCAAGATCCTCTTGTTTATTAGTATATCTTATACTTTCATTTGAAGAGATAAAGATACAAAAAAGAATAATTAATAGTAGTGAGAACCACTACATATTTTTTTTTTTTTATCTATCTCTCGGATGATATTTTCTATAATAAATGGAGAGAATTTTAACTTGTGTTTGACCATCTCAAGGTCCTTCCTAACCTGCTTTATTTTTTGCTGACCCGCATTGTCATCTCCTACACATCATCATTCAATGTTTCTTTTTGTTTTCGGCAAAACAATCATTTTCGTCTGAATGTGTAAAGAGTAACGATAATAGTCTTAGAACGCAGCGAACAAAATAGTATTTAATTACGTACTTCATAAGTCAAAGTAGTCCTTGGCAAAAAACAAATGATCTTATATTCGATCAAGTAATGCTTACATTTTTCATACATACTCCCCGTTTTAACCCTTCACAAATTAATTCACCACCCTTCGGTGTTAAAGGAAACATTTTAATGTCGAAAACTATTTTGACTAATGGAGTGCATGTTATTTTGTAATTATGTAACATTGATGGATTATCGTGACTACGCGTTACATATTCAAAGATGAAAATGATTATTTACCATTTTATTTTTAAGCACTCCATCAATAAAAAGGTTGTCCAACGCTATGGTAATTATATAAACAATATTTAGATTGTTAATAACAATTAGACGAAAAAAGGTTTGCTTTGAACTCTATGACTTTACTTATTTATTCTTGCGCCTGGATTCTTCTTCAAGAATTGCACCGGAGACATCGTCCAAATGAATGGTCTCAATTGCATTATTGTTGGTAAAGTTGATGTGATCATACAAATTTGGTTAACTCTGAAGTAGAGGGTGTTGATGTTACATGTTATTGACGTGGATTCTAATGAAATTGGAGGTCTAACTCATCCTTAAAAACCGGTTCGTAAGGTGAGGATTGCCTTCCTCTATATAAACTCTTATCAAGAGTCTTAATCATCTGATGTGGGCCATGGATTTTTCTCAATAGATTCACCCGTTCAAAGAGTGTAATGCCTTCTTTTTAATAATATTTTATTGTGAATACTTGACAACACCGAGTTGAGCCTGCCATTGCTAGGTGCAAGTTGGCAACAACAATATCGTCTTTCTCTATCCATTTTTCCTTAATGATATCTACGGATTTGTCATTTGTTGTGTCTAGACAATTATCTTTTCTCAAAACTGCCCTTATTAAAAAATTTCATGAAAAAATTTCTCTCGTTGAATTTCTCCGTTTTAAATTTTGTTTCCTTGGTTTTACACCAAATAATTAATTTTCTTCTATCAACTGAATTGGAATAATAAGAATTTAAGTTCTTTTATGATGTTCCTTACATGTGAACTTTCTAGTTTGAACTCGATACAAGATACTTATGTTAATCATCTCGCTGTTATAAATCATTAGATTTTACAACTTAAAAACGTATAAATGGCGTTTAGTTATGAGTTTTAGTGCTTGTTTGGTTGCACGTTGAAGTGCATCAAACGTGAGCTTATTGCTATCAAAATCAATTCTAGTACAGAAACAATTGTTTGGTTATATATTCTTAAACGTGATTTCTCGAGCTAGAATTGATTTAAGTTGAAGTTACCATGGATACCTATTACGTTGACAAGAATCGGTTCTACATCATTTAGTATGTGTTTGGTTATGCGGTGAAAAAAATTGATTACGAGAGAATTGAGTTTGATAGAATTGAGTTTGGTTAAAAGTGAGTTGAATGTGAATTGATTTATGTTTGGTTACATTAACACAAAAGTGATTTTACCAATTTATGTTGTTTGGATAGTTTGTATCAAAATTGATTTTGGATGTACAATTACCAAAATGGGTTTTCATGTATGTATTTAAATAAAATATTTCTTTTTTGTTTTATACTTTTATCTTTGACATCATAATGTTAATTTATTAAATGTTGTACTCCCTAATAAAATTAGAAGAGATATATTTCAAAAGAATAATAATAGAAGAGAGACGTTTTTATGTTAATTTATTTTCTTATCTTTTCTTTTGAACAATTTAAATTTTATGTTGGATTTTTTAAAAGGGAAAAAATTTACATTTTCTTTTCTTGTAAAGAAACATATGTCATTCAAAACATAAGAATTATGTTGGGCCTCTTGAATCCGGATACGCAGCACTGTTAAACCAACAAAATAGCAGCAGGTTGTTCATCTCTTTCCTCATCATAAAATAACAAAATTCAACAGGAAGATACCAAGAATGGCAAAGTTTGAAACAAAGGAGAAGCTTGAAAATTAACAGAGAAAGGCGAGCAAGATCACAAATGCAGATATAAAAGAGAAGCTGAGTTGTGCAAGAGGGAGAAAAAACAAAAGATCTGATGGAAATTATAAATGCTGAGGTGAGGGCAATTAAGGAAGAAAAATAGTTATTTAATTGCAAACCTACTAAAAAGGTAGAATTGATTTGGACTTGCCACAAAAGCTAGGATCTGGAGCTTCTCATAGAATTGAGTTTGGAAGGCAAAATCGATTTTAAAAAAGGAAACCAAACATAATGGAAAATGAAGGAACCACGTTAAAGGCTGCTAAACGTGAGTTTATGAGTTGGAAAAGCTCAACCAAACAGGCACTTATTGTGGTAAATTATATTTTATTACTTTTTGTCCCTTAATAACTTTATGAATTGGTGATGATCAATTTTAGTGAATATATTAAAACATAAATTAGTTTACACTCAACTAAAAAAACCCAATTTTAATCAAAATCAATCTCTTAAACCTATATTTTATCAAGATAAATTATAGCCGTACACACAAAAAAAAGAAGAAGATAAATTATAGCCACATCAAAACTAAACACAATTAAACTTTTAATGGTAAGATGATGGAGACATAATCCGCTCATGTTGAAATCAATCAAACAAACCCCACTACTAAGTGCATTTTCATGTTGAAATCAATTAAACTTTTTAAAAAGTGTGTGAGAAAGGTAAAGCACTAACATGGCAACGATAGATTTGAAAGAAAAGTGGATTATCGAGTTGGATCTCACCGGTGGAGGAATCTGAGGTACAAAGAAAATAATATGACATTGATACGTGACAAGGTCTTTTTTTGAAAGGAAGGGTCGTTAATATTGTGTATGGCACATGCGATTGAAACAACAGGTCTATAACTATAAATAAGAATTAATGGACCCCTAGAAAAAATTAATGGAATTAAATTATATTATATGAATATAATAAATAGTTTTTGCTAACGAGTGTTCTAAGAACACTTTTTAAGGATTTTTAGTAAATAAATTATTTCTTAAACATATCAAAAACTATAATTTTTAATGCATTGATTGCATAAACTTTAACATAACAAAGGTTAATAAACAATGCTCTAAAAAAACTCATTAACATTTATCTTTAATAATTACTATCCCCAGTGTCACTATTATAAGAAAAAACATCCATTTGAGTTCATGAATAAATGACGTATCTAGTTTATAATTTAGATTAAATATATTAGTTATTCAATGAATAATTTTTTTTTTTTTATGATAATGACCAAAATGAGTATATAATTATCTAATTTGTTGATGAATGGTCAAATGAATTAAACAATAAACAATTTTTCTTGCTTAAAAACTAAACACAATTTGAGTTCACCCTTTGTATCTCATATTTAATTCATGAACAAGTTATTTTATTTTTTTGAGGGAATTCATGAACAAGTTATGTATGCTGATGAATTGTCAAATAAATTAAACTATACACAAACTATTAATTTTTCTGTTACAAACTATACACAATTTTTGGTAGAAGCCAGTTTCGAACCAAGAGCTTCAAGGTTGAAACTATACACAAAGATCATGGGAAACAAGTTATATTTAGATTTGGAGGGAGCAAGGTGTTGGGAAACTATACACAATTTGAGTTCAACCTTTTTTATCTCAAATTTAATTCATGAACAAGTTAAATATTGAATAAAGTCTCAAACATCTAATAAAATGAGTAAATATTAAAACAGAACAAGGTCTTCAGTATTATTTATGGAGAAAACATTTAATTTCCCTCTCAAACATAGAAGAGCAATCTAATTTGTGGAAGAAAATTGCAAAAGCTTGGAACCTAATAAGGACATGCTCCTGGCTAGGAACCACAAAAGGGCCAAGCATAATAGAATCAGTTTTTAAAATGCCAAATTAACTTTTATATACTCGGTTGAATTAGTAAAAATCATTCCTTGGGAGTGCATATCTGCCAATGATCCACCAGGATACCCTGCTTGCTAGGGCAAAGAAGCCTTGTCATCTGAAGGAGGAATAGCTATCTGTCTAAAACATTCACTTGAGGGGAAATAATTTATCTGGATATCCTTGCTGTTTTGCTATAGTGATCAAACCCTATGGACATTGGCATTCCCCGAAGTATATTCTAATTAACGGGAGTTATGGCCGGAAGGAGAAAATCCGTGCCCGTTCAGACCAACTGGAGTGTTCAGGTTACCAATAATCACACTAGGCGAAAAGGATCTGAAAGCATTATTGTGAAAATGTCCAGAACTATCCATTCTTTTCAGAAAGAGTCTATACTTCTGCAGCCATTTCATAAACCAGAAACATTCAGCGAAAAAATGACTTAATTTATATAAATTAAAGCGTAAAGGACTAGAAAAGTGCCTGGAGATGGCTCGCCACATCCTCCCTTGTAATATTTTCAACATTCATCAAACCAAGAATCCTTTTGGGTACAGATTCTGCCAGTAAAACAACATTAACATGAGACTAAAACTCGAGTTCGGTAATGGAACACTTAATGACTTGAGAAATGAAATTTATACCAAGTGGCATCTATCTTCATAAGTTATTTTAAACCTCGGATTGAAAATAAACATGAACCAGACATTCAAAAATACTTTGATAATGTAAAATAAGAAATAAAATTCGGTAAAGCTCGAGGAAATTGATAGGATATACAAATTGTTTTAGTGTTGCAGACAGAGTGAAGAACATACTGTCAACTCCTAACTGATTAACAGCTTCAAGAAACTTGTGGTGCAGCTCCAGAGACCAAACAAACTGGGACTCCGTGTTCCGAATTACATGCTGCCAAATGTTCCTCAGCTCCTCCAATCTCACAGGTTTCTGCAGGAAATCACGAGCACCGTGGGAAATTGCCTTCATCACCAGCTCCGTATCACCAGATGCCGACAACACTGAAATCAAACAATTTATAACAGCAAACATTGATTAATAATTATATGAATAAACGAGAGTGAAAATGAAGAAACAGAACAGATCCCACTACTTACTTATGACAGGAAGGTCCATTTCAAGTGCCACAAGTTCCAGCAGCTTAAGTCCATCCATGTCAGGCATGTGAACTTCAGCGATTACCACGTCAAACATGTCTATGTTTTCTCGCAACATAGTCAATGCCGTTATTGCTTTACTAGTTGTGGTTACTGCAATTCCCAACCATAAATAAATAAGATAGATATTACTCAGAACGAGCAAAGTACACAATTTGAATGTATATCGAGGACCAGAACAGAAAGCAATTGTGAAATACTTGAAAAACAAAAAAGTCTAACCATGTAGAAATAGAGAGATTCTGAAATCCAAGCAATAACAGGTACAAAGTATAATAAAAATTGGACATAAAGTATATCATCATCATCATTAGTATTATACACATAAACTGGACATAGTATCAAAAAGAAGCAGACCGTGGTATTGACATGATAGGAGGAGAGTTTCCAAAAGCAAAAGAGAAGTAGGATCGCCGTCGATGGCGAGAACACGCATTCCGATGGGAAACCGATCGCTGGAATCATCCATTATTCTTTCTTCTCTACCACGCACAAACCACTCACTCAGAACGGAAACTATGAAACTGAGCAAATAAATAAAGATTGTTTTTAGTGGACAATCTTTATTTTTTTCCTTAAAAAAAAATATTATTTTTAGTGGACTAACAAGTAATAACTTTTCTATCCCTAAAAAAAAGGTAATAACTTTTCACCTTAAAAAAAACAACTTTTCTTTTTCTTAAACTTTTTTTTGTGTCTTTTATTTTTTTATTGTGGGGTCCTTGTTAGTCCTTATTTGTTAGTCCTTAATAGGTGCAACATTAGTCTTTTTTGTTTGGCAACGGCTAACTAAGTTAATTGTAGTATAAGTAACATGTAAATGAACATCTCATTCTTTTCATTCACATGGATCTCGTAGTTCAAAATAACGAATTCGTTAGAAAAAGAATAACGTGGTTGCCAATTAAACAAATTAAAGGACATATTTGTAGTTTTTTTTTGAATAAGAGACTAATATGAACCCAAAATAAAGATAAAGGACAAAAAAGTGTTTAAGTTTTTTTAATACTCTTCCTATTATGTTTCATATTCATAAAATACATCATTCAAAATCGCTGAAAATAGTCCCATGAGTTTAGCTCAGTTGGCAGGGACATTGCATAATTTATGCAGGGGCAGGGGTGGTTTGAACCCCTGACACCCCACTTCTTCACATTTATAATGTGTGAGCTCCAGCTTCTAGGCTACCTGACCAAAAAAAAAAATCGTTGAAAATGTAAAGGATGAATTAGTGAACAAAATGCTTAAAAACAATAATATGATAAAATTAAAGTGATCATAATATCTTGTCTCCAGATCTGCAACGTTGATGATTAAATCATTAATTGAATAGTCAATTTTTCAGTAAGAATCAAATGACTATCACACTAAGACAAAAATTTGTCATCTACAGTTGGAGAATTTGCGAACGGTGCTTAACTAACATAAAGGAGTAAACGACACTTATTATCATTGGAGGTAAAATGGTAACTTTCGTGTACGTGAGAGCAATTTAAGAGCATAAGCAGTCACACAAAGGTATTTACGTCTTTTCAGATGGAAGCGAGCAAAAACCATTGGAAGAAGAGAGAATTCGCTGGATCATGCCAACCCAATACCTATATATAGAAACGTGCCCTAGCCTCCACTCCAGTGCTCACCATCGATATCAACTTCACTAAACCCTAACCTGAGTAAACAATCTCTGTTAAGGCACGATCTGAGTCCAACCGCTCCTCTGCGAAAATCTCCATCTTTGTCTGATGGCACATCTCTGAGAACCATAGTAAGTAACTGCCATCTCCCAATAGATTGATTCACTCTCTTTAATCAACTCATTCTTCCTTGATTGATGATGCAACAGGAACGCCACAAGGGAAGCTATAGTAGTTAGGAGAGAACCACCCTCGACTGTTAGGGCACCAAAAGGTAATCATGTTTTTTTTCTTTCTCAATCAATTAATTCATTTCTCTGTTTTTTGTTGTTTTGTTTACAAAGAAAGTCCTTATTGATTATTGATTATCAGAGAATGAATGAATGCAGAAGGAACTACTCTACTGCATCATCCGTCAAGAAGAAAAAGTAGCTACTGCATCATCTATTGGTTGGTTTTCTCATTCCTCAAATGAATGAGTCTAGGAGGGTGTATTGAATTAAGATTTTAAAGGACAATTTTTGGTTAAAAAAGTCTTGAGGATTTTAAAAGACTTTGTAGGATTTTGATGAGTTTGATGATTTTAAAAGACTATTAAGGATTTCAATGGATTTAATTCATAAGATTTTAAAGGATTTGAAATGATTTTATGGATTTCAAGAGATTTCAACAGATTTTATGAATTTTAAGAAATAATTAAAAAAAATGATCATAACACACACTCTCTTTCACAAAATCTCAATAAAAACTCTTTTATTTATTTTACTTTATTTTTTACGGGAGAGCTATATATATATATATATATAGAGAGAGAGAGAGAGAGAGAGAGAGAGAGAGAGAGAGAGAAGGGAGGAGAGAGAGAGAGGAAGAGAGGAAGAGAGAGAGGGGGGGGAAGAGTGAGAGAGAGAGAGAGAGGGGGAGAGGAAAAGAGAGAGTAAGAGAGAAGGGAGGAGAGAGAGGGAGAGATAGTAAAAATTTTAAAAGAAAAACAATCCTAAGAAATCTCATGTTTTCATGAAAGACTTTTTCATTCTAAAATTTCACTATAAAATCCCACAAAATCCATCAAAATATGATTTATTAAACAATCCTTCGAAATTTGAATGATTTTGAATACCAATTGACTTTTTTTAAGTGATTAAGAGTCTTGATTGAATACCACATGACTTTTTTTAAATGACAAAGAATCTTGATTGAATAACACAAGACTTTCTTTAAATTGAAAAGAGTCTTGATTGAATACCACAAGACTTTTTCATGATAAGAAAGTCTTTTAAAATCTCATAGAATCATGATCCAATACACCCCGATAAGATTTTGTCTCTTTGTAGCTCAATTCTACTGCACATAATTAATTTTGATTGTAACAGTACTATTGAGTGTAGTCTACTTAAAAGGTTTCAAAATATGGTTTATCCCAATGTCTAGCTCCGTTGATTAGGAACTGATTAGGTCGTAGTATCATTCTTGTATTTTTTTTCATGTCAGAATCTAACGCTTGAACATCACTAAGTTATCAGTTTCCCCAAAGGTCGTTATAATTTTGGGGGGATTTTTTTTCTTTCAAAATCACTGAATTTACTAGCATTAATTTACTTGCATTAGTAAATTTTGTTAATTTAGTCGTAATTGCAGGAAATACAGGACACGTTCTGAAATTGACGCAAAAATTTCCTTTTGCATGGTAAATTGTTCGGTGATATATCATAGCAATGCAGTCGTCACCGGTGTCAATGTTCGCACTTTTGATAATTACCCTATTTGATTTCCTATTTTGATTTCATCTGTGTTTGCTATCTGAAATTTAAATTTTTGTGAAAATCATATTTTCACACGCATACAACTTGGTCTTCCTTTGCATTTGAAAGAACTCAAATGGTGAACATTACCATTTGTGACAAAGTCAAATGTCATTGACTGAAGCATCAAAAACACAAATGCATTAGATGTTATAATCACGTGACAATGACAATATCATCAAGTGATTGTAGCAGACCACATGATGTTTATTGTTTGCTCAATGAATGGTATTTGACTTTGTCACAAATGGTAATGTTCATCATTTGAGTTTTTTTACGGCAGAGGGGGACAATTCAATTTGAATGGATGTGAAAATATGATTTTCACATTGATTAAAATTTCAGCCGCAAGTGCTAGCCCAAACACTGATAGAATCAAACTAGGAAAATCAAATGTGGTAACTATCAAAGGTGTGAATATTGGCATCGTTGACGACTGGATTGTTATGATATACAAATGAAAATTATCATGCAAAGTGAAGATTTTGCATCAATCAATTTTAGAACATGTCTTAGATTTCCTGCAAATACGACTATATAGGCAAAATTTCCCACATGCATGAAGATTAATGCTGGTAAATCCAGTAATTTTGGAAACAACATTCTCCCATGATTATATCAACCATAGGGGAAACTAATAGCTTAAATGGTGTTAAAGTCTGACATGAAGGCATGATATGACCTATATCACCTTTGACATTAATTCCTAATCAACATCGCTTGACTTTGTGAAATAAAGCTAGACTCTTCCCTAAAAATAAATAGGCTAGGCTCAATACTATCGTTACGATCAAAATCAATTGTGTGGAGTAGAATTGAGTTATTGTAAAGAGACCACATCTTAGACACAAATTTGTCAAAACTCTTCAAATGTAAAAGTGTGAGTAATGCAATGTTAGAGTGAGAATATATTTCTAAATATGCTTTTTATCATTTGGACAAAATGCAAGTCTGAACGACGTCTATAGTGTTAACAAATCTCAAAATGAGAATGCAATTAGATAAGTCACTTAATTTGTCTTCATGATCATGTCTTACCCTCCCTTTTATTGGTTGAATCATTTTCTCATCTCTTTTATTGGTTGAATCATTATCTCATCAAGTGAAATATAATTTATTCCTACAAAGACCTAATGGGAAAAAAAGGAAATTAAGTGGAATTAAATTCTGCAATATCAAGATTTATAGGAAAAAAGAAATTCATTTTGGGCATGTTAAATGTATATGCAGAAATAATAAGATGTTTCTGCATATGCTTGTGTATTTTTTATTTTATAGAATTGAAAAGATGTTTCTGCATATTCTTGTGTATTTTTTATTTTATAGAATTGAACTATGTTAAACATTTGTTTAGTTAGTTGTCGTTGATTGGTTTATCATGCCAAATAAATGAATGATTTTTTTTCTTAATGCGTTTATTATGTATGTCTTATTCTTTCCGTTACAATCTCCAACTCTCTTTGTTTCCATCCCTGGTTGCATATGCTTGTGTATTTTTTATTTTATAGAATTGAACTATGTTAAACATTTGTTTAGTTAGTTGTCATCGTTGATTGGTTTATCATGCCAAATAAATGAATGATTTTCTTTCTTAACGTGTTTATTATGTATGTTGTTTTATTCTTTCCGTTACAATCTCCAACTCTCTTTGTTTTCAGGTGGGGTTTAACATGGGAAAGGGAAGTTGTTTCCCACCATAGGAAAGTTTATTATGTCCATTAGATTAAATGAGGAGCACATTCTTATCCTACTCTTTCAACACTAGATTATCTCTTTTACACTCTCTCTTTCATGTTCCCACACACCCACAACACCGCAACTAAATCACATATTCAGCCACCACTTTACCACCACCGCACCACCACACACCACCATGGTTGTTGCCGGAAAATTCAAAGTTCCAAATTTTATAATATCATTCAGTTTCACAAATTTCTTAAAATAAACAATGAGATGGGTATTCTGAATAACAATAAAAGATGAAAAAATTATATGATAAAGGAAGGTATAGTGAAAATGAGGTAGTGACCACAAATAAGAATAAAAGGAATGATAAAATGAGAAGAGTTTGTTGCAATGAGATGAGAAAGAGTGGTGGAGAAGACATTGGGTCTATAACCCATGGTGCTGGAATTCCAATTCCTTCAACAATATCAAAATAAAAATCAATTTGAATGGAAAATGGTACATAACAATGTAACATAGCAGTAGGAATGGCAAGAATTTTTTTTCATTGAATCAGAATTTTTTTCCGTTGTTTTTTATTTTTATTTTTCCTGTTTCCATTTTGCTTGTCTGTGAATCTGAATACCTAGATTTTGTTACGTGTTCTTTCTTCTTTTATGAAATGATTATATGATGAAGTTGTTGATTATGATTGGATCTTGATACTATAAATCTGAATACCTAGATCTTATTGTTGATCGCAGGAATCTGAATGCCATGGATTGAATGTTGTTAGTGGGTTAAGTCTGGTTGATGCAAGTGGTGAGAGAGACATGAAGGAGAGTGAAAAAATCTTGTGGTGAGTGTCTATGATAAAATCATGGTCTATATTAGATCTAATGGTAAAAAAAAAAACTTTCCCATGGTGGGAAACAACTTCCCTTTCCCATGCTAAATCCCACCTTGTTTCCATCCCCAGATAAACCCGTTTAGATTGGATAAAGCATGAAAAGAAAGAGTAGGCATTGACGTGCATTAGAAAAATAGTATAGTCATACTACTCCTATTAAGTGGAATGTTACAGATCTCTTGATCCATACATTTAAAAGTTTGATGGTCTTTTTTCCTATGATCCATAAGTTCTAAAAGTTTGATGATCTTTTCCTATGAAAATCAATCAACGACAACTAACTAAACAAATCATTTATTTGTTTAGTTATTTTCCTACGAATGAATGATCTTTTTTCCTATGAAAAAAGAGTTCAATGATCAAAATGTTTATCATGCTTGTTCAATGATCTTTTTTGGCATATTTGATCAAAAGCTAAGCTTAATTATTTTCCTATGAATGAATGATCTTTTTTCCTATGAAAATCTCATATAGTAGTAGTTCTCCAATATATTGTTGATTAAATTAAATATAACAGTTATGCATTTGTTGATTCTGAATGAGTTTGAAATTGAACTCTATGATCAAAATGTCATATATCTTGCTTTCTTTAGGCACATGCCTTGTACTTGACATCTTATGTGATGTGCATGTTTGGGAAATCGTATATTAATTTCATGTCTAAGTTATTAGCCGTCTTGTGTCTGATCAAGGTTAAGGATTGAGGAACTGATAAGTATTACTTTCAACTTTCGCAGACATCTTAACTTTGTAGGGAAGGCTCTAATGGAAGATGTCATCTCAATCCTTATGATTGCTTTCCGTTGTCAATTGACTCAACTTGTTGCTACACGTGTTGGCACTTGACAGGGTGGCATGATCAGACCTGGACCAGATTTTAATCTAGAAAGAGCTTCCTCATGAGCTCGCAGAGAAAGTTAAATCGCTTTGTCGTGACATTCGGCATGATCTTGAAAATGACACTCCTGCAGTGCATGCTGCTTTGTCTCTAAAACAGATCACTAGAATACACAGAGCATTCTAAATTGAGTATCATGCTTTGTCTGGATCATGTGGAAGGAGCTTAACATGCGGAATTTTCAAAACAAAGAGTCATCTATCGCTCAATTGATCGACATAGTGAAACTTCATTCTTGATGGTGGCCTAATTCTTTTAGTAATGTTCTTAACACGTCTACAAAAAATTGTTCAAAAATTTAAGAGTTTAAACATAAATTAAATAGATTTAAATTAAGCAGGGACTAATACTGAGTGCATAATTTTTTTGTAGGGACTAAAAGAACTATTAAAATTAACTAAGGACTAAACTTAAAAGGTCTCAATTTTATAGGAACTAAAAACATAATTAACCCTAATTTATTGGCTTCTTCTTTTAAAAAAAATCCATATTATACTTTAAAAAATCATATATATATACACACACATATTGGCTTCTTTTAAAAAATAAATCCTAACTAGATTATATTTTAAGGAGAATATTTCTGGTAAAAAAAAAAAGGAGAATATTTAACTTCAAGGTTTTTGGCACGTTCCTAGAATATTAGTGAGAAACCGTACAAATAGTGCTCAAAGAGTTTTTTTTTTTTTTGGATTCTTTTATAAAGAAAGTAGCTTACAGCTTTTCATTATAAATCAAAGAACCAATACAAAAAGGTAAGTCATGAGGACTAGCTAAAAATGTAACCTCTTAAACTAAATTATGAGTGACTTCATTCACTTGTAATGATACCGAATTTAGAGATATCATTATTTCCTTTGTTAAAATAGTCAACTACCGTCTTGGCATCCAACTCAAAATCAACATTTGGGATTTGTAACTCATGTACCTACTAAATAGCTTGTGACAGAGCCAATGCTTCGCCTATATCCGATACACACGTGGGGCTTGACCACATAGTCCTTGCTTTCACAAAATTCCCAACCTCATCTCGGATACACACAACAACATTTAAATGGGCCGAAAAGGATGCATCCACGTTGCCATGCAAGTATTTTCCTATATTTAATTGAATTAAAATCACAGGTTTTTTAACAAGCCATGCAAACCAAACAAACCATGTACTTCCTTATGTCTCAAATACATGAAAAACTTCATTTTTCAAATTTATTCTATATTTGATTTATATTATAGACTAGATAAACTATTTATTGAATGAACATTAAAAAAAGAATTATACATTTGAAATCAAAAGGAGTATAATTTTATTTTCAAATTAAATGTATTTTCTTACTCCAAAACCAAACTAGACCGCACCGCACACAAATAGTTTCCTAGACTTGCCAAGGATTCAATATCATTTAGTGCAGAACACATGTCATTTCCCTCTCATAGAAGAGCAGTCCAATTTGTGGAAGACAATTGCAAAAGCTAGGAACCTAATAAGGACATGCTCGTGGCTAGAAACCACAGAAGGGCCAAGCATAAGAGAATCAGTTTTCAGAACCGGTGAAAGTGTTTCAGAATGGCCCACTTCGTTCCCTTTTTTCCCCATATAAAGACCAAATCATATGGCTGCGGATACGACGAGCTTGACCGAACCTCGAAAGGCCAAAATCAACTGTACCAGGATCATGTAGCACTGCAAGATTGTGTTGTGAAACACTTTTTTGGGTTAGACACTCTTATTCCTTAAATGGTGCCTATCTGTTATTGCTTGCTCACACGTGAGTTTCAAACAATCATAAAATTATACAGTTTGTGTACATGCTACAAACAGAGAAGAAAATACAAACTAAATTGCTTCATGTAGAATTCTTGAATATCCACAAGAAAACGTAGGGGACGATATTTCTAAGGCAAAGTCAGTCTAAATATTAAATTCATTTTTTTACATTAACATACTTGTTTCATTTTCATTACGATAATATCTGTAACATAGGTTAGACTTAAATCTAAAACATAGGACTTGCCTTCCCTAAAAATAAAAATAAAAACATAGGACTTGCCAGCTTTGATGCTCTCCGCTAAAAGTATTAATCGTATAGTTTTAAGTTTTAACAAAATTACCTTGTGGTTCTATAAATTTGACAATTTTTTAAATTGATCCTTTCATTTATTTACTTTTTGTATTGAATATTTTTTGGTCTTGTTTAACGCTTAGACACATAGAGGTTCAATTATATTAGATTATTTTTAGTCATGGATTCTCATCTACCGTTTTATAACACTTCAACGGTTAGTAACGGTCATTAGAGTCAAGCATTAATGAGCCTAGTTCGTAATAGACCCCATCACTCAACAAGAACTCCTTAACATCACTTTGTAATTGTGCTTACGCACTCTTCCTTTTATGCATTTAATATCTCTTATTCTTTATTATATTACTAATTTAAGCATTGAAGTGCTTGCCAGTACCACTTTCAATATTAATCTCAACAACAACTATTCAATCTCGGCCAACCTATCTTGATTAGATAAGACCGTGTTCCTTATATTTCATATCTTTTCATGCGTAACATTTTAATATTGAGATAAATTATAAAAATATATTAGATTCAACCCCATCATTTCTTCTTTCACTTCTTCATCTTTATATCTAAATTTTCAAAGACCAAAATCCTATAACTTAAGAGGACTTAAGTGAGTATAAGTACTTCTTTAAGCCTCATAGATATTTTTGCCGCATAAATACCCATATCAGGGTGTAAAATAGAAGAGGACGTGATGGGCATAAGTGGTGCTTTAAACCTCTTCTTTGTCTTTGTGTTCTACATTGTTTTAATGTTACAATATTTAAATATAATGATATAAAATTATTGATAAATGATATAAAATTATTTGGTTAGTTACTTTTAAGAAACTTTTAAAAGGTATTGTGTTAAAAGGATCAAGTGTTTATTAAGTATTACTATTAAAAAAAATGAATTATGTGTGAATGTAAACCCCTTTTTTGTGCTAATTAACTCTCATATTCTCAGTGAAATGAGCACTTGATAATTTGAAATTCGACCAAGAGATAAGTAAAGTCTGATAAAAACATTGTTTCACCTAAAAATTACATTTTTTTTGATGAAACTCATTAATCATTTGAGTTTAATTGTTTGATCAAATATAAACCCCATTAACTGATAGTAAATTTCTAAATTCTAATTCTCCAATCGCTATCCACCCACCTCTCATAGTCTCACTAAGTGCACAATTACAAAGTGTATGAGAAAGGTAAGCACTAGTATGTAAGCTAAAGATAGAATAGAAAGAAGAGTGCGTTATTGAGCTGGATCTCACCAAAGGTACAAAGAAAATAATGTGACTTGTGACAAGGTAAGCATTAGTATCCCCATCGGATTATCACCTAGCCAAATTTTAAAACGTAATTTTCTTTTATTAAATTGACAGTGTAACGCATGCAATCATTAAAATCATACCATCAATCAAAATATTGAATGTATCATCGACAATGTAATGTTTTGTTGCTGTTAATCATATATTTCAACAGACAAAATTATAAAGACTAATTTTTTAAGTCAAACAGATTCAGTTACAATTTTCTCTCAATAAAATTTAAGTGTAATTTCCATTGAATACATATGTACATAATTTTACATGACAGTTATTATTCTTTTAAAAACATGATAAATGTTATATGTGCAACTGTTTTGTTGTCCAACAACATATTTATATATGATGTTAATACAATTTTCTTCTTTCAATAGTTTTTTTTTTTTTACAAAAGAGGGCAAAAGCCTAAGAAGAAAATTACAAATTTAAACGAACATTCCGAGGCATGCAAGCTCCGAATTTATCGTCAAAGAGAATATTTTGAAGCGTCGGATTTGTGTATACAATTTTCTTCTTTCAATAGCTCTCTATCTCTCTCTAAAACCGATAATATGTTTTTTATGTATTTGAACTTATCGATAGAAGGAGATTCACGACAGTTAGAATTTTGGTACATGTTGTTTGAGCGTATTATTAAAAGGTTGTTTAGTTGGTAAAGTCGTCATTTATAAACGAGGGGCATTTGATACTTTTGAAATCCATCATGTAGTGTCTTTCAAACTACTTTCTTTCCTTCTTCAAGATTTCCACATGTATCATTACATCCCTTTAAACTATTTTTAAACACTTTTTTTAGGAGGGTGTGAGGAAAATATGTTGGATTAAATGAGACTATGTTTGTTTAGGAAAGAAGTTTAGAGGTATGAGGTGTGCATGCTTAGAGAATTTAATTTGGTATTGTTAGGTAAGAGGTGTTGGAGGTTGTATGCGGATCATAATAGTTTGTGCTTTAAGGTGTGAGTGGTGAGGTATGAGGCTCAAGGTGGACGTGTTAGTGATTGAGGGCGTTTAGGAACAATGTGGTGGAGACAAATAGTTGAAATTTGTAGGGGGAGGGATGTCGGTGGGTAGGTGGTTTGATGATAATTTTGTGCGAGTTTGGAATGATGGGACTAGAACTTTTTTTATGATCGGAAAGGTGGATGGATGGGGTGCTTTATGTGATAGGTTTAGGCAATCGAACAATTGTGTGAGATAGTTAAATTGTTATCATTTTGGTGTTGGTGATTAAAAGAAAAAAAATCCTAGTTTACCATTTTTTTTATAAAATGAACCTTTTGATCTCAACCATAAGTAGACTAATATTTTTTTATTTTTTTTGAAGGAGGTAGACTAATATTATGATGTAGGAGTATTTAGGATTAGCTCCTTAGCTTTGATCTTTCTTATTTTTCTTATTCTTTGATGTTATATTATAAATAATTTTTTGGGTTGTGCGTTGTTCTCTTGCACTTCTTATGTTAACAATAATATTTCTTGCGTTTAATATATTATACTTTTCTTGTTTAAAAAATATACCTTGTTAAATTTTAAATGTTTAAAAAAGTTTTCTTACATTGTCTCAAAATGGTGAAACACTTTTAACAAAAATAAAAATAAAATGGTGGATGAAAATGTCATCTGTAATTTTTTATTCATTAAAAAAAAACCGGCCAACACATGAACAACAAAACCAAAGGTTGTTGAAATATATTTTCAACAATTTGTTACAATAATCCAACCACCGACGTCAACCATGTGAAAATATTATTCCGATCAATTAACGAAACAAACAAACCTTAATCGTCACACATCTCTTTCCATCATTCCCCTGGTTCTCCCCCAGCAATCTTATTTTGCCCCCATTAAAATAGTAAAATATTCCATAACGCTGTTTACAATTAATTAATTAATAACGACGTAATATTCCTATTTTAATAGTAGTATTTTGCTTTTTCAAAAAGAAACTGAGAAAAGAAGAAAAGAGAAAGAAAAAAGCAGCAGAAGAAAGAAGAAGAGTAACAACAGCAACAACAACAGATCCATATAAATAGGCGCGCATATCTCAGAATTATCAACGAACGGAAGCTCCACCGGAAACCGGGTTAAGCGGTAAAAATGAGTGGTCCATCGCGAGAAGATAATTCAAAGGAAGAGGTAAAAGAAGAAGATGAAGGTAACCGGTTACTGGAAGTTGACGGTGACGGTGAAGGTGAATCTTCATCGGAAGAAGAAGCAGCGTATGAATCCGGCGAGAAAATCGTGGTGGTGGATTTCGAATTCGGCACCTTAGACGATTCAACCGTTCCACCTTTTTCATGGAAGAAGCTATGGATGTTCACAGGACCAGGATTCTTGATGAGTATAGCATTTTTGGATCCAGGGAATTTGGAAGGTGATCTACAAGCAGGAGCGATTGCGGGGTATTCATTGCTATGGTTGTTGATGTGGGCTACTTTGATGGGATTGTTGATTCAATCGCTATCGGCGAGGGTTGGTGTTGCTACTGGTCGTCATCTAGCTGAGCTTTGTAGAGATGAGTATCCGAATTGGGCGAGATATGTGCTTTGGTTTATGGCTGAACTTGCTTTGATTGGTGCTGATATTCAAGAGGTTATTGGTAGTGCTATTGCTATTCAGATTCTTAGTCGTGGTGTTTTGCCTCTTTGGGCTGGTGTTCTTATTACTGCTTCTGATTGGTATGCCTATCATCACTCTTTTCATTCAATTATGCATTTTTAAGGAATTGTTATTTAATCAATTGTTTTACTCAATTATGGGATTGAGGTTCTGTTGATAGTGAAATTAAGTTTTTTTGTTTTGTTTGGATAAACAGCTTAATTAAGTGCTTATCAGCTAAGTGATTATGTATAAGTTATTTTTATCACTGAAGTTAGTATAAAGTCAAACTTTTTCATAAGATATCATGGAGAGCTTATGGAAATAAGTTGAATAAGAATTTATGTTAGTAGAAAAGTTCAAATAATTCAATCTAAACAAGCTATCTAGTGGAGGAGCTTAGACAATTTTTTCATTTTGGAGTGGTATTGTTGATTTTTCTTACCTTGTTCATAATTAGAACTCATAGGGATTCGGTGACTTTGGTGGCGGGAAAGTCACTGTGACTTTAGTGTATTTTGGTGTATTTCATGAAAGAGAAATGATAGATAAGATGAGAGAGAGCGATAGACACAGTTGCAACGACTTTCCTGCCTTAAAGGTAGCAAATCCTGACCCGGATTTTCATGAGCTGCAACTTGTAAGGAAAGTTTGGATTGATAGAGTTGCCACGAGTAGAGAACTGAAATTGAATTTGTCGGATTAAGTTTCCTGTTAGTACCTGGCTGTTAACTGATTTTAGTTATTATAGTCTACAACTATAAAAAAGTTTTACATGGATGGGGCTAATTTGCTTTACGTACTTCAATTATTTTTTATGTATCTTGATTCTAGTTTCTAGGTAACAGATTTCAGTTAAGTTCAGCCAGTAATTATATCACAGAACTGACCTTACTCTTGACTATATTCAAAACTCGAACATGTATGGTTGCATATGCTTTGACGCTATGTTTTGCTTTTGCATGACAACAACATGTTTCCTTAGCTTACTATATTTTTGAACTTGTGAACACCTTTATGATATCAACAACAAAAGTTCTGAAATTGAATGGTTTGGATTAAATTTCTGTATGGAAGTTAGTAGTAGAAACATGTATACTTCAATATTTTTTGAACATTTCCTGGCTTCATTTCTTGATTTCAATTTTCTGACTCTATTGTTATTGTCTTCAGTTTATTGGCTTGGAGCCATCCCACTTTCATGTTTAACCACCTAACTGTGCTTTATTCTCTCTGTTGTCGAGCAGCTTTTTCTTTCTATTTCTTGAGAACTACGGAGTGAGGAAGTTGGAAGCTGCTTTTGCAGTTCTCATAGCTACCATGGCTCTTTCATTTGCCTGGATGTTTGGTGACGCACAACCTAGTGGAAAAGAGCTTGTGAGGGGTAAATTTTGTCTTTATTGTGTAATTGAACCACGTTTTTTTTTTAAAGGTATTTCTCCCTATAATCCACTGACATAACCTGTGTTTGTTCCTTCTGGTAGGTATTTTGATTCCAAGACTTAGCTCAAAAACGATTCATCAGGCTGTGGGCGTTGTGGGTTGTGTAATTATGCCTCACAATGTATTTCTACATTCTGCTTTAGTGCAGTCAAGGAAGATTGACCCCCATAAGAAAGGTCGGGTGCAAGAGGCTCTTAATTACTATAATATTGAGTCAACAGTTGCACTTTCAGTCACCTTCATGATCAATCTGTTTGTCACAACAGTTTTTGCTAAGGGTTTTTATGGTACAAAGCAGGCAAATAGCATAGGATTAGTAAATGCTGGGCAGTATCTTGAGGAGAAATATGGAGGAGGACTCTTCCCTATTCTTTATATATGGGGAATTGGGTTACTGGCGGCCGGACAAAGTAGCACTATCACTGGCACATATGCTGGGCAATTCATAATGGGGGGTTTCCTAAACCTTCGATTAAAGAAATGGTTGAGAGCATTGATCACTCGGAGTTGTGCAATTGTGCCAACCATAATTGTAGCTATTGTTTATAACAGGTCAGAAGCCTCATTGGATGTTTTGAATGAATGGCTCAATGTGCTTCAGTCCATACAAATTCCCTTTGCATTGATTCCCCTTCTCACATTAGTCTCCAAAGAGCGTATCATGGGGTCCTTTAAGGTTGGGCCCGTTCTTGAGGTGAGTTGATCATAATGTTTCTTCATTTCCGTAACTGTTAATTGTTAGATCTCTGAACTCTAAAGCCACTTATGCCATGGTTTAAAGTTTTTTTTTATCTTGTTAGATTTTTTTACAACTCAATGACTTAAGTGATTAGAAAATGAAAATAAAGTTTTTGTATGTTTCATTTTCTCGCTGCAGATAGATTAACTAGCAGAATGATTTTAATCTGAAAATCGTAAATCAATATTTTTAAGATGCTTTGGCTTGTTCAAAAAAAATATTTTTAAGATGCTTATTGATGCTTCAATCAACAATCTATGCTTGTTTTCTGGGTAAAATGGAAATAGAACCGTATTAATATTTAAAAGACTGTGCCAGGCTTGATATTTATTTGTATCTGCTTCTATCCTTGTCTTATTTTACTGAAGTTTAGATGGATTTAGTTCTGATACTGATTTTGAATCTGATAATCAAATACAAAGTCACTTAAGAATAAGATGCCCAATGACTATTCAATCAACAATCCAATGACTTGATCTTTAAGTAAACCAGTTCAGTTTTTAATAAATTACACGTGTGACTTCTCCGATCTTAAGTTTTCCTATGTTTTATTAAGTCATATTAATTACCAGAATGATTTTTAATCTGATAATCATATATCAAGTTATTTTAAGATGCATATTGAATATTCAATTACAATCTATGCTTGTTTTCCGGGTAAAATGGAAATAGAACCATAGTAATGTTTTAAAAGGCTGTGTCAAGCTTGGTATTTGTCTGTGTATGCTTCTATCCTTGTCTTGTTCTACCCAAGTTTAGATGCATTTGGTTCATCTAATACTCTGATTTTGAATCCGATAATAAAATACCGAATCACTTAAGATGCCTAATGACTATTCAATCAACATTCTGATGACTTGATCTTTGCGCAAGTCTGTTCAGTTTTTTCATGAATTACATGTTTGACTTCTTCGGTCTTAAGTTTCTATTTATATGACTGTATCTGTACACCTACGGTAGAATTGATAAGTAAAATTGGATGTAGAATTTTAAACTACCTCAAAGATATGTTTCTTTCATAGGGTATTTACTATTTAGCTCAACCATTTTGGTACTGAGCTACACATTTTCTGCAGACTACGTTTTACTAAGTTAAACCATTTACAGCCTAGGGATCCGGTTATCCCATTGTAGTGTTGTACATGTTTATCACCTTGAAAATGAAGCATGCAATTCCTTAGTTATATAAAATATGGGTATTATTGATCACTTTTTCATTGAGACTGTTACAAACGTAGATACTAATGTGTTTGAAAGTCATTGAGAGTGTTAGTTTTCTGACAGTTCCTTCTTTGAATCATGGATATTCGCTGTTATATCAAGTTTAAAGAAAATGATGTGCAAATACCAAATTCATTCAGTAAACCGATTCCTTTTGATTAAAATTTTAAATATTTTTTTGTTATAATAATGCTTTATTTATTTATTTTGTAGAGGGTGGCATGGACGGTTGCTGCACTGATAATAGTAATCAATGGGTATCTCTTGGTAGATTTCTTCCTTTCTGAGGTGAACAGCGTATTGTTTGGTTTTGTAGCCTGCTCTTGCACAGTTGCATACATTGCATTCATTGTATATTTAATTTCACAAAGTGGTGCTCTTCCTTCCGCATTGGTGGATCGACTTCCAAAGGGATTCTGTTCCTCTGAGAATTAAACCAACACAAGTTACACAACATTAAAAATATGGAAATAGTATGGCAAGCCTCAGCTAGACAATTTTGCTCGACAAATTTTACTCATACACCATGAAGGATGCCTTGGAATTTCTCCAACCCTGCAATGGGGATTAAAGGATGTACAAGGTCAGATGGTGGAAAGAACTTAGATTTAACTGCACTTCTTTTCTCCAATACGGTTATAGATGTTGCCTACAACGTGCAACAAGACAGGTATATCTTTTTCGTAATAGAAAGTTGTGGAGAGAGCATCATTGCAACTTGCAGGATAGATTATTTTCATGCGCGCCTTTATTATTTTTCTAACAAGTTGTAAATTGCTCCATCATTCTTGGTTGTAAACAGTTTGTGTTTAAATAAACTCAGACTAACACTCACATATTACTTTGGTGAAAGGAACACGGATTATTTTTTTTCCTTGATAAGGCAGACAGGTAAGGCAGCAGCCATAAGTTATAGGGAATAGTCAATAATATGAAGTACATTCTTACTGTCTTTCATTTTTCCTGCTTTCTAGTTGGTTATGGTTTTGTTCGGTATATGAGCAATACATAGTGATTATATTATAGTAGATCTATAATTTCTGTAGTCCAAGTCTACAAGCTGTTTCTTTCTGTCAATAATTGAAAACCCTGAATAGTCATTAAATTATTGGTTTTCTGGTTTGACTTGATGTAAGTTGGTTCGATTTTGTTATTATTAGATTTAGATCAAGACCACTGATTATCTTAGTCAATGGAGTTGCAAAAGCCTTGTAAACAGTCGAATTCCAAAAACTATAGATTCTGGCAACAGATTCCACTTTCTAGAACATGCGAAGCCCGTTCCCATGAATTTGCTTCATGCAGTGTTGTGTTTCTGTAAGTTGCAACAAGCACTGACCTGAATAACTCAGACCTAATAGTAACAACAACTTAACACCTAAAACCAACAAAAACTCTGGCAGATTGTTCTATTTATAGGTTACATATCTTTTAAGTTTCAATTCAGAAAATTGGTATAAAGTAAAATTTCGAAAAGAAAAAAAATGCTGCCTACTGATTATTTTCTTTGAATGGTAAATGTTAATAGTTAGTTGTTAGATTAATTTTTTCTTCTTCGTCGGAGTTTGAATCCAAAACTTCCAACTCTTTATCACTTGGCTCAAATCAGTTGAGATACCCAATCTCATGTCTATTGATTAATCACTTGAGTTACACAATTTCATGCCTATTGATTATTGTCACCAACACTGAAAAGCCAATTGGGGAATTTGATAAAGCTCGCGTGCTTATGGTTTTTAACTGTTTTCTGAAACTAGAAAATTCATATTATTTTTTTTACTATTATTATTTTAGGACTGAACAATTGAGCATGACACGCTGCTTGTTCAACTTTTATTTGTTTCAGACTCACATTACAATGACATGTACGTGTCCTGCTATCAAAGCCGGACCTTGGGGTGTGTAAGTAGCTTAATAGAACCGAGCCTTCCCAAGGTATGGGCCTAAAAAAAAATATAGCTTAGTAGTACTACTAAGTGTTAGATGGGTATTTTTTGGAGGGTGGTTTGAGGTTCCTCTTGTATACAGTAGTGATTTTTACATTTGGATGTACCGCAGATATACGACACCTTATTTTATCTTTTAAAAAATTTAAATAGAGCATTGTTCTTTTAAAAAAAATACAATTTTATTTTACTATGAGCCTCTAGATTCGTAGGAACGACCCTGCTTGTTATATCATTAAGATTCAAAGGGAAAAAAAATAACGTGTTGTTTTGGTGGTATAACGAGGGAATGGACACGAATGGAGTGAGTTTTGCAGGTTCTGGAAGTGGAATATGTTGATAAAAATAGAGTTTGGACATACTATAATAGAAATATAGAGTCAATGGTCTTATTTGATCTAATGGTAAATAATAGACTAATCTATCATGGACAAGTTTAATATTGGTCCGGCCATGTTAAAAGTCACCCTAATGTAAACCCGATATCAACCAACAAAAAGTGGATAGAAAATTGATTGAGCAAGTGAAAGAGGATAAATAGTGACCATTGAATTTCACTTTCCTTCCAGGCTAGTAAAACAAAAAGAAAATGAAAAATATGATGATTTTATGTGAGCTTCGGCCTTCAATATGATGCATGAACACCAAGTTCAGTTTACTATTCTTATCCACACGATGCATAACTACTTTCTGTTCAGATAATTCCTTCGACATGCCCCTCTTCTCCTCTTGTTTGTGTATGTTTGTTTTCGTGGTAGAATATTGCATTACCACATGTTTGACCCAAGCTACAATTACCACCAGCTTTGGTAAAATCACAACAATATGTTCTTTGGGACTCGAAAAGTGTTCTATCACCGCTAAATCAAACATGCTATTAGTCGTGTAAACGATATTTGTTAATATTATTAGAAGTCGGCTATGATCAACATTATTCACTTAAATAAATTGTAAAACACTTTATTTTTTACTCTTTCTCTAAATTAAATCAAACCTCCACGATAATACTATCGGGTCTAGAGCAAGTAACTGATGTGTAGTGCATGTGAGTGTTGTAAATACGGAGATATCCGATTCGATTTCTACTCAATGAAAAGAAAAAAAATGATGCACAAATCATAAATACAAAATTAAATCAAAAAACAATTGTTCTAAACTATATTTGCAATACATCAAATTGAGTAATATTATCGTTTGACTCACAATTCAAACTACACATAAAAAAATCAATTACTATTGTTTATATACTTCAGCCCTACACATTAAACCCCTATGAATTGCTCAATCACTCCAAAATAATTCCTCGAACCGATGCAACAAAGTATAGAAACAAACTTTACTCAAAAAATTGTTGCACACCTTCAAAAGAATGATATATTAATTCATACACCGCGGTTCTAACCAATTGCAACTGGATAGAAAAGTGTTCAAGATAGTTAGCTTATTAGCTGAGTTGTGTGACAACTAACGTTGCTTTAAAAAGTGTTAGAAGAGTGACTCTTTTTAAGTAGTTAGAAGATCGATATTAGTTTAAAGTTGTATTTTGATGTTATTGATTAGACCATGTTACATATTTAATGTTAACGATGTTATTTATAAGTTATTTTTATTTTATTCACAATTTAAACAAAAAGTAGTTCTTTTTTATTATTTGGCGCTTTGTTTATTAAGTCTAGTTTTTAAAATTAAAATAGAGCTTCTAAATTATTTAATCGGAGAGAGTATTATTTAGTGACCGTGGTGACTTTTATGTACATTGAAAACTTGATGATTAAAATTAAAAAAAAAAAAAAAAAACAGAGAAAAAGTATAGCTAAAAGAATGATAGAGACAAAATTAATCAAAGATGGCGCTTGAAGGACAGAAGGAGTGGAGGAAGAACGTGACTTGTAAGGCTGAAGTCTTGAAGAGTAGTAGGAGTTACTCTGCTAAACATTAATTGTTAAACGCGTTAGATCAAATTTTGTTACAAAAAGGAAAACAATGCCTATTGCGAATTGCCTAACCTAATGCCTAAGTACCGTATTTTCCAACTCGTTTTGATTAATATTCCTGGATCCTTTTTACCTGGTAGAGACACTAACTGAAGACTAAAGTACATGTATGTACAATGTTGACGGTTATGTGTTGACTTGAATCTGGTAAAAGTCAAGCTGGCTGGCCAAACCAACTTTACCTTTGTGCTTTTTACTAATACAAAATCAACTTTGTTAATAGCAATGAAGCCAGGCTTAGGCCTAGGTTCCATTTAGTGTAGTGTGGTCCTTCTTTTTTACCATAGTGGTCCAAATTTAAAGTTATGGTTGAAGTCATATGGTTTCGACAGATAGTAAACACAAAAATCACTGGCTGAGTATTAGTAGTTTCTTCTTCGTTTCCAGTTTGGCACACTTTCCTTTCATTTCCTAGACTCTTCCTGGTTGTCGCCAAAAGTATGGCGGGGTTTAAACTCAATGCTTTTCGCCAACACAATAAGGGAGGAAAGTTTTGCATAGTCACAAGATTTAAAAGTAAAACCGTAGAATAAAAAAGAATGAAATGATATAGGTATATTTATAAAATAAATGATGTATGATTTTATGCATGTGTATTTAGGGGTGTTCGTGGTGCGATTTGGTTCGGTTTTAAGACGAAAAGTCATCTGAACCACAATATAAAAAGGCATGTGATTTGGTTTGGTTCGGTTTACTTTTAAAATATAATCTGAACCAAACCAAATCAAACTAATGTGATTTGAATTTGATCGGTTGGTGCGGTTTTTATCAAGAAAATACTTTTTTTTTTGTTTCCAACAATTAAAATCAAATTAAAAAGTTACAACACAACATATTTCCAACAATGTTTTTGACAATGTTTTTAATTTCATACAACATTACAACAATTTCATTTTCACCTAACAACAACATAGATCAAATTAAAAACGTGGACAAAAACTAAGAAATATAAAACATTATGATTTTATCATTCTCTACAAGTTCAAGTAACACATAAATACATTTTTAAAGGTTTTGTTTTATATGAGTTGACTCTCAAGAACAAAAATTGATATTTAGTTGAAAGATGTAGTATACATATTTAGCGTCTGACACGTCTCAAATAAAATTATCTTTTATAATTTTTTAAATAAAATTGCATTGTCAATTCAAAATGAATTTATACAAACATTAATGTGTCATCACATACGTTCATTTTAAGATTGAAAAAATTACCGTCAAATATAATTATTTTTGTTTTTAAAAAATCAAACTAACCTATCAAAATTAATACCAAATAAAATCATATATAAGACTTTAAAAGAGACACACTCCAAGGTCTCATGTCAAGCCAAAACCATCAAGCTAAACCAAATAGATTAATTACATCAAATAGTTGATTCTCATTTTATGTATTTTTTTATGAAAATTGTTTCTCATCCGTGGTTGATATAAACCTAGCTAGTTGTTTACACAGTTGTACATCCATTTTGATCTTCTATATGTTGAATACGATCAAGAACCATCAATAATGTCTTAGTACAAAAAAGATGACGTGGAGACATGGATAAAAATATACTATTTGTATCTATAAGTCCTATATCAACAAGTAAATATTGAAATTGTTAGATTAAATATATTTATGGCGTTTCAAATTTGAAACTAAAGTCTTATAATTATTTGTGCGAGTTTCATGTAGTATTTGTGATTATGTTTACGGAAAATAAATATATGTACTGTTTGTTAAAGTTTGTAGAATGGTTTCATTGTCTTGTCTCTCAACAAACTCAATTTATTTTGGTTTTTTTTTTTTATCTTCAATTAATATCATTGTCAATGTACCAAATTATTCTTTAGTTAATATTTGATACGGAAATGCTATTGATGGAGAATTTATGGCTCATGAAGCCTTCACGATACATGTGACATCTTTTCATTGCATACTTATATTGTTGACTTCATATTTTCCGCCATACCTCTCGTGTATTCTTCCCAAGAGGAAATTGTGATTGGTTTGTTTATGCTTCGGATGATTTCACGATGCTCTCTTTTAGAATATATAACATTGTTGAATTTGAATTTGCAATAGTGTTAATTATAGTCTATTAATCTTTCAAGATAATAATATTATAGTCTACTATAGAATAAGAAAATAAGTTAGCAGTATTCATATATAATAATGATAATTATTGTTTTTTTTGGTACAAATAGTAATTATTTTTGTGAGCAAGTAGTAGTAATAATAATAACAATTTAAAATGAAACTTATATTTAAAGACATAAATAGTTTTATTTATAATTGTTGCCACGAAATCCATTAAAAAATTTGTTGTCGTATTAAAAGCTTATAAAGAGGCATGCATTCATTTTTTTTTTAAAGAAAAGAGGCATGATTTCATGCTAATATGAAACAAAATATCAAATTTAATGAAACACATAAAGTAGTAAAATTATGAATTTCTCATTAAAAAATCCTAAATTTAAACCAAAATAATTCCATTAATA
The DNA here is from genome assembly GCA_958299785.1 of Medicago lupulina. Lineage (NCBI taxonomy): Eukaryota > Viridiplantae > Streptophyta > Magnoliopsida > Fabales > Fabaceae > Medicago > Medicago lupulina. The sequence goes on along the minus strand of OY283144.1, from coordinate 6,993,824 downwards.
AAGAAAGAATAAGGGGTTTTTTTTTTGTTGATAAAAGAAAGAATAAGGGTTTTTTTTGAGAAAGAAAGAATAAGGGTTGAAAGTTGAAACCAAACCCCTACCGTTGTCAAATCATTGACAACTTGTAAGCGAAGTTTTTTGAACAAACTTGTAAGCGAAGCTGAGCGAATTAATTAATATTATAATGGTTTTGGCAGTTTGGGAAAAGCATTTAAAATATAAGTATAGGTTATGTCTCTTTTAGGTATTTTTGCTAGAATAGACAAAAAATTGTTGGGGAAAGACTTTTAGAAGAAGAGTGTTGACCAAAACTTGAAAGGAAGCCCACATGCAATTTGGTTTGAAAAGGACATATAGAGATGTTGAAAAGTCTTCTTTGATCACAAACTGAGACACATTATTTAAACACATATACAAATAAGGGAGCTTTTACGGTACACCTGCAAATTAAGGTGTACCGGTACTCCTACTTCAAAAATCTTTAAATTAACTATTATTTTTATGGAATAAAGAGTTATTTGTTGATATTTATATTTTAGAAAATGTCATTTCATAAGAAAAAACATCATTTCATTGTTTATAAAAATCATACTAATTTCTTTTACATTTTATGGTAAAAAATAATCAAAATTCTCTATTATGAGTACTAAAAATTCAGAAAAATTAAATTTTATTTTGTTGACGTTTTTGGTAAATAAGAATTAATTGTAGGTGATAGAAAACAATTTTTCTCTTCAAAAAATAACATTTTTAACTATTAATTTATTGATTTGGTGTACCAATACACTCATATTTGTGGATGTACCATAGAATTTACCTACAAATAAATAAAAAAGTTAAACAATTTATATTTGTATGCGCGTGTCCAAATATTTTTTATTTGAAAATACAACCCTTTAAAAAAACTATTTACTTTTTCTTTTAAAAAAAACTTTTAATTTGAAGGGACCATTGAAGTATTTGTTGGTGGGGTAAACATTATAAAATGTGACAGAACATTCATTTTGATAGGCCAGAACTCCCCACATTCCCCACACACAGTCACACACAAAAACAAAACTATACACTTTTTGATATATTTAATTAAATGAGTACTCGTTTTCTCGCATGAAAAGTTACTATATATTGCATGCAGAATTTGAGTCCTAGGACTACTCTCCTTACCACACTACTCCAAAAACAAACACTCCTACTTTCATTCCCAAAATTTCCGATCGGTTGTTTCTAAAATCCTAATCCTAATTTTTCTTTTTTAATAATATTAATTAATTTACTATATAAAAACCCTTATTTTCTTTATTCTGAAAACACAACCCTTAGAACCCAAACCCTGTGTTCTTTGTCAACCCTTGTGTGACTGTGCCGTCAGTCATCGCTGTTTCATCATATTCCTTAGGTAACAAACAATTCGTTTCGATGTCGAACAATCGTTTCATTCCTAACGATTCTGTTGATAACGGCGATGCGCCGTTATCACCTCGATCACACTGGTTGAGTTACATAGCATCGCTAACCCAAAACCAAAACCAAAACCAGAACCAGAACAATAACATTAACCATAACCAAAACCCTTTCATGTCTCAAATCGAAAACCCTAATCAAACCCTAGAACAAGCTTTTTCTCGTCTTTCTGTTGCTAATCCTAATCCTAATCTTAATCCTAATCAATCTTTTGGTTATGGTGTTAATGATTATGATTACTCTGGTGTTGGTGTTAGTGTTAATCCTTGTTATAACTATGGGATTCAACTCTCTAATCCTAGTCAACCTGGTTTCAATAGACCTGTTAGGAATAGTAATAACATAGCTTATGGTAGAGGAAGAGGAATTTCGTCGCCGCGGCCGAGTTCTTATGATGTAAATCAGATTAGGTATAATCATTTGAATGGGGGTATTGGTGGTGGTGGTTATGTTTATGGTAATGATATGTTTTATGGTAGTGAAGAACTTATAAGAAATTTTCAATGTGCTTTAAGGGATGAATCCTCTGTGCCAACTTGGGTTAATGATGGGGTTAATGTTAATAATGTTAATGTGAATGTGAATGGAATGAGTGCACATTGGTTTGATGAATTTCGTGGGAGGGTTTATTCGTTGGCGAAGGATACACATGGGAGCAAGATTTTGCAAGAAGTGATGGACAATTTGGGAACTGAAGGGGTTTCATACTTTTTCTTGGAGCTGATTAATCACATGTGTGAGTTGATGGTTGATCCTATTGGTTATGAGGTTATTACAAAGATGGTGGAAGTTTGTAACCAAGATCAAAAGACTCAGATTGTTCTGTTGGTCACACACCATGGTGCTCAGTTTATCAGAATTTGCCTTAGTCTTCATGGGTATATTTTCAAGAATCTTTGTTTCTTGTTTCTTAAGGCATTGTAAATTGTGTTTTTTGTAATTGATTAATTCATATGTATATGTACTGAGAAAATTTATTTTATTGTTCAAGATCTCGTTCTGTTGAGAAACTGTTAGAGAAAGTTACCACCAGAGAGCAAAGAGGTCTAATTATGTCAGCTTTGACTCCTGGAGCTATTGTATTGTCTAAGGATATTAATGGTCATCGTGTGGTTTTCAATTGTTTGAAAATTTTCCCACTTGCTGATACTGAGGTAAAATGTTTTCTTCATTTTGTTTTGTTACATTCATACACACTTTCAATTGTAGTTAAACTAGAGAGACACTTTAAGTTCAAATTGTGGATCCTTTAACAATCTATTTAAATGTAATTTAAGGTAGTTTCCTCATAAATTGACCAAGATTTTGTCGTGGTTCGGGTTAAGGTTTTAAATTGAGGCTGCGTTTCACAATCCCGGATATTAAGCAGGATTGCCGCGTTTAAATGCAACTGCTGGCACTGTGCAGATTGTGTGTTTATATGTTTTTCTGAGACCCTCTAGGAATCATGCCATGCTACACTATGAAAACTAATTCTTGTTATCATATTTAAATGTACACTTTCTTTTAAGTATTCCTCTCTTTATCCACATTTTTTAGAGTAAATGAATAGTGGTATGTTTGCTCTTGTTTGGATTAGCACTTCAGCATTTATACAATTATTTGTTATCTCTTTGCCTAAGTTCTAAAGAAAGGAAAATGGATTACCACTCTTATTAGATAAATACCGGTTTGTAAAATTACTTAACTTCAGTTTATGTTCTGATTATGGACTTTTGTCACAGAAATTCCTGGAAGTTATTGCAAGAAATTCTTTGTCACTCTCAAGAGATAAGACTGGATGTTGTGTGCTGCAGTATTGTGTTAGCCATGCTCAAGGATCAACTAAGAATCTTCTGATTCATGAAGTCATACTTCATGCTCCACTATTAGCAGAAGATTGTTACGGGTTTGTTTTTACAGGCATTTAGTTATTTTCTTTCTAGCCAATATAGACAACTTTACAAATCTTCATTGTATTTTGTTTTTTATCTTGCAGCAACTATGTGATTCAACATCTAATATCTCTGAAAATACCAACAGTCTCAGTCAACCTACACCATCAGCTTCGGCAGCAATTTGTATCTCTTTCCTGCAATAAATATGGCAGTAATGTAGTGGAAAAGTTTTTGCATGATTCAGGAGCGGATATATCTTCCTGCATCATTTTGGAATTGCTAAATGATCCTAATGTAGCAAGGCTCCTTGTGGATCCTTATGGAAATTTTGTCATCAGTACTGCATATAATAAATTTAAGGTTAGCTCTCTTGAATGCATTGTGTTTTCTCAATCTTTGTTTTTCTGTATCACTCAATTTTCTAATTCGGTATCTTGGCTAATTGCCAAAGAGTGAAATGCATGGTTTGGCTGTCTTTAGTTGGATTAATATTATTTTTTCTTTCAAAAATTGTATCTACTCGAAGATGTTAGCTACATACATATTTTCTTTTTTCTTCTTTAGATGGCTAAATTATTTTAAAAAGTCTTAAAATTGGTTTTTGTTAATGTCCTGCACGTAAGTATCATGCATCTCCTCAATTTTTAAGCAGTTTATTTGTTGTGGTCCTGTTGGCATTTGCTCTGTTGAAACAAACATGTAACACATGGTTTTTATTGGAATATGTAGTTTGTCACTTTCTCTTGGCATGTGTAGAGTATATTATATTATAAACAAACACTATTAAACTCAATATTCTATTAGCTGCATACTTCATTGTGCTAGAAGGCTTGGTTTATTGGCCGTTGTGATAACTTTGTTTTTCTTATTTAATAAACAGGCTTCTAGATTCATTAAGAATGCCTTGGAGGAACTGGTCCAAGCAAATTCTCAAATGATGCGTAGCAATATGTTTGGCAAAAAGGTGCTTGATAAGTTTGAGGGTAAAAATCGGCATAATAATATATAAATATGTATTTCATACCTACTAGGAGTAACCCTTTTAAAATTAGTGTGTTAAGCTATGTGTGTTAGTTGTTTATTAGTTATCCAAAAAAAAAAAAAAAGGGACCTTAGGGTATGTGTGTTGTTTTAGTAGTTTCTTTCAGTTTTCTTGTTGTGTTACTGGCATGGAATGGATGGAAGGATTTTGCTTTTGGAACAGTTTATGGACTAGAGAGGACAATGCTCCGTAGCTGTGTCCATTGCAATGGAAGCTCGGGCTGGTCTCACAAGTTCTGATATTCCACATGTGTAATTTTTTGTGATTCTGCTGTTATTGTTACTCTATATTGTATGTCCAAAAAGAGAATAATGTGGAGGCTGGATTAATTTAGGTGGCTCATTGTTTCTTAGAATCTTTTTATCTGTGGATCGTTTTGTTTTATGTTTTTGTGGAACTAAGTTTGAACCAAGTCTGAGGATAATATCTCATTATTCTCTTTGTTTCTTATAATTTCATCGGTTGATCGTTTTGTTTTATATTTTTGTGGAACTAAGTTTGAATTGAGTTTGAGAATAATATCTCATTACTACATTTGTATAGTTTATCTTGTCCTAAATTATCCTATTTTGGTTTTATTTTGAAGGATTGTATTTCTAGTTTTAAAAGCTTATGTCCTAGCTCAATTGTTAAGTTTTTTAGGAGACAAGTCAAAGTTGTGCTTAAGGGATAGCGTGGACGGCGACATATATGACTAATCCATAAGTTCTAGAGTGATGCCAAATTGTATTGCTATTGATATTGATAAGGATACGAGTTAAGTTTGTTTCTTAAAAAGAAGAAGTTTGAATTGAGTCTGAGTAGCGCGGACGGTTATGACTAACCCCTAAGTTCTAGAGTGATGCCAAGTTATATTGCTATTGATAAGGATACGAGTTAAGTTTGTTTATGTAAAAAAACATTTGAATTGAGTCTTAGAATACTGTAGTTTATCTTGTTGTCTTTAGTCTTTACTAAAAAATCACATTCATAGTTAACAACAATTATACACATAATACTTGTGAAAGTTATTGTTCCTTTGTTTGACCAAAATAAAACCCGATAGGGAATCACAGCTTAGATTTGATATTAGATTGTAACACTGTCTTGGTTGTTTTTTGGTGAGACATTGTCTTGAGTTGAGCTACATTATTTATCACCATCATCAAAATGAAATTGCTTAATGATATGGTATTGTTAATATATTTATTATGAAATATGATTCAATTATGTCCGTGATGAATAAACAAAGGAATGTAAATTGTAATCAAATAGATTTATATATTTCTCACTATGCATAACGGTCTATTTTTTGACCACGTTATAATTCTAAAGTTTTCACAACCATTTAGCAGGGATTAATCTCTATCGAAAAATTTGTGAACCATTTGCTTAAGATATCAAATCTCTTACCACTTATTAATCCATTGTTATATTTCATGACTTTTATATGTATAAAGTTCTCTTATGTTACTTACAAATTGCAACAAAAGTAGAACGGGTCTTGGCCACTGTATGTGTTTATTGCGATGACGTGGAGGAAACTTGTTTACATGCATTAAGGGGGTGCTGCAGCTGTGGAAAAGTGCTATTCCAAATGAAGGTAACAATCAATTCTTTACGGGTAACTTGGATAATTGGACTAATGTCAATTTAAATCATGGTGTGGGTTGGAGAGGAAATGGAGATTGGAGAGATATTTGGGGATAGCTTGTCATTGTGTGTGGACGTGGAAGAATAAGGAGTTGCATGAACATAATTAATCATGTGAATCATGTTCTAAAGATTTCAGTAGATTACAATCAAGCAAGAATGACGAACATAATTATTTCCAAAAGCCAACGTGAGATAGGTCTTATTAGGTGGAGGCCTTCGCAAGATAATTGGGTGAATTTAAACACGGATGGCGCTTGCAGGGGAGGGAATATAGCTTAGTTGTTGTAGTATTATTAGAGGGAGTGATGTACAATGTATTGGTGGTTTTGTCAAATTAATTGGACATTGTGGTGCGTTTGCGGCTGAACTTTGAAAAGTTTTTTAGGGTTTGAGCTATGTGAGACGGGTGGGATTTAGATCAGTTGAGTTGAATGTTGATTCTGCTAGTTGAGTGGAGGCAGACCATAAAGTCGGTTAAGTTATATAGTCGTTTGAGTCAAGCGTTGGTGAATCAAATTCGTTACTTGTTGGAGATGGATTAAAATGTTGAAGTTTCTCACTCATATCGGGAGGCTAATCGTTGTGCGGATACTTTAGCAAATAGTGTAGGTTTTCTAGCTTATAATTCGATGATTTACTAGTCATGTCCAACTTAGATTAAGCATTTGTTACAAGCTCATGTTATGAGAATTGTTATCCCTAATAATTTCTTTGTAGTTTTTTCTTGCTTTCGGGCTTAAGCCCTCATTCTTATCAAAACAAAACAAAAATAAAAATGAACATCTTTTTTCTTTTTCAACAATTAAACCATAAGATGGTCAAATCGGTAAATTTTTTCAAAAGCATTAGCAGAAAATAAATCACATTTTTTTTTCAACCAAAGTACACCTTGCTCATGCAAAATTAATTTTTAAAGCTGGTTTATATTCATTTAAAGAGCCAATCTTTTCAAATCTTAAGGTTTAGAGTTCGTTTGGATTGACTTATTTTTTAGTGTATAAAAGTAGTTTATATAAATAAATAAGTTTTTATGTTAATTCATAAGTTCTCACTTCATAAAATTGTATCTTCATAAATAGTTTTTTCGTAAACTATATTGACAAGCTTATGAATAATACATAAAAGCTTGTTTATTTGCATAAGTTCAAAAGAAAAAAACCAATTCAAATGAGCCCTTAGTCTATTGATAAAAAGATAGGTCTTTAAGCGGTAGGCTTTGGGTTCTAGTCCTCTTAGTGTTTTTGAAGGGAAATAAATGTAAATACATTTGTAAGTGTTCTTTCACTTCTAGAGTAAACTCTGAATCGAACTAGGACATCATCCTCCAACCTAATTTTTTCTTCATAAAGAAAAATACTCAATCTTTTTCGCATATATTTTATAGAACCGAGTAGGGGTGTGAATAGGGCATGTGGCTTGGCCTATAAGAAGCCTAACTAGTTTAAATATAGATCAAACTCAATCTATTTTTTTTTTAAAAAAAAAACCTTTTTATTTAATTAAATATACCATAAACTTAAAATACATATATATATATATATATATATATATATATATATATATATATATGACCTGTCAGGTTTGCATGTAAGTATTCAAGCTATTGAAAACTTTTAACATAAAATATGATTGTAAACATTTAATAGGTCAAACCATACACTTTTAACAAGATCATGTCAAACTTAAAAGTTAAAACACAACATTTTCCATGTTGACTTAATTTTTCAAACTAACCCTGACTTATTCAATCAAACAAACTAATAAGAGGACTCGAATATCTATCATTCATGTCATACTATATAAATAATTCACATTAACGATGAAAAAAATGAGCGAGGTATGATCTCAAACCATAAACGAGCTTAATACATACACCACCCAAGATCACTCTCTATTCATATATTCTTTTAGTCCATAAGGAAATTGCTTATTTAACATGTTTTAGGCATGAATGGTCAATTCCCACTTTTACAAGCCTCAAAATTTGTATTGGATTAATTTGATACATTTTTTTAAAAGTATGTTAATGGTTAGATTCACATACTTTAGGTGTGGAAAAGTGAAAAATTCGATATTCAAACTCCGGCCCTTGTAAATAACGTCCTTGACAACTACCACCTGAGCTGCAGTCGAGACAAAAACTTATAAATTTAATTACCAGATTTGATATTTATTTGTAAAAAATTACATAAATTTTTAGTTACATATTTCTAGATATTTGTACATAATCGAACTTACTTCTAAAACGATTTTAATTATTGGTCCATTCTATAGTTTTTTGTTTAGGAGATGTTTGTCTATAGTTATTAAACTTTAAATTAAATCAAATAAACTATTATTTGTTGAGTGTGGTTATGAACTTATTATGACCCTCACATGCCTAACATGACTCCGAGTTTGTTTCAACATTCGCATCAGACCTGATTCAAACTATAATGAAATTCCCTTATACAACATAAATGATTATTATTATCTAATTAACACATGCGAAATCATACTCAGCAAGCTGAGATACACACAATAAGACATGACATAATTAAGCTTATAGAGATACATAAGCTCGTTTTGTAGAGTAGAAACTAGAAAGTATAGATAGATTGTGATGCTATGCAAGGATATGATATAGGAAACATGGCTTTACGAATTAAGGGCATTTTCCTTTGCCCTTTGAGTTCTTCATGTCTCGGTAACAAGGACACTCATCTTTGTTGCCATAAGTCCCAGATGGCACACAGTTACATTTCTCACAACAGATCCCACAAAACTTCAAGCATCTGTCCTGAATCGAAGCTTTGGAGCACCTTACTGCACACTTGCTGTCACAGAAATCTAAATCCACAACCCCTCATTAGTTTATAAAGCAAATCTAGTGACATATATAAAATAAACCTCCCTAAAATATTTTTTTAAGTAAAGTCTCAAAAATATATAAATATAATAAGTGCTCGTCAATTTAGGCTATGTTATTAAGATACTGGAGACTAACATTATCAAGGCCTACCTAAATGCCAAGTTAGGGTTTGAGATGTCAAAATTTTGGGCTAAAAAAATCTTCAAAAAGTACAAGTTAGTTATAAATATATATAATATGAGATGAGATATTAGTTTTAGATGTTCACCCAACTCAATTAGTCAAGATGGGAGTTTCATATTCTCCTAGAGTCTGGCCTTGAACATGATCATTTTTCATATATTTTAAAGACAAATTTTCATATTTAGGACTAAATTGAAAAGATACTACTATTTTATGGACTAAACTAGTAATTAATTGAAACAAATTAAGCAAATGTACTGATAGGATAACAAATGAGGAAGGAACATCAATAATATAAATAATATTGGCTTACCAGAACCAGCAAATGAGACTTCCAATAAAGAGGAGCTGAGGACAAGAAGGAGTATTGTAAATGCAAGCTTCATCTTGATTTCACAGTGTTGAATACTCAAAGAATAGGGGGAGAATATATATATATATATATATATATATATATATATATATATATATATATATAGTTGTGATGTGGTATATAACTGGCTATGGGTTGGCTGTCACCAAACCACCGAAAGGAACAAAGCTTTTAAGGAATTTGAAACTTTAGTACTAGGTTGTGCCGTGGAAGTGTAAGCCAGTTAAAGAATGTGATTTTTGTAGTACCTGAATTACTGAAAGTTAGGTGAATAATGTTACGTGAGACTTCATTGCTTTCTCAAGTAGTACTTCCTCTCTTTGTTTAAACATGCATCTAGTTTAATCAACAAATTTTAAATATCTTTTTGGTTTTTACTGGCTAACTTACTAATTTAAACTCTCTCTCGGTCCCTCTTATTAATATAAATGTAAAATAAGTGGAAATATAAAGCTATAATTGGCAAAAAGTAGTCCATGTAAACTATGACCAAACTTTTCCTAAAAACACAAACAGTTAAAAATAACAGAAAGAGTAATTGCATATAGCCAAATTTGCAAGCAGGACACAGCTGGAATGTGATTATGATATTTTTCATGAAAGGAATGAACTTTTTTTTTTGTTACGTAAATTCGTGAAATGGACCTTCAACCACATGATTTATATACAAAAACAAAGTTTATGTTAGTTTTTCCTCTCAAAAAAAAATTATGTTAATTTTATTTGAAGAGATTTTTTTGCTTTAATGTTATAAATAAATAAATTTAAAACAGCCATGATAAAATTTTACATGAAAAATTCATGCTTAATTAATTAATGAAATGTTTTCTTGAAAAAAAAAATCAATGCGAGATTTTAATTTTATGTGTCTAAAACCTTAATATATTGAGATTATCGGTCATATTATTAGTAGTGTTTTTCAACCTTTTCATTTTTTAAACAATGTGTTTTTTTCATCAACGTATTTTTTATTTTCAACTTAAATAAAATAATATGGAAGAGAGTAGATGTTTTTCATCTGATGGGATGAAAGATAGCGAATGTCACTAAATCATGTGATTTTTTTGAGTTAGTAAATCATGTGATTATCATTTAATTTAATCTATGCACATGGCCATTTAAAACTATTTTACATATGCAACTAATCACATATCACAGATATTATCTTTATTAAGGTCATGATAATTCTTTGGTATTCAGGAGAAAATGGGTACCGGCCGGTACTTGTCATACATAATTTAAATTTACTTAGAAAAATATTAAATGCGAAATAAAAAATGGTGTGGCTTCAAATAATTGAATGGTTTGCTACAATACTCAATAAAACTTAAAAACCTAAACACTCAATAAATCTTTGGATACAATATCTAAAAATGATATCTAAAACTTTACCTACAATATCAAAAATTGTGGTTAGATGCATATGTAAAATAGATTTATATAAAATGTAGACATTTTTTTTTTGAAAAATAATATTTGTACTTCTGTTTTATTATATAAATGCAAACATTTTTTTTATACAATGCAAACATGTTATTATTACTTTTTTTTGACGGTCAACATGTTATTATTACTTATTAATAATGAAAGGGAGGGTTTTATAGCATAAGTTAATATCATGTTATCAAGATCAAGAAATGAGAATTGTAAAAATTCAAATTATTTGTTTGGCAATGATAAACAACCAGAGTATATGAATGACATATTCCTCAAATAATCTGAGAATAAATTGGTACTAATTGGTAGTAATGTAAGTATAAAAATAAAGGTACTACTTATTTTATTTTATTTTTGAAAGAAAAGGTACTACTAACTAATGAATAAACGAGATTACGTAATTTGTATTATTTGTAACTTGAAAGCAATTTATTTTGTTGCCTTTGAAAAGAAGTTGCTTTCGAACATGGGAAAAGGATGTAAACGACATGCTATTCCAAGCATGCATGCTTTAAGGAGTCTTTTTTATAACACCTTTTTCAATTTTCTCAAAAAGTGGAATGTTGTAGTAAAGTTTCGGTTAATCCAGAGGCCAGACTCCAGATGTCCCTCCAAATCCAATCCGTGTTACGATTCACCAGAAACCTGTTTTTTTACTCATCTAACATTTTGTTCTTTTTCCAGTCAAAGATAATTTGGTTATTTTTTAAGTTACTGTATAACATTATTTTTTAAAATATTTATTTTGTCACGGACTCAATGGAATGCTAGTGCCTAAGATGGGAATGGATTCCTAGCATGGGAATCTCTTCGGTTTTCTTTGGTGTGAACATCTATATCATTAAACATTTTATTTCTTGATTTCTAAATTTAATTCTCTCTGATTTTATTTTTTCAATGACCATGATTTTATTGGACCTTGTAATTGTTGTAAAATTAGGCATAAAATTATCTCTATAAATAATAATCATTATATAAATATAAACATCAATTAAATATTAAAGAGAATACACAAGAGGGATAACAAGTAAACTTATCTTTCTTGGATTACGGTGTTTTGAACTCAGTAATGGTGCTATGAACGGCAATGAGCAACATGATAGTAAACAGTTAAATAACATGAGGCGTGACAAAGTCACTGTCCTTAAGGATTTATCCGCCTCATAAGCACATATCCTCTCAGGATACAACATGTTCTTCACTGATATGAATCATATCAGAGGCGACAGAACAACTCGAATCTGTTAAAACACTGGAATGAAGTAACCCAGGAACTCAATGATATTGGAAGAAGAGTAAAATATCATTTCTAGTTTTATAATGTACAAAAATGGTTTTGTTTATAACATTGAGGAAAATCAGATGAAAAGGTTCAGCATATTTCTTTCTCTACGTGTCTATTGTATCATTTAGCAAAACATAGGTATATAGTAAACCAAGAAAGAAGCCGTAATAATAGCTACTTCAAAAGATATCAATGGAAAAGCAGTTACAAAATGTGGAATTAATAATATGTTACAAAACCAAGTCAAACAATAGTATTAATAATAATATGATAATAATGTTCTATTAAAATATTTTCAACTTAAAATTGAGGTACAAAATATTTTGAAACTTTTGAAATATAAACAAAATTTACAACAGTAATCACACTGCAGAGAATTCAGTCCCGTTTAAGATGAACCATCAAGCATGTAGTTTATTGGTGTTCAAATACTAGTCAAAGATAGTATAAATCAAATGAAAGGTGTCTACTTCAGTTATGATTTCAGCGAAGTCCAAATAGTATTTTATCTACCAATTGGAGAGAAGTACAAATTATACTCAATCCATCAAAAGAGCACAAGAAAATTAACTATCCAAACGAAGGAGAGGGTTTGAAATCTCGATGCAACATAATAACACGACCTCTGCGGACCGTGATGAACAGCGGGGAACCTTGGGGTCGATGACGAGAAAAAGTTGAGAAAACATGTTGGAGCTTGGGCCGCCTTAAGGAAAAGGGGTTGAAACGTTGGTGTGAATAAGAAATCTTGTTTAATTTATATGAAAAATATGGTTTGTGATCTTCTCTATTTTTCCAAAAAAAAATAAAAATGCAAGTGTCCATTACTATAAAATAAATAGAAGGTATAAAACGGAGGGGATTTTTACTCGAAAATCTAAGGTCCCTTTCGGGGCGGTGGTATGTTTCAAAATCTTTAAAAGCTAAATCAATTTTTGTTTCGAGTTTTAAGAATTTCTTCACATATCCCTCAAAAAAAGAATTTCTTCACATATATAAAAACTAAATTAGTGTTAAAAGGAAATATAATTCTACAAAGTCTTTTAACCTTATAAAATTAAGAGAATTTTTTCATTAAAACAGTCTTTTAAAATCTCAATTCAATACACTCCTTTTAGTTTTGAGTTAAGAAATTTTCAAAAAACAAAATCTATTTCCAACATAAAAAAAAAAAAAACCCATCATAAACATATCTTAATCCAAACAACTCGTATAATTAGATTTGCAAAATGAATAAAATATGACAAATATATTATATTTATGTAGTAGTATTTGTGAAGAAAAAAAATGCAGTAATAGTAATTTTAATGAGGAATGGAAAGTATTGACGAGTTTGATGAAGAAGAAATTAATATTTTAAGTTTCAATGTAATGAATGTACAATTTTTAAGATAAAATTTTCTCATTTTTCTTTTAATAATAGTGGTGAAAAGTTGTGGTGCATAAGCTTGTCAAAGTGGTGAGGGTCGTAGTGGTCGGTCAGAGTTGTGGTTTTCGTTGGTTGGAGTGGTGGCCAGAGTAGTAACTGTAGTTGGTAAGTGATGGTCGGATTGATAATCACTGAAGGTCAAAGTGATGGTTGCCGATGGTTGAAGTGGTGATTGATGGTGGTCAAAATAATGACTCGTAGTAGCCAGTAGTTAGTTGAGGTTGGATTGGTGAGTAGAGTTGGATGAAGTGTTGATCAACAGTGGTCTTAGTGGTGATCGATAATGGCGAGAATGAAGGTTGTAATAATAGTAAGTGGTAGTTAGATTGAATATCATACCTGGATATCACGATCATTGAAGGTGGTCATAGTGGTGGTCAATATTGGTTGATATTGTAGTTTGAGACTTGGAGTAATAGTAGGCAACTATTAGCGGTGAAGACGTGTTAAGGTTAATACAAAAATTAAGAAATTATAAAATCACTTTTATAAGAGTATGTTTTTGGAGAGCTAAGATCCTATTAATTTCTTCCATTTAGTTAGATAAATACACAAACCTAAAAATAATTAATACTCCCTCCGTTTCTTTTTAAGTGTCGCTTTGGAAGAAATTTTTTGTTCCTATTTAACTGTCACTTTCAAAGTTCAATGCAACAATAAATGTTTTATCAACATTACCCTTAGTCATTTATTGCGGAGAGAGAAATATATGAAATAAGATATTAAATAATTAAGGCTATTATAGTAAAAGTATAAATTATTGTATAAGAAAAAGTAACATTTATTGAGTGTTTTGGTTTGTCTAAAATGTCAAAAAGTGACTTTTAAAAAAGAACAGAGTTAGTAGTGATTAGACACGTTTAATAGTAAGATCCATTAAATACTTTATTGTATTTATGTTCCCTTAAGGCACAAGTTAACAAGCCTAAAGTAGGAATTTTTTGTTGTAATTAATGTATTTGTAGTAATTTTTTATTTTAATTAATTGAATGCACACAATTTAAGAATTTTTTTTTACTTTTGAGTTTCTTAACAAGAGCCTTAAAAGCACAATTTAACATGACCCAATAATATTATCCATTTATTTTTAATGTAAAAACAATTTTTATTAGTTAATTATTATGGAAAGAATAGAAAGGATAACAAATTAAATGCAATTTGTATTTAATTTTATATTAGAAAAGATAATTTATTTAAAATAACATAAAAGTTTGTTTTTTTTTTTTTTTTAATATTTGAGATGGAGGGAGTACTCCTTTTTGGAACCAAAGAGCAACGATGTTTGGCTAGTTATCGAGCAAAGAGCTATATATAATGTTTGGCTAATTATTGGCCAATGAGAGGAGTTGATTACCCAGGAAAGATTCATTTGACCTTAACGGACCAGTTTTGACCATAGTTAACGGCGCACCACCTAGACGAATTGCCGTCTGGTTTTCCGTCTACTGTACAGTGTCTGTCAGGATCAGGGTTCAAAGTTCAACTGGCCAGTCCTCTCTGTCGCTTTCCATTTTCCTGTCTTCTAAATTCCAAGACAAAAATCCACCAAATAATACAACTAGACACGAGCACTTCTAAAGTCCATGTCTTTTTCTCGCGGCTGTTTCCTGTTGTAGTATTTGTCTTTTATTTTATCTCTGTTCTTTGTGGTTGTTGTGATTACTATCTTCCTGTTCCAACTTTTTCAGCACTCAAGGTAACACCGTAACAGTAACATGGAGAAGAAACAAGGCTTGTTTTGGGGGTTGAAAGAGGATTTAATGAGAGGGATGTCGCCGGCGAGCAGTACTTCTCCGATGTCAAGTTTGCTCCGGCGGAAGAAGAAAGAGGATGTTCTTCCACTTGAGTTGTTTGTTGGAGGAATATGCCCTTCTACTCCGGTGAGGCCACCGTTGGAAGCAATGTCGCCGTTGAGGGAGGGACCTGAGGAAACAGAATGTAGCTTCGGTGTTTCCTCATCTTCAGATTTGAGGCTGCTGCTTAGTGTTTTGGGTGCACCTCTTGCTCCTCTTCGTGTTAGCATCACTGAGCCCTTTCCTCACCTTGCTATCAAAGACATTCCCATTGTTAGTTTCTCACTTTACCCTTTTTTTTTTTTAATTTTTTTTTCATTTAGTATTATACTTAGAGAATCTGGACCGTGCTTGATAGCCCAACGGCCACCAATGTGCTAACGGCGTCAGTGTATGCATGCAATTGAGTCAGTATTCGATTCTAGCTAAGCCAAAAATTCATAACTAACTTGCAATTAATACTAACCATTTTATTTAAAATCTATAACCAACTTAAACTAATTCTGAAAAATGTAATATTGTTGATTGTTGATCTCTAAAAAATTTATCTTCTTCCATTTGCTATAAGATGATTAGTATTAATTGATTACTAGAGATTACCATAACTATCTTATTGGGTGTTGGTACAGGAAACATCTTCTGCTCAGTACATATTGCAGCAGTACATAGCTGCTTCTGGAGGGTTAAAGATTCAGGATTCCATTAACAATGCTTATGCAATGGGAAAGGTGCGGATGATTGCTTCCGAGTTTGAGACGGCTAACAAGCTTGTGCGCACTCGGAATCCCACTAAAGCTGCACAATCCGGTGGGTTTGTCTTATGGCAGATGAAGCCAGAGATGTGGTATGTGGAGCTTTCTCTTGGTGGAAGCAAGGTTCATGCAGGTTGCAATGGGAAGCTTGTGTGGCGGCACACACCTTGGCTTGGTCCTCATGCAGCCAAAGGGCCAGCTAGGCCTCTAAGACGCGCTCTTCAGGTTGCATTTCTATATCTGTTAGAATTAGTTGGATTTAATTTAAGGTAGTTGCTAGTTGGTTAAGCTTAGTTAGAATAACTATATGGAGTATTTCCTTTTTTTTTGTCTTGCCCCTCTATAATTTAGACTTGTTTATGTTTCTAGGGTCTTGATCCGAGAACAACTGCAAGCATGTTTATCAATTCAAGATGTGTTGGTGAGAAGAAGATAAATGGAGAGGACTGTTTCATTCTCAAAATATGTTCTGATCCATCCACATTAAAAGCCAGAAGTGAAGGCTCATCAGAGATCATAAGACATGTTCTGCTTGGGCACTTCAGTCAGAAAACAGGACTTCTTATTCACCTGGAAGATTCCCATTTGACTCGTATTCAGAACAACGGAGGCGATGCTGTTTATTGGGAGACCACAATCAATTCATTTCTTGATGATTACAGACCCGTTGAAGGGATTATGATTGCTCATTCGGGTCGTTCTCAAGTGACACTTTTCAAGTTTGGAGAAACAGCAATGAGCCACACTAAAACTAGAATGGAAGAAGCATGGGTAATTGAGGAAGTGGCTTTCAATGTTCCAGGCCTTTCTGTGGACTGTTTCATTCCTCCAGCTGAGCTAAGGTTTGCTTCTGTAAGTGAAACCTGTGAGTTTTCTCCAAATCAGAAGATGAAGACTGATGTGTAGCAAAGGAAAAATTTCTATATTAGCCTAGTTGTCTAATTTGAAGACTTTTATCAAAACTGATACCTTGCTGAGGCAGATAATGCAGCAAGGTTGTCTGTTGTGCTTTTCTGCAGGTCATTGTCTCACCAATTTTGTTAATAGGGACAAACGTGAGTTGAAATATTCTCGTGATTTTTTCTTGGTGGGAGATTATGCACAGTAAGGTTTTTTCCGCTTGTTTTCAGTTTGGGATTAGCTGATAGCCTGATAAGTGATAACTATAGTATGCTATCATTAGTCTTTCTGTGGAAGACCAGATTACTGTTGGAACCCCTAAGAAATTTTCTTCGCACTTTAATGAAAATTATATGCTATTGAAGATTGTTAAAGAGTTAGGCTAATATATGCTGGTTTTTTTATCATGAAACGTGAACCAATTAGCCAGAATTAGAGGAAACTATATTTTTCTTCTTCTGGATCTATGGTACCTGGTTATTCGGATATATATTAATTCCCTGTGGTCATTGATGGATATATTTAAAGGCTTGCTGCATAATAAAGGAACTTGTTTTTGATGATTGGGAAAAATAGCTATAAAAGAACTGGTTTTGGTGTTATAAGGGCGCAACTGCATTATCTGGTGTCTGTTCTTGTAATTTAAAATTTTCCTTTTACTGGCCATAATTCACAGAATTAGAAACCAAAATGTTATCCGAAGAAAAGAAAACTCCTTATCACGTAACTAAACTAACATGCATCTGCTTTTGGTTATAAAACTTTCTACCCTAGGATGATTTCGTTTCAACACAAAGTGGTTGATTATTTGTAGCATCCATAAGTCTCTCATTCTTTCCCAAGTTTAGCCTTTTCAACATGGTTGTGACCCAAAACATTTTCCACGTAGGGATAAAGCATGTCTGATTATTAAGTATGTTGTGTCTTCATTAAATCTAGTTACTAAAGTGCAAACTAGCGAAATTTTAAGTGATCTCTAAGTACTTTATATGTTGGTAAAAGTTGTAACAAGTGTTGCTCTTGCCATGGGTTACTTCCTGGACCATCATAAAACCTCACGGTTTCATGCATCCAAATCAGTATAATTCTTTAAACATTTTCCCTTATTGGCCTTGTCCTTGAGGAGCTGTTGACCATCATAAAATTCAAACTATCACGGCTCCAAGCTCGAAATGTGTGTTGTTCGAGTTCCATCACACTTGACCTATACTTCTCTCCCACACACGAGACGATGACATATTGGAAGTAGAGGGTCTCACCGAGATGGATAGACCCATGACCCTCTTGGTAACAGGCAGAGGACCGTGACAAGAGGGTAACTGCTAAGGAAATGGTTGGCAAGTAAGCACAAAAGGTGGGGAGGCTGAGGAAAAATGACAGAACATTCCTTAACCAAAAACAAAGACCTTGAAAGACCGAGGACTTGTTTTAATGTCTTGTTTAAGCTAATCTACTAGTATAAACACTTGTGAGACCTATTTGAATTTATGATAACAGCATATAGTTTATACGAAGAAAAAAAAAGAATTATTTTGTCATAAAGTGTTTATCATGATAAATACTATGTTATAATTCGATGAGGCACCTCCAACACTCACTTAGACTCATCTACTTTTAAGTATAATAATATAATATAACCATGATAACCGACCAAATGAAACGTTCATTGGTTGACAAGGGACTAAGTGGATTTGGATTTCGAACAACTTCTGAAACAGTAATTCATGCTAAATTCCTGCATAGTTTGATGTGTCCAGACATCTAGTCTTTGCCATCATAAGCATAGAAGTTGTTACTGTTATTTTTCCATGCCAATAGTACGAACAAACGATTAATAAACTCCCATCTTCAATCATTTTGGGATAGTTAAATGAATCTTTGAAGCATGTGATCTGAAATAATAATAATCTTCTTAAGTTAAAGATAAAATCTAAGAAACATCCTTTTGATGCTTTCCACCTACGGCAGCCGCATATTCTTGAGACCACAACCATTTGTACTTAGTTCTGTTTTTAATCCATATAACTCTGGTTTCTAAGGACTATGTTGTTGAATATTTTTGTTTGAATGTGCAGGTTTGGTAATGCAATGGGACCACATTCTAATATTAGGAGATTGTTTTCTCATTTGAAGTTGTGGTCCCTTATCTTTGCTTAGTAGCTTACGTGTTCATTTCTCTTGACGTATTACAACTTATAAGCTGTTTAATATATTTAACTGGAGAAATTGGAGAGAATTGTGGGCTAAAGGTAGGCGAGTTTCCATAATATACATGTTTAACAACACTTATTTTGTTCACTTTTTTGCTTAAAGAAGGGCTTTATAGTTTATAGGCATAGGACTAGCATTAGTGTTATTGACAAATGAAGCTTGATGACAAATTTGTATGAAGTTAGTCATTTTTGTTACGACATGAGTCTACGCTGATTGGATGCAAATTAAATACCAAAATACCAAAGTGGTTACGTGATCCCCTTTGTCACATAAAGATGAAAAGTTGAATTAATAAACTAAAGGTAAAGAAGCTTTTCATAAGTGTTGAACATTACAAACTACCACTTGTGCTCGCTTTTGATGTGGGAACTGGGAAGCACTTGTTAGAGAAGCCTAAGATACACCAAAAAGAAAAGTGTTGAGCATTTATACAGAAATTTTAGAAAGCGTCCAACTGCAAAGTACAGTGCATTTTTTTAAATTCAGGTGAGTTGACAAAATCGTGATGGCAGCGTAATTTTGTAGAAGCTCAAGACGCAGTTTCTACTAAAAATTTAGTGTTTTATCGTGATTATGTCAAATTCACCGTAACTCTAAAGAAGTGTTATGCCTATTTCTGAACTTTCTTTTGAGCTGTGATGATCTTGTTACTACTTCCTAGTTTGCAGTGTAATCATAACCATGATAGTACTTTAGGCTTTCAAAAAATGAAGATTCCGTTTTATGGTAAAGACAATAGACTTGTAATTTTTAAGGATGTCTTCACGTAGATTATCAGCTTAAAGTTGTTCACAGACAAGTTAATAACATCAATATAAGAATCTAGCCGTGTAAATACTGCTCTGTCCCCTCTTGTATTACTTTGTTGAATTTTAAAGAAATGCAATAATCATATTTTGCATTAAAAAAATGACTACCTTCGTTGGCAATCATAATCAAACCTATATAACCTAAAATTGTAAATATTTTATTATCACAGGCGATATTGGATTCAGGTCATTCTAAAAGTAAACATGTGTTTTATTCTACGGTGATTATTTTAGACTGAGCCAAGGTTCAATTCGTTCAAGAATCTCAACCCAATTCACAATGGAGTCATATCCAACTAAGTTTATATATCTAAGTTTGTTGAACAACACACATGACCAAATCACGTGATCGAATCATGACCCTCTGATAACAATTAGACAATGATCTATGATTCACACCGTATTATACGCAACCGCTTAACCTTTTCGAACCCTAAGTCACTCACACATCACCTATAAAAAGGATTGTCACCCTGGGTGCACATTTTCATTTTCTCATTCGGTTAAGGTTCTAGGCTCTCCTAAAACCCTTGTTGACTTGATGTCTGAGTCCTTGTAAATATATCACCTGAGCCATCGTCGTTCTCTGACGGATTCAAGCAACTCTGACCTCTGTCTTTATACTTTAAGTCCCTCCATATAAGTGACAATAACTGATTTTGTAAAATTTATTATGGCTTAAACGTGAAGTGAATATAAAATGATTTATTTTCGAATACTTTTTTTTTATCAAAGCACTAAAATATAAAAGACATGAGATGCCTGAACCAATACAACAGATCCTCAAGGAGGATAATCTGAGAAAAGAAAAGCTAGGTAGATTATGATCAATCTTGGTCATAACAACTGCTACAAAATTACCCACTTTATGAACAGTTAGCACAAAAACATTGATATTCCTAGCTATTTTTTTCAATTGAACCAACTATTCCGTAGTTGCTAAGTCAACTTTTTCCGAATACATTTACATACAAGTAGGTTAAAAAATAAATTTGAGTTAACAATCAATTGTAGAAGATAAAAGTTATGAATTCTACATTCAAAAGAAGTTAGATTAAAAAGTATGCAAAGTTTATCCCATAAATTAATTCTAAAATTAAAATCAACTTTACTTGAAAAGAGTCACACACATTCAAAGAAATTAGGTTAAAAAGTAAGCATAGTTTATCCCATAAATTAATTCTAAATTTAAAATCAATTTTACTTGAAAACAGTCAAACACATTCAAAGAAATTTGATTAAAAAGTATGCAAAGTTTATTCCATAAATTAATATCTAAAAGTAATAGAAAAAGCATGTCAATTTCCAAATCTTCCTGAGATAGAATATGTAAGCAACCATGTCATGTTTTTTACAATAATATTTCAAACTTGAATCCCTCACTATCTTCTCCCAATAAAACCAATAAAAACACCAAGCTTACTAAGATATCTCAACCAAACTATACAGCCATGCATTCACAAATGAAGAAAAAAACACAAACCCACCACAACATTCCCAAAACACCTTACAACACCAGTGATGATATAACCGAACACTCTCCACATAATCAACTTTGTAACACCCCTTGTTGTTTCTTCTGCATTATGAAAGAACAAAATCCATCTCTCAGAAAAGCAAAAATATCAACCTACTTCAAAGAAATGCCACAAAGAGACAATCAAGAACATGTCCTAGTCCTTAGTGGACTGTGGAACATAGCCATGGCCCAACCCAACGATCCAGAGTTTCCATCCCTCGGTATATTCAGCTGCATGGCCAAACTAATCACCAAAGGTATAAAAAACAAAAACTGGCTTCTTCAAAATCAAAACATTTACATACCTTATTATGCTGCTCATATCATTGGCTCTTATACCATGAACAAAGAAGAGTTTGCACAAATAGCTGTGAAATCAGGTGTTATACCGCCATTGTTAGAGCTTCTGAAAGGTAAAATAAGTTGGGTTGAACAAAGAGTTGCTGTTAGAGCACTTGGTCATTTAGCTAGTTACAATAGCACTTTTGAAGCAGTAGCAGAGTATGAAACAGAGTTGGTGAAATTAACAATGAATTTAGCTTCAACTTGCTTAGAAAAAATCTATGTTGAATTTGTATCGGTTAAGAGAAGAGTTGAGTATCACAGAAACTTGCTGACAAGAGGTTTAGGTGATTTAGAAATGGAGAATCGAAAAGCCGAGGAATGGGCTAGTCAACTTCAATGTTGGTCTATTCATCTTCTGAATTGTTTTGCTTGCAAAGATTACAATAAGTCTTTGAATCTCATATGCATAAAAGTGTTCTTAAATGATTTGTGCGATATGTGGGGTGGATTGATGAATCACACTTCACCAGGTGGGTTTGGACTCATTAGAATCCTTTGTTATAATAACATTGGAAGAAAAAAAATTGCTGAGTTACCAAAAGTTGTGAAAACACTTTGTAACCTATCAAGATCTTCTGATGATTGGCAATATCTTGGTATAGATTGTCTTTTATTGCTTCTCAAGGATGAAAATACAAGGTACAAAGTTATTTTTGATGATATTGATGTTGTTTCATGTCTTCTTGATTTGATTGAACTTAGAAAACTTGGTGATAAATCAAATGTTGGTCACACCATCACAAAAGTGCTAGAGCTACTTCTTGAACAAAATAATAATCATTGTCACTCAACGAATCTTATGGTGATTAGGAGGAACAAGGAGAAACTTATGTCAGAAGTAAAATTGGAAGAAAAAAGGGTTACGGCGAAGTTTATTAAGCAACAAGCGAATCATATGTTTAGTTTGGGAAAGGTAGAAGAAGCTTTATTGAAATATAATGAAGCACTTGATATTTGTCCATTGAGGTATAGAAATGAAAGAATGGTGATTTATAGTAACAAAGCTGAGTGTAATTTGTTGCTTAAAAATCCTGATTCAGCAATAAGTGATTCAACACGTGCTCTTTGTCTCTCTAATCCAACAAATACACATGGGAGAAGTCTTTGGAGAAGGTCACAAGCTTATGATATGAAAGGAATGGCAAAAGAGAGTCTTATGGATTGTATAATGTTTATGAATGGTTTTGTTAAGTCAAATGAGAACAAACATGTTAAGGTTTCATATCATGCTGCGAAGATGTTCTGCAAACAAATGGATGCCACGTGGCTATTTTGCAATGCTTGTTCAAAGTCAAAGGTAGTAGACAATGTCAATATTCCACTTATGGAAAACACTTGCGAATTTGAAGAGGATCGTGAGAATGAGAATGAGAACAACTATGAAGACCTACCTTGTGATCATAAGATGATGATGATGATGGAAAAGAGGAGTTTCTTGCCAGGTAATTATTTAAGTCCTTGCCTTACATGTTTTTTTTTGCATTGCAGCTAGAGTCGTAGAATCTAATTGCAAGATTCAATTATGCACTTGCACTTAGAAAGTTAGAACTTAGGCTAAGTTTGGCCTGTTTATTTTGTTTGATTTAAAGTCTACTTTAAAATTAAATTTAAGATTTTATGCATTAAAATAAGAATTTTAGAAATAAAGTTAGAGTTACTTAGTAATTATTGTTTTATGAGAGGATAGTAGTTATTGTTATCTTCTAGTTTTAAAGATTCTTTTTTTGATAAAATTATAGAATTTGAGTGAAATAATAAAAACTAATACTCTAATCTACTAGTACTTTTTTTATATAAAAAAAAAAACTTTTTATCTATACCATTTAGATATAAAGATAACATCATTTTTTAAGGGATTTTTTTTTTAAAGTGGAGAACACTCTTAATCCCTTTTAAAAAAGTAAAACAATATTGTATGGTTTTAATTTTTTTTTATGTCAACCTATTTTTTTAGTCTTCTTAAAAAAAGAGAACTCAAAAATTAAGTTGATCAAACAGAGCCTAAGTACAATTTTCCAACAATAGAATTGTTGAATCTGAGTACAAAATTCAATTAGACTCATTGCACTCAGATCTAACAATTCTAATGCAGCTGCTCTATCGGTATAGCTGGCTGCTACGAAGGATTGTTTGTTGTTAAACAATGAACAATTATTGAGTATATATTCTTTGTTGTGAGGAACAACCTGTCAATTATGGGTGCTTGTTTGTAATTTCTTAGAGCATTTTCTAATGCTCTTATTATTACTCGCTCTGTTTCAAAATACATATTTATTTTGGAGAAATTGTTGTAACCAAGAAACTAAATAAATTTTGTTATTTTTTATGAAATTATGTGTGTGTTTTCTATACTACCCTTAACCATTTATTATTTCATTCTATTTTTTCTCTCTCTATAATAAATATATAAGGGTATTATTGACAAGACAATAATTAATTTTGCATTGAAACTTAAAATGGACAAGTATTATGAAACAAAATTAATCTCCAAAATGGACATATATTTTGAAACGGAGGGAGTATTATTTTGAATAACACTTATGCTCCTGTTATTGATTAATATATTTTGCCGTTATAAGAGAAAAATGAAATTATGAATAGCAGTGTAGCTAGCTCATTTTAAATTTGAATGGCTTTTGCGCTTTTTCTTTGAACTTTAGAGTGTTTGTTGCCTAAGCAAGGGTGAATCACGTAGACTTTTACTGTGATATTTTTCAGGCTTGTCTACCATTATGGAAGAACCTTTTCACGCTAAAGAATCTAGCAGGAGAAAGATGGAAAGAGCAAGAAGGAGATTAAAGAAAGCAGATGTAGATCGATTAACTTGAGTGATCAAATTTAATTGGCTACTTGCTTACGGAAGAAGGGAATCTTCTTTTTTTTTTGAAGGAAGAAGAAGGGAATCTTGTGTGCCAACTCTTAAATTTTGGACACTTGCTATAAGTTTGAAACATATACTGTTTGTTTCCATGTATACTTGATTTGTCGGTGCAGGCTCAAATCAAACAAATAGGGCTCTCAAACGAACAAGTCTTACTTCGACACAATTTTAAATAAAAAATGTTGAGGTACACATACAAATAAAAAAAAAAGGTTATAATTGAAGCAATTTAGTCATTTCTTTTGATCATTTTTCTTATAATTTTTTTTATTTGTGCATGTGTTTAAACATTTTCAATTTGAAATTGTGTCCTAAGTAAGAATTTCCCCACGATTAATCTATTTTTGCATGTTGAAAATGGCAAATGGTGTGTTACATATAAATAGAATAGGTGATTATGATTGTACCAATAAAAAAGACAGATAACTTTGAAAATAATTAAGAAAGCTAAGGCGTGACTGATATGATGTACATAAACCAGCACAGCCAGCACTCAGGGAAATGGAGAGGACCACATTTCCAATTTCATTATAATTAATAATAAAATAAAATAAATTGTTGCTTATTGCTCAGATTAAAGATAGGCAACAATGGTACCACACAGACTAAATCAATCGTTCACACACACACTCCGGAAGTTGCTAATTATGTGAACTGCAAATACATGCGAGGGTTTTGAACTTTTGAAGACAGCTCGATTCCAATGGATTTGTGAGTTTACAATGAATATTTTGGGGTTAGAGCGATACAAAATGGATGCGAAAATGTATGACTGTATTAGATAACCAAGGGGTGTGCATGGGATGGGATGATTAACCAAACTTGTTTATAAATAGGTGTGAAACACTCCTCATTGTGAATGATTTATATGATAACTTTAAAACTTTTACTTCACAAAATGATTTATATGGGAATAACCATAAAATACAATTAACAGAGCTAACATTTTTATTGGGTATAATGTTAATTGTTTTGGGGTTATTGCTCTTGTTGTTAGAGGAAATGAATTAGTAATTTAAAGTTCGGTCCGAAGGTAAACAAAGTATGATCAGGAGTTGTTCGACCTAAAAATTAAAATAAAGTTCTTCACTTCTCATTAACAATTCGTTATTTTTATAGAATTCGTTAACCACTTAAATTCAATCACTTAGTTAATATTAATATTCAATAAAACAATGAATTTTTATACTAACATGTATTTCCACATGTTCTTTTTTTTTTTATAGCAAATTTCCACATGTTCTTTTTTTTTTTTTAGCAAATTTCCACATGTTCTTATTGCTGTGAAAAGACCCATAGATGAAATATAGTGATATTTAAAGAGGCGTTAAAGATTGTACTCCCCATTCCTATTGGAAAACGTATTTTTCATTCCAACTATTTATTTTCATTGTTGTTTGGATATTTTAAAAGATTCAAGGGGAGATCAACCAATAATTGTCCGTCCATCAGGTCCCGAATTTTTTGGGACATATCGTCTGATTCCTACACATCTTATGGTCGGTCACATGAAATCCGAAGACTGATATAGAAATTTAATTTAGTATTTTTTTCAAAATAAATAAATTTAATGTTTTATAGTAATAAAAATGTCATGTTGCTCTAAAAAAATGTGATGTTATTTTACATATATAAAGTTTTTTTTAGGGAATTTAAACATATTTAAAGTTGGCCACGTATTTTAATATCATATAAAAATATATCATTTATAATTAATGTGATATTTTTTCACAAGAATTATTGATGTAATTTAAAGAGTGAAATAAAGTTAATAAAAAAAAAACTCTAATCCCGATGATGTAGAGGATGTTTGGTAATGGAACAATCATCTCGCTAAAGAAGCTTATGAGTTAATCTCAATATTTGATTTAGAGAAATGATAGACAAAAACTGTTATTTTATACAAAAAAACGGCACCAATAGCATATCTCATTTCCGTTAAAGTTTAAGAACAATTTTGTAAAATCATCCTCCTCTCTCTGACACACACACCCACACCGACAACCTAATATCACCGGAGAAGGAGGCATGGTAGTGGTTGTGAAATTCGAGAAAAATACGAGATATGGTGGTACGGCAGAGATGATAAGTACATCAGGTGAGTACGAGAGAAAAAATTGTTATAAATGATTGTATATATACCATTTCTTCTTTTATTGTCATGTTCACGGAACAAATGGATGAAGTACTACTTTGTGATTAAATTAATTGTTTCTTAATCTTAATATTATATAGAAAACCCATTTTATGTTTCCTCACGTGCATTATCATATCATTATTATAAACAAAAATCAACATTTTAGATCCATTTATTAAATGATTTATGTGATATATAATAAAGAATGTATACATAAACTATTAATTAAATAAATTGAAAAATAAATATTTTTATTTATAATAGGGATTGGAGTGTCTAAATTGTGAAAAAGATACTACTTCTGTTCCTAATTATAGGACCCTTTTAAAAAAATAACGGGAATTAAGAAAATTAAAAATGATAATAAATTTGTCTGCAATTACTATTGTTTTTACAAATTTGTCCTTTAAGAGAGAGAGTTAGTGTATGTTTTCAATGTAAATTTAATGTTGATTGAAGAAAAAAATATAAAATAAATAGGGGTATGTTGATAAAAAATTAATTAATGTATTTAAAAATAGCAAAAAAGTCTTACAAAAAGGGACAAAAAAAATTCTCAAAAGAGTATTATAACGAGGAAAGGAGGCACTAAAATAAAAAAAGTCATGTTTAACTCATTCCCTTGATTCACACACAGAATGTTTAATATTTTTTTGGGAATAACAACTTTTTGAAATCCACAGTAGATAACGACGACGACCGACGTAATAATAACCGGTCAACATAGTACGTCTTCATCTACACAAATCTACAAATACACATGCTAACCACACAACACAACAAATTATCTACTTGTCACCTTCTCATCTCTGCTTTTTTCATTTGATCTCAGAATCTCAACTATGAGTTGGTGGTGGTCTGGTGCTATTGGTGCTGCCAAGGTATACTATCTCAATTTCCCTTTCTTATTCTTCTTCTCTTTTAGTTTCAATTATTGATAAAGATTTTCTGTTACTACTTTGCAGAAGAAACTGGATGAAGATGAAGCACCAAAAAGCTTCCAGAACGTAGCTTTAGTCGTCGGAGTAACCGGCATCGTCGGCAACAGTTTGGCTGAAATTCTACCTCTAGCAGACACACCAGGCGGTAGATGGAAGGTTTACGGCGTTGCCCGCCGTCCACGTCCTTCTTGGAACGCAGATCACCCTGTGGAATATATCCAATGCGATATCACCGATCCAACCGACGCCACGACCAAACTCTCTGTTCTTACCGACGTCACACATGTCTTCTACGTCTGTTGGGCCAGCCGTCCTACCGAAGCTGAAAACTGTGAAATCAACGGCGCTATGCTCAGAAACGTCCTCACTGCAGTCATTCCAAACGCTCCGAATCTTCGCCACGTGTCAATTCAAACCGGCGGTAAGCACTATGTAGGACCGTTTGAATCGTTTGGCAAGATCAAGTACCATGAACCACCATACACTGAGGATATGCCGCGTTTGGATTATCATAATTTCTATTATACACTTGAAGATGTTTTGTTTGAAGAAACAGGGAAGAAAGAAGGTGTGAGTTGGTCTGTTCATAGACCACTCCTCATCTTTGGATTTTCACCTTATAGTATGATGAACATCATTGGCACCATTTGTGTTTATGCTGCAATTTGTAAACATGAGGGTGTTCCGTTGAAATTTCCGGGGACTAAGTTAGCTTGGGAGAATTACTACATGGCTTCTGATGCAGATTTGATTGCAGAGCAACATATTTGGGCTGCAGTGGATCCTTATGCGAAGAACGAAGCGTTTAATTGTAGTAATGGCGATGTTTTCAGGTGGAAGCAGTTGTGGAAGGTTTTGGCAGAACAGTTTGGGATTGAGGAGTATGGATTCGACGAGGAAGGTCCTCGTTTGAAGTTATCGGAGTTGATGAAGGATAAGGGTCCTGTTTGGGATGAGATTGTGAAGGAGAATGGGTTGCAGGTTACCAAGCTGGAAGAAGTTGCTGAGTGGTGGTTTGCAGATGCTTGTTTTGGAGGGAATGGATTCACAGATAGCATGAACAAGTCGAAAGAGCATGGATTCTTGGGATTCAGGAACACCAAGAATTCGCTAATCAATTGGATTGATAGGACTAGAGCTTACAAGATTGTGCCATGAGTGAGTGAATATCAAATTTGATCCAACTTAGTATCGTTCTACTTTTCTTTATTTATTATCTAGAATAAGTAAGATTCGACGGAGAATTGTGATTTAATAAATAGAGATTGTGCATCTATACCAGTCTATCATTTATGTTGTGAGTTCTGTTTCTCTGCCGTACTAATAATGTTGTTGTATGGGAGATCAATTCTGTGCTTTTATGAATTTTTGCCTCAGCTATCCTGTTCCATTACATTAGAATGGGGTTGTAGTTTGCAAGATAATAGTCTCAAGAGAAAAGTCCAGATTGTTTGTCTTGTCTATTATCATTATTATTTTTGACAACAAATTATTGTGTTCTTAAAAACTTGTAAATTGATTTGGATTAAAATATTAAATAACCTGGTTTAGGTCCTCGTGTGTAGTTGCAGCTTTGAGCACGTATGCTATGGTACAGTCTAACTTGCGGTTGATTTAACAGTGTGATGGAGTAATATTAAGGATTAAATTGATGGTAGTGTTTGCATGAAAAATAATGTTTTGATGATGGTGGTGTGTAACTCAAGATATAACGCTAAAACCAATTAGAGTCGGAATACCAAGACCACATCCTATCAAATTCAAAGTTTACATGTTCCTACAAGCTACCACAGTCCACAACTTGGTACTTGGTAGTGCTCTGTTTCAAGACAAGTCAACCACTAATAATAGTCTGTGCTAATGCCCACTTTCAAAAAGTGAAAAAGACATATGTTAAGCGTGTAAAACATGGGTGACTCTAGGAACTCGGATGAAATGAATATTTTTTAAAATTAACAGTACATTGGTTAGAAATTCAATTTTAAAGTGAACAATTAGAGTGTTAAATAGTCGAATTTTAATTCTTACATATATTGTATTATGTAATATATATTTTTCAATTTGGATGATATTTATTCAATTTAGAAATAAATTTTGTTGAAATTTAAAACATAAAAAGGATTAAATATTTTTCGGTTCCTAAAAAATAATGAATTGTTAAGTTTAGTCTTATAAAATTTAATGTTAATTTAATCCTCCATGATATTGTTGTATTTTATTAAAATAGTCACTATTTTGATTTTTTTTTTACAAAGAATACAAATTTTTAGTCCGAAAAAAGTCCTAACAAAATACTGGCATGATTAAAGGTGAATAAATTTTATTGAAAGACTAAACTTTAAAGCCCGTAATTTTGTTAAGATTGAAAAAAGTATTTATCGACATAAAAAAGTAGGATCAAATGCATTCTTGACCTTGAAAGTCTTATCTTATCATAGTATGATTTTAACATCATTTTTTTTTGTGAAAGTTTTGACACCTTATACTCCCTTCGTCCATGCATCTAAAGACTCTTTTATTAGATACAAAGGGTGTTTACATGTAGCAACATGTTTTTTCCTCTACTGTGGTACCACTCAATAAAGGAAGGGGTGGTTAAATGTGGCAATGAACCCCAATAATTTTATGACTCGGGCTGACTGTTTGGTGTTATGCTTCATAGTTCATATATCCAAAGGATATTAAGCATTAGTGCTGGTTGTCGTGCGTATAATTGTCGTGCCAACAATAATGTCTTATGTATTTGTATTGAGAATATTCTAAAATCAGTAGGGGTGAAAACGCGGGTCCAACCTGTCGGACCGGTTCGTTTAATCTGTTATTTTTGATGGGTTAGGTTAAAGTTTTGAATTCATTTTTTATAGTTGGTTCGTTCTACTTAACTCGTTGGAAAAAATGGGGTAGACACGGTGTGGGATGGACTGACCCGCTTAACTTTAGAAAGACAAATAAAAAAGATTTATAAAAACATTGTAGTACATTTTTATGGACAAACAATATATTTATATCAGTAATTTTTAAAGGATTTTTTTCCGAAGTTACATTCCATATACAACTAATTGAACCTTCAATGTCATATTTGTTTTTCCCGCAACTCTAACAGAAATTGGAATAAACGACATGATTGAATTGCGATAATTTTTTATTTTATTTAAAAAAAAAAGCAATATAAATCGAATATGCACTAAGGATACTCACATTTTTAAAAGGTTAAAATTGTGAGATTAAGAAGGTTCTATTCATAGGAGTATCAAAGTAGAAGACACAGTTAATCATGATTAATAGAACATATTTATAGTGATAAGTAAGACTGACAATGAACCGAACCAATTCGATTATAGTTTGAAATTCAACTCGCTAATTAATTCTTCGAACTTGGTTCATGAACCTAACGAGTTGAACTTGAGCTGAAAATTAAGTTCGTTAATTAAATGAGTTGAACTTAAGTTGCATATATTTCAAACATAGTGAGACATAGATACACCAACTCCACCCATCCTCCAACACGAAGTTGATAAAAATCACAAAGAGCTTACCAACTCTTACCTTTCTTTTTTTTCTCAACAAAGACTTTGAATCGATTCTTTTTTGGATCAACCAACATGATACGACAATTAACTTCATCATTAAAGTCCTCGACGAATAGGCCTGACAATTTAGCAATGCCCTATATGCACAAACATCAAACAATATAACATTAGTCCACGGAAGAAATTGTGAATATGGCTTACTAAAAGTTAGCATAATGAAGAATATAAATAACCATTTAAAACACAAATAGAAATGGAAATTTTATTGAAAAAACCTTTTATTGACTATTTTGCAAGAGTGGATTGAACATCATATAAAATTATATCGTATGGATTCATAATGCATGATTGTGAATAAAGATGCACGATAAGAGTGGTAGGACAAAATAAATTGATGTGCACCACCAAAGCTACATGTTTATAGTGGTGAAGTAGACATATGCGTTAAGAGGAGGAGGGTAAAATTGAAATTAGGTGATCATAAATAAAGGACAAATAGATTTTTTATCCAATTAAGAGGAGGGCGATTTTTTTTTAAGAAATAGAGGAGAGCGAAATTGGAATAAAGTGGTAAAAAAATGAAGGACAAAGTAGAACTTTTATCTAATTAGGTTTGCGCACATGCAAATATTCTAAAATCAATAGGTCATCTATCTAAATCAAATTTATTCACTCATTTAATTTTTTGTTTTTATTCATTCCCGTATTAGGAGGATAGAGCCTGGCAATGATAAAAGAAACCCAGGGTTGTTAGAAGAAAGAAAAAGTAGAACAAATAATAACGACAACAAATAAAAATTCAACTTAGAACGAATCTAAAATCAATGTGCAAAGCAAATCAAACAATAAAACCAAAGAACATAGGTAGAGAGTAGAGAATAACATCGTGATTGTTTAAAATATGGCGAACAACACATTGATATCTATCTAATTTGCTTTGGTATGTACCCTATATCAAATTGTATTAATATATTTTAAAATAAATGTAGATGTTCAGCAAATTTTATCTACAATATACTGATATCCTACCAAACTTTAAGATAAGTAAAATTTTCGACTAATACCTTAAAATAGTCCTTGAATTTTCACAAATCGATCAATTTTGTCCTTGAATTTTTTGAAATATCAAATTAGTCCCTAAATTTACAAAATGTCAATCAAATCAGTCCCTCCGTTAAGTTGGTATGTTAACGGAGGTGACGTGTAACGTTAACCTCTGACGAAGCTTACCACGTCAGATGCCACGCAAGCAGGGACCAAATTGATTGATTTTCAGAAAATTTCCAAGGACCAAATTGATGGATTTTCGAAAAATTTGCAACGGCTCTTTCTCTTCTTTGTGAGTAACGGCTCTTTCTCCTCTTCTTCATTAACAACTATTTCTTCCCCAAATATATAAATTTGGAACCCTAATGTTATAATTCCTTACATAGAGCTCAAAATCCCCAAAATTTCTTCCATGAATTGATGTCAAATTTCTTCCCCAATTCAAAAACTTAGAACCCTAATTTTTTTTAATTAAATTCAAAATTCATAAATCAAGTGGTCTGCCTTGTAGATTCGGTGTTCGTAATTTATGTTAAACCTAGTTCTCCTATATTTTAAAAACAATGGTGTTGGTCATGGAAGAAAGGTTGATGGAGAAGCCAAATGATACGGGCAGAGAAGAGGTTTGGAGGGCAAGGTTGATGGATAAAGTTGATTGTGTAGGAAGTGAGCTTAGGTTGATTAAGATATTGATAGGAGTATTTTGTTTTGATTGAGTTGTTTAAAATGCTATTGTATTGTGCCAAGTCCATGTAATGTTGTAATGAAAAGAGGTTGTCAATGAATGAATCAAACCTTTCTGTCAAAAAAATCCAATCAAATTGGTCCTTGAATTATATGCGTATCCATCATTTCGATCCTCAAATTAGTGAAAATACCATCAAATTGGTCCTTGAATTTTTATAACAGATATCAATTTGATCCTTGATTCTGCAGTTGTTTTCAATCTGATACCTTTGCCTTGCATTATCACCACTCCATAGGGGTGCCAGTTGTGGCTTGCAATCTTCTCTTTCTCCAGCCTGTTTTGCTGCCAAGGACACAAAGGTCCAGCTCTCCCATCTAGTTTCATTTTGTTCTGACTCATCTTTCTCATGACATAACACCTAATTTCTTCAGCCATAAAGCCTAAAACTAAAAGCGAAAATCACAAAACAGGGAGAAACAAACAAGAGTGAATGGAAAACAAAGTTGAATGGCGTTACCTTGACAAACCACGAAATCTGACTTCAAAACCGAATCTTTTTCAAGGATGATCGCCGGTGATGATGATGATTTTGGTGAACTGAAGAGGGTGACGGTTTAGGCGGGAAGGTGAAATGTTAGGGACTTGTTTGATGCTTCTGAGTGAGAATGTCAGGATGAAAGACAATAGTAATAGAAGGGTATATTTGGAAACACAGGAAAAAAGTGACTGAAATGTTAAATCTCGAATTTTGCCAATTTCCATCAATTTAGTCCTTGTACACGTGACTGACTTGCTGACACGTGTACAGGACAACAAAGCATGCAAGAAGCCACATCATCACTACTAACAACCCTTTTGGACGGAGGGACTAATTTGATGGACGTCTGTAAAATTTAGGGACTAATTTAATATTTCGAAAAATTCAGGGATGAAATTGACCGATTTGTGAAAATTAAAGGACTATTTTGAGGTATTAGCCAAAATTTTCATTTATAAAATATGTCCAGTCCTCACCGTATAGGATCATCCTATGACAATTATAATTTATAAATAAATAAATATTCACTTTTTTTAAAGAATTACTAGTATATTTAATTTACAATATAATAATTCAGATACATCAATTATTGAACATGTTTTCCTCAAAAAAGAAAAAAAAATAGCTCGTTTAAAAAACATTTTGCTTATAACATTGACGCGACATATCCCGTCTAAATTCATCGTTGGTCACTCTTGGTCGAGACAATTCTACGAGTTTATCTACAAGTAAACGTTTCTCAACTCCTGTTCTATTATTTTCCTCCTCGCTGTCCATATTTTTGTATTGATCTCTGAATCTCAACAACATGAGCTGGTGGTGGTCTGGAGCAATCGGCGCTGCCAAGGTAACACACATCCATTTTCCTTTACTCTACCGTTTACAATTATTAATAAATAAATAAATACTTTCATCTTATTTTTCTATGCAGAAGAAATTTGATGAAGACGAAGCACCGCGAAACTTCCAGAGCGTAGGACTGATCATCGGAGTAACCGGCATCGTCGGCAACAGCCTTGCCGAAATTCTACCTC
The DNA here is from genome assembly GCA_958299785.1 of Medicago lupulina. Taxonomy (NCBI): domain Eukaryota; kingdom Viridiplantae; phylum Streptophyta; class Magnoliopsida; order Fabales; family Fabaceae; genus Medicago; species Medicago lupulina. The sequence continues at coordinate 6,959,123 of OY283144.1, read as the reverse complement.
TAGCAGACACACCAGGCGGTAGATGGAAGGTGTATGGCGTTGCACGGCGGCCACGACCCTCCTGGAACGCCGATCATCCAATTGAATACATCCAATGCGACATCGCCGATCCAAACGAAACCCAAACCAAACTCTCCGTTCTCACTGACGTCACACACATCTTCTACGTCTCTTGGAGTAACCGTTCCACAGAAGCCGAAAACTGTGAAGTTAACGGCGCAATGTTACGCAACGTCCTCACTGCTGTTATCCCAAACGCACCGAATCTCCGCCACGTGTCACTTCAGACCGGTGGAAAACACTATATAGGACCGTTTGATCTGATCGGGAAGATTAATAGTCATGAGCCGCCGTTCACGGAGGATTTACCGCGTTTGGATGCGCCAAATTTCTATTACACTCAGGAAGATATTTTGTTTGAAGAAACTCAAAAGAAAGAGGGTTTGAGTTGGTCTGTTCATAGACCTCAAGTTATATTTGGATTTTCACCTTATAGTTTGATGAATCTTGTTGGTACACTTTGTGTTTATGCTGCAATTTGTAAGCATGAAGGTGTTCCGTTGAAATTTCCTGGTACAAAGGGAGCTTGGGAGTCTTATTCTGTGGCTTCTGATGCGGATTTGATCGCAGAGCAACATATTTGGGCTGCAGTGGATCCTTATGCGAAGAACGAAGCGTTTAATTGTAGTAATGGTGATGTTTTTAGGTGGAAACAACTGTGGAAGGTTTTGGCGGAACAGTTTGGGATTGAGGAGTATGGGTTCGATGAGGAAGGTCCTCGTTTCAAGTTGTCGGAGTTGATGAAGGATAAGGGTCCTGTTTGGGATGAGATTGTGAAGGAGAATCAGCTCGAAGCTACGAAGATTGATGAGGTTGGTGAATGGTGGTTTGCGGATCTTATGCTTGGAGGAGAAGGGACTGTTGATAGCATGAATAAGGCTAAAGAACATGGTTTCGTGGGATTCAGAAACACCAAGAATTCCCTCATAAGTTGGATAGATAAAACCAGAGCTTACAAGATTGTTCCATGAATGATGTTTGTGTAAGCAAAACTCGATTTTCTTAAAGCTGAAGAGATTGTCCTCATGATGTTGTGTTTGTTGTTACTTTGTCATGATGTTGTGTTTGTTGATACTTTGTTGTACTAATGATGTTGTACTGGGAGATTACTTTTGTTTCTGTAGATGCATTTATGTCTGTAAAGGCTCAATTTCTGAAAATTTGTTAAATAAACGAGCGTTATACACTTCAACTTGTAAGAAATTGAGGGAATCCAACAAGAATAATCAAATCTCACTTTTTGACATTACGTTAAAAATAGAAGAGAAGAGGACAAGAGAGGAGGAAAGGAGGTTAGATTCTATGGAATGTTATGTGAAGTCTTGATCTTGATATGATAATACAAATGAAGGACTGAACTAATATAAATAAATAATTATATATTATCTAAAATAATGAACCTAATTGATGTGTTAAAACTTTATAGGAATCCAGTTGCTAAATACATTAATTTGTAGAATGTGCATTGTCTGTTGCAAGATAAATCCTAGCCCCTCCTCTCAATTTGTTGACAAGCAAAACGGAATAGGCTTCCTCATGCCTTCCTCCCCTAATATGTATCTCATAAAACTATAGCACTACTGTAGTAATTTTGCATCAGTTTGATCATAAGCTGGAGAAGGCTTATATAACGTAAGAACATGTCTAGACCATTGTTTGGTGGAAAATATTAGAACACATGATTGAAAAAATACTAAACTTTAGAGGGGCGGGAAGGCATAAATGTAACATTGTTAGCACTGCAATCAGAAACAGCTCTCCACAATTTATCTGTCATGAACACGGCAATTTCAGAAAGAGCTTTGCCTTACATGCCAACGTTAAATTTTAGTGAAGAAGATAGAAAGTGCCATACCATAAGTTAAACACATATTTTTTACTGCCAATGTTGCCGTTTATAATGCATAAAATAATACTAGCACCTCAACAGTTTTTAACAAAGGATACAATGAATGGAAAATAAGCTAACATTTAATACTAATTATAATGAAGCAGTAGCTGAAATGTCATGGTCTGCAATTATGTGATTCGGGCCACTCTACACAAATCTACAAGTTGAGATTGTGAAGGAGAACGAGCTTCAACCTACGAAGTTGGAAGAAGTTGCTGAGTGGTGGGTTGCAGATGCTACTTTTGGAATGGAAGACATTGTAGATAGCATGAACAAGGCGAAAGAGCATGGGTTTTTGGGATTCAGAAATAGCAAGAATTCACTCGTAAATTGGATAGACAAGACCAGAGTTACAAGATTGTTCCGTGAATAATATCCATGTTTGACCTTTTCTTTTTGCTTTCAATTAAATTCGAGTTGCTTCAATGATTTAAAGAAAAAGTCTGTGCATTTATCATTTATATCTTGTGTGTGACAAGTTGAACTTTATAACCAATGCTTCAATGAACTGCTGGCTTCTAATCTACAAATCCTCTTGGTCTATTTTATATATCCTGTTAAAATTTATTTGACAGGATTCTCCCTTGCATCATTTTAATGGGACGTTCAAAAATGAACAAACTGTGACCTTCAACTAAACAATGTTCGAAGAGGGCGGTTTCTTCAAGAGCCATCATACTAACTTGGACTGACAATCACTCGGGACTTCAAATTTCGACAAATTGGCATAAATGGACTAACTGTAGCTCAGGAATCCCAGCTCCAATGAAAATATCTTTCATCCACAGCTAAATCTACCAATTCAAATTTTCTCATCTTGAACGTCCAACTTCAACTAATATTAGATTTAGAACTAATACTCCAAGTCAGTTTCATATCATCCAATATCAAGTTTCACCGAATGATGAATTGTTTATAAGAATCATAAAAATAATTTATTTATCGTACTTTACTTATCTACTAAACAAACTTAAGATTACTAACACCAAAAAGATATCAACCAACATCGACCGATGAATATGATCCAACAAAAACAATTCTTGTAGTTATAGTATGAAAGTATGATACATAAATATCAATTTTTATACACTATCAATGTAAAAAGTTTTACATTGTCAAAAAATTAGAGCATAATATTACCCACAATATATATATAAAAGATTAAAATACATTTAACTAAATAGAACTACAATGATACAAATTTATCTATAAGTTTTAAATAAAAAACGTCATTTCCATCTTGAATTTAAAATATACTTTTGTTTTCTAAAATGAATTCAACTAATCATAAAAAATAAAAATAAAAATCATAGATTTTGTCGAAAGAAATTCTTAAAAGTGGACTGGGTCTTGGGTCGAGATCCGGTAAGACTTTCCGGATCCATAAAGGCCTTCACCGTACATACCGGTAAGAAGTATAAGTGACAAGAACAGTATCTTAACTGGCTTTCCTTTCTTCTGCATAGAAAGAAAAGAAAAGAAATGGTAATCACAAACTTCAACGGTGCCGGCATCGGATTTGGTATGCTAATTTCATCATCACCATTTCTCAACTTCATTCATTCATTCACCTTCTCCAATCTCTATCTGATTCACGCTGTTTTTTGTTTTTGTTTTGCAGGTTTCGGTGTTGGTTGCGGTTTCGGTGTTGGATGGGGTTTCGGAGGTCCGTTTCAATCTTCTTTATAGTTCAATTTCATTTTTTAAGCTGCAATTTGATGTTGGATTTTGTTAATTCAGAAGTCGTTTTTTCAATTTTTTTTTTCTTTCTAATGTCAATGTTATCGCTTTAGACAATTATGATAGGTATGCTTAATCAATGGGATGGAAAATTTTAATTTCTTTTGTAGTTTCTTCTTGATAGAGGATGTAAAATGGGTGGACTAAACTTGCTTAGATAATTTGTTATCATATAGTTTTTGGCTATCAAGAAAAGCAGTCACAAGATACGAAGGGACATTACTTGGAAGGCTCCTTTCTGTTCATTTGATCTATGTGTAGTTGTTTTATCTTCTCTTTACTTCAGTTGTCAGAAGATTTGTTATGTGCGTTCATCCCTGCGTTATTTCCTTTCTAAGTATCAAAATCAAAGAAAATAATGCAATGAACCATGTCTCTATTGTTCTTTGGCTTGCTCAATTTACAAATGTGACAAATTCTCCATTCTTGTATTCTGCCTACGAAAAATGATACAAAGTTAAATATCTAAATAAAAAGTTGTGTATTCAGCAGTAACATTTTTCGGTATTTGCTATTGTATTCTCCAACTTGAGGAGCATTTTATTTTGTAAAAATGCTCAAGAGTCAAGACCTTGTTAGCTCCTCACACACACACCCCCACCCTCTCTTTCTTCAATTTTCTTATTACTTTAGCGATAACTTGTCTGATCTTTTATCTTTATCTGGTGCACAGGTATGCCATTGAACTTCTTGGGTCTTGGTGCAGGTATGATACTTATGCATCTTGCTTCCTTCTCTCTTTCTATTAATTTCAATTCTCAGCATTTAATGTCTAGGCTATATGATGTGGCTAGCGGTTTTCCTCCAATACCAGTATCATGTATGTTAATTTCTTGGACGTCTACATCAAGGCAAAATCTATGGTTGACCACAATATTAGTTGCTCAACAGAAATCTAGACTGTTGGTCTAAGTGGGCTTACAAATTTTATTATGCATCAACCTCACCAAATTGCCTTTCTCTCTCCTCTATCCCACTCTCTACCGCCTCTTCCCTTCCCCTTTGATCACCAGAAAATCTCCATCCTCCACCTAAAACCTTAACCTTTGAAACAAACAAATAACAACCTATTTTTCTCTGATACTCAGTTCGCTAATTCACTCCCACCTTAACTTCCCCAAAACCCCTCTTCTACTTCATCACTAACCCTATTATTCTTACTTACACAATATTTATTTACAAATTCCTTATCAAATATATAAATTTATATAAAATAGAGTTATGCATAACCCCACCAGCGTGTTATTAGAGTCCAATGTGATTCCCAATTTAGGGCCCCAAATCGGGCACTTGACGATTGGTACATCTTCGTTTCACAACTTGAGTTCAGACCCTTGGTCTCCGGTATTTCTCTTCAATTTCTTGTACTTCAATGTCGTGCGGGGAGCAAAATGTACACATTGTTTTACTGAATTTGAAGGTGGGTGGAGGGTTCCGGTTCCATTCTGAGAGAATCCCAACTGGGTTTGCTTCGCTGCACATTGGTTACTATGACAGTGATGGTTATGGGATTGGAGGAAACAAGTACGGTACTGAATGGCTGGTTGCTGCATTATCTAACTTCCCATATGACATCCAGCATGGTTGAGAGATTTCCTTATTTCCATGAAAGGTGGCCGCCAAAGGGGAAATGGGGCAATGGGTGGATGAGAATTGCAAGATCTAGTGGTTGAAATTAAAAGAAAACACCTATTATGGTGTCCATCATAGACATTGTTCTATATAAAATGTTTATGACTCTGTAGCGACCTTATTGTAAATGTTTATCCTTCTGGTTTTGTATTTAATAAGGATATCAATTGGAAAGAATCAATAACTTATTGGATAGGTTTCCTTAATTCTCCTAGGTTCCCCACTATAACCACAAAATGACTATTATTTGTAAGGTTCAAAGTTTATTTTAGCATTTCATATCAATAAATATGTTCAATTTCATTTTGAAGGTGGAGGCTGTGGCCTTGGAGTGGGACTTGGTTGGGGTTTTGGTACTGCTTATGGTAGCAGGTATCGGTTGTCAAGGATCACATTTCAAGGAGTGGAATTTGATAGTAAGGAGAAAAGTGATAGCATGGAGTTGTCAAAATCCAGTCCAGAAGTAAGAAATTCACGATAGGATCTGTGTCATTGCACCTTCAATGTAATGTAGATTGCTACCTATTACTGTGGTCGGCCATGGGCAGGGTTGCATGACCCTATGCCTATGGACACAAATAACATTTCTAATAACATGAAGCCTGTGGAGATATACAAATCTTGTCCAAAACTTTATTTCATTTACTGCAACTGCATAATTGTACTATTATTAGTTAGGAGGAGTTTATGAAATGAATGGTACTGCTATTTTGCTGGCTTCGATAAAAAAAAAATACTCCCTCCTATGTTGATTATAATGAAACATTATCGATATTTATTGTCTGCGATTTAAATTATAAACAACATTTAGTTAACTTCACTAATATGATTGCTATTATTTTCAGAATATTATTCGTTCAATTAAATTTTTACCATCCATGAGAACCAAAATGCTTTTACAACCCAGCAGTAAATATCATCAATGGTACTTTTAAAAATGTATTAATTTATAGTGATGTCACTAATTAATTGTACGGAATTAAACTTAATTTTTCATCAAGACTAACTTTCAATATTTTCTGTTTTTCGAAAATAGATCTAACATTAAAAAAAAAAATCGTAAATGCCAAAACATTGCTTTCATTATTTTTCATAATGCATTCATCTTAGTTTTGCCTTCCACCTTCTCCCTATAACCCTATCAGAAATATTCACTAAAATCATAATATTGTGATGTTATTTACTTTCGTTTGTAATTGAGATTGGAATGAGTATATCATATACAAAATTGAATTCAACTGGTTTGAACATAATTGGACTCAAATTTCTTAAACAATGTCTTAATTTGAAGCTTTGTAGATGAAAAAGAGTGTAATTTGTAGTGGTGAGAAAACCACCCTAAAAGATATTAGGTAAAAAGTATCAATAACACAGTTAAAAACAATGACTAAAAAAAGTAAAATTAATCATTTTCAAAAACTTATGTGTTCACGTTTCAATCCTATTATGCCCTATAATATGCATTAACGTTTTTTTAATGAGAAGAAAGAGCCACGTAAAACAACTTGTGCAATGCATGCTGAAACTCACATCTATAAATCCAATAGACGACGGTTACGTCGTAAGATTGTTTGATCTTCCTATCCAAGTGGTAGGTAGACTGGTAGTTGATAACCTACAGAAGATGTTAATATGTACTGCCACATCTACCACCCTGTCTATAAATCACCAAGCTTATTATTTCAATTTTCAAAGTCAAAATCTCATTTGCAACCATGGCAAATCAAAGAGTTTTCACCCTCTCGCAAATCTCCCAACACAAGTCCAACAAAGATTGTTTGCTTGTGATCAAAGGCAGAGTAAGTAAATTAGTCCTTTCACTAGTAGAAAAAACAACATTATTGGTGTGTTATTTATCTAAAGAAAGTATCTTACTAGTTGGTTATATAAAATAAAGTATCTCAAAATTTCATACGCATATTTTAGAAGGGTCTTGAAAATTACTTGAATTTTTTATTTATAGGTGTTGGATGTGACAAAGTTCTTGGAGGAACATCCAGGAGGAGAAGAAGTGATAGTAGAGGTTGCCGGGAAGGATGCAACAAAGGAGTTTGATGCGGTTGGACACAGTAAAGCAGCTCAAAATTTAGTCCTAAAATACCAAGTGGGTGTACTTGAAGGTGCCACGGTTGAAAAGGTTGATGGTAAGGATGTTGTTGAGGACAATGAACCAACGAGTAAAGAAATGAGTGCTTTTGTGATCAAAGAGGACAGTACGTCCAAAACTGTGACATTTCTGGAGTTCTTTGTTCCAATTCTTTTTGCTTGTATCTATTTTGGTTACCGCCTCATCACCATAGCAGACACTGTTGATTACTAGATCAAATCACAAGAAAGTTTGTGGTCACAAGATTTAGACACGCCATTTACGTGGACGCACAAAAAAGAAAAAATGTTAGTATGTATTTTTATTGAGGTGACCACCAAAATATTTCTCTCAAATCATCCTATTGAAACTTTGTTTCTAAAGATGATAATGATAAATTCGTTTTACGTCGCGTTTTTTTATTAACAAATCTAAGTGTGTTAATGTTATGTGAGTATTTTTCTCTTGCAAGGGTTTGAACTCTGAACTTTTGACTCTTTAACTCCTTCAATTTCTTAGCTCAATGAAGTGAGATACTTCATCCCGCATTTTAAGTTGTGTGTTAATGATCATATTCATATCTCTTTGTACTACTGGTAAGTGCATAAAAATGTGAGTACAGCGGAGATACCTATAGCATAGTTTACTCTGTGTTTGGAAATCTTTTTGGTTACATTTCTCTTTGTATTACTAGTGAGTGCATAAAATTGTGAGTACAGCAGCGATACCTATAACATAGTATACTGTGTTTGGAAATCTTTTTTAGTTACAAAGCTAAAGGATTAGTTCTGTACAATTGATTCCGACAAAAAACGAGTTGAAAATAGAGTGATTTATGTTAAGATACATTCATGTAAAAGCAATTTGAACTTTAAATTTATGTGTAAAAATCAATTCTATAATCAAAAGTTACAAATCTTAATTTCAATTAGAATCGATTCTAAAGATAAAATCAATTATACTTGATGGCAACCAAACATATCATAATCAATTTTAACCATTCTAGAAATGGAACCAAACACCTGATACTAATTTTTGGAAAAGACGAGACTGATATGTAGTTTTTTTTTTCCTTCCAAAAACGTACCAAAAATCTTATGATCTTCCTCTGGTCCGGACTATGCATATAATTACTTAATAGACCTGTTTTAATTTATTTTTTACAATAACCTGTTTTCATTTATTTGGCCTTCAACTTGTCCAAAAACATATTTTGTAATTAAAAAAGGAGAACATCACATTAGATAGATACGTGCTTAGCCCCAACTTCAAAGTTCCAAGGGCGCCTCTGTGCTTGTGAATTCACAATAATGAAGATAGTACATCTCTCTCAATTTGTATGTACAAAACTTAATGTTTTCGTACATTATAATATACTTTACAACAGTTAGTAGGCCGATTCAATTTGGCATGTACAACTTGTGAACAGATAACAAACACAATTATTCATGAGAACATGGTGGGAAAAGACAAAAAAATAGTAAGGAAGTGGTACATCTATCTATGTATCAAACAAGGCTCTAAATAATTATCAGAAAACACTTTACGTGTTATATTGACACCTTGTATGCTAGCGAGAACCGTAAAAAAACCTCTCGCTTGCTTATGCGACATCATAGAATATACGAACTTCTATTGAAAGATTTTTGACTGTCTATATATCCCCAATTTGGCGCCATACAAAAACTGACATAAGATGTATCTACATCTTCCCTTCTACATTGCACAAAATGCAATTAAAACTGCACATAAATCAAAATTGTTAGCCAACATATACTATTGCAAGAATGAGAGGAGAAAGGAAAAGAAAACAACAGAAGTAGCATCCATATGAGCAATAATTGAACAGAGCATTTAGATTGAGATAGCTCCTATGCCTTCGGTCGAACTGTGAGGCATAAGAACTGAAGGCTCACACAATAACCTTTGGGAAATAGAGACACTCACAATTCCATAGGATCACTTTAAAAGAGGAAAATGTGACAATTCTTGCATGATATTTAGAAGTTTTCCAAAACAAACTGCATATTTTTTATTCGCGGTTCTAGAAATTTAACATAACCCCATGTTGGTGCGAGCCATATAACAGCAACAAAATCATCAACACAAAAAAGTATGAAATTTTTTTCTTCCAAGAAATGGCATTCATCAGCAAAGGGATGGAAAAAAGGGGGAAATAAGTAAGGTTTTAGGACACCAGATTAGAGGTCAATGGAAATCATTATAAAAAAGGACATACATATTATTGGAAGTTGTAAGAAGCGGGTACACGTGGAAATGACTAACAGTTTGAGAAATGCAAGTGCATACATTTTTGTAGACACATCTAGATACCCAAAGATTCGGAGCTTACCAATGAATCAGAGGATAAAAACAATCCAGCAGTTATTTGAGCACACACAAAGATCAGAACTTAACAATCAAGCAAAGGATAACAACAATCCAGACAGTTATTTGAACACATAAAGATCAGAGCTTACCAATGAAGCAAAGGATAATAACAATCCAGACAGTCATTTGAACAGGCCGGTTGTATTGAATTTGGTATTGAGATCTTTGAAGTTGTCTTTGGAAAGCCCCATACCACCCGTGGAGTGGCTTATCATAACATTCATCACAACTACTTACGCAACTCTTACTTCTTTCATTACAAGCATTGATGGCCTTTTTTTAGTTAAAAAAAGAAGTAATTAACCAATCTGGCAAATGCATTATAAATACTCTAGCAAATCTAAGTTAACAGAATAAAAAAAGCAGATTAAGAACGCACCCCATTGAATTCAGTTGACGGTAGCAGTGCATTATCAGTTTCTTGATGATGATTCCCTGCTTTCAGCTTCCTATAACCATTCTTAGGCCACTTAAACTTAGAGATGGATTCCACGGAACTAAAAAATCCAGAGAGACTGGCTACCTTATGCATAGGACCAGAAGAATCATTAGAGGAAGTTGATCGTTGCACATCATCCAAAACAGCGATCTTCCAAGAACTAATATCAACATCAGCACTAGCCACCCTGCGATGTCCATGCGGTTTCTGCTCCTCCACCGCTCTAAATGAATCTGCATCACTTAATTGTGGATTTTCACTGCCTCTACCAGTACATTTAAGGGGAGGTTTGCCACCAGCAGACGGCATCGGCATCCCTGAAAGAAACGATGCAAGCTCATTTCGCTCTCCTTCATCCAGCGACACCCAAGGCGGAGACACCTTGTTGCTACCTAAAGGCACTGACTCTTGCAGTTGTAACAAATGCTCCACTTTTGAAATCTTGCCATCAATAGCCACAAGGAAATCTTGGTGCCTATTTCTAGTATCATTACTCGAACTTTTGCTATAACTTGACCTGACTGCCCGTTGAAACTCATCTAACTGCACTTCCAACCCAAATTCAACAACGTAGTCATTATTATTGTCACACTCTCTTTAAGGTCATGACTGACATGCATAGGTTAGATGTGTATTGATTTAATGTTAGTTTGTGCGCCGGTAATGACCTAATTCAAAATATCCATATGTGCATTGAATTTTAGCTCTAAGATGAAATGAATTACCTGCAATTTAGCGGTGCCGAGGGCGGTATGAAGATCTCTGCGGAGTTCAACAGAGTTCCAAGGGCTGGATGCATCTTTCACAGCGTGAATCCATGTCCTATAAATAGATTCTACCCTTCAAGCACACAAATCATAGCAATTCAATAACCAGAAAATCTTCAAAGTTCATCAAGCATATAAATTTTAAAACAATTAAATTGAAAATGAATAAATGGGTTTGAATTTGGCAGGGGGATTAAATAAAAATGAATGTAATGTAATAATAATAAAACCTGTCTGCAGATTCTTGAACTTCTTCGGCGGCGTTAAAGAAAGGATCTTTTTCCCAACGATGAAAACTTGACGCCATGAAAATCGAATATCTAATGAAAATCTCAAATGATGGATCCAATCGCGTGCGTGGTTATTTTTAGGCGATTCTATTGTATTCTATATGAGCCGGTACGCCGTCGTTTTCTACAAATTCGCTGCAAGATTCCGTTTCATGAACCCATAACAACATGTTTCAACTTCGCACTTTCAAAACCAAAATTTGATTTATATTTCTAATATTTCTCTATCCATTCAAAAATATGTACTGGTTAAGCATTTTAATTTTTTTTCCATGTATTTTCAGAAATGATTTGGTAAAAATACCTTAGTAGATTTTTTTTAAAGCATTAAATTTTTGAGAAATAAATTGAAATAATTTTTAATATATTTCTATCTTTGATTTTTTAATGTTAATCCTTTAATTGTTGGGCCAAAAAAGTTTGATGATAATAATCGACATTCAAATTCTTAAAAAATAATAATAATCAACATCTAACGTTTACTCGACCTTTGTATTTGTCTTTAATATTAAAAAATATATTTGTTCATTTGTTAAATACACGTCATAATTTGATAATGTGTATCATATTTATTATAAACAATTAAGAAAATTAATGATTAAAGTTATATATTAATGTGTATAAAATGATTGATTGTGTTTAAAAATGGAAGAGTTGATATATTAAAATAATTTGTCTAAAATTTTCAATCGTTATGCAATTATTTTACACAAAAAATAAATATCAATTTTTTTTAGTAAAAATAAATATCAAATTATTAAATACGTAATGGTAATTAAACTCATATTAAAAACGATTATTTATTTTTTCGACAAATTAACCAAAAACATAGATTAAAAAAAAAGATTATGACAAATAATTAAAGAGCAAATAGTCACTTTAGTCCCTGACTTTACACCTCGCTGTCACATAGGTCCCTGACTCATTATTAAATACAAACAAGTCCCTGACTCTACACTTCCGTTATCACTTTAGTCCCTGCCGTTAAAAAAATCTGTTAAGTGACGATGTGACACGCTGACAAGGAGTATGACGTGTCACAGGGACTAAAGTGAAAGTAAAAAATGGTCACTTTGGTCCCTAAATCAAAATCAATATCCTCAATTTACTGTTAGATCCCTGACTGTGTATACTTACTGTCAGTTAGGTCCCTGAATCAAAAATAAATATCATCAACTTACTGTTAGGTCCCTGATTGTGTATACTTACTGTCAGTTAGGTCCTTGACAGTAAAAACAAAATTTCATTAAGATCCTTGACAAATTACTAACAATAATTTAGTTGGTTTTGTAATAACAAGCAAAAGAAAAACATATATGATTTAAGTGTGAACAAGTTCTACACTACAGGTTCACTTTTTTTTATATTATGTTTGAACTCTACCTTGTTTATCTATTCTATGATGATTTAAGTTATGCTCCTAATTTGAGAACTACCTTGTTTTTCTATTATATCATGATTTAAGTTTGTGTGCAGGTTTAGTGAAAAAAAGAGTTAAGACTAGAAATATAAAATAGAGGTCTTAATCATTCACTAATGCTTATTGGTTGCATTGTAGTACCTGCATTAAAGGTCTCAATGAATTAAGTATATTATAGACAATTCTGACAGTAACTTGCCAATGATCATAGTGAAATTTCGTTTTTACTGTCAGGGACCTAACTGACAGTAAATATACATAGTCAGGGACCTAACAGTAAGTTGATGATATTGATTTTCGATTCAGGGACCTAACTGACAGTAAGTATACATAGTCTGCAGAGACCTAACAGTAAGTTGATGATATTGATTTTCAATCCAGGGACCTAACTGACAGTAAGTATACACAGTCAGGGATCTAATAGTAAATTGAGGATATTGATTTTCGATTCAGGGAACAAAGTGACCATTTTTTACTTTCACTTTAGTCCTTGTGACACGTCATACTCCTTGTCAGCGTGCCACATCATCACTTAACAGATTTTTTTGACGGCAGGGACTAAAGTGATAACGGAAGTGTAGAGTCAGGGACTTGTTTGTATTTAATCCTGAGTCAGGAACCTATAAGTGCAGAGCCAGGACTAAAGTGACTATTTGCTGCTGATTAAAAGAAGTGGAAAGAAGAAATGCTGAGCAACTTGGAGTGACGCAAATATGAAGGAAGAAGAACTATGCGAGGCGGCGATTAACGGCGAGACGGAGAAGGTAAAGTCTCTAATTGACTCCGGCGCCGACGCTACCTTTTTCGACGGCGATGGTCTCACTCCTCTTATGCACGCCGCAAAGCACGGCCATGCACCCATCCTCGACATCCTTCTCTCCGCCGGTGCTCCTTGGAACGCTCTTTCTCCTTCCAACCTCTCCGCCGGTGATTTCGCAATGCAAGAAGGTCACCAAGAAGCTTACGAGCTTCTTCTCAATGCTGGTACCAAATTCAAATCATTCTTTATATCTAATTAACTATGTAGTCTGACACGAAACAGACACTGACACGCGTAACACCAGTAATAATTTGAAAAAATGACATAATTAAAATTGAATATAATTACATGTGTCGGTGTCGCGTTTCTGTTTAACACTGACATGTATTGGAACATGCCTTCCATTAGAAATGTCAGCGCTATTGAGTTATTTTGTTAGAGTAATTTTAGAAGTTCATTTTGTGTATTTTACTTTGTTAGGTATTCGATCTGAATTAGTGTTGGGAACAATTGCTAGGAAGGAAAAGAAAAACACTGATTCCGGTTATGATTATTTGGAAGATAGGGTAAGTTTTAGTGAAGATAAAGTAATGGATTCTGAGAGTAAAGCTGTGATGATGGCATGGGAGAAGCCATTGATGGAGGCTCATGCTAAAGCTGTTTGTTCAGGAGGTGGTCATGTACTCAATATTGGATTTGGAATGGGTCTTGTTGATACAGCTATACAGCAATATTCACCTGTGAAACATACTATTGTTGAGGCTCATCCTGAGGTTTATGACCGAATGCTTCGCACGGGTTGGGGTGAGAAGGAAAATGTTAAGATCATTTTTGGTCGTTGGCAAGATGTCCTGTCTCAGCTTGAAACGTATGATGGTAATTGCTAACTCTTGTGTGCATAAACATCTATGTTTTATTTCAGTACATATGATGGACTAAACTTGACTACAATGCTTATAGTACTGTTTTTACGTTAATCTCACAAGAAGACTGCTATTTTCTTCTCAAGCGATAATTTTTTAGCACTCTTTCAAATTTGTTGCTTACAGTTATACTATCTTTCAGTAAAAAACAGCAGTAATAGGGCCTATAGCACATTACCTAAGTTTTATCCTTTGTGAAATTTATGTGGTTATAATTTAGTTTCTAAGGGGAAGTTGTTTATGTTTGGATCACTTAACTTTGGAAGCAAGTTTGATATAAAAGTAGTGTTAATTTTCTAATCCAACATAGATACTACTTTTAATCACTTCTAATCAAACTAAGTATTGAGGTAAAATCAATTTTGTTTGAGAGAAACCAAACACATGTATTTTCACTATCATCACAGTTGATAGGAAGTTCAACCAATTCTGATACAATCCACCGATAAACCAAAAACACTTGTTTAATGTTAAAAGGCCGGGTAATTCTTAAGTCACACACTGTTGTGAGCTATTATTTTGCGAAGAAATTTGGAAATATGCGAAAGTTGTAGTTGTTTCCCAGATGCTTTCCAAGAATGTAAGTTTTGCTTCTGTGAAAAACATAGGGAAGGTTTTTTGTTTCTTTGGTTGTAATGCCCGGTAATTTGTAGCTGGACTGTGCCTCTAAACTCTTTGACGTGGGGCATTTGTTTTGATTTTCTTTTTCAGGGATATTCTTTGACACCTACGGGGAGTACTATGACGACTTGAGAGAGTTCCACCAGCATCTCCCTGTATTGTTGAAGCCGGATGGAATATACTCTTTCTTCAATGGCCTTTGTGGTGGTAATGCATTTTTCCATGTTGTTTACTGCCACTTGGTATCTCTTGAGCTTGAGAATTTGGGGTATTCCACACAATTAATTCCATTGCCTGTTAAGGATTGTTTGGGGGAAGAAGTTTGGGAAGGTGTCAAACACAGATACTGGCAGCTTGATACATACTACCTCCCTGTTTGTCAGTCTGCAGATGACTCTGAGTGATTTTTAGTTTTGAATGTAGGGTCTGATTTTGTTCGCATTTTCAGAAAGATACTAACACATATTGTATTGTTGCTTGTGTAACGTATGGTATTGTAAGAGAACAGGTAGTGTCATATTGACATCTTGAGCTTTATTTCAAAATTTTATTACATTGGGTGTACTTCGAATTTAGATGTTATGAGTTATAATTACTTTAAAAAAATTATGAGCTTATAGTCTACATGGGTCAAGAGAGTACATTGTACTTGATATTGAAGGATTTCATTTTAAAATGTTAACATGAGCAAAATCTAAGCCTCCGTTTACTTTCTAGAAATATTTTCAGTTTTCTTTTCCTAAAATTCATGTTCATTTTAAATTGTTAATAAGAAGATGAAATGCTCATGTAGTGGAGCATTGCGATAAGGAGAAGATGGACGACAAACTATGAATAATGTATTTTCAAAAATAATTAAAACAATGTTTTGACATTTTCATAGTTTTTGGAAATGCTAGATTTGTTTTCAAATATTGTGAGAGAAAATGGTGAGGAAAATATTAAATTCATATTCATTTATAGTTGAAGTGAAAATGAAAACATGAAACAGAGAAGTAATTGGGGCCTAAGATTTCCATTCCACAATAAAAGTTACAACTTGTCTCTTTCAAAGGAGTCAAACCAAAATTCTCATTTCCCTCTGTTATGCTTTTATGAAGTAGGGGTGACAATCTAGCCAATATAGCCAAGATGGGTTCATATGCAAATGGCATCATCCTATTGAATTACTTGAGCAAATGAGTAGTTTCCGTAAAAATGGATTTTAAAACATTCAAATGTAGCTGCTCACATGGTATATTTAGGATTCTGATTGAAAGACAGATTCTTTTTTCTAGTTGATTGGTGGTTTTGATTGTTGGTAGAAACAAAATCAGCTGATGTTTACTTTAGAATTGATTCCAGAATTGGATGGCAGAGGTACAGTAGGTGTTCAAATTTATGACTCGTCGTATACTCCTATTTCAGAGGTAAGTGGGGGGATACAGTTAGAAAAACCAGTATCTATGCATGTTCACCATATTGATGATCTAAGGAACATGGGCACGCTACTATATGCATTTGTACGTCATGGACCACTTCAACCACAAGCAAGCAAGTCTACTGGGTACTGGCTTTGTTTGTGTGGTAGAGTAGTTGGTAACAAGATTATGGCATTTCATTAATTCATTGACTTTTCAACCATTAATCTGTTCCTAATTTGGTAAATGTCTATCACTGGTTGTTGCATTTTAGGGATATAATTGATAAATGAAATGAGGATTGCTTTTTTTCGTAAAACAAAAATGATAAATTTTCTGAACTGAGGATTTGGCTAGATGTATCACTCCAAGCAGTACCTGTCCTGCACTGGGTGTAACCAAAGTCCTTGCTGTCATGACACGCCAGTTTTTGGTTAATGCTTCATATTTATCTTCCTTATTACTTTATTATTATTTCTACTCATCACTAATTTCATTGACGATAAATAGTTTAAATATGCTGGTGAAATGTCATATCGATGCCTGTAAAATAGATCAATTATTTGATAAGTTCATTTGTGACGTAAGCTGGGATTGCTATTCAATTACAATTCTGACATGTGCCATTGTCCTGGATTTTCTCTACAAAATTATTGTTTACATGGAATCACAGCAAAGAGGTATACATATTTGCAGCAGGTAATCCAGAGTTAGGACCTTGAAATATCACAGTCAAGTCCAGCTGAAAGCAATGGGACTAGTGACCTTATGTTTCCCATCCGACCATTCCAGATGAGCAAAGCTTGTTGTACCAGAAGGCATCGAATGAGATGTGAACGTTACAATGTAGCTCTTCTTCTCATTAAGTTCCTTGAAGCTAAGTGTTTGTGGTTCAACCACGATCTTATCCAAAGGAGACTGTGATGACACTGAAACTTTATATGTCGATGGGGTCCCTACGTTAGTTAAAATCCTTTTGTACTGGACAATGCTTGGTTTGTGAGAACTACCCCTGCCTGAAGCTGTGTCAAATGGCACAGAAAAAGATGGGTAATTGAGATCTTCCACCCTGTACTTAATCCTTTTATCACACGTAAACTCTCTTCTTGCAACAAGCTTTATTTGAAATGAATTGTAGTTCAAGGCACAGAGGAAGTTCAAATAGTCATCGGTGGTAGCATCGTATACAAGACCAGGATCAAGAGCAGCTACTGGATCCACATGCCCGGAACCATAATCAAACGGTGTAGCAGGTATCCCAGTAGCTATATCTTTTATGATTTGCCCATTTTTGTACGTGCCATAAGACGTGGTCATGAGTGCAGATCTTATAGCTGCAGGGCTCCATTCAGGATGGGCTCCCTTAAGAAGAGCAGCTAACCCACTTACATGGGGGCATGACATGGATGTGCCAGAGATGATGTTGAAGCTCACATGCCTTGTGTCAACTGACAAGCCAGTTGGTCCAACTTTCCCACTCCATCCAGCTAGAATGTTGACTCCTGGAGCTATAAGGTCTGGTTTGAGTATTTTTGGTGTGAGTATATTTGGTCCTCTAGAGCTGAAAGCTGCCACCACTGGGGATGGTTGAACCCCTAACTGGGTACCGCCAAATGCAATTTTAGCAGTTGGATTGGGAGCTGAAGAAGCATACTTCTTTATTTCATTGCTTGCTTTCTCTCCCAAAGCTGCTGCAGGGAGGAGAAAGGAGTCAGCAACTAGCTCTTCGCCATAATCTTGGTTGTTTGCTAAAATCATCCCAATTCCTCCTGCACGCTTGACCACCAAACTCTTTTCAGCTCGAGGATTTCCTCCTCGGTCACATATCACTATTTTTCCTGAAACTTTGCTAGGAATCAAACTATCTGTGCTGCACAGGTTATCACTGGAATCCTGGCTGACGTTAGCAGCATAAACAAGTGGCAGTGGAGAGTCAGGTGGCAATTTTCCATTGTAAAGAGACACGCCGTTGTATCTCTTCCCATTTCCAAGGGTAATATAGGCAGGGAAATCGCGGTCTATAGTTCCGGCACCGACAGTGGTTATCCATGGTGCAACATTAGACAAACTTGCTTTACTAGGTCCACCGTTTCCTGCTGAACTGGATACTAGTATTCCATGTTCTATGGCTGCAAAAGTTCCCATTGCAACAGTGTCTTTGTAGTAGTCCGTTAAACCTCCACCAATAGACATAGAGAGGACGTTAACACCGTCTTCGATGGCCTTGTCAATTGCAGCAGCTATGTCTGATGTAAAGCAACCACCAAGCCAACACACTTTGTAAGCAGCCACTCGAGCTTGTGTAGCCATGCCTTTTGCTGTCCCAGAAGCAAAACCAAAGAGGCTTGCTCCTGCAACTGCAGAACCTGCTGCCGTAGTTGAGGTGTGACTTCCATGCCCATCATCATCCCTTGGTGACTTTGATTCCGTATTTTCATCAATAGGTCCAAAAGCTGCCTCGTAGCCTTTAGCAAAAAACCTTGCACCAACAAGTTTCTTGTTACAGTTTGACGAGTTGAAGGTTTTACCTGTCTCACATTCCCCTTTCCAGCTTTTGGGTACTGGTCCAAGTCCAGTGTCATCGAAGCTTTTTAGTTCAGGCCATACACCTGTGTCAATTACTCCCACGATCACCTCACTTTGTTTTCCAGAGGACGGTAAAAGAGTGATTGTTTTCTCCAATCCGAGGAACTCTGGTGTTCGAGTTGTGTGAAGCTCGTATCTAACTTCAGGGATAACCGAGAGAATTCCTGGTTGCTTTGTGAGTAAGTCTGCCTCTTGAGTAGTTAGCCTTGTGGAGAAGCCATGAGCTACATGTTTGTAGGTATACATCGTCTCTGCAGTGTCTGATACTGATTTTAGTGATGAATCATACCATTGGAGATGATCGTCGAAACTTGCTGGCATGTTGAACTTGTCCATGTGAATTATGTATGTCCTTTTAAGATGTTTTGTTTTCTTTTCTGCTATGGTGAATCTGCCAGAGAAAACTAGCAGCAAAGCCATCTGAAGACACTTGAAAATCAGCATATTCATCTTTTAGCTCCAGTATGAGAGTTGTAGTTTTGGCTTCTTTTTGAATTTGCTTTAGAATTGCAGGGATAGCTGGTATTTATTATTGGTTTGGAACTATTGAGTCTGCGGAGATTGGTAGATTCTTTTATAGCCAATACATATATCAATTGGGAACACAGAATAGTGTAGTTGTGAGTGTGTCTATAAAATAATAAAAGTAGTATTGCATCAATATACATCTTTTTTCAGTGTTTATAGTATCAAGAAATGGTATTATGGAACCTCATTTAGAGAGAAAAAAAGTGTTAATTTCTTAACTTATTTGGTTTATACTTTACAGGCCTTCCTTTTCCGCTTATAATTTTTCCTCCATGTTTCCAAATAGTGGGGTGTATCCTCTAAATAGTTTATAGATTTAATTTATATACACAATCATTGTAATCTTATTGTATACATGCATCTAATCAAATCACGTTATGTAGATATTTTAAAAACTAATTTAAAAAAGCTACACTATAATTTGATTTGATGTATGTGACATAAAGATTAATAACATAATTTATAACAGATAAGCAACTTTAGTGTCTTGGTGACATTGAGTTGGAGACCACATAACTCCAAATCATGCTTTATATTATTAATAGATAATGTACACATACGGTGGATTTGCCAAATCTCTTCTACCACATACATCACGCTTCAATGGATTCCTCTTGGTCACTTGCAAACTTAACATGTTATATAATTCACAGTCTTTGATGACTAGTCTAATTACAAAAAGTATATCAAAAATTAATTTAAACGAATGTTGATAGTACTCCCGTGTAAATCAATGCCTTAGAGGTATAAGGTATGTATGCTGTCATAGTATTCGAGAATTTATTTTAGCCAGCAGTGGTGGTTCATACAAGGCTTTTCAATAAAAATAGAAACTAAGTTCACACTGCTTTATTATTTTTTATTTTTAAGAAATTAAACTAGTCCATCAAAATTGGTATTAGAGAAAATCAAATTTAAAACTTTAAAAGAAACATATTCTAAGATCTCGAGTCAATACGACACCAAATAATTATTACAATAATTATCTTCACAAATTGTACTTTTCAAAGGAGTAATAGACAATAATAACACACGACTCCAATAATCAAGTTGTTACTTCAAAAAACAAAACAAAACCTCTTTTCAGTCCATTTTAGTTCGGTTGGAATATTATTAGTGGCCCACTAGACAAAACTTGATCATAGGAATTTTACTGTAACTATGAAATTTAAGCGTACTGTCCAATCAAAGAGAGCATAAATTGGAATAATTGTCTTGCTTCTTTGATAATAAGTGATCTGGCATTGTTGAAATTACGCGCTCTTCCATTCCTTTGTCTATTTTAATTTAATGCTAACTAAGCAATGTTATTTCACCCAACTATCAACAAACCCTGTCAGCCACTAGTAAAGGTCCACCACAATTTATAGTGGAAGAACCACTAAGCTTTGCAGCACCCCTGATTAAAAGCATTATTAGCATCTTCCTTGATGGATCACATACAAAATTATTAAATTTTAGGATGTAGTAGTAGTTTATTTGAAGTGAGAAATTTGCTATATTTCAAAATCATGATATGCAAAGACCATTTTATAAAGTTGATTATGACAGTATATATTAGTACGTACTGTTAATTTTTAAGGTTTAAAAAAAAATCACCTCTTATTTTGGCAAAATCGTAATTTTAGCCTCCAACTTTGCAATTTTGGTCATCATATTTGAAATTTTGAACAATTCATAATTTTGACATATTTATTTGATGGTGTGACAATATTTATTCACTTTGAGCCTCCTATATTATTGCAATTTATCATATTTCTGCTCTGTGTGACAATATTTAACAATTAAAAACAGTGGGATTATAATTACGATTTTCCCAAAACACAGAGAGCAAGAATGAATTTAAACTTAATTTTTATTACCTCTCATAACTAAATTGTCTACTTTTTCATGTTTTAACATTTTTACAAAAACTCATTCAAAATTTTGAATGATACATACGAGTTGACTGAAAAGCACGGACCAAAAATGGTGATGAAAAACTTATGAGAGACTAAATTGAATGAGGGAGATATCACTATTTGTAAAAATGGAGGTTCATGCATGTAGTTGGTAATGTTGTTTGTGACTGAAATGTATGACTCAAAAAATAATATTTAATACATGATGAATGAGAGATGATACCAAGTTTCCAAAAATAAAACGAAGAATAGATGATATGTGTTATTTGCAAGATATATTGGTGATTCACGCATGTAGTTGATGTTGTTGTTTGTGGTTGAAATACATGACTCTCCAAGAGTCATTTAAATTACGAGAATGAAATAAAAAAATTTGTAATATATCTAATATTCAAAATTGACTTTTTATTATAAATTAATGGTATGTTAATTGTGTTTTTTTTTTTTATCTTTTCTTTGATTAATAAAAAAAATGCATTTACCAATGTTCAATGGTTTCTAAAATGTTTCTCATTGTTAATTGTTTCAAGCAGGTTGTGAACTAATTCACAACAACATTAAACATTGAAAGAACCAGGTTTTTTTTTTTTACAATATTTAAGTTGTTTATTTTTTAAGTCATTTCATATCAATAAAAAGAATTACTTTTGTTGTTTCCTGAAACTAAGACTTTGTTAGACTAAAACTTTGTTGACGGATATATGAATATGTGTAACTTATTCTATCTAGTTTTTTAGGTGTGTTTAAACTATAAGTTGTTTTTTGATACTGATAGATTGACGTATAGTTTATGACACTCAACTTCTTAAGTGTATTTAAACTATCAGTTTTTTTATTGGTACTCACTGGATGACTAATGGTTACAACGTCTAATTTCTTAAGTGTCTTAAAACCATCAATTGTTCGTTAAAATTTTAAAATTTGTGAGGATTAGAGTTGGTAAAGTATGATTTATTGTATCTGGCGCTTTAACAACATGTGAATACTATTGGACACCCTCGCAACATCCAATAGTATTTGCAACAACTAAAACAACCAAGATAATTAATGTGTGTCACACCTCTACTTTTTGTTCAAGACTTGATTTTGTTGTATCGTAAATGTTGGATAATTTTTTTTTTTATAGGGATGTTGGATAAAAATGTTATTAATTAATTGACTCTAGAAACTCAAAGATGCTAGGTAGTTTCCATATAGATACTTAGTCAGTTGATTATGAACAGACTGAACCAGAAGTATGGTAGTTAGTTATTAACTGACATTATGGTTCTAGTTACAGATAAGGGTGTTTACGGGTCGATCTCGGCCAAACATGTTGCCCGATCTGGTTAAATTTAGTTGGTTTAGGTTGGATAAAAAATTCATTTTGTTAATATATATATTTTTATCTCAAACCCAAACCGAGCCAACTCAACGATGAACAGGTTTGTTTGAGGTTGGTCAACAAATTATTAAACATATTTTTTTTTAAGAAAAATCCAAATAAATTATATAATTAAATGACATCCTATTTCATGAAAATTTAAACATTAGACTAAATTTTATATTTAGAATGTTAATACTTGAATTCAAAAATATAAAATTCACTAAACTCACTTATTGATATGACAACAACAAATAATTAGATGTATGTTTAAAACTAACTTCTGTGCAAGGATGATGAATATAAATTAAACTCAACATTTTCAATTTGCTGATATTTAATATATAAATTCAAGTAAGAAATTTAATAAATAAATAAGTAAATAAAGTGAAGAACGAAGGATTCAAAATTTACTTGTTCAAGTATACCATATAAATTTAATTAAAAAATTTAATAAATAAATAAACAAACATTTTTTTAGTAAATAAGCAGGACATAATTAAAATTATCATATCATAAATCACAACAATGGAAGTATTACAAAATAAAAATTACTAATTCAGTTATCAACCTAATCATTTGTGTAAGTACATTGAAAAGAACAACCTTGCAATACATATGTATCGAGTGATCTAACAGCCTAAACCGACCAATATTAAACCAACCAAACCGAGTGTCTAGTGTAACGCCCGTTTTGAACTATTTTATTTATTTAATTATTTGATTGAGTTTAAAGTCTTTTTAAATAATTTATTTGATTTATGGTGATGTGTGTTATTTTTGTGTTATGTGTTGGTGTTTTAGTAGCATATTATATTAAAATATATGTGTTATTTGGTGTAGAAATATATATGTTATTTGATGTAGAAATATTGTGTTATTTGTTATAGAAATATGTTTGTTATGTAGAGATATATTTGTTATAAAAATATGTTTGTTATGTAGAGATATATTTGTTATAGAAATATATTTGTTATTTGGTTTGAAAATATATTTGTTATTTTGTGTGGATATATATATATGTTATCTAGTATAGAAATATATTTATTATTTTGTGTATTATTATTATTAAGTGGGGGAGAGATATATTTAATTTAGAAATAAATAAGATAGAGGAGAAGAGATATATAAATAGGAGGAAAAAGATATTATTTGGTTTAAAAGGGAATTAAGTGAGTTTAATAGAAATTAAATGAGAGTTAAAAGAATATGGGGAGTTACTTTTTAGTAAAAATAAGAGTTTAAGATTTGGTTGTTATGAAATTTTAGGAAGATTAAGGGTTAAGTGGAAATAAAATAAATTGTTTAAGAGTTATATAAATAGAGAATTAGGTTAAGAAAAAAAAGAATAAAACATTTTCACGTGCAATTGGGAAAAGGTGAGTTTTGAGGGATGAATATGTTCTAGGAAGAAGAGGAAAGGGATCGAATTTGTTGTAGAATTTTCTTGTGTTGCTGAATCAAGGTAAGGGTGGGATTCCTTTCAATAATATATATGTTAATTTGATTTTTGATGGATGAATATGTTCTAGGGTTAGGTTTATGATAAATGTGATGATTTATGTCGGTTCATGCATAATTGTATGTTGTTTTGACTCCTTTGCTGCACATATGATCTGTAAACAAGATTTCAAATACATTGGGGTGATTAAGGGATTAAAAATGGGATTTTTGGGTGGAAAATGTCACTTTTCCCGAGAGCTGCACAGTGACAGCATCTCCTGTTTCATGTTATTGCGCCTTTTTCACATGTTTCTGTTTTGAACTGGGTTTTGGTGTAAACATGAAAGTTGTAGATAATTGTGTTAGCTTTTTAATGGATTTGGGTTGACTTCAAAATCATTCTTAGAACTTAAGTTATGGTCAAAATACTACACGTAGGTCACAGTAATTTTCATGAGATTTCAGCACAACTTTTCGCTTCCACTTCTGTACCTGAATTTGAAATAAAAACTGGTACTGATAGGTACAAAATTTGTCTTAGGTGTAAACACGAAAGTTGTAGACAAAAATGTTAGCTTTTTAATGGTTTTGGTTTGACTTCAAAATCATTCTTAGAACTTAAATTATCGTCAAATTACTACACGTAGGTCACAGTGAAATTTCAGTTTCTGTACCCGAATTTGAAATAAAAACTGGTATTGATCGGCACAGAATTGGCCTTAGTTGTAAACGCAAAAGTTGTAGATAGTTGAATTGTCTTTCCAATGGCGTTGGTTTGACACAAAAATACCTTGCGAATAATTTTATATGAATTTATGAAGTTAGGTGACGAATTAAGAATATTGTGGAGAGAAGTCCTTGTCAACGTCAAGGTTTGGGAGGGAGTCTTAAAGAGTTTAGGCACAATTATTATTGTTGTCGAAGTCAGTGTTAAGTTGTTTAACTTATTTAAGTTATAAGTGTGAGTCCATTGCATATGCATAAAAGCGGCGATGGAGCTTTTGCTCAAAGTGGCGATGAAGCTTTTGCTCAAAGTGGCGGTGAAGCATATTAATGCTTAAAATAATGGTACCACATGCATGATGTCTAAGTGTAGAGTTGCATTGTCGAGTCGTGTCGTTTGTGATGTTGTTTAAGTGATGATGTGAAGATGATTTTGTGATGTTGTTAAAGTGAATAAATGTGATGAATTGTGATGTGTTTATGTTAAATACTATCTATTTACGATGTGATTGAAGTGATGATTTTATGTGGTTTGTCATTAATTATTGAATTATATGATATATATTATTGATTGTGTTTCTCACCCCTTCTGTTGGAATTGTCGCCTTGTGGGCAAGTGCAGGTAATCAAGTTTAGGTGCGTATATGTGAGGAATCCGTTGTGTGTGGTGTCTTAGGATGCTCTGATACGTAACGGGATGGGACTTTGTCATTGTTTCTATTCTTTTACGTATTTTCTATGATCTATTTATGACTTTAAAATGGTTGTTGAACCTTTTGAGACGTTGATGTGGCCTTGTGCCAAGATTTACTTAAAAGAATATTTTGAGTTTATAATTCCGCTGTTACATTGAATATTTTGATGAAGAATAAAATATTATTCATTGTTGTTTAGTGATTTTTATGAAATGTGACATCCTGAATATTGGTTTAACTCTGATAATATATGGATTTTTTTTTATGTTGGGATTTCGGGGTGTTACATCTAGGTTCTCATAGAAACACAACAGTTGATACATAAATAAAATAGTATAACACAATGATAAAGAAGATGCAGCAACTGACAAGCCTAACACACCACAACGTAATAATGGTTACACTTGCACGCTCATGCTCCTGATGAGTCGTTGGGGGTTGTGTTAGATCTTTGAACTGCTTCTTCTAGCACTTCCTCTTATTGTTTCTTTTTGAGTTGTTGATGTTGTTGCTGTCTCTTTTTGAGACAACATTTGGCCAAAAGCCAAATGATTATCCCAAAGACAGACAAGGTAAAAAGGGAAATCCATATGAAAATGCTAATAAATAAACCAGTGGGCGTGGCTGCTGGATGAGAGGAAGAGGCAGGAGGGGGAGGAAGTTATATTGGTGAACAAATTTTGGAGGGTGGAGGAAGGTCGCTTCTAATCGGCATTTAAATGAACGAGAATGAAAGAAAATCGATTATTTATGATAAATCTAATATTCAAAATTGATTTTTTATTTTAAATTAATGATATGATAATTATGTTTTTTTTTAATCTTTTCTTTGATTAATAAAACTTGTATTTACCAATGTTCATTAGTTTTTAAAATGTTTCTCATTGTTGATTGTTTCTTGAAAATTGTGAGCTAATTCACAACAACATTAAATATTGGAATGACTATTTTTATTTTATTTTTATAATATTTAAGATGTTTACTTTTTAAGTCATTTCATATCAACTAAAAGATATATTTTGTTGTTTACTAAGACCACGGCTTTGTCGGTTTTGAGAAAATAGTTGGTTGTGTTAGAGGTCTTGAGTTCAAACACCGACGAATGAGAAAAATTAATCTGAAAACTAACCATTAATCTTTGTCATTAAAAAAATACAAGGTTGATGAAGGGAGTTACACAATCAAGATATACACATAAACACACCACATATATTTGTACGGTACTTCAATTAGGTTTTGTAATTGTTCTATAATTTTGTTACACTATGTTTTTTATTTAATTTTTTTACGTTTTATCATCAATTTAATTTCAATAGTTACGCTCGAACGCTCATGCTCTTGATGAGCCATGGGAGGCTGTGTTAGATCTTTGAGTTGCTTCTTCTACCACTTCCTCTTGCTGTTTCTTTTTTAGTTGTTGTTGTTGTCGTCTCTTTTTGAGATAACATTTGACCAAAAGCCAAATGTTTATTCCAAAGACAAACAACGAGTTGTGAGCTAATTCACAACAACATTAAATATTTGAATGGCTAGGTTTTTTTTTTATACAATATTTAAGTTGTTTACTTTTTTCATATCAACTAAAAGATATATTTTGTTGTTTACTGAGACCAAGGCTTTGTCAGTTTTGAGAAAAATAGTTGGTTGTGTTAGAGGTCTTGAATTCAAACACCGACCTTGTTCATATTCTATATGTTGCCAAAGACCAAGGGCATACCAAAAGAAGAAATGGACAGAGTTTGGAAATCCCACCCATTCTGGTCAAAATTTGTAGTTCATGATGATCATGGTGGCAATGAGGGCACAAGAGCAAATGCATAATGAAGTCTGTTAAGCCCACGACCACTGGACCCACTAGAGCCATACCTTTTTTAGCCAACTAGTCTTCACTTATTTGTAGCCAATTAAACTCTTTGTGGTAACGAATGATAAAAAATTAATCTGAAAACTAACCATTAACATTTGTCATTAAAAAAAAAGACAAGGTCAATGAAGGAAATTACACAAACAAGATATACACGTAAACACATACCACGTATATTTGTAGAGCTGTCAAAACGGGCGGCCCAGCCCTAAACGGGCTTCGGGCTTTATCGGGCCGGGCCAAAAAGCCCGGTTGGAAAACGGGCTTGAAATATACTACCCGAGCCCGGCCCTACACGGGCCGCGGGCTAACGGGCCGGCCCGTATTAAAAATTACATTTTTTATATATAAAACAAGTATTATAAAATACTCCTATAATTCTTTTCTATAAATAATATTTTTAATATGTTTAAATAATGTCTAGCACAAAAATAAATTGTAAACATTTTCGTACACTAGTCGTAAACTAAAACGGCGAGGAAAACAATTTTAAATAAATTAGATACGTTATGGTTATAGATATTTATATATTCGATCTTTAAAATTATAAATAACAAAATGAGTAAATATAATTTTATATTACATTTATATGTGTTAATTCATTGAATTTTCACTTTATTTTTTACTTTGATAATCAACTAAGTAAAGAATTATTTGAAAAATTATATATAATTTATAGGATTTTTTTTGTTATGCGGGCTAACGGGCTACCCGCGGCCCGTTCGGGCTAGCCCTAACGGGTACCGGGCTTTTCAGGGCCGGGCTAAAAAGCCCTATTAAAATTCGGGCTCAATATTTAAGGCCCAAGCCCTAAAATTAATCGGGCTAAACGGCCCGGCCCGTACGGCCTGGCCCGTTTTGACAACTCTATATATTTGTATGGTGCTTCGATTAGGTTTTGTAATTGTTCTACAATTTTGTTACACTAGGTTTTTTATTCAAAATTTTTATGTTTTATCATCAATTTAATTTCAATTGAAAAATTAAGATGTTGTTTTCTTTGTCTTTGTACTATTATAAATTACAATACCGTGTGGATATGTCTTAAATTGATAAATTAAATTTATCTTTGATGCAACTTAGTAATTTGCATTGTATGTTGATTGATTAAACTTTTACTTTGATGACCTTGAAATTGTGAAACAACCTGTATTAGGTTAAAAACGAAAAGCTTATACTCGCATCCGCCTTTTGAAAATTACCTTATTAAATTTTATAATATTATTTTCATAAGAACCAATCTATTTTAACATATTATTACTCTTTAGAAACATGTTTATTATAAATATTTTGCTCTCTTTGAAAAAAATATTAGATCTTTAATTATTAATATAATTATTGTTTTTTATTGTTATGAAAAAAATATGCATTTTTTAATTATTTTATAAAAAATATAGTTTTCGAGGGTGGGATGGAAACGGGTTGAATGCTTAAATTTTACCCCCAATATAATTTTGGGGCGGAGGCAGAGGCGGTGCATGTAAATGGGGGCGGGGCACTTAAACCCGCCCCGCGCCTTCCCGGTTGCCATGCTTACTCCCCCGGTCTCTCTATCTTTTGTTTTTTTATATAGGCAATTTTTATGGCACACTCAAAATATTTGAGTGTACCAGTACACTTATATTTAAATTAATAATTTAATGAGTTATTTTTCTTAGTAAAAAAATATTTTACATCATTTATAATTATAATAATTATATTTTATTTTTCTAAAGTGTCCACGAAGCAAAATTC
The DNA here is from genome assembly GCA_958299785.1 of Medicago lupulina. NCBI lineage: Eukaryota > Viridiplantae > Streptophyta > Magnoliopsida > Fabales > Fabaceae > Medicago > Medicago lupulina. The sequence continues at coordinate 6,929,866 of OY283144.1, read as the reverse complement.
AACTTTTTAAATTTTTTATTACTCATAAGAGAGAATAATGATTATTATTTTTCGGTAAAATGTAAAAAAATTAGTATGATTCTTATAAACAATGAAATGATGTTTTCCTTATGAAATAATATTTTATAAAATATAAAAGTTGATAAATAACTCTATTACATAAAAATGATTGTTAATTTACCAATTTATGAAAAAATATCCTGGTACATCTTAATTTAAAGGTGTATCGTAGAAACTACATTTTATTTAATATATTTTTTGGTTCTTGCCTGAATAAAAAAATCACATAAAAAATCACATCCCAATAGGAGCCTAAAAAAATAAAACAAAAAACAAATCTCATTCCTATAGGAAAAATTAAAGTTATCATATAACGCGAGCATTCTCTTTCACGCTTAACTTTTCGTTCTTTCTCGGTTCCCACGACCGACCATCTTCTTCTTCTTCTTCACCAAACGTCCTTCTATCGTCTCTGCAACTGCTTTCTGCCATCAGGTTTGTTAAAATAGGTTTTGAAACATTATATTTTTGCTTCAATATTTTCATGTTTTTATCATCAATTTAATCTCAATTGTATGTAAAATTAATGCTGACTGAATATGCCGCCTTAAATTGAGAATTTTGATTTACAATTCATATGCTTTATAGTTTTGTATTGCATTCTGACTGATTAACTTTTAATTTGAGCCTTCGTAAGTTGTGGGAAGTTTCAAAAGAAATGTAATTTCATTTAATTATACGGGGCAGTGTGCTATTTCGTTTGAATTACTTGTTTGCTAATATATTTCATCATCAATGAATGCAGTGAACAAGTTAAGAATCATGTCTAGGGTTTTGGCACATTCGATTAACTTCCCCGGCCTAGTGGCTGGTCGAAGGCATGTCAATAATAACAATGGATCTGCAAGATCAAGACCGAGGTCTGTTAGAATGATGTATGCCACACAAACTACTACAATGCGACTGTCTGGTTTCTCTGGATTACGTCCTTTGAACTCTTTGGATTCTATGTTGAGACCCCGACAAGATTTTCATTCTAAGGTGCTTACTCAGATTGGTACTAATAGAGCAAGGGGTGGTAGAGGTAGCAGATGTGTAACTAAAGCCATGTTTGAGCGTTTCACGGAGAAAGCAATCAAAGTTATTATGCTGGCTCAAGAGGAAGCTAGGCGGCTGGGTCACAATTTTGTCGGAACAGAACAAATTTTGTTGGGTCTTATAGGTGAAGGCACTGGTATTGGTGCTAAGGTTCTAAAGTCTATGGGAATTAACCTGAAAGACTCCCGCGTGGAAGTTGAAAAGATAATTGGAAGGGGTAGTGGTTTTGTCGCTGTTGAGATTCCGTTTACTCCGCGTGCCAAGAGAGTTTTGGAACTCTCATTGGAGGAAGCTCGCCAACTTGGTAAGTGATAGCATACCTTTATATGTCGTTTTTCATATCAAATCAATTATACTCTGTTTACGAAAATTGTGTTCATGACTTATTATTTATATGATTTATTCCAAACATGCCTTGATTGTTGCTTTGATTGATCTGATGGTTGACCAATTTGAATTAAATACATTCAAAATGAGTTTAAAATTATCTATGAATTGTTGTTATTTTATTTTTTGACCTGCCTTTCTGCGCTTTATGCTCTTTCTTTTATTTGGAGATTGGTTAAAAATTTGTATTTGTTTACGTTTGCTGAAATTTTGGCTTACATTTTGGAATTTCTAGGTCACAATTATATCGGATCTGAGCACCTGCTTTTGGGTCTTCTTCGAGAGGGGGAGGGTGTGGCCGCACGTGTTCTTGAAAATTTGGGTGCTGATCCTACTAATATTCGCACCCAGGCTAGTATCATGTTCTCATTTATGCCTTTTACATATATTTATTTATAAGAACATGCTTTCGTCTTAATTTATGTCTGTGTGTTTGTGCTCCACTTGAGGGGAACAGGTTATTCGCATGGTTGGTGAGGGTGCTGACAATGTTGGGGCTACTGTTGGCCCTGGAAGTAGTAATGGCAAGATGCCAACTTTGGAGGAGTATGGCACCAATTTGACCAAGCTAGCAGAGGAGGTAACTTACAATCTTAGTTTTCTTAATGACAGATTGTTGATGACGTCTCATTATGTGTTCAGGCATGCTTATTTTCTCTCGTCTTTGTCCTCTAAAATCAAAATCCTAGGGAAAATTGGATCCTGTTGTGGGTAGGCAGCCACAAATTGAACGTGTTACTCAAATCTTGGGTCGTCGCACCAAAAATAATCCTTGTCTTATTGGGGAACCTGGTGTGGGAAAGACAGCTATTGCTGAAGGTCTCGCCCAACGGATTGCAAATGGTGATGTCCCTGAAACCATAGAGGGAAAGCAGGTTGGTGTTTCTTTCTTTCTATTTCTAGTTTACAAATTGTTGTTGGTTTGGTTCAGGGTATTTGCTCTTTCGTTTTCATAACCACAAACATGTTCAAGGTGCTCAATGTATTAATATGATTTCAACATATTGTCCATTTACTTCTAATTTTGACTGGAAAGTAACTTTCTTGCATCAAGATGGTTAGACCAGTTCTGGAGCTCCTTGCCTTGTATTTAGTCATATGATTTTGTCGTTGTTTTGAGTTTCTGTATTGGGTCTGTTTTAAGTTCTTAGATATGGAATTTTAGCATATTTTTTGGTGTCTTGAGTGACATGAAAGCCTCATTTTGCATGATTTAGGTTATAACCCTAGATATGGGTCTACTTGTTGCTGGAACTAAATATCGTGGAGAATTTGAGGAGAGATTGAAAAAACTAATGGAGGAAATCAAACAAAGTGATGAAATAATACTTTTCATCGATGAAGTTCACACTCTCATTGGAGCAGGAGCAGCCGAAGGGGCAATTGATGCGGCAAACATATTGAAACCAGCTCTTGCTAGAGGTGAACTACAGGTAATATTTTCTCGACAGAAAATGGATACACGGCATTTTACATAGTACGGTAATAATTCAGCAATACAATGATTTCAAACTGTACGAATCACAATGCAGTATTTCACTTTTGACTTGCGGATCAATGACCATATATTTGCTGAAGTTTCAATAATTAGCTTTGGAATAATTTAATCTGAAAAAAAAAAGTGTACACATTTTTAACAAAGTCACCAAAGCTCAAAGTCACCGAAGTTAAACCCATTTTCAACAGTTCATTTTTTTTTTTTTTTATCAATAGTATAAAAAAATTAAAAATTCTGAATGGTCACTTTGGACTGGCTATGAAATGTGAAGACAGAAGAATGTATATGGCTGTGCATATGCTGAACTTGCCACAACTTCCATCTCTTAAGTAAATAAATTTAAATACTTATGCAGTGTATAGGAGCCACAACATTAGATGAATACAGGAAGCACATTGAAAAAGATCCAGCTTTGGAGAGGAGATTCCAGCCAGTTAAAGTGCCAGAGCCAACTGTGAGTGAAACCATACAAATATTGAAAGGGCTTAGAGAGCGCTATGAGATTCACCACAAGCTCCGTTATACCGATGATGCTCTTGTAGCTGCTGCAGAGCTGTCATATCAATATATCAGGTTTGACATGATTTATATTATGTACATTCTCTCCTCATTTCAATTTTGATTTATGCTGTGGAACTTTTTATTTTTTTTAATAGTTCTGGTATTTCATGTTTAACCCCACATAGTGGGAAAAGGCTTGGTTATTTTTGTCTGGTATTGCATGTTTTAATGGGAATTTTTTTACCAAAGTCAATCTTTTGGAATTTATCATTATGCCTTTGAATTGTTTACAAAACTTATTTTGGAACTCTCATATAGTTGTGAATATGAATTAATCAAACTGTACCCTGTATCTTGTTGTTTTCCACCTGCTGTTTATCTTAAATTATGTCTTCTGCAGTGATCGATTTTTGCCTGACAAAGCTATAGATTTGATTGACGAAGCTGGTTCCCGAGTTCGACTTCAACATGCGCAGGTATTGTTTGTTCTTCTACCATTTTCTGAACCAGCAGTTCTTGTCTTGTCTATCGTTGAGCTAATTGGGCTGGATTTACATTCTTGCAGTTACCTGAAGAAGCAAGAGGGCTTGAAAAGGAGGTTAGGCAGATAGTTAAGGAGAAAGATGAAGCTGTTCGCAATCAAGAGTTTGAAAAGGCAAGGCCGTAATTTAAGATTTAGCTTGTATAACATTAACCAACATTTTTGGGATACTTAACCACTTTTTTTTTTCTACGAGATTACATAATATTAAGCTAATTAAGGCTATTTTATCTTTACTAAAGTTCTATAGCGACTTCAGTCTAGTTTTTGTTTGAAGGCATTGTAGTGGTTTGTTCTTTCGATTATGTATCTCCAAATTCTTTTTACTTTTTGGCTAATAATTAGCGCGCTGATGATACCTTAATTTCTGAATAGGCTGGAGAGCTACGGGATAAAGAAATGGATCTTAAGGCTCAGATATCAGCACTTATACAAAAAAACAAGGAGATGAGCAAGGCAGAGAGTGAGGCAGGAGATGTAGGTGCACTTGTGACTGAAGTTGACATACAACATATTGTTGCCGCCTGGACTGGTATCCCTGTTGATAAAGTCTCGGTTGACGAATCTGATCGCCTTCTCAAGATGGAAGAGACCTTACACAAACGCGTTATTGGTCAGCATGAAGCAGTAGAAGCCATTAGCCGTGCTATCCGCCGAGCTCGTGTTGGACTTAAGAACCCTAACCGGCCGATTGCGAGCTTCATCTTTTCTGGCCCTACCGGTGTGGGGAAGTCTGAGTTGGCCAAAACATTGGCCTCGTACTACTTTGGATCCGAAGAAGCCATGATTCGGCTTGACATGAGCGAATTTATGGAACGGCACACAGTCTCCAAACTCATCGGTTCACCTCCTGGATACGTTGGTTATACCGAGGGTGGTCAATTGACTGAGGCAGTTCGGCGCCGTCCCTATACTGTTGTACTCTTTGATGAGATTGAGAAAGCCCATCCTGATGTCTTCAACATGATGCTTCAAATTCTGGAAGATGGGAGGCTAACAGATAGTAAGGGAAGAACTGTCGACTTCAAGAACACACTTCTTATAATGACATCAAATGTTGGAAGCAGTGTGATTGAGAAAGGAGGCCGTCGCTTGGGATTTGACCTTGACTATGATGAGAAGGACAGCAGTTATAACCGAATCAAAAGCTTGGTGACCGAGGAGCTGAAGCAATACTTTAGGCCAGAGTTCTTGAATAGGCTGGATGAAATGATAGTTTTCAGGCAACTTACAAAACTGGAGGTTAAGGAGATAGCTGATATAATGCTGAAGGAGGTGTTTGAGAGACTGAAAACTAAAGAGATTGAGCTCTCGGTGACAGAGAGATTTAGGGAGAGAGTGGTCGACGAAGGTTATAATCCTAGTTATGGTGCCAGACCTCTAAGAAGAGCTATAATGCGACTTTTGGAAGACAGCATGGCTGAGAAGATGCTCGCTAGAGAGATTAAAGAGGGTGACTCTGTTATAGTGGATGCTGATTCTGATGGAAATGTGATTGTGCTCAATGGTAGTAGTGGTGCTCTAAATTCATTGCCCGAGTCTCTTCCTGTGTAATCTTGTGTACTTGTTTAAGAGCCATAGTCTGTTTAGCTGTTGATGTACATAGAGCTTTTAATTGGACTATTGTTAGTGTAAGGCAAGTTTGCCCATATCCAACAAAGCAAAGTAGGGAATAATTGGGGACCTGAGATAGGTTGCATAGTTGAAGAATTTCAATTTTTAGTTGACAGCCCAACATTTCAAAGAATTTTTAGTGCTAGGCGTTTGGTTGTCTCATATTTATTTATTGCCTAAGGGAGTCTGTAATCAATTTTAATTAAGCTTTAGATGCTCTTTCCATTTCTTAATACATGTCTCTTTAAATATTTTCTGTTATTAATAAACCTCTCTAATCATAATCTACATAAATTTCTCAAACAAATGAACATTTTCAATGCAAACAAGCTTTTATGTGAAAACATTTTGTTTATTTCACTCACGATTATTAATAAACCTCTCTAATCATAATCCGAATTATTAATAAACCTCTCTAATCATAATTTATGTATAATCAGCAATCAGAATCTCTCTTATTTTCAGCAGTTTTGAATTTTTCTTTTAAAAACAACCAAAAGACAGTAAAAAAATGATAAAACCTGTCAAATAAAATCATAAAAATACCACCAAATTTTTTTAAAAATCAAACAAAACTAATTCATTTTTTTTTTTTGGAATTTCATGAGTGGCGGAGTCCTGTAAGAAGTCTCTTCTAAGGGAGTCATGATCCTTGATTTTTTTTTTCTTCTGATTTTCTAGGGAAGTTTCGGAGCAATCCGATCAAGTAGCCCAAAAATACGATTTTTTACTAAGAACAACTAACAATGACCCAAAATAGAAGGATGAGAGTTAGGGAGATTAATATTGCCCTTAAATTGGTTATTCATGTTACAAACAAACTCAAAATTTGTGCTGATATAGTCCGGATTATATAATCTGTTTTTCCACTGAAAAAGGGTGTTTAGGGGGTTTCACATATTTTATTTTTTTGACAAAAGGGGTTTTTTAGATTATGTAATCCGAAAAAAATCAAGTAGGGCGTCCTATTTTTTGAGGTTTTCGGATTACATAATCCGAAAAAATTCGAGTTGGTGAAGAACTCAGTTTTTCACCCTATTAGAAAGGAAAAATTGAATTCGGATTTCAAAATCCGAATTGCACAAGGGCATTTTCGAAAAATTTATAAGGCGCGCAAGAAGGCAGCAGGATGGGAAAAATAATCGTCTGGAAATGGGCAGAAAAATATCCAAATCTCAAAAGCGAAATATATCAAGTAACATATGGAGTATATTTTATATTGCAATTTGTATTCGTTTTAAAACAATGAACATAGATAGACATTTGTTAAAGGAACAAAAAATAGTATTTTTGTATGAAATTCAACAATATTTTTTTTTTTAAAAAGTCAAATTCATCTCTTTTCACTATTTTCCAATGCAATATTTCTATTTGTATCTTAACCAATGTCCTAGACACTTTTTACCATTTCCCTAAAAATACATGCTTAAATCTTACTATTGCAAAATGATCTATGTTTGTTTAGATAAATAATTTATTTATGCACTTTTGCCGTAAACATTTATCATATACATACTTATCTATAACTAAATATTAATCTAAGTTAAATTGGTTTAATATAATTAGAAAAGAGCTAGATAGAATATTGGTCATAGAACAAAGATCATAAGGCCGATCTTGCGCATTTAAAAATTTCAGTCGAAAATGCAGAAAACTAACTTATAGATTCTCCAACGGTGATTAGTCACTACTAAAATAATCACTTTCATAAGTTTTTACTAACTGTTACAATTTTTTAAAATGAGAATTTGAAGGAAAAAAATCTAAAAGTTGCTTTAAACTTTTAGCTGTCACAAAAATCATTTTAGAAATATAAAGTTAAAACGATAAGACTCTTGACCATGACAACACTGCTAAGTTGATTTTAAAATATATCTTGATAATTGTCTATATTGTAAAACCTAATTGGTTGAATTTATAAAAGAAAATCTTGTCTGTGTATGATCCTTAAACTAGTCTTTTTGGTTACATGATCCTTAAACTAGTTAATTACACTAATTAATTATTCTCATTGACAGAGAAGTCTGATTGTAACCCTTAACGTAATCATCATTCTCATTATCAATACAATTTCTATAGTATTTTTTCTACAACTGTCTCCAGTCTACTTACATAAAAAATAGTAATAGAAACCTTATTTTTATACTAATCGAGTTCAAACCTTATTTTTATACTAATTGAGCAAAATAACGTAAACATTTTCTTCAGACATCCAAAACAGATGCTACACAAACATTTTTTTGGTTTAATATGGAATACAGTTGTGTGAGTGTGACAATTTCACATTTCTAAGTTTGAATGCAGGTCCTGCACTACTAGAAGAAAAAGGTCAAGAAAGTGAGTCCATCACAGCAAAACACAGTAAAGTTGGAAAAACAGATCCTACAATAACATCAATGTTCAATTGTTACATGCTGCAATTTTTGGAGCATAAAAAGAAAACAAATAATTTCAGGTCTTCTTTCACTGAATGAGTCGAAGCTTTTTACACGTGCCCTGATGCATATCACCATCCTGTTATGTTATCTACAGAAATTTGAGGTGTAGCATTAAAGTGCATGTAAATCCAACGCACCACGACTAAACATTTGGCGATTGAAACAGTAAATGCTACTTAATTTGATACAGCAACAATCATGACTATCATTTTGACAGTGAAATTAAGATGAAGCCAGGGATGCAACCGTGTCAAGGGGCATAGCTCCCAGCTTCAAACCTCAAATTTCCTCAGTGACGAGTTTCAGTTTAATTTCACTATTTCCATGTTACCCTATAGTGAAATGCATACAAGAGAATGCAGAGGGTGGACATAAAAAAGAGCTAGTTTCTTTGAAGCTAATTTGAAAATGGGACCAAATAAAAATATAATTGGAAATATCCAGGTTATATTATAAAGAAAACTTAGTCGATCTCCAACTTGTGACCAATTAATATCGTTGATCAATCAATAAGCATAAGATGAGAGAAAGCACAATGGTTAATATAAACAGGAAAAAATGACCCATATATTTCATTTTTCATTTTACCTTATTCGGTTGAAGTATCAGAATGAATCCTCTCATGCATTCGATACAAGAGTGATGATTTGGACATCTGAGGTTCCCTCTCCAAGACTGCAATTACATCCTTCACAGAGATGCTACGAGCTATGCGAGTTTGAGATCCATGGGAATGATTTTTCCCAAATTTCCTAGCAGCCGCTGTTGGCAACAAGATCACAGGGACATAGTATCAACAAAAATGTTGCACAATGTAATCAGAACATGGGGGTACACACACATATAGTATTGTATCTGGAGACCATGGAGCTATAAAGTTTTATTAGTAAAGTTTGAATATTACAAGACTTTTTATGCATGTTTAGGTCGTGCAGAATCAGTTTTTCAAAACTCCAGACAATTTGATCACAGGGAACACATGGGGGGAAACAAACAATACTGTCTTAAACTGTTATTTAACATAAAAAAGTTGAGAAGAGAAAGATATTCCACATTTAGTTATTTCTATTTACCACTTCAGCCAAAAAACATATTAACAAGAGCTTAGTTCTTTCCATTTATACAATTGATCATCACAACTTCAATTTTCTTCCTCAATTTTTTCTGCCTCAAGAATCTATTTTGCAACTGAAATTTACACACACAAAATAAAAACAAACCCCCTGCTGGCACATGTGTGATATGTCATGTTCTGATGAAAAATTATTCTGCATTTTTATGTATTGATTTGTTGTATTTTCTGCTTACATTTCTTAGCTGAATGCAAGTGTTTAAGAAAGCACAGTTGCTTACAAAGCTGCTTTTTGTTTGATACAGCTAGTTACTTCCGACTGGATTTCTGTGCTTCTGAGATTTGTCCAATCTTTTCAGTACTGTGCTATGATATTTATAATATTATCTTTGAATTTTATTAGTTTCTGCCAGTGATGTTTTTTCTTCTCTGTTTTCCATTAGTGAGCCCAACTTCCTTCTCCTGGCTTCTCTACTGCCCGCCTTTATCCAAAATCAACCAGTGAGCTCCAAAACAACTTATAAGTTAGTTCAATATATACTGGTTGATTTTGGACGAAGGCGGGCAGTACATTCATCGTCTCCTATTCTCATTCAGACTTTGGTTTGCTTTACTGCTTTTATGCAAGGAAAGTGTGGATTATGCAGAGTTTTCATTGCGCTTACTAAATTTGAATATTAGGTAATAGATGTATATAATTAATGTTTATTTTGAAGTAAATAATTATATATAAGTTGTTTTAAAATATGCATAAAATCAATGCAGCCTGACTAACTAGTTTGAATATACAACTGAAATGATATAAACTCCATTGAATTTGTAGACAGCTGCAAGTAGCAGGAAACAACCAAGAAGAAACGCACCTGAGTTCCCAATCGATGGACCTTTTCTCTCCCTTTCTTGATTATCTTTTGTGCTCCTTCCTGATGATGGTGAAGATTTGCGACTGACATCTTTAGTTTGCTGAGAACCAGATGCAGTGTCCGTCCCCCCTTCACGCTTCTGCCTGGCTTGCTCAGCCATCAATTGCCACTTTGACAGCATGTCATCTCCCCCAACAGCAGCTCGGGCTGCCACGTTTGCAGCATTTGTCCTCATTTTGTCATCTACTTCCCTGTTCACCTACAATGCATTACCAATAAAAACAAGACTTTCCACATAGAAAAAGGTGAATTGCATCATCTAAATTGGTAGCAGTACCTTTGTTGCTTTATTACGACCCTCATCTTTCTCCTTATCACCATCAACTCCGGAACTACCTTCTACCTATACTCAAAAAATAGCATTACAATGTTTTAAATGATAAGCACATAGGTCCGTTTGAATCTACGGTGCAAAAATATAAAATATATGCATGCCCAAGAAATGTGCAAGGACGAGAACTGTATTATGTAATCAACTATACAAAAATTAAATTTCACAAAGCAACGAAATGGAACCCACATCATTTAGTTTCCGGAGTTTCTCTGTTTCGGCCTGTTTTTTCTCCCACTCTTCCCTTGCTTTCCTATTCATTGTCATGATTTGCTGTCGAACATCTGAAGTGACAACAGTCCGATGTCTTGCTTTCTCAATATCAACCCGCTGGTAGGAAAATTATTCGGAATTAAGAAAATTTACAAATCGACATAACTCATGCAAGCAGTTAGAGAAAATAACTGACCTGTTTTGACATTCTAATTATGTTACTTATTACTCCACGCATTCTTTCCTCCACACACTGAACATTCATTTTCAGCCGTAAGATTACATGGAATCCTACTTGTAACAAATATTGAAACATTAGTTTAATCTCACCAGTGACAAGCATCTTTCCACATCATTACCCATGCCTTTCAAGCCACACTCGGTCACTGCCAACATGACAAAATACAACAGCTATAAGGCTTATATAGGCCCAAGTACATATCTAGATAAGTTTGAAGAATGGCAAAAACAAAATCAGATGGACAGAGTAATGACATAAATAGGACTAAACTAATCTCAATCAATTTTCTCTGCAATGGAGCTTTCAGCAAAATCAGACTTTCCTCCTCTTCTTGGACAACTCTTCGAGATGCTTCTGAAACTCGACTGTCATCCTTGGGCCCAGAAAATAACTGTTCTTCCTCCTCCTATAAAAAGAGAACACAAAAATAGCCTGAAATTTTAAAACAGAAAAGTATGTGTTCCCAACTATGGTTTTCTTCAATATGACGAAGTATCATACCCTAAGATCAACACCACTAACAGCCGTAACATCATTAAGCTGATCAATGCTTGGTTCCATAGATGACATCTTTTGTTTCTTACTGTAGGATAGCAAGCAGATATGCATATCAAAATCAGTAATAGACAGCAATAACTAACCCAGAAGAAAAAAATTGAACAAGCAAAATACTACGACTCACCTTGGAGGAGGAGGTGAAGAACCAAGTGCCTCAAGTGGTTTCTTCTGGCCAAGAGGAGGTTTTTTTAGTGGTGTCTTTGACATGACACCAGAAGTGCTAGCTGGGATCTGAGAGCTAACCTAATAAAATTGAAAAGGAGGCAAGGAAATAGAGTATCAGCGAAGTATTAAGATATCATTAAAAACGGCGATGGAACATGCCCTTGCAAACAGAACAGTGACTTGTTTTTCAAGAAAAATTTACACAAAAAAGAAAGAAAGAATGAATTCATACTACGTAACAGCCAAATGCATTAAAAAGTAGCATGAAATGGAACCTAACGCAAAATTATTTGTTACTCTATTAAAGAACAGGAATCAACTAACTTTCAGTTGGTTGCCAACTGTGTTCATACAGTTTTGACAGTTACAAAACAGTTAGCAACTTACTGAAATTAGTTGAGCCCTATCCTTTAATACTCTCTCCACATGAAGGGAGAGAATGCTGTTAGAAGCTACAAATCCTAACAGCCCTATTTAGATCTGATAATATAGTACCATAAATTGACTCTTGATTATTGACAATATAAAAATTTCAGACTAGTTTCAATCAGTTCTTGGTTGCTTGTTTTCTTTCATATATATATATATATATATGATAGAGAGAGAGAGAGAGAGAGAGCGAGAGAGAGAGAAATCCTCTAAATCAAAAGAACAAAAAATAAACAAAACAAGAAAAGGAGAACGTGAATATAGCAAAGCTTCCCGATCTCTCAGAAAGACGTTTTCTTTAAACAATTCAAGCAGATTAATACTGTTTGGGTGCATCATGCTCATGACCATGAAAACAAAAAAGAACATTTGGATATTATTTGATCCCCAAAATTTTAGGCACTACTTCTTTAGGCAAAAGACATGCAAATTAGTTTGTAACTTACAGAGACAGTTGGATCTGGTTGAGATGCAAAATGGGAAGCAGTATTTGGCGCAAGCAAGCTAGCAGATGTTGTATGTGCCATGCTAGTGGATGCTAAAGAACCTCTTGAAAACTCGTCCTTTACAGTGCCTTGATTGATACCACTACCCTGTTCATTTTGACCAGAATTAACAGAAGGCAACCCATGCAACTTAGATAAATGATGCCTATGTTGCTGCTCGATAGAAAGGTCATTGGGTTCCTTTTTTACATATGAAGTAGATGAAAACAAGCCCGAATTTTGTTCTGCTGGCGTTTGCCAAGAATTTGAAGTTTGGTGTGATGTTGTATTGTTTACCACAGTTGACACCGATCCACCTGGCATTCTCTTAGGATCATTGAAAGAACTTTGACGTTCTGCACCTAAGTGATTTATACTGATGCTCTGATGTGGAATTTGCCTCATGTGTGAATCATGAGGATGAGATTGTGGTCTGAAAGATGATGATGAACTAGTGGTTGTCCCGGAAAAATGGCTGTAGTTACCACCACTGCCTCCATATGTCGACGGGAAATGTATATGCTGTTGTTGCTGCTTATTAAGGCCTTGCATATGAACGGCGGATCTTTCAGTTTCTTGACTAACAGCAATAGAGCTGGATGTTGGTAATTGATTTGATTGCACTACTCGAACATCATGTTCCTGAGGTTTTTTAGCACTGATGTCCATAGTTGAATAGGTTGGCTCACTCTTCACTTGGATAGCTGAAGAAGCATTATGAGAATGGTCTGCAGCAGCATTCATACTTCTCTGATGCAGTTGAGCTAATGCATGGGGATCATTAAATTTTGTTGCACTGGAAGTAACAGTTGGCATCCTTACAGGGGGCTGCTGTCCAGAAGAACCTGTGTTGGTTTTTGTCTGCAAGAAAAAGGATGGTTCTTAACATAATGTTGAAATCTATCTTAAGAAAAAACATCTGTAAGACTAAGTAACCCATCTATTCTACCTACCTGTTGTTGCACTTTCGTTAATGCTATCCTAAGCATCTGATCCCCCACAATCCCTTTCATAAGCCGTACAAAATGTTCTTTAGGTATTTCATCTCTCTAGATAAATGACAACAAAATTGACAATGAAAAACTTAGTAATATGAAAAAGCCTTGCACAACAAACTTTAGCAGTTCAGCACGGAAGGGAAAAAGGGCATGATAGTGATACTGGTCTGAGAAACCCACCTTCAATTTATTAAATAAAGTTTGAAGTTGCATGGCTCTGTCCTTGGGAAGTTGGGGAATCAATATAGGGAGCAACATGCCAAATGGTACCTGTTTACTACGATTGACTTGGCTACTCGGTTGTTCATTGACCGAAGCCTGTTGATTACTCATCTGCTGCAGCTTTGCATACTGAGATTGTTCATTGGGATTATTTGTTTTGATTGCCTCGTTGTTAAAAGCGGGATCTTTTTCAGATTTGATAACTTCGTTTGTTTGAGATTGTTGATGAGAAACAGGTAAAGTCTGGCGTTGGAGAGATTCGTCTTGAGATTGGTTGTGTGATAAAGTAAGATTACTTGCATCCTGTGAGGTAACATTCTGTATCGGTTCCACGACAGGTCCTTGTTGTTTTATCTCCGTTTCGGAAGAAGGTTGATCTTGCTGTTGTTCAATTTTAGGCTCCTGATTTTGACAGTCAGTCTGGATGTCGTGGCTCGAAGTTGGCCACGTTTGTAATGATTGACTGAATGAATTATTGCTTCCTTCAACAAACAAAAAATGAAGCAATCATCATAGATACCACTATGTATATGAATGTGATTAAGAATTTATGGAGTAAACAGAAAATTTTAAAATATTAGGGGAAAATAATGAATACCTGCGTCAGAATCAGAAAGGTGAGAATTAGAAGCATCACCGCCAATGTCTCGATTCAATGCAGCTTGGAACGCTTCCACATCTGCGCCTGAATGCATAGTTTCATCCTCGTCATCTTCGAGAAGCTTCACTATAGATGGGTCCATAGCAAAGCAACGTTTTCTGCAATTCAGAATTTCAAATTTATTTTGAATTCAGAAATATTAGGGGAAAATGACATGAACAAATAGAGGAACAAGATAACTGAAGATCGAGATTACCCGAACGATTTGTAGAAAGGAACCCGAGAGAATGGAAATCGCGAGTTTGTGTATAATCGCAGGAGAGAGCTCTTTTCAGACCTTTTCTTATAAATGTTCAACCCCAAATATATATATATATATATGCTAACTTAAATAAAATAAAATAAAATAAAAGGTTTACTCAACAAACAAAAAAAACGAGTTAACAAAAACTCACCATGAGTAATAATAATTTAATAAAAAGATTAAATTTTAGTATTTCTTTGATAAATAAGATTTAATTTTTTTTAGGGAAAGATTTAGTTATTATTTTTTTAAAAATGATTTAGTTATTATAATGATAAATGATAACAAAAAATTTATTTTTTTCAAAGAAAAAAATCATTTATTTATTAATATAAAGACTATCGGTACTCTATAATTTTTTTAGTAACACATAAAATTGTCCTTTTTTATTATGTTACACTGTTTTGTGTGTCATTTTATGTTAAGCATAAAATCTTTCAGTCAAGTAGTCTGGCGGCTAGAAAAATTCACCATAAAGGTGAATAAGTGGGGTTTCAGAGGGTTGAATACTCACTCATATATATATATATGCATTATCCTTTTTTTTTGTTACAAAAGAGGGTATGCATTATCATTTATTCCAAAGATGGATACAACAATCATTTATGAAGATGATACGACATGCATTGCTATACTGAAATACATATACATTGAATGTGTTTGATTAATGCCCTTGATTCGACACATACAGAATAATACGACGTACATTGAAGGAGACCGAACAAAATATATTTCTCCAAGATTTTTTTTTCACTAATGATCTTCAAAATAATGGTGATGTTAACATTCAACAAATTATTTTATGCGAGAATCTTGCAAACCTCTTTACAAAGTAAATCTGAAGTAATTTTTTTGCGAAACTGGTACATAAGATTGCTCTTCGTCGTCTCAGATATAATTGTCATCATGTGGAGAAATAAACATCTCCTATACTTTTTTCCTCGTAAGACCATTTTTAAGACCATTGAATTTTCCTGGCGGGGATTTTAATGAGGCAATTCACACAAAAATTATATTGTACACTTTTTCCTTGACTAAATTTTTTTTTGGATGTTGTACTTTTTTTCCTCCACGTGAATTTTTTCCATTGATTTTTTTTTGTCTTAGTAAGATTTTAATAAGGTATATCTTTAATAAACATCTAATGAAATTTTTTATAAATATTATAAGTCGATGTTCATTGTTTATTAGGTTATTGAGTCATATTATTGGCTCATATCGAGACTCGTATCTAAAACTTTTGTGGCCTAAAGGCAAAGATACAATTTATTTCCAAATAGGTAATATAAAATGTTTGAATTCATAAATTATGAAAATATTTTCTAATAGGTATATAAAAAGTTTGAATTCATAAATTATGAAAGTAATTTGCTTGAAGATGATAATTTTAATTGCGTTAAGAAATAATCTAATAAAAAGTTCATACTTCATACAAAAAACATTGATTTTTTTGTTTAATATCCATTGCCCATACAAAACAATTCTTACGAGAATTTTAAATGCAAAGTCACTATTAATAATGTCTACATCAATATGTTTTATCATATATTTCTCAACACATGAAATGGCTAGCCTTTCAACCTTTGTTGTGACGTCATTGATGATCTAAAGTACCTTTTCAATAATTTTAACTTCGAAAAACTTGTTTCTACTGATGCAACAATCACTGACATAGTTATGAAAATTTGATAAGCAATTGAAACATTTGGATAATAAGATGTCTTTGAAAATTTCAAATGCTTACATCAAAATATTTGACAAAGTCATTTACAACACTTTCAATTCAAAAAAAATATATTTTGCGCATCAACATTCAACAAATCCTTATGATCAAACGCAACCTTAAGATGTCGCTAGAACCATTTTTCTTCTTTCTCTTTATGTGACAATTGTCCTTTTCTCATGTGCCTTTCTATTTTGTTATATGATGCAACAATATTGTTGTTGCGAATTAGAGATTTGAATTTCCTTTAGTAATATCATATGATAACTTTTAAATGAAACAGTAAAGAACTAATCTGATTACTAACAACAATACTCCCTTTAGAATTTAAGTATTTTTTTTAGCTTAATGGACCTCTATTTTTTTTTTTAATATTTTGTCGCACCAGTTGTAAACTTAGTCTTCAGGGCCTAGGACGGAAACTCTCCTCACTATGCCTCCCTATTTTTTTTTATAAAAATTTTGTGGCCCCAACTGCAAACTTATTATTGCCTAGGACAACATCCCTCCTCACTCCTCATTATGCCTCAAATGGGACTTGAATCATATCATTGTATTTTTCTATAAACAGATCTCACCTATAACATGAATATACACATCATATATACTCTCCTTTATCTTTTGCTCCTCTCTATTCTTGTTCTTGTACAAATAGTCTTGTAAGAGGGAGCAAATATTGTTTTTTTGTCCTGTCAATTAGTCTCGATGGTTGGCTGACTCGTAAGAGGGAGCAAATAATTTAAAGTTCGACCGTTAAGTAAGTAAAACTTGACCAAAAAATTGGAACTTGGATTCTCTCAAACGATTTACCATTTTAGTAAAACTCATTATCCCCTTGAACTAAATAACTTGTTTGTATTGTATATTGTTTTTACCACTAAAAAGGTGATTTGTAGTTATAAAACAAATTTCATAGTGTAATCCTCTGACAACATGGTAAAACATTTTGTTTATTGCTAATTTCTTATCTAAATAATAATGAAAAGTAACCTCAATCAAAATCCTATCGAAACTTAAATTAGTCTCCAAAAAGTAACCACCAAGACAATCTTAATATAATCGACACACACTCTTAATAAATAAAGCATCCTATGAGTGATCAAAGATGAGTTACCCTCGATATCTATAAGTGATCAAATTGATTCTACGATGAGAAGTTAAGATCATCTAACAAGAGGATTAAGTACCTGTCCAACAAAAATGATTGTTTCAGTTGAATCTTCTCTAATTGAAAATAAGAAAGGATGATCAGCTACAAAGTCTAATGGTTCACCCATACGCATGCAAAATGTCACTGCAGCAGCACTAGCCGAAGCAACTTTAGTGCCTTTCTCATTTACTTCAATGAAATACTTCTGAAATATGTTGGAAACAAAAAGGTTTCGACCCGCAAGAGAGTCCACCATTTTTGTCAAACCCCCGGGAGAGAAAGGTAAAGTCATTCCTAACTCCTTCAGCATATCAGAAGTTTCAAGCCAAATTGAAAATTTGAATCTTGGAATTTTGAAGTTTCTCACTTTCTTTTGAATAAGTGGAAGATTGTTTTCTAGTAACTCAAATTTAGAAGCCATGTTCTCAACCAAATCTGTCAATCCATCTTTTGCATCTGGAAGAAAAATGTACATGGAGAAATGACGATTATCTTCACCTTTGCCCGTAAGGAAGACAAAGTACTTTGAAATCATCGAAAACACTAATATATTGATCCTCCTTGTTGGTCATGAAGGGAACTTTGACTGAGCTGCCATTTAGAAAGTGGAAATCATCGTCTTTCGTCATCCGAATGACAAATGGATCATCCCATGCTCCTTTAAAGTGCATTGCATTGGTAAATACGAGTCTGGTTAAGTTGTTAACTGATCTTGAAGGAAGAATTTCTTTAATAGATCAATTGAATTATTTTCACAGTTATTTCAATATAATAAATTAACTTTTCACATTACGGTGGAAAACAACAAGGAGAGGACAGTTGAATTTGTGAATTATTTTCATAGAAGTTGAGAACAAACACTTCCAAGATCCAAATCCAGTTCGCATAATATCCAAAATCGACATTATAGCCATTAATCAAACACCACTTAAAAACAAGTGCAAGAAATGCATTAACAACTACAACACTTAAACAACCAAAAACTTTAGAAAATACCTTATTGTGACACAATTATATATAAAAAAGACAATGGATATACATACCTTGTTTTGGAAATCAACAGAAGCCAAATTGGCTTTGTAATCAGTAGCTACGATTTGTTTGAAGGAAGGTTGAAGAGAAAGGGTTTGTTCAACCCACACGCCATTGACAAAAGAGAGGCGAGGTCCACAGGTGGCAGAAGCATCCTTGAGTACGACTGAAAGGAGATGAGAGGCGAAGGAGTTGAGATGTTCTGTGGATTTGGATCCGAGGAAGTCGAGAAGCTCTTGTTGTGTGGAACCCTCAGAGCCAGCAGCGATGATGCTCAGCACGGTGTGTAGCGTCAATGGCGAAAACACAACATTCTTTTCTTTAAAATTTTGTTTGGAGAACAAATGGCTGGCCATGGTCATGGAAACCTTTGTTAGGTCGTTGATTATATCACCAGACACTTCATCGCCAGGCTTTGAGTCTGCAGCTGCGGAGTGATGCTTCGGCAACCACTGAGACCTTCTATGTCCGCTCCTCCAGATATGGCTCTTCCACTCCACTCTCTTCCTCACCTTCCGCTCCGATGTTTTGTTCTCTAAATCCCTCCCTGTGCTGCCATTATGGCTCCTACTGTTTTTGCGCTTCTGTTTGTGTCGGATTTGAATTTTCTTTAACCGTTTCCGAGGAGAGCAGTGAGAAGGTGGTGGAGGAGAGATGGTGAGGTGGCTCCGTTGAGGGCTAGAGGATGGAGAGACGGCCCATATTCCAGAACAAGAACAGAGAGTAAGTAACTGAATTAGGGTTTGTCACTGTATCTATCATTTCCCTTATATTATATTATATAGAAAACGTTAACTTGCAAATCAAGTTTGTGAAAAAATAACTTGCTAATCAAGGCAATTCCATCAAGTTGTTTATTTTTCTACCATATCTTTTATTTAATTTTTTCTACCGTATCTAATCAGCCAATTTTTCTAGAAAACAAAATAGAAGTGCCTGTTACAAACACAATTAATACAAATTTTTCTATGGAAAGGCAAATAAAAATCATGAAGGCTGAATAAGATCAATGTTTCTCTACTTAATTAAAGCAGTTTTAATGGTGAGGCCAAGGTTGCGTTTAAAAAATTTAAAATGTGATGATATTCGATTAACTACGGCAGGCAAAGCTCATACAAAATTTTCTATTGATTTTTTTTTTTGACAATATAATCGAAGACACGTCCACTAACATAAAATTTGACGCTCTTGCTAAGTGAAGAGCAACAAAATCAGATTGTCTCCTAACTAAACTAAGTGAAGAGCAACAAAATACAGATATTTTGTTCTCCTCAAATTAAAGCTAAAGTTCATGCATTTGAGGTTGGCCGATTATAGCAAAAGATTTGGTGGTTCTTGAGAACTTAAATCTAAAGCTTATATGTTTGAGTTTGGTCGACCATAGCAAAAGATTTTGTGGTTCTTGAAAACCCAAAGCTAAAGGAAGTCAACTTATCTTTAGACAAGAAAATTGAGCATGATTGTTCCTTAATGAACATATAACAAGTGTGGTAATAGGTGTTCTACTTGCATGTGAATAATGAAGAAGTTCTGCTTGATTATTCCTGTCATGGCTGCTGCCATTTGTTTACTGCTTCTATTTTAAAATGTTTGGGTTGACTGATTGAAGTGCTTGCCCGGTTATATGAGTACTTAGTAGCTACTAGTTGAACAAGGGAGACCTTGGGTATGGAATTTATTACAAAAACAAGTACCTAATATCATATTAGTAATTGATTAATATCAGGTAATGATGAACCAATTATTTTGGCATAAAATGAATTCATAAGTTCATTAAAGCAAATTAATCGATTATTATGACAGAATAGAGGCGAAATGTACAAAAGTTGAAGGTTTCGGTTACTTAATCTAGTATTGAATTAGAAAAAATACAAAATTATGAGTTGTTACATTCTACCTCTCTTAAAATAATCGCGTCCTCGAAATTCAATTGAAGACTGGACAAATAAACATTTCAATTTGAATTAAAAATCAAGTTTACCAATAGTTAAGAATTGGATTTAGTTTTGGCACGAATGGAAATATGATTGATATTACTAACTCAAGTTCAGGCATAAAGGTAACTTGGGGTTTACAATGGAACACCCCAGTCGGAAACGAAAATAACAATAAAATGAATTAAAGCAAAACATCAAAACAGTAGAAGCTTGGGCCCTAATCTAACTCTCTGCTCCGTGGACTCATAACCGACACGGTAATCTGTATGACAGATTCTTCGAGGTCTTTCAGTCTGGCCTCTACTGCACCAAGTCTGTTAGTAACTGTACTCTCTAGCCGTCTGAAGTCAGTCCTAATCTCCCATAAGACATCCAATATCTGGTGCAGTGCGGTCTGTCCCGTGGGCTCCGGTGTTGCTGGCTCTTGCTGGTTAGCTTGTTGCTCGGGTGGTGCAACCTGCTGCTCCCACTCACCCTCCGCCTCCCCTGCAGGAACTTCAATCTCCTCTTCTCCAATAGGGATACTCTGATTCTTTACAGTGCCTTGATTAACACTACCACCCTGTTCATTTTGACCAGAATTAACAGAAGGCAACCCATGTAATTTAGATGAATGATGCTTATGTTGTTGCTCAGTAGAAGGGTCATTAGGATCCTTTTTTTTATATGAAACAGATGAAAATAAGCCAGAATTATGTTCTGCTAATGGTTGCCAAGAATTTAAAGTTTGCTGTGATGATGTATTGTTTACCATTGTCGATACTGATCCACCTCGCATTCTCTTAGGATTATTGAATGAAATCTGCTGTTCTACACCCAAGTGATTTAGACCAATGCTCTGATGTGGAATTCTCCTTTTGTGTGAATTGTGAGGTTGTGGTCTAAGAAATGATAATGAGCCAGTGGTTGTCCCCAAAAAAGGGTTAAAGTCGCCACCACTGATTTCATATGGCGATGGGAAATGTATATGTTGTTCTTGCTGATTATAAAAGCCTTGTGTATGAACTGGGGATTTTTCAGTTTCTTGACTAACGGTGTTAGAACTGGATGGTAGTAATTGAGTTGGTTCCACTACTCGAACATCATGTTCCTGAGATTTTTTAGTACTAATGTCCATAGTTGAATAAGTCGGCCCAGTCTTCACTTGGATAACTGAAGAATTGTTATGAGAATGGTCTGCAGCAGCATTCATACTTATCTGATGCAGTTTTGCTAATGCATGGGGATCATTAAATTCTGGTGGATTTGAAGTAACAGTTGGCATGCTTACAGGGTGCTGTTGTCCAGATGAACCCATATTGGATTTTATCTGCAAGAAAAACAATGGTTCTTAGCATAACATTGAAATCTATATTCAATCTCCTTAAGAAAAAACATCTGTAAGGCTGCATAAACCACATAACCTACCTGTTGTTGCACTTTTGTTAATGCTTTCCTAAGCATCTGATCCTCGACAATCCCTTTCATAAGCCTTACACACTGATCTTTGGGTATTTCACCACTCTAGAACAAATGACAACAAAATTGACAAAACCAAAAACTTAGTAATATGAAAAAGCCTTAACAACAAATTTTAGTAGTTTAGCACAAAAGAGAGGGAAAAAAGACATGATAGCCAAACTGGTTTGAGAAACAGACCTTCAATTTGTCCGATAAAGTTTGAAGTTCGATGGCTTTGTCTTCGGCAAGTTGGGGAATTATGATAGGGAGCAACAAGCCAATTGGCACCTTTTTACTACAATTGATTTGGCTACTAGGTTGTTCATTGACTGTGGCTTGTTGATTATGCGTCTGCTGCAGCTTTGAATACTGAGATTCACAGTTGGGATTATTTGGTTTGATCGCCTCATGGTTAAAGACAGGACCTTGAACTGCATTTGTTTGAGTATGTTGGTGGTAAACAGGTACAGTCTGGCCTTGGAGACGTTCATCTTGAATCATAGCATTATTGTCTGAACGTAATTAAGAATTTGTCAACCAAACATAAAAATAACATGAATCAACAGTCAATAACATGAAACTTAGTTGTTGAATGCAGTTTTGGCCTATCTTACATTTCATGCAATCATCTTGAAATAACGCAATCGATACAAATTCAATAGCCATTTTCTTTTAACGGAAAATGTTAGTAATCAGTTGTTAGCAATGCTATTGTGAGGGAGTTAAACATACAACCCCTTATCTCTCAAAAAGAGTGAATCTAATAACTAATGTATAAATATGATAGCAGGAGCTCAAATATAACGTAAATTGGTGAATACCTGCATCTGAATCAGGAAGCCGAGAGTTAGAAGCATCTCCACCTACGTTTGTATTCAATGGAGCTTGGAACATTTCCGCATCCTCTAATCGTATCTGTTGTTGCAATTCTGTTATTGCTGATTTAAGCATCTGCTCCCCCACAATGCCTTTCATAAGCTGTACAAATTGATGTTTGGATACTTCGTCTCTCTAGAACAAATGACATCAAAATTGACAAAAATTAGAAATATGGCGAAACCTTGCACCACATGCTTACCACATGCTTTAATAGTCTTTAGCACAGAAAAAGGAAACCAACATGATAGTGAAACGGGTATGAGAAACACACCTTCAATTTGTAAAATAAAGTTTGAAGTTCAATGGCTCTGTCTCGTTCAAGTTGGGAAATCAAGATATGGAGCAACAGGTGTTTACTACCATTGTTCGTGACTTGTTGATTACTCATAGCAGCGTAGTGTTATCTCTGTTGCTCTTTTAAACCAACTGCAGTTCAGAAAAACCGTGTCCGTGTATAAGTCAATGCTTCATAGTTAGTAACATAAAAGAAGCAGGTGCCATTAACATATGTATTTGGTTATAAGCATTCTAGTAAAACATTTAGAAAAACATTAAGAAGCGTGATTAATAAAATTCAACTAGAAAAATTGTAAGGATAGTAACATCAAGCTATTTCCATACTTCTAAGTTCTAACCATTAGGAAAATGATATAAGTAACGAGAGAAGAAAAAAAAAGGATTAAAAATATATACCAGAGTTGCAGAAAGAGAATGCAAATCGCAAGTTTCGTGTTTTGGAATCGCAGGAGACTAAGGAGAGAGCAATAGTTTCTCTTGGTGGAGTCTCAATTTAAACCGATTGTTATTATGTATAACCCTTATATTATAATATAGACAAACACTGGATTATATTAGTACAGTTTTTATGAAGGAGATTACATTAATATAGTTGTTACACCTTTTTTTTTTTTTTTTACAAAATAGTTGTTACACCTTTAAAAAGATAGTTTGTTACAATATGAACCTATCGTATACTACCTTTTTAGCATTTTTTTCTTGAATTTTTCTTTCTAAAAATACTTTTAATTTTAAATACAAAATAACACATGTAACAAAAAGATAAGAATAAATTTAAATATTAAAACAAATGTAACAAACACGATATGAATATATGTATGTTTGTTTTTTTTTCTTTATCGTTTTAAAAAATATAACAAACTAGATGAGTATATTTATTTATACTTCTTTTTTCATTATTCCAATTATACCCTTAAACAATTTTTCTATAATAAAGATTGTTGTCCGTGTCATTAAAAAAAGCAACAAACTTTTATATTTTTACTTTTAATCAAAAACAAAATTTCATAAAAATAAAAATACCATTCATAATTTTCAAATGTTAGCGCAATAAAAAGAACGAAAAGACGGGCACTTCAATAACATCAACAACAATATAACAATTTTAAAGTCAAATTTATATATATATATATATATATATATATATATATATATGTGTGTGTGTGTGTGTGTGTGTGTAAATTCAACTTAAAAAGATTATGTATTCCCTTTATATATTTATTAGTGTTTAGATAGGCACTCGACATCCATTTGTCCGCTATTTTTACTGTGTGACGCGTGTAAATTATAAACATTTTTTTTTTTATGAAATTTAAATTTTGATTAAAATTATATCTACACTATATATCTATATCTATTTTTTTGGGTGCAATATCTATATCTATTCTATACTATTTATAAGGAGAATACATGGTTTTGGGTTGATTTTTTCACTTCCAATTATACCATTTATTAAAAGTATTTTATTTACTATTTTTTTTAAGGTATTTTATCCTTTTTATAATGTTACTTAAATTACTAATTAAAAAATATAGTTCTATCCTATTAAAATAGTAAAAACCTCACTAAATAAAAACAATATTATCTATAACAATTTATACATAAAATAGGAGATTTCGGGCTAGATTATTCATTATTTCAATTATACATTTAACAAATTTTTCTGTACTAATGTTATATTGTTGATGTCAGTGAAAAAGATAAAATTTTATATTATATTTGTTATGTTGTTGATGTAATTTAAAAAGATACGCATGTTGTTACAATTTTTTTGGTACAATTTGATATCACTATATTTATACTTATAATTTTAATCAAAATCTAACTAATTTTATAAAAAAATATTATTCATAATTTAGACATATCAGTGCAATAAAAAGATCAAATAGATAGAAAGTTTGCCATTAACACGTGTAACTTGACTTGAGATAAAAGAAATAAAATTTGCCAAAAGCTAATAACATTATGTATATCTATACTATATAAAAAGAGAATACATGGGTTTGGATTGGTTTTTTCACTTCCAATTATACGCTTAAACAAATTTGACTATAAAAATTATATTTTGTTAGTGTTATTAAAAAATATAAGAATTTATATTAGAATTGTTATGTTGTTGATATCTTTGAAAAATATAAGTATTGTTTGTTAAAACATGAAAGTGCAAAATATCTATATTATCTATACCTATAATTTTAATCAAATTTCATAAAAAATATCTTTCATAATTTATACGCATTATCATAATAAATAGAGCGAACATGCGGGTGTCCGTCTGAACGCTAGTTGTTATAGATGTTATATTATTGTGTCGTAGAAAAAATAAAAGAATTTATATTTTATTTACTATATTTTTAGTGCCATTGAAAAAGATAAAAATGTTTTGTTGGGTTTGTTATATTCATACTTTTGATCAAATTTTTCTAAAATACTAACAACACTAATAATGTACAAACGTTATTGCAATAAAAAGAATGAAAAACGAGCATGTCTGTCCTCCCGTGGGGA
Organism: Medicago lupulina; assembly: GCA_958299785.1. Lineage (NCBI taxonomy): Eukaryota > Viridiplantae > Streptophyta > Magnoliopsida > Fabales > Fabaceae > Medicago > Medicago lupulina. The sequence continues at coordinate 6,904,281 of OY283144.1, read as the reverse complement.
GATAATGAAAAACCATTTATTTACTAGTTAGAAAGAAAAATCGCTTTTGAGAGCTTTTTAAGTATATATTTTCTCTGTTCTTTTTTAAGTGTCATTTGATTGCGGATTTAGCGTTTCTATTTAAGCGTCGTTTTGATATTTCAAGGGTAAGATTTCTCACTTATATTTTTTCTCCATTATTCTTATTTTTTTCAATAAAACTAATTAATGCTATCTATTTGGAAAACTAAAGTTTGTTATTTTTAAACAAAGTTTGTGTTTTGCTCAAAATAATAATAATTGTGTTTTGTCTTTAATGTTCAAATCTTTGTCACATAGTGCGAATCTAATATTACGGTGCGAATCTAGTATTGATTGAAACCAATTTTGATTAAAGGAGTTGGACGAAAGTTACAAAATCAAATTTTCATCTTCTAGAAAATTAGCAAACCAAATAGTTGATCATAAACCAAAGTGACATCAACAAAATTAGCAAACCAAATAGTTGATCATAAACCAAAGTGACATCAACAGTAGCAACAAGAGGCACAAGAATGAGAATGCCATTGATCATATTTCTGCAAACAAATCCAATCACTAACAACAACTGGATTAACCAAGTGTAATTTTCTACAGGTTAAGGTTTACTGCTATGTCCTGATTTCCCGAGTACAATATGACTAGCCGAGAAGTTATATGTGAAAAGCTCATACAAGGTTGGGATTGGAGCTGGAAGTAAACCTAGCTCATTTGAAAAACATTGCTTATAGGTAAGTGATAGCTAAGGGATGTAGGATTGGTTGGAGAAACAGAGACCAATCACATGAAAATAGGTTTATTAATTGAATTAAATGAAGTAGCATTTTTATATTTCTATTCCATTTTGAGGTTGCTACAATTTTTTTTTTTTTTTTTTTGATAGAAGGTTGCTACTAGTTTTTTACATAAAAGTACAGCTAAATAAATTTGAGAATAGTAGGAATTGGCAAGAAGCTAAAATATGAATAAACAACCTTGAAATTGGGATTTAGAACCTCTAAAAACTTATAGTTTGGACAATACATTACCAAATTTTTGCAAATTGATTTATGATTACTTGATTAGTAATATAGGTTTCATTTCCTAAGTCTTATGACTAAAATTAACGTTGAACTTCAAATGACCCTTTAGGTTTCATGTACCAAAACTAGTAACAATGTCCAGTTTTAATTTACCAAAAAGTCTAGGTTCACATCAGAAACAAGAACAAATAGAAAATCACACGATAAGGGACCATGATCTTAGTTAGGTTGAGGATTTAGAATTTTGATGATTATCCACGAGAGAGTAAAGGGAAAGTATTCCCTACAACATCATTAGTTGAGACAAGAGATTAATAAGCAAATATTAGAAAACTGCAGGTTCCCTATTTATCTATTTTCAATCCAATCTAGTGTGAGAGTTGCTAAGAAAACTTAACAAGAGGATTGAGCACATGTCCAACAAAGAGGATCGTTTCGGTCAAATCTTCTCTAATTAGAAATAAGAAAGGGTGGTCGGCTACAAAGTCTAGTCGAGGACTTATACTAAAGCTCTTGATTTCAACAGTATTAGCAGTGACCGCAGCAGCAATGAGGACATATTACTCATTTATATCTATTGTATATGTTATTTTAGAAGATAATAACTTCGAGTGGAATTAATTCTGCAACCTCTAAAACACTTTTGATCCTCTAAAATTGAAACCAAATATATGCGTAGTAACAAAATAAAAGATATGAGGGAGAAATATAAGAGAAACGCGCTAATTCTTGTGAATACAACATCCCCGAATGCTTTGCGAATGACGTCCCAAGATTTTCAATTTCTCTCCCCCATGGAATTGTACCTTCCCCAAAACGATCTAGTACGACGTCTTCAACTTTCACGGCCACTCCACTTCACCAGTGATGAATCATGAACCACGATTCTCGTCCGCTGTCTTCGACTTCCACGACCTTCCCCAAAGCAAAGCGCAAATAACTTCACCAGTGATGAATCCATAACTGTGGTTGTCACTAGCTGTTTTTGTCATCACATCGTCAATGTTCATTTGGCTATACTTTCTCCATCCCTATACTTTCATCTGTGGTAGACCTTCAGAGTTCTAGTGTTCGCATCGTTAATGGTATCTCTCGAACAGTTGCTGCTGAACCTAGGTTGCCTCTTCTCTAGATGAAAAAAGGATTATTCTTAGCATAACCTTGAAATCAATTTTCAACGACCTTAAGAAAAATCATCTACAACACTGCATAAACCATCTAATCTACGTACCTGTTGTTGCACTTCTGTTAATGCTGACATAAGCATCTGCTTCCCCACAATACCTTTCATAAGCCGTACAAATTGATGTTTGGGTACTTCATCTCTCTAGAACAAATGACATCGCAAAGCCTTGTGCCACAAACTTTAATAGCTTTTAGTACAGAAAAGAGGGAACATGACATGATAATGAAACTGATTTGAGAAACACACCTTCAATTTGTCAAATAAAGTTTGGAGTTCAATGGCTCTGTCTTGGTCAAGTTGGGGAATCAAGATAGGGAGCAAAATGTCAAAAGGCACCTGTTTACTACCATTGATTTGAGTACTAGGCTGTTCATTGACTGTGGCCTGTTGATTACTCATCTGCTGCTGAACTTAAATGGTGCAATAAGCATATATATTAGGTTATAGGCATCAATTCATTTCATGATTATTTGTACTACTAAAACATTTAGAACCACATGATCAATAGAATTCAAATCATGCCATAGAAAAGATGAGGGGATCTATAAATCATATTAGAATGGTGAATAAGGCTGCTTTATGACCAAGCCTTTGTTTTATCATAGTAAAGGCTAAAGGCCCATGGCTTAAACAAATTATACGGATCGTCAAGCCAAAATTATAAAAACATGGCAGGGTGGTGGTGGATATAAAGCCCCTAACCAACCCCTCGCATTCAAAGACATATAACCCTTGCAATGTATGTATTAAAGCACTACTCCACAACAACAAAAATCACACCTTGTCAAAAACAAAAACAAAAATCACATTAGTATGATTCTAAACTGCCTGATCACACAAATAAAGGATGTGTGTTTAAATATTCGTTTGTGGGAAGGAATTGATTGTTCAATGCTATCAATCTATGACTATGAGGCCGTGGTTTAAAAATTGTAAGCAGTGTAAAGCCAAAACAGAAAAGTATACACTAAAGTATTTTCTCATTCGGTGATATTATATTCCGGTCTCAAATATAAGTACAAAGTCAAACAAAGTTTATGTATTTGATTAAAGATTTGAACTAGATACATCAACTTTATTTTACTTTTTTGCTTATACTTCACAGCGGGGGTAGGTTTATTTAATTTCAATTTGTATTTGCATAGAATTAAGGATTGGTAAAGATTGGGGTGGTGAATATAAAGCCCCTACCCTATCCTTGACATTCAAAGATAATAATTGATTCCTCCGATAATTTTTTTTTTCTTTTGTAGATAGACAAAATGACAAAAGTCATTGGAAACTCAAACACACAAGTGGAAGAGGCAGGGTTCGAACATCAATCACGGCGTCGAGCCTAACAACTTCGGCATTTTTGTCTATTGAGATAGGACTTGTGGACTCTATTTCCATTTTTTTTTTGTAAATTTGGTATCCTCTGCACGCAACTACGAAGACTAACCCTCAAGCATTGTGGGACCCAAATGGGCGGCAAGCATTCCCTCCCAAAGTTGGATTTGAAGTCAGGACTTTGGTTAAGCTAGAAGAGACCTGTGTCATCTCATCTAAGCACTCATGGATTTATTTCCATGTTTTAAATCACAATGGATCCGACAAATTAATCTCTAAACCATCACATTACTATTATAATTACTGCTATTACACTTTAAACAAATTGAATGAGAAGTTTGGTGCATGAGGAGCACTAATCACATACAATGGACGAAATAAATAGTCAAAATTGAAAGACAATAAACATACAACGAAAACATAGATTGATGTCAAATTTAGAAACCAGAAATCATTCAACGAAAGAGAAGCCATAAAAACATATAGGAAGATAAGAAGGAAAATAAATTTTCTAGATCGCATAAGAAAAGCGAAAGAGGGTTGAATAGGTCGAAAATATACCAGAGAGATGCTATTTGCAAGAAACTGCATGGTGCAATCTTTGAAGTCGAAGAAGAATGTCAGACAATAGGTATGTATGAGAGGAGGAAGTTTGAGACATGAGAAGCGAAATCATATTACTTTGTTGTTTTTAAAAGGTTAATATGTTTTTACCGCGAGTTCTGGTTTATCGCCCTCTATAAAAAAAAAGATTCCAACCTTATAATTTAAGATTCTTTCGTTTTAAACCCTGAGGACATCTGACTAGACAAAATGCTGACGTGGCATGCTGACTGTGGATCTCAGATTATGTGGCACACTGACTGTATAATTTATTATTTTTAAAAACTATAAAAAAATTTAAAAAATCTGAAAATTAATTTTTGAAAATAAAAAAAATCGTAAAATCGAAAATATTTTTGAAAATAAACCGAATTTTCTAAAAAAAATAAAAAAAATCAGGAATTTTATTTGTAAAAAAAATAAAAAATTTAGAAAAACAAATTTGAAATTAAAAATTTCAGGTTTATTTAAAAATAAAAATTATGGAATCAAAAGTCTAAAAAACTTTTTTAATTTTTTTTTTAATTTTTTCCAGAATGAAAACAAAAAATTAGATAATATTTTTCAAAAAAAAAACTTTTTTCCAAATTTATATTTTTTTAGAGAAAATAAAAACATTATTTTTAAAAAATATATATTTTAATTTCCAGAATACTTTTTTATACAAAAATTAAAATAATTTTACTTAAAATTAAATAAAAACTTGTCTTATTTTCCAGAATTTTATTTTTTCAGAAAAAATAAAAAGTTTTAGTTCGAAAAAAAAATCACTTTTTAGAATATTTAAATTCTTTTACAAAAAAAAATTGTATTTTTTTTATAAAAATAGAAACTTATCTTAATTTCCAGAATTTTGATTTTTAAGAAAAAAATTTATTATAAAAAAATCTGAACTTATTTTAATTTCAAATTCATTTTGAAATATATATTGTAACTTTTTTTTTTCTTTTTTTCAAAATTAAGTTACAGAATTTTATATTATATTAGAAAATAAATTCTGGATTTTTTTGATCTTTTTTAATTTCAAAATATTAATTTTCAAATTTTTTAAAATTCTGAAATAAAATTTTCGAAAAAAAATCTGAATTTTTTTTACTTTTGAAAAAAAATCTGAATTTGTTTCTGATTTTTTAAATTTAAAAAAAAAATCTAATTTTTTTTTGCTTGTTTCAATTTTGAAAAAAATAATCTGAATTTTTTTCTATTTTTAAAATTAATTTTCTGTTTTTTTATTTTTAAATTAATATATATGAAAATAAAAAAATTAAAAACAAAATTAATTATACAGTCAGTGCGCCACATCATCCAAAAATGTTGACTCAGCGTGCCACGTCATCATGTTTGCACAGTCAGATGACCTCAGGGTCTAAAATGAAAGAATCTTCAAATTACAGGGTCTATTTCGAAAGAATCTTCAAATTACAAGGTTAGACTCTAAATTTTTTTTTACATGGGGTAAACCAAAACTCGCCCAAATTACAGGGTGGTAGAAACATATTAACCCGTTTTTAAATTGCTAAATTACACTGCCTTGCAAACCTCAATCTTGTATCGGAGAGAATCGAAGGTAAGACCATGAGGTGGAACACATTATAAGATTGATAGTAGGGAGAATCGAAGTTAAGACTTTGGAGGAGCACACTCGCTTGTGCTAAGTCAATACCACCGAATCAACTCAAATGGGTTTATGACTTTCATTTATAATTACTAGCGGAAAGACGGACATTCCGTGCCCATCTCTCCGCTCTTTTTATTGCGCTAACGTTTGAAAATTATGAAAGGTATTTTTTTTATGAATTTTTGGTTTTGATTAAAAGTAAAAATATGTTTTTTTTTAATGACACAAACAATCTTTATTATAGAAAAAGTTGTTTAAGAGTATAATTGGAATAATGAAAAAATAAGTATATTTTTTTTTGAAGGAAATTAAGTATAAATATATTCATTTAGTTTGTTATACTTTTTAGATGATAAAGGAAAAAAAACAAATATACATATATTCATATTGTGTTTGTTACATTTGTTTTAGTATTTAAATTTATTTTTATCTATTTGTTACATATTTGATACATGTTTTACTTGTATTTAAAATTAGGGTATTTTTGGAAAGAAAAGTCAAACCCAAAAGTGTACTAAAATAGGTAGTTTCCTTTATATATAGTATAGATTTTACCCCAAAATTTAATTATAATTCATTTTAAATATATTGACTTTTTATTTAAATCAAAAATATATACACTCCCAACCAAAGCGGTGTTTCTTAAAAAAAAAAAAAAAAAAAACAGTGTTGGAGAGAAGCAAAGAATAACAGGTAACGATAACATTAAATAGAATTTAAAAAACCAGAGAGGAAGCCAAGAAAAACGGCATTAAAAGACACCTTCCAAATATAAAAGAGGATTGAGCCATATGTGGTACTGGTCGTTAAACTTAAAGTTCACGTGTTTTACCTTCGGACACCAATATGTTTGAATCTTAATTTTGTAAAAAATATGATGCAGAAGACCCTCCTTTGTTGGGAACTCGAGCATTCATTTCTCCAGATTACTCAAGCAGCAGAAAATCAAATCAAATTAAAAACGGTGCGTAACTTTTTTGAAAATCCTCCTAAGACACCAAACTGAATAACATGGTTGAAATGTAAAGTGGGTTGTATATCGACTTTCATTTATAATTCCTTTAACCCTCAAATTTTTTACAAAAGGACAAAGGCAACTGAAAAAATAATAAGAAAGAAGAGTGAAAACTCAATTTGATCACTTATAATTTCTCTGTGATCCAATTTAGTTTCAAACAAAAAAAATACTTCCTTCGATCTTTTTTATAGGAGATAAATAGATCAACAAAAGTTGATGTATTTCGTTCGTAACCGATTTGTCTCTTATAAAAAGGACTAGATAGAGTACTTAAATTAACTTCAGCAATGAATTGCGAGGACCAAATTGAATCTTAAGAAAGGAAAGAAAAGATGGGTTGAATTCAACAAAAACAACAAATTAAGGCAACTTCTTTTTCCACCTTACTAGTTTCTTACGCGCCCTACATATTTCAGATTTTATATTTTCAATAACGTTAAAACCCTCCAAATCCTCCAAACACACATTAAAACACCTTCAAAAATCCTTCATTTTTCAAATTTTATAATCTAAATATAGTGCACGAGAAGAAATAATGGTGAAAAAAGAAATAACAAAAAACTAATTGGTTGATGGGTGATGAGAATGATGACCCAATCATTTTTATTAGCTATGATTTTTTCCAACAATAATGTATCTCTTCAGAGAGTTGTGTTTTTGTATCCCCTCTCCTTGGAATTATTTAAATTAATTTAATAATATTTTTTGATTGCTACAAATATTTGTTAGGTATATGAGGTGACAATCTAATTTTATTTTTTTTGAGGGAGGTGATAATCTAGTTGAAATGTCATGGTTATCGTAAATTGTAATGTCCTCGTAACTTAATTTTTGTTAAAAATAAAAGTCACTGTATTTGATTTAATCTTATTGTTAACCTGCAAACAATGTGTGATCTTTTACTAAAAAAAAAATGCAAACAATGTGTGATCCAAAATCCCTTTAAAAAAACGTGTGCCCGAAAAAAACTTTACACAAAAACACTTCATTATAGCACTTTACTTTTTTTAATTATCTATTACTTTTTGTAACAAAAGTTAAACAACTTTTATTTGGCTTGTCTTCTGTCAAATTTGAACAATGAAAGAAAAATAGTTCCTAGACAATCATTGATAATCTTGCCAAAAATTGAAATGTCCTCCTTTCATTGTACCATCCATTTCGAGTCTAGCACGAAAATTACTTTAACTTCTTTAATTGCAACTCTTATATCGATCAATTGATCACGTACAATAGTTTCCCCTTCACCCTGAGGGAGGACTATAGCTATATGGTATGCACGTTGAGGATTGTCCCTTATATTATAGTCTCATATTCACGTCCTGTTTCCTTTAGTTTAGGAGCTACCATGAAAATATGTGGCTATATTGCACATGTAAATCAACCCTTGCGGGAGGTTTTCCGCTTCACTATAATAAAAATAATTAAAGAACGCGTTATATATGCATAAATATCTCCGTGATATGTTGCAAAAATAATAATAACACATTAATGTCAATTAAAGAGAAAAACACTTCCTCAGAAAGAAACATTATATTTATCAAAAATGAAAAAAACGACATTCTATCATGAATGACGCCAAATGGACCTCTTTAGGGGCTTTACCCTGGACGCGTAGGGGTGACGGATAGAGTTCATATTCTAAAGCTTGAAATTAGCACGGTTCATTTAATTTAACGCGAATCTAACCCCACCATCAAGTTTGACATTTACCAACTAAAACACGCATTTTCCTTTCCTTACCATTTTTATTTAATGTCACATACCGCGTGCAATTACGATTTGGCAATTTCTCAAAATAAACAACACCACTAAGAATTGAAACAGTAGTAAATTACACGGAATCAAACCAAAATTTACAATAGAGTCTACACGTGCATGGTAGTAAATAATTGTAAGAAATTTTCGATTGTTATCTCCAACATCACAAAACTATTTAAGGAAGTTTCCCATTCATTTTAGTTTATTCACATATAAGGTATGAAACCAAAATTTTGGCCTTAAAAATTCCTTGCCTTAATTAGAACTATTCAATGACGCGTCACAAGACTAGCCAAATACACACAACGTGAATATGATGAATGAATGTATGCTATATAAAAACACATCAAGATGAGTAAATACCACGTGTGTCTTTATCATCCCAGCTTGTACAAAAAAGCCAAATCCAATTCATCGTTCTTATCCTCACATCAAACATGACACATCCTCTGTGTTTCACCCATGTCATCCACTCACTCCCCAATCCTTTAACCACTCCTCTCAATCTTAATCATTAAGACACTAGTTATAAACTTTAATTATTTTCATAAATGAGGAAATGCCACTACTATATGTGCCAACAGTAATAACCGTCACACACGCGGTTTTAACTTAATTAAATAGTTTTTCTTAGGAGACTTAATCAATAAGATATTATTGCACCGATCACGCGTATATTCTAAATTATCATAGACATAGTACAAGCATCAATCATATACGAACAAATTCCATAAATAAATTTCCACCAAATTAAATAAAAATAATCAATCAATTGAATTGAATTTCCATTGTCTACAACCTTCTAAATTCTAAAACCAGTCCCAATTTGTATGTACAGAACAAATTGATCCGAAATAATTGAAAGAAAAAAGAAAATAACTATGCCCTAAGCGATAATAATTAATAATAATAATAATAACAATAAAATTGGATCTATCATTGATCAGTGATGAGGAATTTCAAGCTTGAAAAGACAGGGCTTCTTTGCAGCAGGTAAAGGACTGGAAACCTCGTCATCCACGAAAAATTTCTTTGAAAAGTCCGGAAAAGCCGGGAGGTTAAGATCAAAATCACGGTGGTGACTGTGAGACGATCCAACTCCTTCAGAGGCAGTTACAGCGCTACTTCCAGCACCGGCACCGGTACCAACGCTGCCTTCGTAGTGACAACGCTTGTGTCCTCCCAAAGCCTGTCCAGTAGGAAAGGATTTGTGACAGATGGAACACTCATGAGTCTTGTTCTTACCGTTGGAAGCAGAGCTGGTAGTCACGGCGGATGAAGTGGTGGTGGTCTGATCTTCAGCGGTGGTGACAGACATAACAGCTTTCCGGTGACTGGCTTTGTGTCCACCTAGGGCTTGATAAGATGAAAAAGCTTTGTTGCAAACTGAGCATTTGTGACTGAGTTTGACGGTGGTTAGCGGCGTCGGCACCGATTCAGTCTTGTTGTTGCCACTGCGAGCAAGCATGATGAGACAAAGAGCGAGATACTCTTCTTCAGTGCATGAAGATTGATCCATATCCATACGAGAACGCTTTGAACGTTTACCTTTAGTCCAAGGTGTATCAAGATAACTCAGATTTGGTTCCTCAAAGGGTGTGAAAGGAGTAGCAGTGGTGGGTGAGTTAAGTGCTTCCATAGCCATATGATGAAAAAGAAGAACACTTAGTTAGCGTTACGCAAAGTGAAAGTAGAAGCAAAAGCAGGTTTTGAGAGAGAGAAGTGATTATTTTTTTTGGTTGAGTGTGATAGTGAAGAATGGTTGAGGTGTGGTGGGTTTATATATAATGAGAGGAGATGAGAATTGGAGAGGAAGTTACTTGACAGGTGCCGAGAAAGTAGGCGCAATGGTGCACTTGAAATATAAAATTACTTAATTAAGAAGATTATTACATGTGGAGAAGATTGGAGCACGTGTTTTACTCGTGTGTGTTATAATAGGAGTAGTTTTCTTTGGTGGCCAGTAGTAGTGGACCTTAAGTAAGTTCAGTCAAATAAAGTGTTGTTGTACCTTATCATTAAAAAAAGTGTTGTTGTACCAACTAAGTTTTTTTCTTTTTTTGTTAAAACGAGTAAGATATTTTTTATTTGACTAAAAAGAAGTTGAGATTAGATAGTAGAAGAGTGTATAAATGAGGGAAAGTAAGGAAGACTGACTCCACGTTCAAAAGTCAAAATAGGTGAAAAGTACAATAAGGATTTTTCTTTGTTTATGTTTATTGTTTTTTTAACTTAAACATGATTAGGGAAGTTGGTCAGAAACAGTGTTTGTCAACAGCAGCCGGTAGGGCAGTATGTATGTATGTGTGAACTAGCCACCAACGACTTTTCTTGGTCAATGTCATAGTAGCCGACTTTTATGTATACCTTGTACCAAAATGCAGTTGCAATGTATACATACCATGTTTACATTTGGTTCCATTTGGCAACTTGGAAAGTGAGTGTGTGATCATTCGTGCATTGTTCATTTGGGGGCATGCATTATACAATATGTATCGCAAATTGCAATTCAGATTAATACGAACGAAAAATGTTTACAATTGAAAACAATTTGGGGCATCACCATATGGATTTGTCATGATTTTTTTGGGTGATAGAGATATAACCGGCGAGATTACATGAGTGATTTTTCTTGTAACAAACAAGCATCAGCAACAGCAGGTGGGTGGGTTTGTTATGCTGTATGTATATATGATCTTCTCTAATTGATTAATAGCTACTACCTAATTAACTAGTTTCTAGCTACCTTGAAAAACTAGATTCATACCTGAACTCACACTGTTGTAAGGGAAACTACGAAGTTCAGAGTGGGTTTTTATTTTGAAATTTTTAACAATAAAAAATATTTAGTTTTATTTTTTAGTCTTAAAAATTTTGAGAAATCAAAACTAGTTCTAACATAAAAATGAATATTTGCTCACGTATGTAAACAAAAGTTAATTACAACGTGAGTTGTTGAGTGACAAGTGGAATTTTAAAAGCACTCTAAACAAGACTTAGATGAAAAATACACTATTCAAGAAAAATGAATCCTACCTATCTGGTGTTTTGTAAATGCCCCTTTTATAGCTATGGATTTGTTGACTTAATGAGTCTTTTTTTGGTCACTCAAGCCCATTAATTTGTGATCAAGAACCTCTTATTGGTTGTCTGGTTCTAGTATGGTCATGTGTGATCTAGGCTACAACTCATTCGTACAGAATGCGTGAAGTCGGAATCTGCAATACAAATTTAAAGTCGTTAAAAACAAAAATAATGAATTTGCAAACAAACCAATAACATTCATGTTAATATCATAAAACAACAAAGTACATATGTCTACAAATATGATTATATTAAAGTCTTTAAAATACTCATTGATTTGACTTGCACTTGATAAAAACTAATCTTCTAACATGAATCAAATCAACACAGCACTAAGACGAAAAATTAAATCACACAGCACAAAGATGAAAAATTTAAACAAACAAATAAATTTATGTTAAAACGACGGAAACACAAGAAACAAAAGAAGATTGAAATTATGTGAAAATAATAATTTATGAAATCTAAATTAAATTTTAAAATATGATAACTTTTGTCTTTGAGGTTTTTTTTCTTCATGAAAACTTAAGACAAATGAATTTTTGTTGGTGAGGATCTAATACTAAAATTTTAGTAGTCATATACCTTTAATTCAACCATGATGTCACATATTTTAGACAAAAATTGTATTATTGCAATATTTTAGGGACTAAAATTGGTTTAGCTTTTTATTCTTACAGATTTTTCAATATAGTGTTACTGCTTTTTTAGCATAAGTATACTTAATGCATTTCATTCAAAATCAAAGAATATATAGTCGATGGTACATCATTAAAAAATATAGGTATTAGTATGAAATAATGATGCTCTAGCAATATTATTAGCAACTTTATTTAATTGTCTTCTAATGAACAATACTACAAAGTCAGAATTACTAGCGATTCATTGGCGTGAACAATTGGTGAAGTGGGGATTTCAACTAAAGTCTTACAATCTCTTTCAAACAAGACATTATGTCATCCATTTGATGTTGCCACACTAAGAGATTCTAGTAAAGCAATAGATTCAGCTTTTAGAATAGTGAGAGAGGATAGTAAGTAACCAAATTTACCATGTAAAAGTTTTGGGAAAATCTCTAAAGCATATACCATATCCCACGATTGTATTGTTGTTAAACAAAGCCACATCTACGTTGCATTTCATTCTACCCATCGGTGGTTTCGCCCAAGAAGTGGAATGCTCCGTATTGAACCTCCAAATTTTTGCACGCTGCATACAACTCCACTCTTGTAGTGTGTCTTTTGCTCTAAAAAGGATGAAAATGGAGGAAATATCCATGGCTTTCCCAAGCTGGGTTGCGACTCTTCCATAAATTCTAAAGAAGCATCGTAGCTAGAAGGTAAGCTCACGTATCAGATTTTCTAATCCTATTATGTCCTAACATCCTGCAACTTTGGAACATACAAAGAATGTATGCATCGGTATTTCCGCTAATGGTGTTATTGTTATGTTCATTGTTGTTATTTTTTCTTCCTGAAAGTCTATCATTTGTCATTTTATAACAAAAGGAAAAAAAAAAGGCAAGCCTCTACTTGCTCATAATAAATCAAAGGAAAACCTTCAAAGCAACATATAGTTGCCAATACCCATTAAAGTTTGCTTCTCTAAAAATATGTTTTATAGGCATGTCGCAATCTATACAAAAAAAGATAAAAATATTTGAAGAGTGTTTCAAACATTTTCTTTCTAACATTCTATCTGACACTCACTCTTTTATTGATTAAATTTATATAAACATCACACTTTAAAAATGTATCTCATGTTCTTCATTTCTCAAAATATATGTTCACACGAACATTCATTGTAGTTTAATTCAACACAGTTCCAAGAAAATTACGCCTTAGGCGATGGAAGTTTCTGGATGGAGAAGGTGCATCGTGCAAGTGAAAAAGTCAATTTCTTTGTTTGAACGATAACTTTGATTTTTTAGTTTTGACTTGCAAACAATTGGAAATTTAACTGATGGATGAGGTTAGGAAACAACTACGATGTTTATATTCTTTTGAATTCTTTAAGTCATGATAGTCTAGAAACTGGTAATGCTATTTGGATCCTAGAGCCTGACCTGCAGGCAAAGCTTATCAAAGAAAACGAGGCAAAACATCCTATTTGACACGTGCACATGTCAAACCATTTTTCTGCAATGTTTATATTGACCCTACTAATTGTGATGAATTGATGATCCTTTTGAACCGTTAGTATTTGTTGGATCGCGAAGATGTTAACATTGAGTAAAGAACAATCATATAAATAAGTTATAAAAAAAAGAGTCAATCGTATAAATAAGTTCAACATTACATTTTTTATATAAAGTCTAAAAGTATTTGGTTTATGAATTTTATCTTGTACTTTTTTTAAACAACGTAAGACTTATAATTTACATTGTTAGATAAAACTTAAACCCATTTTAATTTTAGATGCGGTCTATTTTTCATTTAAATCATACGTATATTTTTACAAATAAGTTGTGTAAGACTGATTTCAATTACAGTCATACATTTAATATTTTACTATATTTATAATTTGTAGTTATTTTAATATGTCGAGAAGACCCATTTTTTATGAGGGGTCAACTCTTAAAAAATAAATAAAATATATTTTTTAAGTTGTCTTGACAATTTTTATTGTTAACAAAATTCTATTTGTAGTAGTTTAAATGATTAAAAGTGTCGAAGTAAGATAATAAACCTACCAAACAAAGTGGGTAGCATTTGGTTTTCTTTTTGACTTTTTCTAATTACACCCCGTATATTTATGGTTACATCTTAAAATAACAAAATTACCCTTTCATAAAATTTGATATTCAAAAAACCTCTTCCTTCTCTCTTGGTTACACCTCAAAACCCAGTTTAAGTAGGTCATATAAACTTAGTTTAAGTAGGTCATGTAAACTGAGTTTAAGTAAGTCATGTAAACTTAGTTTACATGAACTGAATTTAAGTTAACTTAAACTGAATTTAACTTAAACTGAATTTAAGTTAACCTCAACAATGTAAATTGAAACCCTCGTACATTACAGTTGAAAAAGAAGAAGAAATTGAAACTAGCATTATTGAAAAAGAAGAAGAAATTCATTTACTTATATGTAATCGAGTATGGATTGAAGATATTTGGATTCACTCTTTAATCTTACATAGAAATTGATTGAACATCAGATTGTTTAATCATTTATGGATGAAAGAGGGTAAAACTCAGTGACAATGAATAAACTCAAGGTTTTAAGAAAATTTATATAAAAAGACAATTTTGATATTATAAAAGACTTATAAAAAAATTTGAGTGTAATCAGAAATATATGGGGTGTGAATAAAAAAACTCTTTCTTTTTCAACTAGTTTTTGATAAATAAACTAATTTGTGGTGGGTTATTTAAATAGATAATTACACAGTATATTAAATTATTCAAATAAAATAATACTTTTTGGATAGCCAACGGTAGAGCAAAAAGCTTCGCCCCTAGGCATAAGTCTCCATTGCATTAAAAATTACCTAGATAATTGGTGTATAAAAACAGCAACTGTATCATATTGATACTATCCTCATTGCAGAGAGATAGATACGAGAACTATCGAATTACTATTGTATCAAACATGAATTACTACAAAAATTGAGATTTTTGCATGTACATTTACCAATCCATTGTCTGCATAAATTACATATGCTCCAAAAACATGAATCACTACAAAAGATTGAGATTTTTTGCATGTTCATTTACCAATCCATTGTCTGCATCAATTACATATGCTCCAAATGCCTCCATAAAAATAAGTTGTTTCAATAACTTTGAATATGTTGGCTATTCTGAGACGGCGGATCATCTTATCATTGGATGTGACTTGTTCGGGAGCGTTTGGTACTCAATTTGTCGATGGATTGGTATTCCTTGTGTTTTTCCTGGTCATGTAACATGTCATTATTTTCAGTTTATTCACATGGCGGGCATTCCACGAAGTTCTCTTTTTTATCTGAAGGTTATATGGCTTGCTTGTAGTTGGGCAATATGGAAGGAGAGAAACAACTATGTTTTTAAACATGCGGTTATTGATCCTTACAGTATTGTTGAAAGAGTGAAGTTGAACTCCTTTTTATGACTTTCCTCGAATGTTGTTCCGTTAGCTTTTGGTTTTCATGATTGGTGGAGACACCCACTCCTTTATATGGGTGTCATGTAATTTTATTTTGCTTTGGTGAAGGCACCGTATTTAGGTGCTTCTGGTTTGTAACTGACATTGGTGATTCATTACTTTTAGCACACTTTGTGCGGGGTGAATCACTTTGCTTTTGAGCATTTAATACATTTTGATTTGTTAAAAAAAAAACTTTGAATATGTAAAATATTATAGGAAAATAAGATTATAATGTCCAATGGATAAAAATATTCCACTTGCCTGTTAAAGATTCTCAAACATATCTTTGTAGACAACATTGGTTGTTATCTTTAATGCTAGTTTCTCTTGATCATAAGTTAGAATTTTCAATCCTTTCCGGTTTTTTCACTCTTGAAAGTGGTAGGCGATGTTAACCATGACTTTACACTGATCTACAGATATATAGACCAACATTATCAAGCAATTGACCTTGATAATTTGTTAATTCTCACAACATATATCATACAATAGTTGGGAACTTTCTTTGGTTGAGTCTGAAAGGTTTATGTGATTATGAGGGTGACATTGACATTGTTGGAATGTAACAACATTTCTACCAAATTTTTCGGTCATTATTTTAACCTCATGACCATTGCATAACCCTTCTGCTTGATTTGTATTATGGTGCTCCAATATCCAATTTAATCTCGTGATTTGGAGACATGATATTCTTATAGAGTTTAAAAATTCTGGTGTGAGTATTTGTAAATCGTCATTCATTTAAGTTCTATCAACTAAGTTAGAACTGAGGCATCCCATTTCTTCAACTAATGCTACGATTAAGTTCAAACACTAGCCGACCCAATTGAACCACTTGAACGAAAACAATACAATCCACATCAGAGATCACACAAGCCACCTGATGTAACTCACTTGTTAGCGCGTTTGGACCACGTAGTTCAAGTGATTATAAATGGATAGGTGAATTGTGCCCAATCCCACTAAATGGAAGTCACCATTTCCCCAATCTAAAACCCACCTCATAAAATACGAGTGGCTTACTTAATCGATGATTCAAATTAATGTATCCACGATGGATCAATCTTTCCATGAGCCTATTTTAAACATGCTCGACATCAACTACCATAAATCCTAAAATTTAAAAAATATATGAAAATTTGGCACAACATTCAAAGTATTTGGGATTAAAACAAAACTATTGATACACAATAGACAAAAATAAAATAAAATAAACAAAAACGACCAAGTATCTAATTAAGTATCAATGTCACAACATGTTAGTTGTCGCATGAGGGATAGTGCAATCGCGTGAGAGAAAACAAAAAAAAAATATTTTTGAGATACTTTAAAAAAGGAACAACTTAATATAACATTAAAAACATTAGACCAACTTTTAAAGTTAGTTTGACCCGGTTTTTTTATAGATATAAAAGCCGTGTTAAACCTAAAGTTAGTATCAAAAACTTTTGAAATAAAATTAAAGTTGTTTGGTAAATGTTGTTTTATCTATTTCAATTATTTTAGATTAAAATATGTTTGATAGAGTGAATTATACCGTTAATGTATAAAAGTAAGGTATAAAATAAAAAATTAATCGAGGCAAGCAACAATTGAAAAGTTGACCATATGAAAAAACTATGAAAAGTTATCCAAAGGTAACTCTCAGTTAGAAGATAAGTAAAAAAGTTCCTTTTCAACCATTACCTTTCAAAATTATTATTTGACCTAGTTTTTTCCTTTAAAGAAAAGACGAGACAGCTAAATATTACCCCAAATAATACTTAATATATAAAGGTTAAAAAAGAAAACCAGCCAACTTTTTTGAGGTTAAAGATAGTTAAGTAAAGTGGGATAAAAAATGATCCCACGGTCAATAAATACGTATTATGCATAGATTAGAAGGAAAGTGACGATATTATTGGTAATTTTAATGGTATAATGATGAGAAAGTTAAAGTGAGGTAAGAAGAGAATGCAAACAAGTAGGCTTTTGTTGTGTTCTTCCTCAAATCCTTTGTTGTTTGGTTCAGCCGTCACTCCAACTCTTCCCTCTTGTCTCAGATTCCCATCACTCTCTTCAACGATCACTAATTCAACTTCTCCTTCTTCTTCGATTCGCCTCAAACCCATCCGCTCCACTTCTTCATGTAATCTCTCTCTCTCTCTCTCTCTCATTGAAATTTATTATTAACATAACCTTCTTTTTTCTTTTGTTGAGCAGCGAGTGATTTTTCGCAAATGGCTTCAAAGGATTCTCAAGATCCGCGTATAGCTAGAATTTCATCTTCGATCCGTATCATCCCCGATTTTCCCAAGCCAGGTTAATATTCTCTCTATTCTTTTTCTGACTTATATATATATTTTTATTTTTTTTACGTATATGATATTTGATATGCTTCATTTTTTTATTCAATGTTAGGGATTTTGTTTCAAGATATAACCACTCTGCTTCTGGATACAAAGGCTTTCAAGGATACAATTGACTTGTTTGTTGAGAGGTACAGAGATCAAAACATTTCTGTTGTCGCAGGTATTCTTCAATCAATTCTACCCTATTTCATGTTTTTGTTTGGTTAGTCTTTGTGAATTTAATTACTTGTAATGTTCAATTTTCATTCTATTTTATTTTGCTTTGTTTATGTTTTTACCATTGCCCTAAACCCTTTTATGTCAGGGCAAGGGAAATTTGAGTGATCCTATCTGTTGGTTAAGAAAATTTCAGGAAAAATTACATTTGAGTAATTCGTTTATTTCTATGACGTGTTTCCACACAAATGGCAAAATTGATTTTTATTTTTTATGCTAACATTAGAAGATGGTTTAAGAGAAATTAGATGCTAATCAGCAGAGTCATTATATGTAGAGAGGAGGAAAGGAACTAAGGGATAGTGGCTGGAAATGTAGTAGTGGGTGAGGACGATGGTAAGAGGGAGGAAAATGAGTTTCTGTGAAACAATGATAAAATGACATTATTCAACGAGATGCTTGCACGTGAGCTTTCTATACACAATCAGAAACTAACTTAAGCTTACAATAACTATTATTGAAACTGTATTGGAGTCCTACATAATCCTTTGAGTTAACTTTTGGAATGAGATCCAAAGCCATTTAGCCATTTTTAACCGATTTGATTACATTCTGTTATAGCTTAACAATAGCTTAGCTACTCTATTCTCTGATAGATTATAATTCTAGATGCTTCATTTCATTTAGTTTTGCTGTTTTTGAATCTTCTCAAATTAAGTTACTAATTTGTGTCTAATCTGATGGTTTTATTTATGACATAATGCAGGTGTTGAAGCAAGAGGCTTTATTTTTGGCCCACCGATCGCTTTGGCAATTGGAGCAAAATTTGTTCCAATGAGGAAACCCAAAAAGTTGCCAGGTATATTTTGCACCATTGTCTTTTATATTCATTTTATGCACATAACCTATTCGAATTTCCAACATATCATATTATTTTGGTTTGAGGTCTTTGAACCTCCTTATTTCAAATGGCATTCCAATTTAAAGTTCTGTACTTCACGATGCTAATGTTGATAGCAATTGCAGTTTATGTGATGTGGAAGATATCTGATTTCTTTGACTGGTGGCGTTTCAATTATCCTTTCAGGAGAGGTTATCTCAGAAGAGTATTCTTTGGAGTATGGAACTGACAAAATAGAAATGCACGTAGGGGCTGTACAACCTGGAGAAAGAGCCTTAGTCATAGATGATCTTATAGCTACTGGTGGAACCTTATGTGCTGCGATTAAACTACTAGGTAAACTGGTCAATATGAATGCTTTATTGACAAAGAAAAATCCATTAACATGAATGTAGAGGAGAATAATCCTTCTTTTTAACAGCTATGCATGAGTCAGGGGACCTACTTACCCCTTCCCTTTCCTTGTTTAGTTTCATATGATGAATCTAATCTCTTTTAAGATAAGTGCTGTGGGCAGGAGGGTTTGATGTATATTATATTCGAAGATGATTTGCATTTTATTTTTTGTGGATTAAATGAATAAAAAAAAGATCATCCTATCACAGTTCAAAGATTTCATTATTTTTTTGTTCTTTCTATTTATTTATACATTCAGACAAATACTGCATGCATGAATTTCCATTACTGTGGAGACAATTGGATGCTTAACTTCTGGTGATGAACCTAATCGTATCTTTTGATCTACCACTATAAGTCTATAACTGTTTTTTAAAGTAACTGTTTCGTTGGGAAGCACATTTTATGCTTTGTTCATGCTTAACTTCATCATTTCGATATATTCTCAGCTGTTCTGTTTTATTTTCTCTTTGTTGCAGAACGTGTTGGGGTGACTGTTGTTGAGTGCGCTTGTGTGATTGAATTACCAGAATTAAAGGTACAAGTACAACTTTACGTATTTGTAGTTTCCTTGGCTAGTTGTTTGGCTCAATTTATTCCTTACACATATGATATTTTTTTAGCTTTTAATTTTATATTTTTTAAATAATTAAATGAACACTGGATTCAGGATGATTGTTATCTTTGTAAGTCAGCTTGCATTTCAGAAACTCAAGCAGCATGAGCAGAACTAGAATGATGGTTGTAAAAATTGAATTATATGTTGAAATTTTGTTTGAGGAGACACATTGAAAAAATCCGTGCATAGACACAGTCTACAAAGTAATTTGTGTGCTGAGCCTATTTTCTAGTATAAGCACCACCTAATAAGATTTTTCCAATCTGACTAGATTTTATAAGTTTAGTTCCCAAGAATGTCTCATTAGTCTCTTATGTTCCTTGATTCTGGAATGGAAAAAGGCAACAAAGACATATTGTTTGGACTTTGGAGTTCATCACTCATCAATAGTAGGATTGATTGGTGCTCTCCTTCGTTGTTCTAACATGTTTGTTTTAAAAATATAGTACTGGTAATTTCCTTACATGGGTTGTTAAAGTTCGGTACCCTTGAAGTGTTGCTCTTATTATTGATAACACATGTCTATGTAGGTTTTTTCTTTTAATTTTTATTTATTTAATTAAAAGAAAGGACGTAGCTTCTACATTCACGTATTCTGGACTGTACTGAAGTATGTAACTAGGATGGATTGTAACTATAGTTTATCTTGGCTTTTGACTACTTCAGAAAGTGTCGAGAATAGCTGCCCAAGTACATGACATGAATACTGAGTACCAAATCGTGTGTGCTGCAGCTGAAAATTCATTGCTAACTGTTTTCCTGCTTTTGGTTTATTTCAGGGGCGAGCAAAGCTGGGCGGCAAGCCGTTGTTCGTCTTAGTTGAAGGAGAAGGAGCCTGATATTTGTTGTTGTGATTATGTTCTAGTTATTTGACCATTTGAGCTGGCTCTTTTTTTGAGCATTATTGGTGACTTTAGATGGGATTAACTGCTGAAAGCTCGAGTGTTTGTGAGCTCAGTTCACATTAAGGGCTATTTTTAAAATAAAAATATTGTGTTTTTTTAATTAAAAGAATCAACAGACAGGTCAGGCTCGAACTGTATGTAACATTATCCTATTTTATAATATTGAAGAATTGTTTGCTTGCCATTGGGTGGCTGAAGATCCCTATGTTATGTGTTTACTTTAATGATGAGGTGTAATGAGCATGCAACATGGATGGATGCACACCGGTGATAAAAAATTGTCTGCGAATGAACCACCGGTGATATCAATTTTGATCTTGCTTTGTGCCTTCTTCCCTAACCAAATTGGCTGTTGACACCGTTTCCATCCTTAAACCGTACTGTAATTATGGTTTTGTTTGTGAGTTTTAAGGGAAGGGACGGGTAGGAATTTGGCGGGAGGGGAGTCGATAGAAAAATAGAAAAAGTCTTCCATCTTAATTTAGATTGATTTTTTAGAGAATAAATAAATAAACCACTCAAAACTATCCTCTCCCATAACCCTTCATCCCTTCCACTTTTCCATTTCTCCTCCCTTTCTTCTTCTTCAAACATGCAAACTGAGCCTACAGATTTCTTGAGGGTTGAGAATGTCTTTGGGCAAACATGTTTCATATTCGATATCAAAAGAAGTGGTTGAAATTTGAACACAGATAAACAAGAGACTTACCAAAGAAGAAAGTGAATACAGATATGAAGTGTCCCAATATTTCTAACATGGAAGTCCATTGTCAAACGGGGTAAACAAATTATATAAACACCCAAAGGTGTGTCTGTTCCAAGTTACTCACAATTTTAGGAATATACCATGAAATAGGTATTTTCATGTTATGAGTGGTTTATGCTACAGTTCTAAGTATAATCTTACCAATGTTGGTGGATCATATGAAAGCGGGCTGCAAAATAAAATCGAACATTTTTAAGTTTTCGATTTTGAATGAGTGTTATTATATATCTCTCTGTTCTAAAATGTAAGCAAAAATGAGTCACGTAAGTTGATGTATCTACTATAAATTTTGAACAAATACATTAACTTTTGTTGACTAATTTTTCTTATATTTCGGGACAGAGGGATTACATTAGATAGATAGAGACTCATGCAAATGAAGGATATATTTTGAGGGAGGTGTGCAATGTTCCAAAACTTAATATCTAAATACATTATTATTAGTATATCCAAGGAAACAGGAGGAGTATCCTTGGTTGGCATGTCGGTCTTAGATCACTTAAAGAATGTTGGACTAATCTCCATGATGTGGCCGCCCATAGACCAATTTAATCTTGTTTATTTCCATTTCATTTCACCCATAATTCTCTCGGTTAATCTCTACACTGTTAATTTAAGAATTGTGAATCATGTAATCATAGAGATAAAGATCATAGTGATCAGCAATAAAGCAAACATAAAAGTATTCGTGGAAAATACTTCTAGAAATTCATTCATAGTAGAAAGAATAGATTGATAAAAGAATATGTAAGTGGTACGATAAAGAGACTTATTTATTGGTGTATTTGGAATAACTAACTCCTTAACTAACCTTTTCATCTACTAACAGATTTGGTAAGCTATCAACTAATTCTAATTGATTGACAATACAGTAATACTAAGTTATAGTCATTTCTCAATTATTATTATTAAATGTACTTAGACCTCGAGTTATCCTTCGATGATACATTGCTTTAGTTAAATTTGGCTCCCTTATGAGTTGTTGCTTGCCTGCTATTGAAGGAAGATGAAGCTGAAGTTTTCACACAGTCTTCATTTAACAAGTTGAGCTTCATCTTCCATCAATAGCAGGCAAGCAACAACTCATAGGGGAGCTTACATAGGACAATCCCTTTTGTATACGTAGGGAATGAAGTAGTAGAGAATAAAAAAAACAGGAAAATACAAAGGAAAGAAAAAAAGAGAAACTAACTATTAACTAAGTGGATAGATAATTAACCATCTAAACAAAACTCTAAAACAACCTGATTGAATAATGACAAACTTACTAAGTACATTTAACACAACTCATGTGGCATACTGGCTCATGTTACAAATATAGCCACACAAGGGTTCACGATACAATATAATTAAATATCAAGAAAATGGTGTGTGATAGTATTTTACAACCTCATTCTTCTTATTTCTTCATCTTCTATAGCTTGCTCATTGTCACCGGGAAGTGAAAGCAGAGACTCTGTATACATAGCCACTTGACATCCATGTGGATCGTTACAATAGGAACGATGCTCTAACAACTGTCCTTTGTCATTATACTTAACCAATCCAGTATCACCATCTGTTCCAATAATATCACCATTTTTTGTAGAGCTTAAGGGGTAAAAGTACTGAGTGGGAATGCCATCGATAGGAAGAACAAGAGTCTTTTTCCAAGACGAATTAACTTTATATTCTTTCATAACCCATATTTCAACTATATTATTATGACAATCCACAACACTTAAACTAAGAAATTCTTCAAATACCCACAAACCACAGTTGGTAGGTTCATGGTCAAAATCATCGGGCAAATTCACATCTAAAAATTTTCTTTCCATTAAATCAAATGCAGCAATAACATTCATGAATATATCATGACGAAAAGCCAACCAATAAATAGCCCCATTGAAGAGCCACCCTACTCTAGGATCATCACATGAATTCATATAAGGGAAGTGAGTACCGGTAGTACACTCAATTTCTTTCCATGTATTAGCTCTCAACGAAAAAAACTCTAAGTGTGATAAAAAATTAGCCGAGTTTGGATCATCGGACATTAAAACCACCAAGTAATCATCTGTGAACTCGTCATACCCAAACCAATAAAAATAATTTGCATCTACATTAGAACCAAAAAGAGGCGAAGGTATTTGTTTGTGAACTCCGGTGGATGGATTCCATATGTAGATGTTTGAAGAACAACTTAAAAGTATAAACCCTCTACATGAACCTTTGATTTCAAGATTATACTCAGATTGGGGAAGCAAAAAATTAAGGTTCGGTGAAGTAGAAGCACTATCATCATTAAGCGATGCTTCTAAATCTATTGATCGAACGTCAAGGGTCGATGTTATGAACACAATTCTACGAGTGTGTGCGGCAGTAAGTTCAAAATGTGTTTTTGCAAAGAGAGGATCAGAGATAAGAGAAAACCATGACTTAGAAACGCACTTGAAGCGTATAAGAGACTTCACCGGCAGCCTCAACAAGATCTGGATTATCAATTCATGAGGTAGATACAAGATAACCGTCTCCATATGTCTTCCTTCTCCTTTACCACCGTTCTTTGTCGTCGTTCTGGTCAACTTGATTTAGTTGGTAGGATGATAGCGAACAACTTGCCATTCACGAATTGTTTTTTTTCCTGAGATTCATGCAAATGAAGGATGTGTTTTGTGTTCTCTCGAGATTATGCTTACACACATATGAGTATATGTAGAAATTCAGAAAGGAAATAACTGTAAAAGCATACTTACACTAGCTTTGCTTCAAAGTTCCAAAGCTTGGCCATCTTTTGAAATTATAGAGATCGCATGAACCCTTTAATTGGGTTTTTTAACCATTAAGTTTGATCAATAGTTTGGAAAGAAAAAATGGTTTTATGTTGTTAAGGCATGGTTCTTTCTCTATACTTTCTGCCACACACACAAACTCATAGTGCCACCATGAATTAATATTATATGAATTTGCATATTTTTTTCTATAATTGCATGAATTTTTAAAGGTGGATATATCTTAAGACCCGTGGAAATGACTTTTCGTCTGTTCCAAAGCAGCTACAACCATGCATGAGCATTTTGTTGACATGTTCTACTTTAGCCTGCATTATAATATATTGAGAAGAGTATTTGGTTGGTGTGGAATTTGTATTTTGGACTGTAGTGTCGTGTAAGACTTTACTAACATAAGTATTTGTTGGAGAACTCGTGAAACAACAAAATAATGTTTTCAGTTTATTTTCATACTTCAAGATAATTTATAAAAACAGTTTATAACTTATATAATAATAATTTAACTTTTATCTTATGTATATAGAAATAATATGAACACTTTCTGTAAGATGCTGCAGATGTAGTTTTAATAGTACTTAGAATACCTACCACAGAATAAAACCAGATTTTGTTTGTACTATTAGAGCTCTCCTTAGTAGATTAAGACCAAACAAAACTCAATGCTAACCGGGACCTGGGAATGATTGAAGGAAACAGGGATGGGGTATCCTGGTTGTCATGTCGGTTTTTAGATGACTTAAAGAATGTCAGACTAATCCCCACGATGTGGCCGCCCATTGACCAAACTAATCTTGTTTATTTCCATCTATTCCACACATAATTCTTTCTGTCTATCATTACATTTAATTAACACACTGTTGAGACTTGAGAGTCCTTTGAAGTGCCAGACATGGTTTTAAGTTGTGATTGCGAATGCGGGTATTGTGGCCATTGCGACATGCATGGCAGTCTGAGGCGGCTGCCATGCTCACTACGTTGCGGTTGTTGCAGACACTGCTGTAACTATAATATTGCTGCCTTAGCAATTTGACACCCTGGTGCCGGGAGCAACAACATACTAATGATAATATAATTGGGCTAGTTTATATATGACTTAACGCAACCCCACAAAATTGGTTTATGTGGTGATGACTTTCTCCACTTATAGAGAATTGCACTAGCTGTCCCTCAAGTTGCTCAAAAGTCTCTCGGATAACTTTCGATTGCACAAATTTATTGGGAGTTACAACCCGATTCTTTTTTTTTTAATCGGGTCTCGTAACTCATGATCGACTTATTTTTAGGGGCTTAGCAACTTGAGGGCCAGATAAAGCAATTATCTCAGTTGTAAACATTTGTTCAAATCATCTATAGTTTAATATGAGACTCTTTAACATACACCCTCACGTCCAACATTATTGGACTTGGTACGTAGATATAAACGGCGGGTGATCCGATAGTTGAAATCTAATAGGACATGATCCAACAAATCATCTAGGACGAGACTCTCACTTGTAAACATTTGTTCAGATCATCTATAGTCTAATATGAGTCTCATTAACACACGTCCTTACGTCCAACACTATTGGATTTGGTATGTGGATATAAATGGCGGATGATCCGATAAGGGAAATCTAATAGGAGATGATCCAACAAATCATCTAGGACGAGACTCTCATAGCATCTTAAAAATCTAATAGGAGATGATCCAACAAATCATCTAGGACGAGACTCTCATAGCATCTTAAAAATTATGGTTGGGACTAACACAATATCATAAAACCGGTTTGAACGGTGATGATTTCTCCTGCTTATAAACACTTATTCATACCATATCCTCATTCACTGTGGGACTCTCTTTACACATCCCTCACACTTGACATTATTGGACTTGGTGCATGAATATAAATGTTTGGTGACTGATTGCGGAAACCCGGTGACCCTACAAATATTAGAGGATACAATATTAAAGTTTTGGTTTGACCGAACATAACCACACAAAACCAACATGTCTGGTGATTATTGCCCCCATTTATAAACACATATTTAGACCATCTCTCATCCAATTGTGAGACCCTTTAACACCCCAACGCCCAACATTATTGGGCTTGGTGTGTTGATATAAATGGTGGCTTGTCCGATAGCGAAATTTGATAAGAGGTGGCTCAGAGAATCTTAGAGGTGGCTTCAATACCAATCTTAAAATTTGTGGTTGTGCCTAATGTAGTTACACAAAACCAACTCGTGTGTGGTGAGACAAACCAATCACACTTTAAACCGACACATAATAATTAATCTCAGTTATACTCATTTCCCATTTATTAGGATTAGATGGTTAGACCAAGAGTTGTTTTTTTTATGATAGTTTTAGTTACAAATTTGACTCTGAGGTGTCTAGAATAACGGTATTTTTCTACATTATCGTTTGCATGAAATATGGCTCTCCTATGAGTTGTTGTTTGCCTCCAGTTGGCCTTTGAGTTTTGTTACACAAATTTGGTTGGTACCTAGTACCTACCAATCACAATCATTACCAATTAAAATTGATTTTGTTATTTATTTACAAATGTAATCAATCCCCATGTTAAGTATAAATATCCTGTGTTTTGATTTTGCTTAAGATAAGTAAGTAGCTAAGTACCAACCATTTATACTTAATAGCCCTTTTCCTCTTAGAAGACTTCCAAGAAAAATGGAAACACTTGGAGCTATCCCTGATGATGGTGAATGGGAATGCTTCCGCAGAATATTTGCAACTGAAGACCATGATGACTCTCCACCACAATTACTTGATCAAACCTCTCTTCTGCTTGGAGAAAATAATGGGAACAACTTTGGAGTACAATCCATGTTTTGCTCCCCTTCTGAAGCTGAGGGAAACATGAATACTAATGTGTTTTATTCTTTTGATTCTCACATCAACTATAATTTACAAGAAAGTAATCATAGTACTCAAGGTCACACAAACTACTATTTTGATTGTTCTAATCATGTGGCAGCTAACAATAGTGACAAAACAGAGAATTTTGATAACCGTCAAGTTCAACCTATTGTTTCTTCCACCAAACAGTTGAAGCTGAAAAGGATGCTTGGTGTGCCAGAATTTGATGTGCAAGTAGAAGATAAGATAAACTCATGTGGGAATCCAACTAAGAAACACCGTGCTTCAAAAGATGTAAGCTTAATTTGTATATATCTATAATCATATGATACTAACTCAATCAGTTAATTAATTTCACATTCTTGTCTACCAGATGTCAGATCAACGTTAAGAGTCCGACCTAATAGTATAGGACAAAATTCAAATCCTCTCCGAGATGGATATAAAATGATCATTAGCGTCACTTTAACAGTTAATAACAATAATTTGACATTTTAGGAGTTTGTAACGGTTTGTGCTCGTGGTTTTGAATTCAGGTGCAAAGATGCGCGAATAATGCAGAGTCCAAGAAGAGCAAGAAGGTTGATAGAAATGAGAACAACGCAGAAGAAGCCAATGCAAGTGTAGATGGACACACCTCTAGTGGTTACACCTCAGAGGAACAAAACATGTGTGAGGAAAACAGTGGAGGAGCTTCTGCAGCATCTAAATCAACCATGTCTCTCAACTCCAATGGAAAGAAAAGAGCTAGTAGAGGATCAGCAACAGATCCTCAAAGCCTTTATGCAAGGGTAATTATCAATTTCTTTTGTTTAACTATTCCTCTTTTTAATCTCCATTCTGTGAACCATAGCATGTGACCTCCTTTTAATCCCCCTTGAGGCGTAGCTGGATTCGCGAAGCGAATGAAGTAGACAGCAATATATGTGGTGCTTATTGTCTTTTTGAATCTTACAGAAAAGAAGGGAGAAAATAAACGAGAGACTGAGAACTCTACAGAATCTTGTACCAAATGGAACAAAGGTAACTTATTTTTGTATGAATGTTTTTCAGTTTAAAGAGGCTTGTAACTATTTGAGAGATGTATAATTTCATATATGGATGGTCATACAGGTTGATATAAGCACAATGCTTGAAGATGCAATCCAATATGTGAAATTTCTGCAGCTCCAAATCAAGGTAATATATGAATAATTAATTTCTGTTTAGAAATATCATGGTGTATATGTTCAATCAGAATAACATCTTTTTAATATGAATTTTTTATCTCTTATATAGCTTCTAAGCTCTGATGATCTGTGGATGTATGCTCCAATTGCTTATAATGGACTTGACATTGGATTCAATCTCAACCGGAAGATTTCTCCACCACCATGAGCTTAAAATTAAATCTGTTTATGAGTGATATTAGATTTAAGAACTTAACTCGTTTACATATAATCATGTATTATGTATAATCTAATGATTTGGAAATCCTACCTATTTTTATATAGGATTTTCAAATTATTTAGTTTCTGAACAATTATTTTCTATTCTGTAGTTTTTAATAGTGTTCCAATTTCCAAACAAGATGATTTGTGTTCCAAAATTTGTGTCTCATGTTGCATGAAACATTGTCAAGTATGCAGTTGGACTTTTCTGTCAATAAGATTTGCTTATATATTTGGTCAAAATAAAATATTAGCTTATACATCCTTCTGTAGACCATGCATGCTTGTATGAATGGGAATGACCAATGCAATCTCTTGAGAAGCTTTGATGAATAATACTATTGGATTATTGGTTATAATTATATGTGTTAACATGTCATGAAAAAATTTAATAAAAAGTTAGCAAGGGTGCGCTTTATTAGCTAACAAATCAACACGCCTATTAACTTCACGAAACACATGACAAATTGAAGTTCTCCAACTAAGAATGTGAAGAAGAGAAACAACCTCTTGAAAAATAGGTTGAATGATGGTGTTTAGGATGAGTCAGAAGTCACCATTTTAACCACCAATGAACGTTTCAAAAATATCATTTTTGTGATCAAATTGTTAAGCAACTTTAATTCCAAGACGTAGAGCTGGTAATTCTTTTCAAACAGTCGAACAAGTTCCTAACGGTAGAATCTACTAATAAAATCTCAGCAAATAGCAATGCCAGAAATCGTCCTATAAGATCCATTTATGCTAACGTCCTATAAAATCATTCGAGTCTCTAATCAAACCTCAACATGTACCATCACTTAATTTGATATATTTATTTCAGTTTTTGTTGAAGGAAATAAAGTAATAAAATGTTTTACATAAGTAATAATGTTTTTTAAATAATAGTAAAAATGATATAATCTGTTCCATTCTCGTTTTTTAAACAATGGAAACGGAGTGTTTCGTGGTTTAAAAATGCCGAATCCCGTCTCAATCATCATTTGTCGGTACTATTTAGAGTATGTTCTTTGGCTTGGGCAGTGCATATAGTCCATGTTGTTATTCTATAATTCAGAAGAGAACGAAACCGCGTTTTTTACTTCATTCCACTTCGCTCCATTTTGTTCGATTAATCCAAACAAGACTCTTCAAAGTTTTCTTTACAAGATACATCATACATTTTTTTTGTTAAGGCTACATGATACATACTTGTATATATTTGTATGGTAGAATATTGTACGGTAGAATATAAACAAGAAATTCTATCGTAAAAAATGAAGAAGAAATTCTATAAAAAAAATTGACTTTGACAAAAGAAAAAAAAGATGAATTTGATTTTTACCTGTTGTTACGAAAAAAGAAAAAAGAATTTGTGATTCGGTAAAACCTGGTAGCATAACCTAAGTCGCTTTAGAAGCATTTGTATACGGTGAACCCATCCCAAAAACTGTGTTCACAGTTCTGATCAGTGTTCAGCTTCCATCAACGATTCTCATAACAAAAATGTCGAATCGTTACGGCCAAGGCAACAACAACAATAAGGGTTTCAACAAAGTACAGAAGAAATTTGTCCCTAAAAATCCGACTCCAACCTTGTCAACTTCTCTAAGAGAAAGCAATAGCAATAACTCGTCAGGTAGGGTTCAACCGGGGGGTATGAATGGCAATTTCGTGTATTATTTGCCGCAAGATGAAGCTGTCGCTGCTGGTTTTGGCGCCGAAGATGGTGGATTGGATGCCCTTGAATCTCAGAAAGTTGTTGATCTTCTTAATTCTCAGCTGTCTCGTTTGCTCAAGTTGAAACCCAAAGATTTTTGGTCACAAGGTACATCATTCTCAGGTTTATTCTAATCAGTTTAATTTTGATATAATATCACTTTGTAGCCGACACTTCTTATCGAAGAAGTGTCTATAGACATATCTATGTGATTACTTTCAATTGTCATTTTCTCAGATTATTACCGGTGTCAATGTGTCGGTGCTTCGTAGCTATCACTTAAGTAGTTATAATTAAAGTTAAACATTTTTAGTGATGTGATTTGACAATTTACAATTATGATTGATTGAGTATGTATATGAATTAACTTCTATTGTAAGATTATCTAACCAATACTTGTTAAAATTCATCATCCATGCATGGCGTGTGCTATTACATTGAAAATGTTTGTTCACCACGGTTTTGTTTTATCAATTTCTAACTGTTTTTTGTTGTTTTTGTTGTTTGTTTGGATTGTATTTGTAGTGGCTAGTGATACATCCCTACATGAGTTTCTCAACAGCTTTCTGCAATTTAGGAGCAGGTGGTATGATTTCCCTCACCGTGGGGCCAGAGGGATTGTTGCTGGTGTTATTTTTGGAGAGCATGATTTGAGCCGTCGTGTTTTCATGATATTGTATCGAATGTAAGTTTCTAATAAGTTGGAGTACAATGATTTCGACTCTCTTTTCCTTTAATCTTGTATGGTTTTTAAGTGGAATTTGTTTTGCAGGTCTTCCAATAGAGATCCTGGTGCTCGACCTGCTGATACACTCAGTTCAAAAGATCATGAAGGTGGGATCTCCTTCGCCCTTTTCTAGTTTGTGGACAGTGATCTCATTTTAGCCGAGCATACCATACATGATTTTTACGCGATTCGTCTACATGGTTTATTTGTAATTATTAATGATTGCTTGCAAATACAGCTCATAATATACGTTTCATGCACACGTGGGTTTTGTATCAATGTCTTAGCACAAAATGAGATCGCAACTTTTTTTATTTTCCTTTTTTAAATATTTTTGTTTTTATTTTAATTTTACCAATATAGTTTGCCCTATTACTTAATTTCCTTTTTTTAATTTCCTTATATTGTCATTATTTACATGATCCTTCTCTTCGTGTTGGCTGTGTGCAAGTTCTGTGTCGCTCTTACTCACACTCACTCTTTCTGGTGGTTTTTCAAAAAACTACCATCTAGAATATATGTTGTGGATTTCGAATGGCAGGCCATGACGGATGGCATTCTCATGGTGCCATGGCACGGCGGGTTGAAAGTCAGGGTAAAGAAATGGAGACCCGACCCAAAACCCGCATGACCTGTCAGCAGTGTCGTCAAATTTCTGTAATGTTTATCTGATGGATTTTTTTAGCTGGCCGCCATAATCTTCCATCCATCATTGATAGCACTGCCCATAAGAGAAAATCCTAAAAGGTTTATTCTATCGGAGCACAATCCTTAACCTCCATTTCCCGTGAACAACATTATTTTTTTTTCCTTTTTCAGAGGATTGTTCTCTTTTCTGGAAACCTCTTCTCTTTGTTGTCTCTGATATCTGCTTTCTGTTGTCTCCTTATATTTCTTATTTTCTTTTTGTTTGTGTAACTATATTTAATCTGGTGTCATGGTTCTATTTTTTTTTCTAACTAGTCCATTTATATTACTATGAGTTTTGTGATATTAATTTTTATCAGCACTAGTCCATTTACATTACTATGAGATTTATGGTATTATTTGGTTTCTATCGATTTAGTTTATTGTATTTGTGTATTTTTATTATGGCTGTTATACTTTTGCCTTTGGCCACAATGCCATCAGATGTACTCTTTATAGCGGGTTTTGGCTTGCGGCAGGAATTGTAATCAGCCATCAATAACATTGCTCACGGGCAATGGTGGTAATTGATTCTTAAAAATGTGTTTGGGCATTTGCATATTTGACTCCTTATGTCTGAGTTGGAACATATAGCAACTAAACATCACACATTTACTAATGTATTTTTCATAAAATTATTTCTATTTATTGTTGGGCAATTGCCTCATATTTTGTATTCTTGGATTGTGCTGTTGTTCACTAATATTGCATGTAGTTATTTTGCAGGAGAAGAAGTTGCTTGATTTGCCAAAGTTGTTTGATATATGTGCTATATACAGTCATGAAAATGAAGAATTGACAAGATTGCTGGTGAGAATTTATACTATTGTGGAATATTATTAAGTTAGCATTACCTTAAATGCAGCATGCATTAAGAAAATTCTTTTATTTTGTTTTTGGCATCCTTAGTTTCAATAAACCTAGCTTCTAAGAAGAATTATTTAGAAACTAAAGGTTTTTCCTTTAAACAATTTCCCATGCTCTGATTAGACGATACACATATACTATATTCCACATCTCCTACAAGTAACAGAAAAAAGGTATTTCTGTTACTCCATTGACAGGTCCATAATAGACCCAAAAACATTTCCTTTGGAAGAAGCTATTGGGAAAAACCCAAGTCCCACATCGGATAGATAAGACTCTTGATAGCTCTTTATAAAGGAGACAATCCTCACCTTACGAGCCGGTTTTGTAAGGATGAGTTAGGTCCTAAATTTCAACAGAAGCTATCTTTTATAATGATGTTAATCTATCAATTGTCATGTGCGCATGTGGCTTTCAAATATATTTGGTACAATAGATTTTTTCACAGGCTCACAGCCTTTTTTCATTAAAATAAAATGGGCCAGAGATTAAGATTCAATAAAAATACATTTAATTTTCTGTTAAAATCACCTATTTCTCGGTACTTGTTTTTTCTTTGAGGTTTGTCATTGTTATTGTTATTGTTACAGTGATATGTTTCCATTGTGAGTTTGTATTGCTGATGCTGTTTTTGCTTTATTTGTATACAAAAACTGGATGAAGTTCATTATGATCTTTTAACCCTGGGAATCCTCCTCAGTCATTGTCAAATGGAATTTATGATATTATTTGGTTTTCTCTTTCTCCCAAACTGCACTGCTGCTTTATTTTGTTTCTTTCTCTGTTTGATTTTAAAATATTTTTTGGTTCACTTGAAAAGAACTTTCTGAAAAAAGATTACGTTACGATATATATATATATATATATATATATATATATATATATATATATCCAAGTGATATACATAGAAAGATTTATCCAATTTTTCGACACCATGTTTATTCTGTACACATTTTATGTTAAGAAAGCTATCTCAATTCAAGTGATTTCTCTATGCACGCTTTGTTGTGGTAATGACAGAGCATCCCTCCACACATTTAACCTGCCTTCCTTACGTTTCTTATTTATTCACTCTTTCAGGTTAAAAATGCTTTGCATGCTCAGCCTTGGTTGCATGATAGTTTAGCTGCAGTAACATCTCATTTTATGGTCATTGTAAGCACAATGCATGAACGATGCAGTTCATCATTAGAGGTATTCCAGTAATTGCCAAAGTGTAAATTGGATATTTCCATAATTGGCTAATTATTTTCTTTTCAGCTTTGAGTTTTTGTACTGTCTTTTGGTAAATAAGTCAATTTTATATGAAAATTGTAGTTCTGTTGATTCCTGTTATCAAAAGTATTTATTGCATTATGAATCATATTATTAGATAATTTATACGTTCAACTTTGGTGTTCTACAAACTGCTTTGGTCCACAAGACTTATGTATAATTACTTGACTTGATGGGCATCTTACCATTATTCCAATACTTCCATTTGTTTGGGTTCTGTTGTTTTAATACGCCAAGCAGAATAATAAAATAGAAATAATGGCTTTTGCACAGTTGTATGTTTGTGACCAGTGCAGTACATAACGAGATCAAAGTAGAAAGGTCAACCACAATTTTGATTTGCTTGCTTCTGGAGGAATAGCGAGTTCTTATTTATTTATTTATGCAATGCCAGACAGCTGCTCTGCTCCCCTTTATTGTTAGAATTTACACTTTCAATAGAAGTATAATGTACAAAATTATAACATAGGAGCTAGGACAAGCCCACCACACACCCCTCAAAGAAAGGTAGGGAAATAAAAATAGGAACTGGGGCAGAGAAACATATTACTTCACCAACATTTGGGGGAGCTATGGTTCTAAGTTATGTTGAGTCATGCGTTAAAAGAAACTTGTATATAAAATATGCATAACCGACTGCTTCTGTATTATTTGGATATACGCCCAAATTCTAAATTTTTGGTCTTAAAAAGTATCACTATTATTTTTATTTTATTTTTATTTTTTGGTACAAAGAAAGTATCATTATTTTCCTTTGAATAACATAGCATCTAAGAAGTAAGAATGACTCCTGATAATTTTATTCTGTGCATTTCATCTGAACATCCTGTTGACAAATAACGTGTCTGATGACATTTTTTCTGCCATGTACATACATTATTTGACATGTTAAAAATAAATTAAAGAGAGTATTTCAGAAAACTATTTATAATTGACTGAATCTTGTTAGAAAGTTTATGTGCATAGTTAAATTATAGTATAAAGGAAAAATTTGTAAGGCAAATTGATAATTTTCATTTTGGGGTTTTGTACAGGTCTTATTTGCTTCTGGAAGTCTTGATGACCATAATGCTACTTTACTAAAAACTGATCTTCTGGAGGTAATTTTCTTTGTTTTTTGCCTCTTTGAAAGTGAGTTGTTCAATCTTCTTTGGGTGACAAACCTGATATTAGAGCCTAGAGGCTTCACATTCTTTATATATAAGTTTGTGATTTTCTACCTCCAGAGGAAGTGATAAACTAGATATTGGAAGCTTCTAATTCCACCATTAATTTATGCAGCATACTAGTGCAGTATGAGAACACTAGAGAACGATCACCACGATCACCCTGTCTATTCTTCAGCATTTATGTTAGAATTATCTAGATTCTAGAACTATCAACCATTCATTTCCAAACAGGTACTCGCAATAATCCGGTTGAGTACTAGTCTCAGCCTTCTCCTTAATGTTACCTTAAGTGTGGAGATACTACTACTCCAGTGAAGCTCAGAAACTGTCATAGACGTAATGTAGTTAAGCCTGGACGTTAAATAAGAATAACCACGAATAAATAATAAGAATAACCACGAATAAATGGCATTGACTGCTGATCAATTGATGATTAATAATTTTGTGCTCACATATACATCCCTATTTCCACACCATCAGATTATCATAGACAACAACTACTGCACATACTTCAAAGCTATTAAAATTTTGAAGTAGAATTTCGCTGTGGCAAAGGGTACATATTTTGAATACGTCGAGGCTATTTAAAACACGTAGCATTTAGTTTATTCACATTGCATAGTATTGTGCCTTGATTCACAAAGTTCTTTGACATATGCAGCATAATGTCAATGTCATCTATTTTTGTGATATAGGTGATGGACTTTATAAATGATGCAATTGTATCAATGGATGCTTTTGTTAGTGCATACGAAGGAGCAGCTTTATTGTTCTCTTCCCCTGTTGAGATGAGGTATTTCTTACCATTGAAACTTGGGTTTTTATGACGAATACAGTAACTTTCAACAAAAATATGGCTAATCTGACAAAAAATTGGCCTTTCATATTTATGCTGTTTTATGTATCAATATAGAATCTATGATTAATATTGACAATTAAAATTTATCTAAAACAATTTAATCTTTTTATGATCTTTATTACTTTAGATATGGGAACGAGGAGATGCTGAGCTTCCTTGCTAGGTTGCATGATTCGCTAATCCCGTCCATGCAAAAGGGGTTCAATATTATTTTTGCTGGCAAACAAGATGACACAGTCTCTAATATTGTGGTTAGTTTGAAGATGTTAAGAATGAGATTGGTAAAGTTTGGGTGGCAATTATTGCACTTTTGCTATTTAAGTGACGATGTGTTCCTAGATAGCATCCCTCTTCCAGCTGCCACAAAGATGTTTCCTGCCAATGTTGAAGACCCAGTCATCAGAGCAGATATTCTGGTTCAGACATTTAGAGAGATAAATTCGGTATCATTAAGTTTCCAGGAAATCCATAAGAAGGAAACATTTCTTCAAGGTGTTGAAAGGAATTTCAATATATTAAGCAGGATTGAGGGATTAAAGCATAATGGTAATTATCTTATTTGTTAAATAGCACAAGTCACTTGCACATAATTGTAGGTATTGTACATAAATTGCTACACTTATTATGATTATTGGCAATAAACTTGATCTGGCAAAATTCTTTAGAGGGAAAAATTTATGCTCGTTTAAATTAAAGGTGGAATCAAGTCTCTCTCTGACCACTCAAAACTAATACTTAAATTGATGCATTTTTAAGATGTAGAGCGTGATTTTTCTAATCTAGTTCCTCTGATTCAGGGTGGATATTCGTTGAGGATGAACAACTTAAATATATATCTGGGATTTTGAGTTCTTTGAAGGAGACTATTAACAGGGAGCCATATTCTGCAAAGATCTCTGTTCCGAACCAAACCATGCAGACAGATGAAGATGCTGCAGTTTTAGAGTCAAAAATCAGTCAAATTAGGGACCTATTCCCTGATTATGGTAAAGGGTTTTTATCTGCATGTCTCGAGGTCTATGACCACAATCCAGAAGAGGTCATTCAAAGAATTTTAGAAGGAACCCTTCATAATGATCTGAAGTGCTTGGATACTTCATTAGAGACGGTGCCACAGTTACAAGCCAAGTCCACCGCTGTTAGCGGGAAAGATAAAGGAAAAGGTGTACTAATTGATGTTGGTGGGAAAGATAAAGGAAAAGGTATACTAATTGATTCTACGTCGGTGTCCTCAAATACAAAAGTTTCTAATGGGAAGAACCAGACAGAAGGGTCATTGATTCCATCATCTGCTCCACTTGGAAAATTTGTGAGGAAAGCTAGAGCCGACAGGCCTGATCCAAGTATTTTGGACAATAATGATGAGAAAGATGCATCAAGAATTTTGCAATATGAATATGATGATGAGTATGATGACTCTTTTGATGACTTGGGTCTAAGCGTAGCAGAATCTGGAGTAGAAGAAAGTGAAGTGATTGATGACGAAATGAATGAAAAATCAGGGAAATCAAGGGAAACAGGGACCGGAAACTCTGGCCAAAATGCCTCTAATACAAAATGGGGCTCTAGGCAAAAGCCACTGTACTATGTCAAAGATGGTAAAAATTACAGCTATAAAGTGGCTGGTGCAGTAGCAGTTGCAAATTCCAACGAAGCTTCTTTAGTTAATGAAGCTCAGAAAGAATTGATACATGGTCTTGGACGTGGCGGAAACCTTCCTCTTGGTGCGGTACAGAAGTTAGCAGATTCCTACAAGGGAGGAGGTGGTAACCAATTCCATGTTTCTGGAACAGAAGGGAGAGGGAGTAGCTTTGGCAGGGGAAAGAGAGAAGGGGGAAAACATATTGAACATAATCAACATCAGGAAAAACAATCTGATGATGTTTCTGAAGTAGAGGGTAGGGATCATGGTCCAAATAACAGAGGGAGAGGGAGAGGTAGAGGAAGGGGAGGAGGTAGAAACAACCATTACAGGAAGGACCAAGCCATGAAGAAGCATTTCTCTGGATTGAGTGGTTTTTAATAGGTCCATCAACATACATTTCTTACTAGCCAATACACCATATAACTCTGGCTAGTTTCAAAGTCTACATTTTAAAACAAATTTTATGCAGGATCAAAGATCAATCAGACGTATAGACATGGTGTATTGCTCTTCTGGCTTCTGCCGACAGTTTTCTCCTCCTTGGGAAGCATGGCTCATACATTGACTGGTAAAGTCTACTATGGATGCAGCCGAGACTTTCATGTGTTCTGTTTTGGTTTTTCTTCTCTCTTCTAGTCCTCGTTGATTGGGACTTGGATGAATTAGAGCATTACATCGCGGGCATTGTTTAATTCGCAATCAGCTATCGCGATACCAACATTATCTTATACAAAAGAGTTTAATGTCTTGTAAAGGTTACTTCATACCGGAATACAGTTTTGGTCGAATCTAGTTTTGGTTCAGAAGATTTGAATGTATTTTAGCCTACATTTCCTTTAACTTTAATATTTAGTTGAAGATATATATAAAATAAAACAGGTTGGTCCGACTCAACTATGTTCCCAAATTCAAATTGGGCGTAGTTGACTATGGTCCTTAACTCATTTTGACTGTTGATGCTATTTGAAGTAGGGTTAGCATTGGCTCTGGCCTCCGTGGTCGAAGTCATAGGACATGAATGTCTTAGAGTTGGCATTTTGAATTTCATCTTTTATTCATTAGAGGTACCCTACTCAGTGGGATAAGGCTCGGTTGTTGTTGTTCATTGGAGGTCCTTACACGATTACCCTTTTAAAATGTTTTTAAAAAAAAAATCAAATGTTTTTTCATAATCTTGGATTATATGATCTTGGATCTTATGCTTACTCTTATGGTAGCTTGGGTTCGAGTCTAAATTCTCTGTTGAAAGACATGTAAATCTGTTAAAGTTGGATGTTTTTTAGACTTTTTATAGTAGCGTGCCTCAGTTAAAAAAAAAAATTAAAAGGCTTTTTTTACAGTAAACTATTCGAGATGTGTTGGACACTAAGTATCGATACCTTTTTTCGGTTGGGATGAATCTTTTTTGCCATATTGTGGAAGTTTAACTCCTTTATTGAATCATTGCAACTGCCATCCAAATACACCTTTATATAGGATAACTCATCTACATTGATTAATTTATGACATTAAAAAAACGGTCCGGACCGGTTGAACCGGTCCGACCGTAAACCGAATGGTGACCGGGCGGTTGATATATTGGAAAATTGAGAAAAAGAGCTTCTTTTCTTAATTTGTGTATTTGTTTTTAGTAAATATTATTAGAAAATTGTTACTAATTTTTGTATTGTGACTGAAGCATAGCATGCATATTAAAAAAAAAAACGTTATGCTTGTCCCACGTTAATGAAAGAAAAGGGAAGTGAGAGTAGACAAGAAGAAAAAATAATGATAGACAGAGGGGCAAGCAAACCATGGCCAAACTCCATGATCATCGTCCTGTCTTCCTTGACCTGTACTGATTCCCATCATTAATCAACCCCCCACCATGTGCGTCCGACCCAGCAAGCAATGCACACATTTTATAACTATTAATTAACGAAAGCAACGATAAAGCCTAACTACCAAACCAACTAACACCTTTTAAAAGCAAAACCAAGAAAGAGACTCTTCGAAAAACTCAATCTTCACACGCACGCGTTTAAAGACCCTCATCACACGTGCTACTTTTTCTTCTCCTAGTAGGATTCAGTACGGTCAACATTCAATTTTTAAACGTGTCAGCACCAAACCCCAACGGAGCCATAACCGCTTTTCTTTCCATATTTTTGGGCTTTAGCATCCAAAATCTCTTTTCCACGCTCACTCGACAGAACCATCACTTTTTCTCTAATCAACATATACTTGTTTGTCACTTTTTTTATCGTAACGAATTACCGTTATACGTAATGGAAGGAACTTTCAATTTCAACGATAATTCCTCCTCCGCTTTCAGTGACTGCAACAGTGACAGATCCAGCGAATTCAACACTACGACTGAAACCAGAATCCAACGTCTTCTGATTACATGCGCTTCCGATAATTATTCCGACGAACTCATTCGTCGGTTGATTCTCGATCTTCAATCCTGTTCGATTGATCAACAAAAACAAGCTACGATGGAAATCAGATTGCTCGCCAAAAATAAATCAGAAAATCGTCTCAGAATCGCAAAAGCCGGCGCTATCAAACCGTTGATTTCACTTTTATCATCACAGTCGCCGGGGATGGATCTTCAGTTGCAAGAATACGTCGTCACAGCGATTTTAAATCTCTCATTGTGTGATGAAAATAAAGAGATTATCACTTCTTCTGGAGCGATTAAACCTATGGTGAAAGCTTTGAAGACAGGTACTCCAACTGCGAAGGAGAATGCAGCATGTGCTCTACTTCGTCTCTCACAGACGGAAGAGATTAAAGGAGCAATTGGAAGATGTGGAGCAATTCCGGCATTGGTGAACCTTCTAGAAAACGGAGGAATCCGCGGGAAAAAAGATGCGTCAACGGCTTTATATTCACTGTGTTCGGTGAAGGAAAACAAAATTAGAGCTGTGAAAGCTGGAATAATGAAATCGTTAGTGGAGTTGATGGCGGATTTGGATTCTAATATGGT
Source organism: Medicago lupulina (assembly GCA_958299785.1). Classification (NCBI taxonomy): domain Eukaryota; kingdom Viridiplantae; phylum Streptophyta; class Magnoliopsida; order Fabales; family Fabaceae; genus Medicago; species Medicago lupulina. Next base: position 6,863,462 of record OY283144.1, on the reverse strand, counting down.
GGATAAGGCAGCGCATGTGATGAGCGTGTTGGTGACGGTTATGGAAGCGAGGACGGCGTTGGTGGAGGAAGGAGGGATTCCGGTGTTGGTGGAGATTGTGGAGGTTGGGACGCAGAGACAGAAGGAAATAGCGGTGGTGATTTTGTTGAAGATTTGTGAAGAGAATATGACTCATCGTGTAATGGTGTGCCGTGAAGGTGCTATTCCTCCTTTGGTTTGTCTTTCTCAGTCCGGTACCATTCGCGCCAAGGACAAGGTTAGTTTACAACTCTTCATGTTTACGTGGCACCAATAATTATTTCATCTTGCAACTGCTTGTAATATAGAATATTGATTTTTTTTTTCTTCTTACAATAGAATGTAAAAAAATTAGTACGATTGTTATAAACATTAGGATAATGTTTTTCTTCTGCAATGATATTTTTTAAAATATAAATGTTGATCAATAATTTGTTATTTTATAAAAATGATTCTAATTTAGGGATTTAATAAGAAAGACCATCAGTACATATTTTTAAGTACATATCGAAGAAGTTTTCTTTTAATTAAAATAAATAATATAAAAATATCACTCAACTAAATTTTTAGATATCATTGTGTACACATAAATTTTATTTTTACTGTATAAGTAAAAAAATACTATTTTCTTTTGGGTCAAATATGTTTTTGGTCCCTATAAAATTGAGACATTTTAAGTTTAGTTCTTACTTAATTTTAATAGCATTTTTAGTCCCTACAAAAATATTCTACATTTAGTTTTAGTCCCTTCTTAATTCAAATTTGTTTAATTATGCTTAAATTCTTGAATTTTTAAACAATTTTTTTAGACCCGTTAAGAACATTACTAAAAGTCCCTCTATAAAATATTAACTTAAAATTTGATTTCTGCGTCCAGATTTTTTTTACTTTTTTCTTGAACTTTTGTCGTTTAAAAAAATTCATATTTAATGATTCTCATGTTAAAAAATTCTATTTTTTAGTAAATGAACATTTTATAATGTTCTAAACATGTCTCCAAAAAATGGTTCAAAAATTTAAGAATTTAAGGATAATTAAACAAATTTAGTTTTCACAAGGACTAAAATTACATGTAATTTTCTTTTTGTAGGACTAAAAATGCTATTAAAATTAAGTAAAGACTAAACTTAGAAGGTCCCAATTTTATAGGGACCAAAAACATATTTAACCCTTTTCTTTTTAACAATAGAGATTTGTTTAGCTTTCTTTTTTAAAGAATTGTTCGAGAAATTAAGAATAGATTGAAATTAATTAAGACTAATTTTATTTTATTTTTAACTCTTGAAATTATTTTTTGAGGGGCTAGTTTTTGAAATGATTGTTATTTTTTTAATTTAATGTGAAAATTGTAGCTAAGTACATAAAATAATGCAAAATTATAATAATTGCAAAATACATTTATTAAAAAATGTATTGTTATATGTACTGTAAACATTATTAAAAAAATGCGAATATTTTAAAAATTATCCAGATTATACTATTTTATTAAAAATTAGTATTTAATATTTTAAAATTATTTAAACAAATAATCAAATTTCCACTTTAAAATCGAATACATGGAGAATGCCGTGTCTTTTTCTGAGGCAGCACTGGTAGCATGGCCTTCATGCATTGTGCTCATGCAAATGCAGTTTGCAATTTTATTTTATTGATATTTTTTCGTTTTGAAAATTAACCTACTCTAAATGGAACACATGTGTGTCTGTCTGTTCTTTCCTTTGTAAATTTATCATAATCACAATACTCATATTTAATTTCTTTTTTTCCTTTTTATTACATTTATTTTTATTTATATACTAACTATTCAATGCTATAAAATAATCCTTTAAAAAAATGCTGTAAAAAACGAAAAAAGAATTACTTTGTATAAAAAATAATTTTTTTTGAAGGATAAAAAATATATTTAAAACCGCTATTTATATTATTCATAAAAAATAGTTAAATGAAGAAATACATCTCAATAAATGTTTCGTTCAACAAAATATGACTTAAAAAATAGGAAAAATGATAACCTTGTTTAGAAGCTCAAAGAAGAAAAAATTTCTTGAAAATTGTACATTCAACACATTAAAATTATAAAAAAAGCTTTTTCTACATAAGATTTATAAATGATTTTCTTTTTTGAATCTTTAACAAGCGCGCTCTTGTTAGTCTAACCTAAAAAATAATGTGTTTTTTTTTCAAGAAGTCTAATAGTTAAAAATTCATCTCGTAAAATAAAGTAAGTATTTTTTTATCTATCAATCACAATACACATATATTTCTTCTTCAAAAAAACAACACACATATATTTTTTTGGGTCTTGTTAACAAGTGTCTTAAGGACATTGTTTAAGGAAACCATAAATAGAAATATTCTCTTGAAAATCTAAGTCAAGCATATGAAAAAGTGATAATCTTACAAATTTTTATACAAAAGTTACTACTATTGATTGCTTAAACAATGCCCCAAGGACATTGGTTAACATTTCCTTATTTTTTTTACATAGGAGAATATTTTCATTTATACCAATATTTTGATTTCGTGTCTAATGAAATGGAGCTTTTGTTCTTTTTTTTTCTTCTTTTTCTCTTTCGATTATTGATTGTTCCTCTTCATGGGGACAGGTGGAGACACTAATAGAGCTTCTACGGCAACCAAGATCTTGCAATGCCACTGCACGTGCCTCATAAATATCAACATAAACCCTACCAGATATCCTTTGTGCTCACCAATGTACTCCAACAATCTAACAGTGATACATAGTTAATGGCTTAAAGCAGCACCCACCCCAAAAGCATCAACTTGTATATACACCTTTGTAACGAAGAAGCTTTGTAAAATTGTGATAGTATAAATTATGCTAGCTTGGTAGTAGTGCTTTCTGGCAATACTTTTAATTTTGCCTGAGTGTCTCTTTTTATTTAGTCATGAATGTTATGATAGACTATGAATTAACATTGATTTTGCATTATAGTGATTGTTCTAAGGGTGCGTTTGGATAGATGGTTTAAGAGGGAGGGGAGTGAAGAGTTTACTTTTCCTTTTTTTTAATAGAAGCACTATATATTGTATTTTTTTCTTAAATATTAAATGTGTTTGATGTGTTATATGATCATATATGCTGTTGTTTTAAGTTTATAATACATCAAATGTATTCTCAAAATATAGACTTATACCCCCAAAAGCTAAATTTGCTAAAATGATATATAACATTTGGTTGCTTTGGGGTTTGACAGATAAATGTTGTGATAGTAATAAGAAATACAAGTTCAATTTTTTTTGTTGTTTGAGGAGGCTATAAATGGTGCATCGGTAATGGTAGAAGTATTTCAATTTGTGATCAAAATAGGTTGTATGATGGTAGCATGATCGTAAAACTACCTCAAATTGACATCTCATGGAATTACATGATATTAGCAAATTTATTTTATCAAGTGTTACGGACAAAATTTAATCTTGACGAAACTGAAGAACAAGTGTCAAGAAAAAGTCAAGATTTTTTAATAGAACATGAGGTGTTTCGACGAGAGATAGAAGAAATCAACAGATGAAATGCCTTGTGAAGCATTTTTACAATTCACAATGGATTGTGTCTCATTCCTAATTAACACGGGTAGTGGATATCATGAAACTATTAAGTGCTGCATGAAGACTCAACTTTAATGGAATGTCAACCAGCGAAGTTAAAAATTATTTGAGCGTGTGTCAACTCACAATACACAATCTACGGAGACTGGCTCAGCAAGGTAACATGATTGTGACCTTTTACCGAAGTAGCAGTTACTTAGTTTCTTTTCATCTATAAATAAGAGTTTTCACGAAGAACTTAGGGTTGAATGCTGAAGCTTACCTATAAACAAACTCAAGCTTTCCAACATGAGTGTACCTTCAACTGCATTTTCAACTTCTTTTAAATTCTTGTCAAATTTTTAACTCGAAATACTTTACATTTGAAGCCGTTTTACATTGAACACCACTCTAAATTCCTTTACTATTTTTCAAGCATTTTATCTCGAGTCTTTACAAATTAAAGCACTTTACTTTTCAAGAAATATATTTTTTGAGTCTCTTCAACTTCAACAATTTACTTTTCCTCACAATTTACTATTTCGCCTTTAAAATTTTAAGTATTTTTACCTTTACTCACACATTTAAATTGAATCGTTTTTTAAATTACCAGCTTTTATACTATTTGAAGCAAAAACTAGGCTTAAACCATTTTTAGCCGATTTCAACTATAGAACCAAAACTTGTTTGAGACAATTTTAAAAACCATCCCGAAACACGCAAGTTTACCTATTAACTTGTTTGAACTCCCACACTCGCATTGGTTTGATATTTACTTGTGTTTTAAATTTGGTTGACTTTCTTTATACAAAAAATACCGGTAAACACCAAGATAATAATATGTAGAATAAAACTGTGGTAATGTATCGATATAGTGATCGTGAAAAATTCTTCATACATTTTTAAGGATAAAAGAGTTTGGAATTTAGACAAGGATGGTTGGTAGTTGGTACTCGGTAAAAAGTGCTTACCATTCTGCATCAACAAAGCAATTGACGCGTCTCATCAATTCGGGTAAATGGTTGGTGGCACCGTATCTAGCGTGTAATGATACCACAAAAAGTTAAGAATCTTTTTTGGTGTAGTTATAAAAATTGGTTGTTCAATGGAGTTCAACTTCATGATGATAGAGGAGTTAACTACCCAAGTAGATGTGTTATTTGCAATAACTCTAAAGAAGACAGTTTGCACCTCTTATTTGCCTGCCGTAATAGTGTCAACCGTTGGCAAAAAGAAATGGACTTCGGTAAGTAGTGAAGCTTTCTTTAACATTTTGGACATACTCGATCAAGACTTGTAACCAAAAAAGAAAATGTATGTAACCAATAAAATACTAGATCAAGACCAAGTTGCTCTCTTTGTTTGCCGTTACATTTTAGATGTTATGGAAGCAATGAAACAATAAATGGTCTTGTTAACCGGTGTCCCGAGACACTGGTTAAGGAATCCAAAAGTAAAAAAATTATCTTGAAAATATAAACTGTTAATTTTGAACAACTAATTATTACACTACTTTTTAATAAAATCTTACCTCTTTTAACTGCTTAACCAATGCCCCCGGGGCACTGGTTAACATTGTCCAACAATAAAATGTAGAATGATAAAAGTGAGACAATGGAGACATACAGTTGGTGTCTGAATGTGGTTTTCAGCTGCTTATGACCTGACAATAGACGCAGCTAGACAGTACTTGTGCAACATAGCAACATTCCGCAAAGCCATGCACGGACAATCCGGACTGAGCCTCCTTCCGGATAATACAAGTGCAATATACGCCTCTTTTCCATAGTTTGGAATAAGGTGGGCATCAAAATATGTGCATTCAAGATAATATGAGGCAACTCATACTCGCTAAAACGAAACGGTATTTCCCTTTGCAAAAAGTGGACACAACTAACAAGTGAAGTTTTAGGATTACTCTTCACCATGAGATGGTTCAAGATCTCCAATTGCATAATGTCGATTTTTTAACTTGATTCCAAGCGAGTTGTTGATTATGTGAAGAACAAAATGACAAACGTCTCTAATTTTGATGACATTATTAATCATTATAGTTGTTTTTTTTTTATTCTTATTTTTAAACTCTCATGTTGAGTTTTGTAAAAGACAAGTCAACTCATACTCCAAAAATATCATTTCTCTTTGTTTCTTCTCGTTCATTTCTCTATTGCTTCTCTCCTTATTTCTTCTGCTTAATTACATTAATCGTTTACGTTTATTTTACATATTATTCCATTCCTTCTATGTAGTTTCTCTTCTTCTTTTGTTTAGTTTACAAATAAAAATATTTCTCAATTGTTATGTTACAATAGTATTTTTTTATCAGCATTAAAATAATTATTTTAACTATTTTAGGAAAAAATATTTTGTTTTAATTTGTTGATGTATATAATAGAAGTAGTAATTATCCCCTAAAAAAAATAGTAGCAGTAATTATGTTGTATTTCAAATGTAGATATTATTTTGTGTAAATTCAAATGTAGATATTTATATTATCCAATCTAAAAAGATATTAATATAATCAATATATTTTATTGATATATTTATATATAATTTAAGTGTAAATCTATTTACATCCCTTGTTCATAAAATAAATATCAATAAAACATTTCCCTAAAAAAAAATTAGGATATCCAAATTCACCATTAATTAACTTTTTCAATAGTGGAAGAACAAAAAAAAGGAAAACTGAAACGAGGGTCCCACGTCTGACATGGGACACGCTGACACTACTAAACGTGCAGACAAGACAAACATAACAAACGGGAATCCCGTTCCGGCAATTAAACACCTCACCGCCGAAAACTGTTTCTCACCTCCCCTAATTCATTTTTGTCCAAACCCACACCCCCACTATATATTTTCGCTCCAATAACCAAACTCCAATCCAACTCCTACATCAAAATTTAGGCCATATATTTGTCTTTTTTGCAATTAACTAAAGGAAGAAAACCGAGTATACATTTTTTTTCTTCAAGTATTTTAATGTTTAGTATTGCACACTAAACGTAGATAAATGAGAATATAAAATTCAAACTTCAACCCGTCATGTACAAATTTTCTTATATTTTTATTTTACAAAAATAAAATGATATTCATTCATTCAAATCGAGAGATTATATCATTCAACACCGTTAAAAACGTAAAGGATGAATTTGCGAACAAACTCACATCATCCAAGTTAATAACATATAACGGCATAATGTCTACAAAAATATATGATAAAATTAAAGTCATCGGAATATCCATGGCCTCTGGATCTGCAACGTTGACGCCCAAATCTTTGATTGAATAATCGATATTTCAATATGAATCAAATGAACACCGCAGAAAGACGGGAAATCAAACAACGCCGCACAAGACGACGAACAACAAACCACCACACTTAGGTGATGAAATCATAAAGAAAAAACCTAGATCTATGTGAAAAATCACTTATTTAGATTAAAATGGAGAGAAAAAGACGAAGAGGAGTGATTTCAGCTCAAAAATTGACCCAAAACCACCCATCAATGAAAAATCTCAAAAATAATCTAAAGAGAGAAAATGCTACTTTACCTAAATGTAGATAAATGAGAAGCATTGGGTTAAAAAAAACCGAGTATATATCTTATTAACTAAGCTATAGTTACAAAAGAAAATGAGTATGTATAATGTATTTTGGACCTCAATGTGAAGCATTGTCAATATAATGTTTTGAATGCATTGAAACTATAAATACAACTTCTTGTGATTTTCTATAGGTCTTGTTAGCTAGTATCCCGAATAACTCTTTAAGCATGATAAATAAAGTAATTATTTTTTTTAAAATTTAAAAGTTTTCAATTTTCAATGTATTGATTACACAAACTTTTATAAAAAGTTACTATTTAAGGTCTTTAACCAGTGTCTCGGGGCACTAGTTAACATTTTCCATTTTTTATTTATAAGTTATAAACTAAATTAATAATAAAAAACATTAGAAGACCAAAATAATTATTTATTCCAAAAAATTGGGTTACAAAAGGAATCACGAAACAAAATAGTTTAATCACTTAGCAAAAAGAAAAACAACTTTTCTTCAACAGTTTAATAATTGATTGATTATTAATTATAATTTATAAACATTAATATGAGTAGATCCAAATCTAAACATAGCAGCAGAGTATACAACTTTGCCTTTTTTTTCCTTTACCTTGTTTCACTTTGACTTGCTCAGTGTTTGTATCATAATAATCAAAGCCAAACCTTGCGTGAGTTTGTGAAGTTGACGATTGTCAACTATTGTACTGTATTCAAACTTTCTTAACACTTCAGAAGAATTTTTGTTTTGAATCAATCACTATAATTAAAAAAAAATGCATTAAATTTAAGCATTGGAATTTGTTTCAAAACAAGTCTTGATAATTTCTTGTTAAGGTTTGAAAGCAATTAGAGCATAGATAGATGGAGAGTTACTTGAATGAGAATTTCGGAGATGTGAAACCGAAAAACTCATCGGAAGAAGCACTTCAGAGATGGAGGAAGCTTTGCTGGGTTGTTAAAAATCGTAAAAGAAGGTTTCGTTTCACTGCTAATCTTTCCAAAAGATTTGAAGCTGAAGCTATTAGACGCTCTAATCAGGTATATGTTTATCTTTCTAGATCGAGATATGATTCCTAAAATGGAAACTTCCTATGTTTATCCTAACTTTACTTTCCTATTTTGGCTTCTTCTGTTCATTAATCTCAATGTTTTTTATGCATTAAATTTAAATCAAGCTTAATTTATATATTGTTTTGTTGATCATTTTAATGTTGATCCATTCACATCAAAGCTACTACTACTACATTACATTGAATGAAAGACTACTTTCTACCTGGTATCAGAACTCCCGGTTTCCACGAACTCAAATCTGATCTGATTTGAGTTGCTTATTATCCGTAGAAACCGAGTGTTCTGGTACCATGTAGAAAGTTATTGAGAATATTATTTGACGAGAACTTATAAAATTGATATGGGTTGCTGTTTTGCTTGGTTGGAATGCAATTAAGAAGCACTTACTTGAATATCTGCAACATGACAATTGTCAAGTTTTTTGTTCTTCCCTTAGTCTTTTGTCCGCATAAAAGAAAAATAGAATAGAAGGATTCAATATTGGCTATGGATTTAAACTCAGTAAATTCAATGATCCATTGCCAATTTTCAATCCTTTCCTTTTATTTCCCTCCACATTTTTCAGACTAACTGCTCTTCCTGTCTTCCATGTTGTATTGGGTATGAGATTCTGTTGGTACTTACTTTTATTGTCGTAGGGTAATTATCAAACATATATGATATATCGGTAGTGATATACTATAATGTTAAAGAGCTGCCTGCCCTTCCATGCTTGGTTTGGACTCGTATCATATCTGATAAATTACCATATTACTCTTATCTTGCATAGCCCGTTAGTATTTCCATATTTCAGCAAACCTACTTAAGTTTGAGCAGATGACATTTCAAATTTTTTCCAGACACGGGTTTTATGATTTTGAATTAAAAATTTAGTCATGGAAAGATTGGAATATTTTTCCTCTCACTAATACTATCCTACTAATTACAATATTACTTAAATAGCCTAGCTTTGTGGGGAGAAAAAGGACATGGTCGTTTAAATGTTTCAAAATGATTATGTAGTCTCTTAATTTCCTGCCGCCACTATACATTGCAGGAGAAATTCAGAGTTGCGGTGTTGGTCTCACAAGCTGCACTTCAGTTTATCCATGGTAAGAAAGTCAACCTACATGAATTTTAAAATTGTTGCAAAGGTTTCACTTTCAACGTGATAAGTATTTGCTCCTTCCAGGCCTAAGTTTGTCAAGTGAGTACAAAGTACCGGAGGAAGTAAAAGCTGCAGGTTTTGAAATTTGTGCTGATGAGGCGGGGACAATTGTTGATGGACGTGATGTGAAGAAGTTGAAAATTCATGGTGGGGTTGAGGGTATCACGGACAAACTCAATTCGTCTGTCAACAACGGGATATCAACATCTGAGCCCTTACTGAATCGGAGAAAAGAAATCTATGGAATTAATAAATTCACTGAAAGTCCAGCCCGGGGATTTTGGGTTTTTGTATGGGAAGCACTTCAAGATACAACTCTTATGATACTTGCGGTCTGTGCTTTTGTCTCTTTAGTGGTTGGCATAATAATGGAAGGGTGGCCTAAGGGTGCACAGGATGGGATTGGTATTGTTGCAAGCATATTGCTTGTAGTGTTTGTCACTGCCACTAGTGATTACAGACAATCATTGCAGTTTAAGGATCTAGATAAAGAGAAGAAAAAAATTACAGTTCAGGTCACACGGAATGGATATAGACAGAAAATTTCAATATATGATCTACTTCCTGGTGATATTGTCCACCTTAATATCGGAGATCAAGTCCCTGCCGATGGGCTTTTTTTGTCCGGTTTCTCTGTGTGTATAAATGAATCAAGTTTGACAGGAGAAAGTGAACCAGTGAATGTCAGTGACCTTAATCCTTTTCTTCTATCGGGAACCAAAGTCCAGGATGGATCATGCAAGATGCTTGTGACTACTGTTGGAATGAGAACCCAGTGGGGTAAACTAATGGCTACTCTAAGTGAAGGTGGAGATGATGAAACTCCCTTGCAGGTAAAACTCAATGGTGTGGCTACCATTATTGGAAAAATAGGCCTCTTTTTCGCTGTTGTGACTTTCTCAGTGTTGGTTCAAGGGCTATTTAGCCGCAAGCTGCAAGAAGGTTCCCAATGGACATGGTCTGGTGATGATGCAATGGAAATTGTGGAATTCTTTGCTATTGCTGTTACAATTGTTGTTGTTGCTGTTCCTGAAGGTTTACCTTTAGCTGTGACATTGAGCCTTGCTTTTGCCATGAAAAAAATGATGAACGATAAGGCACTCGTCCGTCATTTGGCTGCTTGTGAGACAATGGGATCTGCTACTACTATCTGCAGTGACAAGACTGGCACGTTAACTACAAACCATATGACTGTTGTAAAAGCTTGCATTTGTGGGAAGATCAAAGAGGTAAAGAGCTCCATCGACTCTTCTGATTTCTCATCTGATCTTCCTGATTCTGCTATAGCAATTCTACTTGAATCAATATTCAACAACACCGGAGGAGAAGTGGTCAAAAATGAAAATGGAAAGATTGAGATTCTGGGATCACCAACTGAGACTGCCATCTTGGAATTTGGGCTATCACTTGGTGGTGATTTCCACAAAGAACGACAAGCATCAAAACTTGTGAAAGTTGAACCATTTAATTCTATAAAGAAGCGCATGGGGGTAGTTCTACAGCTTCCTGATGGTGGTTACAGAGCACACTGCAAGGGCGCCTCTGAAATAATTCTTGCTGCATGTGACAAATTTGTAGACTCAAATGGCAAGATTGTTCCACTTGATGAAGACTCCATCAGTCACTTGAATGATACAATCGAAAAATTTGCCAATGAAGCTCTCCGGACCCTTTGCCTTGCTTACATTGATATTCATGATGAATTTTTAGTTGGAAGTCCTATTCCTATTAATGGTTACACTTGTGTAGGAATAGTGGGTATTAAAGATCCAGTCCGTCCTGGTGTTCGAGAGTCTGTAGCCATTTGTAGGTCGGCTGGTATTACTGTTAGGATGGTTACCGGAGACAACATAAATACTGCAAAGGCGATTGCTAGAGAATGTGGAATTTTAACAGATGGTATAGCGATTGAAGGCCCGGAGTTCCGTGAAATGAGTGAGAAGGAATTGCTTGATATCATTCCAAAAATTCAGGTGCATACCAATACTATGTCATTTAATTTTTATTTTTTGTTTAATTTGCTTGACAATTTGTTTGAAGGATTAGCTGCTCTTACCAGAGTTTGAGTTTTGGCGTGCATTTCTTTTAAGGGGTGGGTGTGGGGGTACATGAATGAACTTGGTGTCCTGGAATTAAAAGGTCTAGTTAGAGGTTGCCATAAACATGCCAATATCTTAATGATTTACTATAATGATGAATGATGACTCTCAGCAGCCTATGCAAAATCCTTGTTATGCATATTCAAACTTTATATGTACTTCAAAAGTTCAAATCACAATATACACCAAAAATAACGAAAATATTTTCTCGCTAGGCAGAGCATGGATCAAACGATATCATTATGTCCTCTCGTGACTATTAATTTAAAAGAGCCATATGATTACATGGATGTTGACCGCCATTAAAACTAACATAGTGATAATAAATGGACTGAGTGATGGATCGTTTGAATATACTAAGGTGGTTTTCAAAGCCTGGAAGTAAAAGCTTGGCGGTCTACATTACCCTTCACTGAAAACATTTGTTTATGATATCAACAATCAATATGTCTAAATCTGCAGGTAATGGCTCGGTCTTCACCCATGGATAAGCATACGCTAGTGAAACACTTGAGGACAACATTTGAAGAAGTTGTTGCAGTTACTGGTGATGGTACAAATGATGCGCCAGCACTTCATGAAGCAGATATTGGACTTGCAATGGGCATTGCTGGAACCGAGGTATGTCTTGATGCCAATGCATTGATCTTGTCTCAATAAAGATTTTCTTTTCTAGAAATTTGTAAACCATGAATAATTTTTTTATTGGAATTTTTTATGTAGAGGGTACATTTTTTATTTCCAAATGTATATATTATTACTAAATCACAAATGACATTCCATTATTTAATCTTTACAACAAGGTAATTTAGCCTATACCAAGTGGAGAAGTTTTCATTCAAAGAGATACTTTGGACTTTATGTATAACACTAGTTCAAAGAGATGCTTTGCACTGTATGCATAATCCTACCTCTAAAATCCAATCGTATTATTGGTTTCTAGCAGACGATCTTAGATCCTTAACTAGTTGCCGTTCTAAATTTGTACTTGGTAATATATTTTTTAAAGCCGTTATTTTGGCAATTTCAGGTAGCAAAAGAAAGTGCCGACGTAATAATACTAGATGATAACTTTTCAACTATCGTCACTGTAGCCAAATGGGGCCGTTCAGTCTACATAAACATACAGAAATTTGTGCAATTCCAGCTAACTGTAAATGTTGTTGCTTTGATTGTCAATTTCACTTCTGCTTGTTTGACAGGTAGTCATGATGTGTTCCTTGTTATTATGTTTATCAAAGTTAAATTATGAATTTTTGCATTGTGTGCCTTGTTCTTTTTTCCTCATGATATATATAAACACCCAGGAAATGCTCCCCTCACGGCGGTTCAACTTTTATGGGTCAACATGATTATGGACACTCTTGGAGCACTTGCACTTGCCACTGAACCTCCTAATGATGAGTTGATGAAAAGAGCACCAGTTGGTAGGAAAGGAAACTTTATCAGTAACGTGATGTGGAGAAATATCACGGGGCAGTCTATATATCAATTTGTCATAATCTGGCTACTCCAGACAAGAGGAAAAACAGCTTTTCATCTTGATGGCCCGGATAGTGATCTGATATTGAATACACTCATTTTCAATTCATTTGTATTCTGTCAGGTAAACTTAGAAAATCGTTGTTCTGTGATGTGATTTATGATTTCATATTTCAGACTAGACAAATAATATTTTCTGACTTTTGGAATATTAAAATATTGTTGTCGAATATCTTTCTAACCTTTCATGGGTGCTGAAATTCCCTGTGTTAAATGTTTAAACTATGGTTCCTTGTCATATGTTCTCTCTTTATTAACCCACTCGTATTCAATTGTCTTGTTAGGTCTTCAATGAGATCAGTTCCAGAGACATGGAGAGGATAAATGTTTTTGAAGGTATACTGAAGAATTATGTGTTCACAGCTGTACTCACCTGCACCGCCATCTTCCAAATCATAATTGTTGAATTCTTAGGCACCTATGCCAACACATCTCCTCTAAGTTTGAAACTGTGGTTCATTAGCGTTTTCCTTGGAGTCCTTGGCATGCCAATTGGTGCAGCTTTGAAGATGATCCCTGTGGGATCTGTCTAAAATAAATTCAGACAATTAGGTACATTCTTGGTCATTCTCTGTTCTCACATGAAAATCAAGGTTCTTGTTTGCTCCTCGTCTCTTCTAAAAGTTGCCGATTGAACCAAGTGTTTTCCTAGCTTGAAATTTTGCAGGGCAACTGAGTAGAGACTAAATTTGGTATTTGTTGCTGGTGTCAGATGACATATATCAAACATTTTGCACGATTTTTGTCAAATTTCAGAGCGATGTATATTATATGAACTGGGAGTTTTGTATAATGAGGTACTTTTTCAGTATACGGGGTTATAATTCTCTTAATTTGAATAATTTATTTGTTTATTATTCATGAAATTATGATGATATCCATCTACAGTTTCTCAAATTTACTCTTAGTCAGGAATGAGTTGTTTCCAAAAGGATTAATGTGCATCTTTCCACATGCCTGTTGAAATGTTGCTTGCAACCAACTTTTAAACTAGATTAAGTAAATATTAAAACTTTAAGCTGTTATCCCTGCAAATAGATCAAATGCATGGTGTGATTATGTCATCCAGGTTCGAATATTCCAAGAATTAAGATTGGAGATTAAAATTTTCAGCTCACTTTGCACTCATTGTGGATGATAAAAATTTAAATGAAAAAGAAATTTTTTGCAATCCTCTAACCTAGTAGTAATTGTGAAAGAAACTGGTATTTTTAGTCCTTTTAGACAGGGTATTTTAAAGTTTTGAGATCTTGATAAGGCATCATCTGTGGTTCTGTTCAAGCTTCCTATACTTGTATATTTTGAGCTTTTAAAGAGTAGTTAGGAGATTAACTAATTATATTTCGATTAGTTCCACACTGTCTACACTCTTTTCCATGAGCAGGTTCAGGCCCATTTGTTTCCGTCTATTTTGTTCCGATAACCTCTCTCATATTTTTCATTGCCGTGGCTGCTGGTACAAAATTAATTGACCGTTTGAACTGTCTAATAGGTCTAATTTGCATTGTTAAACGACTTTGAAAATCATGTTTCTTCTTGCTTCTTATAGTCGTTGTATGTAAGGAACACTGGACTAAAGAGAGTGAAGTGAATATAGGGGGAAAACAGAGTAGGCCTTGTTCAATGCAAGTAGGCCTTGTTCAATGCAAATACCATTCTGACTGATGACACCAATAATCTATCACGGACTTCAAGTTAGCCTTTCAACATTTCTGTTTGTAAAATGTTTTCTTCACTTTTTTACACTTATAATCTATCACATGACTTGTGTGCTGCTCTTAAGAAATATTTTCGATAACAGTACTGCTATTTCTAGCGAAATATAATATCACAAAGGTCGGGAATTCATTGCAATCATCATCTCTTCTTTGGGGGAAACATGGATGGTTTGATAAAAAGGAGTATACTACAGTTACAAGTTAAAAACTGACAAAAGTGGTCGTGATGTTTCTGCAAGGAAGTTTTTCACAAGAAACATTACTCTTTCGAAAGAGAAAAAAAAAATGTAAGGGTGGGTGGGGATGCTGCTCCACTTTTTAGTAAATGGTCCAATTGCAGAAATATTACAGGTATGGTGTTCAACAATCAAATGGCAAAAATACTCTTATCATTCTCAACCATGCAAAAGAACATGATATAGGCAAAAAGTCGGTGAAAGTACTAATCTTTGTGATTTCTGCTTATTTTGCTTTGTTAAATACAAGGACTATAGTCCCAAACAGAGATAACACGAAGTTTTGTAATGTTATTTATACGATGAACATGGCAGTTCATAGAAATCTATTGCTTCAAAGCAGAACCAACACAAAAATACTTTTGATTCCACAAACATGTTGGGTTTCATGACCCATCAACACAACAAAGCCAGACAGAACGGTAGGTCCCGCCTTAAAAGCAGTCTCATACATTCAAACAAATCCAATCAATCTTTACAGGACTTTTGTGATGACCAACATGCAACACAAACCATGCATCCTATCACACGAACACTGTTTTATCTTCCCACTTTTAGCCTTTTTGAAGACATTACTAAAGCATCCCAATCATCCATCAAAAGGTAGGTTCAAATAGATACATATGACAAACAAACTCCGTTATGAGATGTAAGACGCGACAAAAATATAAGGGTGGAAGAGTAAAAAAAACAAATCAATCATCAAATTAATCCCTAAAATTAGTCTCCGAAATTTATCCTGAAGAATAATGCAATCGAGAATTTCCAATATCAGAAATTACTTTAGAAGTTTGTTAATTCGAGAGACCAAATTAAGTTAACACTTCAATTTCTAAGACTAAATTGGCAATTTCTTCAGATTTAAGCTATGGCCAAACTGGATGTTTTTACAGCTTTCTGGATCAGCATATATCTTTCATTTACCTGTTAATTTGGGCACTCCATTTCCTACCTGTTCCTCATGGTAAAACCAATAAATCCAATTCCAAAACAATTTTTTGTATAGTAACAATCAATACCTTTCTCTTGTGAGTTTTCCCCCTATCTTGGTGATATGACACTATTGCAAAAAGTAACAAAGAAAGACAACACATAGTCTTCACATGAAGTTGTTAAAACTTCAAATAGTTCAAATTTTGGGATTTTCTTGATGTGGTCCCTTCTTGTCACCACCATCTTCATCACCAATGAATGAGAGTCTTCTTCTCTTTGTCATAGCAACGGCATAGTCAATTGGCCTGGATCGAATAACTGAAGAATTTGGTGTACATAAATGCTTATGCTCCTCTCTTTTAATCTTATCCTCATACAATCTTTGAATTAGATTGTAGCAAGCAAATACATCATCCTGTGAAATAAAAAACAAAGGCCAAAATTGATTGATTAATTATTCTTCTAAGCATGATTTTGGTGAAACTTAGCAAAAAAAAAATTAATACAAAGACTTACTGGTTGAAGTAATGGATGTTGATAAATTGAATTCATTTTCAGTCTCACATCTTCTATGGTCAACTTTTGATCGAATGCCACTAAAGTGGCAGCTGCTGCAACAACAGATGGTTTGTTATCCATTAAATTGAACTCTGCATAAGAAAAATACATTAGGTTAATCCATGTTTGAACATAGAAACTCACATCTTTCTCAAAAAGAAAAATAAGAATAATAAAAAGGATTTAATCTGTGTACATCGTCATCGTCAATGCAAAAGATTTTAGATGCTACTAGTATCAATCTAGCATAATCATTTGATTAATAAAAATATTTGACTTTAATCATTATGATTAGTTGTGATCTAATGATAGTGTAAACAATCTTTTAAACTCAAAAAGCGAAAAACATTCAAGTGCTCATGATTGATTCACCTTCCATTACTACAGTGAAGATAGGATGCATTGTGTTGGAAACAATAGGACTTGGTGATTCATTGCTCAACTTTTCGATGAAGTAAGAAAGGAATGAAAAGGGAGTGATGATACCCATGTTCCAATTCAATGAGCTAAGCACAAAAAGCTCCATTTTTTGAATCACTTTTCCTTCAAAGACATAATCATCTTCCAATTGAAACTGTGATAGCCCTGGCACATTACATTCCTCCATCTTTGCAGCCAGAGAAAGACATGCAATTGATAGCAACCTCATTGCCCAATCCTTCTCACCCTGCTTAAAATGTAAAAATTCAACCAAAAGGGTAATTAAATAATTAATCAATCAATTAATTAGATTGATGAAAAGTTAAACAAGAGTGACCAATTGATAGAAACAAATGCTGCATTTGGAAGATCATAATTAGAGCTTACATCAATGAAGTGTTTAGAAAGGAATCGATCCAAGTATGTCACTGACAAATAAGCTGTTTCAAAGTGAAAATCCAATGCTTCTCTTTTCTGAGATTATTATCAATCCAAAATCAGGAAAAAAATTGAAGTCAAAATCAAGATTTTTTTTTCCAATTGTAATTTCATTAATAAAAGAGAAAAAGGGTGGATGAACTAACTTTGAGAATCCAATTTATTGCATTCAAACGAGCACGTTTGAAGGAGTCTTCAAACACAACATTTTCATCTTTTTTGAACCCAAAAGCAATCTCTCTTTGAAGCAATAATCCAACATGCTCCTCCTCAGATACACCAAATTCTTGATGTGATTGATTCATTGACCATTCTTCATCTCTCTCTTCAAATTCCAAGCACGTTTCTTTTTCATGGCACAAAAGATCATCCATATCTTTTGTTTTTCCTTGGAAAACAAAGCTTCTTATTTATTTATTTTTGACAAGTGAAATCAACAAGAATGAAAAAACATCAAAAAATGTTTATGTTTTTAATATGGTAATAGTAGTTATAATATATAGTAATATATGATTGACTAGTACGTACATTTACTATGAGTCAATCAAGAATTAAAAGAGGAGGTGGGAAAGGAAAATGAATATATTTTGGTGGGCTATGATTTCGGCGAAATGTTAAAGCTATAGTAGCTGATTCAGATTGAAAATTGAAGACATTGATTATTTTGATGTTTTTGTGGCTGAGATTTTGGTCACTAAGATGAATTATGTGTACATTTGTGTGTGTTTGAGACAATGCTTTTATTTTATGTTTTGGAGATTGTTGAAGAGTTGGTTGGTTGGTTATGTACTAAGTAGTGAGCATTGAGTGTGATGATGAGGTTTTGATTTGAGTTTGACTGAGAAAGAAAAAAGCCTTTGCGTTTGGGAACACACAAGTTTGTGACAACACTGTCTTACTCACGAACTTTTGGGGCGCGTGGATTGCAACTCACCATATCTATTTAGAGGGTGACACTTCATCTTACACACAAATATAAGTCTTCGGTCTCAAAATAATACTTTTTTCCAATCATATTTATAAATAAGAATAATTGTGTACGTTTATTGAATAATTATTGTATTTGGTTATATTTATAGATAAGATACATTAATTATTTAATGAATCTACAAAGTTTTTGATTTTTATTTTATAAATATGATCAAATAAAATATTCGCTTAAGATTTGTTCACAATTTTAAAAAAAATGATTAATTGTGTTGATTTTAATGGTAAAATTAATACACTATCATTTGTTAATATATTATTATTAATATTCTCTATTGTTTAGATATTTTTGTACATTGATTTAGTTTTGGCCAAAATCGGTTACCAAAATCAATAAAATTTCTTTGGTCTACTTTGGGTCAAAGATTCATCATAATTTTATAAGAGTTTGATTTGTTAACATATTTTTTACCACATGCATTTGACTTTTAAAATATAGATAAGAATTTCCTACCTCATAATCAATTTATTTGTATGATCTTCTCTAAAAAAAATTGTGTGATCTAAATATTGTGAGTAACTTTTTGTGTGATCTAACTATTTTGTGTGTAATAGCATTGACTAATTTCTTAAATTTGATAGGATATCATTATTTCAACATTTAAATTAAACCCTTTTTTACAGTAAAAAATGATTCACAGCTGTTTGTTAAACCCAAACCAACCCGTCCTCGTGAACTTAATTCAGTTGGTATAGATAATACATAATATATGTAAGGTTCGGGGTTCAAACCCTAACCTCCACCAAGAGAGAAAAAAAA
Organism: Medicago lupulina; assembly: GCA_958299785.1. NCBI lineage: Eukaryota > Viridiplantae > Streptophyta > Magnoliopsida > Fabales > Fabaceae > Medicago > Medicago lupulina. The sequence goes on along the minus strand of OY283144.1, from coordinate 6,844,422 downwards.
AACCCAAACCAACTCAACTCTACAATGAAGGTGTTGGGTTCATGTGAAATCATAATATATTTAAAAATAAAATTATTTTGATAAATTACCTTTTTTAAAATATAGTAAATATCCTACATTATTTTTAAATAAAAATATTTATTATAAATGCTCGTCATTTCATAAGCAAATATGCATAATAAAAAAATAAATATTGAATGTGACGTGGATGAGGGGGAGTCGCTTTTTTCCTTTCCCCAGCTAGCTGTGATGCAGGGTGGCAACGTAGGGTCCTGTCATGTCCTGAACCTAACTGTATCTCAAGTTTTTACAGCGGGTCGGGGATTTAATAGAGATGCAACCTGGAGGGTCCATTCCAAGATCATCATAGAACCTCATCCCCTGTCACATGACCAGTCAAATGTATGTAACCATTTCTTCGAATACAAATAATAGTAAGAACGAATTTTTTTGGCCAAACAATCATTTTTTTTTTTCTCATAATGTGTAGTAAACAGTCACAATAATTTTTCAATGTAGCAAAATTATAAAACAGTCATTATTGTACGCTATATTGGTCAAAATAATTTTTTATGCTAAAAGGTTTCCTTTTTCTCTAACATCTAACTTATTTTACTCATAATCTAAATTTTATAAAAACTATTGTTCATAATTTACACGCACTAACGCAATAAATCGTCTTTAAATTTCATAAAATTATTGTTCATAATTTACACGCATTAAAGCAATAAAAAGAACAGACAAATGAGTACGTAATGTATTTTTTTAGGATGCAAGTGTTTGTTAATTCAATTTTTGTATCGTATGGTCATTTTTTTTCCATTTCATTAGAAATATGGCCATTTTTCATTACTCCACTATATATAGTTCATTGTTGCATAATTATAGAGTATAGTTAATGGTAGTCAATGGTATTTTATAAAAGATTGAATTATTTTTGTCGGAAAAAAATTGAATTATTAAATAAAGGGAAAATGGTAAAAAAAATCTAATTTATTTATATAGGCATCACCTTCAAATCCTTCCAATCCTGCTTATGTTGCAACAAACATTATCCATAGAAGACATTTTAACTGTGTTTTCTTATTCTTCTTTTTGTCGTCCTTTATTCCGTTGAATGCTCCATTGTATATGTTGATTTATATTCATAACTTGAAGGCACGGTAACTTGTTGCATCCACTAAAGTTCATCTTTCATCAATCATCATGCATACTCAAGATTGATAGATCGGTCTTCATATTGAGAATAAAAAAAACATGTGTTTTGACTATGATATCTTCTTTGAGCTTCCCCACTTTTCTTTCCCTAACAACTTGTGTGTAACACCCAACAAATTTCCGAAAATGATCATATATTCAATGTCATTGACATTTTAATTAATTGGGCTACTTCTCTGATGACTACGTACTCATGATGCTGGTAATAATTGGCCACGTTTCTTAACTAAAAATGGTCTACTTCTTTCATCCAATCGCACAGTTGGATCGTTTATAATGTTGAGCTTGATTAAATAAAAAAAATGCATCATAATCCCTTTTAAAACAGCTCTTAAGATTTTTTCTGAATAAAACAACCTCTCTCTCTCTCTAAAAATAATATTTTTAAGATTAATTTGAGGTGCAAATTGTGGAACTTGACATTTTCAAGTAAACCCAATTAGTGTTTCAAGTTCATAGTAAACTTTACATCTTATATAATTTGGCGTAAACATATTAGGATTGATTGGTGGTGACAATAATTGAGAATTAGGATGTTGATAATTTTGCAAACAAAATTTGTTTAAAATTATAGGTTTAATTACACTTTTGGCCCCCTAAGTTTTTTAAAGTTGTGATTTTGGCCCCTTAAAACAAACAACTCTTTTCAGGCCCCCTAAGTTTACTTTCTATTGCAATTTTGTCCCCTAGCCCAATTTTGACTCAATCAACGCTAACGTGGACGCCACGTGTATAATGTTTTAATTGTTTTTGTATTTTTTTATTTTGTAATTAAAAAATAAAAATACTTTTTTTATTTTTAATTTTTGTAATAAAAAACAAAAAAATATTGTAATTATTATTTTTTATTTGTAATAAAAAACAAAAAAAATAATATTTTTTCTAATTAAAAAATTTTAAAATTTTTATTTTTGTAATTAAAAAAAACTTTTTATTTTGGTAATTAAAAAAAATTGAATTACAAAATATTTTTTAAAATTATTTTTTTAAAAAAATAAAAAATAAAAAATAAAAAAATTTACACACATGGCGCCCACTTGTCCGTTGACTGAGTCAAAATTGGCGTGGGGCCAAAATTGCAACATAAAGTAAACTTAGGGGACCTAGAAAGAGTTGTTTTTTTTAGAGGGCTAAAATCACAACTTTAGAAAACTTAGGGGACCAAAAATGTAATTAAACCAAAATTATATTGATTGAGACCCAATGTGACAATAAAATTATAATTTTGGAGTGATAAAATGAACAGTTGAGTAAAAATTTAGGGAAATGAATAATAGTGCGATTAAAATGTCTACGAAAATTGACGAACTAGCGGATTCTACATTCTTTTAGTTTCTTAAACAACTTTATATAAGCAAATCCAATCATGATTTAATTTATGAGCTCTTCCATATCAATCTTGTCGGCTTCTCCCAAGCTAACACATGTTTTTAATTGATTTTTCAAAGCCAGCTTTATAACATACGATAAAATTGATTTCTAAAATCTCATCTTCCAAAATTTGTCGATTTCATTGTTAGTGGGATTAGACTAAAGTATTATTGATGATATCTCTATTAAGGTTGTTTTGTTTTTTTATGTTTAATTTAATCTGCTTAATTTAAAGAATAAGAAGTGAAACTACTCACTTCGGTGATGTCAATTTGTCGTTTGTGAAATTTCGTATGAAAGTTCTCCGTACTATTTAGCAACTCTAAAAAAATTATGTCAGTTGAAACCCAATAATGAAATTGTGTGAGTAAAATTAAGTATAAAATCAAGAGTAGATATAAAGTTGTAAGAGAAAAATTGAGAGCAAAACTAAAAGCAACACAGTGATCAAAATGTGAAGTAAAAATTGAGTTTAATAGTTTTAAATTATCACAATTTATAAGTAATAATTTTCAAACGATTAAAAAAGAAGGTCAAAATATCAAGTAATAACATTCTATTTATCTCTTTTGAACATTCACAACAGTAACAATCGTAGTATTATTTTATTCTTATGCAACTTCTCACGACGTTATTTTATATTTGACCAGAATTATACGTTGATGAACTCCAATGGTGATCTTTTTCCAAAACACTGAGTCATTGACCTTGGTGTATTGATATTCTATGTTCTTAATATTTTATTGACTAAATTGCATATTTGGTCCAAAAATAATTTACAGGTTTCATATTGATTCCTTAATTTATGGGATATAAAACTCGTAATTTTATTTGTTAGTTTATTATTCAACGTACACGATACGTAAAAAAAATAAACAACTGTATTTAAGTCAAGTCAAGAATTGATGAGATGAAATTATATCGGCTAGTATGGTCCATCCTTTCCCTACATTACATATATATTAATGTAATAATTAATATCATTGAAATTTTTCTAAGTTTTTTGTCATGTCAGTGGGGGCATTGTTCACTTAACTCCAAAACTTAATTATATAACTCATCCTCTCTGCACATATGTACTGCGTTGCGGTAATTCTATGTTAGGTTGCTATCGTCCCTATCTCTTTCCCAATTCTTGGAGTGGGGGATATATATATTACTGCCATAGGATAGAAAAACTTGAAATTATGAACACCACATGCATTTTGTTCCCAGGCCGGAAGCAATGCAAGGAAAACGATAATTCAAAGTATGCGTTTCATTTCAATTTATTTAAAACAGCCAGCTAGGATGAATGAAATTATGTACCCCATTGATGTTTATGAGATAAGCTTTTAGCATGTAGCGGATGATTTATAGATTATAAGTTTATGTGATAAGATTTTAACACGAGAGTTGCACTATAATCTTTCAACAAGGTTTTGACGTGAAGAAATTCTTGAAATGATTCAGTTGTAAATGAAGTATAATCTTTATGGTGGAGTATGATTGTCGTTATTGATAATGAAAACGAAAGATGAAACTTTTACAATCAAGGTGAAGATTGTTGGATTTGATTGTCAAGTTGCTTAAATAAAAAAGGAGTTTAAGATTATATATTGGACCTAAGTTCTTTGTTTTTAGATGCACCGGTCAATAGCACTTTAAGAATATTATATCTGACTTAGATTAAATATTTACTTTGAGAATGTGGTTGTACTGGGGCATTAGAGTAAGTTAGAGAAGTCTATGTGTTATAAAAAATTTCACGTAGTAATAATTCTCTGATTGTCGGTATAGACAACAATTATTGTTTATTCTCCAGTTTTAAAGTTTCCACGTTATTTTCTAACAAATTGTACTTTTCTTTTTCAGCTATGTTATTTCCTAACAAATGCTTAAGAGGTATTTTTTTTTTTGTAATGCTTCAATGGTTTTATTTAACACATCATGCAACAATTAATCGTTAAATGTTTCATGGATTTTTTTTTCTTGATACAAACATTAATTGGTAGATTAGTAAACATAATCAGAGGAAGAAAATATCGAATGTTGAGAGAAATGTAAACCACACAAATACTCACATATTTAAATAATTGTTAAAAATAAAGATTTGTGTTTTTCTTTCTTTCAAAAGTAAGTGGAAATAGATTGCTAACTTACTTTTAATATTTTTAAATGAGAGTAATTCAGCAGTCATAAATATATAATATATGAATGGTGATATGGAGATTGAATTGATAGTGAACCCCATAAGATTTACGTACGTACGCTTTGAAAATGAAAGTGGTCTTGGGAATACTCTTGACCAGAAAAGGACATATATATGGGACTGAGGTTATGTCTATAAGTCACCCTTATGAAAGGTAATGTTAGGTATGGATCAGCATGTATATGTCATCCTCGCCAACTTTAACTCTTTATAGTCCATGCCAGTTCTTAGGAAAATATTCCAAAGACACTCATACACTCATTTGATATCTTGAGAGAGAAATAGAAAATGTGATGCAATAGATGTGATATATTGGTTTGAATACAAGATCTTCAACTTCTTATCTCTAATTTAAACTAGTTGAATTATCCAACCTCCAAGCGTTAGAAAAATATGAATTTACAAATATCATTGTTCTTATTATTATAGACCTCTAACTGAGTTTGCTCCTAGCTAGCGTGGCTTCATGTGTACACTAATTTTCAAATTATGTTTTTCCTGCTCACTAATCTAATTTTTTCTCAATTAATTAACTCGTTGGATTTATTTAGAAAATTAATTTTGGAATTCAAGAATGAGATTGCATTGATTATTTTGACAAACAAAAAATTAGATTGACTATGATTAGACTAAATGAAAGAACATAAGATCGTTTTTTATAGGAAAATATTGGACTTTGCTGCTACACGTGGTGTAGATTGAAGCATCACCATCGGTTGGCCTCACTTCACGGCATAGACTAAATTTGTTGACAAATTTTTTATATAGATGAAAAAGTGTGATTTTATTTTATAAAAACGAAATTAAACATATTTATAAGGACTAAAACTTAATTAACCTTATTCCATTATTTCTACGAGGGTTCTCTTTAAATCCCACAGCAACTAACAATTTATTTTACATGTGGTAGATATAAGGAGAGAAAATAAAGGCTATTACTAAATTATCATCAAATGGTTGTATAAATATCATTACTCTTTGATAATATATCTTAATGTATTTATCCCTAAATATCATACTCTTTTTAATATATATATATATATATTAGCCATTTTTATAAGATCATCTTTGAATTTTCAATTTTATTAGTTTTTTCTTTATTATCGCACCCCTAATTAATTTATACATTTTTCTTCGATCAATAATATCAATTATTTGTCAACTAGTAAATTTCTTGATTATTGTGATTCAGTCTATAGAGTCTTATATTTAAGGAGCAGAGAGTAGTAAATAATAGTTAAGAAACATTTGATCATGACCATGAGTTAGTGTGCATGTTCTAAATCACAATGAGATTGACAAAATTACAATGATATCCTAATTTTATAGAAGTTAAGGTTTGTCAAAACCATGGTGGCTCACACTAAACTCACTGACAAACCAAACTTGCATTCACGTACATATAGTGTACCTGGAATTTCTATAGAACAATAGAATTGAAAGTTGGATGCGTGGCAGGCTATTAATCTGGATCATAACTATCAGTAGATTTGATCAGAAATATGAGTACGCATATAATTTATAAAAAGCGAATAAAAAAAATCTCTCAGACAGAAAGAAAATTAAGGGAAGTGACTGCTGCAGATGATACACAGAGATGCTGATTTCGAAAAACATGCTACTCATGTGATTTATTTATTGCAATAATCAAATGATTCTTCTCTTTTACTACTATATCAAATTATTTTATAGAAGCATGGTTGGATTTTGAGCAGATATTCAATGCTGCAGAAATAGTTGATGAGAAACCCAAAATTAACAAACAGACCAATTTGGAATTACTCTCCTGAGGAAAGCTGCGCGCCACGTATAAATCTGCTACATTACAGAAATTTTATATATAATATGTATGTACATTAACCTTACTGCTCCCATTGTGGTGTGGTCAATGAAACTTGTACTATTTCAGCAGAAAATCAGGGTTATGTTGGAGATAGTTGATTGCCAAAATGCATTGCAGTAGTTAATGGCTTTAATTTGTACAACTTTTTAGCTAGATTTTTTAAAGACAACCCAATTTATATAAAAGTAAACAGCACCTAAAAGCACAAGTTGTACAAAAAAAAGTCCAAACATAAGCAAAGCCAAAAAAACCCAAAAAAAAAACTCTCAATTTTAATTTGTACCATCTTCTAGGTTTTATATATACACTTGGATAATTTTATTTTTAGACAGTAGTTGATCATTTTAATTTTGAATTTAATTTTTTGTAGCACAATTTCTGGAAAAGGTACTCCTTAAGTGCAACTGTTTTATTGGCCCAAAACCAAATTGATGGCAATCTTTTACTAAATTAGAAAATTGAAAAAGAAAGGATTTACACCATCTAAATATGTATATATATTGAATTGTGGAAAGAGCTGTCATCTGCAGGGGGTAAAATGAAATGTGACCCCAAAAACTCAATGATGCACATATAAATTTTTATTTTTTGGGTTGTGAAGGGGATAAGAGAACATGATTGTGGTGGGTGTGCATTATACTTATAAATTTTCTTTCTGACACACTTATAACGAGTTTATATACCCCACATCTACTAACTCCCATACCACTTATTTCAACAAATTAAAAAGTGTGTCTGTTTCAATTCAATCATCTTACACATCTTATAGTACTTCACATTGACAGGGTATAATAAGAGTTTGATATTCACAAATCCCAATGCTTTGACTGTCCCTTTCTCTTCTCTTGCTATTCAAATTTGTCACTCCCGAAACCCACGGGGCAGTGTGCTCACATGGATATACAAGTGAAGTGAGTATCCACCATTATTAACCTAACCTTGCTGGTGTGGTGTGGTGTGGGGGTGCCATAGGGCTTGGCCTTTTCAGGTTCAACTCCAACACAAGGGCCTTCATATTTTAACGTGTTTACCACGAAACAACTACTTTCTGACAAGACCTTCATTTTCAAACGCTAGGGTGTTACTTTTCCCCCTCATTTCTAATTTAGAAACTCACATATATGTTTTTGTTACCATTTTGGAAATGATTTTGCTAACGAGTGAGCTTAGCTCAATTGGTATAGATAATACATAATATATGCAAGCATGACTACCACAAAAAAAATAAAAATACGGACTCTCTTTAAAGAATTCAAATTTAAAAAAAAATCTTAAATTAAATACTATAATTTTCAATTATTGAAAACGTATTTTTTTCTTAAAAACTCATTATTTAACGTCTTTAAAAATGTTTGATGGACACTCGTTAGTATTTTTCTTTTATAAATTACATAATTAATTTTAGAGTTGTAAAATTAACTTCATATAGATTTTGAGCGTTTGCAACAACAATTAATTTTAGTTTTGAATTTTTTGATAAACAACTTCTACACGAATTTATTCAAACATAAATTTACTTTTTCAACTAAATTGTAGTTATAATGAATTTAACATAATAAACTTATTAACAATCCAATTTTGTCACCGCACACCTAACAGGCACTTAGTGCACTTCTTTTATTTTGAAAACATAGGAGCAGAAGCCACCGGGAGAACAAACTCTCATGCTATCACGAAGAATATAGCTTGGCCAACTTGAGGAGGTGACTATTCACATCACAATAACTTATTATGAATGAACAAACTTTTTATTAGTTGATTTTAACTTCTGATATTTCAGTTAACACTTTAACTTAGCCTTTTATCTTCAATACATCGTTTCAGAAATGTTTGGTATGAAAAGTTGGAAAGAAATTTTTTCTTTTATCGTTAGAGAAGTTTTGATCAAATCACGGATTCAATAAATTCATATGTATGTGATGACTAATGAGTTGTTTTCTACATTCAATGGGTTTATGTGAGCATATTGAATGCATGGATAGTAAGTTCTTGTGGGTAGCAAACTAGGCAAGCGGAAAATTTATCCGATTAAATGTGAGACATTATGTAAGGGAAAAAAAAGAAAAAGAAAGGTGGAATGGGATTTGGAACATTCCATGTTTGAACCTTACAATTTTGTCCAAACAAGGTTGACGTAAAATGCATAATGACTACTCACTGATCTCACAAAGTTTAATAGTAAAGCATTTTCTTAGAAGCAATTTCTTGAGAGTTTCAATTGAATATTGCCAAAGTTATACATGGAGAAATATTTGCAAGTTCGCGCGGATGTTATTAAGAAAACTAGTATTTGAAGAGTAAGGGTTGGTTGTCTAATTTTGTTAGGTCATGAGGGGGTTTGGGAATCATCACATTGATCCTTGAACAATGATACAAGTGAGAGATACACCACTTTTTTACTCAAAACTATAAGATATTAGGTTTATGAATCCTCTCACTTATAAAATGTTCAACATTCACTCTTCCATCCCACATAAGACATATTGTTCACACTTGATATACTAACAAGTTCACATATGGGAATTGGATTCCATATTATAATGCTCACAAGATTTGGTCACCTAAACCTCGTAATTGTGATATTATGTTTGTCTCCGGTCTCATTCATCATGATATTTGATGTTGGAATGCTCATTTAATTAATAAAATATTCTCTCTTTTGAGGCCTAACAAATTCTTTAATTGCCAATTTCTTTCTCTCAATTACAAGAAGAGTATGTGTGGTTTGCTTCACAATTTCCTATTTTTTTATGTGAAGATAGTATATATCGTTTCTTAGAGGCAAGACGTAAAGTAGTTTTGTCTCGTAGCTCAACCCATGACATTGATCAACAAGTGTGGAAAAGTACTTAATATTGTTCGCAGGGGTTGGAGCTGTAATCCGCATGGATAAACACTTAAAATTATCATAAATTTTAACATAAATTCTTATCATAAATTTTAAATGGCGATTTTTTGATGGACCAACTTTATAAATATGGCCCAACATGGATAAACACTTAAAATTATCATAAATTTTAACAATGACCCATCGGTCACTATTATAAAAAATAAACAATATTTTAGATAATTAAATAATTAAGAGTAAATTACATTCCCCTCCCCTCAAAGATGCTTGAATCACACACCCCTCCCCTCTTATGTTAAAATATACATTATCCTCCCTTGAAAAGAAAAATGTATACCCCCCTCACAATTCACATATAAGATGCTTGAATTACAACTTCCTCCCTTAATAATTAAATATGCACTACACTTTAATCTATTTTAACTTAAATAAATATTTTTATGATATAAACTAATTTTGAACCACCATTTAAAAAATAATAATTCATTCCTTTATAATTTAAATATCAATGATAATTAAATTTTAATATTTTGCTGTTAATTTTATATTTTAGAGTATAAAATTAAGTTTTAAATAACCATACTTTATTGTCTTTAGTAATTTATCATATATTTTAATTTTATTTTGGGTTGTTTTTTAATTTATATTAGGGTTTAAAACTATATGTTGACGAAATTGTCAATAAAAAATAGCGAAAAATATGTATTTAAATTTTGATTATATTAAAATAGACTTGCAATGCTTTTTTTTTCTTCTTCCAAAGCATGTTAGATTATTAATTTTTTGCTAGTATATTAGAAAAATATATATATTGAGGGATTAAAGTGTAGATTTTAACATAAGAGGGGAGGAGAACGTAATTCAAGTTTCTCTCAGGGGAGGGGAGTGAAATATTTTCTAATATATTTTGAATAAGAGGGGAGGGGATTGAAATATTTTCTAATATATTTTGAATAAGAGGGGAGGGGAGTGTATATATTAATATAAGAGGGGGGGAGGGGAGTGTAATTCAAGTATCTTTGAAGGGAGGAGAGGGTAATTTACTCAATAATTAATGTATATAGTCAATAATATAGATCAGATACGCGAGTTATTCAATGAAAATCAAAGGGTGTATTAAGTAAATATCTGATTCCAAATATATGCTTCAATCTGATTAAGTGTTCTCAATAATTTGTACCTTTTATCTACCTGCACACTTTCTTCCAACAAAAAAAAATCTACCTGCACACTTGAATTAAAACCTGTACTATTTAATTGTATAGAAAGGTGAGTAGATAAGACCAAAGTTGAAATTTGAATGAAAAATGAGTTTGAAACTAAACATAATTTTATTTACAATGTTGTAAAATTTGGTAGGAATTTTTAGGTAATTGAATTTGAAAATGAGTTTGGTGTCCAAGTCATTGTTTGATGAGGCAAAAGTGGTGGTATGAGGCTGCCTTCCTTGAAGGGCGTTTTGCTTCTCTCTGGTTTTTGCACAGGAGGGTTACATACTTGATTTATGAACTTTGCTTGGTTCTTATATATCTTCAATTTGGTAGGAATTTTTTCGTTTGCTGTTTGTATTCTCAGATTGCCTTTTAATAGCTTTAGGTAGTTGGTATCTTACCTCCTTTGCTTGGTGGAGAAGTTTTGTTACTGGGTTTAAGTGTTCACATATTTACGGTACTTTTGTATGTTCTTGGCTTAGTGAGCTTTTTAGTTTTTCTTGTACAAGCCCGTTGTCAATAATATTTGTGGATTCAATTTTTTTTACAACGTTATAACATGGAAAATGTTCCTGTTCATACATCAAATGCTAGTGAAGGTAAACAAACTAAATTTCTATTTAATATTCCTTTTAACTATGTTGATAACATTAATATATAGTTGAGAAATATATAATTAAATTCCACAGCTATTTTAAAAAGAAATACCTAGATAAGCAGTTGATTATTCTTAAGATCTGTTTTGTTTGTTCATCAATCTTATAGAATATCTAAATATTCAAAATGGTTATGTAATTTTTAACTTTTTTTTTTTTGAAGGAGAGTAATTTTTAACTATTAAATTATCAAAAAATGACTATTAATTTTTTTTCTCACCCCCACTTAATCATTTATTGATCCGACTATGTCACTAGCAAGCCCAACCAATGTGTTATTGCCTGTAAGGACAGGGCTTCAGAAGTAGGGTTATAAAAGATTAATTTAGATAATTGCTGTACAAACCCCCAGCATTACGGCAAAAACTCTTCAAAGCGTTCATCGGAAGATAACTTTTGATCAGTTCTTTGAGAAAAAATTATATCACAAGTTATGTTCTGAAAGGTTGAGCAATACCGGAGGATCTATTCAGCAATCTCTGTTAATTTAATGTTACGAGAAATGCTAGCAACACACCTTCTAACACACATTTTCTAACACACTCTCTTTGATTGATTAAAATCCACATAGGTCCCACCAAATCATGTGGGTCCCATTTATATTTGGTGGGTCCCATATGAATTTTAACCAATCAAAGAGAGTGTGTTGAAAAGTGTGTGTTAGAAGGTGTGTTGCTAACATTTCTCTAATGTTACAATGATATATTGAAGTTTGTATTGTGTATTGTTGCATGTTTCACGGACATTGTATATGATGGTAGTTAGATTATTATTACTGTTATTTTTGAAGGCTATGGTTATTATTGTTGTTGTTGAGAAAACAATTCAACGCATATAATCAATAATAGCTTCCTCAATGTAAAGGGACCAAAATGTAACTTATCATTTTTTTTTTTTGACAAAAAAATGTAACTTATTATATTGACTCAATGATATGGACGACCATATTGACTCAATGACTTATCATATAACAAATTTAACTTTTTTTAGTATGAATTGTCAAAAATAAAAAACTTTTTTTAGTATGAACTGGGTAGTTTTTGCGGGTAACGGTTGCGACAACTTTAATTGAAAAGTTCATTTCATGGGCATAATTTTGTTAATAAAAACAGCAAAGGAAAATTTAGCAAAGGAAAAACACCAAACCTAGATATATAAATCTTTGAACATTAATAGCATTCACTACCACTAAATAGTCTATTTCAATGATAACTTTATTAAAGCCAAATTCAGTAACCAACTTCAATATGTTTGATAGAAGACCCTCTTTCAACAAATGTTTGATAGAAGACCCTATTCTATCCTTCATGAACCAACATGATTAGCCATTGCCTTTGAGTTGCATTTGGGCGCATCAAAAGGGTTTTATGCGTCATCGTGACCTTAACTCAATTGGTAAAGACAATACATGATATATACAAGATCCAGAGATCGAACCCGACCACCACAACAAAAAAGGGTTTTAAGCTTTTAGCCACTAAGTAAATTGGATGGGTTTATTGGCATATTGAACCCCGATAGAGCCGACACCGCAACCCACTCATCTCCCAACTTTCTCCAATACATCACAATCAAATTGTTCCATTCATCGATATGATTCCAATCTTTTTGGTTCCTCATTAACCACAAACTCCACAGCTTCATCGCAAATGTACATTTATTTAAAACCAAAACAATGCATATTTGCAGGGACCAAAAACAACAATTTTTTTTTATAAGGACTAAAACAAAAACAAGACATATTTGCAGGGACCATAACCATATTTTAGTCTAAAAAGAATATCGACGTCGATGTCAACGAATATACTATGAAATTTTGGTATAATATGATAGTTTTGGATTTTTCTAATTAACACTCAAGTTAGAGCGAGTGTGAGTAAAAAATATAACCATCTTTTCAGTTTTCAAGAGCTCTTAGAATTTAACTCGTCTAAATTTTATGTTTTAGAATTTTTTTTAATCATATGTGACAATCACAATTGGTATACCCTCAAAATAAAATCACAATTGCAAGCATGCCAATTTATTGATGATCTCTGGCTCTGCTCTTTAACGTTTATAAATAGAATAAACAAGATATAATAAGAGTTCTTTTGACAATAATAATTTACGTAAGAGTATTTTTTTTAGGGTTACAAAGAGCTTTTTCTTTTTTTTAAAAATATACACGCAAAGAGTTGAATTGAATGTTGGATTCACGCTAAACCACGTGAGTATTACAAAATATAAAAACGTTGGCCATTGTTAACAGAACTGATGCTTCCTAAAAAAACACACAACTAAATATTAAAACCGGAAGGGTGTACAAGCCTTCATAAATATGAAAGGAGGATTCTCTCAATTTATTTTTCTCAAGTGTAGAGATTTCAATTTCTCCCATTTTTTAATTCAAATTCTTATCTCCTTTTTTTCCCTCACCTAGCAAATCAAGAGTCAAGATTGTAATGGACTTTTAGGTGACTTTAGAGAATCATTTTCCCATATATATACCAACGAAATACTTATACGTACCAACTAGTGTATATATATGATTTATGTGTGGTAAAAAATTATACATCAAGAGAAAAATAAAGTTAGACAAGAAATTATTCCATCTAAAAATTAATTGTACATCATTTTAGAAAATAATAATATATCCTAACATTTTAAAGACCATCGTCAACCACAAAGCGAAGTTAGACCTACATGAAATCCCATAAAAAAAGGAACTTACCATTGATAGTTCTTTTTTTTTGGTTACAAATTTACTATTGATAGTTAATTAAGAAAGATAGGTGCTCAATGAAAGTAGCTATAAATAAAGCTGTAAGCACTATTTCATTTCTTCACGAGAACAACAATATTTACAACAATTTACATTTATCTCAATTCCCTCATTCATTCATAATTTGCATTGCAATAAACCGCCAATAAAATACCAATATAATATTGGTCAATTAATACTGACAAATCAATGTGTAATTTAAGAAAGGAAATACAATATTACTTCATCCATCTTATATTAAGAGTTGCAATTAAGTTTGACGTATGATTTATGGAGTAATTAAGTTAAGTGAAATTCAACAAATAAATATATGTTAGTGAAAAAATACTACATTTGTATTTTAAAGTGTCAATTATTTAATTTAAGATAGAAAAACATTCAATATAAATTAGAGTGTATTTAAAAGTCTTAGTTCAACTGACAAAATATCGAAATTGTTAAGTTGTATGTCATGATCAGGATTCGAACTCCGATACCTTCACTTACGTTTTTAAGTTTACAATGATTTTACTATTTCTTCTATCTAACAAAAAATGTATATTAGTATCTCATGATAGATATACATGATACCGGCAATCATACTTAGAATCCTCGTTCAACCTAGTAAATTCTGCATTTGTTATCAAAAAGACTTGTTGGACAATCAAATATTATTATTCAACACAAATTCGAAGTCTCTATACAATTCCATGAGGTTTCTCTTTGCAAAATTTACTAAGTACCTCACTTTCTAGCAAAGTACTTTAATAAAACACATGATTTAAACTCCGAAACGGCAAAAACACAAGTAAACAACTTCGTCACGTCTCATGTTCCACACATCTTCGTAAGCAACCCGACAAATGCCACGTGTCACCATGTCGGCAAACAAAAGAACCCAATCAACGGTCCACAACCCGACACGCAATCACATAACACACCAAATAATCTTTTGACAAATCCACCGAATATTCCCTTTATTTATTTGGTCCACAATAAATATAAATAGAAAATAAATAAATAGAAAAACCTCGCCGCGTGCTTTTTTCTTCTTGTTATAAAAACCTAATCCTCATTTTATTGAAGATTGTTTCCGATTTAGAAGAAGATTAAACAAATTCTTATCTCAATCTCAGAAAGTAGTGTTCGAATTTTGAATGGATTATTCATCAACCGAATCATCAAAATCAGTCTTATTATTCTCAATTTTCATACCTTTCAATTCCCTTTCTTTTCGTTCATCTTGTAAACCTAATTTTTATTATTCTTCATCTTTCATTTTCTCAAATTCCGATTCAATCTACTAACCCTAACAACAAACCACCACAAACAACAGTCACAATGGGTAAACGTAAGTTTCTAGGGTTTCTTCTTCTTTTAATTGATCTAATCTATCTCAGTTTAATTCATTTTAATTAATTAATTAATTATGTTTGTTATTTTGTGTTTAGGTAATTCACGAACTAAAGCTGCAGCAATGTTTGATAGCGATGATGATAGTAGCGTGACATCATCATCAACTGCTCCGTCTGATCTTATGGCCGTGTCTGGTACAGAAGATGTTCAATTTGATCAAGAATCTGTACTTGATCAAGCTCTCGATGCATTAGATGAAAAAAGGTACTTAATTTGTTATTTTTTTTGTCATTAATTTATAAATATATGGATATTGATGATTATTGAAGGTGGAACTAATTTTTTTTTTTTTTTTTTGTGTTGAATTTATGAAAGGGGTACCACGAGGGAAAACGCCTTTTCAGCCATAATTGATGCTTTCAAGAGTAATTTGCAACATCAGTTTGTAGAAAAGAAGTAAGCTTTTATTTATCTCTTGAGGATATAGCTATTTTATTTACAAGTATTCCAATTATGATCCTTATTTTTATAGGGTTTTTGTTTTAGCTGGTACAATTTTAAGCGTAACAGGCAATTTAAACTCACTAGACACTAGTGCATTATTTTGAATAAACTACTAAATTTGCAGTTCATACCAAATTACCAATACCATAAGCACGTATACCTCATTATAGTAAAAGATAAAATAAATTTAAATGGTTTTCGTATAAGTTATAAGTTGTTTTCATAAGCTATCTTGGAGAGCTTATGAAAATAAATTGAAAACAACTTTATGAACGTGTCTTAAATGTTTTCATAAATTCTCTCGAACAAAGTGCTTTGGCTGTTGATAAGCTCAAACATGTCAATTCAAACAGGCCTTATGTAATGTATATCTTTAAAGTGATGATTATCATAATTCATAACCATGCTGTGCTTTTATTTATTTTTATCAGGTTTGCTACTTTGTTACATAGCTGTCTTGCTTCAATAAAAAAGGGATCAAAGAAGGCATCTGCCAAAGAGATAACTCTAGCATCTCATGCCATTGGTAAGATTTTGACTAAATTACGCCTTTTTTCCATATACAATGTATGTTGCTTTTGTTACTTGCATATTAAATTTCATTCCATTGCAGGTTGTTTGGCCTTGACAGTTGGGTGTAGTGATAATGCACGTGAGATTTTTGAAGAATCTGTTACCCCTTTGGATGAATCTCTTGCTAGAAATAAAAATATTTCGGTGAGGAGTTTAGAAATGTTGTCTTGTATTCTGTTTTTTTCCCTGTTCTCCTTTTATGATTTTTGATGTTATATACTTTCTGATTAATGTCATTTTTGTGTATAGTTGCTGGACTGCTTGGCAATAATCACTTTTGTTGGAGGGAATGATCAAGAAGAAACAGAGCGATCAATGGACATATTGTGGCGAGTTATCCATCCCAAATTAGGTTCCAATGTATGCATCTGTTAAAATGTTCTAGTTGCTTTATTTTCTGATCAGCACAGTATTTTAGATATGACAAATGTGCTATTTTCACTATATAATTTTGTATGCCCATTTGTCTTCATTTTATTTAATGCTTCAGCTTATTCACTCTTTAGGTAGTTGCAGTCAAACCTTCTGCTCAGCTAATAACTGCTGTGGTGTCTGCATGGTCTTTTCTCCTCTCTACCGTAGGCAATCTGAAGCTGAATTCAAAACATTGGCAAAGGCAAGCACAGTTTATTCTTTTGTTTGCATTTTGATTTCATTCTGCTCTAGCTTAGTAACAATGTCCATTCATGCTTCCCGTAAGAGGTATGCTATTGACAAGTTATTTTGCTTCTCAATGTCATAGATGATGTAGGACCACTGCTTTAAATCACTTAATTATTTTGCAGTCCATAGACGATGCAACTCAAAATCTAGTTTTCTGGAAATTGGTTACCAAGGGAGGGAGACAATGCTTTCATTTTTAAAAAGTTGATCAATTTGAAACTGTTTGGAGTTTCACACAATAGGGACAGAGAGCTCTTGTTTGTTGTATCAAATGAGGAGAAGATTGAGGATTGTATTGGGCGATCCTGTAAATACCACGAGAATAACACTTCACACATTTTGGACTAACGCATAGAAAGAGGGATGAAAAAAAGATAGAGTAGAATAAGCTTATTTAACATATGACTTAAAACTTTGATACTTAAATATTTATCAACCCTTAAGAGAAGTATAATACCACTTATATTATGTTGTTGCTGTTCGTTTCTACTCATACTTTTCAACTTATTTTGATAATTTAAGGTAGTTATTTTGATGGTTTAAATTAGAGTCCTGCCAAGCTATTCTAAAGACCAGGATTAATTATTTTAGATTTACTCCCTCCGGACTCAATTATAAGGAAAAAAAGGGCCTAAATCCTGAATATAAGCAAATGTCAACTAATCTATTCACATTTACTATAATACCATCCTTAATAAGTGCGAAAATATGTTTTTTTACTTAGTAGAGGCCAGAGGGAGTACATCTTATCTATGTTCGATTTGTAAATAATATTTACCCCTACCTATCCTACATATAGATTTGTATTCCTTGTGTAGCTGTTTCTTGGCCGTGGTTCCAGCTTATTGATTCTACTTTCCATGCAGTTCAATAGCCTATTTATCCGGTCTTCTAGATAAAGAAGATAGGTCAGTAAGAATTGCTGCTGGTGAAGCACTGGCTCTAATTTTTGAGATTGGAGTTACCGATAAATTTTCGACTGAGGCTAAGAATGCAAGTGATGCAACTCAAGAAGAGAGTAAACCACAGGAAAGTTACATATTCTTACAAGGATTAAAAGGAAAAGTGATAAATCAATGCAAAAATCTTTCTGTGGAGGCTGGTGGAAAAGGATCTGCCAAGAAAGATCTTAATAGTCAGAGGAACCTGTTCAGAGATATCTTGGATTTTTTTGAGGTATGTTGGTGGTACTCTTTGTCTTCCCTCCCTTATTGTTACTATTATTTGAGAATAGAAATGTAGTACTCGTGAATAAGAGTCAGAAGGCTTCTGTACTGATTTTTTATTGTCATGCTAGGATGGTTACGCTCCTGAAATTTCAATGAAGATTGGTAGTGATTCTCTGCAGACATCGTCGTGGTCTCAAATGATACAGGTTTTCCTTGCTTTCTTTCATTTTTATTTTTAAATTTTCTTGCACTCTTTCCATTTGTTTTTTTGCAGTCAAAATTGCGTTTTAACATCTATATGTTTTTGCAGCTGAATTTCATCAAGCACTTCCTTGGAGGGGGGTTCATTAAACATATGCAGGTTGGCTTTTTGTTGCATTTTTTATTTTGGCACCTAGTTGTTGTCCTTGTTTTTTTTTTTGCACCTAGTTGTTGTCGAAAGCTTGTAACATTGAACTTGTTTTTGCCTTTTGTTTTTCTGACCCTCTTCCTCCGTGGTATTAGGACAACGACTTCCTACAAGATGTCTTTGGTTTCTCACCCAAGAAAAAGTATCTTAACAATGGCGAACATAGAATGTCTGGTGGTGAAAAGGTGAGTTTGTGCTATGTAGTCTTGTGATGTCAGTGAGGACTTTCACTGAATTTTCTCCTTTCACTTGTTATCTGCTGATATACCTATTCTTTTACGTGCAGAGGATGTTTAAGTCACCAAATTCAGTTTTGAACAAGGCCAGGACCCAGTTACTCAATAAGCAGCGGTTACAATCTGAGGTTAGCATTCTTACTATATTTTGTTAGGAGAACATTCTAACGTTTCTGAAAACGTAAAATATGCCGTATGATGTACAGTAACATTTATACCCTACTTGAGTTGCTTTGCTGTCATTTATGCAATCATCTGATAAATTTTATTTTTTTTTGGCTTTCGCACCGGTTTTCGACCCACCTATGGTGGACGACTAATCCGGCTCGTGCGTAGAGGCATGTGCACTGGCCAAGCGTTGTTCCTCCTGGAATCATCTGATAAATTTTGTTAGCACACATTTATGTGTTTTTGTTCCTTTTAATTTGACTGGATTCCTTTTTGTTGAATCAACAGGGCAGGAACTTCGGCCATTATTCAGTCAATATGGATGAGACATGAGTTTGAGTGGGAATAAAATATGATGTACTCCTTTATTTGGGGATTCAATTATTCATTTGGACATGTATTTATTGTGTCCGCTGATTGCTGTGTTGTCTGGAAATGCTTGACTTAACCGATTGCGAAGTAGATTCGCGTACTACTATGAAATTTATACTACTATAACCCTACTTTATTTTTATTTTTTTTGAAAGAACACTACTTTATTTTTTGACAGCTATACTTGTATAATACTACTATGCATGTGTTTGGAATTGAGGTTGATAAAATTGATTTTAGGAAAAAGTGAGTTGAACCTAAATTGATTTACTTTTGGATACTTTTATACAAATTGCTTCTAAATTGTAAATTACCAAAAGGGTCTTAAAATCTTAAAAAAAAAGTCGCACACCCTATTTTGTAACGTACTCTTTATGTGAAACGGTCAACCCATTTTTTTTTTTTTGATTTGTCAAACAATAACACTCAAACCTACTCACCTACTGGCGAAAAAACTCCTAGAGTTAAAAAAAAATCCAACCGAGTCACCACCCACTCTATTTTTGCAGAAACTTCGGTAGTTTGTACATTAAATCTGTATATTATGCAGTTTCTTCTCCCCATCTCTCTCATAATAGAAAAAACCATTTTATATATTACTACTATTTTAAGCTGAGTCCAACTCAATTATACAAAACTGAGATGACATGTTTTTTTTTATAAACTGTGATGCATATTAGAATTTGGAGTGGTTATAATTCAACTTTATAAAATCAATTTAGAAGTTGAAGATAATGGTGTGTTAAGAGTTCTACATTAAATAAGATATGGTTTATCATATATTTTTGTAAGCGGGACAATTTTCACTTTACAAAGATTTGTTCATGTCTTATCTCGTTTAACTTAAGACTCTTGACATAAAAAATTTAGACTTAACAAGAAGCCATCTTAGAGAGACTTGATCAAAGAATAATTGTAGGGACTAAATTCTTTAATTCAAAAATTCTTGATCAAAGAATTTTCCCCGTAAAAATTCTTTGATCATTACAAAAAAAATTTGAAAACGTAAATTTTTGTAATGATCAAAGAATTTTTTCTTATATTTGCAAGACTAAAAATAAAAAATATTTCTTACAAGGACTAAAATTGTAGGGATCATATTTATATTTAAACAAAACAAAATGCATGCTAACAACTCATTTCAAGTGTTGTTACCAGAGAAAAAAAATTTTCATTTCAAGTGCAACACAATAGGAGAATGTAACATCTCTGACGACTTTAAGTTCTTCACTTTTATGCTTTTGGGAATTTTTTTTAAATGTCACACATCGCAAAATTGTTCTAAGTCAAACACACTTAATTGTAAAGTTATTATGGAATGAGCTACTAAAAAAATGCATATTGTTGATATATGTAGTTTCAAACAATTCTTAGAAATTTTTCTTCAACTATGCAGTTTTATATCTACATGATCTTAGGATCTCGTTCATTCCGATGTGAATTCGGTTCATCGAAAAACAGTCAGAAGCTGGTCATTTTTGTCTTGTGCAATAACGATCACTCTCAAACCTCGTTAGTCTGAGGCGTCACATGGAACTACTTTAAATATTACATATCCACCTTTAAACAAGCATGACTTTTTACAAGAAAACCAGAGTGCATAAAAATGACTCTTTTTACATCAAGATAAGAGAAAGAAATTTTGAGATAGAAAGGAAGATCAAACTCCAATTTTTAATGGTTAATCGGAAATATAATCTTTTTTTTGTTATAATAATTCATCATCTCTTCTACGTAATTTTCATTGAAGAGTATATTGAATAAGTTACATATAAAGTGTAGCATTTTCATTCCATGGAAAGCATTCAACATCACCACCCCCGGTCCTGATTTATTTATTTTCCAAACACATCTTTCATTGCAAGTTTCGTTCTCAAATTCATTATAAATCTCAAAGTAATGAGATTCATTCAACCATGAAAATCTACAAAAGTATAGTTCAACTAGTACAAGGATCCAAGGCCTAAAAGAAAATGTGTAAGTTTCTCCATATTTTAATTTGTATGATCCAAGATTAGTATCTTCGTCTTTACAGTGAACACGAAGCTGGGTATTAGTTATGTTGTTGGTAATGGAAACAAATACTTCATTCTGACGGAATATATTACTTTCGCCATCTTGAAATTGCAAAGCAACAAGAATGGTTAGCAACATAAAAATTGATAACACAATACTCCAAATTCTAATACTTTAATCTATTATAACTTAAATCCTCATACTTGCACAATATGTTAACTTCTACATTGACATTAAAAAATATGATCTAGTTGTTTTTGTGTTTATATATAAAATGTTATCAATTAACGTGTCGTTATTACTCTCTGTATATAATATTTATTGATGTAATATAAAACGTTAGAGTAAATTACACTCCCCTCCCTTCAAAGACGCTTGAATTACATTCCCCTCCCCTCTTATGTTTAAATATACACTCCCCTCCCTTGAAAAGAAAAATGTATACTCCCCTCCCCTATAAGATGCTTGAATTACAATCATCTCCCTTAATAATTAAATATGCACTACACTTTAATCTATTATAACTTAAATAAATATTTTTATGATATATAGTAATTTTGAACCACCATTTAAGAAAAATAAATTCATTCTTTATAATTTAAATATCAATGATAATTAAATTTAAATATTTTGCTATTAATTTCATATTTTATAGTATAAAACCAACTTTTAAATAACCATGCTTTATTGTATTTAGTAATTTTTCATATATTTTTATTTTATTTTGGGTTGTTTCATATTTTGTATTAGGGTTTAAAACTATATGATAATGAAATTGTGAATAAAAAATAAAGAAAAATATGTATTCAAATTTTGATTATATTAAAATAGACCCGCAATACTATTTTTTTTCCAAAGTGTGTTAGATTTTTTTTTTTTGCTAGATTATTAGAAATAAAAAAAAAATATTGAGGGATTAAAGTATAGATTTTAACATAAGAGGGGAGGGGAATGTAATTCAAGCTTCTCTTAGGGTAGGGGAGTGAAATATTTTCTAATATAATTTGAATAAGAGGGGAGGGGAGTGTATATTTTAACATAAGAGGAGAGGGGAGTGTAATTCAAGTATCTTTGAGGGGAGGGGAGTGTAATTTACTCAAAACGTTATTACTGTAGTCGTTGTTACAATATTTAATTTCAAATAGTTTTATTGTCCTTCATCAACAATAAAACGTTATCACTCCCTCCAATCCATCTCATAATAAGTAACTATTTTGTAAAAAATATTATTCTAAAATAACTTATTCATTTCACTTTTCAATACAATATTAATTACTTTTTTTTTCTAATAATAACTGTAAGAGATTAATTAGAATAAAATGACGATGTAAAACAACTTTACACAATCAACAAATTAAAATCACTCAATTAGACATGTAATCTTAAATGTTAAAAATAGAAAAAAATAATAATTAGAATTATTAGAAAAGATTTTATTTGATTTTTTTTCTATTTTTAAGACTTAAGATTGTGTTCCTTAAAAAAAACACTTAAGATTATGTGTTTCTTCAAAAAAAAAGAAAAGGACTATGTGTCTAATTGAGTGGTTTTAATTGGTTGTAAGTGTAAAATTGTTTTACACCATTAGTCCATTCTAATTAGCCTCTTAATAAATGAAAAATAAAATTAATTGTACAAGCAACGCACCACATAAACTAAGTTAAATAGTCGCATGAGTTTGAATTTGAAATTCAAAGAATTCTAAAATGGGGAAAAAGGAATCTAATTTGTTTTAAATAGGCGAATCAAGCGAATCAAAACTCGTTCAAACTGACAGATGTAAACATTATTTAACTCATAAAACAATATAACGAGTTTGGATTGACTTATTTTTGAGCTTATCACTAAGAAAAATTACACCCTCATAAGTTATATATTTTTTTTATAAACTATCTTAAGAAACTTATAAATAATAAATAAAAAATCATCTATTTATTTTTTTGATCAACTAGTCTAGTGGTCGGAACTCTCACATTTTTAATATGGAGAAGTGGGGTGTCAAGGGTTCGAACCTCTGCCCTGCATATATTATGCAATGTCCCTAACAACTGAGCTAAACTCACGGGGGACTTTACAAAAACCATTTTACATAAGCTGAAAAATAAATGAATCCAAACATGCCTTAGATATAACGCAAAAATATAAAATAAGATGAAATCCCATAAAAATAGGAACCCTAGGTGGGCCCAACTTGGAAGACAAGTAAGTGTTTGTTTGGTCTATAAAAACAACAAATTGAACTGAAAAGATTCAATGGTCGTTTGACGGCACTCCATAGTCATCGTTTTCTTGTATCTCTGATTAACTTTCCGGCGAAACTTTTCCGGCGACACACTGAAGGTAAATTTCTCCACTCAATGCAATGCTATTTTTTCTTTCTCGTTAAGCAAAACAATTTTGTTACTATGAATGTTGTAATTGCCTCTGTTTTTTTTTTTTTTTATTTAGAATATATCAAGAATGTTGTAATGTCTCTGAAATTCTAATAAAAGTTTTTATTTTAAATTTAAAAACATGTTTAGTTAATAATTATCCTAATTTTTGAACAATTTTGTAGCTAAAACCTCTTTCTTTTGGGTCAAGCCAAAACCTAAACCACAGAAATAGGGTTTATAGTTTCTTTCAATTTTTAAAACATGTCCCTTTTTAATCCTATTTTTCTCTACGGCACAGTATTTTTCGTCTTCTTCATGCTCTTCGCTCTGTATTGAGGCGGCTGCGCCATTCGTTCCGGTCCATCCTGCATGTAAGTCTACCTCTCTTCCTTCTTATTCTTTGAGCCTGGCTTATTTTTGTTTTGATATGATTAATATAGTGTATATGCTTCTATTCAAATTTTTATTTGTAGTAATTTGGTGTGAATTTAATCCTAATTACAAAAAGATGCACTTCAAAATCCTGTGTCTGGTCAATTTATTGTTTTAATAGTATTATTACTATTTGATAGGAATTTAGACCAAAAGATAGAAGAAAAAGTTGTTTATTGATATGAAAAATCTCCAAGAATCTTCTCAAGAATCCTTTCTTTCCTCTGGTTTTTGAGCACATATCTAATCTGCTAGACTTTAACATGTTGAAACTTATTTAAGTACTATTTGTTGAAACTTGGTTTTATTTTTGTTGTGGTATGTTGATATAGTTATTGGTGGATTTCTATTAGAAATAGTAGCGTATCTGAAATTTTAGTAACAACAAAGTTATGTTTATGTGTATTGCAGTGCAGATTTGTATATGATTTGGATTTTTTGTTATGGATTCTCGTTCACCACCTCCAGATAACAACATAGAACCTGAGCATTGTCCAGAAGCTGTAAGAGAATGGTACCGCTTAACAGGACTACAAGATCGTAAAGAAAGTGCTGGTAGAAAGGATTTGGCTTTGAAAGCAAAACAACATCTTCTTTCTCTGGGTTGGAAGTTTTGGTACATTGACAAAAATAGTAGGTGGGAATTGCGTTATACTTCTCCTAACAATGGGAAAAACCATATTACTCTTAGAAAAGCCTGCGAGAGTTGCATTGAAGAAGGAGGGTGTTCCCCCGAACGCCCTTCAACTGCAGCACCAGTAGCAGCAACGTCAATTTGTTCGTCTCCATTACAGTTGAAAAAGAGATCGAGAGAATCCGAGGAAACAGAAGGAACAGCAATTTCTTTGTCTCCATTGCAGTCAAAAAAGAGACCGAGAGAATCTGAGGAAACAGCAGCAATATCAATTTATTCATCTCCTTTACAATCGAAAGAGCTACCGAGAGAATCCCAGCAAGCAGCAGCAACATCAATCTATCGGTCTCCATTACCGTCGAAAGAGAAACCGAGAGAATCTGAGGAGGAAGCAACAGCAACTACAATTTCTTTGTCTCCGTTAAAGCGACCGATTGAATCCGAGGAAGTAGCAGCAATATCAGTTTCTTCTGAATCCGATGAATCAACTTCTGATGACGATTCTGAAGCCTCTAGTGCCAGTTCTGGATCACCTTCTGATGAGGATTCTGAAACCTCTAGTCCCGGGGCTGTTAATAAAGCTATAGTAGGCACGGTATCAACATCAATAGAAAATGAGAAGCATGTGAGTAAATCTGAATCAGAAGTTACTGATTTGGTAGGTAGTGATAAAAGAGGAAAGGTTTTAAAAACGAGTTTAATGGAGAAGAATTCAGAGGATTGTGGTAGAAGAGGGAAAGTATTAAAGACTAGTATAATGGAGAAAAATTCACAGGCTTCTGGTAAGAGAGGGAAGGTATCAAAGGGGGAAGGTAAAAGAGAAAGGTATTCACTTGTTTCTTGGTTGATAAAGAATCATGTTTTGGTTTCAGGGACTAATGTATTCTGTCGTGGTAGTAACAATGTTGTCAAAAGAGGGGGTTTATTTTCTGATGGCATAGTTTGTGATTGTTGTCGTGTTAATTTCACTATCACTGGATTTGAGGCTCATGCTGGTTGTACAAGACATAGACCATCCACTAGTATCTTGTTGGGAGACGGAAGGTCGTTGTTGAACTGTCACAGGGAAGCTGTTAGCTCACGTGATGAAAAGCGGAATCATTGTATTGCTGAAGCAAATTCTGAAGCAGGGAGTCATTGGGTTGCCCAAGTAAATACTGAAGCAGGGAATCATTGTGTTGCCGAAGGCAATTCTGAAGTACAAGTAAATTCTGAAGCGGGGAATCATTCTGTTGTCGGAGGAAATTCTGAAGTAGGGAATCACTGTGTTGCCAAAGCAAATTATGAAGCAAATAACGATACTTTTTGTTCTATTTGTGATTTGGGAGGTGACATAGTGCTGTGTGATCAATGTCCTTCTGCATTCCACCTCAGTTGTTTAGGTCTCGATCGAGTTCCGGATGGCGATTGGTTCTGTCCAACATGTTGTTGCAAAATATGCTATCGACCCAAATGCAAGCAAGAATGTGTAGATGGCAATGACAGCAATATTCTTGTTTGTGTTCAATGTGCGCAAAAGTTTCATTTTGGGTGTGTAAAGGCTATAGGAATTGGATCAAGTCACATTGAGAGGAATGGTGAAAAGAAGAATTGGTTTTGCAGTGTAGTTTGTGGTAACATGTTCTTATGTCTAAAGAAGTTGTTAGGGAAACCAATAACAGTTGCAGCTAATCTAACTTGGACATTATTGAAGAATGTGAGTAATGATGATCAGAAGAAGAGAAAGTTGAATGTGGCTCTTGATGTATTGTATGAGAGTTTTAACCCAACTATTGATGCTTTATCCGGAAGAGAATTGATTAAAGATGTTGTTTTTAGTAGAGGCTCAGAACATAAACGCTTGAACTTTCATGGTTTCTATAATGTGATTTTAGAGAAAATGGGTAAAGTCGTTTCGGTTGCAACTATAAGAATTTATGGTCAAAAGGTTGCAGAGATAGTTTTCGTGGCTACCAAGGAACAATATCGAAGACAAGGAATGTGTCGTTTGTTGATGCACGAGCTTGAGAAACAGTTGACATGCTTAGGAGTTGGAAGCTTGGTTTTGCATTCCTCCGAGGATGCTATAGACACGTGGACAAAAGCGTTTGGTTTTGCTAGGATAACCGGAGAAGACAAGTGTCAATTTGTTGATAAAACTTTCTTAGAATTTCAGAACACCATCATGTGCCTTAAATCCCTGAATAGACCTATATGGCCTTGTATTGCTTGATGGTAGTTATATTACGACAGTCATAAAAATGTTTCTGATGGTATAGTTTCTTTTGGACATGTTTTTAATGATGTACTTTTTTTCTAGGGATTTTTAATGACATTCTTTGTAAATACATTTCTGTTTGTTTTCATTTTTCAATAGATAACCATTTATGTTTTGCTGTGATCACAATTCCATCATAATTTGAATTGTAGTGTTCAATACTATGATCAATTGATCATATTGATACTGAAACCATTTGGTGAATAGAGTACCATCGCCAAGCAAAAGGGAGAGGAACATTATGGTTAAAAGTGCAAGTGAAACACCAAGGTGTTTTGTCGTGCAACATTAGTTATTTTTATCATTACAGGAACAATTTGGCCATAGTCATACAATTTTGTTCTGCACTGCATTTATGTCAAAACGGTTGGTATATACAGTAGATCGTATATATACACATTTAGATGATAAAATGACCAATAATGAAGCCCATATTCATTATAAGATTGAAAAATTCAGCCAAATTAAATACAACCCGACCTGATGTCTATTTAAAATCTGAAACACATTACTTTCCAACGTATACTTTTGATTCAGTGTCCAACTATATACCTTTGTCGTTAAATGTTATATTGAATTTTCTTTTTGTAATAAAAAACTACTTAACATCTGTAAATCAGTAAAAAGGTTAATAGTAATACCAATGTCATCGATACCTTATTTTGGAAAAACATTAAAAAAGTTTACATGAAAATCGAGGAAGAGAAGACACTGAAATTGATTGATTTTTCAATTAAAAAAACAATTCAACATATTTGATCAAGACAAATCAACAAATCAAATTTATGGTTGGGTCGAAAAACATATAACTTTTTTTAAGGAACATATATCTTTTTTTATTAACTCAAAAATTTTTTTTTTATTATCTTAGAATTTTATGGTTCGATCTAACACAACCTCACAAAACCGAAGTTGAACAACATGTCTCTTTATAAACTTTTATCAAGAATCACATCTATCTAATACGAGACTTGTGTTTTTCCCAATACACCTCTCATGATTAACACTATTGAGCTTGGTGCATTGATATAAATGGTGGGTGACCCGAATCGATAGACTTTGATACCATGTTTTTTGTTTTTTTTACGAAAGACTTTGATACCATGTTGAAATTGGGTCTAACTCATCCTTAAAAATCAGTTTTATGGGGTTGTATTAGGTCCAACCACAAATTATAAGAGATTAAAAACAAAAGATAATAAAATAAAAGTAAAAAAACGTCGATCATAAAATAAAAAAGCTTCCCTAAAAAGGGGTTAAATTATTATTTTTTATGTTGAGAAAGGTTAAATTTAATTTTGTAAGTCTACTTTAAAAATATGTTTAGATAATAATTTTCCTAATTTTTTTTTAACAATTTTTAGGTTTTTCAGAAGTTTAGGTAAAACAATTGTCAAATGTCATTCTTGGATCAAGCTAAACCTAAACCCACAAAAGTAGGTTTTATTGTTTGTCAAGCTAAAACCTAAGTCCACAAAATAGGTTTTTGTTGTTTCAATATAGAAAACTCCCCTTCTAGTTTTTTTCCTACGCCGTGCCGTGTTCTGTTTCTCTTTCCTCTCCTCTCCTGCATGCACGTAAGCCTACTCGCTCATACCTTGTATGGTGTTTATTTAATTTTATTCTTTTTTTAAGGTCAATTAATGGTTGGTTTCGTTTTTAGTTTTTCTTTTCCTTTCGATATAAACAATATTAGTATTACTTAGAATTCTTCAAAAAAATAAAAATGGTATTACTAGTAATTGTTAGAATTATTCCAAGAGTGAAGATCGGTCAACGAAAGTTGACTCAATTGGTAAGGAGTTGATTTATCCGTGTGTTCAACTTTTGCCGGTTTGTAAGTATCTCTGTTGGTGCGTGCTAGTTTTCTGAGATCAAATTATTGACCTCTTTATCACTCCACATGTGATCGAGGTAGTTTCAAAAAAATGCATTTGAACATCCTTGTCTGTTCATTCGTTTTAATAGTATTATTATTTGATAGGAACTCTAGATCGAAAGGTAAAAGAAAATGTCGTTTATTGATAGAAAACTCTATTGGACATATATGGCATATGTGTAGAAACATAAAACCAACACCTAATTAGGGACATAATTTGTATGAAATCAAAGCATATGCCACAAAAGGTAAATGGTAAATTGGAGGACATGCCAAGACTTGAATCTCAAGTAAACAAATACTCTAACTGAAAATTCACTGTAATAATCAAGCATACGAGAAGGAACATTATAGCTTGATCATTTTCAAAATCAACTAATCAAGCATAGGAGAACAATATAGCTTGATACATTAATTTTTTGGGAGAATGAATTAATATGCATTTGTTGTGGAATTGAGTTTTATTTTTGTTGGGGTATGTTGATATAGTCATTAGTAAATTTCTATTAGAAACAGTAGTGTATCTGAAATTTTAATAACAACAAAATTGTGTTTTTGTGCAGATTGGTATATGAATTGAAGTTTTTGATATGGGTTCTGGTTCACTACCTCCTATCAACATAAAACCTGAGCATTGTCCGGAAGCTGTAAGAGAATGGTACCGCTTAACAGGACTACAAGATCGTAAAGAAAGTGCTGGTAGAAAGGATTTGGCTACGAAAGCAAAACAACATCTTCTTTTTTTGGGTTGGAAGATTTGGTACATTGACAAAAAATGTAGGTGGGAGTTGCGTTATACTTCTCCTAACAATGCAAAAAACTATATTTCTCTTAGAAAAGCCTGCGAGAGTTGCATTGAAGAAGGAGGGTGTTCCCTAGAACACCCTTCAACTGCAGCACCAGTAACAACAGCAACAATAATTTCTCTGTCTCCATCACAGTCGAATAAGCGACCTAGAGAATCCGAGGAAGCAGTAGCTAGAGCATTTTCTTTTTCTCAACTACAGCCGAAAGAGCGACAGGGAAAATCTGAGGAAACAGCAGCAACATCAATTTATTCGTCCTGTTTGCTTTCTAAAGAGCGACCGAGAGAATCCGAGGAAGAAGCAACAACAACTTCAATACATTGGTCTCCATTACAGTCGAATGAGCAACTGAGAGAATCCGTGGAAGCAGCAATAACAACAACAATTTCTTTGTCTCCATTACAGTCGAAAGAGAGACCGAGAGAATCTGAGGAAGCAGCAGCAATATCAGTATATTCGTCTCCACTACAGTTGAAAGTGCAACCGAGAGAATCTGAGGTATCTGTAGCAAGAGGACTTTCTTTGTCTCCATTTCAGTCGATTGAGCAACTGAGAGCATCTGATGAAGCAGCAGCAACAACAATTTCTGTGCCTCCATTACAGTTGAGAGAGCAACCGAGAGAATCTGAGGAAGCAGCAGTAAGAGCATTTTATTTGTCTCCATTACTGTCGAAAGAGCGACTGAGAGAATGCAAGGAAGCAGCAGCAACATCAATTTTTTCGTCTCCATTACAGATAAAAGAGCAACGGAGACAATCTGATGAAGCAGCATCAACAACAATTTCTCTGTCTCCATTACAGTCGAAAAAGCAACCAAATGAATCCGAGGAAGCAGCAGCAATAGCAATGTCTTTGAAACCCTTTGAATTGACTTTTATTGAGGATTCTGAAGCCTCTAGTTTCATTTCTGTTAAAAAAGCCACGGTTACTACATTATCAACATCAATGGAAAATGAGAAGCATGTGATTCAATCTAAACCAGAAGTTACTAATTCGGTGGGTAATGGTAAAAGAGGGAAGGTATTAAAGAGAGAAGGTATAAGGGAAATGTATTCACTTGTTTTTTGGTTGATAAAGAATAAAGTTTTGGTTTCAGGGACTAATGTGCTCTGTCGTGGTAGTAACAACATTGTTACAAGTGGGAGGATATTTTGTGATGGTATAGTTTGTGATTGTTGTAATGTTAATTTCACTCTCGCTGGATTTACAGCTCATGCTGGTTGTCCAAGACCTAAAGCATCCACTAGTATCTTCTTGGAAGATGGAAGATCGTTGTTGGAATGTCAAAGGGAAGCTATGAGTTCACGTGATCAAAACGGGAATTATTGTATTGCCGAAGCAAACTATGAAGCAAATAATGATACTGTTTGTTCTATTTGTGGTTGTGGAGGTGACATAGTACTATGTGATCGATGTCCTTCTGCATTCCACCTCAGTTGTTTAGGTCTTGATCGAGCGGATGGTGATTGGTTCTGTCCAACTTGTTGTTGCAAAATATGTTGTCGACCTAAACGTAAACAAGAATGTGCAGATGCCAATGATAACAATATTCTTGTTTGTGTTCAATGTGAGCAGAAATTTCACTTTGGGTGTGTAAAGGCAACAGGATATGAATCTAGTCACACGGAGAGTAATGATAAAAAGAAGAATTGGTTTTGCAATATAGTTTGCGCAAACAGGTTCATATGTCTAAAGAAGCTATTGTGGAAACCAATTAAGGTTGCAGATAATCTAACTTGGACACTGTTGAAGAATGTGAATAGTGATGATAATGGCGGAGATTTTCCTTCTGATGAGTTTAGTCAAAAGAAGCGTAAGTTAACTGTGGCTCTTCATGTATTGTATGAGAGTTTTTATCCAACTGTTGATGCTTTATCTGGAAGAGAGTTGATTAGAGATGTTGTTTTTAGTAGAGACTCAGTGCATAAACGCCTGAACTTTTGTGGTTTCTATAATGTGATTTTGGAGAAAATGGAGGAAGTGATTTCAGTGGCTACCATAAGGATTTATGGTCAAAAGGTTGCTGAGATAGTTTTCGTGGCCACCAAGAAAGAACATCGAAGACAGGGAATGTGTCGTTTGTTGATGGATGAACTTGAGAAACAATTGACACACTTAGGAGTTGGAAGCTTGGTTTTGCATTCCTCTGAGGATGTTATAGACACATGGACAAAATCTTTTGGTTTTGAGAGGATAACAGGTGAAGACAACCATGTATTTGTTGATAATACTTTCTTAGAATTTCAGGACACTATCATGTGCGTTAAACCACTGAAGAAACCTAAATGGCCTTACACTGCGTGGCAGTGGTTATAGTGTTATGACAGTCATAGAAATGTTTATGATTGTATAATTTCTTTGGGATATGTTCTAATTATAGACTTTTTTTGAGGGTTTTTTAATGATTTACTTTGCAAATACATTTTGGTTTGTTTTAATTTTTCAAATAGATATCCATTCATGGTTTTGCTGTTATCTACTTATCATCATTGCATCATAGTTTGAATTATAGCTTTAAATACTTTGATCAAATTTATTACTCCTACCACTTGGTGTAAGTACCATCGCCAAGCAAAAGGGTGAGGGACACAATTCTGATTTAAAGAAGTTTCTTATGTATACTGTGTTTGGTTCTCTAATCCGTTGCTTTGTATTCTTACCTAATGTCATTTTGTGTGGTTTTAATGGATTGTCGTGGGTCAAGTACCCCTTTACTTAATCCTGGATTGTAGGTCAAGTATCAATTATACTTAGTTCCACTATAAATAAAGTTTTGCCGTTAAAAAAATAATCTCTTTTCTTTGTAATGACACTAGTCCAATCAAAGAAGAAAAAGGACTGATGATTACATACACTTACATCGATGTTGTGTCTACGAGTCTATTTAGTAAAATTAGACTATAAGTTCGTTAATAGCTGAAAAACTAATTTATGGCTAATGGTGGATAGCTGAAAAGGTAGCCGATTAAAATTAAAATATTTGGTAAAATTAGCTTTTGAAGTAAGTGATAAATATAAAATGACATAAAAGTACAATATATTTATAAACATTTTTAACTAATACATTTATCTTCTTTTTTGAAAGAACTAATATACTTATCTTAAATATTTTAATATATTTTAAGGTATTTTTTATCTTTAAAATGATAAATGTGATACATGAATTTAGTTGAGATATTTTTTTAACAAATCTTATTTGACTCCATTATCATGTATTTTTTTTTCTTCTTTTAAGGAAAATTATTTATTTATTTTTTTTGAAGAAGAATTATTTCTTTTTATTTAAATTGGTAAATATGTTAAAAGAAAAAAAATAATGATAAATTTGGATATATAAATTATAGGGGTGTACAAAACTTGGCCTTGTCTTACGATCCGTCCCAGCCCAGCCCAACGTAATGAACCTGGTCTGACCCGATCAAAAGAAAAACATAGTCAAAAAATGGGACAAGATAAGGATCTAACTGAAGCATGGTTCGAGTTATTCGTCTCATCCCAATTTAATTTAATGACAATACTTTTTTGATATTATTTTACATACTCTTGAACTTGACCTCCCACACACGACTCTTTCTCTTTCACTTTACTCACTTTCTATTTTGAACTTTAACTTAGGGTTCACTTTGCACGCCGCCCCCTCCGTGCCTCCTATGACTTAATCTCACGTCGTCGCTTCACCAACCCAACCTTACATCTCGCAAACCGTTATTTTTTAAGTGACAATCACACTATTAATTTATGCACCATTTATTTTTGTAATATAGAATACACATATTTAGTTAATTTGTAACACAATGTTGTTACTACTTTTGATAGTTTGTAAGACTATGCTACTTTTGATTATGTTGTTTTTTTTTTTGACAGGATTTTTGATTATGTTGTTGTTTCCTATGATTAAAATTTTTTGTTGATGAATATATATTTTTTAAAATATGCATTGACAATTTGTCTTTGGACAAATCCAGTCTTGTCTTCGGACAATTTGTTGATGATAAACCGTGTTTTGTACATCTATAATAAATTCAAATAGAAAGAGCTATTTTTAAAAAAGCAATTCAATTTGGTAAAATATTTCCAACAACATGGAACAAATAAACAAATAAAAGAGTAACATCCCTTCAAGAAAAATAATAGTAACATATATAAACAAATGTCCCTGTGAACCTAACTCAGTTGGTATGGACATTACATAATTTATGCAGGGGTCGGGGTTCGAACCCTGGACACCCCAGCTCTTCATATTTAATTGTGTGAGCTCTAGCCACTAGACTACTAGAAAAAAATAATATAAAAACAAACAAGTTAGTGAGAGAAGCTTGCTACATGAAATACATTTTATTTTTGTAAACAAACTTATAAACTAGTCTACAAAGCTATGAGTTAGGTTATTGCCTTAACCAACATAGCCTATATCTCTTTTCATTTTCTTTTGACAAATATCTTTTTCAATTTTCTTTCTAAAAAACAAAATAAATTTCAACTTCATTTTTTTTTTGTCAAAAAAATTTAAGTGATGTAATTTTTTTGGGCTTGGACCGACATATATCGCAAAGAACAACAAGTTAGTACGGTCATTAGTTCGGTCCGGTTCATTTGATTTTAAAATTGAAGATCAAGAATTAAACCAATCCAATTCGGTTTGGATTGGTTTTTAGGTTTCATATTTTGTCCTAACCTTTTACAACCCTAGTCACAACTGCTTCCTCCAACCCCTAATTGAACTCTCTCCTGCACTACTGGTTTTCACACACGTCCAGTGTAATACCTCGATCACATCCTTTTAATATCCTTTTATCATTAATGATTATTTAATTCATTATTCCATAATTTTGAAGCGTTTTCTTTGTTGTTGCCACTTGTGTCTCCATATTAATGGAACATGAATGCACGTGTGAATTTACATTATGATTTCAGTTAGTTTTTCTGCGACTTGTACAAATTGGTCTACAAAAATTTGTGCACCAACCAAGAATAGTAGTAGTGTCTGAATTTTTTTTTTAGGAAACCATATGTGTTTGAAGATTTTTATATTGAATGTAATGCAATGTCTTGCTTTATTTACTATCTCTGTAAATTTCAAACAGTAACATATATAGCTAATCTTTAATGCAGGATTTCAAGCATGACACCTAGCTTGTTTAGTTCGAATAAAAAACTTGGTAGAAATGATGATGATGAAGAGCGAAGGCGGAAGCAAAGGTGAATGCTCCGTATGAATATGATTATGGCTGCAGCTGCGGCTGTGTTGATATGTATTTATGACCTGTACCTTTTGGAAGAAAGTGACAGTGAAAGTGAAGCCACAGATACTGACAGTGAAGCCACGGACACTGACAGTGAAGCCACAAACACCGATAGTGAAGCCACGGACACAGACACTGATAGTGAAAGTACCGGAAGGAAAACCAGTGATCAATAGAAAAGGAAACAACTGCAACTTTGTTAGTAGAAAAGGGATGATTCTGAAACTTGAGCTTTATGGTAAAAAAGTTAAATTCAGGATGAATCAGCTTTTACTCTGGTTAAATTGCTAGTGAATTTGAGAACTATGTTGCAATGTGAATTATTGTATTAACTGATAGATGAGATCATTAGAATGCAAGTTTGCAAAGAAATTTATTTTATTGTTTTAAGTAATTAGTAGTTTTGAAAAATTAAACTTAATGACTGGTCTTTAGGAACAGTTTTGTCTCTTTGCTATGGACACCTAAATTTCTTGTTCTTCTAACTATCATGTTATCCTAGAGTAGGGTCTGTTAGTATTTCTGGTTCAACAGTTAGGCTTCTTCTGCTCATGGAGTAAACTCTGCATTAGTTTATTTTCCAACAAGAGCTTCTTTTCTTGGCAACCGAGAATCCCCCGGACCCAAACTACCAACTGTGTGGGAATATAGTCAGGTGTTTTGTTTTGATAGACCAATATTAGCAAGTTAGTGGTATATATAGTAGTTTTTAGGGTTTTAACATTCTAAAACACAGCCTGATACTCTAAAGTGTTTGAGTGAAGGAATCTTTCCTGACCATATTGCCTCAGGAACTTAGTGAGGCTTTTGTTTAGCACATAGCATGTTTGGTGACATCTTCACCCAAAAACTATGTAGCAACTTTTTCTCTCTGAGCATGCATCTTGTAATGTCCATGATAATTTTTATCCTCCTATCAGCTACACCATGAGGTGTATATGGTTCTATGACTTCATGTTGAATTCCCATCTCTGTACAGAAAGACTCAAACTCATTTGATGTGCACTCACCGCCTCCATCACTTAGCACTTTCATTTGTCTTTTGGCTTGCTTTTCAACTATCACCTTGAAGTTTTTTAATATCTAAAACACTTCATCTTTGCCTTTCAACTGATAAACCCACAACATTATGCTAAACTCATCAACAAAGGACACAAAGTACCCATTTACTCCCAATGAAAGTAGATAGGGACCACATACTTATTATATGAATCACATCAAGTTTGTTTTGTTCTCTCATAGGAGTCTGAGACCGAAAAAATTCTACGTTGCTTGCCTATCAAGCAATTCTTGCACATATCTGATGGTACTCTAGATCTTTGGCAAACCACTGACCAATGAATTTGTTTGCAGATTACTTAGACTTTTGAAATTCTAGATGCACATACATGAGAGTCCATAACTATGTTTCACCATTTATCATTTCAGATGCAAGGCATTGGAGTCTTTTGCATTTATCTGAACCTGAAATGTTCTACTTTGAGATATAGGAGCTCTCAAAACAGTTTTGTGACTTGAATAGAATACATTCATAAATCCTTTTTCCAACAGTTAGCCCATACTAAGTAGATTGCTCTTCATGCATGGGACATACATGTGTTGATCGCTTGATGACATAAATGACATTGCTTACCTTTGATCAAGACATCACCTACACTTTATCAGGAATTGTTCTACTGTCAGCAAACATGATCTTAGATTTATTTGAATCATCAAAGCTCACAAGCCAAGCATTATGACTTGTCATGTGGCTGGAGCATCCTGTATCCAAGTACCATCCATCAGTGCTCCCAAGTCCACTATTTTTAGTTGCCATGAGCAGTATTGGATCATAATCTATATCACTTTCACCATGAGCCATGCGTGCTTCATTTTCTGTGTTTCGATATTTCCTTGGGACACGTTTACCTCTACATTCATCTGTAAAGTGAACATACTTCTGACAATTATAGTGTTCGATGTTCTTTCAGTTCATTGGTTTCTTTCCCTTTATATCTCGATTAGCACCATTGTTTCTTGATGAAGATTCAACTTGATCACATTTCTTTCTTTGAGTTTTGTTGCTAAGAGCCTCCTTTCTTGAATTTATCTATCCTTTTTCACTTGTTACCATTAGATTTCTTAAAAGTTTGAGCTTGCAAAGCTTGCTCAGTGACACAATTTTGGACCTTTCCATAACTCTTCACTCATGTGCTTCCAACGAGCATTACGATCTTCAATTTTCATGTTGGACAAATCTTTGGATTCCTCTATAGCAACTTAAATATAGTCAAGGTGATATAGGTCGCATAACCTTGTTCATAATTGTTTGATCAAATACTTCATCATCACAACTTTTTATTTGATTGTTGAGTAGAATAACTTTGTTGAAATACTCTGCAATGTTTTCACTTGGTTCCACCAGGCCTCTTCAGTGTTTGTAATTGAACCTTCTTGAGTTTTTCATCACTAACATGATTCTTAAGAATATTCCGACATTTTTTTGGCAGAAGTTGCATTCTCTATTTATTTTGGAAATTCACAATGTCTACACAATGGTGAAGAATATTGCCTTGAAGCCATTCTTCTTCCATTATTTGTTGGTTGCACGCAGGGACGGACCCACGTTTTCCACAATTTGGTCCCATATTTTCAAAACTTAAGACATTTGGTCCCATTCTTCACTTAATCTTCAATTTGGGCTCCAGATATTATTCTATTTTTAATTTTTTTTTTAAATCTAAAATTCTATATTCTAAACTAAAAGCATAATTAAAAAACAAAGGGCTCAGAAACAATTGCGTGACATGATTGCTTTCAATTGGATGAAGGTGTAAAGTTATCTGTATGTTTATAGTCATTAAACTTCAATTAAATTTCCCTTGGAAAAAAAAAAACTTCGATTTAAATTGTAACAAATCCATTCATACATAATCTAAATAATCAACCAGTCAAAGATCTTTGCTATTTCCCTTAAAAAAAAATCAACCAAAGATCTTTGCTTTTAAAAAAAAACAACAAATAAAGAATCTTTCTGATCAAGAAAACAAATCAAAGATTAGTAAAAAAAGGACAAAAAAACTTCGATTAAAATTATAATAACAAATCCATACATACATAATCTAAATAAACAACCAATCAAAAATCTTTGCTTTAAAAAAAAATAAAGAATCTTTCTGATCAAGAAAACAAATCAAAGATTTGTTAAAAAAAGAAGTTAAAATATGGAATAAGATTCAATTTCAACCCTATAAAAGCGCAACATCCACCTCTATCACTCTCCTATAAAAATAATTCTCTAAAATTCTGATTTCACACTTCTATTTAATCAAATTTTGAGTTTTTTTATATTACTTTTGGTGAAAAGGTTATGCTTAGAGTTTTTTATATTGTTTCACGTTTCACACCTCATATTTGATCAAACTTTAGTTGATTATTTGGAGTTTAGTTTGGTTTTAGCCATTGTTCGCTTCATCGTTTTTAAGTCTCGTTATTCTAATTGTTGACCAGGTAAATTTCTCTTCTTTTCGTTTTGCTTTTGCACATATGTGTGATGTGGTAGGAAATTCTTTATCTTGTCAAAAACAAAAAGTGTTTATGAAAATTCTCAAAAAAGACAACTACGGTGTTTTTTTAGTGCAAGTAAAATATTTTAAGCATAGGGTTTTTTTTTTTTTTTAGGAAAACATAGGTTGTTGTTTGTAGATATTTGTCTTTTGGATTACTAACGCTCTATTGAACTGTAATTTCTCTTCTTTTTCTTCGGGCTTTTTTGCCCTCATCGTTAAATAAATAAATAACTTAAACCAAGAACACAATTCTAATTTATAGTATTCATTTAGTGTATTTTTTACAATATCCTTTAATTAGAAAAGTAAAATAGTTTTTTTTTAAAGAATAAATATAATATCCTTAATTAATTAGAATAGCACATTTTGATACAAAAATATTTGAATTTTTTTTACTAATTTGATTTGTTTACAAAAATAGGTTTTACAGCTATATACTTTTACCCGTCAATATAAAAACCCTTACATGGCCCCTTTCAATTCCTAATATTTATTTATTTTTCTTCAGTATTTTGTCTTCTTCTTCCTCGCTCCAGTTTATAGTTTCTGCACGTGAGGCTCTAGTTCACTTGCATGTAAGCCTACTTCTTTTCTTATTGCTTATACTTGGCTTATGTTTCTAGTCAATGAGTGCTATGTCATGCGCTTACACATATCTTGACTTGGTGTGTATCTAACCTTATTATTTTAACCGTCAATTAATAATACCAACAATGTTATTATTAATTAGTAATGGTTAGTATTATACAAGAGCTGGATCATCAAGGAAGTTGACTCAATTGATAAGAAGTTGATTTATAGTTGTAGTTCAACTCTCGCTTTTAATATGAGGACCTAATAAATGATTTATAAATACTTGTGTTATAGTCCTCGCTTTGTGAGGATCTCAAACTATTGAATTTCGTATTGGTCCATATGTGATCTAGGTACTTTCAAAAAGATGCACTTCAACATCCTTGTTTTTTTCAATATATTCGTTTTAATAGTATCATTAATTGATAAGAACTCTAGATAAAAGGAAGAAGAAAATATTGTTTAAAGGAAACTATTGCACATATCATGGCATGTGCATAGAAACATAAAATTAACACCTAATTAGAGACAGATTTTGAAATTAAAGCATATGCCACAAAAGGTAAATAGAAAATTTGGAGGACATGCCTAGCCTCTTGAATCTCAAGTAAACAAATACTCTAACGGAAAAGTCACAGTAATAAATCAAGCATAGGAGGACATTATAGCCTGATCATTTTCAAAATCAACTAATAAACACAACACAATGTGGAATCTTATTTAAGAGTTCTTATTTACTCATGAAAAATATGTTAAGGTAAGTTCTCTAAGGCGGTAACATAAACTATTAGAATGAAATATTTTTTAAGTGTCATTTTTGCAGCCATAACATTTTTTTTCCTTCCTGGGCCAAAGATTTTCTCAAACTATAAAAGAATAATCATATAATGATAAGACATTATGGATGAATTTGAAGCATCATTACTTTTTCTTTTGTTAGAAAATATAAGGCTACATTCTAAATATTGTTCAATTAGTGCTTTATATATCGTAAAAGTGAAAGGTTAAAAACACTTACTTTCTAACACTCTTTTTAACACTTGTAATATCTCAATACAAGCATGTCACTGGAAATTTAAAGAGCTTATTTAAATAAGTGTGGAAATTGAGTTAAAAACTAAACACAAATTTTCATATTGGATAGAACTACTGTAATGTGAATTGAAATATTTTGTAACGCAATCTGAAATATTTTGGTACACAATATTGAATATTTTGGTATGCAATCTAATATATTTTTGTACTAAATATAATATATTTTAGTTCTCAATTTGAGATATATTTGTACTAGATCTAATATGTGAATTACATAATCCCAAAATAATATTTGAATTACTTGTTTCCAAAGTTTATCACATATTAGTTGTGAATTTTCCCTATAAACATAGAGCTCACATCTACACACCTAAACATATTCTGAAACTTCAAATCTTTTTTTTCTCTCTCCCTCTCCGGCTTGTGTTGACGAGTTTTTCTTCTCTTCATCTTATTTTTCTGTCCCTTTAGAATTAAGATTGTTTTCTTAGTCCCCAAGTTTTCCTATATATTGTGGAACACAATATGAAATATTTTGGTATGCAATCTAATATAATTTTGTACTTGATCTGAAAATATTTTGGCACACAATTTGAGATATTTTTGTCCTAAATTTAATATGTAAATTACTTAATCTCAAAGTAATATTTGAATTACTTGTTCCCAAAGTTTCTAACATATTAGTTGTGAATTTTCTCTATAAATAGAGAATTCACACAGTTCATTCTACACACCAAAAAGTATTTTGAAACTTAAAACCTTTTATTCTCTCTCCCTCTTCGGCTTGTGTTGACGAGCCTTTCTTCTCCTTATCTCATTTTTCAGTTCATTTGGAATTAAGAGTGTTTCCTTAGTCCCCAAGTTCTGCTAAAATATTCTGGAACACAATCTCAAATATTTTGGTACACAATCTAAAATATTTTGGTACACAATCTAATATATTTTGTACTTGATCTAAAATATATTTTCACACTCAATATGATATACTTTGTACTTAATTTGACATATTTTTGTACTAGATTTGATATGTGAATTACTTAATCCCACAGAATAAAAAATTCTAATTACTTGTTTCAAAGGTTCTCAGGATAGCTTTGACTACTACTTCCTTACGTGCATAAAATGCCGCAACCAAGAGGATTCTATACCACTATATAGCTAATACAGTAACAATTTGGAATAAGAAATAGAAAATTAATGCAGTCCACAAGAACTAAGAAAGCAAAAAACCAAATTGAAACTCCTTCGGAAGAGCACAAACCAGATTCCTAATATGTTGAAATGCAACACACATCTACTACAATTTAATATGTCGTAACTTACGTACTATTTATTTTTGCATGATCATTTTTTTTTTTTGGGAGAATGGCATAACTTGCATTTGTTGCGGAAGTGGGTTTATTTTTGTTGTGTTTTTTTGTTTTTGTGCAGATTTGGAGTTTTTTGTATGGATTCTCGTTCACCACCTACTAATTTCAACATAGAACCTAAGCACTTCCCAGAACCTAACAATGCCAAAAACTACATTTCTCTTAGAAAACCCTGCGAGAGTTGCATTGAAGAAGGAGGGTGTTCCCTCAAACACCCTTCAACTGCAGCACCAGTAGCAGCAATTTCTTCGTCTCCGTTACGGTTGAAAAAAAGATCGAGAGAATCCGAGGAAACAGCAGAAGCAACAATTTCTTTGTCCCTATCACAGTCGAAAAAGCGACCAAGAGAATCCGAGGAAGCAGCAGCAATAGCAATTTCTTCAGAATCCGATGAATCAACTTCTGACGATGATTCTGAAGTCTCTAGTTGCAGTTCTGAATCAACTTCTGACGAGGATTTTGAAGTCTCAAGTTTCAGTTCGATTAAAAAATCTACGGTTACTACAGTGTCAACATCAATGGATAATGAGAAGCGTGTGACTCGCTCTGAACCAGAAGTTACTAATTCGGTGGGTAGCGGTAAAAGAGAAAAGGTTTTAAAAATTAGTACAATGCAGAAGAATTCGGAGGATTGTGGTAGAAGAGGGAAAGTATTAAAGATGAGTATAATGGAGAAGAATTTAGAGGTTTACGGTAAGAGAGGAAAGGTATCAAAGAGGGAAGGTATAAGGGGAAGGTATTCACTTGTTTCTTGGTTGATAGAGAATCAAGTTTTGGTTTCTGGGACTAATGTGTTTTGTTGTGGTAGTAACAATGTTGTCAAAAGAGGGAGTTTATTTTATGATGGCATAGTTTGTGATTGTTGTCGTGTTAATTTCACTATCACTGGATTTGAGGCTCATGCTGGTTGTACAAGGCATAGACCATCCACTACTATCTTGTTGGAAGACGGAAGGTCATTGTTGGAATGTCAAAGGGAAGCTCAGAATTCGCGTGATCAAAAGGGGAATCATTGTGTGGCTGAAGCAGATTCTGAAGCACGGAATCATTGTGTTTCCGAAGCAAGTTCTGAAGTAGGGAATCACTGTGTTTCCAAAGCAAATAATGATAGTGTTTGTTCTATTTGTGGTTTGGGAGGTGATATGGTACTATGTGATCGATGTCCTTCTGCATTCCACCTCGTTTGTTTAGGTCTCAATCGAGTTCCGGATGGTGATTGGTTTTGTCCAACTTGTTGCTGCAAACTATGTTATCGCCCAAAATGCAAACCACAATGTGCAGATGAAAATGATAACAATATTCTTGTTTGTGTTCAATGCGAGCAAAATTTTCACTTTGGATGTGTAAAGGCTACAAAATTTGGATCTAGTCACATGGAGAGCAATGTTAAAAACAAGAACTGGTTTTGCAGTGTAGTTTGCGGGAAGATGTTCTTCTGTCTGAAGAAGCTATTAGGGAAACCAATTAAGGTTGCAAATAAAATAAATTGGACACTGTTGAAGAATTTGAGTAGTGATGATGATGGCGGAGATTTTACTTCAAATGAGCTTAGTCAAAAGAAGAGAAAGTTGAATGTGGCTCTTGATGTATTGTATGAGAGTTTTAACCCAACTATTGATGCTTTATCCGGAAGAGAAATGATTAAAGATGTCGTTTTTAGTAGAGGCTCGGAACATAAACGCTTGAACTTTCATGGTTTCTATAATGTGATTCTAGAGAAAATGGGTAAAGTCATTTCAGTTGCAACTATAAGGATTTATGGTCAAAAGGTTACAGAGATAGTTTTTGTGGCTACCAAGGAACAATATCGAAGACAAGGAATGTGTCGTTTGTTGATGCATGAGCTTGAGAAACAGTTGACACGCTTTGGAGTTGGAAGTTTGGTCTTGCATTCCTCCGAGGATGCTATAGACACGTGGACTAAAGCGTTTGGTTTTGCTAGGATAACCGGAGAAGACAAGTGTCAATTTGTTGATTATACTTTCTTAGAATTTCAGAACACTATCATGTGCCTTAAATCCCTGAATAGACCTATATGGCCTTGTATTGCTTGATGATAGTTATATTACCCATATCATATCTTTCACTGTGGGCAACTTTTAAAGGCCGTTAGATTAAGAGGTATATAGATCTTATTGTAAGGTGTATGTGTCATTTTTTCCTTTTGTCTTCTCCCTACACTCTCCAACCAAGATTCTTTCTAATTTTCTACCACATTTTTTCTGCTATTTGATCTTTGTGAATGTGATTTCCCTTTTTAACTGCTTTCCGTTCAATTGCTTGTTTGTACACTAGAAGTCTTTCTGAAATTAAATGCAATATTTGAACCGTTTTATTTATAGTTTTGTGCTAATTAGTGTCATGATTTTGTTCTCAAGTTTATGGTTTGATTTTATTCTTTCTATTTTTGTTATGATCCATACTTTTACTGCTTTGGCATTTAATTTCAGGATCAACTAGTTGAAAAAGAGGTTCAAAATTTAACATGTTTGGTGTCCTGGGATTTTCACACACAGATATAATAGTTATATAAATGAATATTTTCATTTACTAACAAGAAAACACTCTAATGTATGGGACGGTAACAAGGTTGTATATGGTGGAACGAGAAGATAAAGAGTTAATGATAATGGGTTGGAGCAACGACGGACCGAGAACTTTTGTACGAGGCCAAAATTTACTTATATATATAATTTTTAAAATTTGGATTGACTCAACTCAACGCTAAAAAATCGTTGGAACTCTTATTAATGCATTTATGACTGAACATTTGGAGCGTGACCTCAGTAGCTCGATAGCAGAAGCAAACAGTCAAACCGATCTTGGATATACTCTAATATCATCTTAAAATTTGGGTTGAACTTAACTCAATCCAACAATTTTTTTTTTTTTTTGTAGATAGACGAAATAACAAAACCATTATAAACTCACACACACAAGTGAAGGTGCCGGGGTTCAAACGCCGATCATATCACTTTATAAACAGATTATCATACCAACTATTATAAATAATTAAAATATTAATTAAAAACACAACAAAAGGGTTAGGTGTGGTATATATGTTGCCTTTTCTCTTCTAGAGGTGGTGTGAAATTCATGCATGAGACTTTTTTTTTATTTTTAGAAAGTATGTGTGAGACATATATA
The DNA here is from genome assembly GCA_958299785.1 of Medicago lupulina. NCBI lineage: Eukaryota > Viridiplantae > Streptophyta > Magnoliopsida > Fabales > Fabaceae > Medicago > Medicago lupulina. The sequence continues at coordinate 6,799,576 of OY283144.1, read as the reverse complement.
AGCAAGTAAATGAGAAATGAAGTGAGGGCATTGGCTACATAGTAGCCAAAGTGCGTCCGACACTGGGTTGGAGAAGAGAGGGACATATGATAAGGTGTGACATAAAATTTTTCACCTTAATAGAATAAAACTGAATTTTTGAATGGTTTTGTGTCATTCGATTCTTATAGAATGTAAACTTAATTTATGTATGTGTAAGGCAACTCGGTACGTCACGTGAATTACATGAATCTATTTGTTGAATCAGATCTCCTCACAATTCACATATGGCTTCTTATGAGTGTTCAAATATGTTTTTTTGATTCTCGTATAGCATACCATATCAATTGTCTGTCAATTTTCCATTCAGTTCACTATTCAATTGGAAATTGAATTCAACAAGAATTGGTATCACGGAAGCAATTCACCTTTCTTCTTGTCAAGAAAATTAAAACCACGTATAGCATTAGGAGAGACAAATTCATGTATATAAAATGGGTTCAAATTTAAAACTAAGAGGGAAGATAAAATAGGAAAAAAAAAAGAAAAAAAACAAGATGAATAAAGAGATAAAAGAAGATGAAAAGGAAGAAAGATGAGAGGTTAATGGTTGAAAAATTAAAACGAGTTCAAAGCTATTTTGTTAAATTGGGGGTGATTGAAATGTTTTGAGGTGTAACTAGAATAAATCAATTAGATTTGATAACGATTATTCTAGTTAAGTTGTGAGCGGCCCAATTCTACATCATAAAATGACATGGACTCGGGTCGAGGTAAAAGCCCGCTCCTTTCCGCAATCAGGCCCTAAGTTAAAATTAGGGTTTTTACATCTTCATCTTCATCTTGAAACTTGTTGCCCTAATAGTGAATATTCATCAAGCTCTATTGTCTGTAAAACTGACGACGCTTCTGCTATTAGAACCTCAAGGAACCCAAACATTCCCCAGGTTACAGTTGCTAGAATCGTGTCGTTTTCCTACAATAACACCATACACAATCCCCATCTTCCCTCCTTTGATAGGTTCGTGTTTTACATAGATATTTCAGGGTTGTCATTCCTTTTCTTTTCTCGATTACGATTATCTTGAGTTATGATTAAGTTGGATTCTGATAGTATTTGATCAATATTATGCAGATCTACTTTCTTTGGTACGGAATCTTCACACATATTATCATCGAGTTGGTATTTGTTCAGAAAATCTGAAAAGCGGCTAATACAGGTATGACATGGAATGTTGAAATTATCAAATATGTGCTTGTTTATAGAATACCAGATCTTGTATGTAATAGCAATATGAATTTTTTTCAATTTTGGGTCTTTATTATAGATAGTGTTCCATATTCAATCTATAAAAGACATATGGTTATTATTAATTCTAATCATTAGTTGAGATCGAAACCAAGTTTGGGTAGCTCATATACAGTTAATTCTTAAAGGCATGATCAATGTCTTCATTATTATCGTCATATCTAGGACAATGTCTTGAGCATGACATCCTTATCTGATTAAGTTTTTTATTTGTGGGAAGAAAATTATTTAGAATACGCCAAGTGAGATTAGTATATTTGGGAGGAACATTGAACTTCCATAGTTTCTTCCTTATAATATCATATGAGTTGCTGCTTGTAGGATTGTTATTTTTTATAGAATTTCATTTCTTAAGAGTTTGATAGTGGGATTTAAGAGAGTCATTATAAATAGTTTAAAAAAGTTAACTTCAACAAGCTAATCAAGAGCAAACTTAATTTCTACCATTTCCTATTTTTTTCACTCTTTTGATCAAGAGAGTTACAAAAGTGACATAGATATTTAGCTTCCAATGTTCTCTAATAACATCCCTAAATTTCTCTAATTTACCCTTGTGCACAACACCATGTACCATGCACCTCGCACATGATTCCATGTGCCTACTGCATGAGGCAGAATCAAACATTTCTTAGAAACACAAATCCATGTGGCAAAACCAAAATCATATACGAAATGTTTCCATCATTCTCTTGATACATGGTGAGATTTTAAGTCACACTTAACGGTTCTCCACCTTGACTTTAAATTGTTGGTGATTTCAATTTAACCATCAACCAACTTGTTCCTCTCTCCACCCTAAAACTAATCTTCAAGACAAAATCGAAAGTCTTAAACCTTGAGCTAGACATTGACCTCAATGCATCCAACCAGGTAGTCCCACAAAATCGATCAAGCTTTCACTTTTACCTCTTCAACCCCCGAAATACTTTCCTTCATCTTAAAGAACTTGCATCCAAATACACTAGAATTTTTAGGTAGTTCCACAAGATTTCTCATAACCTCTGTAACGTCTTCAAAATTGCCCACAAACACAAATACATTTCCCTTTTGTGTGGTGTCATGTGCCTCGCGCACGAGGCATAACCTAAGTTCTTTATCAAAATATTTTCATCCGTTGCTTGATGCATGGTGAGACTTTAAGTCACACACATAACATAAGCAAGAGTAGGAAGTTATTTTTGGTTTTGAAGAGGTGATGATAAAACTAATGGAACTACTTAAAAACTTGAGGATAGTTCGATGTAAATGGTTCTTCAAGGGTACAAAAGTCATTACGGGGATTAAAGGGGTAATTGTAAAACTTGTGGGACTACAAAGTGTAGTTGGATGTAAGGATAGTCATAAATGGCTAATGGAGAAGAATCATTGCTTGAAACTTGAGGGGCTATCAAGAATAGTTGGGTGCAAGTGGAGATCAGGGTTCATGAAGAGTAGTTGCAGGAGAGAGAGAGAGAGAGAGAGAGAGAGAGAGAGAGAGAGAGAGAGAGAGAGAAGGTGGTTGGTGGGTAAAGTGACATCATCAATGTTTTGGAGTCAAGGGGGAGAATTGTGGATAAAGTGTCTCAAAAACAATTTTTCGATCATGAATTTTATGTTGGCGATAATTCGAATTATGGTAAAGCAGTGGGCATAGTAATTTGAATTACGCAGTAAACTTATCTTTAAAAGCTTAATTTTACCTCATTATTCATTTGAATCAAAATAAGAAACTTTTTGAGAAACCTAGAGGCTAAGGGTTACAGGACTTTGGTTAAGTAGCCAGGGTTACATACATACACATTCAAAACACCTTCGGTAATAAGGATTCATTGGAGGAAGGATGTAAGATTTCTCTCTTGTTTTCTTGAGATTATTTTTAAGGGGTTGAGAGGAAAAGAAAGAAATCAAGGATTTCTCTTGGTGAACAATTTGGGGTAATTTTTTGGTCATTTTAGTAACTCTCATGTGAGAGGGAAAGGAGAACGGTAGAAAGTAAGGGTTGTTCATAGAGAACTCTAGAAGTTAATTTGTTGTAGCTCTTTTGGTATCTCTTGCAAAGACTCATTAATAATGGATGGAAGAGTTGCTTTCTCCTATTTGTAGGTCAATTTGGGTCAAAACGGATAAACAATTTTGGTGTGTTTGTTTCTTCTACTCTCTTTATCTTGTTTGTCTTTGGATTGATTGTTTGGATTTGCATTACATATATAGATTCTATATTTTTTTCATTAATGACAAACGTTAATATTTTAATTGTTATATTAGTTTTTTCTCTTTGTCAAAACTTGAAACCTGAACCTCCAACTCTTTCGAGTTTAGACTACTTGAGTTACTCAACCCCCTATTTGGTTTAATATATTACTGTTTCGACTATTTAGCTTGGTTGCCATTGTTATTTGTTCTACTATCATATGCACCGTCAACTTTAACAAAAAAACAAACTTACCAAAATACTCATAAAATAGGAAGCAAAAATAAAATGAGGGTTCTCACTAAACCAGTGATCAAATCACACAAAAGTGGATAGCCAAATTTCTTTTTGAGTGATCATGATAAGAAATTTCTTCAAATTCATGCAAACATAAAAAAAGCCACAGCCAAGAGAATTGCATGCCACTGTATCTGCTAGAATTTAACATATCGAAACTTAGTTAGGTATGATTTACTTTTGCATGATACATTATGCTATTTGGGAGAATGGTTTAATTTGCATTTGCTTCGGAAGTGGATTTTATTTTGTTGGGGTATGTTGATATAGTTATTGTTGGATTTCTACTAGCAACAGTAGCGTATCTGAAATTTGTGTTTATGTGCAGATTGGTATAAATGACTTCTCCATCTACATTACAGTCAAAAAAGCGACAGAGAGAATCCGAGGAAGGAACAACAACAACAATTTCTTCATCTCCATTACAGTCAAAAGATCGCCGGAGAGAATCTGAGGAAACAGATAAATCAACTTCTGGTAAGGTTTCTAAAGCCTCTAGTTCCAGTTCTGTTAAAAAAGCTACACTAACTACGGTATCAAGATCAACTTCAAAGGAAAATGAGAAACATGTGAGTCAATCTGAATCAGAAGTTTCTAATTCAGTGGGTAGTGGTAAAAAAGGGAAAGTACTAAAGAGGGAAGGTATAAGAGGGAAGTGTTCTCAGTTGATAAAGGATGGAGTTTTGAATTCTGGGACTATTGTTTTCTGTCGTGGTAAAGATGTTATCAAAAGAGGGAGTATATCTTGTGAAGGTATAGATTGTGAGTGTTGTCATGTTAAATTCACTCTCACCAAATTTGAGGCTCATGCTTGTTGTACAAGACGTAGACCATCTGAAAGTATCGTCTTGGAAGATGGAACTTCATTGTTGGACTTGGACTGTCGAATGAAAGCTCTGAGCTCAGCCAATCAAAAGGGGAATGATTGTAATGCTGAAGCAGCGAATGGTTGTGTTGCTGAAGAAAAGTCTCAAGATAATAATGATACATGTTATGTGTGTGGCTTTGAGGGTGTCTTAATATTGTGTGATAGATGTCCTTCTTCGTTCCACTCTGATTGTTTAGGTCCAAAACGAGATCCGGATGGTCCAGATGGTACGTGGTTATGTCCCAGTTGTTGTTGTAGAATATGCCGTCAACGCACATGCAAAAAAGAATTTGCAAATGATAGTGATCACAATTTCCTTGCTTGTGTTCAATGTGAACAAAAATCTCACTTTGGGTGCATAAAGGCAACAGAAACCGCATCTGATTGGTTTTGTAGTAAAGTTTGTGGGAACATTTTCTTAAGTCTGAAGAATCTATTGGGGAAACCAATTAAGGTTAAGGTTAAGGTTGAGGTTGAGGAACATCCTGAGAATGATCTATTGGAGAAACCAATTAAGGTTGCGAAAGATCTAACTTGGACATTGTTGAAGAATAATGTGAGTTGTGATGGTGAGCTTAAGTTGAATGAAGCTCTTGGTGTACTGCGTGAGAGTTTTGGTAAAACTATTGATCCTTCATCCAAAAAAGATTTGATTGAAAAGGTTGTGTTTAGTAGATCCTCAGAAAAGAAACGTTTGAACTTTCGTGGTTTCTATACTGCGATTATAGAGAAAGGGGGTAAAGTGAGTTCTGTGGCAACCGTAAGGATTTATGGTCAAAAGGTTGCTGAGATTGTTTTCATGGCCACAAAAAAAAAATATCGAAGACAAGGAATGTGTCGTTTGTTGATGAATGGGCTTGAGGAACAGTTGATTAACTTAGGAGTTGAGAGCTTGGTTTTACATTCCTCTAAGGATGCTCTAAACACTTGGACAAATGCATTTTGTTTTGCTGTGATGACGATCGAAGACAAGCGTAACTTTATTGATTACACTTTCTTTGAATTTCAGGACACTATTATGTGCCTTAAGACACTTAACAAAAAAAGTGCCTTAAGCCACTAAATGGACCAATATGGTCTTACAGTGCTCAATGATAGTTTCTTTTTCTTTGAAGAAGAGTGCTTGATGATAGTTATTATCATGACATTCGTAAAAATATTTTTTGATGGTGTAATTTCGTTTGAATATGTTTCGAATTATATACTTTCTATTGTCTATTGAGGTATTTTTGTATGATATACTTTGCAATTGTTTTTTTTGTTAAATTACATGTTTTGAATTATATGTTTTGGCGTTAGAGCACACCATCGCCAAGCAAAAGGGATGAGGGACACAACTCTGATTAAAATTAGTTAAATTACAAGAGAAACAAATTATTATTTTTTACAACAATGAAAACATTATAAATGTTGCAAGGTTGTATATTTTGACAACGAACTCTTATTCTGGTAGAAGTTATTTTTATCATGACAGGTGGTGGCAGATCCAGATTTCTTTTGGGGGTTAGAAAATATATTGACTTAAAAATAAAGTCAAGAGCAAAAGAATTCATTAAAGAAAAAAAAACTTGAAAATATAAAGTTAACATTGTTAAAGTATTAAATGCATTATTTATTAAATTTCAAGGCAATTTCGGTATTATTATTAAATTTTAATTAATTTGGATGTAACCAGCCATTTTGAAGCGAGGCTAGAGTGAATTCCAAGTTAATTTGTAATAGTACTAGTGTGTTAACCCATGTAATAGTATAAACTATTATAAAGGTATTTTTCAATAAATCAAACTACTCCACCGAAATTGATAAGCTATTATAAAGATCGATATCAAAGTTCTACAACAAAAAAAAAAAAAAAAGTTAAGATCAAAGTCATTTAAAATTGCACATATGCATACACCTTTTTTTGGGTACAGACAATGTCTATACAACCTTATTTTGGCAAAACATTAAAGAAAGGAAACTCCCCTAAAAAATAAATTAAAGGAAACAAACGTGTAATATTTACATTGCCAAAGTCTACAAGATGAAAAAGGGAAAACTAATCTACCAAAAGCAATGGGCTACACTAGTATACACCTACGCAGTTATGTCCTACGTGTTTCACATCTGCTCCAAAACCAGAACAAACCTTATTTACACATCCCACAAACATGCAAAATACAAACTGCACACCAATTATAAATTAGGAAAATATGTGAAACACAAATAAATGTGAATCTCAGTTACTCCAGCTATCCTGGTCGTCGGGATCTCCTTCGCCCTGCAGTTTATCACAAGGTCAGACATATTGGAAGGTGCTTTCACCATGCATATATAAAAAGATAATCTCAATAAATTGTTTCAAAGAGTGCACCATTTCATCGGCAATTGATCTTGCAGGCGACCATACAAGAATTTGTCTATCGTTTCCACCTGTGTACAACTCCTATGACAAACAATAACAAAATCATTAAAAAGTACATGAAGTTTAGGTTTTCTGAGCAAGTCTTACGTATCAAGCATTGTTCAATACTTCAATCCAATAGGGTTGGAGAATGATATCATATAATCTATAGTAAATTTATGTCGTAAATTGAGATCCATATCTGGGGCTAATGCTGCTTTACTGGTTGTTATTTCATCCTGGAATAAATTATGAGTTTAATGGTTATGCACCGACAGTGTAAAATAGTTTTACACCGTCATCCAATAGGAACTCATCATCTTACTATGTAGGCCTACTTTATAACTGTCTTTTCACAATAATTACCACATATTCTATTCTTATTGGACGTTTGTATAAAACATGAAAATATTTCCTCTTAATACCAACCAGACAAGCAATGACCTTGGAAGAACGAGCATTAATAATGAATGATTTCTCGGTAAAATCAGTCAGTTGTTGTGGCAGTGGTGGGGCAGTACAGCTCACCTCGGATCATTGATTGGTTTCAAGTTGATTTATGTCATAAATTGCTTCTACTTTTATCCTATCTTTTCTTTTTTCTTAAAATTTAGTTCCATCATTAAAAATGATTATAGAACGGTCATATTTTAGAAAATCCTCATTCAGGTCTCTATTCTTCGTAATGATGCTAGTCCAATAAAAGAAGAAAAAGGACCCAAGATTACATGCACACACAATTTACAATGACCTTGTGTCTGTATCTCTTTCCATTTTCATTTCTACAAAACAGTGAAATTAGAATGGGAGGATACAATGTAAACAAGAAAAAGGGGAAGGAAAGTAAGGCCATCCATACGCTGAATGAGTTGATTAGAGCAGGAAGAAAAAATATGTTTAACTGTAAAATGAACACGCCGGAGCTGACAAACCAAACAGCCAGACCGGACAACCAAACAGATTCCACCACTTTGACGGACCACTTATAACAGAGCAGGGAAAAAATTATGAATAACCAGCTGTTGAACATACCTGATCTTGTTGATTAAACCAGCAGGAGTTTATAGACTCATAGTGTCCACGTAGTATTGTACGTGCGTTCCCAGACCACATATCAAATGCCTGAATAATCAAGAAGTGAGATCAGTATTCCTCATTGTATTCTTAGAAATTAGTTACTTAGTGGTTGATGGGTGGAATTGGGTTTGAGTACCCTTGTGCAGTTCTTTATATTTGATTACCTCTTTGATGCTTCAAAAGAAAAGTATCTTGATTGTATTTGTGCGGGTAATTTTAAAATTAAAATTTGTAATAAACTAAACGAACCGCTTACTTTCACAACCCTCATGCATGGAACAAAAACGACGGTCGAGTCTTGAGTTGTAGCTAATTGAATAGGTTTGCTTGTTTGCAAGCGGACTGTTTCGAAGTTCACAAGTGTGTCGCAGCCTGACTCAACATCCCACAATCTCAATCTTGAATCAGACCCTGTCATCAGATAGAACATCAATGAGGGAGAGTAAAATAATTTAGATATGAACATATTTTGATGCATTACAAGAAAATAGGCAACAGCTATTTCAAATTATCATTGCATAGACGCTTCTAATAATTCCATAATATGTTATCGTATAATATCTTTTTCAAATGAGCATTCACGTTCAATTGAGTTTAAATTAGAATAACTTTACAAATCAAATTTTATTTAAGATACAAAATTATATTTCTAGCTAATCTAATTTTTAATTACAAATATTTCTTCCAAGCTGCTCTTAGCATTTTTGTATTGTTACCGGTCAAAGCTCGCTGCCTCTTGAGTGACTACTAATTGTTGTTTTGGTCATAAACATTCACAAGGAGACATATACAGCAAAACATTGGCTATTGCTATAGGTACCTGATACTTATCTGCCCTCTGTTGCAGTCCTGTCAAAATATATTAATTTACACTTAAGGAATGACATTACCGATGATTTGTCTTCTACTATCATGTTTATTTTGCGGACTACTCTCTTCTACTGTCATGTTTATTTTGCGGACTACTCTCTTCAACCCTTAATTTACAGTTAAGGAACCGATGATTTGTATTCTACTATCATGTTTATTTTGCGGATTACTTTCTTCAACCCTTCCCCCCGTCGAAAATCATTGTATGATAATATATTTTTCCATATGTGATGTCCAAGCTTTTGTTAGGGTCCAAATAAAGTCTGCCTATGACTTTCAGAGAAGAGATTTCAACTTTCAGTGTACAAATAATAGTTTTCCGTTAATGTCTAACTTTTTTGGATTGGCTTGTAATGTCTAACTTAAATTATGATTTCACATTTCAACACAAACTGTTCTTTAAATTTATGCAGCCTTGTACAAGACGTTGTGCATAGCATGGGTCTATTGACTAGTATGGTAAATAATAAATAAACAACCTGCACTTAAGAGATACATGCCATCCTCTGTTACTTTCAATCCTGTCACAGCACCATAATGAGCAGTTGCACGATCCTGAGTAGAAATCATTCCTGGATGTAATTTCTGCTTCATTGGACCCTTAGATGATAGCCTGCCAATTGGCAGATGTCCACTGCCACTTCCATTGGCAACTTTCTTCTGTACAGGACGCATTTTTGTATTTGATTCCTGTGAGTAATAAGGCTTTAGGATTATAAAGAGCCTAAATACTTGCATTTAAGTTAAGTACTTGGTGAAACAATCACTAGTCAGACTCACAAATTACGAACAAGGAATAAGCTAAACTAAAAAAACCTTAGTTAGCACGGAACGTTTGAGTAGAGGTGGCCGTCGTCCAAGCTGCGTCTGAGATTGATTTAAAACTTGGAAACAACCAGCACGCCTTATGTCCCAAAAACGTATTGCACCATCACACCCCCCGGTAATCAAGACCCATTCACTTGAAGCAGACCATTCAACTGTCATTACACCATCTGACATAAAAGAAATCATGCGATGCAAAAACCTCCTTTCGATAATACATAACATCATGCAATAAGAAGAATCGCACACATAGACACCTCAGTTCCCAGTATGTCATAATTCTATTCTATCTAGTCACCTATCAGTGGTGGAGCTGGACATAATTCACGAGTGGGCCAAAAATTTACATGCATGTGATAAAAAAAATTATAGTGCCATTATGTTAAGCATTGGATGTTGGCACAGTGGTTTAGCGCCTTTGTTTTCACCAGAATTAAGGAGTTGATGCTTATATTTTGCATTTTGATGTCTTGTTTTTTATCATTGCACAAGGAAAAATAAAGGAGATGCAAAAATAGTAACTCCAGCACTCAAACCTACATGTTGCTGGTTCGTATAGTGCTAATCATTATGCTGAAGTGTAAATTTTATATGATAACTCATATCGTATACTATTCTAAAAACTTTGGGGGGTGGCATGCAATCCCGGTTCTAAGGACGATCCACTACTACTATCTATCATAAGAAAAGGAAAGTCTTCCACTTACGAAACACAGTTTCACACATTTATTTCCCACTATTTTTTTTTCCTTATCAGTGTAATCTTAGACATGGTCTTTACTAGTATAAACTTGGTTTACAAAACAAAAAACTACAGACTCTTTTCAAATAGAATAGACCACACAAATGAGTATGTTGGAAGTTGAAATGAGAGCATCGAAATGACATACCACGATGACCAGACAAAGTATGAGCAAATGCACCGGAAGCAATATCACAAAGACGAACTTGTACATCCTCAGTTCCAGCAGCAATAAGCGTATGAGATGTTGACAATGTAGACATTGCAGTCTTATACACCTTTCCAGGCATTTTAAAATTCACCACCACCTACAGTCAATTTACAATAGTACAACACAACAAACGAGTTAAATTGAGTATCAAATGAATAATTACTATAGCGCGTCTCTATCTCTAGTTCTACAATGATAAAAATTGATTTCGAATACATTCACCTAGTAACATTCATTCTGACTAAAATGAGTTAAATGTAAAGCTTTACGCGGATACATTCATTAAAGGTGGTTTAATCAATAAATTTGAATTATACTGGAAAACATTCAAATATATCAACATGGTTTCTAAAATCAATTCTACTTGACACGATGATAAGAATGAAGAGAACCTGAGTGGTGTTAGTGTCCCAAACATTAACATGATGATCATAAGAACCAGTGATGAATAAACCAGTATCAATTGGATACCAAATAGCTGAAGATACAGCATATTTATGAGCTAATTGATGTTGCTTATCAACAACAAATAAACAATTGTGTTTTGTTATCAAACCATCTCCGTCGTCGAAATCGCTGGGCCGATGAACGTCGTAAACCGCTACGGATGCATCTGATGCAGCAGATAACAGATATCTTCCTTCTGTTAAATCAATTTGAAGGGAATTAATAGCACCTTTGTGAGGGGAAACGAGTTCTTTGTGATTTGATAACTCGAGTTGTGAAATTCGATTTGATTTTATGCGATTAGCGAAGGAATTTGGACGCAATTTTCCGGATTCTCTGTCTTTGATGTTCTTCCACGTATCCATATTCGGAGCATCTTTGAATTTTTGGAGTTCGATTTCAATTTCAATGAGTAACAATGGTTGTTGCTATCTCTGGTTAGTGGTGATACTACGGCCACAACAAAGTCGTCTTCTTCTTCCTCCTCCTTCACTCATAGAACTCAAGTGGACTCAAATGGGCTTGTTTCATCCATTTCGTATTGGACATCTATTCCTATGGGCTTAACTCTAACTCCGCTTCACTCACGTTGAAACATGCCGAGTCGGTTAACTCACGTTGAATTAAAGGAATTTGTAATTTTGAAATCGAGAAGAACAATTTTCATTCTTATTTGGCTTCAACTAGGTTTAAAGTTACGGTTTAGAGGTTCTAATTGTATCCAACAAAAAAAATTCTAATTATATAATTTAAAACGTGTTAACCCTCCAAAATTTTGATTATAATATTGTAACCCAAAAAAAAGAATATAGGAAGGATTGAAAAATTTATGTACATTATGTTTATGGGACAATTATATGGTGCGCAAATGAGACAATTTTTTTATCATGTACTGTATAAGTTAGTTTTTACTATTTAATCAATGATTTTTTTTGTCAAGTAGTTTAGTGGTTATAACTCACATAATTAAATGTGGAGAATTGGGATGTCCGGATTCGAACCCTTGTCTTTACATAAAATATACATTGTCTCTACCAACTGCGTGGGACCATGTATTCAATAAATTTTACCATTAAATTAAATGAATATAATATGACTTGTTAAATCTATGAAAAAAACCACATATGGAAGGTGCAAACCCATTTCACTTGTACGTGTTAGAAAGCCTCTCTTTTTTTGACACAGAAAGCCATATTTATTACCACAAAAATTTCTTTAAACATATACATATTGCAAAATTAACTATTCGATGAATTTAACTAGTTCATGTTTAAGATCATTTGTATAAAATTAATGTCATTACTTGGTAAACCTAGTCGTATTCTTGATTGCTCAAAATTGTTCGGATAAAAAATTTGATAGCTTTTCAATGAATGATTTTTCTGAAGTATTTTATCAAATCTAAATTTGGAGAAATTCAAATACTTCACGGAGCAATTTTCCAAATTAAAAAGAAGTATATAGAAGGTGAATCTCAAAATTGGTACTTTTTTTTTTGGTTAGGTAGCCTAGTGGCTGGAACTCACACATTATAAATATGGAGGAGTGGGATCTCAGAGGTTCCCTGCATAAATTATGCAATGTGGTACTTAAATGTTATAAAAATTTAAACATTACTCTCTACTCTTTTTTTCAAGTTGGCAAATATGTATGGGTGGAGACAGAAATTTACAGTAAGTGGGACCGAGTAAAACAAACACTTTATTTTAGTGAACAAGGAACATAATTTGATCTAAAAAAAAATTAAATGCAAAAGAAACCCTAAACTAATATTCTCTTGTTTCTTAAATAAATTTATGACTATATTCAGTATGAGAGACATTAATAAGTAACTATAGTTATCTTAAGATTATTGACTAATAGTGAAAAAAACAAAAAATAGGAAGAGAAAACAAAAACACCCTAAAATAGAAAAATAATAGTGCATACGTTCTAGGTTAAATGTGTTTTTAGCAAATGACGAATTGTTTAGGTTAACCTAAGTTCGATTCTTAAGTAGAGCAATTATTGATCAAATTTTACTTAATTTTCGGCGGAACACCAAATTCTGGTGAACCCCTTTACCCTGAGAATCATAGGGTTAAATGTGTTTTTAACAACTGACGAATTGTTTTTTTTCTTGAATTTAACTCGGCTATTATCATGGTGTATTAAAGCTTAATTTTTTTAATGCGATGCAGTTTCTATTTGCAATTATAATATATGGAAATTAAAATCTATTGTGTCATGGTGTTAATGCGATGCAATTTTCATTAGCAATGCGATACAATTAAAACTTGATTTTTTTAAAATGATTTTTTTTTATTTTTTCATTTTATAATTATTCTCAATAAAAATAATGAACAAAATAGTAATAATAAAACATAATAATTTCATAGAAAGTTTTTTTTAAAAAGGAAAAAAATAAAAGTTTAGGAATCAATATCAAAGTGCAGAGACTAATTATATTCTTAACTAAAAAAATAATGAATAAAATTGTAATTAAAAAGTTGGAATTTTTTGTCTTTTTGTGTGCCACGTAGCGTGAAATGATTGGTCCACATGACACATAGTTCGTTTTGGTTTTTTTAACCGAGACTTAACATAAGGACGAAAACCAAAAAATTTCTAAAGTGCAAGAACCAATGTCAATCAAATTTTTTTGCAGGACCTGTCAAAATTGGAAGTGCAGGGACTAATCACATATTTAAGCCTATAATTTGGGACAAAGAAAATTAATTTTTTTATTTATGATTTAGGACAAGGGGGTAGTAGTTTTTTTTTGGTCAAGTAGCTTAGTGGCTAGAACTCGCACATTTTAAATGTGGAGAAATGAGGTGTCCAAGGTTCGAACTCCGACCCCTACATTTGATCAAGTAGCCTAGTGGTTAGAACTCACATGATGTCTAGGGTTTCAAATCCCGACCCTACATTAATATGTAATATCCTATCAACTGAGCTAAACTATTAGTAATAATAACAATCTCGATACTTAGCTGATTTGTTTAGTTTGCATCGAAAATTGTATTTTGTTCAAAATAGTATATCACTTCTCTCCACAAAGTGTGTTTGGCCAAGTCAATTTTATGGAGAGAATGTAAGTTTAGAGGATGATCCAATTTTTTTAATGTAATATTATGCAAAGTATGTTGCGATAAACTTGAATGCGTGTTTATTTTGAAGCTACAAGTCTTTTTGTTTTGTATTCTTAACGTGAAACTGTATCATGCCATAGAGTGATAATTTGTTAACACTTATTCAAACATTCATTGAAACAACCAACATGTTTACGTTCATAAAACAATCCAAAAAAATACAAATTGGTTAATACATGCTTTCAAATTGTTGTAAATGGAATTCTGTTCAATATCAACTCAAGAAATCAAAGTAGTAATGAAACATAACATTTCTTCATAATGAAACATAACACATTCTCAAACTCATCCTCGTTTCATTTACACCACAAATTCTTCATAATGAAACATAACATTTCTTGGAATAGGAAACGACAAATTTAACCGATGGGACAATTGTGGTGAAGACCTTTTGTTCATCCTTGGATCACGGAAAACTAGCAATAGAGAAGTTGGTTGAAGCACCTATATATTCTTAGTACTGCAAGATAACAAAGGAAAACACAATGAAAAAATTGGTATTGTAAAATATAATTTTAATAAAGAGATATTTTCGTTGTGCATAAAAGATGGCAAAATTGCATAGATGTTAACACGCATTGTCTTAAGATGACATTGTTGAAAAATAAGCTACATAAACTTAAAAGCATGCAACATATATAATTTATCAGATAGGTCATTTACCTTACACGTAATAAACAATTGACTCGGGCAGACAAATTGTCTAACCTCAACCCATCTGCCCCTGCATCAACAAATACAAAGATCAAAACAATATAATCATTGTCGTCTAATAAATTAATGAATACTAATGTCCTAATTTCATATATAAAGATCATTGAAAAAGACAAGAGACAAATCAAACATTCCAAAAGGAGAAAATTATTGATGACTTTACAGAAGTACACATTAAATTCGTAATCCAATTGCACAAAAATTCTCTAGCAATGTATGATGATTGATGATGATAAACATTGTCTTGACTTTGATGAATACACTGAAAAAAATTATTTTCCTCTTGATTTTATTTCTAATAATGCTTAAAGGCGGATGCTTTTTGTGTTTCTTTATATGATTTTAATTTCTCTATGTTCCCTCTTGCTCAAAAAAAAAATAATAGTGAAGATACATTATATTATTTAACAAAAATATGAGTTAATACTTACCAAAATCTAAGCGGTCCTTTGAATCACTAAACCTTTACAAATGGTTCGCCATTGTTAGAGTTTTCAACCTGCTTTTCTCCAGATTGTTTTACCTCTCCTTGTTGTTCTAGCCTGCAATCACAACAAACACATAAATTAGACTATACTTACATTGAAACAAAACAAAATACATTATAATTAATAGCATTAGTTTTTCCTATGATTCATCCCAACTCAACAATGAGTTTTGCATGCATCTTCTAACGAATTGATTCTCTCAAAAATACACATGTGTATGTCAACATCCTAAATGTATCTGGAAATGTATGTAGACCATCATAATCCCAAATTACATAGTAAATGAAAATATTAACATATACATATATAAAATTGACAATAATTGATCGATTTCTACATGTCTATATAATGATCAAGATTTTATAATGCCTCACGGTGAGTTACCAAATAAGAACCCTATTATAAATTTATGGAAGATTTTACAGAAACGGATGCAATGTTTATGATATAAGAACATTAATAAATAAATATGTTTCAAAAAAAAAAAAACAAGATTATAACATGGTTTTTCGTATATAAAAATCTAGAAAGGAGAATGAGGAGGAGGAGGAGAAAATACATACTTTTTCTGGGCGGCTTCAGCAGCTCTAGCGCGTGCTTCTTCAGAGGCTAATCTCTCTTCCTCCTTTGTCATACGCTTGTTGCCTCCGTCGAAGCAACCAAAGCACAAACCCATGTTTTCTTTCTCCCTCTCTCCCTCTTTCGTTTTTGATCTCTCTATCTCTCTCTTTCCTCTCTTGTTTGACCTTAACGCCTCTACAACCTGATTTCTTCTTTCTTTTTGAGCAAGAAAACCGTATGCCTTCTCTTTTTCGTAGGATTTTTCTTCCCTTCTATTTTGGATGACGATGTTGAGTAAGTAACATGCTATATTAATATTGATGTTAACATTTTGTTAACAAGAAAAGAAAAGCTTATGTGTTTTGCATGTTCTAATTTATCAAAATTTGCTGTTCCATTCCGCGTTAAATTTGTGCCATCCATTCACTTTATTAGTTACGACTTACGATAATGCTCTGTACTATGTGTGTTTTACAAAATATATTATCAAATAATTATAAATTTAATTTAAGACAATTTTATCTCAATAAGAAAGTTAGTTACAATTTTATTATAAGACTCAGAATGAATATTGAATTAATTTTTCACTCTATTTCTAATTTTTATTTCTAATGTCATTCAATATTCTAAATTATTTTTTTCAAGACATTTTAAATACTTTTTCTAAAATACTTTTATACCGTAGTTTTCTATTTGGGACCGGCTGATGCACTTTTTCTTTCTTCCTTATACTCGTATTTTAATATTATTTCCTTATGTTAAAAAACATACCTTTCCATTTTTTAAGAAAAAAAACACCTCAATCCTATTTTAAATAGTTAAAAGGTAAAATCAAATTGAAACTTATCCCTGGCTGACTTCTTGTTTTATCAAGTTCTGTTTAATTGTTTATTATTTTCTTCATAAAAAAATTTTGTTTATTTTTTTACAAGAAAAAAGTTCTGTTTATTGTTTTTGCCTTTAAATTGCGCTAAATCAACCCACCAAGAACATTTTGCTCAATCAAGTAATCTGACTATGACTTGAAAAAAAAATGCACTAATTTTTATATTTTGCATGACCAATTATATATATATATATATAGCATAAGCGAAAAGCCAGAGTAAATACAAAGAGTACCGAAAATACTTAAGTTCAGAGAATCCCAAAGATCGACCAAAACAAATAAGAACAATAAACAGATAGATAAGAGAAACACTTAATATCACTTCCATGCCTAACAACCACCTCCAGAATCAAAAACTCTCGGATTGACCTGCATAAGATAAGCAACTGAAACAACACCGACAACAACACCCGAGGACCATCTATTGGCCACCCAAAGACACCCCAGCCGAAGCCTCGATCAACACCAACACATACATAATATGTTTTGTTTCTTACTTATAATAGGAACAAGTACACCTAAAAATCTTACCAGGAAACCATTTTCAGAAGCATAACTTAAACCTCTCTTCTAGTTACTCCTCTAAGGTTATCCTCCCCAAAAAAAGATAAAATCATTAGGGAATTTTTAAATGGGTCTTGTTAACGAGTGTTCCTGGGGCACTCTTTATAGATTTAAAAAAGTCAAATATTTTGATTTATAAGACAATGATTCCATGCATTTTTAAAAATACTTACTACTTATGTGTCTTAAAGAATGTCCCGGAGACACTCGTTAACATTTTTATATTTAAGTAGATCACACAACCACGTGTATGTCAGGCTAAAGCTAAACCGAACCTAACTCGCCAACCAATCCACTTATATGATCAATGTGAAACGGTCTTAGAAGATGATGAAACCCACTTACATTCGATAGCTAAATTAAACATAGAATAAAAACATAAAATCAAGCTAAGTAATTAACAAATCCTAAAATATATAAGTGGCTTTCAGTTACAATTAAGATCAAGAAAAAGCTCCAAATATTTTCTCATATATGGAACCAAGAGAGATCAACTATTAATTAACCTTTCAATGTACAACCGTAACTGTAAGCACTATTTCTACCATAATTTACACTCAGAAAACGTCCTCATGAGAATGATTGAATTTTCAATCTATCTCAGGAACTTCACCAAGAAAACATTGACATATAATTTACACAACTCCTATTCCCAAATCCAGAAATATAGAAGAAGAAAAGAAAATCCATTGAAATAAAACAGACTGTTATACTACTATCAAATAATCTTCACCAGCTTTTTTGTTGGCTATGTTTTCCAGATCTCTTATCATTTGAAGCTTTAGAATCACCTCTAGGAGAATGTAACCCTTCAATAACAAAATCCTTTTTCTTCATCAATTTCTCTTCTTTTGAACTATCTTTCAAAATAGGGACTATATACCACACAATACATGTACAAAGCGTTGCAAATGATCTTCCAAACACAGTCAACAACAACAAAATCAATATCACAACAGCAGGCACATAGAAAGAAGGCCTCTTCAACATATTCAAAGAGAATCCAATGCTTTCAATCTTGTTTGATGCATTTTTAACATCATCATCATGATGAGATATTTCCAACTTGGGTTGTTTTGTTTCTTCAACATGTTTCTGATCCATTGGTTCAGAAAAAGATGTTACATGTCTTACCTTAACTTGTTCTTCACTCATGTGTTTCTTATGATGATTGTTATTTTTCACTTTGACAACAATTGGAACAAAATCATCACTTGAATATGTAAAACGAACAAAAGATATGTCATGCGGGTTCATTTGTGAGTAAACTTTCTTCCTTCTTTGATCAAGTTCAGATAGAAGGGTAGAAAATTTATCTAAGCCTCTTGAAGCATAAGGGTTATTGTCCCTATTGTTGCCTTTTTTTTTGGATTTTGATTTTGGACTTGAACATGGTATATCATCTTCTAATTGGTGTTGGAAATTGCCACAAACTAAATGGTTCAGCATATAGGAAAATTTTGGTTTGTTGATTTGAGAATTTTTTTTTTAGCTTTTGGTAGATTAGATTTGAAAGGAGAGAGTTGAGAAATGTATTTATTGATCAAGTTTGTGTGAGAGACAAGACTTGACTGGATCCATTTTCAAAGAACACGCCTAGCTAAGGTCAAAATAATGGTTTTAAATTAATCTAATACTATAGTACTTCCAACGTGGATATGTTTTTAAATTGATTTATTAATTCTTTTCAGACCTTGACAAAACTTAATGTCTAGATGGCGTAGAAAAATTATTGTGGATTAATAAATTAGATTAGAAGACATGTTACTTGTGGAAGAGGATGTTGAATATTTTGAAAGGGTCCGGTCTATAATTAAATATGGCTGGTTCTATTGTGTCGCAAATATTTTATCGTATATGCTGAATTAGTCGTGTCTTCTAGAAGGAAATGGAAATTCAGCTGATAATTTGATTTGATATACTTGCTGGAAAATTTACTCAGTGGCAGCAAAGGTAGTTGACATTCTTTTTTTGTTTTAGGGGAGGTAGTTGACATAAAAAACAGAGGATGATGTAAAGTAATGAAAACACACAAAATAGTCAAATTCCTTACACAATCCTATTTAATTTAATTTAAACTTATGTCACATCCAAGAAAAGGATTGGAGAGAGAGGTGGAAAAAACATAACAGATATGAGATTCCATAGTTAGAGCACATAAAATGAAATGCAAAAATAAAAAGATAATTGGGGCATTCGGAGAATCGAACTCCGGACCTCTCGCACCCAAAGCGAGAATCATACCACCAGACCAAATGCCCTAGTTGTGTTATGAGGGTTCCGTAAATTTATATATTACAAACTTAAAACTGGAAGTTTAAACGATAATAAATTTTATTAACCACGAGCTGTGATAATTGGGGTGTTACTGCGATCAGTGAATTATTGTCGATAATTTCTGGGTACGTTGTCTTCCTATTTCGAACTAAATAAAAATGAGATTAATGCTACACATTCATTTTTTTTTTTAGATCGAATGCTACACATTCATGAAACATTATTTTTTTAAGAAAACTTCATGAAACATACTCCTTATGATTTTTAATTCAATATATCTATAGATAAAATTCTTTCAAAAAAAAAAACCTATAGATAAATTAACCTATCAAAGTATTGTGCGTAAAGTGTTAGCTCACCTGTGAATGCTGAAATTGTTAGGTTGGACGCATTCATTTGGGACGTTGCAATGTGTGTGAATATAAAATAAAAAGAGTGTTAATTAAAATAAAAAATTAGTGTGTTTGCTTGAAGGCTTATTCGGAAAGGAATAGATTGCCTACGAAACATAATTTACATCGGTGTGGTATTATTACTAGTGATGCTCAATTTTGTGTGGCCGAATGCTGTTCCTTAGAATCAGTAGAACACTTGTCTTTGGATTGTCGGTGTTTTGGTTCTCTTTGGCAGCTCATCCACATGATGCTCGGTTTAGCTGTGACTGCTCCACAAGGTATTATGGATCATTTTGTTCAGTTTGATAATTTAACAGGAACATCTAAACAACGACGCTTTATTATACAACTCATTTCGTTGTCTTGCACTTGGGTTATCTAAAAAGAACGGAATAAAAGGATTTTTAAGAACACGGAAAGCACTGCGGCTATCATAACTAGTGGCTTGGCCCTCTTGTTTGTCTGGATATTACTTAATTTGTGTACTCTTATTTTTTTCGTCGTTTTGACTAGTGTTGTGTAACTTTGTGTTATGTCTTAGCATATCTTATGTTAGGCAGGATACTTTTTGGTGTTAATATATCTCATTTTGATTTGTTAAAAAAAAATAAAATTACAGTGCGGGTTGTTTTAAGGTTGCAATTTTTTTAATCAATTGTATAAATTCGATTAATTTTTTTTTTACTAATAAAGCCAAATCTATATAATAGTTTAAGTATGTATCATTTTAATTAGAAGTTACTTTTAAAAAAAAATCTCCAAATTTATAAATAAATAATATTAAAAGTTTATAATAGTCACCAAATTTAATAAAATCAAATGATAAGCATATTTTTCTAAAGAATAAAATTATATAAGAGAATTATAATAAAATTCATGCAACATTCGAGTTATATATCTAGTAGTGTAAAAAAGATGAACAATATCATATCATATTAAACACAAAAGGAACAATTTGCACTTTAAAAGTAGGTTTATATAAAAGGAATAATTTCACTTTAAAAGTTGATTATAGAAAAGTGAAAAATGAATCGGTCTTTCTGCTCGTAAATAATAATAAGGCTTAATTGCACTTTTCTATCCTATCTTTTGTTAATTGTGTGATTTTACACCCTTTTTTTTTTGAGAGATTTTGCATCCGATCTTTTTGCCCTCTTTCTTATTTTGCACCCAATCTTTGTGTTTAATTGCACTTTTTCTCCTATCTTTTTGTCAATTGTGCAATTTTGCACCCCTCTTCTTTATTTTGAGCGATTTTGCACCCCATCTTTTATCCCCTTTCCCCTCTTTTAATGATGATTTTGAACAAAACACAATTGGCAAAAAATAGGGTGCAAAATCGCTAAAAAAAAAGGTTGCAAAATTGCATAATTAGCAAAAGATAGGGGAAAAACTGCAATTAAGCCTAATAATAATATGAAAATATACATATTTCACATATTTATCTCTAAGTAAAATGTGTTCTAAAAAAAAAAACTCTAACTAAAATGTGATAGTATGTATAATCAAATTCTCTAAAGTGTAACGTGAAATATCAAACCAAGCCTGCATAAAGCCACCTATTTTAACACGTAAACTCGATCAGCTTGCAACTAGGAAGCACACCAATTAATGACAACCATTACTCCTTAAATATTACAACTTAGAATGTCTATCACTTTCAATGGCACCTCTAAAGAATTGCTAACAATCCAAACCGCATGCCT
This sequence comes from Medicago lupulina, assembly GCA_958299785.1. Taxonomy (NCBI): domain Eukaryota; kingdom Viridiplantae; phylum Streptophyta; class Magnoliopsida; order Fabales; family Fabaceae; genus Medicago; species Medicago lupulina. The sequence goes on along the minus strand of OY283144.1, from coordinate 6,777,673 downwards.
AATCAGAAAGTTTGATAGCCTTAGATTCTCCCCAACTAGAAAACACACCAACAGACTTGATGAAAACCAATGTGCTATTAAACCTTCCTAACTGTACTGAACCAGACTGTCCAAATGCTTGTAGGAATGAAACCTTCAAGTTCATTCTTCTCAAACATTGAAAAACACGTGAATATTGCATTCTTTACATACCAAACATTCAAGTTTCCATGCTCTAGCGTGAACATTATTGCATTTTAGAATCCAGTGAGACTTCTTAATTCTATAGTTCTCAAACATGGTCAACTATGGACACTTGACGTTTACTCACCCTAGCCAAAAGATATGTAAAATAAAATAAAAAAATAAAAACTTTTTTAGTATAGAACTACATAGTCATTCTTTTGGAATATCGGCATTTGATTGAAATAACCAATTGCCAAAAATTGATTGCGATTGAGATAACTAAAATAAAAAATAGTAAGAAAAGGAAAAATAAAACTTGAGAGGAGCCAGAATGAATTTTAACTACATAAAAGCCAATATTTAATTGAAATTCTAGATGAGGTACGTAGAGGACAAATTGAAGCTCACACTTTCTGCCTCTACAACTTATAAAAGTTCTTAGCTGAGAAGAAAGGCATTCCGGAACAATTTCTGGATCCTGCCAACTGTCCTCATAAATTCCATTTTCGATGTCCTGTAAACAATCAAGTAAATTAAAACAAAGATATATAGAGGTTGAGTTAACATAATAAATCATTATCATGAACATCTATATATATACATATATATATATATATATATATATAGCTAAATTATCTTTTTGGTCCTTTAACTATTTAATTAGTATCGGTTTAGTCTCCTAACTAAAATTTGATTTATTTTGGTCCTTTAACTTCTCTCCATTATATATTTTGGTCATTTCCGTTAGTTTTAATTCGAAAACGTTTTCTTCATTTTCTTCTGGAATTTTTCTGGGATTCTTGTTGTTGAATGTTGATGGAGATGATATGAAGATGAAAAAGAGAAGAAGAAGATGAAGAAAACCTAACGTTTTTGAATTAAGACTAACAAAAAGGACCAAAATGTGTAACAGATAGAAGTTAAGGGACCAAAATAAATCAAATTTTAGTTATGGGACCAAACCGATACTACCTAAATAGTTAAGGGATCAAAAATGCAATTTATCATATATATATATATATATATATATATATATATATATATATATATATATATATATAACAACTCATGAATGGTGAGATGTTGAAGCTTGGGACTACGTCCAAGCACTTCTAGCATCCACTTCCACTTCTTACCCCTACTCTTACCCTTAAAATTAAAGAAGAGTAGCTCCATTTGAATTAGACTGTCATAACTGTGGACTTTGACGTACACGGGAAATTTCTGCATGAATCATAGACAAAACATTAGAAACAATACTCAATGGATTTAAATTTACATAGACAAAAAATTATAAATCCAGCGTAATTCATACCATTTTTACACGCATAAACTCTACGTTAGGATGAAAGTAGACTGGAACTTTTTCAGGAATACTTGTTCTCATCAAATTGAGTGTTTCTGGATTAAACTTCTTCAAATAAAATAGACCATGCTTTGTTTGGGTTTCCCTTAGAATGGGACATGCGCTAAGAGAAACTTGATAATATTTGATGTATGACTGCTCATATTATCTATCCAGAGAACTTTGAGTAAAGGAAGATTTACTTGCCTTGTCATCTTTCACAAACAGGTTTTTCAACTTGAGAACAGTGAGTGTCTTGCAACTTAAAATGTTATCGGTTAATCCTTTAACATCCTCCAACATGTCAATGTCTAGCTTTTCAATTCCTCTTTGTATTGCTGCATTAATAAATCGGTTGAGGTCATTGATGTCGTATTCTTTGCCAAATTTGAGGCGGAATGATCGTATTGGTAGCATGATGTCTCGCGATAGCATGATTGAGTATACGGCATGGCAAAAGGTGTTGTAGTCTTTGAATGTTTGGGCATCAAAGTCGAGATCAAGAACCGTCGATTCCACTGCTTGGAGAGGATGCTTGTGGCGACGGAGTCTATTGTTGGAATTGATCAATGAGGTTGAGAGGAAGACATGAAGGCAGTTGCAAAATTAACCCTATCACCAATGAACTAGGGTTTCGATGCAATCATATATATATTTGGTGTATATATGCTCACCATGGTGTCAAACTAAATTTAACACAAAATCTTAACCATCTATTTAAATTCAATCTAAGGCCAGAAATTATTTGACGTATATGCTCTCTATTTCCTTTTTTGACTTCTTAGAAATAAAATTTAATTACATGTCCCTCCAATTATATATGTGTGAATTATATCTTTTATTTTACACAACAACAAAAAATTCTATATATTTTCTTTAAATGAAAACTAGGTTGGAGTTCAAACTAGCTCAATCGATCGACAGAGCTTACGACCTAATCTACGTCAGGCTCAGATTAGGCCAAATGTTTTTTTAAATAGAAAATATTAAGATTTTTTATAATAACAATGCTAACAATTCAACAAAAAATAATCATGAACTCCTTTGGTATTAAAACGACAATGCTCGCTTGAGCCATGTCGTCAAATCATATTCAGTTCTTTCACAAGACACGTAACCACCTTACACTTCTCATGAAGAAGAGGAAAAAGGAATGGGAGTCCCATATTATAAGATCACACACATTAACATTGTATTATATATATATATATATATATATATATATATATATATATATATATATATATATATATAGTGGAGGTGTATCTCAAAAGGGGTTTCATAATTACGTGAACGAAATAAGCATTAGCGAAAAAATATATTATTATTTGAAAATGTTAAATTAAATAATTAATTTAATCATTATTAGAAAGTTCATTCTTAATCTACCCAAAAAAAGTTCATTCTTAGTCTTTTTAAATTTTGCTAAAATATTTTGGAACACAATTTTAAATATTTTGGTGTACAATCTAATTTTTATTTTGTATGTATTTTAACATATTTTGGTACTGAATATAATATATTTTTGTATTCAATATGACATATTTTAGTACTCAATCTGAGATATTTTTGTACTAGATCTAATATGTGAATTACTTGTTTCCAAATTAATATTTGAGTTACTTGTCCCCAAAGTTTCTCACATATTAGTTGTGAATTTTCTCTATAAATAAAGATCTCGCATATTTCATTGCATACACCGAACAAAAACTTCTGAAACTTCAAATCTTTTTCTTATCTTCTCCAATCTTTTTCTTGTGTTGACGAGCATTTTTTCTCTTCATCTCATTTTTTCCGTACTTTCAGAATTAAGAGTGTTTTTAAGACCATAGACTCTTCCTAAATATAATATCCCTTCAGAATTAAGAATGGTCTTAAGAGCATAGTTCGTTCGATAATTTATGTCCCTTAGGAATAAATAGTATTTTTAAGTCATAGTCTCCTTCGAGGTATAATGTCCCTTTGAAAATTAAGAATGATCTTAAGAATATATTCTTCTTCGATTTTTGGAGAGGTTAAAGGTTAGAATATATTGATATTTGGATATATTAAATGTTAGAATAGTGGTAACACCATATTTAGTGGTCGAGATGAGTGGTTGAGATATCATATTGATAATTGGAGATGTTAAAAGTGTTTATGGTGGTAACATCATATTTGAGTGATCACAATATCATAGTACGTAGAGTGGTTATATTACACTAATTGTTTGGTTTCGTTATTAAAATAGTGCTCTTAGTATCATATTGGAGGTGTAATTCTCGAACAATTTTCTAGTGCAGTAGTTATTTATACAGTTGTCATTGGACTTGTTTTATCCAAAGACATTGTGGTTGATAGTCTATCTTGCAAAAATAAATTAGGTAGTGTCACAAAATGTCTTAAAACGACCGTCATAACTCAACCTAATAACAATTGGGTGGATGAAAAATCATTTTCAAAATAGACATTAAAAATTCAAATACAACAATTTAAAAATCCAAATCCAACATAATTGATATAGTTCGGAGACCCATGTAAGACTTCCAACACTCTTTTCTTCATAATTAGATTAGAGATTGTTCTAATGATTAGTTTAATGATTTCTCTGTGTTAGTGTGGAATGTTAGAGGCTTTGCAAATTGATATCTATATTAAATAAATTTATATTTTTAGAAGTCTAAGAAAATTTCACCTCGAGGGACTTACATTTATGCCGACTCTGAGTACAAGAGACCATAGCGATATATTAACATTCAGTACATTTGTTGTATTTTAGACAGCAATTTATGTTCTTCATGTAACATTTAGATCGAATGACTATGAAAGTATCTTACACATAGCGTAGTATACATTTTTTTTTCTTTTCTTTTTTTCTCTCGGGGAGTCCCTAAAATTACCATATTGCTTAATTTGCCCCAAACCATCAAAAAAAATGTGAATGACTTCCCCTTGAGTGGTTGGACCATAATTTCCATTCTTTTTTTCTTAAAAAAAATCCTCAAGCTAACCAAAACCACTAGCAACCATTCACTTCTCCGTCGTTGTGGACGGAAAGTCTTTATTTTTTCTTTTAACAAAATCACAACAGTATTTGTTTTTAAGAAAATAAGCAAAAAAGATACATTTGAATACTGAGACACAAAGAGAGGATGAAAAAGTCTGAAAATTACATGACTTCATCTTCTTACTTTTCTGTTCCGGTATATAAACGCAAGTGAAAGAAGAGATGAACGGCGGCACAAACAAGACAAAATGATTATGTCAACACAACGTAAAACCAAACTTACATTAAATTGATTATTTAAAATTTATTCCGACTAAAATTGTGTTAAGGTAAATTAATTTAATTTGAATACATCAATGTAAATATGAGTTGAACAAAAATTTAAATATAAGCCTCTAAAAAAAATGAGTGTAAAAATCAGTTTTCGAATGAGAAACTACAATTTTTAGATTCATTTAGAATGACTTCTTATTAGAGAAAAATCAAACTTGTTAAAATCAAATTTGGAGGCAAATATATTGAGTACAGGGTATTGTTATTTTTGTCTTTGATAGGAAAACAACAACTACACGTTTTTATTAATTGTTGTTTTACGGATTTTTTTCAATTATTGTTTAAGCATGCACCATATATAAAGTTTTAAAGGAGACTGAAAAACATAATAAATTACCTTTGTTAATTCTTAAATAATTATTAATAAAAAATTTGGGGACTAAACATTTATTTATTTATTCCAAGTCAAACCCCGATCTGACCTTTAAACCTTAAATCGGTTGATACATCAGTTCAATGTCCAATTCGATTTTAGTTACATTGAATTTTTTCTAGAAAGTATCCTTGACGGTCATTAGAGTTTCTAATATTTTTAAGTATTGATCCAATAAACCACTTATAAAAAAATGTTGCACCCTAAAACTCATTTGATTTTAAATCAAAGTCACAACAAAAATATCAAAAATACGAGTTTATTGTCACGTTATTTACATCAAATCGGAGGATTTTAGGGGGAGGGACAACAAAATCTCAAAGAGGAAAAAGCAGGGGTTCAAAATGCTAAAAAATAAATCAAAATTGCAAAATCACAATACATACTATATAAAAATGAAACTAAACCAAATATATTGTCGCAGCAATTCATCCAAAATATATTGGTTCATGCGCATAATAAGATTTAACTGAAAAACAATTCAAATGATACTCCATAATAATAACTTAGAAAATAACAACACTAAATAAAGTTTTGCATAATAGCATTCTTCATTTGATGATCATATCATACACACAAGAAACAAAACTCCTCCATGGCGCAGCAGCAACAAAGCGCGGCACAGCTGCAACACAAATACAGCAAAGTTTGACAAACTTTATTTTGTGATAAAATAGAGGAATTAAAAAGCAATAAAAAATCTTGAATTTGATTTTGATCTTAATGCATTATTCGAGATCTATTTTTAATTTTAAAACAAACCAAAAATTTAAGGTTAATACCTGTTATCATAAACAAAAAAGAATTAGACAGTCAATCGGTTACAAATCATATGATGTATGAGATATTATAATTTATTTTGTCAATTTGTTTTTATAATTTATGATCAGAATCAAATTTTTTTACAATCTAATCATTATAATTATAATTGATTTTTTTAGAGGAATAATTACAATTAATTTATATCCTATACAAAATTATACTTATGGTTGAGTGAACAATATCTAACATTTTTTAGACAACATGGGTTTATTATATACTCCAATTTAATTGATGGCTTAAATATTACACTCGTCCCTGTAAATATGCCTCGTTTGAGTTTTAGTCCTTGTAATTTATTTTTTTTGAATTCAGTCCTTGCAAAAAAAATTGTTTTTTAAAATGGTCCTTGGGTCCACTTTCAAGATGATTTGGCACCATTTGAGCATATGTGGCATATGTTGACTGTATAGGACCGTCCCTTGTGGCGCTTAGCTGGAATTAAAAAATATAAAATAAAATTGAAAATCCAAAAATGGTTTTATTTTTATTTTAATTTTAATTTCCTAATTTTAAAAGATTAAAATAGAAAGAGGGAGACTGTACAAAAAAAAAAATAGAAAGGGGAGTTTAAAACTAGGGTTCCTCATTTTCCTCCATATTCCAGATCTTCTTCCTCCATATTCCTTCATCCATGTCTCTCATCTTATCTTCTTCTTCAAAATTCTGAATAAAATTCAAATCTTTATTGAATTAGGGTTTCTCTTTTTCATCTCAGATCTCAAATTCCAACACTATGCAAATCGGCATCACCGTTGTAATCGACCTCAACACCATTCAAAACCACTCATCCACTGCCACCACCACAACTTCAACAACAGCGACGTTAACAGCGGCTACAGTGGCGCTGCTTCAGTCTTACCACCACCACCACCGTCAGCACACATTATCCTTCTCACCTAAACAAAATCAAAATACAATTAAAACACAAACTTTACATTTTCATAGTTAATTTTTCAGATCTTTCACCGTGTGATGATGATATTTTTACTCCGTTTTCTTTCACCCACGACAAGATTCAGAATCCAAAATTAATCTCCACTGGCACCGACGGAAATTCCTACATCCCACTGTTGAACCAAAAATCTTTTTGGTGAATGTTTTAATGATAACAAACCTTATGGAATAAAAACTAAGTTTTATGAATGGTGATCTACTCATATTTGCACTTAAGTCTTTTCAGAGACGTAGACAAGAAATAAGTCTCTTACAAGTGCATATATATACCCAATGAAAGAATACCAAAACAGTAGCATCACAAGCTCAAAGAATATATAGAAAGAATATTGTTTGAATCAACTGAATTGAAGATTCAACAAGAAAATATATTTTATGATCAATTGACTCATCCTTGTTACCACATGGTTTTCAACAAAGCCTTAAAAGATTCGAGGAATAAAGGGTTAATATTTGAAAGATAATCAATGAACAAGAAACATTGTGTGGAATCACTGAGAGGAATTATGAGAAGAATTGAATCATCAAACAATTCAAGGTTAATTGACCAAAAAGATATTGTCTTCTCATATACAAGAGAACATTATCAATTTTGATGAAAAGAATGTTCTCATGATTGTTGCACTCGAAATTATTCTCATTACTTCATCGAAATAATTAGAATCAACTCTGAAGAGAAACCAACCCATGAATGAATTATTCATTAAGTCATTCATTAATTGAAGAATTATCAAAGAAGAAAATTCATGATCATATGGAAGAAAATTCCTGATCATATGCACAAAGATTCTATCATAAAAGAATTAGGATGATCCAAGAATCTTCCATCATTTTTCAAGTAATGATTTGGGAGAATAGAAATCAATCAAAGGAATTGTTACTTTGAGAAAGATTTCTCATGTTCTTACAAAGAACATTCTAGTCATACGAAGTGAAGAGAATATCCTCACTTGATGTTTTTAAAGATAGCACATATTTACATTTATTATCTTGTTATCTACTAATGTGTTTTGTGAGAATGTTTCAGTGAGAATGTTCTCGAGAAGGTTCTGAGTTCACAAAGATAAATAAGTATCTTCATCAATGAAAAGGACAAATATGATCTTTTGATAAATGACAAGAGTATGCAGAATTAAAGATCAAGAATAATGGTTATTCTATTTGTCCAACCAAAAGAAGGATCAAAATCATAAGAGATCAAGATTCCTTAAAATAAGAGATCAAGATTCCTTAAAATGGCATTAAAAAACAAAGCAAATCAAGGGTGTATTTGCACATGGGCCTTAGAAATTTTTATGGAATAAAATAAGCAGAAGCCTTATGCATATTTTGACCCAATAAAGAATCAAGTGGAAAAGATCTTCAAAGAATTGATCACAAAGTGTTCCTTGTGATAAAAGCACGTGACATCATCAAAGACATCATCTTATGACATCTTGCAATGACATCAAGCTTGCATCATCTTAAGTGGCCTCGAAGACTTCTACAATCAGACATACAACTCATAACAACTTGCAAAAACGTGTTGCTTTGTGCCCAAGTTATGGCTGGAACAGAGAGAACGTTTTGGAGAACGTTCTCGGTGAACAGTTTTCATGCTTTCTCTCCAAGCATCAAGTGGAGCCAATTTTTTCCGTTTAAAATGAGTTCCAACAGCTCTTTTTTAGCTTGATCTCCAAGACATACATCTCCTATAAATAGAGGACGTCTATGAAGGTTAAATGCAAAAGTTTTTGATATACAAAAAGCTTTGATATCTCTCTCTCTCAAAGCTAAAGAAATCATTCTCTTCATCAATCTCTTCAACATCTCTTTCGACAATCACAAAGCAAACTCCATAATCTTTCACTATATTTATCATCTTTATCTCTCATTGAGAACATCTTTTTGAGTTTGCATTTGTAAAAGGATAGTTTGTTTGAGAGGCAAAGATCCAAACAACATCCTACAATATTTTTGTTTGAGACGCTAGATCCAAACAACCATCATACAAAGTGATACCTAGATCTTAAGTCTATTGGGCTTAATAGTTTGAGATAGGAGAGTTCCAACCTTTCTTGTGTGATCAAGAATTGTAGAAGCCTGCTGAGGTTGATAATACAGGGGTTATAGACTGATATAGTGTGATCAAGACCTTATAGTGTTGGTTAAAAGTTTCTGCCAACTGAATACTTTAGTGGATAATCTCACACGAAGTGTGGGGACTGGAAGTAGCCGGGTTTGGTGAACCAGGATAACTCTCCTGTGTTATTCTTCTCTCTCTCTCTCTCTCTCTCTCTCTCTCTCTCTCTCTCTCTCTCTTTAATTTTTACACGATATGCACACACTATCACACACATTAATATTTATTTATCTCGAGAATATTCTGGTCCTAATTAATCACAACCAAATTAATCCAGAGTTCCCTGGTCCTTAAATAACCATTAATATTGTTTTATCATTTAGTTTAATAATTAATTATAGCTACTTTATATTTATCCAGAGTTCTCTGGTCCCTAATTAACCACAATATTATTTTATCATTCAGTTTAAATAATTAATCTTATAACTGTTCTCAAGAACATTCTAGTCCTAATATATTTTCTTAATATTTATATTCTTCCAGAGTTTTCTGGTCCTTAGTAATTATTAATATTGTTTTATTATTTCAGTCTCTTTATTAATTATATAATTATTATCTAGAACATTCTGGTCCTTAATAAAACTGCTTAATTATTTAAACCTTACTCTATCCAGAATATTCTGGTCCTTGATAAAACAACTGTTTAAATATCTAAATATTTTATAATATTCTTTTATCTAACATTTACCAAGAATTTTCTTGAGTACATAAACTTGTTAAGTTTCAGGATTAAATTTAAAAAGGGTCACAATTCAAACTCCCCTTTCTTGTGACTATTTCTTTCACTTCACCCACCACCACCTCAAAAGCCCTTCGAGATCCACCACCCCTCCCTGATTTTCTCACCACTTCACCGCTTCAATGTGTTGCTTCCATGCCGGAGAACGGGTATTATTTAGGGAACGCGTCTTTGGAGAAATTCCTGGCGAAAGGAAGAGATTGAAGAAGGAGGAAGAGACTAGGTTGGAATGTTGGATGAAGATGGGTTTTTTTTATCTTGAATTTGAGGAAGAAGAAGATAACGTAAAACATGATTCTAGTTCTTCCCCTTTTTATTTTAGTGATTTTAAAATAAAGAAAACTAATATAAAAAATAAAATAAAAAATTTCAGATATTTATTTTTATTTTAAATTATTTAACTCCAAGTAAATGCCACGTGGAACACCATTGGACAGTCACCAAGTGACACATACATAAAAATGGGCCAACTCGTCTTGAAAGTGGGTCCAGAGACCATTTTTAAAAACAAAAAAAAAAAATTGTAAGGATGGAATTCAAAAAAAAAATTACAAGGACCAAAACTCAAACGAGACAAATTTACAAGAACGAATGTAATATTTAAGCCTTAATTGATTGCATAATAGTAGTGAATGTTGAGAGTTGAGACGAGTACATACCATCCCAATAAACCAGCTTCTGCTACCCGTGAATTTGCAGCCTGAGGTGGAGCTTGAGTGACAAAAACTTGAGGTTGGGGTGCTGGAGGATAACCTGGTTGAGGATACCCTTGATAACCTGGTTGAGGATATCCTACATAGTTCATAAAATACTCAAGTTAATTAGCAAAAAATCAGATGTATATACCCTAGATATTATACATATTAACCACACACAACCAACGAGATACTCCATCACTAAATCATAATATTTACTAAATCATAGTTATGTAAGAAATATGTATAATAAAATCATGGTAATTTGATGGATTTGTTTGAGCACCTTGTGCAGGAGGTGGACCAGCAACGTTAACGTAAACCGCAGGAGGATTTTGATTGTAGTAAGCCATCTCACTTCACCCTTTTCTCAGTTCTCTAAACAATTTGAAGAGTGAAAAGAATTAGTGTAGTGTCTCTTACTATGGTCCATATATATATATATATATATATATATATATATATATATATATATAGTGGGTGATTAAGATATTTATTACATTTTTACTTTAATATTCATGGTAATTAGAGAAAGAAATGAAAAACATATATGATGTAAATTTAGAGCCAAAATTTTAAGATAGAATTGTTGCAAACCTAATAAAAGATTAATGAAGAGAAAAAAATTAAATTAAGACTTAACAAAACTAATTAAAGTTAGGCATCCCTTAATGACAAATAGTAAATATAAGTAAATGGGCTAGCAAGTTTTTTATACGACCCCTTTACTATTATTTTTTGACAAATATACTACCCCTTTCTTAAGTGTGATAAAAAGACAAACACAACATATTCATATGTATTAAAGATACAAATACAACACTTTGATCTACTTAAGTGTTAAAAAAATTTAATTGTTAATATTATACAATTTAATTTCCTTTTCTTCAAACGATTGTACGAAGGATGTAACTTTGTCCCTTAGTTATGAATTTCTTACCACTCCAAAAGTTTAATGACAATGCTTGGATATTTTTTGATTTAGTTTAAATGCATAAAATGTAAATTAAAGCAGAATGATAAATGAATAAAATGCATAAAAAAAACTTGTTTTGATGATTGTGCGTGTGTTGATGTTTTTTTTACAAGTCTAGTATATAAGAAAACACTAGTCCTATTGACAGAAACAACTTAATATGTCCTCGTGAGCTAAGCTTAGTTGGTAGGGACAAATACATAATATATGCAAGGTCTAAGATTCAAACCCCGACCACCACAACAACAAAAAAACTTGACCTCTATAATTTTTCAATCCTCAGTTATTGCCTATTTTTACAGGAAATGTGTGAGTTGGGGATACATGATACACTGTATTTCACTTAACCTAGTTTAAGCTTTGATCGTCTTTGAGGAATTCACCTAACTTGACTTTTGACCTGAGCGACGCACGGGTCTTCTCGAATATAAATAGATCAATAAATAATCTTTAACCCGTAAGATCATGGGTCGATCAATAAACGCAAATTAGATTATTAGAGATACAATATTACAACCAAATGATAATAAAAAAAATTATAAAGAAAAAAGATAAAAAGAATACAAAATTATATTGTTGCACGGGTCAATTTTATTTATTACTTTTATAGTTAAACATAAAAAATTAATGCAGTTCATGATTCCTAACAAATTATTTAGGGTAGCCGAGTTCACATGGAAATCAGGGTATTCTGTTTGTACACGTATTAACTACAGAAACAATAGGTTAAGTTGTTGCAGACTTAATAAAATTAGTAAATAATATGGATACAAATTAAGATATTTATTAAATTTTTGTTTGAAAAATATTCATGGTTATTAGAGAGAGAAATGAAAAACATATATGATACAAATTTAGAGCCAAAATTTTATGATAGAGTTGTTGCAAACCTAATAAGGGATTAGTGGAGGAAAAAAATTAGATTAAGACTTAACAAAATTAATAAATAAGGATAAAAAGAAAACACGTGTTTCACTAACTCTTAGCTTGAAATGGTTAATGAGCGTTCAAAAGTTCATCATAGCCATTCAAATTTTGGACATTGTATCAAATCCAAATTGTTACCAAAAATAAAAACCATTGGCTAAAACTGGAAAATCACTTAATTATTTTATTACTTTAGAAAATCTTCTATTTTTTTCGTTGATAAACTTTAGAAAATCTTGAACACGCTTTTGAACATGATTTAATGAATTCACATGTACTATTAAGCATTTTATAACTGCACTAATAGCATACGCAAATGCCTTAAAAAATAGCACACGCAATCTAAAAAAATGGTGTCAATATGTGACATGATTGGATCCATAAGTAAAAACAATTTGAAAGTCGAAAGAACCAAAACGTAATAGAAAATTTATTTCGCGAGTTTCTTTTGGATCCCTTTTGATGAATGAAGAAAGAGTGAGATGTGGTCTTACTCAATATGCTTGTTCAATTTGCCTTAATGCACCAGAGAGTGTGTTTCATGTCATCTATGACTATCCTTTGGCTATTTGGAAAAACATTTTACTCGACAACAGTTAACGCCTTCTGATCTGGAGTAGTTATCTCTGTTTGGAAGTAGTTATCTGGTGATGGGGAAGGAGTCTGCAACATAGGTTAGTACTCTGATGTTCATGTCACTAAGGGAAATGAGGAAGGAAGGTGTGTGAAAAAAGGTGAAAAAGCGATTGTACCTTTGGTGTGGCACGAGGCCACATTTATATAGTGGTGTACGGTTATAACTAACCCCATGAAATTCGACGAGATATTGGGAGGTTGATAGAGATCTTATGGAATATCCAGATTAGGCATGGCGCGCTCCTATGCATTAAAGTGCATAAGAAGTTCCCAGTCATACCTAGAACAAAGAATATTATGGGTTATTGAGCCATCGTGTATTGGATTAGTGATATAGGTTAAGACCAAGTCTGCAATAGTTTTCCTGCAAGTCATTGTTGTCTTTATGAAGTAAAGAGATTTTAGGAGAAGATAAAAATGAAGTTGGTTCAAGGTCATTATTAGAAAGATGTCTGATGATGTTCATATGTACGTCCTCAAAAGTTAGGTCCATTTGAGTCATAGTAGTTGGCATCAAATGCCCACAGAGCAGAAGTAATGCGTCTTTGTGTTGATTGTTGACACGTGGGATACACGCGAGTGGGTGAAAGATGACATGCCAAGAGTACTTGAGTGTAGTTGTTATTTTCAAGGCGTAATTGGGGGCGTTGCATTTCCCTTTTTGTATTGCAATAAATCTTAGTTGGTTGGCTTTCCTTCACACGATTGTTATAAAAGCGAGACATTGTTATTTTGAAAAACTCTTGGAACCTTTGTTATTCCCCCTTTTATTTGAAAATTCACCTACTTTGTGGACTGTTTGCCATTCATCCTTCGACTGTGGGAGTTCCTGGCACAACAGGGGCAACTTTAATGGCCATGAACCTTCCTCTTAATTCTATTGATTACAGGGGGGATCACAAAATTAAGAAAACAGTCTTTATTTAGTTCTCCTTTTAGAATGGAGATGGTGTGTCAAGACGTTGGTTTGTTCCGGATGATTGGGAAGTCAGTGTCCCTGACAAGGATAACATAGTTTGTAGTCGCTGAATCCTCTTTTAATTTAATCATCCCACACATTTCTAAAACAAAATAAAAACTAAAAAATATCAGTAGACATCGTGTTAGACTAACTTTTAGTAAAATGCATACATGAAAATCACACAAAATACATTATCTTACTCAACTTTCATAACACGTTTTTTCTCCACTTCTCTTTCTAAACATACTCTTTTTGATCCCTTTCTAAACATATATTTGCATCGTCCTATTCTTTAGTCTAAAAAAATTATGTTTAAGATGTAGATGGTGTTGTGAAGATGGGTCAGCTACCCGCACAGCACATTGTGCCTTCTCTCTTGGTAGGTAGCGCCAAGTGAAAGAAGAGATGAGTGGCGGCACAAACGAGACAAAATGATTATGTCAACCCAACGCAAAACCAAACTTACATTAAATTGATTATGTAAAATTTATTCCGACTAAAATTGTGTTAAGGTAAATTAATTTAATTTGAATACTGAGTTGAACAAAAACTAAAATATAAGCCTCTAAAAAAAAATGAGTGTAAAAATCAGTTTTCGAATGAGAAACTACAATTTTTAGATTCATTTAGAATGACTTCTTATTAGAGAAAAATCAAACTTGTTAAAATCAAATTTGGAGGCAAACATACACTAATTGACTGAGTATAGGGTATTGTTATTTTTGTCTTTGATAGGAAAACAACAATTACACGTTGTTATTAATTGTTGTTTTACGGATTTTTTTCAATTATTGTTTAAGCATGCACCATATATAAAGTTTTAAAGGAGACTGAAAAACTTAATAAATGACCTTTGTTAATTCTTAAATAATTATTAATACAAAATTAGGGGACTAAACATTTATTTATTTATTCCAAGTCAAACCTGGATCTGACCTTTAAACTTTAAATCGGTTGATACATCAGTTCAATGTCCAATCCGATTTTAATTACATTGAATTTTTTTCTAAAAAGTATCCTTGACGGTCATTAGAATTTCTAATACTTTTAAATATTGATCCAATAAACCACTTATAAAAAAATGTTTCACCCTAAAACTCATTTGATTTTAAATCAAAGTCACAACAAAAATATCAAAAATATGAGTTCATTGTCACGTTTTTTACGTCAAATCGGAGGATTTTAGGGGGAGGGACTAAAAAATCTCAAAGAGTAAAAAGCAGGGGTTCAAAATGCTAAAAAATAAATCAAAATTGCAAAATCACAATACATACTATATAAAAATGAAACTAAACCAAATATATTGTCGCAGCAATTCATCCAAAATATATTGGTTCATGCGCATAATAAGATTTAACTGAAAAACAATTCAAATGATACTCCATAATAATAACTTAGAAAATAACAACACTAAATAAAGTTTTGCATAATAGCATTCTTCATTTGATGATCAAATCATACACACAAGAAACAACACTCCTCCATGGCGCAGCAGCAACAAAGCGCGGCACAGCTGCAACACAAATACAGCAAAGTTTGACAAACTTTATTTTGTGATAAAATAGAGGAATTAAAAAGCAATAAAAAATCTTGAATTTGATTTTGATCTTAATGCATTATTCGAGATCTATTTTTAATTTTAAAATAAACCAAAAATTTAAGGTTAATACCTGTTATCATAAACAAAAAAGAATTAGACTTGTCAATCGGTTACAAATCATATGATGTATGAGATATTATAATTTATTTTGTCAATTTGTTTTTATAATTTATGATTAGAATCAATTTTTTTTACAATCTAATAATTATAATTATAATTGATTACTATTCAAAAAAAATATAATTATAATTGATTTTTTTAGAGGAATAATTACAATTGATTTATATCCTATACAAAATTATACTTATGGTTGAGTGAACAATATCTAACATTTTTTAGACAACATGGGTTTATTATATACTCCAATTTAATTGATTGCATAATAGTAGTGAATGTTGAGAGTTGAGACGAGTACATACCATCCCAATAAACCAGCTTCTGCTGCCCCTGAATTTGCAGCCTGAGGTGGAGCTTGAGTGACAAAAACTTGAGGTTGGGGTGCTGGAGGATAACCTGGTTGAGGATACCCTTGATAGTTCAAGAAATACTCAAGTTAATTAGCAAAAAATCAGATGTATATACCCTAGATATTATATATATTAACCACACACAACCAACGAGATACTCCATCACTAAATCATAATATTTACTAAATCATAGTTATGCATGTAAGAAATATGTATAATAAAATCATGGTAATTAGATGGATTTGTTTGAGCACCTTGTGCAGGAGGTGGGCCAGCAACGTTAACGTTAACCGCAGGAGGATTTTGATTGTAGTAAGCCATCTCACTTCACCCTTTTCTCAGTTCTCTAAACAATTTGAAGAGTGAAAAGAATTAGTGTAGTGTCTCTTACTATGGTCCCTATATATATAGTGGGTGATGGATGGGAGGTGAATGAATCTACTATCTATCTATTCAACAATCTTAATTGCTGGTGTAAATACAGTCAAATAATTAAAATCATTTTTTCTTAAAGATAAATTAGTCATTTTAAACCCACAATAAATTAATACAAATGGTAAGAGATTATGACTCTTAAAAATATGATAGGGGTTTGATATTTAACTTTTGTGTATGAAAAAAAAATAAAAAAAAATCTCATTTTAATATATTTTCTATTCCTTAATTTTTTTCTTTTTCTATTTTTTCTCTATTTTACTTTTTATTATTTTTTATCTTTCCATTTTTCTTCTCTTCCTGCTTTTTCAGTACTATTTTATTTATTAATTTGTCTTTTCGTCTTATCTTTCTTTTTTATTCTCACATCTAATATTATCTTTATAGACTAATAATATATTTTCCATTTCTCTACTCTTCACTACTTTTTCTTTTATTTATTATTTTATCTTCACTTTTTTTTCTCTCTCTCTTCAATTTTTTTTTTATTTTATATTTTCTTTCAACTTTTCATCTTCTCTCCCTTCTAATCGAAACATTTGTCTTTTTGTCTATATTAATATTATTTTTCTTCATGTCTATGCTCTTTTTTACCTTTTTATTATTCTTTTAATATTTGTATCTTATTTATTATTGTTTTCTTTTCTCTTTCAACTTTTATTCTTATCTCTTTTAATCTACCATCTTACTTCCTCCGATTCTTATTATAGAAAATAATTCACTTTTTAAGTTTACTGAATAACTGGTGTATTTGGTTTATATTACAGACTAGATGTATTAATTTTTGAATAAAAATAAAAATTGAATTAGTAGAACATTTTTCCTTTGCGAGTAACACACAAAAAAAGTAAAAATAATTAAATTCTAATATAAAATTATAGTGGTATATGGAAGCTACTATTTTATCACTTAACTAGACTTTTGATCCGTGCGACGCACGAGTATTCTCGATTATAATAGAGACCAATAAATAATCTTTAACCCATAAGATCGTGTGTCAATCAATAAACGCAAATTAGATTATTGGAGATACAATATTACAATTAAATGATAATAAAAAAATTATAAAGAAAAAAGATAAAAAGAATACAAAATTATATTGTTGCACGGGTCAACTTTATTTATTACTTTTATAGTTAAACATAAAAAATTATTGCAGTTCATGGTTCCTAACAAATTATTTAGGATAGCCGAGTTCGCATGGAAATTAGGGTATTCTGTTTGTACACGTATTAACTACAAAAACGATAGGTTAAGTTGTTGCAGACTTAATAAAATTAATAAATAATAAGGATACGGATTAAGATATTTTGTTTATCACTTAACTAGACTTTTGGCCCGTGCGACGCACGGGTATTCTCGACTAAAATAAAGACCAATAAATAATTTTTACCCCGTAAGATTATGGGTCGATCAATAAACGCAAATTATATTATTAGAGATACAATATTACAATCAAATAATAATAAAAAAATTATAAAAAAAAAAGATAAAAAGAATACAAAATTATATTGTTGCACAGGTAAATTTTATTTATTACTTTTATAGTTAAACATAAAAAATTAATGGAGTTCATGGTTTGTGACAAATTATTTAGGGTAGCCGAGTTTGCATGAAAATTAGGGTATTCTGTTTGTAAACGTATTAAATAAGTGTACAACAACTTGTCAAAAAAAAAAATCTACAGAAACAATAGGTTAAGTTGTTGCAGGCCTAATAAAATTAATAAATAACAAGGATAAGGATTAAGATATCTATTAAATTTTTGCTTTGAAAAAAAAAATATTCACGGTTATTAAAGAGAGAAATGAAAATCATATGTGATGCAAATTTAGAGCTAAACTTTTAGAATAGAGTTGTTGTAAACCTAATAAAGGATTAGTGGAGGAAAAAAATTAGGTTAAGACTTGACAAAATTAATAAATAAGGATAATAATAATAATAATAATAATAATAATAATAATAATAATAATAATAATAATAATAATAATAATAATAATAATAATAATAAGATTTAGAGTCAAACTTTTAGGATTTAGTTGTTGCAAAAGTGGAGGCAAAAAATTAGGTTAAGATTTAACAACTTAACAAATAAGGATAATAATAATAAGGATAATAATAATAATAATAATAATAATAATAATAATAATAATAATAATAATAATAATAATAATAATAATAATAATAATAATAATAATAATAACAATAATAATAATAATAATAATAATAATAATAATAATAATAATAATAATAATAATAATAATAATAATTAGAGCCAAAATTTTAGGATTTAGTTGTTGCAAAAGTGGAGGGAAAAAATTAGGTTAAGACTTAACAAAATTAATAAATAAGGATAAGGATACGGATTAAGATATTTATTAAATTTTTGTTTTGAAAAATATTGATGGTTATTAGAGAGAGAAATGAAAAACATATATGATGCAAAATTTTAGGATAGAGTTGTTGCAAACCTAATAAGAGATTAGTAGAGAAAAAAAATTAAGTTAAGACTTAACAAAATTAATAAATAAAGATAAAAAATAACGCGTGTTTCCCTAACTCTTAGCTTGAAATGGTGAATCAGCGTTCAAAAGTTCATCATAACCATTCAAATTTTGGACATTGTATCAAATCCAAATTGTTACCAAAAATAAAAGCCATTGGCTAAAACTGGAAAATCACTTAATTAATTTATTACTTTACAAAATCTTCTATTTTTTTTGTTGATAAATTTTAGAAAATCTTGAACACGCTATTGAACATGATTTAATGAATTCACATGTACTATTAACCATTTTATAACTGCACTAATAGCATACGCAAATGCCTTAAAAAATAGCACACGCAATCTACCAAAAAAATTAAAAAATAGCACACGCAAATGGCTTATAATTCCACGTTCATGGACCAATTGTGACTGTAGGTAGTATGCGTATTTATGGTTTGTTTAATCGGACAAATTTCTCAAATTTTCACTTTTTGTTCGTGTTTGAAAAAATTGCTATTAATGGTATATCAGATTAATTTTCATGCATCGGTGTAAAACTTTTTTTAACATATATTAAATCAAATTATACTAGTAGATATTTGTGAAGATATTTTAAAAAACTAATCTAAAAAAGTGGCGTCAATATGGGACATGATTGGATGCATAAGTAAAAACAATTTGAAAGTGGAAAGAACCAAAACGTAATAGAAAATTTATTTCGCGAGTTTCTTTTGGATCCCTTTTGATGAATGAAGAAAGAGTGAGATGTGGTCTTACTCAATATGCTTGTTCAATTTGCCTTAATGCACCAAGAGCGTGTTTCATGTCATCTATGACTATCCTTTGGCTATTTGGAAAAACATTTTACTCGACACCAGTTAACGCCTTTTGATCTGGAGTAATTATCTCCGTTTAGAAGTAGTTATCTGGTGATGGGGAAGGAGTCTGCAAAATAGGTTAGTAAGGTGTGTGAAAAGGGTGAAAAAGCGATTGTACCTTTGGTGTGGCACGAAGCCACATTTATATAGTGGTGTACGGTTATAACTAACCCCGTGAAATTCAACGAGATATTGGGAGGTTGTTAGAGATCTTATGGAATATCCAGATTAGGTGTGGTGCGCTCCTATGCATTAAAGTGCATAAGAAGTTCCATGTCATACCTAGAACAAAGAAGATTATGGGTTATTGAGCCATCGTGTATTGGATTAGTGATATAGGTTAAGACCAAGTCTGCAATAGTTTTCCTGCAAGTCATTATTGTCTTTATGAAGTAAGGAGATTTTAGGAGAAGATAACAATGAAGTTGGTTCAAGGTCATTATTAGAAAGATGTCTGATGATGTTTATATGTACGTCCTCAAAAGTTAGGTCCATTTGAGTCATAGTAGTTGGCATTAAATGCCCACAGAGCAGAAGTAATGCTTCTTTGTGTTGATTGTTGACACATGGGATACACGCGAGTGGGTGAAAGATGACATGCCAAGAGTACTTGAGTGTAGTTGTTATTTTCAAGGCGTAATTGGGGGTGTTGCATTTCCCTTTTTGTATTGCAATAAATCTTGGTTGTTTGGCTTTCCTTCACACGATTGTTATAAAAGCAAGACATTGTTATTTTGAAAAACTCTTGGAACCTTTGTTATTCCCCCTTTTATTTGAGAATTCACTTACTTTGTGGACTGTTTGCCATTCATCCTTCGACTGTGGGAGTTCCTGGCACAACGGGGGCAACTCTAATGGCCATGAACCTTCCTCTTAATTCTATTGATTACAGGGGGGATTGGGGATCAGAAAATTAAGAAAATGATGTAAGATTTTTACACATCAGTTACCTAACTATACGTGAGTATAATAGGATCGTATCCACAGAGAGTTGCGTATATCATAAGCATTTAAACGCCATTTATCATGTTAAGGGTTTGGGTATAATTTGTTTGTTTGTGTAAAACTATTTTCTATTCGACATAAAAGTAAAACGAGACGAGATAGGGTTATTTCGCTTGTGATCAGAGATATCAACCAAGCGTAACAACTGCAATCTTCCGATCGATTAACGGATTCTAGCTCTTTAAACGATATTATCACAATCACTCATCAATATCATTCGTGTCCAAATGATATTGTTATTTCTACGGAACCGTTTAAACATCGATTTCCCAAATATTTGAACGATCACGAAGTCGATTGGGTAGTTTAATCGACGATTTCCCAACCGATTAAATTACCCAAAAGCATTAAGTTCTAGATTACAAGTGATTATCAAATATTAACATCTATGTCTAGAGTGATAACTTAAGATAGATTGTTATTCTATTTCTAGGTTTAAAAGCATGTATCCATAACATTTTAAATCTCAATAAACATTGAAAGCAAGAATAACAACAATATTGAATAAATAGCTAGAACCACCATATATTAAAAGATCAAATGATTACATAATAGCTTGTTTGAATACCTAAAATCACAAGAGTAGAGGTAGCTAGATATGTCTATGCTAGCTTTGCAAAAGTTGGAGAAGAGATGAAGATTCAATGACAAGATCCATGATGTCTCAACAAATCTTGGCTTGAATCTACTCCTAACTACCTTGCTCTTTGTTTCTCTCTCTAGAAATACCCTAAACTCTCTCTAAAACCAGAAAATTATCAATAAAACAGTAGTTGGTTCTTGGAAAGAAAAGAGAAAACTATTTATATTGTCTGAATTCGTCCAATCTCGCTTAAGCGAAATGTACTTCGCTTAAGCGAAATGCTTAAAAATCTGAATCTGGCCAATGAAGAGTCAACACAAGACCCCTATCCTGTTGCAAGATGAAATTCGCTTGAAGCGAGACGGAAGCGTGATGAAAGTGAGATACTCCTGATGCATTTTGTCCAAATCTCGCTTAAGCGAGCTGAAGTCGCTTCAAGCGAGATGCTGTGGTTTGATGAGCGCAGTGGACGCGAGATAAAAGCGAGATGCCCAGGTTGCATTCTGTCCAAATCTCGCTTAAGCGAAATTATCTCGCTTAAGCGAGATTGCCTTTCTTCAAGAGCGAGATGTACGCGAGCAAAAAGCGAGATGTTCAAGTGCTCTCTGTCCAAATCTCGCTTAAGCGACATTATCTCGCTTAAGCGAGATCACCTTTCTTCAGGAGCGAGATATCAGCGAGCAAAAAGCGAAATCCAATGGGGCTCTCTGTCCGAATCTCGCTTAAGTGAGCTGAAGTCGCTCCAAGCGAGATTTGCCTGACTCAGCCAAATTCTAGGTCCTTGCTTGTGTCATCGCGATTTTCGGGTGTCAAGTCATTAATTAGGCTTGAACCTTTCAATCATTGATGTCTCTATTTTTTTTGGGGAAGGGAAAAATTGAGAAAACCCTTAGAAATTCTAAGTTCGGGGCAATTTTCGCTACGGGAAGGTGTTAGGCACCCGCAACGACTATAGTACTCTATAGGAGCCGTTTTTCGAATTCTATGTTTTACGCCTTATTTTTATGCTATTTTTGGAAGAAAATTGTTTTTAAGAATGGGGGAAAGAAGATGGTTTGGATTTTATTTTATTGGACTTGGAGAGATTTTGGTCTCTTGCCTACATACCCTTTTAAGGGATCAAAATTCCATGTAGTTCTCTTCCAAAATATTTTTGTGGGTTGGTTCAATTTTAGTTTTGAAAATAGTTTTGAAGAAAGGATGAGAGGCCTTAAAGGCATGAGTTTTGAAAGAAGGTGAGGTTGATCACTTATTAAACAAAAAGGTTAAAATTGGAATTTAAGTTTCATTTGTATTTTTGATTGAGAAAATAAAGAGAAAATTGTGGAGTTTTGACTCCAACATTATTATGAAAAGATTTGAGTGAAGAGTTAGTTTGCTTTGAAAAATGAATATTTTCTAAGTGTCGCGTTTCCTAAACATACATCTAGCGGTAAACATACAACGTGTGTGCATGTCGGTGCTTGTGTCGGTGTACATCATCATAGTGTCCATTGTCCTTTACATCGAGTCCTAATTTACATTCTATGGTCTTGCAAGAATTTAAAGATAACAAAACTTCCTAAAAATTATGGATACATAAAGTCTAAACTCGAGGAGTGGCAATGAAATGAGATGCTCAATCTGAGTTTGTTATTCGGAGATTTTGGTTCGTTTCTTTGATTCTTTGATCCGGATCCTCACTGGTGAGCTTTCTTTCTTCTTCTTCGATCCAACGCTGCGAAATCCTTCACTTCTCTTCTTCTTCTCTGCTCTAGCGCCGTGATCACGT
The DNA here is from genome assembly GCA_958299785.1 of Medicago lupulina. Classification (NCBI taxonomy): domain Eukaryota; kingdom Viridiplantae; phylum Streptophyta; class Magnoliopsida; order Fabales; family Fabaceae; genus Medicago; species Medicago lupulina. The sequence goes on along the minus strand of OY283144.1, from coordinate 6,754,412 downwards.
TTGCAGCGCGCTACCTCCGGTGGCGTGCTTGCGTTTGGATTGCGGTTTGTTCGATGATGAAGATTCTTCGGAATACCTGAGAACCGCTGGAAATTTGTATGAATTTGCTTCCGTTTTGATTCTGTGTGATGAATTCGGAGGCTGAATTGAAGCTTTCTGTGAAATTTGTGTTGAATTGGCTTTGATTCTGAGTTAGGGTTTGATGGAGATGTTCTTCGCGTTCTTGGATTTTCTGAATTGGTTATCGTTTTGATCCAACTGAATCAGAGAGAGAAAGTGGATTTTGTTTATGATGTGGCGCGTGATTTTTGTGTATCTTTCTGACTCTGACACTGTTCACTATTTATAAGCTGCCATGTGTGCATTGGACCAATGAGATGGTGACACGTGGACCTTGAACACCTGCGTGGCAATCTGAACTATTTCTGGCTCGAGGACCAAAATGCAATTTTGAAAACTTTGAGGACTGAAATGCAATAATAAAAAAGTATTTGGACTGTTTTGAAAAAGGAATTGAACCATTTTGAAATTAGAAATTGGACATATTTGCAATTAAAATAAAATTCGGACTTATTTGCAAAAAGTAAAAATAAAATTGGTAAAAAAGTAACTTGAAAACAACGTACAGTGAAACATTTAAAACGACAAAACGGACTAAAACGAACAAACTATCAAAATATGAGGTATTTCAAAATACCTCTCTGCCCAAAATTTGAACAATGTGAAAAGACTAAAATGCCCCTGGGACTAAAATGACTCAGACTGACTCAGATGCAGAACTAAGACGATTTTTGTACAAAATTTGATTAATGATTCATGCAAACAAATTGAAAAGACTCAGGGACAAATTGTAGGGACTAAAGTGGGTTCCTTTGTAGGAAATGACCAAAATACCCTTTTGTGTGATTTTATGCAAAAATTGGAATAAAATGCAGGAAAACATGCAATGGTCCTAGAGACCCTTTTTGAAGACTTGTAACGCAAGAAAACACTTTGAATGGCTTTGGATGCATGAAGATTGGAGATAATAACAGTAAAATGTGCGGTTGAAGCACAGTAGAAAACACGGTGAATTTGAAAGTATCAGAAAATAGCAGAGAAATTTGAATGAGTATTTTTTAGGTCCAAAATGAGGGTATGACAGCTTGTCTCCTTCTTGCACAAATTGAGGAGAATAAGGCATGTAAAGCATAAAAGGCAAAATTCCAACAAATCATAGCTTTTCCTTAGTCAACTTGCAAAACAAGTCACTAAAATGCCTGACTTATCACATAAAATATACTACTTTTGAGCACTTATCAGAAAACAAAGTCTTTATTTAGTTCTCCTTTTAGAATGGAGATGGTGTGTCAAGACGTTGGTTTGTTCCGGATGATTGGGAAGTCAGTGTCCCTGACAAGGATAACATAGTTTGTAGTCGCTGAATCCTCTTTTAATTTAATCATCCCACACATTTCTAAAACAAAATAAAAACTAAAAAATATCAGTAGACATTGTGTTAGACTAACTTTTAGTAAAATGCATACATGAAAATCACACAAAATACATTATCTTACTCAACTTTCATAACACATTCTTTCCCCCCTTCTCTTTCTAAACATACTCTTTTTGATCCCTTTCTAAACATATATTTGCATCGTTCTATTCTTTAGTCTAAAAAAATTATGTTTAAGATGTAGATGGTATTGTGAAGATTGGTCAGCTACCCGCACTGCACATTGTGCCTGCTCTCTTGGTAGGTAGCGCTAACGGTTTAGGTGTTCTCAGATTGTGCGGTTGCGACTGGTTATGTACAGAACTATGACGCGCCTCTTGCAAGTTGATGGGTTGACGAAAAACAAATGGGTTTTGATTGTGGTGGTCCATGGCTTGTCGTAGTTCTACTCATTTCTCCTTCTAGTGGTCGACGATCCCTTTGTTGAATCCTATTCCATCATCATTCATTTGGGTCGCAACCGTTTTCAAGGACCAATGTGGTTTGGGTTGGTTCTGAATCTTTAACTTAGTTAGGTTGTTGTGTTTTCCAAATCTAGTTTATATTGGGTCCCAGTTAGGGTTTACGTGTGTGCTTCCGTCGCGATGGTCCCCAAAACAACCTTGTCATTATAACCGGTTCATGTTTGGGTCCTCTCAATTTGTTTTGGTCTGATTTGTGTTTTTGGGAAATGATCATTGCTCTGGAGGACTTTCACACGATAACAATAAGTAGTAGATACAAGCGAAATTAAACCAAATACATATATATTTATAAATAGAAATTATGATAAAATATTGTACAAAAAAAATCATAAAAGATATTGATTTATGCGCATAATATGATTTAACTGGTATTAAAGCAACATTTCAAATGATAGTCCATGAAAATAACTAGAGAATAACAACACCAAATAGATCTCTCAAACAAGAAAACACCAAATAAAGTTTAGCAATCTTCATCTTTTGGAGGACAATGTAAATTCTTCGTGTGATGACCAAGACCAATTGCATTGTTACAAACAAAGCTCCTCCATGGCACAGCAGCAACAAATCGCGGCACAGCTGCAACACAAAAATAGCAAAGTGTGACAAACTTTATTGTGATAAGAAGGGATTAAAAAAACAATAAAAAGAAAATCTTTAATTTGATCCCAATCACATTAGTCGATATCTATTTTGAATTTTAATGTTATAATTATTATTGAGTAAACAATATCTGACCTTTTTTTTTTTTAAGAAATTATTAGATACTCCAATTTAGTTGAGACGAATACATACCATGCCAAAAAACCTCCTCCCGCGGCTGCTCCTGCTGCTCCTCCTCTTCTTGACTTTTTTGCTGGAGGTTCGGGTGCAGGAGTAGGGGGAGGTGGAGCTTGAGCGACAACAACTTGAGGTTGGGGTGGAGGAGGATACCCTTGATAACACGGTTGACCCCCTTGGTAACCCGGTTGAGGATATCCTACATAGGTCAAATTCAGATGTTTATTAACAACACACGACCAACTTGATACTCCATAACAAACAAAAACATAACATTTACTGTTAAAAATATGTAACAATACATGTCATTAATCAATCGTCCAAAAAATACATATTAGTAATGAATCAACGTAATTAGATGGATTTGTTTGAGCACCTTGTGGTGGAGGAGGTTGGCCAGAAACGTTAACGTTAATCGCAGGAGGAGTGTTTTGATTGTAGTAAGCCATCTCACTTCACTCTTTGGATTATTTTTTTCCACTCTTTTCTAAGAACAATTTGAGATTGAAAGCGATGTGAGAACAATTGCAGTGTCTCTACTACATGACATGTTACTTATTTATAGTATTTGTTTGTGCGTGATGGGATGTGCATGATCAAAGGCTGATACATGCAAAATTGCATATGGAAACTCCTCCATTTGTGTCACACGTTTGTTAGAAAAGGGGAATATTTGATCTCAGTCACATTAATCACATTAATCTTGTTGCCATTAAAAAAATATCACATTAACCGTGATTGAGAAAGAAAAAAAAGTGCACGAAAAAAAACGCGTTTTTAATTAATTTACCTTGATATGGTTTTTGCAGGATCGTTCATCATAGCCGTTGGTTCTTCTAAATGTTGTGGATCATACGGTGTTGTTTGTTTGGACACTGGATCGACCATTGGGTTATAATTAGTTTTTTTTTTTGTAATAAGGGTTATAATTAGTTCTTGTTAAATGATATTTTTTTAATATAAAATTTGATAAATAATTCTTTATATCATAAAATTGGTTGTTAATTTTTTGATTTAGAAATCAAGTGTATTGACACATTTCAATTTACGAGTGTTTCGTAAAAATTTCAGAACATATGATTAATAGTAGTATTAAATTTATTCTTTCAAAAAAAAATAGTATTAAAGTTATTAATAACTAGTGTCAAATGGACACTAACGTGCTTGTTTTTCCATTAAATATTGTTTTTATAGCTATTATCGTTAATATCACAAACTTGTCTTTTTTATTTTATTTAATAATTTTTTTTTGAACAGACAAACATGAGACTTATATTAACACCATAAACGTCATTTCTTCCGTACAAGACGTGTTAAAAGAAAACGACCATAATTACACAAGATGTTCAACCAAAACCAAAAGGGAATAAACACAAGGGGTAGCTATCATATACCCAAACAATATGTTATTTAATAAAAAAAAATATTAATATGTTATTTTTTTTTAAGGAAAAAAATATATTAATATGTCATGTTAGTATTTTTTGTAAAAAAAAATGTTATGTTAGTATTTTTTTTCCTCGTCAAGCTTAAAATGAAACCGGTTAAGTCATCCAATCGTCATTATCCTTTGTTTAGTGTATATTGATTTCCCGTTAATTAGTACTCCATTAGTGGCTTTATTTATATTCGGAAAGTTAAAATCGAAAATCTGTTTGTGAAATTGTGTATTCAAGCCGTATTAAAATCACAGCTAAGAATGTGATTATACTTGTAAAACAAATTGAAAACTATATTTAAAATCATAATCGTGTCTTAAAATAATTTCCAAACTGGCATTCAATTTCATTTCAAGTACATAATTTAAGGTTGCGTTTGGCATAACTTTTACCATTCAAGTAGTTAATTTATCAACTTGTTGTAATGTATTTTTTGTTTTGTCTTAGGTAGCACATTGGTTAAAAGTTCATCATTTAAGATGAATAATTAGCGAATTCGAGGTTCGAACTTCAATTCTTATATATATAATACAATGTTTGAACCAACTAAATTAAGTTTAGATAGACTTTTTTGGTAGTGTTTAATTCACCAAATATATTAAAATAATTTGTTGTATTGCTTTTTTTTTCAAGTAGTCTAATGGTTAGAGAAATTCACCTTAAAGGTGAATAAGTGGGATGTCCGGAGTTCGAACCTCGGCCCCTGTATATAATATGCATTATCCTTTATCAAGTGAGCTAAACTCTCACGGGACAGTATTGCTATTTTAATATAATGTGTCCTTTGAGAGAGAGAGGGGGAGGGAGTCAATGTTATGATAGGGCTAAAGGAATTTTCTTTTTTTGATAGAACATGTCTGCTTTCTTTATTGTAGATGACATACCTTCGTATTTTATCATTCTTAGACAAAGATTTAATACATAGTAATGAATGTGTATCTTTTACACTTTACCAAACACTCATGTTTTGGGTAGGTAGGTGATAGAGTCAAAACTATGGAAGCTGACAAAAATCTCTTTTCAGCAAAAATCAAGATGTTTGAGGCTTTATTCTATTTGCCTCACATAATTTCAATCAATGTTATCAAGGAGTATGAAGAGGGGTAGATGTAAGCCTGTAATCACACCAATAAAGACTTCCAACTAAAAGCTTAGGCCGATTACGACCTTTTGATGAGATACTTAATGAATAATTCACCGCAAAAATTCCATGACATGATGGATCAGTTAGAAACATTAGAAGTCAAAGCTGAGGTGTTTAACCCCATGCTAATAGAAGAGAAAGGTGGACGAAAACTATAAGAACAAGAGACACTAGTAACTTGACTTAAGATTTTCAAGATTAGACGGATGAATCACCAATTCAAATGACGTTACAAACCTTTGAAGCACAAGAGTCATTAGTTGAAGTCAACATGTGTACCCAGAAAAACATAGAATGACAAAAATCAGTGGACTCCTGTTTAGTCGAACTCAACAAATAAAAGATTAGATGACTAGACGAGGAAACCCCTCAGTCAAGTGAAGGAAATCCCATATAAGAGCAATCGAGCGAGGGAGCTTATTCTTTCTAAAAGTCACTAACTCAGAATGTCGATCAACAAAGGCTCAGAGTCAAATCAAAACTTAGTGGGACTAGACAATGACGCGACAAACTCATGATCTCTACTCTCAACATCACTAATGACATCGTAAACTTAGCTCAGATGGTAGGACAATGCATAATATATGCAAGGTCTAGGGTTAAAACTCGACCACCAAAAAAAAACATAATAACAAATATCGAATAATACAATAAAGAATGATTCCTACTTCAACAACAAAGAGTGAAATTTATGGTTTTATGCCAAGGCTACTACCAAATAATAAATTTGGCTCATTGTGGTCAAACATATTACTTTAAAGTTCAAAAGCATAATTGAGAAACAACATCACAAAATCTATAGTAAAGTGAATTATAGAATGGGAAATGTTAAGTCCTAAATACATTTGTTAAAAAGTCTAAAAAAAAATTATATTAAAAATAATGCATTCATTGTATTGAAACTTTGAAAAGTAAATTTTTTTTATATTAAATTTACAAATCATTTCTATTTTTTAATCTTTAACAAATGTCATAAAAACACTTGTTAACAATACCTTTTATAGATTTTGTTGATTCACATTTACTACGGTGAGGAGGACTTGCAACTCCTTTGTAATATAACGACGAGCCTAGTTGCAACTTAAATTTAAATTATTCTACTTTTTAATCTTCTATTAGTTAATATTTTTTATTCATTTTAAATCAAAGTCTCAACAAGCATAATTTTTTTTAACAAAAGTCACAACAGGCATATTCAATATGAGTTGCTTGTCACGTTATTTAATTTTGCTCCATCTGCCTCAAATTGGAGCATATCAGGGGTGAGTCTACAAACTTATAGTAAAGTAAGGGGATCAAAATCTCTCAAAATCACAATACTAATAGGTAAAAATGAAATTAAACCAACAGGCATATTCAAATTATAAATGATCATTTTAGAACATCATATCAAATTATAATCCATAACAATAACTTAGAGAATAACAACACCAAGTAACCCTTAACAAATGAAATAACAAAACAACACCAAATAAAGTTTAACAATCTTCATGTGTTTAAGGACATGTAAATTTTTTATGTGATGATCACACTACAAACAACACTCCTCCAAAGCGCAGCAGCAACACAACGCGGCACAACTGCAACACAAAAATAGCAAAGTTTGACAAATTTTATTTTGTCATAGATAGAAGGAGGAATTAAAAAAATAAAAATAATATTGATAGAAGGAGGAATTTTATTTTGAATTTTAAAATAAACCAAAATAAATAAAACATAAGTTTTTTTTTTGACAATAAATAAAACATAAGTTAATACCAAAAGAAAAAACATAAATTTAATGTTAATGCAATGTTTTTTTTTCTTGACAAGATGTCAATGCACTTTTTTCTTTGTTTTTTGTAGATCGTTATCATATTTTTTTGAAGAAATGCACTTGTACCACTTATCATTAAAAAAAAAATAGATAGTAAATCGGTTACAAATCATCTAATATATGACTTTTAAGATATAATTTAATTAGTATATTCCGTCATTCTATAACTATTTTACACATAAATCTAAAAATGTGTTTTCAATCAATTATTAAAATATATGATATATGTACGTATGATTTATGATTAAAATCAATTTGTAATATAATTAAATTAAAAAATAATTATAATCTCTTTTTTTTTGAAACAATTATAATCTCTTTTATGAAATCTAATAATTATAATCGTTTCGATTACCAGTCAAAATTATAATTATTATAATTGATTTATAGTATAAAAATGTATAATTTTTTGACCAAATGTATACAAATATTTATATCGACAAAACCTAATAATTATTTTTTTGACTGGAAAAACGTAAAAAGTATTGTTGATTAAACGATATCTGGCATTTTTTTAGACGTAGACGATGTATGGGTTCATTATATACCATCGAAATAGTATTACAATGTTGAGATGAGTACGTACCATCCAAATAAACCTGCTTCTGCTACTCCTGAATTTGCAGCAGGTGCAGCTTGAGTGACAAAAACTTGAGGTTGGGGTGCTGGAGGATAATAACCTGGTTGAGGTCCTTGATAACCTGGTTGAGGATATCCTACATAGTTTAAGAAGTGATCAAATTAATTAGTCAATAATAATTCGGATATATCGCTGCTAAAAAATTAATAATTGGGATATATATTAACCACACACAACCAACTTGATACTCCATGACAAACAAAATCATAATCATAATATTTACTACTCCATTAAACATATGGAACAATATATTTCATAAATCTTATCCAAAAAATATATGTCATAAGTCAATTGGTCAAAAAATACATATGTTATAAATCAACAACAATAATTAATCAAAGTAATTAGATGGATTTGTTTGAGCACCTTGTGCAGGAGGTGGACCAGAAACGTTAACGTTAACCGAAGGAGGATTTTGATTGTAGTAAGCCATCTTACTTCACTCTTTGGATTTTTTTTTTCACCCTCTCAAAACAATTTGAGATTGAAAGAGATTTGAGAATAAATTGTAGGGGCTCTGGCTCCTACTATACGTACCTTATTTATAGTACTTTTGTTAGTGGGTGATGAGAGGTGAATAATCGATCAAATGCTGATACAAAACTACATATGGAAGCTTTTTAATTTTTTGATTCTGGCTGAGAAAGAAAGAAGTCACAAATGGTAGTTAGTTTTTTTTAATTAACTTTTTTACCTTGAAATGGTTTCCGGAGGATCGTTCATCGTAGCTGTTGGTTCGAATCGCATGGTATTGTTTGTTTGGACAGTAGATCGACCGAAACAAGAAAATTATCTAACTAGAAAAAATAATTAATACCATTAATCCACTTTTCAGAAAAATAAAAATACCATCAGTCCATTAATTTAGAAAATATTGAAGACGCCTTTGTAAACATTAACTAATGGAATTCAGAGCCGGTCTAAGTGACAAGCAACCCAAGTAAGGGCTTTAGACCTTAAAATTTTGGATAAAAAAAAAAAACATCTAAAAAATTAATTTGGTTATAAGTATATCATATAACAGATAAATTATAGACATTTGTATAACTTAACTGATTACCGAACAGACAACAATTATTCTTGGTCATTAATTCAAATTTTGGTCTCCATAAAATTGATTTTATATAAATATTTTATTAAAAAAAATAAATTAAAGGCCACATTAAAAAATTTGTTTTAAGCCTCTAATTCTGTTGAACCGATCGTGATCAAATTCACGTGTTTTTTCATTTCAACTAAATCGTCTTTGTACTTAAGAGTTTGATATCGACAATTTGTGTCGTACTATATATGTAAAGTTACTAATGTTTTATATTGTACATACGACAATTTTTTTTAACAAAAATCCAATTTTAATGTTTTAATTATTTCAAACAAATGTATTATATATTAAAAAATCGTTGGAAAATATCTACAAATATTAAACAAATTGTTTGATATGTTAAAAATATATTATTTAATTGATATGAATAAACATTTATAATCATTTATCTTGTATATTCAATAATCGTAAATTATCACACCATTAAAAAAAACAATCTAATTATAATTAACTTAAAAGTCATGCATACATAATTTATGATTAATTGGCTATATGAACAAAGTTACGTATACATTTAATCAAAATTAAACTTAAAGAAATATCACGACCATATAAAGTGCATATCACACACTTTTTCAGTGGTTACTTAATAATGAAGGATGTTAAATATCATTACTTTTTCTTAAAAGGATTTCAATGCTTTTATAGGTAATAGAATTTATTAAGATAAATGTTTAAAAAAAATTATTTTCAAGGAATATTCTATTACCCATAAAAAGTTCAATGTAATAAATGGTTAGTTAGTTCAATGTATTATAAAGTTCAATGTATTTCAAGCAATATTCTTTTTCAAGGAATATTTCAAAAGGTAACATCCTTTTCAAGAAAGTTCAATGTAATATTCTGGTTATGTTGTAATCTTATTTGTTGGGCTTAAGTCCACTTGTTTTTATAAAAAAAAGTTCAAAGTAATTTTAGCTATTATTTTTGTTATTAAATATTGAATCTCGTCAACTTTATAAATCACGAGGATTAATAAATTTAATAGGATTATTAAATTTATCCATAATTCTTGTCCAATTTTTTTTTTATCCATAATTGATATTATTTAACAAGTGTTTTCATTCTGTTGAGAGAATTAGTTTATGTTTCTATCATAATATTTTCTACATATTAACCCATTTGGGGTTGGCCTAGTGGTTGGCTTGGGATCTTGGAGTGTGCTCCTCTCAAGGTCTCAGGTTCGATTCCCTCTGGTGCCAATTTCAGTGGGGCTAAGTCCATACGGTGCTATGCGCTGGCTTTAAACGGGGCCCCAGCAAGTGGACGGTGGGATTGGTCCTCTTGAATTAGTCGGTTCTTGGACCGGATACCAAGTTTTAAAAAAAAAAATCTACATATTAGAAAGAAAAAAAAAATGTGTAACATAATTTAGGGCGAGATGTCTACCCAAAAAAATATAAGTATTAAGGGTATGTTTAGTAAAAAATAATTAAATTTTGAAAAGAATCATATAAAAAAGTCAAGAGGGTCTCATAAAATATAAGTATTAGTGTATTTTACGATAGAAAAATATACAAAATGAGAGAAAAAAAATATTATAGAAGGGAAGATATACAAAAGACGTACATTTTCGGCCTTAACATAACACTATGCTTGTTTAGTTAGATTTAAAAAAAGAGAAATAACAAAGAACTTTGCTATATTAGTTTTCTATCGTTAATATTTTCTATAAAAACTTATAAAATGGATACAACATTTTAGAGTGAGTTGTTTCTTTTGATCTTTTATTGGCTAAGGCAATGGGAGTTAGGTGGGGACTGGAAATTGCATGCAGTGAAAGAGCAATTACCTGGTGTTCAATATTGCATAAATAGTCCTCCGCCTTTGGCGTTAGTATTTTCATTCTCTAATTACTCAATACTATTACTTACTATAATAAAAAAAATATTCTTATTATATCAACCAACAAATGTGAAATGATTTCAAAATCAGCTTCAAAGAAACTAGCTCTTTTATGTCCACCCTCTGTATTCTCTAGTATTATATAGGATATATACTAGAAATCAAAAAAATTGTGGGGGCACATGCTTGCAGAACACCCAACGTGGCTCCGCCACTAGTGTTCTCTTAAAACTTGAGTTTGTAAGAGCTTGACACAGAGGTAACTTGCAGCTGAAGAAAGGTTTATGTGTAATCTCAAAAAATTTAGCTTAGTGAATTTCAAGTGATTTTGTTTAGCGAATTTTCCAACTGTCGAGCCTTTCCATGCGTTGTTTTTCTTGGACCACAAGATACCACATGTCACCCAAGAAGTGGGGGCGACATACAACGCCGCATGGCACATTTCTACTGGTTATTTATGCGTGGATGTCAAGTATTGGCTCGCTAGGCGAGTAGGATTCTAGCTCTAAAGGTATACAAAGATTTATCTGTCACAATTTAACATTCCTTGCTCTCCTCATTCAAATGTATTGGGCAAAAATATTGCCAACAAGGAGTTTTTTTTAACTAATATAGTTTTCATTCCCATGTCTCGGATACATATAAATAAAGATATATGGTAGGACCCATCGTATGTGGGAGCTTTAGTGCACCGGCTGCCTTTTTTTTTTTGTATATGTTATTATATTATCATATGTTAAATAGTACTAACAGAAAACTGAAATGCACAAGTTGGTGAAACCATTCTCTTAGGATATCAGATTAATCATATGCTTGTGTTCCTAACCAAATCTACTAACTCAAGTATCTAGCCAACCAATTTTAGACGCTTAGATGAAAAGTACCCTTCAAGATTGGTAAGATTGTTATGATTCTGAACTATGTGAATGCTTATGACCCTTCTCGTCTCAGGTACTTTTTATTGGCACTGTTACATTCATCTGTCCGAAATAAATTCGCATCAAATTATTTATCACTCTTTTCTGCAATCAGTGATCAACAGTCACTTACTACTGTTGTTGATATGGGAGCGCCAACTTCAACCCTTCTGCACACTGCAGACATCGATCGTGATAGTCCCAGGGGGATGGTGTAGAGGCTGACATTAATAGTAAAGTAAGTGCTCAGTTTGGACAAGCTATACACACCAATATATCCTCTTGGGAGCACTTCCATCATTAAGGTACTTACTTGAATGTATTCCTAGTATAGGTAACGATAGTTTTATTATAATTTGAATTAAATTGATATTGTACATTAGTTGAAAATATAATTACTGAAGATCGTCATGAAATTAACAGTTCTAACCCCAGTGTAGTTTAGAACCAATGTTATGAAACTGAGTCTTGTACATTGATGATTGAACTATTTGCAAAGAGTGTAGCATTGTAGGCTGCAGACACAGGAGAAGGACAACTGCTTGAACATTATTTTTCTCAATTTTCCGGTCAAATATAATAATTAATCACGGATTCACAGTCAACTTCAAATATGAAATATGGTCCCTACATACATGTTTTCCGGGAAACTAGAAAGTTTGAAATGCCGTTGCACTTTCTCAGCTAGCCGCTGAAATAAAATGCCGTAGATGTGTTCGTAGCAATGTTTATGACGTTAAGCTATCATATCATATGACCAGGGAACTCTATATCTCATCATATATATCTTGAAGCTATCATATCACCAAATCAGACCCTAAAAGATCTATCTGGAGTGTTTAAATTAATAAAAGCAGCTAGCAAGTAGCTCACTAAACTGCTTAGAGCAGGTTGACTAGCTGAAAAATATTTACAATTTAATGAATGAAACACACTAATGTCATGGCAATGAAAGTCAGCACAAAAGCACATGATATTCTGGTTATTTATAAAGTGAAAATTTACAACTTAAACTGCAACTTGAAGTATGGTTATTACCATTTCAATACCTAACCAGGCAAAAGAAAAACAGTATAGATGCCTTGACCATAACTTACTACCACAAAATTGAAATTCAGCATTGAAATAACTTGTCACTTAAGTCATATACCAGCCCATCTAGCATGCTTCCTGTGCAAAATCATGGAACCACATCCAACTCCCTCGCTACAAACAGATAACTTGGTAAACGAGGAGGCGAAGACAGGTCTGCCACATATTGGAAACTGTTACATATAAAAAGATATCATGTCATTAAACTTGCCATAATAAAAAGCCTTAGGAATGGTATAAAAAAAATATTCACCTCGTGCTGATTGTATTTTGTTCGAATAGCTTTAAACGACGCTCCCTTTTCGGATGTATGCAAATCATGTAAGATGAGAACACATTCTCTCAACTCAACTGGTTTATACTCAGAGTATTCTTGCAGGGCTGTTGTCTGCCACAGAAAAAATAAAACCTTCATGAATAAATGCTTTAAAACATATATGCCAATTCAGAAATACTAATACTTTTACATAAAAGGTAAGTTATTAACTATTTAATCAAATACTTGCCTATGGAAGAGATTTAGGCCAAAAAATGATTCTAGCAAGAAATACAACAGACACCGCCACCAAAGAAGGCAAGAAGCTCAAACAATCATAATCCAATAAACTTAGATCAGCAAGATAATTAGTCAAGAACTCAAACTGCAAACGTGAAGCCTGAAGAAACACAACAAATAAAAAACAATCAGAACACTTAACAACGCTTTTGAAATGTCGAAAACATAGATAGATAATGAAAAAATCAAGCTCACGTTGTTTTTCTCACAGGCGATTTCATTAAACCTCCTCCATCACAGTAACTAGACATAATTAGTCTATTTTACTCTCAATTTTCTTCACATAAATGACATTTCCAAAAACAGAATAACCAACAAACAGATTTGCCATATCTTGCCTTAGAAAAGTCGTAACAGTAGGGTTGCTCTGATCAAAATCTAGGGTCTTGAGTATTTTATTTTCCATCTCTTGAACCTAGATTGACATGACACAGTCACAAAACAAAATCAAATCTTTAAATTCAACTAGAACACAATTTTCACAGCAAACAAAGTATCAGATTTACCTCTTCCTTGCTGTATTTATCACGTGTAATAAAGCATAAATCTTCCAGGCTGGGTGGGGTAATATCTTCATACTTCCTTTATAATTCAAAAGAAAAATCAATCACATTAATGTTCAAGAAAATAAAGAAAAGGTATATGGAATATTCAAAGGTGGTGAAGAAGGCTTACGATGCAATGTAAACGGATGAAACACCCAACAATTGAAGGTTGATCTTTCTGATAGGGTGAGAAGATAGGAATATATCTATGTATGATACAGAAAGATGAAGGGTATCATTATGGAGTTTGAATTCTTCTACAACTTGTACTAACCAATCCACCAATTTTCCTCTCATTTCTGGAGTGATGTCTCTCTGAAGTATCTCCATGTAGTACATATTTGGACTTCTCTTTTCCTCCAACTAAGAAAAACAAAAAGAATCTATAAAAAAGAAGAGGGAATTGAGGGAGAAGATAGTTGTAGAATTGTAGAACAAATGTGTTACCTCCATTGAGCGAAGATACTTGTACATTACGTTTTCTTCACTCTTTGCAGCGGGAGTCTTCATCTTCTTGCTGTTCTTAATGTTCTTGCAAATAAAGAGAGAAAACGAATAATGTTTATATAAATAGCACACGTGTGTCTCTTATGTTTTTGAATTTGAAGTTTGAACATGCACATCCCTCATGCAATGCAACAATAATACGTGTAAGCCAAAATTATTTGATTTTTCAACTTTAAATCTATCTCATCAACAAAACAAAATAACCTTTGTCAACTAAGTCTGCCTCATATGCTCCAACCATTTTTATTGCCAATTTAGTACATATACCTATCTATATAAGGAGTTAAAATCCTCTTCATTTGTTAATTTCTCCATTTCCACTATTTGGAGAGATAAAGACACAAAAAGTTTGAAATAATAATTAATTCTATTTTATCAACAAATATGAGTATAGCAGGTAGAAAGATTATTAGACGGGAGATTCAATATGGTTTTAGAACTCTTCATATGACAGGGTGTAAGCAGTTCTGTTTTCCATTGCAAGTGCATGGTTATTTGCACAGCTTCTGACTTCGAGCACTCCATATAACAACAAGCAAGAAAGCACACAAAATAGTTGCCGCACTGACCGTGCTGGTCTAATTAGTTCTGCTCATTGGTAAGTTTTTCGACACATTACTATGTTTTCTCAATTATCAATAACCTTCATGCATCTTTTGAATCAAAGTTTACCTTTTTTTGCAACATCAAACAGTAAAAAATTGCTTGCTTTATTTATACAGGGTGTATTTTCCTTACCCATTCCAATGGGGAAGTCCTACCTTCTACTACGGCGAAACATTTGCTATGTTAGCTGCTTCTTTTGTTTCTCTTTTTGAGGTAAACACTAGGCTCCTTGGTAGAATCTCCATAATATTTTTAGATTAGAATTTAAACGATTTTCATATTCGCATGCAGTCTACTGGCACATTTTATGCTGCGGCTCGATATGGAAGTGCAATACCGGTACCACCTTCTGTTATCAGCCGCAGAACTGGCTGGCTGCTAAGATTCACTATATTTTGTAATTCTTTATGGAATTATGGACAATAAACTGATGATTGAATTTCATGTGCCACTCTTATTGTTATTTTAGGGAGTAGCTTCTTTGCTCAATGGCATGTTTGGTTCTGTAACCGGTAGCGCAGCATCAGTGTATGCTTACCTCAAATCTCTTTTTCATAAAATTCTGTTTTTCCTCTTTGTCCTATCCAATTTCTGCACTATGCACTGCGCTTATTTAAGGGAAAATGCTGGATTATTGGCATTGACAAGAGTAGGAAGCCGAAGAGTAATCCAAATATCAGCTGGTTTTATGATTTTCTTTTCTGTATTTGGTATGATAGACTAACAAGCTCTGCATCATTTCATAATTTTAACATTTTCTAATCTATGTAACTTAATGCTGTTATTCTCTTAGTGATATTTCATGCTTCACAATTTCCTTTTCAACAAGGAAAATTAGGAGCATTTTTTACTTCTATACCTTTGCCAATCATGGCAGCATTATACTGTGTATTCTTTGGCTACGTGTGTAAGTTCTCGCTAACTAATTGTCTTTGTAAGATTTTTGGTTAGGTCATTGTCAGCATATAGAAATTGACATTTGACAAGATTTATGTAACTTGGGATATGTAGCTTCTGCAGGTCTTGGTTTTCTCCAGTTCTGTAATCTCAATAGTTTCCGAACCAAATTTGAATCTCAATAGTTTTTGGTTAATTTTTTTGAATCATATATAAACAAGAGACTCCTATTTAAGTAAAAGTGTAAAACCTTGTCTTTCGTACCTTAATTATTTTTCTTCCTATTTTTAAGGTTGAGTTGTCTTTCTTTGGTGTTTGTTAACTTACAGAGCCTAAGAAATAGGCATTTGGTGTCACATTTTGCTTTCTTCAGTTCCATGCATAATACCCATTGGTTTGTTGTTGGTCCCATGCCGGGACACCATCTTCTTCCGGCACCACCTTATCGTCCTTCTTTGAACATATTTTTCTGACCTCTTTCCTCTTCCAAGCAATTCAATTTTTCCCTTCTTACTTCCACTCAAATTTCAGGCATGTCCAAATTTCAAACAATTTATTCTCCTTGTGTTGCTGTTTCTTCTGATTCAAGCTAGATGCATACGTAATGCATTGTCCTCATTGTAACTTTGATGTTTTATTTATACGTAAAACATAGTGGAGGAGAACTTTGATCAATATTGAGAAATGCTTATTGGAAAAAACCTAAGTCACATGTTGAAAAGAGTTAAGGGGTACAAAGCTTAGAAGTGTGTAAGGAGGTGTTAAACTTAATATAGAAAACTAATATGGTGTCAAAGTCTATTCATCGAGGCTCTTCGAGCGGATGTCATGTCATGGATCTGATAACATGTTGATGCTGGAATTCTGAATGGAAGATTAGTTTTGTTTATGCTCAAAGGAGTGAAATTCCTTGATGTGACGGAGCTTTAAAACATCAATTTGATTAATATTGTCCATCATGTTCTCATTATTTCATTCTTAGTTCCTTGAACTTGTGTAATTGAGAAAAACCAAGTTCTACAATTGCATTTTTCATGGGCTTTTCTAGTTTGAGATAACATTAGTTTCTAAATCAAATTGAGAAGTTTCATGAAGTTGGCATTTTGAAAATTGTTTGTTTATTGTCTCTTGCTCCCACATTGCAGAGATGGTGCGTGGTGCAAGTGAAGAATTGAATGCTACTCATAAAAAAATAAAATCCTTAATGGTGAAGAGGAAAGAGAACATTCAAAGGTACGGAAGGAAGTGAAAAAATCAAAAAAATCAAAATATCAACTTCTAGAATACAATTCATTGCCAGCTTTCTTAAGGGACAATGAATTCATATTGGATTATTATCGATCAGAGTGGCCATTGAAGCAGATATTCCTCAGCATTTTCTCAATTCATAATAAGACACTTGATGTCTGGACGTAAGTACTTCATCTTTAAGCACAAACATATTTCATTATCTTGGTGTATCTTGTCCTTCTCTGGACTTTTGGTTTCATTTGTCAACACAGACATTTCAGATTGAACTGATACGTATTGGTGTCCAATATCATCATGACACCAATGCATTTGATTACATTCTTATCCGTGTGTGTCACTGATTCATAGGAAGTAGTTCAACTTTTCTAAGTGTCAAATACTTTTTACATTTCCTTACTTCATATGAATGACATTGTTTCAGGCATTTGATTGGGTTCTTCCTTTTTCTCTTTCTCACCATATACACCTTATGAGAGCTCCAATGATCGTGGATTCCGTGAAACATTTGCCTGATGTGATAGGGAAAGCTGATTTGAAGAGGATTCATGAAGAGCTATTGAAGTGTTTGCCTTCACTCCCCGATATACCTAATCTTCATAAATTTAAAAATTAGTTGAGTACATCTTTTCATTCTCTTAACTTCTCCTCATTATCAGGCTGGAATGTTATGGAATACGTCACCAAGTCC
This sequence comes from Medicago lupulina, assembly GCA_958299785.1. NCBI lineage: Eukaryota > Viridiplantae > Streptophyta > Magnoliopsida > Fabales > Fabaceae > Medicago > Medicago lupulina. The sequence continues at coordinate 6,736,628 of OY283144.1, read as the reverse complement.
TTGCTGGAACACTTTTCCTTAGTAAGTCTCATCCCACTTCATGGAGTACCATATATGATTCTTTTCATTTGTATGTACTTTGGACTATCAAAAGTCTATCTGATTTCAGAAAACGTAACTCGATTTCATTCCTAGGGCCTGTTTGGAAAAACAGCTTAATAAAACACTTCTAAGTTATTTCTATAACAAAAGATAAAATAAAGTCAAACCGTTTTCCCATAATTAAGCTATAAATTGTCCTCATGAGCAATCTTGGAGAGCTTACGAACATGTTATTAGTTCTTTTCATAAGCTCTCTCAAATAGTCTCACAATTGCTTATGTCAATAGATAAGTTCAAATGAGTCAATCCAAATAGTTAAATAACTTTAACTTAATTTTGGTTTTATAACCTGAGTGAGAGATCTTGCATGTTACGGTCACTAGTATTTTCTCCCTTAAATATAAATTTATATGTTAAAAGTTAGGTTTAATTGCAGTTTTAATCCCCTATTTTCACAAAGTTACGATTTTGGCCCCCTAAGAAAAAAAACTATAAAACGGCCCCCTAAGTTTTGTATCTGTAGCAGTTTTGGCCCCCCAAGGCCAAAAAAAATAAAAAAAAAATAACACGTGGCACTTCACTTAGAGTGTCACGTCAGCGTTGACCGAGTCAAAATTGGCTTGGGGGCCAAAACTGCCACAAATGCAAAACTTAAGGGGCCGTTTTGTAGTTTTTTTACTTAGGGGCCAAAATCGCAACTTTGTGAAAGTTAGGGGGTTAAAACTGCAATTAAGCCTAAAAGTTATAAAAGGGCCACTTAATGGTTATGCATATATAACCATAGCAGAGTATTTTTTGTAAAGCATTTTCATACATTTCCACTAAGCTTTTATATAATGTTATACAAAGACATGTACTTCAGTAAGTTGTAAAATTTGCACTGTGTTATTCTAGACACTAAATTCATTGAGATTGATAGAATTTGACTTCTAACAGCTATTACATTGTTGATTACAGAATGGTTTGAAAGATGACAAAATGGATTTTGTATCTCCTATTACAAGGTGGCCATTTTATGCCTTCTTAGGAGGAGCTATGTTCTGTTTATTAGCCAGCAGCACATGCCACCTCTTAGCTTGTCACTCGCAACGCCTTTCCTACATTATGCTCAGAATTGATTATGCTGGAATTGCTGCATTAATTGCAACTTCATTTTATCCTCCTGTATATTACTCATTTATGTGGAACCCTTTCTTTTGTTACCTCTACTTAGGCTTCATAACATTAATGGGAGTTGCTACTATTATTCATGTCTTGGTTGTCGCGGGGGCATATACACATTACCGCGATGGGTTAATTTACCTTAGATGGAGAGATTTGAAAGGTTGTTAATTAGGCTGGTAGGGAGTCTGCTGTAGATACTTTGGCTGTCTTTTTGTTGTTCAAAACTTAGATATCAATTGGATGAAAGATGAAGAAAGTGATCACAGTCATGCTGATCTGTATTCTTTAGTGTTAGATTTATGGCAAAAAAGTGATTGTGTATTATTGTATAGAAAAAAGCTTCATGGTTCTTTTTTGTGTTAGATTTATGAATCTATAAACAAAGAGGTAAAGCTAAGAGGACACATGGATTTTTTGTTCTATTACAAGTATGTAGTATATTACATGTACCCATTTATCTGTTTATGTCACAAATTACACTACATCCTTCAAATATTATCTTTGGAACAATAATTTAAGAACATTCCCTAAGGCAGCATTTTAGATGTTGTAAATGGAGTGCTGTTTATTACATGTATGTACTGTGAGAATTTTTTGTATATAGACTAATATGCTTTGTGAAATTTACATATTGGAGTGCTACAATAATTTTTCTAAATTCCGTGGCATCCGTAGAAGTTGATCCACCATGTAATTGAAGTGTTGTCATTTGAAGATCTTACATCTTTTTTTTTAATGGCAAAATATATTATATATAAGGTGATTAAATCCCACGTATTACACCAAGACGAAAAAATAAAAACACCAAAAACCCCCAAAGAAAAACCACCAGCACCCTGAAAATGCTGAAACCCCTGACAACTCCTCCTCAAAGAACCAACACCGCCGACAGTGATCGATTAGGCACCCGATAGAGATTTTGTTTCAAACGTTCAGCTTCGACCACCACTCAAGTTTCGGTCTATCGGAGGAGACATCACAACAGCCTAGAAGTACCTGCGTCACAAACTTGCTCCCGACCTCGAATCAAAAGCGATCGGCCCACAAGACTCCCGACACAAGTCAAAAAGGCATCCCTCAACTCACGAACCACCAGAGCAAATGCTAAAAGCGGAACAGTAGCGCAAAGCGAACCAGCTCGAACACAAACAAACAAGCCACCAAATCAACCCGCATCACCACCACCTGAAAAGACTGGCAGGAAGGCTAAAGGTGCAACAAACGACTACTCCGTCAATACTATTACTCAATTATAATTTTTTTTAAGACATCAAACTAACTCTCTGAAATCGACATCAAACATACTTGAATCCAAGACTTAAGAGGAGTATACTTCAATGTCACCAGACAACGCCGCCAAACCAACTCAAATAGATTACTCAATTATAATTTTCAATGTCAATATCTAACGAACATTTCATTCCTCCCATTTGATACTCTCCAAAATTTAGTAAAAAAGTTCCACTATGATTATCATTACATTTTAATAATTAATAATAATTTATCAACACTTTTCTTTGCTATGTTAGAGAAGGCTCGTAATTGCAATATCAAAATGGTGAGCTAGCTAGGGTGATCACGGTCATGCTGATTTGTATTCTTTAGTGTTGGCATGTGTGGACACAAGAATGAAATAGCATCAGAATCTTAATAATCACACGAGTGTCATCTCATCCGGAAAACATGGTCAGCTGTAGTTGGATCGCCGTTTTTCCTCTCCTATAGATATAACCAGTTACTATTATTTGTTCTTTTTTGTATGTCGTGGGAACTTGTAACATGATTGTGGCTCAAAATTCTTAAAAAAAAAACGTAGTAAATCATTCTTTACTACAGAAAATGACAAACGTTTACAATTTAAATATTTACAGTGTAATTAAGGTTTATGAATCCTTTCCATTTTTAACATTAACATAGAAAACAAAAAATGTGAGATTGGAGGACGTACTTAAAGTCACGTGCTTCATTAGGGTCATATGGTACTTTGTTTTGACAAGAAGGGTCATAAGAGTACATGTTTGGATAAATGTAGCTTATAGCACAATCATGTATTATTGTTTTTTATATGCTATAAGTTGTTTTTATAAACTATATTGAATAACTTCAGAAAATTAGTTGAATTTTTTTTTTATAAGATTGTCATAAACTGTTTTCATAAGTTTTTTTAAACAGTTTCACAAAACTAATGTCAATAAATAAAACGAGATAAAACAATTCAAACAAGCCTATAGCTGGTAACTCGAAAGTCCTTAAGATATACAAAACCAATTCATATTTGTTAAATGAACTTTTCCTCAACAAAAAAAAATTATTAAAAGAACTTTTTGTTTTGTGTGTCACAAGCCCTAACTTAATTGACAAAATTGTTGAAATTGTTATGCCGAACGCCATGAAAAAGGTTTGGACTCTGACACCTCCACTTATATGTATGGTTTATAATGTCGAAATTATTATATCGGACGTCAAGAAAAGGGTTTGAGCTCCAGCACCTCCACTAGTATGTGCGGGTTTACAATGTCTTTGTCATTTTCGTCTATCTATCCAAAAATAAATGCTTTATGCGATATAAGAGATGTATCTTTAGTTTTATTCGTAACTTCTGTTTACACAACAACAATTGGTTCTATGGTGTAGTGGTTAGCACTCTGGACTTTGAATCCAGCGACCTGGGTTCGACTCCCGGTAGGACCTTTTTTAAAAAAATTGTTTTTTGGCAACATTTCTTTAATTGGCTAACGATGGCCTCAGCTTTTTATAGAACCGAGTTGATAATAAATGCGTCAAGACAAAAAACCAATAAAAAATTTGGAAATTCCCAATGTCCATATAAATTAGTGGTTCATGAATAACAATACTATTCTCCTCATCTAAATACAATAATTGATGAGATAATTGCTCGTGCGTGCACATTTTTTAATTAATTCATGATCAATCAAATTTCTTTCTGGAGAGTGGAGTACTTGACAATGTGATACGGACTAGATTAATGTTGTTTGTCTCAATTGTGGAAGGAGAATCTCTTAATAGATTGTAGTTTAAGAAAATAATGAGTGATTTGGCTTGGCTGGCACCGTTGCACAATCAACAATCTTTGACCTCTCCATCAGAAAGTGACCTTAGGAGCAAAGCTCGTGCGGTTTGAAAACCCCATATGCTCATACAGTGACACTCCATTTGTTGGCATGATAACGACTTCTATAAGGTAGATAAACTCACTCTCTCATAACGTTATTTTATTTTGACAAAAAGACAGGTCTTAGATTAAGAAGTTATAGGGGAGAGGAAGGAAGTATCATACTTAGCAAGATAATTTGCAATTGCATATTCATTTTCTTTGTGAAATTTCACATCAATTAAGCTTTTTCAATTCTATAAAGCTTAGAATCTTTGCCTAAAAAAAAACTCAAAATCCCATACCCCAAAGAATTTGTCTTTCTTAAAAAAAAATTAGTAAGATAGTTGAGGGCCCCAAGCTTTAGCTGACTACGGGAGTAGATATGATTTTGAAAACTCAAGTGCTTAACAGAGTAACATGCAAATCCGAAAATTGCAAAAAGACACAATCTATTAGAATGGCGGGACACCTTTACGTAAAGTCACATTTCAATGTCAATCGACCTAATAACCTTTTTTTTAAAATAAAATTCAATTAAATAATGAATAGAATTGGCTGCCAGTAATGAGCTAGGGGTACTGAGTTTGGATATTTGATTACTTATAGGGTCAGTCCAAAACCAATACTACATAAAAAAATAAAAGTATCCAAGATTCTATAAAGAGATATGTAACTATACGATAAACTCAAGTTATAGCCAGCCCTTTGCATTTTTATGTTTCAATTTGGTTTAGTTTCAAATGTTTTAAAATGTTAACAATGTTGACCAAGTTGACCTATTTTTTGTTGTTTTTTAAACAAATATTTGAGTATGAATCCGTGACACCATTAATGTAGTAGGTTGTACATGTGTTTGTGACTCACACTTACATTCCTCATTAAAGATGGTCCAAAATTTTGTCTAAATATTAATGTTTTATAAAATGCGTGACTAAATTGAAAAAAACAAATAAAGTACTAACTTGAAATAATTGAAAATTAAAATTAAGGACAAACAGAATAATTTGGCCTCTACATATACATTTGAATTTGAACAAAGTAAATAATATATCTATTATACAGAAGTGAATTACGTCAATCAAAGAATGTATTTTCACTTTTTACTATTTGAAAGGTATCTACCTGTACATTGCATAATATAGTAAGCCAGGTAGATATCTGCCAAAAAGTGTCGGATCCCAAGCATAGTGTTACCCAAATGTGACATTATTTTCCCAGTACAAAATCACACATATGGTAAGAGCTAGTTACTATACTGGGCCCTATAAGTGTTACAAGTACCATATGGATTTTCTTCAAATTTGGGTGAGGTGAGTTTGTTGTCACTAAAAGCAAATTGTACACGTGGTATAACTTAGTCTATATGATGTAGTAGTATATTTTCTACTGTGTCCTTCAACCCATTGAATGTTTATGAAGGAAAATTAAGTGTTACTACTTGTGTAACGTTTTGGAAAAATCCAAGAGAACATGAATGAGGGGGCCTCTATTTGTCCAAATAAAATCCCTTTCATATGGTCATGCCTGCATGCAGAGCATTTAAGCATTAAATTAAAAGAGGAATATTCTACTCAAATAACTAGCAGTCATTTTTTCTGTAAACATAGTTTCTTTTTGTTGGTATATATTATTACACTCATCTCGGTGCTTATCACTGGTTTCTCTTTATGAAACATTGCTCTGTCTAGCTCCAAGAATGGATTGGTGTCTAATCTTTTTATTACATTTACAAATTATACGACCATTTTGCATCTGAAAAACTGTTAGAATCCAAAATAACTGAAAATATAAGAGGTGAATCAAGGGTAAAACACAACATAAATTCACGGATTTGAGTTGGAGCAGTAAAAATTCAGTAAAAAAATAAATAAAAATCTTTGAAATCTAGACTGTTTAATCTTGATCCAGCGGCCACGATTTGATTAAGTGTGTGAATGCGCGGATTGTAGTTAACGTTGCATGCAATCCAAATCCTAAATTCACAAGTGTATACAGTATGTTGTATTATTATTTGAGGTTGCAGTAGTAGTGACTAAGTTGTTCACTACTAAAAACATTATTATTAAAAGAAGACAAACTACTACTTCACCGTTGAAATAAATTAGTTTGTTGGTACTATGTTTGCTATGAACCCATTAACGGAAAGAAAAAGTATAATCATTTAAGAATGATTAGTGGTGAGTGGTGACCGTACCAAATTAAAATTAAATTTTACTAACATGAAAGGACAGCACTATTATGTTATGTTGAGTCTCATATATGGAATCATGGTAATTGGTAATTCTGCTATGCTATGTATGTATGTATAATTAATATCTCTTCACTTGATTCTCTCTCTCAATCACTCACTCACTCACTCTATGCAGTTTACTACACTAACTGACACTGTAGTACACATGCACACAAAGCCAACTGGCAAATATTGATTTCATTCACATAAAGATAAAATAAGAAGGCGAAAGGAGTGAGTAAAGGGACAAGCAGTTTACAAATTCTAGTGTGATTCGTTTGTTTCTCTCTCTCTTTTTGCCTCTTTATGTTATGTTAAATGTTAATCAATTATTATTTATTATTATTATTATTTCTCCTATCTCCACTCTTTCTCTTCTTCTACTTATACTCTTGAAAACAAACACATTAACAAGCATAAGAGAAAGAAAGGAAAAAAGAAACTCTAGTTCTATAGGTCCTTTACCACTCTACAACACTAGTATTCATTCATTTCATCCCCTTACCAAAATCTATATATATATATATATATATATATATATATATATATATATATAATCTTAGTGCATTCATTCTCAAAGAAAATTTAGACAAGTGTTAATTAGTTGAAATGGATATGTCAAATTATTCACAATACAATAGTGAAAGTGAATCTGGTTGGACTAATTACTTGAACCATTCATCTTTTTCTGAAGAACATTTCAATAGGAAAAGTGGGAAAGTGAGTTATGATGGAAAAGGAGCAACAATGGAAGAAGAGGAGGAAGAAGGAGAAGAAGATTTATCCATGGTTTCTGATGCTTCTTCTGGACCTCCACAGTACTATCATGTTGAGGAAGATTACCAACAACCTTATTGTGTAAATTGGCATTCTTCAACTTCCAAAGAATCCAAAAAGAAAGGTAAAGAATATGGTAGGAAAAGTCAACAGTCTTCACCTCTTGATGATACTGCTAGTTCCCCTGTTCTTAACTATCCCAAGGTATCTCACTCACAAAGCTAATTTAATCTCTTATTCACATAATTATAACTAATTTTATTTGGAGGACTAATTAATTGATTCTATTTTAATTGAATAGAATAAAGTCAATTTCTCAGAAAATGGAGCAGTGGAAAATACACTTGATTTTTCCCCTTCTTTCTCTGCAACAAGAACAAAGGTATGTTTATGATCTATATATCAAACACATTATGGTTACATGATTTATTATGTTAAGCTAAATTTGTTTAAGTCTTTGCAGAGAAAGTCTAAACTCCAGAAGTATTCAAGTTTCTTGGATGGTGGAAAACAAGCTTCAAAGGAACCAGGTATATATACATAATTAATTATTTAATTATATAGTACATATGTATATTGTGTATTAATGAATGTTTTAAGCTAATGAAGGATTGTTTATGTTTTGATTATAAGGTGGTTTTAATGGAGAAGAAAGGAAATGAAAATTGTAGCTGTAGCTTTCTCTGCCTCAGAAGCTAAAAGTAAGGGATGTGAAAAAAGATGCAAGGTGTTGAAAGACAAAGTGATGTAAAAATAAAGAAGGAACAGTTCTTTGGATGTAATTTTGCTGTTTTTTTTAATATGTTTGTGTCCCACTGCCAATGCAGTTTGGAACAACGTAAGAACAGGTGTTTTTTCTGATTCCATTTTCTTAGTTGACATCATGGCAGACATGTCTTGAATCTCTTAGGTCTTCTTCATAGTCATCACATATTATTCCCATTCAAATTCTGCCTATCATTATGTTTACTTCATCCCCTTATTGTTTTCTCTATTTTTTTAGGTATTAAACCAAAAATCAAGTGTATATTTAATTTGTTGGATTGTCGCTAAGTTTGGCAAAATAACGATATGTCACTCTGATTTTGCAGAAATCTTATTTTAAAGCTTCAACAAAATTATAGCGTCACGATGATTTCTTGTAAACATTCATTAGTACATATCTCAAAAGTTAAAAATAAATAGTCTACGTACTAAATGAAAACCATAAATACAATAAAAAAATTAATTGGGTTTGCATAAAAATAAGTTAGCAATTTGTTAAGGATTAGGTTTTCCTTTCTACAACATGAGCAATTGGAGTCACATTTGGGATTCTTCAAAGGACAGAAAATTGTGGGTAAGTGTTTGTAATTGTGGTCACAATGCAATTTGTAGGTGTTAAAATCATATTAATGTGTGGTCATAAACTTTCATCTAAAATAAAACATTGAACGAGAACATCATGATCAAAGGCATCACATTAAAGGTAGTAAAAAATTATGACATGGTGACATATCGACCAATATTGATTTAGTTGATAAGAATTCAGCTCATATTTCATATAAACGTATATTTGAATTTGATGGTAAGTAAGATAAACTTAGTACATAAATATCTAAGTGTTCCATCCATGAACATTTGGATTTTTCTTACCCCCATGACTTTGAGTCAATGAGAGTCAAAATGAACTAAATATTTGCTAACCTAATAAAAAAAACTTAATTACACTTTTGGCCCCTTAAGTTTTCTAAAGTTATGATTTTGACCCCCTATAAAACAACTCTTTTCAGGCCCCTTAAGTTGACTTTTTGTTGCAATTTTGACCCAGTCAATGGACACGTGCGCGCCACGTGTGTAATTTTTTATTTATATTTTTTTAAAAAAATTGTAATTAAAAAAAATATTTTTTTTAATTACAAATGAAAAAAAATTAATTACAATTTTTTTTGTTTTTTTATTACAAAAATTTAAAATAATTTTTTTTATTATTATTCTTTTTAATTACAAAATAAAAAAATTATTATAAAATACAAAAATATTAAAGTGGGCGCCACGTCAGTATTGACTGGTCAAAATTGGGCTAGAGAGCCAAAATTGCAACAAAAAGTAAACTTAGGAGGTTTGAAAAGAGTTGTTTTTTTATAGGGTCAAAATTACAACTTTAAAAAACTTAGGAGGCCAAAAGTGTAATTAAACCAATAAAAAAAATGTATGTGACTTTCAATAGCCAATGTCTAAGGAAAGGATTTCCCAAAAGGAAGCAAATTTCCATTTGTACCAAAGGAAGCAGCCAGCTAGGCAAATTAGCCAGAAGGAGAAGATAGATAGGGCAGTTTTATTGTGACTAGTCATGAACATGAAGAAGTTATATATGAAACCAAAAGTTATAGTGATGAATTGTGTCCCCACTTAATTAAGTTAAGCTATTGCCAGCCTAGCTCTCAACCACCTTGGGTGGGTAAATATGGCAACCAAAGCTGCTTGACTCCTAAAATAGACAACGTATCCAAATGAAACCAACACACAAGCTTCATTTTCAGCCAAAGCTAGTAACCCCACCATCATCTGATGCTTACCCACCTCAAATGTCATCCATACATAACACTTGGTACAATTATTTGTTTTTGTTTTTATATAGGATATCCAACAAAATCTTTTATTCAAAAGTGTTCTGTATCCTCCTCAGACTCAAACCAACGCATGGATCTATTAGAAATTTAATTTGGATTTTTAGGAAGCCGACACCACCCAATCTTTTCATTAGTCATCTCATCCCTGCCTCTTCTGCATTCGTTCCAAATACTATTATTAATATATCATTTTTGTTCATATTATATGTTTAATAATTTACAAGGATAGTTTAAATTCATATAAAAAAGAATACATTTAGTAGTAAAATTATAATAATTTTAAATATAAATTACACATTTAGTAGTTGAACTAATTGAATCATCATCCAAAAGTTACGAATTTCGTATGAATGAATATTTAGTTGATAATTGTAGACAAGGTTGACTAATCAATGTAAAATATTACATTATTATAAATTAAGTCTTACGTTAATGGACAGACGCAACCAACTTATCATCATCTCCTTTATCATCAAATAATCGATTTGTTTCACTAAAATTAAGGGTGTAAATCGTGTTGGTTGAATGATGCATGTTAAAAAAAGTCTTACCTTGTTTTTTTAAGTGTCAATGTAGTATGTTAATTTGTTGGAAAATGTTAACAGATAAGAAGAAAGTTTTGTAAAGAAGATTGTGTATTTATAATTATAACCAATGTTTGGATTATATTTTTAAGACATCGTTTTTTTTATGAATTTTTTAAACAATGTCTTTAGCATGACACATATATCGATTTTTAGTTCTTCATTACAGGATGTAATAATTAGAAACATTTCAAGTTTATATATGACATTTTTCTTTCTTGTTAAACTCTTGTCATAGAGTGAATGTGAGGTGTAGTTAAGTATTTTCTTTAGAGAGCGTGAGTGTATTGATGTGTTTAATGTTTGAGAAAAATCAATGTGTTGTAACAGTTTTCACGTGATGTTATTTTTTGGTTGCATTAGACAATTGTCGTGAATTTTTCTTCAATTTTAAAGCTTTCATGTTATATTCTTGTATTCTTTATTTTCTCTATACCAATTTTTTCCAACACAAGGATATGGATGGGTTGATTTTGATCAAAAACCTAATTATTATTTTTCAAACCAAACCAACTCAACTTTACGATAAACGAGTAGTTCGAGTCATGTTATCAAACCATTAGACACAAAGTATTAAAAAAAAAAAAGTCTATTTAATTAAATGGAATTATATTTCATGATATGTTCAACACTAATAGTAGATTCTATAATTCTAAAATTCTAAAACTTATACAAAATTGCCCTTGAAAATTGGTCCCTTTACTCTAGGAAGCCTCTTTTGGTTTTTGTTGGTTTATAGAGCGAAGGTTGGTCCATACAGTGAGATAAATTGATTTAAGATTCACTTGGTGGTGAAGGATAAATGCGAATTTCGCACTGAATTATAGTGAAAAAAATTCATTTATGGCCAAAACAACCTTTACATGACTAATCATCCCTATTGCAACTATATGACGACACTAGACTTTCAATCAATTTGATATTAAAAATGTTTTTTTAACGGTTAACTTGAAGAGAAAATGTATATGTAATATGACAACGTATGATCTATATGAAGGTAAGAAAAATACAAGTAGGAATGTTGAATTGTGCTGCTTTTTTCAAACTTTTTATAAGTGTTTAAAAGCAGTTCAGAGTCCGAAGCAAAACAGAGTCAGAAATAAAGTTGAATCCAGTGGTTTTAAATCAGAGAGAGAGCGAGAGGGGAGAGAGAGAGAGGGGGGGGGGGGGGGGGGGGATACAAACCAATTATACTAGATCCTCCCATAAACCGAGAGTAATTCAGTCTCCTTGCACTTCCAAGAGATTTCATTATAGTCTCATAGATTACAAATTTCTCAAGTACAAGATACTTTCTTTGCTCAATCACACAAGAAAGATACTTATGCAATCTAACTTAATCAAATAAAATATTGTTTCTTTTTACACTTGATATACAATCAGAGGTGTAATACAATAAAGTTCAGTTTGACTCTGAGACTTAAGAAATTTTAAGATATGAAACTTTATAAGAAATTCTCTAAGTGTTTGTGCGCTATTAATTTTGACAAAGTATTGTAAAAATTCAGTGTAACTCTTCAACTGCCTAAGTCTTTTTATAGGAGAAATTTTGAGACCCTTGTTGAAGAATGTCCACGCATCAAATGATACCTTGAGAAGCTTGATCAGAGACGTTGAGATGTTGCATCGAATGGTTAATGTCATTGAGTAGTCATTCGAAATTCATTTGTTTCAAATTGAATGATTTGTTACATTATCTTTGTCTTTGAATTTCTTTGTTTGTTTCTACACGTGGTTAGAAGAAGACAAATTGTATTGCTATGAGTTTGATAGTGACATTCCTTCAAAAGACGAGAAATTGGTTCAGAGTCTTTAGCTTCTGACGTCACCTTTAGAGGCTCCGTCCTTCAGAATCTTCCATTCTTCAGATGCTTCTGAACGAAATTCCTCTTATGATCAGAGTATTATTTTTCTAGTTGACCTTTCTCCATATTTTGTTGCAAATCATATAAGTTTCTCCTTTGTTTTAGATGTTACTTTACGTGTTCAGAGTCTTTACACTTTAGAATCAGAAATTGACTTAAGAATAAGAATTTAATTACATAATCATGCCACTACTTGACTTGTGTTTTGTTGATACTTTTATTCATGCAAAACTTCCAAAAAAGCAAACATTGATAACAAGATAATCAACTTTGATTTAAAATGAATAACTTTATAAAATCAAACTTCTATTTTGAAGGGAAACAAATAGAAACGAAAGAAACAAAGATTCAATAATAAAAATGAAAAAGACAAATCAATTGAAATAATTCGAAAAATACAAATGCATGTGTCAAAAATAACATGTTTGAAGTGGTGGAAGTGCATTAAAGAAGATTATTAACCTAAAGAATAACAAAGGTGTAAGTTGAAGTAGAGACAAACACTGACGGATTCTTAACTGAAATTGTTGGGGGTGCCAAAGAAACGTAGACTATATAAATAATTTGTTGGAAAATGTTAATTTATTTCATTTTACAAGCACAATTTGTTATGTGGTGTAGTGGTTCATTATGCTTAAATTCTACCTCATGAGCAATAGTTCTCGCCATGGCAAGACCTTTTTTTGCGAATAAAAAAAAATGCGTTAAGATACAGAAAATGTAGCTACCAGGACTTGAACTCATGACCAAATGTTGCAAAAAAATAAAATAATCTAATCATGTAAAACTTGGAAAAATTACGCCTAATCTAGTATTTATACAATATTTGAGTGGTGCAAAGGTACCATGAGCTCCTATAAAGATCCGTGTCACTGGAGAGATAATGATGAATAAAGTTGGAAGAAGACTCGTGTCAAAAAAGATAATATGATGTGAAGGCTTAGAAAAACGTGACACTATAACGAAATCATATTGAGAAGAGCTCGACTAAAACAAAGCCCTCGTAATGCATTTGATTTTGTTGATTACTGAAATGCCCTTATTGGAGGGTAAAAATGCTACTATATTTCTTTGTTAGACAAATAGTTGATATATGAAAGATTTTTTTAGGCAAGTTAGTGAGTTTTATAATACTCCCACCGATCTTGAAGAAAATATACAAAATCAAACAAAATAAATTATTATTGTTTATTAAGAGAAATAAAGTAGATGTATCCGATTCATTTATTTTATTTTGTAGATAAACAAAATAATAAATAACTATTTAAACGCATCCATATAAGTGAAGGGGTCAAAGTTTGAATTTCAACAAAACATCTAACTTAACAATTTTCATATTTTTACAAGTTGAGTTATGACTTGTGGACATCTAATTCCATTTTTAAATAAAATAAATTAACTTCTTGTTTTGTTTGTTTGTTTGTTTTTTTTTTTTTTTTTAATTTTTTTATATTCGAGTGGAGTAAACAAAGAGGAAGTGAAAAAAAGTGGGACCCGCGTAAAAATTCTATTACCTCCTCCGCGGTGAAGAAACCCGGTGAGAGTCTAGAGAGGTAAATTGGTGTTCACAAATCTACATTTCCACTACCACCTTTGTCCCTTACTCACGCTTCACTCTCTCAGCAAAAACCACCGCATCACGTGGTCCCCAGATCCTAACAACCTTTCGCCGCCCCTGCGATTTCTTCCGTTCCATTCCAGAAATCGCAACTCCGGCGAGCCAAGCTGGTCGTCAATTGAGGTTTGAAACTCTTCTCACTGTCATCAATTTTATCCCCTCATTCTTTAGATTTGTTCATGAATTTCTTCATTGCTTTAATCACTGAATCAAATTACGTTTCTGTTTTTACGAATGAATTTGCGTTTCATGTTCATTTTGAAGTAGGAACTTGTGCAATGGAAAGAGAGAAAATGAAACGGATTAATAGATCTATCTCTTATTGTTTAGGGATGTTTTTGGTTTAAAGAAACTCAACTAATCCTAAACACAATAAATGATTAATCAAGTTGAATGTAGTTTGAGTTCCATACAGAAAAAAGGTTATCAGCATGACTTGATTGCAGTTATGGTTTAACTTGAGACTACGCTGGATTGCTATTTCATTTTTCAAATTCATTTGTCTCGCATTGTTTTGCATTAGGTTTTAGGTTATGAAGAAACTGAATATTTTAGGAGGTTTAGGAATTAAATTAGCATATGAATTGTATAAGTTTGTTTAATATTGAAGTTTAATCTAATATATGCACTACTTGTTGCTGGCAGAGCTCAACGTGTACTTCCAAGGATCTTCTAGTGCATGCTATCTATATTCCAAGTGTTAAGTTAAGTTAATTGGCATTGAGCCCTAGAAATCCCAAAGCAACTGGGATGAAATTGGCCCAATACGGCGTTGCTTTATTATAAAGGCTGTGCTTCCCCATATTAGTAGGCGCCAGAGGGACACTCAAAGCCACTGAGACTAAAAATTGAAGAAAGAATTGGGCATGACACCCGCACATTCTATCTATCTTTCCATTTGAAACTTCAAGCAACAAAAAGGCCAGTTCCCGACGCTCTTATCTTCAATCCAATTCTACAATCATGGATGAAGCCTTTGCTAGATCTATTCCCGAGGTAAATTCCTACTGCTTATACAACTTTCGATTGCTGCTAAAACCACAAAGTCTTATTGTAACTTCAGAAAGGAAATCTGGAAGCAATTATTTTTTATTTTTTTTTCGTTTTTAATATAAAATATGAACTCACTAGATGCTTAGAATGTGAACTTGGATGTTATATATTGTGCGACCTGTGATTTGGTATCTCTAGTGCTCTCAGATGCAGATATATATATATTTTTTTTGAAGAAGACAGATGTAGGTTTTTTTTATAAACACACAATGTCATAATGTTGATAGACTACTCTCTGTGACCTTCTTTTTGGAAATTCATTTGAAAATTCTGCATCAATTTGTGTCTCTATTCTCCACAACTATGATTTGGCTTGTACCAATGTTGTCGATAGCGGAGAGCCAAAAACCCGCCATACCAGCCGACATGTGGTACCGCCATATCCGAGTATGGTGCCGTGGCATCGCCATCCTTCACAAAACTGGCCATGTCAGAAAGCCAAAAACCTGCCACTGATATCTTCCATGGGCAATATTTGACAACACTGGCTTGTACTGAGATTATTAGAGCCAATTTACTATAGAGTGAATCACCATTTTGGTTGTCGAAGTTGTAGTGGTTGGACAACCTGGTCCCCCCCAAATTAACTAAATGGCAAATTAGTTCCTGGAATTGAAGGTCTTCAATCAATTTAGTTCTTCTGTCAATCTTGATCGTAAAACATAGATCAATGAAAGCTCCAAACAATATTTTAGAAACATGCTCCAACTCAGTATCTGTGATATGACAGAGAGACTACTACATCAACATTGATTTACAATTTTAGGTACTTACTGTTTTGTAAATTTGAAAGACTGAATTGCCCTACCCCTACAATTTCAAGGACCAAAATGATGATTCGCCTATTTATTATATGAGCAATGCTATATCTCTAGAAAAATAACATCAAGAATTCTTCAAGAATAAAGAGCAGCCAATCACAATGCACTGTTTGCCACAATTTAAGAAAGTGTGGCTGAAAAATAGGAAGTGAACAAATAAATCATGCAATTAAAACTTGCCAACTGTGTCTTGAAAATTATTGATGCTATTTTTCTAGAGAAATAGCATTTTCCTTATTATATTTAGAACATGCCTATGGATAGCAATGGTTATTATTATATTATTTTTTTCTTTTCTTTTCTGGTTGGTTAGGTCCTTGATTTCTTTGGAGTGGACCCAAGAAAGGGTTTATCCGACACTCAGGTACTTCAGTTTTCTTTTCTTTTCCTTTTTTTTGGGGTTAAGTTAGATTTAGGAGTACTTGGATTTTCCTTGTCTTCTTTTATGCTCAATCGTAATGTTAGTGGTTCCAAATTATTAAATTTTTTTCCTCATTTTTTCCAGGTGGCACAACATGGTAGACTTTATGGTACAAACGGTATGCCTTCTATAGGTCCATTCACTTATTTCATTTTTTTCCTGATTTGTGGTTTATTGACAAGGGATATCAAAGAACATGGTTTTATAATCAAATGAATTTGTATTAGTGTATGATGTAACCTAGTTTATATTTATGGCACACAACAACAACAACAACAACAACAACCAAGCCTTATCTCACTAAGTGGGGTCGGCTACATGGATCAAATTACGCCATAATGTTCTATCATAAACCAAATTTGGATCCAACTCATTAACCTCTAAGTCCTTCCTGATGGTTTCTCTAATAGTTTTCCTAGGTCTTCCTCTACCTCTTTTAACATGACTCTCCTCCATTTGATCTACTCTTCTTACAACGGCATCTACGGGCCTTCTCTCTACATGCCCAAACCATCTAAGCCTATTTTCTACCAAATAAGCCTATTTACGGCACACAAGATGGAAAAAATAGACTATTGAACCCAGTATTAAGGGATGAGCTGGGATATGGTATTTTAAAATTTGAAAGAATTTAAAATACAAGGGAGTTTTGTTTTTTTTTGAAGAAGAAAATACAAGGGAGTTAAATTGTTTTAATTGAAAATTCCCTTCATTTTCAAAAACTTTTGTGGTTATGAAGTGATTGAATTCCCTTCATTTATGAAATCCCTTGTTTACATAATTATTACACACAGTATGTTTCAATAAGCAATGTTACAAAAGAGAAGTGAAATTTCAAAATTCCCTACTTAAGGCGAAGTAAATCCTGGAAAAATAAAAATTCAATGAAATCACTGTAATTTAAAGTTAAGTATTTTGAATCCCTAAAATATTGCATGTTACAGTGTAAGGAAGTTTATCTTATGCATATGTTCCCAAAAGTTTTATTCAAGTATTCAATTTGTTACTATTTTATTGGTCTCTCTTAACACTTCTTTCATTTTCTCTTGCTGCATGGTACCCGCTTGCTACATAGTGCTGCATGAAGATCAAAGTAAGTATATGGTGTTTGTACCTACTTTTTTTGTTTTTTTTTTGTAAATATAAAATTTATGTGATGTACGGTAACTTAATGGTTTTATTGTTATGTATATCCACATTGTGATTTGTATTTGATCTCATTGACAATATTTACCAATACACTTCAATATTGCATATGATAGATGGGAATGTTAGTGTTTGATAGACGGGTAGTTGTTTACTGGCTAGTCAAGGCTGTGCAAGTTATAGAAAAATAAATTAATTTATATTTACTGTTTTGTGGATGTAAGCATTTTGAGGGTCATCCAAAAAACCTATTAATGACAGTACTACCACTGTAACGAACCTCATCTCATATGATTGAGGCGTTCAGAGTTCTTGGTCCTGTTCATTTTGTTGCATTTGCCGTACTGTAATGTTTTGTTCCATGTGTAACAAACCTCATGCTCATTTGATTCTTGTTGTAACTAATTAGTTCCTGTAAATTCTGAAATGCAGGAGCTCCGTTTTGGAAATTGGTTTTGAAGCAATTTGATGATTTGCTTGTGAAGATACTAATTGCAGCTGCCCTTATATCATTTATTCTGGCATTAATTAATGGTGAAACAGGCTTGATGGCATTTCTGGAGCCTTCTGTAAGATTGATGTGCACTTATGTGTTGTGTTTAACGTTTTTGTGGACGGTTCTATTCAGAGAAAGAATCATTTTCTTTGATTGGCTCATGCCTTAATAATATTTTTACACAAAGATGTGAAAGCTGCACCCTTTAAGTAGCAGCTGTAGAAAATGAGCTGATTGAGTTCTTTTGCATATGTAGAGTTCACATGGATCTTGGATTAGTCGATTAGCTTCAGTGCCGTACAAGTTTTCTGATAAAAGAAGTTCATTGCATGTGCAGGTTATTCTGATGATATTGGCTGCGAATGCAGCTGTGGGAGTGATCACAGAAACAAATGCTGAAAAAGCTCTTGAGGTATATTTGATAAACTTAGCTTTCAAAACAAATTTGCCTATAATGATTTTGTATATAAAAATTTCACCGGTTTTAAATTAGTTATCCCAAATTTATGACGAAAGACTTGTTTGGTATGACGTATTAGGCTTGAGAAGATAAACTTAAATAGTACTTTATGACTTCATCAGTTGTACTGTATTCTCTAAACTTATTCATTACATCCTTTTTATAAACTTATTCATTACATTCCTTTTACATGAAATTGATGGATAATTTGATCAAATCTTGAGGTGTGGGATTAGACGTGACTGGGTTTTGATGTATACCTTGTAAATTTAAATTAATTATAAAATAGTTTATTTGACCATAAAATTGTTACACACACAAGCTGTATGTAGACTATTCTGAGAATTCAATACTGTTGCTAGAGCTTGTTAAATTTGTTACTCACTTGGAAGCTCTGCTCCCTCCTTTTATCCAAAAAATATTGTCATTAACTATTGAATTTTGTTATAGTTTTATAATCTTTATACGCAGACCTGATTTTTTTTTCTTTTTAATTAAATGTATACATTGGTTGTGATTATTTTCTTCTATAATTTAGGGTATTATTCCTCCGAAAGTAAATATGACATACCAAATTAATGTAATTTTAGTATATTCATAAAATGTATTATGTATAGATGTTAATTATTTTATCCAATCTTACAAAACATAATTAAATATTGGATAGTATCATCTTATACCTTACAGGATATTGTGCAATATAACATAAAAAACTATGTAGTATAACAATCTCATCAAATCTTATACTATTCGACCTTATCCTTCATTGCGTAACAATAGCTTATTCATTTTTTCTAATTTGTTTGTTAACCTTTTTGCTTGCTTAATCAAAACTTGTTTACAAGAAAGTCAGTTTTATCGTGGATTTCTCATATGTTTGTTGTTTCAAGCTGAGCATACTTTCATCTATTTCCATTTTTTTTTTGTCTTAGGAGCTACGTGCCTATCAAGCTGATGTGGCAACTGTCTTGCGAAATGGTAACAAAAACTTCTATACCTGTCTGATTCTATTGTATTATGAGTAGTGCAATCGTTTGATGCATTTTATTGAGTGTGATATGTTTGATGTTAATTGGTGTTGCCTTTTTGTAATAATTAACCTGCAAAGCTACTGCGCAGTTTGTTTCTCTACTTTCTTTTCTTTGTAAAATACCTTGCTAGTAGTGGTAGTTATGGGAAAAAAATCCGATCTTGATGGATAGGCTTTTGACTAAGAAGAACTGGTTAGTAGTTTTTTTTTTCTTCTTTCTGTTTTCACATTGTCTAGTATTTTCGATGCTTCTTCCTTTTGTCTTGGGGTGTGGGAGTGGGTAGGGGGAAGGAAATTTAATCACAGAGGGCGTCTTTGCTCTGTATAATTGATGCATTATAATCACAAATTCACAATCTTTACTTAAATAAAGGACGGAGTAATTTTACGGTGATTTATTGTTGTTGTTGTTGCCTCTTTTTTATGTATCATTTCTATCCTGGCAAAATTGAGGCATTGTTCTATAGGCGTTGTTTCTCCTATTCACCAATTATAACATGACACTAAAATTTTCAATTTAATTTAAATTTAAAATGATCTCTTTATACTATTAGATACACCATCAATGTGCTGAATTGTGATTGGTGAACAGTAAAAAGAGCACAGAAAATGCACCTACTCTACTTCCCAAACCAATATGAAAAAGTTAAAAAAGAATGGAAACAAAGAAACAGAAAAAACATTCGTGAAGAGTTTTAATGTTCACTTGGGATAGTTGTGGGATTTACTTAGGTAGTGTGTGTGCGTGTGTGTTCAAATCCTGCAATCCCCTTTCCCAAGTAAGCGTAGTTTTGATTATTAGAATCCGTGCTTTCAAATCATTGTGTTTTCTTCCATTTAGCATGATGCGATTATGGGTATTTTTAAATAATTGGTTAAAGCTTAGTTCAGGACATACAAAATTTGAAGTATTTTTTTTTTTTTTTGAATAACAAAATTTGAAGTACGGAAGTCTATTTCTTGCAGGTTGTTTTTCCATACTTCCTGCAACGGAACTTGTTCCTGGGGATATTGTGGAAGTTTCTGGTGAGCTGGTTATGCAGTAGCTAAAACAAACTGGTTTATTTGAGTATCTGAATATGGAATGCTGAAAGTTGATTTTGTTTTGGCTATGAATTAAATAGTGGGGTGCAAAATTCCTGCTGATATGAAGATGGTCGAGATGCTAAGTAATGAAGTACGTGTTGATCAAGCTATTCTTACAGGTATGCCTGGTTTATTATGTATCTTATACTTTGTGAACAGAATTACTAAATGTTTCCAACTGGGATTATTTCCATTTATTTCTGATGTGTATGAACAATGTGAAATTGCACCACATAGCCATGTATTGACACTAGAAGGCATTTTGGCAATTTATCACTATTACTTTATTTGATTTGTTTGAATCCAGTCTATTGGTCCATAAGAGAAGCATTGTAGGTAACCAAATTTCTTCTTCTTATTGGTGCTATTTGCTCTTATCCTTGTTGAAAAATCCATAATAATTTTGGCCTGTCTGTTTGGATTATTTATACTCTAGTAATCCAATTGATTATATTCTCTTTGTTAACAGTGTCTTATTTAGCAAGTCTTTTTATTATCTTGGAAACTCTTATGCATGCAAAGAAACATGTTCTGTACATATATATGTAATGCTACATGCGAATGCTGGTTGGAATGGCTAGATGGTTTTATTAGCGACCTATAGCTTGGCTTGTATTAGGCTTCTTCAGCCTCACCTTTTAAATGAACTTACATTTTTAAAATCTCTTTTGGCTTAAATGGCTAGAATTTTTTATTTTAAAAGGACCTTTGGTCTGGATGGACTGACCTATTTAATTTAATAATATAAACTAATTATTACTATTATTATTAGAGGAGGGATATATTGACTCCAAGAGTAAGTTGATAGAGTTACTCCAAATCATCACCCTCCATTTTATTTTAATCTAATGGTCCTAAGTAATTACTAATTCATCTCACATGTTACTACTTTACTCAATCATTCCATTGCCTATGTGAACCTGCTTCATGCGATTGTTTCCAATCCATTTAGATTCCGATCATCAACACACTAAAATAGATCGATGAACAGGCAGCAAAAATCTGACAAATCTTCAATAATTTTCTTCAACAGAAGAGATTAACAACAATAAATTGAAGAATTGGATTAAAACAATATTATACATAAATTGGCAGTAAGTGTGTGATTGGTTGATCGAAGCAATTGAAACATAGAACAATTGCAAGATGCAGAAAAACAATCCAATGGTCGATCGGGTTGTGGAATCTTGTTCTGCAAAATCAGAGAGCATCGAACCTGCTAATTTGATTTGATAAAGCCATGTATAGTTCCGCTCAAGCAATTGGGAAGGGAATGGGTCGGAAAGAAACGAGCAGGTTCATAGGCAAGGGAATGATTGTGTAAAGTAGGCCTCTGAATAAATAGACCAGGCTTCAAAAAGTTTTCTGTTACATAATAGACCATGCTTGTAATCTCTTTAGGAATAGGCCAGAGTCATTTAAGTCACAGTTTTGTCTGACGTGACCTATTATCATACCTACATGTGTATGAATATATTGATTTTTATGCCACACTAAACATTAACTTACTCTCCCTCTCAATGTGCTACACGACACCATTTTTGTTTTACATGAAATGTTTCCAAATTTTTTTAATAAATATTCTTATTCATTTTAAAATCATAAGAATTCAGTTATCAATATAAAAAAATGTCATGATTTCTTAATTTTAAATGAAAATTTATGTGTATATCTTTTATAAATTCAATTTTTCCTTTTTTTTAACTTATATTTTTGCTTTAAAAAACTTGTACAATGCAAGGGCTTCTTGATTCTTAACTATATCTATCATTAAGAGGCATCTAATTGGTTTTTTGGGTGGTCCATTTATTTCCTATTGTAGGTGAGAGCAGCTCAGTGGAAAAAGAGCTTAAAACTACCACAGCAGCAAATGCAGTATACCAGGACAAAACAAATATTTTGTTCTCGGTACGATTTATCCATCCTGATTATTCCATCCTTTATTCAAAACCCTATGAATGATATGCTTATAAAATGTTTTTATGACTAGTGGGTTGACCATTATCAGGCCAATTAGCAATCATTTATGACGTAGATGAGGTTTTTTTAAGCAAAAAAGAGGGCAAGGGCATCGCAAGACAGCTATGCCATCTATTATCTGCATCACTCTTAAATAAGATAAAAATAGGAAAGATACAACTTGGGGGTACTTGACCAAAACCCAAGGGAACAGGCATTAAGACTAAAAGCAAATGCCTCGTTAACAACCTTATTAGAAAAACTCAGTGTAATAAAACTTGATGAAGGGAAAAAGAGTGCAGTGCAAAAGTAAAACATGACCATAATGCTAAAAAAACCTAAACAGGACTAAGTAAGTCTATACTCAAGCAGACCAAGCATATTCCAAAAGAAATCTTCAGCGACACTAGACCGAATGCTATCCATCCACTACATGTTAGAAATATGAAAACAAGTAGCTGCAATGCTATTTGCACAGTGATTGCCTTCTCTGTAAATGTTAGTGATAAGGAAAGTCATAAGTTTAGTTTTCTCCAAGCAGCTTCTCCATCTGTTTCTTAACTGCTAAGGAACAATATTAGGGGACATAAAGACAAGAGTGACTAACCGAGAGTCAGTTTCCAACTACAAAGCAGGCCAATCTTTCTTGAAAGCAGTCTCAATGGCAACCATAGCAACAGTTAATTCAGCATTGAATTAAGTGGTAATACCAAGATTAACTGCAAAGCAATCCGAATTTGTAGCCTTGCTATTCCTAATGACACCACCACAGACAGCAAGACCAGGGCAACCTCTAGCAGTCCCATTAATATTTCACTTAATCCAATGAACAATAGGAAGTCCCAAATGAGAATATGTATGATTATGGGGGTAGTATGATTGATAACTAGTTGTATACAACTTGATAGTAACTTAACACAAAAGACTAAACACTAAGTAATCCCTATATATAGGGATACCTGACTCCTAATCCTAAACAAATAGGGGAATCGGAAAGCAAATCGTAATAATATGAAAAATAATCTTAAGAGATAATCTAAGATACTCTAAAATTATAAATTGATCCTAGGAAATGAATAAAGATACTCTAAGATTAGAAACGGGTCCTATGAGATAACCTAAGATACTCTAATATAATACTCTAATATAATTTTAATTTTTTTTTGAGATATTTTATCATAATCTAGTTGATAGTTCCCTGTTCTTGTAGATAATTTGGTACGGTGTCATTTACCAATGAATTTTACTAGTATAGTTTAGAAAATATTATATGACAAATATGTATAAATCTAGAATAACAAAACATATATTTAAAAATATATTAAAAAAATTAAGAATAACGGTCATCACGCTATGCTTGCTCGCTATAGCATTTTTGTGGTCGTTTGTTCTTCTCTGCTTTCCGGATTTGATAACACTGTTCAAAACTAGGCAAGAATGAAGTGCACTGTTTCCTGTAAACCGGAATCCTTTTGCCCCTTAAATCAACATTGTTTCTCCTAATTCTGTCCATTGTCTCCTATATAAGAGTTCATTTTGACTGTCAGGGAACAGTTGTGGTTGCTGGTAGGGCAAGAGCTGTTGTGGTGGGAGTTGGTCCTAACACTGCCATGGGCAGCATACGTGATTCAATGTTGCAAACAGAGGATGTAAGCATCGAATTTCTCTCACATAGATGCTTTTACTGTTGTAAAAATATCATTACTGCATGCGCTTTTTGTCTGCGGACATTCTGATAATAGTTTAGGTTTTGATTGATTTCCTTTGTGTTTGTGGGATTCAACTGAAATGATGCTTCAACACACACACACACACACACACACACACACACACACTGAATTTCTCTTCCATGCACATTCAATTTTGGAAGTGCTGGTCTTGTACATATATGGGTTAGGTGGTTCACTGGTGATTATAATTGAAAAGGTGGAATTGTTTTCTAATTATTGTGATATCATAATTGGAAATCATAATTACAAATATCATGAAACGGTGCTTAATTGCGCAAAGCTGTCTAGATAATATGCATAATCTTGTTTGTATTATTCAATGCTACTGGGGTTGTTATACTGCATAATGAATTTAAATGTGGACAGACAGTCTTGTATGATATGATGTTTGCTTGAGGAAGCCTAGATTTGGCTTCCATTGGTGTTGCTGGAATGTTGGGTGTGAAATTAGTGTTTCAGATGAAATCAGAGGAAGGTTTGACAGAATCCTAATGTTGGCGAGTTATTTGGGATTTTAAATGAGCCTAACTGATGGTGTATAAATCTATGGAGAAAAGTGTTTTTTTTTTGTTGGTAAATTTGATATTTCTAATTGTTGTTGTATGAACACTATTAGTCTGCGTCTTTGCAGCCTCTGCCGTGTGGGCATACCGACTCAGTTGATTCTTAGTCAGCTCTCAGCCTTATAATTTGTTAGGAGTTAGTTTCTGTTAGCAATCTTTTATAGGTAGATAATAAATGCTCTGGTATAAAATTTAAGATTAAGTCACAGTTATTTACCAATATTAGATTTCAGTTTTCTCTAATCTTTATTTACACTTCCTTCACTATCTCATCCAACCTGGTTTCTACCACTAATATAAGTGGTATGGTTAGGGATTGTCATTTCCCAGGTAGTCATTTTAGAGGTCTAACAACGTAACTATGTTTTACCTTCAGAATGTACATACAGTTATTACTGTAGTAATCAGGGAACCTTATTTAATTGGTCAAAATGTTCTAACATGCAATATGTGTGCATCTGTTTTCTTTCCTGACCCATGGAAAAGAACATGTTACTTTGGATTGTTAGAAACACATCTGAAGCATTTGCACTTTTTTCTATGATTGGTTGCAGGAGGTGACCCCATTGAAAAAGAAGCTGGATGAGTTTGGCACTTTTTTGGCCAAGGTGATTTATAAGTTATCTGATTTTGCTGTGTTTCAAACCTATCGGTTGCTCTTTTGGGGATTATTGCATTTTTTTTATTATAATTTATATCTGATAAGCTATAAAATGCTTGTATTTTCAGACCAGCAAATTAGTTACCTTATTTTAGCCAAGATTTACTTTTTAATATAAAGCTCTTTTGAAGATGCGCAAATAGAATGATGGAACATTTCGTATGGCATGTTTTTATTGCTCAACATTTTACTGTGAACCCCACCATTCACATATTTTGAATTCTGATGGCGGTTCCTATATTTATGTGTTACAGGTTATTGCGGGGATATGCGTGTTGGTTTGGATTGTAAATATTGGTCACTTTCGTGACCCTTCTCATGGTGGTTTTGTGCACGGGGCAATTCATTATTTTAAGGTTTGTTCTGAAATTTAATTTACTTGCAAATTTATTTGGGAGTTTTATTAGCTGTATTGTTCTCTCCTATGTATGAAGATTTCTATTGACCCTTGTATATTCTGTTATGCAAGCTTCACAGGCATCATATATTGGAGTCTTGTATTGTTTTGCATTATTGTATACTTAATTTATGCCTAATCCCTCTTTGGTTTGGTTTGGTTTGTTTTTAGTTATAGTATGTGCTTTTCAATAAAAAAAAAACATCATTATTAGGTATTTTATATTGGATTTGACTCATCCTTACAAATCTACCTTGTAAGGTGAGAGGTGTCACTCTTTATAAAAGTACATTTTAGCCTAATCCTTTTACAATGTGCGATTTGTGTTTTTGGTAATAGTCTAATACACACCCAATACTATTGGGCTTGATGCGTGGATAATAGAGTGGGTAATTTTTTTTTTAAAAAATCTTTATTGATACACACCTCCACACACCTAATCCTTTCATGTTTACTTTATTAAAAATAAGCTATGTTTTTCTTAAATTTTATATTGAGCCTAATTCATCCTTACAAGAGCGACTTATATGAGAGGTGTCACTATTTATAAATTATTTTCACACATTGTCTCTTTTCAATATGAGAATTATATTTTTCCAAATAATCATATATATTGTCTCCTTAACATGAAAATCTTTAACTTATAATCACATTCCTTCTAGATTGCAGTTGCTCTGGCCGTTGCAGCAATTCCTGAAGGTCTCCCTGCTGTTGTAACGACGTGAGTCTGGTTTTTCTTTGTTGTTTTTCGTACAGCCATGATATCTTGAAATACTTAATTTTGATATATAAGAAGTATACATCGATGTTTCTCATGGTTGTTCATATTGACATCGAGTTCACATTTCAAATATATTGATGATGTTGCGGTATTTATAATTTTTACACTAGTTGATTTTTTGACATCGAAGAGATAAATTTAAACAACAGAGATCACAAAAAATGCCTTATCACACTCCTTTAGGTTGACTACAATACATGAGCCGAAGAAATCCATTTAGCTATGTAAAACTTTGTCGAATCTACATTACATCAATCAGAAAAGAAATTCATTTATACAGAGACTAACCTTTAACCAGTTTGGATCATAAGAACTTGTTAACATGAGAGAAAGAAATATTAAGCAGTAAAAAGAGAAAAATCAATGGAGTAAAGCAGTTGTACATCAGTATAATTGTAAAGAAAATTCCAATAAAAAGGGCACGTGATTTACTCTAGATACGATACTAAATAGGCGGTAAATATCTAATCTTTGTACTGTAAACTTAGACTGATGTTCTGAGATGCTATGTTAGAATTATTTTTTATAAGATATCTGATGTATCTAAAATTTAATATGCTCGTCTTTTCTTTTTCCGTAATTATATCGTGTTCATCACTTTTCTTTAATAATAGGTGTTTGGCTCTTGGAACCAAGCGAATGGCTAGGTTGAATGCCATTGTTCGCTCTTTGCCATCTGTTGAGACCTTGGGCTGTACCACTGTAATTTGTAGTGACAAAACTGGGACTCTAACTACCAATATGATGTCAGTTGCGAAGGTAAATTTTGCTTGACAATTAATAGATTCGGGCTCTGAGAAAATGTTAACTGAATTGATTGAACTAAGGAATATGGTCACCTGATATTTATACTGGTGTGTTAACCTCTTAAGGTTATTATGGGTAGTTACAAGCAGTCATAATCGACACAATGCTAGCTGGTGCCAGCGTCAAGAAGAATCTCACTTCTTCGACATTACAATAGGACAACCAATACTATTACTATTTTCCATTAACATTAATGCATTCACCTTTATACATTTACTATTTTAATTTGTGAATTTTTTGCATTGCCACAAGTGTCCAATCTGCCAGGGGGGTCCTACCATTCTCATTGGCTTTGTTTCCTAACTTATTGATACTTTTGGAGTTTTTTCCATGAAACACTCAAATCAATAATAACACCGTCACTGCTTTTTTTAACTTCAATTAAAAAATTCAGATACATGTTTCTTGACTCACAATAGTCCTTTCTTATAATAAAGACAAGCTGCTGTTAGATGTTGAAGGTATTTATAGCATTCAATCTTTGGGTCCTGTACTATTTCAGTGAACTGATACCACTTGATGTATACGCGGGGGGGGGGGGGGGGGGGGGGGATATGCATATAGTTTTAGGTTCAGGTTGAGAATGTGATACTAGATTGATATACACATTGCTTTGTCTGTATCTTTCATGTATATTCAATCTGTATGTGTTTTTGGTACATGACTCAAGGACACTAATATTTCAAATATTTGTGTCCTAGTCTACCGGAAACTTCCAACAACATCCACCAAGCCTTGTTGTTGTTGGAAGTTTCTGATAGACTAGGACATAGTGACATATTTATTCTTTATTTTGTTATGACATATTTCTGTCATGCTTGCCATGCTTTTTCATAACATTTCTAGGGAATATTTTCTACTGTTTTTTACTTTATTTTTTTTCCTTGAGGCTTACAGATGAATATTTGTAGCAACTTTAACCAGCATTTGCCCTGCTCATGTTTCTGTATGTACAGATATGTGTTGTTGAGTCTTCAAAAAGTAGTCCTTTTGTTACCGAATATGGTGTCAGTGGAACAACATATGCACCTGAAGGTATAATATTTGACAAGGCAGGGGTGCAGGTACAATTTCTTTCTTTCTTTCTCATACTTATGCATTCATGCAGAAGCAACACATCCCATTTGAAACAAAGTGATTAGCTAATATAATGAAAGTGCAATTCTTTCAAAGAAGGGGCCTTAACTTCCTCATCAAAGATCCGATCGAGGATCTTGAGTGTTATATATGTTGTGTTTATAACTTTGTGGCGGGCATCACCGCTGCTTGATTTTGGAAATATTTTTCCACAAGCAAAGACTGAATTGAATTGAGCCCGTTTTGTAATGTATTGTTGCAAAGCATGAGTTTATAGTCGATATTGTAGCTTATGTAATTTAATGAGTGCATGCATAATTATATACATATTTATTTTGATATAAAACAATGTGGCATTTGATTGTTTTGCAGCTTGACACTCCAGCTCAATTGCAATGTCTTCTTCACATGGCAATGTGTTCTGCTCTTTGCAATGAATCAACCCTGCAGTATAATCCTGATAAAGGGAAATATGAAAAAATTGGTGAGTCAACTGAAGTAGCGCTACGTGTTTTGGCAGAGAAGGTATGTGTTTGTACCTTTCCTCATGTCTTCTATTCTTGAAGCTCCTTTCCTTACTCAAGTATACTTCTTGGTCATTTGTATTTTTAGGTCGGTCTCCCTGGTTATAATTCTATGCCGTCAGCATTGAATATGTTGAGCAAGCATGAGCGTGCGGCTTACTGTAACCACTATTGGGAGGAACAATTTAGAAAGGTGTGGTTCAGCAAGTTTTTTTACTTTTCATTTCTATTTATTTTCAAGGAAACACACAAACCCAAATAAAAAATAAATTATACACAATGAATATAGACAGATACACCTAATCTTGGCACTATCTAAAACAAAGTAAGATAAACTAGATTGAAATAGTTTGATTACCAAGGGTGAGATTTCATCCAACTAATATCAAATTTATTCTGAATGTGTATTGTTTGTTATGGCTTTCAGTATTTACTCTCACTCTTTGAGCTTGATGTTTTGCAGTTAGATGTTTTGGAATTTTCTCGAGATCGGAAAATGATGAGTATTCTTTGCAGCCGGAACCAGCTGCATGTTTTATTCTCAAAGGGTGCTCCAGAAAGTATAATCTCTAAATGTACAACCATTCTATGCAATGGCGATGGTTCTGTCATGCCACTCACTGCTGATATTCGAGCGGAGCTGGACTCCAAGTTCAACAGGTTAGGTTTTATCATTTATCATGTTATCTGCATATATACACTATGTTTTGGCTAGGTTTTACCTTCCTTTCTCGGCTTAATTCCAAATAGGCAAGATTAAGAAAAACTGAAAAACATTGCTGGTTTACTAGCTTTCCTTGCAAGGGAATTGATTCCCATATTTATTAGCAAAGTGTAAGGGTCCATTAGTTATATAATCTACATCCCTTGTTCAGTACTGGGGCAGTGAGTTAAGATCTGAAACAAAGCTTATAAATTGAAAATTCAAGTTTTTAAATACTATTTGTTAGTATTTTTTTTTCAGAAATCATATATATACATATACATACATACATATATATATATATATATATATATAATTTTTATTTTGACATAATTACACATCACCTGATTTCACAGTCCTATCTAACCAGTTGAACTTGTTGAACCTGAATTGGAAATTTACCAAGATATTTTCAACAAAAATCCTGCGATTTGTGCAACTTAAGTGACATGCGACCATTACGGCCTACAAAGAAGAGAATCCTTTTATCCTTTTAGGGAGATAATGGATGGACTAGTTTAGTTCAAAAAAACAAAGGGTTAGATCCTTTTGTTACCCTTTATAATAAGGCCTCTTTTATTATGCATGACATAAAAATAGAATGAAGCAATACTAAATAGAGAAAATGATTATGATTTATTTTGTACTAAAGAAATTGGAAAAAGAGAAGATACCAAACTAAGGACTTTTTTGTTGTCTGAAGTTTTTAGACAAATGCAGGAATCTGGTTAGAATTGGTGGAAACATAACGCGTTAACTATAATTTTGATTCCTTTAATTTTGACTTTGAGCGATTTTGGTCCCTTAATAACCTTTTGAGTGATTTTAATTTCAACTTTTTAGTTGTTACAACTTACAAGTCCATCCATGATTCATCCCTTTCTACTTATGTAAAACTCTAAAAATTTCACAATCTACAAAAATTTTATAAATTGAATTGATTAAATAATTTTAATTTATCTTTGACTTAAAAGCTCATTAATTAAAGTATCAATCTTTCTTTGACTTAAAACTCACTAATTTTATCAACAAAAAAAAAATCACTAATTAAAATATCAATCTTTAATCCAATACTAAAATTGAAATTTTCCCTCTACAAATATACCCACATTTAATCTATGCAATTTTCTTAACTTTTTCTAGTTTTTTTTAATTTTTAAAACTATTTCAATTTTAAATTCATAACCGAGTCCCAATTATTAAAAAAAAACTTTAAAGGTTTTTTGGGGAGAATTTAACAGTAAGATCATATTTCCTTAACTTTTAGTGATTTAATTGGCTAAAAAAGTTTTAGTGACCAAAATTGTAAATATCTCAAATTAGAGGGACACAAAGTGTAATTAAGCCAACCATAAAGGACCTTAGTGTCACACACTCCGTTTTCTTGTTTGTCATAAGTTACTAGGGTGACGACGCTTCTCGCATCAGTTTTTGGCCATATTATATTCTTAATACAGTTCTATTTTGAAATTCTGATCTAAGTTTTAGACGTAAATAATGTCTGTTGACTGTTATTGTCCTCTACTCTATCCATCTTTGGTTTTAAACTCTTTTCTGAACACCCTTTCATATGTCTTGTGAACATACATTTTGTTGGGCAGTTTTGCAGGAAAAGAAACATTGAGATGCTTAGCTTTGGCCCTCAAGTGGATGCCCTCAGATCAACAGAAGCTATCCTTTGATGATGAGAAAGATCTCACATTTATTGGATTGGTATGCTCTATTTACAATATAATATTAGGTTTAAATCTTGTTTTTAAGTTGCAACAATGCATACCCTTCATGCCTAGTGCATGATCTTTTTCCTTCTTTCTATAATGCTCTCTTTAGCTTTACTTTTGTACTGAATGGTTAGGCTGAGTCGTCCAATGGAGCTATCTTCCTTAATATATGTTTTTAGGCCTTGACATGTAGAGTAAGATGAATGTGCTTTTCTAATCAGAGTTACGTAGGTGAATGTCAGCAGCAACTGAAGCATGGAATAAACTCAGAAATACATTATTAATGTGGCTTGACTTGAATTAAATTTTATGTGCAACGTGCTAGGAGATGTGGTTCTTAAAGTGATTAAGAATGGTTTGGTCCTTGTTCAAATTAAAAAATCATATGAAAAGTTGGCGGTTTTTCTTCCGGAAATTATTTTGCATGATTAAAATGGAAAATGGTGCATCATATTCAAAATGAAGAGGAGTGCTAGCAACACACTCTCTTAACACACATTTTTCAACACACTCTTTTATTGGTTAAATTTTTTATGGGCTCCACCAAATCACGTTGGTCCCATGTAACTTAGGTGGGACCCATATGAATTTTAACCAATAAAAAAGTGTGTGTTGGAACGTTTGTGTTAAAGATTGGGGCTAACTTGAGAATCAAACCGGTTGGATTGAGAGATAACTCTCAGGATCTATTACAGCAGTTTTGTTGCTAAAATATATGTACAGCTAATCATTTAAACACATACTAGGAAATAACTAAATTAGGGGAAAATAGGAAAATCTCAATAGGCTTCAATAACCCTTTTCTTGTTTTAACTTTGATCTGTTTTCTAAATGTTTGTTTTAGAATATTAACCTTCTCTTTCTGGGTTTCCGTTATACCTTATGTAGGTTGGAATGCTGGATCCACCAAGAGATGAAGTAAGAAATGCCATGCTTTCTTGTATGACTGCAGGCATTCGTGTTATAGTTGTCACTGGAGATAACAAGGTTCTTATAGTTCCAAAAGCTTTCTTGTTCATTTTATCCTTCAATGTTCCCCATGTCTTGTCTAATGTTACTTCTTACGTAATCAGTCCACTGCTGAGTCACTTTGTCGCAAGATAGGTGCTTTTGACCATTTGATAGATTTTACCGAACACTCCTACACTGCTTCTGAGTTTGAAGAACTTCCAGCACTGCAGCAAACTATAGCATTGCAGCGTATGGCACTTTTTACCAGGTATATTATCAGATTATGGCATGAATAGGAGCACACTTGCGGTTTTTGTTCATTCTTTTGTATGTCTTTATTTTTTGTTAGGGTCGAGCCTTCTCATAAAAGGATGCTGGTTGAAGCATTGCAGCACCAGAATGAAGTGGTATGGTTGCTTCCACATTCACAACATTAGCTGTGATTACTAACTAGTAACGAATGTCATAAAAAAAAAAAAAAAACTAGTAAAGGTTTTTCCTTTGGGTGTTTTTTTTGTTTCATGTCTTCAGATGTCTCTCTAGTTCTCCCATTCTTGTTGTCAAAAGTCCTCTTCATCAGAATATAGTTTGTTGTATGACACTTTTCCCGCGGATGGGTTGTGAGGATCATATATCTTTAGCTAGAATCCTTCTAATCTTACCCCTATAGATGTTAGTCAAATTGTCGATGGAAAGATGCACAACATAGCTAACCCTAGAGAAGATGTAGTGTCTGGCATACCAGATATAGCATGACATTGTAAATACTTTCTAATACCCACTTAAATGCTTAAAATTGAAGACACTTCCATACCATTGCTATGAAGTACAGCTAACAAATCAACAATAGTCCTGGGACATGACAAAGAGAAAAGTACAGTACCAAATGAGTGATTGAGGCTGAAAAATTACTGGGCTGCTGGACAATGCAACAGAATGCATGAAAAGAGTCTTGTGAAGTGCTGATAGGGGAGGGACAAAGATGAGAAGAGCACAACTGGTTTACAAACATGACTGCCTGGCTGGTGAACCCTTTCCTTTATCTGGTGCAAAAGGGGGATTTCAATGCAAGATAAGTGGTTTGCCCTAATTTTGAAGGGTTTTGTGCCTGAAGTTGAAAGCAGAAGTGGTTGCAGTGGGTTTTCTTTAAAGAAAGGGGGTTTTTGGAACCCTAAGGCTTTGTTTGCGAGTAGGGAGGGGAAGGGAGGGGAGGGGTTTAGAAAAAAGGAAGGAGCAAATAGAAGAAATAGATGATAGGCTTTGGGGGGTTTATTTTTCTTCATAATAATACAAAACCCTCCTCATTTGGGGGAACTAAAAAATTGTATTGGAGGAGGGTTTTGGGGGGGTTTGGAGGGTCTACATGAATTCTTCAAATTTAATCTATGTTGTTATAATATTCTTAAAATTAAAAATATATTAACCATAAGCATTCATTTATCATTCTCTAAAAAATCACCCTTTCAAAAAATGTGATTTTTTTTTCCAATTTCCCCTATATTTCTAACCCTCCAAAGCCCTCCCTTCCTCTCCCCTCCAAACTCCAAAACAAAGCCTAAAAGGCTTCCTATGCATTAAGGAAAAATTACTGTGATATTCATAAAGTAATTGTCAAGGAAACTCAGAAGGGTGGGGAAATATGGATTTTGACCCTGTACATGGCATGACAAACCCAATGAGTAGTACTACAATGACTATAGTTAGTCCCCTTGATGTGCACAACAAAAAAGTTCAACATGATGGAACATCAGAAGGGTGGGAAAATATGGGTTTCGACCCTGTACATGGCACGACAGACGCAATGAGTAGCACTATAATGACTATAGTTAGTGCCCTTGATGTGCACAACAAAAAAGGTCAACATGATCGAACATCATTTATGGCCGGGGACGTAAAATAATGCAGCTGCACCAGGGAAAGCTATAGCTCTTTTAACTACTCTAGGCCCTAAATTTTTTAGTTTGTTGCATCATTTTAATCATGGACGACTGGACATTATTATTTCTACAATTACTAAAAGCATTTCTTTCAAATTTGGGGAAATTCACAATGTTAGTGTTTTAGGTTGCAATGACTGGTGACGGAGTCAATGATGCACCTGCCCTGAAGAAGGCAGACATAGGAATTGCTATGGGTTCAGGGACTGCTGTTGCTAAGGTGTCATCAACTGTCCATATTTCCCCTCTTTATTCCTTTTCTAGTCAATAATCCTGAACAACAGTTTGATGTTTTTCTCCTTTTTTTGTTTACAGAGTGCTTCAGACATGGTCCTGGCTGATGACAACTTTGCCTCAATCGTTGCGGTATGCTAGCATATCTATTGTTCTTGTCAAGTTTTTTTTTCCTTCTCTTTGTTTATTACTTTATTTCCCTTTCCTCTTGAATAGAAAAGAAATTTCCTCATACAACTTCAGAATCTCCGTCTCTGTGTAGGCTGTGGCAGAGGGAAGGGCTATATACAATAATACAAAGCAGTTTATTAGATACATGATTTCTTCCAACATTGGTGAAGTAGTATGTATATTTGTGGCTGCAGTGCTTGGAATACCTGACACCCTTGCCCCTGTGAGTGTAGAGTATTATTTAGCAATTGATTTCACAATAAAAGAGATTAAAAGGAATTGTATTATATTTTTTTGTTGATTATCTCATAATGCTAATTTTTTAATAATAAATACTTCAGCCCCATATAAAATTTCGAATTCTTTTTAATTATTTTCCAATGACTCTGGGCCCTGGCACTTATTGCTGGTTCTTTATTAATGTATTATCATTGGAAAATCGTAGAACGTAACTTGAAGGTGGTAGACAGTGTGTCTCCTCACAAAATGAGTTTTCATTTTTGGGCCCTGGCACTAATTGCTGGTTCTTCTTAATTAATGTATTATCATTGGAAAATCGTAGAATGTAACTTGAAGGTGGTGGACAGTGTGAGTCCTCACAAAATGAGTTTTCATTTTTGATTCAAGGAATAATGTAGCTTTAATATTTTTCATTTTATCTCCTCTAATCCTACCAGGTCCAGTTGCTTTGGGTCAATTTGGTTACTGATGGATTGCCTGCCACTGCTATTGGCTTCAATAAGCAAGACTCTGATGTGATGAAGGTTAAGCCTCGAAAGGTATTCTACTAACAGTTCATTGTCAGAGACTCAGAGTTGTATTTGATTTGGCCATTCTAAACTTTAAGAATGATATGTTATGGTTAAAAAGTTATTTGATTGATATCAAAATGATATTATCTCTCTCAAACCTTACCTGTCAAATAGTTAATCACATTAAATTGTAGGCAAAAGGCTAAAATCCAAGTGAACTTTGAATGCTAATACAAAAATTGTAATTAACCAAAAATTGCTGATGTCATAAAAAATATCATCGTTCAAAAAATTCCCAATCATCCTCTTATTTTGTCACATTTATTCCATTTTGCATCTACAGGTGAATGAAGCAGTTGTTACAGGTTGGCTCTTCTTTCGGTATTTGGTAATTGGAGGTAACCACAATATCTCAATCTCGTTTGTTTTTCTTAACTTTGTAAAATTATTGAAGCATATGCTGGAAACGTTGGAACTTGGGGATATGTTCTTCTTATGATGAAAGGGTTCATGCTCTTAACATTGTTCATGTTTGCTTCATTAGGTGAATAATGTTAAATCTTTAATGTTTGATGCAGCTTATGTTGGGCTTGCCACTGTTGCCGGCTTTATTTGGTGGTTTGTTTACGCTGATAGTGGCCCTAAACTACCATACACTGAACTGGTGAGATATTATCGTATACTCGTTTGTGGGCTGAGCTTTTGAGTCTTGAGTATTTTCTTTATAGATGATAACGTCTGAGGAGATGTGACACAATCTGCGAATAGCTTTGTATTGTATCATGAAATAAAAGAAATTCCAAACTTTAACAGATACATTCAGGAAAAAAAATTAATCTGAAAATGATTCAAAAAGATATAAACAGAAATTGCCATTGTTGATTGAACTTAAATTGGGCTTTTACTTCTTTCCTCGTGCAATTTTTTCTGACAGAGAAGAAAATTTTATGGAGATATGAGAAATAAGAACATATAGATAAGGATTGCAATATGGCTTTATTTCCTTTCCTTTTCTTATTCTACTTACTATTTTCTTATTAATAATTACTGATGAGTGTGTCAAATCTGCTCCAAATATCATTACTGATTTGAGCAGATCGTAGGTATGTTTCCTTTTAATGTCAGCAGAATTGTTTCCTAGTTTAGAACCAATTTTTCTCCTATATTAAGAGCTCTTCAGTTTTAATCATCATGGATAAGTTTTTCTACTCTCTGTTCTTTTAAGATGTAACAACATTCAAATAATATTATTTTCTGATATGATTGAAGTTGAAGGTAAAATAGAGTAAACAAGCAATGTAGCTACTACAGAGGCTCCTAAATCTTTTTGCATTGTCAAAAACAAAACTTCCTTGAAACAAGCAAATGCACCCATGAAAGTCACTTGTTGGAATCATTGGTAGATTAGACTTGAAAATCATCATTGATACTCAACAATGATCACTATTAAAGAGAATTATATAATTTGAACACATGATTAGTTGTTTCTTGATTTGCTTCAAAGCCACGACAATGTATTTTTGTACATGTAGATACAAATGATTTTGTTGTCTTCATTCTAGTAATAACTGCTCCTTTTTATCTACATGTAGTATGGGGAGCATTTGGGTAAACAACTTCATTAAGTGTTTATTATTTAAGTTATATAATGAGTGTTTGAGGGAAAACTTTGCACATGCTCTGTATAAGTTGTTTCTGTAAGCTACTCTAAAGAGCTTATGAAAATTAAATATACATTGAAAGCAACTTATGTGCATATTATAAGGTATTTTACAACTTTTCCCAATATTTGCACAAGTTATCACGTCATAAGATAAGATCTTCCAAACACCCCCTAAATCTATTTCAGGTATCTTTAGTTTGACTCTTTTCCCCTCCCAGATGAATTTTGACACTTGCCCGACCAGGGAGACAACTTATCCATGCAGTATATTTGAAGATCGACATCCATCGACTGTAGCAATGACTGTGCTTGTTGTTGTTGAGATGTTCAATGCTTTGAACAATCTTAGTGAAAATCAATCCCTCCTGTAAGTAATTCTATCCAATTTAATTTGACTTCATTCAGATTTTTGTTCCTTCCTGGTTCCTGCATATTAATTGAAGGATATTGGATGTTACTCTTAAATATCAAATCATTCTTGTGCTTTTGTCTGTCGACTCATTCAAATAGTTAGTTGGTGACATGGTATCAAAGTTTCTATGACCAAGTGATCATAGGTTTAATCATTGTTGCTCCTTTTGTATGAAATTTATTTTCTGCACAAGATAAGATATAGTATGTGCAGTGTCTACACTTTAAGCCCAAAGACTCTTGTATGAAGGGACATACTAAATACGAAATCATTCAAGTTCTTTCTCCCATAAGTCGAAGTTTTTGAGATGGTACACAAGTTCACAACAGTCACTAAACTAGTAGGGTAGGAAGTTGTTAAAATTCTTAGACCAAGAAAATGAAATCTTAACAAACTGAACCGAATACACAACTGGCCATTCATAGAAGTGACAAACAATCACAAATTGCTGAACACAGTTGCAGCTGTTAGATTCTGTTAACAGAATCCTACCTACTAGAATCTTCTTTAATGTGCAGGACATGAATAGGCCATAAGCTAATCTAGTGACCAAGACCCGAGTCCACCATGTAAACAAAGTTTGATTCACCTATTGTTGAATTATAATTAGGAATTGAAACAGTAACTTTTGCTGTAACGAATATTTAATTTTTAATAATGATATAACAATGACAATATTCATTTCTCTTTCAGGGTTATCCCTCCCTGGAGTAACTTGTGGCTTGTTGGTTCTATAGTCCTTACCATGCTTCTTCACATACTCATTTTGTATGTTCGACCACTGTCAGTTCTTTTCTCTGTAAGTAATTATCTGAAACAATGATTGCCACTATATTTTCTTGAAGTGACGACTTTATATTTATCCTGTTCATTAAGAATCAGATTATTTTATGACCATTTGTCTTGGCAGGTAACACCATTATCTTGGGCTGACTGGATGGCTGTTCTCTATCTTTCTCTACCGGTATGTAGTTTTGTTTATCTTTCTCTATGATTTATTTTTGGCCCTTGTATTCCATCCTTGTGCCCACATTTAGGTAGATAATTCCTTGAATGAGCACTATGGTGAGTGTACCACGTCTGAGTTTTGGAACCCTGTGCTTTTAGCTTAGAATATTAATATATATCATAATGACCAAAATTTGCTAGATAGCTGAAAGTTACCAACACTTATCGAGTTGCTTTCTTCATATACGGAAAGTATGGGGGTGCTATTAGAAGTATTTATTTACAATTGTTCCGCTCGAAGTTGTGGAGTCAGAATCCTATATTAACTTAAATAACTAATGTTTTGAGCATTTGCAATACTAACTTGTCAGGCTTTATTACTATTTATTTTTTTGGTAGTAACCAAAAAGTTGGCTGCAATTCTTAATTCGAATTTTTATAACTAGATTAGGGCTTGATATCTGCTTTTGCTTTCTTCATTTTTTTTTGTTCATGCAAGTTGGTTAAATTTCGGCTGGTGACAATCTTCATTCTTATCTGTTTATATTGTATGCCTTACAGTCATATTCTCTTTCAGACTTTCACTAAAATGTTAGGAAATAGTTTGTATTATTTAGCACTCCCAATATGAACAATTCTTAAAACTGGAAGTATATCTGAGGAAGAAAAGTGGTTTTTACCTTTTTGAGCTTCTGCACTTTTACCCTTTTAACTTGCAATTGTTTGCCACATTGGTTTGATGACCATCTAAAAGTAATTTGGTTAATTTTATGACTGCATTGCACGTAATATCCGCATAAGGCTTTTTGTTGATTTTATTATTGGGATCTCTCTTGAGGAATCATTCACTACCAAATGTTCAGTCTTGCGACTCATCAATGTGTTGTTTTATCCCTTGGTTTCTTATCCAGGTTATAATCATTGATGAGATATTGAAGTTCTTCTCCAGAAATCCCACTGGTAATCTTTATCCAATCATGTTAAATAATTACATATTTCCGTTTCCTGTTTCAATTATTCATTGCAAAAAATGCCATTTCATTGGTGCTTCGGTTTCTTTTCAGAGTTTTGTGCAAGAAATGATGGAAAAAACCAAAATGTTGTTTCCACTATTTTTTGTGCAATCTTCAAAAAATGGAAAAGTAAAATAAAAACGATGTGTTATATTTTTCACTTTTAAAAGAACCAGAATTCAAAGTGGAAAATTGCAGGATTGTTGTCTCATTATCATTGTGTTAAAAAGATATATCAGTGGATACATTTTGTCGGTGCTTTGTCATGGTGGTATCTATATAGCATTTACTATATAAAATATTTTCCTTATTGCTTATAACAATTCCTATGATTTTAGGTTTGAGGTTGAGATTATGGTTTAGGAGGACTGATTTACTTCCAAAAAGAGAAGTACGTGATAAGTAGTAAGATGTACTATTCGAGCAAATTCTGTTTGCAAAGTATTTAAAGTGGTATCCATGATCAAATCTAAATCGCCAACCTCCACATGCATGTCCAGGAATTAAATGTACCATGAAAATACTGTATAATATTCTGAAAATGTCCGTGATGTAAAACAG
Source organism: Medicago lupulina (assembly GCA_958299785.1). Lineage (NCBI taxonomy): Eukaryota > Viridiplantae > Streptophyta > Magnoliopsida > Fabales > Fabaceae > Medicago > Medicago lupulina. The sequence continues at coordinate 6,696,543 of OY283144.1, read as the reverse complement.
CAAATATAGGTAACTATAGGTTTTTTTTTTTTTGAATAAGAGGTAACTATAGGCTTATATTATCATCAATTATTCATTATCTTTAAGGTTTGTATTTAATCAATTTTGGTAGCATAAGAACAATAAAGGTCCTCATTTTTCCTTTTATGAGAATGTTGTATTTTGTCATTTATGTATCTGTAAACAAGGGACACGGAGCCTTATGTGAACTCTATCTTAGTCGCATTAAATGATACATATCTTTTTATGTGAATAACTTTCCGAGTATTTCCTCTCAAAAAAAAAAAAAAAAATTACACTCTTTTCCCCTCAAAGATGCTTGAATTACACTATCCTCCCCTCTTTTGTTAAAATATACATTCCCCTCTCTTGAAAAGTAAAGTTTATACTCCCTTCCTTTATAAGATGCTTGAATTACAACCTTCTCCCTTAATAATTAAATGTACACTACACTTTAATCTATTTTAACATAAATAAATATTTTTATGATATACATTAATTTTGAACCACAATTTATTAAAAAATAATTCATTTCTTTATAATTTAAATGTCAATGATAATTAAATTTAAATATTTTGCTATTGATTTTATAATTTAGGGTATAAAATTAACTTTTAAATAACCATGTTTTATTGTCTTTAGTAATTTTTCACATATTTTAATTTTATTTTGGGTTGTTTCATATTTTATAACAAAGTTTAAAACTACATGTTAATAAAATTGTGAATAAAAAGTAACGAAAAATATGTATTCAATTTTTTATTATATTAAAATAGAATAGCAATACTATTTTTTTGAATTGTGTTACATTATTATTTTTTTGCTAGATTATTAGAAATAAAAAAAAATATATCGAGGGAGTAAAGTGTAGATTTTAACATAAGAGGGGAGGGAAATGTAATTCAAGCTTCTCTCAGGGGAGGGGAGTGAAAAAAATTCTAATATGTTTTGAATAAGAGGGGAGAGGAGTGTATATTTTAACATAAGAGGGGAGGAAAATGTAATTCAAGCATCTTTGAGGGGAGGGAAGTGTAATTTACTCAAAAAACAAACTTTCCTAGTGTTATTAACATTCTATATAAGACCCGGTGGCACACGGTAGATGATTATATTTAGTGATATAGTATCTGCATTTATAGATGATTAATTTCCATTTCGATTAAGACCATGTGGATGCTCCTGTTAGTTCTGTGGCCGGCTGTTGAAAGTTTTTATTCCTTTGATTATGTTAGTTTATACCTTTAATTTTAATTTCCACTGCGATTTCCTTGGGCTATATTTTAAATTATCCAACTGAACATTGTTCAACATTCTTCGGTTATGTACTTGAGTGGTACGTCATTTATCCTGTAATTAAATCCCTCAGTAACAGGTGTATTTAGGCTCTGTTTTTACGTGCTTATATATATATATATATATATATATATATATATATATATATATATATATATATATATATATATATATATATATATATATATATATTGGGCTGCTTTTATATATGTTATATTGATCCTTCAAAAAAAAAAAAATATTGTTACGTTACTTTTTCATTATATTCATTATAAAAGTAGCGTAATTCATTATATTCATTGTTACGTTACTTTTTTCATTAAAAAAAAGTATTGTTATGTTATATTACTGTCACTTGCTACAATAAATTACGTTTATATTTTTCTTTGTTAGTTGAATTTAACGTTCTTTTGTTAAGTTTGTAGTTTATAATTTTATTCTTAGGTTTATAAGTTAAAATGGATAGATAGAAACAGTTTTTTTTTGCTCGTTATAAAACTTAAATGTAATAAAAGTTTAAAATAAAATTTTAGTGGAAAATAATACTAAATTTTAAGTATTCTAAATATTTTGTAAAAAATAAAGTGTTTTAAATATCAATTGTTGTAAATTTTATTATGAATTCAGAATGACCTTTTATGTCATTTTACATCTATCAGCTAGTTGAACCGCTAATTTTACCAAACACTTCAATTAGTTTATCGGCTATCAGTCATCAGCTATAAGCTATCAGATATAAGTTATCCGCTATCAGCTATCCGCTAATTTTACCAAACAGAGCCTTATCGGCCGTATTATTTTTTTTATAAGCGAAGAAAAACATCACAAAAACCGAAGTACAGGGTGGGAGCTCCAATCATTTTATGAGTCATGCTAACTAGTGCTCCCAAGACACTGATTAAGCATACCATAATAGGGAATTATTGCCATAAAAGGAAGCTGTTTTTGACATTATTATAAATTAATTACACAATTTTAATGTATTAACTACTATATAATTTCCTTTTTTATATCTTTAACTAGTGTCCCAAGGACACCTGCTAGCATTTCTCATAAATAAATTAAAATATATATGTGTATGTATCTCAGTTTAGTTTAATTTGATTTGAATCGAATAAGAATAAATTGGAATGTTGAATTTGAAAATTAATTGAATTCACACATTTTCTTACTCAATTTATCTCAACTTTCAGATTTTTATTTTTGGCATTTTATCATTTATATTGGATTCAAACAAATTATAAACACATATATTAATCAAAACCTTTAGCTTCAGCCGCTTCCTTTTCGTCGTCCTTTCTCACCTTCTGCCCTGCCGTAGTTGGCCAAAATCCAGTTAACTGTGGTTGGGGTGACATTTCAGTTTCATAACTTATTTCGTATATACAACATGCATTTTTTAAGAATTTATATACACATTCAATATAAATTTTCTTACATGGTCAATCTATCATAGTTGTTAAATTATTGAAAACATTGACTTTTATCATAACTAATTTTAAAATCACTGTATCATTAGTTGGCAATATAAAATTTTGTGATGATGTATTTAAATTAAATTAATTTTTTTTTAATTGTACTTTTGAATGACAAATGTTGTTTTAAAGTACACTTTTAGATAGTAAAATTCACATTATTTGAATAATGATTTGTGACAACTCTCTCTATGAAGCCCGGATACTCCAAAATGGTGTCGTATCCGTGTCGGATACGTATTGGATACCGATACTCCGCGGATACTCCGGATACCGTATCTCAGAAGTATCGGAATTAATTATTTTAATTTAAAATATATATTTTATCGGATACTTATAAGATACTCGACGGATACACACAGATACTTATAAGATACTTCACAGAGACGTATACCAAAAATAAATGAAGTGTATAAAAATGAGATTGTGTTGTGAAAATTTAAGATACGAATCACTATAATTATTTTTCGATTAACAAATTAAATATTATGATTTTGGTGGATGAAAGTAATCAGAGAGGGAAGATTTAATCAATCAACATTAAACAAACTTTGTTTTGAGTTCTTTTATTGATACATTTGTTGATATCCTAACATATGAATGAAAATATAATATGATTTATACAAAAACTTTACATTTTTTATTTTGATCATATGTATTTTATTTTTTTTTGTAAATTGTGACTTTTATGATTATATAGTATGAGTAATCAATGTTTTTTTTTTAAAGTATTTTACATGCATATAAATATTTTGTTAACGTATCTTAGTCGTATCGTATCTTAAATTTTAAAAAATTTGTGTATTCACATACCCGTATTGTACCCGTATCGCACTACGTATCCGGGCTTCATAGCTCTCTCTACTCTTACTGTGTTCTAACTCTCTCTATTGTTTTGTTTTATTGAGTCAATATCTACCTTTATTTATATATCCTTAGTTGTTCGATAATTATTTAATAAATAGTTAAATAACATATCTATTTTTCATGTGATTTCCAAGTGATGTTTGAGGTGTGAAAATTCCCTCTTCCTAAGGGCACCCTATAATTAGATGTGGTTTATATGTATTTGGCCATTTAGTCCGAGGGTTATGTATCTTTGGTCTACGAGTTGTTCCGTAGACTATAATAGTTTATTAAAAACATCGTGATTAAGACATCTAAATTGTTTAATTTTTTTAGTTTAGTCTGCAGTCCATTTAATTTCCATATCGGGTTTTTTAATTGTTATTTTAATTTTATGGTCTTCCTATTCAATTTTGTTAATTTGTTATTCTTGGTCGAATAATGTGGTATGGACAAAGAGCACATAATTTCAGTTGAATAAGTATTTAATCTGGTCCTTTTCTCAAAAAAAAAAAAAAGTATTTAATCTGGTCCTCAAAATTGTAGGAAATTTACAGCATATTTATCCGAATTATTAATGGTCTAAAATATTCTTAAAATTAGTGCTTATTTTGGTCTCATTTCCAGTTTTTTTTTATTTTTGTAAACCAAGTAATGCAAAGAGCATTACCCAAAAGTCATTAAGCAAAAAGTGAGCAGGGGGAGCTAGGTCTGCACCTTTTTGAAAAGATCTAAACATGAAGTTAAGTTGACCTAATCTATTTCTAATGATTGTTGGCAGCAATTTCTATTGCTAAAATGACAGCAAAAATCTCAGCATAGAAGGCAAAAATCTCAGCATAGAAGGCAGAGTTGCAGTTTGGAATGTCTTGAGCAAAATAGCGTTGACAGTTTTTAATATAGACTAAATATATCATTTATTGAATGAATTTAAAAAATTAAGACTTAACTAACTCTTGTAAATGAGACCAAATAGTAAATTTTTAATCACACTCGACCCTTATTGATATTAGTGAGACTTAACGACATTAACTTGGAAATGTTGGAGATAAAATTTCAAACATATTTTACACTCACAATCAAAATACTATTCCATCCGTCTCACAATAAATGTCATATTTGAGTTTTACACGGTTATTAAGAAAATTATTAATAGTGTTGAATTTATTGGTAAAAAAGTATCTCATTTTACTAAAGTACCTTTATTAATTATAGTTTGTTATAGACGATTGAAATGCAATAGATAAGAGTATGTTAGTGGAATTCTTTTAAAAAAAAAGTATGGTAGTGGAAAAAAAAATGTTGTATTGGTATCACAAAAGGTACAAATACTATGAGAAGAAATTTGTTAAGGAAGATGACATCTATTGTAAGACCAAGGGATCAAAATTGAAGAAAAAAGATAGAGAAAATAAATAAATTAAGAGTTTAACTGATATCATGTTATTTTACACATACTTTTAATGATGTATTATCACGTTAATTAATAGATACGACAACTCATATGTTTTCATATTTTTTAGTTGACGTTACAACATGTCATGTGTAAAATAATTATACACTAAGAATGCATATTAATTAAATTCATAAAATAAATTATACATAATCAAATTAAAAAAAATTATGAGTTCAAAATTTTAAACTTATTACCGACTCAATCACTTTCATGTTGAATCAGAGTTGATTGAATCGAACACAAAGTTAGGTCAAATAGAGATTGTGTGAGGTTAAATCACCAATTATTATTTTATTTTTTTAATGAATTGTGTGAGGTTGAATAACCAAATTGATTAAGTTAAAATATATACTCCATACAAATAAAAAGGAAGATAAATGGACACATCAATATCCATCGTTACGTTAAAATATATAAAGCACGTAATCAACTTAGAAAAGCTATCCTTTTATTTTATCTTCATTCAGGTTCCCTCCTTTATCTTTCTTTTTTTATTTTACTCGATAGTGTTATATACACTGACTGAAATCTTGTCATTCTGATTTGTTTTCTCCCACTTGACTCATATCTTGGAGTTATCATCCACTTAAGACATATAGATAAGACAAGTTTAATAAATTGTCTTTCCCCGTCTGTTTTATGTATTTCCGACCATATAAACACATATGGAAATTAAAAATATCTCATCTTGTTAACAAATGTTTCAAGGATATTCTTTAAGCATTCTAAAAAGAGAAATTATTTTATAAAAAAAGTTAAATGTTTTAATTTCTAATGCGTTGATTATAAAAAATTTCAAAAAATAATTATCTTTTAAAGGTCTTAAAGAGTGTCTCAAAAACACTCGTTAACATTTTCTTTTTTTTTAGGGATAGAAATATCTCATCTTAACACTCACTCTTTATAAGATAAAATATATGTCTCACAATCTAAAAAAAAAAGAAAATTTGTCTCACCCTTTAGAGCGAGTATTAGAAAGTGATTGTTTTTAGAACCTCTCTAAACCAGGACCTAATATCGTGTGAGAAGAAAATTTGTAGAATTATGAACTTATCTTCGCTATTTCTTTTAATATTGAATTGAATAGTCTTTTTTTGTCAAGTAGTCTAGTGACTAGATAAATTAACCATTAAGATGAATAAGTAGGGTGTCCGAGGTTCGAACTCCGGCCCCTGCATAAATTACGCATTATCCCTTACCAAATGAGTTATGTTCAAGGGGACAAACTGGATTGTTAATACTACAGCTTAAATGAGTAGATATTTAAAATAAAATAAATAAATAAAATCAAACTTAGGTATGGTACCATCGGTGCTGTGCTGTGGTTTGTTAATCGTTCATACAAATATCACCAACATTGTTTCCCTTAAAAAAAAGGAGAAAGTAGTTTAGGCAGTATTGGTAGTTTTTCTACGTAAAACAGCACAAATGTTGCTTAGAGTATTGCACCCAAAGTTTTTTCCTTAGTAAAAATAACAAGGTCTTGTCATAACTTATTAATCATCTACTAAACACAAGCAGCTATATAAATTTAGATGATGATCCCACATATAATTTTATATTGTTCTCATAAAAGCTTTTTTTTGCACAAGCGGATATATTAATTGTCCCTACAAAAGCTTGTTTAATGCACCAAAGACAAACAATGACATAATGATGCTACTGCTAAAGGTTAAGGAAAATGTGGATTGAGTTGGAGAAAAAATATTTCTATAACTATTTTATGACAATTTTGTCTCTTATATTTATTTATATTTTTACTTTTTTCCTCTATTATTTTGATTTCTAAGTCAATAAATATTTTTCTTTATAAACTTATGATTGTCACAAAAATTGTTTCACAAATATTTGTTCAAATAACACATTTTATTGAGTTTCCATCGATAGAGGTTTTTTTTTTTCTTACTAGGCAAGAGTCTTAAGGTATTAATATTAAAAGGAAAATGCATTGTTTTATGATAGAAAAAGGGAAAATCCAAGTATGTAAAGTGGAAAACTAATAGGTTTACGGTGATTCAATTTTATATTGTTTTTTAACTTCTCACATTCATCAACTCCACAACTTTCTCCGTGTCTTCACAATCATTCATTTTATTTTCTCTCTAAGGTGTTGATAAAGTGTTTAAGTGTCAAAAGATAATTTCTCTTAACAAAAAATATCGGATAAGAGAAAGAATTGAATTGCATTGATTGAGATATACCAGATATGAACCAATGACTAAACAAAACAAAAAAAAATCAAATAGAAATAAAAATTACCAGAACATGAAAAATGAAATCATAAGAGAGATTGATTTTGATGATTCTACAAAACAACATTTCTTTTTCCAACAGCATAGCTTCTACTTCTTGGATAAGAATTTACCACAACAGGAACATCATCTTCACCCAAATCATCACTAGGCTTTTCCTCATCAATCCGACCCATACCAACACTAACGGATTTGGGTAACCCGTTTGAACAAACGGGTTTTGCTTCTAGTTCTTGGTTTTGTTTGAGAACTAAATCCATATCAATTCGGTTAACCAAAGTCCTAGCTGAAGCTGCTCTCATTAACTCAGCAAAATCCTCGTTGTCACCGGATTGAGAAGTTACCGCGCTGTAACTTCGCGGTAAATTCTCGAATCTTCCAGTAGGATTGCTGTAATTCATGTTGTTGCCACACTTTGTTATGCTTCTTACGTACATGTCTTTTGCTTTTCCCAACACTCTTATTGGTGTTGTTATTATTCTCACTATCTTGTTTTGTTTTTGCTCTTTCCCACTTTTCCTCATCTCTAAGCTAAGGTTTGTGTTGTAGTGGCTTCAAGTTCAACTAAAAAACATACAACAAATAATAGTTTGTGAATAAAATCAAGAAACTTAGGATAGGAGGAGTGGGTGAAATGAAGAAGAATTTATATAGTTAATAATATAAGGAAGGTAGGTATGAAGATGTGAAATATGGCACGTATCTATTCATGGCACACCTGATAAGAAGTGAAGAATACCTTAAGATTAGATAAGACCAAAGTTGTTGTGGAACGTGTTACCCTATAACATTATTGTTATTGTAATCATTATAGTCTATTATTTTAAGGTGGCTTTGGATTATATGGATCGGTAATACTTCAATAATTCAACTTAGTAGTATTCCATTTTGACTTTTTCATATACTATAGAATTGCTTTGATTGTGATACAGTGAAAGGCCGTTATTAAGGTTTTAGGTGCCTTAAACTAACACGGAAAAGATTAGCAATAACGTAGCAGTAAACTTATACTAACATTGGGAGAATTATGACGTTCTTGAAATAAAATCAAACGATGTACGTTGAAAACAAATTACTAAATGGAGGCTTGTTGACTCTTCTTGAACAAAAAGACATAAAAGGCTTCCCATCTTGGCAACTAGTTGTATTATTAAAGATGTACTCTGTAATTTTGTTATTGAAATGAAGTGTAGGGTCATCAATCAGTTCTCAAATTACAAAATCAACTACGAACTTGAAAGTTGAAATTGCCAATAATTGTAGCCGTCTTTAATCAAAAAATGTTCAAATTAATCTCAAGTTACCCAAATTATTATATATATCCCTCCGGTGTTTTGAAAGGTTTATGGTTAGAGTTGGAAGGAGTTTGAAAAAGATATTCAAGGTAACATTCACCCTCTCCTCCAACAATAATATACTTAAAATAAGTGTTTTAATTTGAATATGTGTACTATTCATATAAGATATTTGGATTATAGTTTTTTACTATTACATAAAGACAAAAGGGTGTATAATATAAGATGTTTTAAATTTGTCTCGATAAATATTTTCAAAATATCAAACTTTTATAATTTTTATAGGTATATAATTAAATATATTAAAAGTCAAATATGTTTATTAGCATGTGTAAAATGGTCAAATAAGTTACTTATTTTGAGACTAATTGAGTAACATTTACCTATAAAAGTAATATATCCCTCCGGTCAAATAAGTAAATACTGTAATACATGGAAACTGATTTTTTTGAGACATGGACGTAGTTTAGCTGTTCAAACTTCAAAGAAAAAAGGACTTATCATACACAACTAAAGTCAAAACATTAAAAATAGAATATTGTTTGGCAACATAAGTATCACCAAATTTAAGAAAACTTTTTTGTTTTTGTTATGCCAAAATAAAGGTTAATAATCTCTTTAGAAAAATGAAGTAACTACATCTTCCAACATCATTGAAACTACAAAAAACTAGACAAACACTTGATCAACCTTGTTGTCTTGTATACTAGTATACTCAACAAAGAATTTGTCAAAAAAGGAGTAAAGACATTGGTCTCTGCATTCTAATAAGTTTCCACCAAAATTAAGAGATATTTGTAGAATGAAAATGTGATATGGAGGAAGGAGTGCCTCCTCACGAAGGGGGTCACAATGACTAGACTCGGGCAACAGGGTTGAATATGTTGATATTTTTGTCATCTAAAATGTCTTAAATTGACAATCTCTAAAACAAATACCTTCCCTATTCTATTGTGCGGAAAAGGATGCCACCAACCAACTGCTGTTGCTCTCTCAAGAAAAAAAAAAAAAACCAACTATTGTTGCTTTTTTAGTTAAAAGAAAACTGTTGTTGCTTCTAACATTGCAACTCCTTATAAAATTCATTCGGGTATTTTTCAATAAAAATAAATAAATCATTCTGAGCATTATTTACTCTAATAATTTCAAATGAGTTCACTTTAGATGATAACCTTATAAAATAACATTCAACAAATGATTGTTACATGAATCGTTTTGGTCAGAGTTTGAACCCGACTCTTACATTCTTTCTTAAGAGATGTTCATCAACTACATTAGTTCAATAACTATTTTACCGAAGAGTAATTTAATTATATTATTAAACTCAAACATTTTATTAGAAAACTTTCAAAAGTGAAAAAAAAACACTTAGAAATTTTAGAAGCAATAAAAGGCATAAAAAATTTAGAAAACCATAATGATTAATTTATTAACCAAAATAACAAATTATCTATTTCAAAATTCTGTAAAAGAAATCTTTGTTTCAAAAGCTTGAAAATTGTTCTTCTCCCAACAAAAACGCTTATTTTCATACAAACTGACCAAAATACCTTCGCGTAAGTTAACTCACACTGGGGTTATAACCTACATGAGTTAACTCACGCTAGGTTATAACCTACGTGAGTTAACTCACGTGAGATAGCAAACATAACTTAAGTCACGTTGGGTTTAACACCTGCATGAGTTAACTCACGCGGAGGTATTTTGGTCAGTTTGTATCGGATTGAGCGTTTTCTGTTGGGAGAATAGCAATTTTCCCAAAGCTTTGGACAAACAATACATTTCGGCCCAATAGCAAAAATTGAAGTTGGGCCCAACTTTATATTCTCATCGCTGATTGACATTAATACGTGACGACGTGGCAGCTTCTCACCCGTTTTATTTTTGCATATTTTTGAAATGTTAAAAAATCTCCACCACATACATCACACTATACACATACTTGTGTGCCTACTAAATACACTAACTCACAAAATAACAATGCCATGTTTGAGTGAAACCAAACATTATCCAAAGCAATTTCTTCACTAAAAACAAATCCCAGTAATCATATATTTTTTATCATGATGAAGGAACCTAGTCTCAAAATTTGCATTACCAACACATTAACACTGCTAGTGATGGTATCATTAATTTGTTGCACAAATGTTGCCATTAGCACAAGCAACAACAACCTCAATCCAGTGATACTAATACCAGGTAATGGAGGGAACCAACTAGAAGCAAAACTAACCACTAAATACAAACCTTCTACCTTAATTTGTGATCCATGGTACCCTCCTTTCAAGAAGAAAAATGGTTGGTTTAGATTATGGTTTGACTCAAGTGTCTTACTTGCTCCTTTCACCAAATGTTTTGCTTCTCGTATGACTCTTTATTATGATCAAGACCTTGATGATTATTTTAATGCACCTGGAGTTGAGACACGTGTCCCTAGCTTTGGTTCTACTTACTCTCTTCTTTATCTTAATCCTCGTCTTAAGTAAGTTTATTTCATAATCATGCTTTTAACTTTATTTTGTTTTATTTCCTGTACTTTGTTCTGGGAATTTTATGTTCAGTCTTTGAAATTAACAAACTAGCTCACTATGAGATCATCTGATTTGGTTGTGGGACCAAGTCCCTGATTTAGTGAAACTTTAATTTAGTACATGTTTGAATTGACGGTGAGTTTGTCAATTTGATCGTGATTCCGCCAAACTTATTAGCCGTTTTTAACCTTTGGACTAATTTGAAATTATTAACCTAAGAACACTTAAATGAGATGGTAAGAGATCTCTTTCATTTTAATAAGAGGTTCTATGGGTTCAAATTCAGCCATGAGAATGCAAAAATGTTAAATCTTTTGAAAGAGAACTTTACCACCCATTGCAGTCATATCCAACTCGAGGGATTATTCTCTCTATAGTTGCACGCAGAGAATACCTGATTCACACGGGAAAATGAAAATATTTGCTAAAAGGCCATTCTGTTTGGACTAAAATGACCAACAATTTATAATTTCTTGTCAATTTCTTAGGTTCAAAATCAACTTGACAATACCCTACAATTTCAAGGATATAACCTGGAGATACACTCATTGATAATTTGTGTTACATTATTCATACAATGGAATATTTTATCTTTCAATTATTATATGGGAAGGAATCTAATACAGTGGAACAAAAATTCTTGCATGTGTGTATCATCAAATTGCAAGATGCTGATATATATACACTTTTTAGATATATATAATGCTATAGAGAAATTAACTTGACATCATTGTTTCCAGATGATGTCACTGTTCTTCATTATGCATTAATCAGTGTTCTCATTGTGGACAAAATCAGGCACAAGTTTTTGATGCATCTTGTTGGCTCAAAAAGAAAATTATTATATGGTACCTTATACACTAATGTTACATGTGTAGGCTTGTCACAGAGTACATGGCACCCTTAGTAGAATCATTAGAACGGCTTGGTTACATAGACGGTGAAAATCTGTTTGGAGCTCCCTATGATTTTCGATATGGTCTAGCAGCACCAGGTCATCCATCTCAAGTTGGTTCCAAATTCCTAAACGACCTAAAGAATTTAATAGAAAAAGCAAGCAATTCTAATGGAGGGAAGCCGGTAGTACTTGTCTCACACAGCTTAGGAGGTTTATTTGTCCTCGAACTCCTTAATCGAAACCCTTCTTCTTGGCGCAAGAAATTTATTAAACATTTTATAGCACTTTCTGCTCCATGGGGTGGAACTGTTGATGAAATGTTTACTTTCGCATCAGGCAATACTTTGGGGGTGCCATTAGTAAACCCTTTGCTAGTAAGAAATGAACAGAGAACTTCTGAGAGTAACCTATGGCTTTTGCCTAATCCTAAGATGTTTGATATTGATAAATCTTTAGTTATTACTCCATATAGAAACTACTCAGCTCATGATATGGTTGATTTTCTTAAAGATATCGGTTTTCCTGAAGGGGTTTATCCTTATGAAACTCGCATTTTACCTTTGATAGCGAAAATAGATGCACCAGAAGTGGCTATGACTTGTATTATAGGAAAGGGTGTGAAGACTCCAGAGGAATTGTTTTATAGGAATGGTGATTTTGATGAGCCCCCGGAGTTTTCTTATGGTGATGGTGACGGAACTGTGAATATGGTGAGCTTGTTGGCACTTGAATCTCTATGGAAAGATGAAAAAAATCAGTACTTGAAAGTTATTAAGATTGGTGGGGTGACTCATACTTCAATATTGAAAGATAAAGTTGCACTTGATGAAATAATTGGTGAGATTAGTAGAATTAATTCTAATGCTCAACTTGGTCTGAACAATATTTCTTTAGCTGCATTTGATGAGAAATGATCGTGGACATGCATAGTAACAATGCAGAAAGTTAGTACTTGATGTGATGGAGTTATACATCCATTATCTGCAAGTTTAATTTTTTTTAGAGTTTTGTATTGTCATTTTATTTATTGATATAGGAATTAATTGCTGTGATGTGAATATATGAAAAAATATTTTTGATCATTGATGTTTTGAAAATGTAGTGAGTTTGAAGCTTGATATAAGAATGGCTTAACATAATAAAGAAAACACACTGATACACTTAGTGCATGTTTGAAAATAGTAATTATTGGATTTAAGTTGAGTTGAAGAAAAATCAATGATGGAACTGGAGAGGAGTGACTTTGACACAAAAGTACTTGTCTCAAGTCAAGCTTGAGTCTTTTGATTGGATTTTTGTTACTGAGGAATAAGAAGCACCCAACAGAGGTTCTAACTAGACTCATGTTTTCTTGTGAATCAGTTAGAAGCTCTATTGTGAGCATTGGAGTAGTGCCTCAATTGATTAAGCTTTTGTCTAGTTTGAATAATGATTGCTTAGAAATGCAATGCAGTGTTGAAGCAAAAGTCTAACGAGTTTTGAAAATGTGCACTCTTGATTACTCTACTAATGTCTTGATTTCCCAATGTATGCTTACTACAACAGTATCATGAAAACACAAGATGATTTCTTCAGTTTCTTTCACGTTTTTAAATACAACCAACTCCGTTTTCTTTAACTTGCAATTTCTATACTTCAATTGTAACTTATATAAATTGTGTTTTTGCAAGTACGGAGATTTGTGTAAGACAGGACAAAAATGTGCAGGGCTAATGGGTGGTCTATATTTCGAACCCGTGGTTTCTTATTTCTATATTATTTATGTTCCTCTTGTTGGTGTGCCAAGTGTGACTCAAATTTGAGTGGGAGAATTGTTGGTGTGTCAAAGTGTGAACGAGAAATCTTATATTGAATGAAAAAATATAAGTTAAACAATATAAAAGTGAGATGACACTTAAAAATAACCAATTATGACAAGTTGTATAGGTGTCCAAATTTTTATTTTGAACCTTCTATTCATAATAAAATTTAATGCAAAAAATTTAATGCAAATAATATCTTTGTCGGTGAATATGCATCAATGCACTAGAAAATTCATTTGCATCTTGGATCTAAACATATAAGAAAATTCTGAATCTTATAAATAGTCAAATGTTATTTGTGTGATGTTTAAGCGGTCTCTTAAAAAGAGGTTCACTTATTCTCCCATGTCATATGAGAGTCGTGTGCAATCCAAGTTATTGATTTGGTAGAAAAGAGAAGAAGGAATTGAGAGAATTTGGAATTAAAAAAAGGATAAATGAGTTTAAGGGTGGAGATCTCTCCAATTTAGAAAACATGAGAGAACACATGAGATCATCTCCGCCCTAGATAGAGAGAGGTGTTCAGAAGAAGAAGATTTAGTGATACTTGACGCACAGGTTAGGCCTAAAGCGACAGGAGACTAGTATCTAATTTCATCAAAATGTGTGACCATTTTATAAAAAGTGAGATCCAATCTACAATCATTTTCAAGTTTAATGAAAGTTGAAACCTAAAAAATAGCTTGAGTTGCATAATATTTAGGTCGCACCCCTATGGCAGACCCGATTTCATATAATTGTTATTTCATGCAGTAATTTATCACAACCGTTTCATATTATACAATTTAATTTCACACAGTTAAAAAGTTTTGCTTGTTAATTTAGATTAAATGGATGAGAGTTGTATGAGGCTTAAGAACAACAAAATATTTTTCATTAAAGAGGGATGCTCACCATAGAATAGATGGTCGTTAGAGAGACGGAGAGTTAATGTATGTTTAGATATATTTACGTCAATTCAATTTAAGAATATAAATGGAAAGATTGAGGGTAGAAATTAAGAGTGAGGGTGGAAAATCATATTTAAATACAATCTCAAATAATAAAAAATATATTTTTGAAAGAAACTAATAACAATGTACTCCATATTGAACAAGAGTTAATTGGTAAAAAGGCAAGATTTTTTATAAAATAAAATAAAATAAAAATAGTGATATTAAACAATTAGGGAAAGCAGAATAAATTTATAGCTAACATAAGCTTAATCCATTATTACAATAATGTTATTTTAACAAGAATTTAGTTATTGAACGGCGTATATAAATGTTTTTACTCTTAGTTGTTGAAATGCACGTGCTAGATTGACATCCTGGTTTGGTTGTCTTGTCTTATTCATTCTTGATTCAAATTCAAGTTGAACTGTTCCATAAATAAATAATAGTAAATAGATAGATCGGTGGTGTGTTGCGTCTAAAATCCAAAAGTAGACGACCACCGTAACGCAACACCCACCTGATTATGATCCCAACCTTTAACCTCAAATTCGAAGGTCGCTTTTTGTTTTGTGCTGTTCATTTTAAAAAACAAAAAAAATGTCATCATGGTTTGCTCGTTCTCTTGCAAACTCTCTTCGAATCGATGATGTTGATGATGACATTCAAAACGACGTCGTAACCGAATCTCCAACCACCTCACCTAGAAATAATAATTACCACCAACAAGATAATAATGCAAATGAATCAGAAAATAATGATGATGAAACGTTGCAAGGTCGTGGTGTTAAAGAAGACCTCGACGAAATCAAACAAACCCTAACTCGCCAATTTTGGGGTATGGCTTCTTTTCTTGCTCCTCCTCCTTCAACTATTTCTCAATCTCAAGATCAAGTTGAACATCAACGACAATTTGATGCGGTTATTTCGAATCAAAATTCTGAAATGGAACAAGGTGTGTTCCGTGGGGATGATCCTCAACCGAATTCCAAGGAAAGGGAATTTGATATACAATGCGCCGTTGGAATTACGGAGGAGGTTTTGACTTTTGCAATGAATATTGCTATGCATCCTGAAACCTGGTTGGATTTTCCTATTGACGAGGAAGATGATAACGACGGTAATCTTCTTCAATTAGCCTTACAATAATAATAATGTGTTAGAAATTGCTGGTTTTATCTGTTATATTTTTCGTTGTAGATTTTGAAATGTCCGAGGACCAACGAGATCATGCTATGGTCGTTGAAAGGCTTGCTCCGAGATTAGCTGCACTACGAATTGAATTGTGCCCTTGTCATATGAGTGAAAGTTACTTTTGGAAAGTCTATTTTGTACTTTTGCATTCAAGGCTTAATAAACTAGATTCTGAGGTTTTGTCTACACCCCAGGTTAGTTATTTTGCCGTGCTCTTATAGTCTTATTATCTCTGGAAACATGTTTTCAATGAAGTCATTTTGAATACTTCTTTATATATTTATAACTGTTAGGATACTTTAGAGTTTAGACTACAAATTATCCCGGTATTTGTACTAGATAGAAGTCCAAGCTTGAAGTTTGGAAAATAGGTGGTTTTCAATGCTGTCTTTTGGGACTTTACTTGGGAATAATTGTCATGTGTAGTTCTCTCTCGTGTGCAATTGCTTGTAAATTATAAGTGATTAGTGTAAATTATAAACTAGGCAGAGCGACCGACTAATAAAGGTGCAAAAGCTACCTAACTGTTGCATTTATTCCTTCAATTCATGATGCTTGGCCCTCTTTGTATATTGTGGCTTACTCATTTGAACTGAAATGCTTGTATGTTCTTCTCAGAGGTTCGAATTTATGGTGCTCTGTAATTTCTAGATTCTAAATAGCATTAAGATATTTCAGTTTTTTTTTCCTGATTATTGGTGGAACCCACTGTGTGTGTTTTACAAGATAACCCAATTAATAGCAGATCACGGAAAGTAGCGGATCATTAGAAATCCGCTATGAAAAGTAGTGGATTGCGTGGCAGGAAAATAGTGGAAGCCGCAAAGTGGTTGATAAACCGGAAACACATTAAAAGTGAATTAAAACTCAAAAACGAAATAGTAGTTCAAAACAACTAATTACTGGTAATTCTAACTAGCGATAAAGATAAAAAGATCTAATTATTCTCGTCTTCCACAACATAAGCTTTATCCTCATTTTTATATAGTGAGGCATATCCTTCAACTTCTGAAATGAATCCTCATAATCAATGTCTTGATGGAGATGAAATATGAAATGAAGAGAGAAGATGGAGAGGCAGAAGCAGTTTAGTGATGAGAGGTTGCCTAGGTCATGGGGTTATATATGACCCCATCTCATCACCAACTCAACATTATTTTATTTCTTATGTTTTAAGAAATATGGCATGTGCAGCTCATGTGATATTTTTAATGTTACATTAGGGAAAAAGCATAAAAAAACAGAAACTTCCGCTAGGTAAGCAATAACTAACTGCTATCACAAATATGCAAAAAACCACCACTGTTGCAGTGGTAGGTAGCAGAATTGCAATAGCGTATGGGCTTTCATCACGGTTGCTCCAAATCCCAATATGTAATAAATAGTGGTATAGCAGTGCTATACTGGTTATTTAACAACTCTAAATGTTTTTTTTATTGTCGATGTCTCAATACTCAGTGGTTATGTAAAGAATATTTAAATTTCTACTTCAGTCGGGAGATCTGTTGAGCATCAAAATTATGCTCGCTTTATGAGTCTATCTCTGTCTTTCTCTGCTTAGTGAGACGTCAACAAGTACACATATATTTATCCTGTATATTCTTGTGTGCTCCATTTCTAAAAATAATTTGCCTTTTAAGTTTTCTTCTAATTTTGTAGAACACATTACACAATTTTAGATGCGGACTGGAGTTTCCAAATTTTGATTGTTATTGGAATACAAGAATAGAGATTATTGGAAAGATATAATCGCTATTGTTATAATCCTTCTTCCTGGTGTCAATTTTGGTGTCTCGTATTATTAGAATTCCAAATTATAATACAAATGATTAGTACTTCAAATGTACACTTCTCATATATTTGTCTAATACGGTTATGTTTGGATTGGTGAAAAGGGATAAATGGATAGGATCGTTAAACATTCTATTGTCTGGATTGTTAAGAATAGAATATAAAAGAATGCAACATGATTTCATGGACTCTACCCCATTCTATCCAATATCTTACCCCCCCACTCCCTTGGATTTTGGGCAGAATGGGATGGAAGAAGTCTTTTTCTTCGTTGAAAATTTTAAACGATGGAACAGTAACTTTATTTCATTCTATTATATTGAAGTCTTCTCTACTCACCATTAGATATCCTAACATAGCCTCACAAATTACAAGTTTTTAAAAGAAAAGTGTCTATATGTCATATTCTCCCCGACTTCTTATGACCGTGCACTTTGATTGGTTGGCTAATAATTGAATTGGTAGCTGCAGTTGTTTCTTCTTTTGGATTGCAAATTGCAATATCTATAGTTATTTTAAAGAGAGATTTGTAATTAGGATTTGTTAGATCTATCATTGTTTTACCATGGAGAATATTTGCTTTATTTGAAGAGGTTAGGTTTGCCGAAGTGTTTCTCATTTTTCCTCGGAAAGTAGTGTTGAAATGTTCCTTTTCTTAGTTTGGTTCATTGATTGCAAGCAGTATTTGTCTCTAATGCTTATGTCTAAAGTTTACATGCTCTTCTACATTCAGCTGGTATTTTACAGCTAGGATAATGGGTAGATAAACTTTTTTAATATCTTAGTTTTAACTGCAGGTCATGGTAGCTAGATCAATGTGGATGCAGGAATTGCAGAAACAAACAAAGCCTGAATTTGAAATTTTCGGAAGAAGTGATCTCTACTCAAGAGACAATGCTCAGCATCATGATTCTACTCCCAGCGTATCAGATGACACCTATTCTGATGACATGCCTCATCGGACATACGGATATAGAACAACCTCTTTGTCTGTGATGGCAGATAATGAGTCTGAAAAGTACACAGTTGAAAGTTCTGGATCACATTTATCGGATAAGTCAGTTATTGAGGAAAATCCAATTAATAAAACTGAAAACAAAGATCTAAAAAGTGGTCGACCTTCTCAAATTATGATTCAGGACTATGATGATGACGGTGACGATGATTGGCCAGACGATGATTCTGATTTAGGGGGATATAGTGCAGCAACACTGCCTATTGTGAATGAAGAAGATATATCTTTCAGCGATCTCGAGGATGATGATTATGGCATTAAACATGTTAGTAGCAATTCAGATTCAAAGGTGGTGTGAACTTCAGATGACACGACTGAGGTGATTTTAGGGACACTGGAACCTCACACGGAACAAGAAATTAAAAACAGAATTGCCAGATGTTCGGTAAAAACATGGATACTGGTGTGTGAACTCTAGTTTTTTTGTCCACATAATGGTGAGCGAAGTTGCAAAATGCTGTGATGATATTTGAGGCTGTTTAAGAACTTGTTAATGCCTTTTTCCCTACATTTTTTTGCCACAAGGCTAGGTGGGTTTGAAGGTGGATCTTGTATTTCAAAACAACTCAAATGAAAAAGAAAAGGCAGAGCCAAGAAAAGCAATCTGATGTTTGATACGTGTTTTTTAGATATCGAAAAAAGGGTTGTGGATTGAAATATGAGCATCTATTTCAGGGACAACTGTTTTAAGACACATCATATAGGTGCAAGAATGTATATAAAATGCCTTGTTTGTTGTCGAATATCAAATATAGATTTGATTTTTTTCATTGATTTATGGTGGATGTAAAAGGGTTCGGGTTTCTACCCCGGTGTTGTTCTCCTGAATCCTAATTGCCTTGGTGTGTCAACTGTGTTTGAAAACCATAGTGATTATTTCAATAATTTGATTGATGATAAACTGGAAAGTGTTTTTCATCTTAGAATATACCTCTTTGGGATTCTTGGCGTAAAATTTTCATGTTAAACTCGGGAGAACCCGAAGGCTATTTTTGTTGAAATGATAAATGTTAGTGTTTGTAGTATTTTATTTTGTTGTAGTATGGATTGAATATTCTACCTCCTTTAACTTCTCTACATCAAACTAAAGTTACATCTCCTAGAAACCAAAGATTATTAATTTAGGAGACAGTTTTTTGAATTACATTGTGGTCGTTTGTTAGAATGGATTCTCAACTATCTTACATGGTTACTCGAGATTTCTGCAATTTACTCCTACTATGTAGGAGGCGTCAAATACAATGCGTGGAACATCAAATGTTTGTCCCGGCACCTCAAGGGTGTTGTTTTTTTCTTTCTTTCTGTTTTTGTAGTTATTGTGGCATAATAAGTGGATAATATTGTTAGAAATTTTGGATCGCATATGTAATATTTCAATGTATTAGGACTGTTATGTTAATTAGTCAAATTAAAGTGATCTAATTCGTGTAAGGTTTATGGTTGATGATATGATTGTCATGAAAAATATTGTGTAGATACCATACATATTTTTTCTAATTTTATGATGGGTAAAATTAGAAAGAATAAAGGTTAAAAATCATTACTGATCATGAAAATTGAAAAAGCATGAGATTTTTATAAATAAATGGTTATGATCCCTGATTTTTATACCACACATATTATTTCCAATTTATCGTCGAAATTGTTTTAATATATTTCCTTATTGTGAAAGAAATAAAACTGTGAAATAGGTGTGAACCATGAAACACAAACTCAAAACCGCCTGTCACCAACTAAAAAAAGCAAATAACCAAATTTGTAACATATTCAATAATAAAAAATGATATCTCTCAAATTAATAATAATAATAATAATTATAATAATAATAATAAAAAATGATATATGAACAACCCATACCACAGCCAATACTTTTATATTTATACATTAAAAAAAATTATCAACCTTGTTTTCCATGCACATCCACTTAAAAAGAGAATGATATACGTTCACACAAATGTTGTTTCAATTTAGTTATACAAATAACATATTCCTTCTGTATTTTCTTTGTCTCAAAATATAAGAGAAAAATACCAACTTTTATGCTATTATTGTGTTTTTTCAAATAAATTATCTTTTTCAATGTAAAATTAAATGCATATTGCATTCAATTTGTTCCCCTTTTTATTTTCTCCATAATTTTTAACCAATGAGAATTTTTTTTACATCTTTCCATGAAACTTATTCCAAAGAGAACACAAAAAATTATACCTCAAATCACTAAGTATTAGTTTTCTTAATAAGTGTGAATTAATGTTTTTTCTTATAAAACAAGACGGAGGGAGTAACTCTTAAGTATTTTGCAAGGTGATGTTTTTTCCAGAGGAAAATTATGTTAGGCCTAAAAAAACCCTTGAAGATTGTTCTCTCCTGCTTAGAAACCCTAC
This sequence comes from Medicago lupulina, assembly GCA_958299785.1. Lineage (NCBI taxonomy): Eukaryota > Viridiplantae > Streptophyta > Magnoliopsida > Fabales > Fabaceae > Medicago > Medicago lupulina. The sequence goes on along the minus strand of OY283144.1, from coordinate 6,675,379 downwards.
ATGATGACTCTTTCTTTTGTTTTTTTTAACAAAATGATAGCCTTATTTATATTTATCTTGTAATCAATCACTCTCTCGTTAAATAATTTATTTATCAATAAAATACACTAAAGTTTTTCTCAAAAAAAAATACACTAAAGTTATTAATATCATTAAAATTTAATGTCAATCAAATATTTTTCTTTTAGGTCAGTCCCCTCCTTAAATAAAAGATCATACTATATTTTTTTTATTTGTTTTATGTGATTCACCGTCGAACATTGAATATAAATATCTCCTTTAAATCAAAATTCAAATATTAATTCGCCCGAATTATCAAAATCTAACCTATTTCGTTATATTTATGTATGATGTATCTAAACTTTAGTGTGAGGTTGAGAGGCAAACAACCTGTTTTTACTACAAGTTCAAATCGTTTGTTACTCTAGTTATTTTCATTATCCCTACCCTACTACTATTGCAATACATAGGGAGGGAGGAGGAGAGGATTGACCAGCTTATTAACAAGTCAATTCTTGATTAATCAAACAACCATTTATTTGGCGCGTTTATCTCTCTTTTGTCCAATTCTTCTTCCTCTCTTTTTAATCAACTTAAAATTGTCACGTTTTCTTAAACGTCGTCGTTCCCACCATATTCAATTCAATTCAATTCCAGAAAACAACACATTCCAATTTTCCTCCAACCAACATTTATTTATTTCCCTTAAATTCATCATCCACCGCGCTTATTTAATTTAATCTTTTTTCATCTCAAAAAAAAAAAAAAATCCAATTCTAGGGTTTCAATTTTCCATTCCCCGATTGAATGGAACTTCCACTCAGTTTCTCACGAAAACACCAAAAACGACTTATCCTAATCGCGCTTTTAGGATTCTCCGGTTACGGTGCTTATAAAGCTTATCATTTACCCTATGTAGTTCAAAAACGCCACCGCTTCACGAAGCTTCTCAAAGCTTTCGTTTCTCTTGCAGAACTTGCTTCCAATTCCGCAGAAACTGTTTCAATCGTTTCCAACGATTTGAACAAATTTCTCATTTCTGATTCTGATGAAATTCCTAATAGTTTGAAACAATTGTCCAAAATCGCCATGTCGGAGGAATTTTCGATAACTATTTCTAGGGTTTCAAAGTCTTTAACACATGGAATTTTGATGGGGTATGGTGAATTTGAAAAACCCTTGGAAATTGGTGCGGAAAAATCGAATTTTTCTGATAGGGTGTTGGATAAGCTTATGTCTGAGGCTGGAACTGGGTTTGCTTCGGTTGTGGTTGGAAGTTTTGCAAGGAATTTGGTTTTGGGTTTTCGTTCGAAGTTGGAAAATGTTGATTCCGGGTCGAAATCTGATGGTGTTTCTGGATTTGTGAGTGTGATTTGTGATGAAAAGTGTGGGAAGGTTATAGGGGATTGTGTGCAGACTTTTGTGGCTACTGCCGTTGCTGTTTTTCTTGATAAAACAATGGATGTTAATACCTATGATGAAATTTTTGCTGGAATGACGAATCCGAAACACCATGAAAAGGTGAAGGGGGTTTTGGTTTCTCTATGTAATGGTGCTGTTGAGACTTTGGTTAAAACATCTCATCAGGTTTTGACAAATCCAAAAGGTAAATCTGATTTGAGTTCACCGAGGGAAAACGGGCATTTGAACCCGGAAGCTTATCTTCAGAAATTCAGAAATGGAAGCTCTGTTGATGAAGTTGGGGATTCTGGGTGGCTTGAACAGGTTAAATCAACTCTTTCTGTACCAGCTAACCAGAGGTTTGTGTTTGATGTCACGGGGAGAGTGACATTCGAAACTGTGAGGTCATTTGTGGAGTTCTTGTTATGGAGAATATCAGAAGGTTTGAAAAGGGGTGTTAATAAAGTTCATGATGACATTGTAGACAAAGGAATGCAAGTTGTTAGATATGTAGGAGCTAAGTCGTCGGTTATTCTTACCTTGTGTTTTGCTTTATATTTACATATTTTGGGTGGTAGTAGGATTCTAGTGGCTGCTTAGCATGATCATTCATCCTACCCTTATACTTGTAATGCAGTTGGAATATAATTTGCAGCTAGATTTGATCTTTACACATATGATATCTCCAATCATTAATTGAGGTCATATCCTACACTCATAATTCAATGGATGAAATAACTGACTGTAGTCTTTAAATTACCTTTTGTAGCCTTTTTCCATACCCAAAAAAATAGAAAGTTTGTGCATGTTTGTTGCTTAAATTTCTGTTGCTTTAGCCGAGGATGCAATGAAATGAAACATAATATGTCTGGAAGCAGCAATAATTTTATACTGGTTTCTGGAAATGAAATATCATTGTGATATTTGAAGTATATTAATCTGGATTTTGGACTCCCTTTTGTCTAAGAATCAATAGGTTGTTGCAGTCAAGAAATAGCCCTGTTGGATACATCAATCAACTCGTATTTTGTAATTGTATATTATATCCAATTTAATAAAGACACAACGTGAACTATATGATTTTGGTTAGCTGTGCTGGTTTCTTGGCTAGAGAGGCTTTATGCTGATTTTGGTTGGCAGTACATGAATAAGTTTTCCAATTTAACCTTACCTCCTCAGGCATCGTAAAGAAACAGAATTTTGAGTAGGATTTGTCTGTGATAAATTGAAATTGTAATTGATTGACAATTTTTTTTTCTTTCCTTCTCTGTCTATAAATTTGAGATCATGTGGCAGATTTAACTCTGTGCAACGGCCAACTGTAACTTATGGCTGGGAATGCATCTCAATCTGAGTAATTTCGAGATTTGTGATGTAGTTAGGTGAGTTTAATTTCTCCTATGGTTAAGTAATGAGCATCTTTCTGTTGAGAATCCCTATTCTTTATGCACTGAGACTTTGATTTTGTCAATAATTATGGTACCTTGATGGACTCTATAATAAGATATCACAAGCATATATATACACAGTTCATCCAATTCATCATTGTTAGTATATATTAAATTAGTATGCTTCTGAGTAATTTCGAGATTTGTGATGTAGTTAGGTGAGTTTAATTTCTCCTATGGTTAAATAATGAGCATCTTTCTGTTGAGAATCCCTATTCTTTATGCACTGAGACTTTGATTTAGTATATATTAAATTAGTATACTCCTGCTTCATGCGTCTCTATTCTGCAATAGTATGTTGTAAATATGTAATATTTTTGTATTTCTAGTTATTAGCCTCGTATTTTTCAATAATTAGTGATTATTGTATTTGGACCTTTAATCTAAGGCCAAATAGGTAGAGTGTACTCTAGTTAGTTAGATTAGTGCTTGTACACTTCACTCAATTGAATAATACTCCAAAATATTTTTCTAGATGGTATCAGAGCCTATACTTGATATGTTGTTGGGTTGTCCACATTGTGATAGGATACTGGATTCGGTTGTAGCTTAATTGATGTGTGAATAGGAGAGAGGAGCGACGTGGCAGGATTATGTTAGGAGGGGAACAGTTATAATAGGGATAGAAGAGAGGAGTAAGGATCATCTTTGTTTGTTAGTAGAGTTTCTCTCTGGTTAGGAGCATAGTGCTCTGTTTAGGAGTTCTTGAACTCTGGTTTATCCTTTCATTTTTCATTTCCAGGTTCTATCACATTGTCTACACCCCAGACCTATTTGGCCTATGTATGAAGTTGTATGTTGGAAATCCCTCCCCTAGCCACCTTATAACTGCGACAAATTTGGGTTACCTTCATTGTAGCCTCCAACACCATTGTGCTACAGTTTAGTCCCACATTGCTTAGGGATATGGTCTTTGTAGTGCTTGTAAGACTTTGTGGTCTGCTGCTTCTAATGATTAACTAATTTTTTAAATCAGTATGTGTTCCCTGTATAGCCTCAGTATTCTTAACTGCTGTACACTTAAAAATGGAATAGATGTACTCTATTATGGCAATGATTCCAGTACATGGTAATCGAGTTTGAACTTTAGTTTAATACGGTCACTCTATTCAGTTGAAAGACTTCTCCTTTTAATCACTTATGTTGAAGCAGTGATGCACTTCACGAGTAACTAAATCTTAAAATCAAAGACTTTTGATGTAGATCCTTAGCATTCTTCACTACTGTGCACTTAAAAAGGGATCAGATACCTTCTATTTATGACATTCAGTTGAATGAATGTTGCCTTTTCTCGGCATTTATGGAACTTGCCTGTGCCACTATTCGTCAATAGTCATACTAACTGGAGCATTATAATTTGGTTCGTTCTTTTGAAGTTGTCTGAGATTTAGTTGTGTTCTCTTCTCTTGTTCTAGTTTTCTTTTTCTCACCATTGAAAAGCTAGATTTTGTCTTTTCAAAGTCTTCTGATTTGCTTGCTTCTTTAGTTAATATGTTTAGTACATCCCATCCATAGAAGATTCTTACATAACCCTGCTGATAGTTTAGTTAGTAGCAGTTGCCGCTTGGTTCCATGATTTCCTTGCTACATAAGGGCTTATCGCTAAAAATGTTGTATATTGCTGCATATTGAGTCATTGAAGCATCGTTTTTCCTCAACAGTTTCCCTTTTCATTTCCCCTAAAATCTTGGGTTTCCCCTCAATTAAAGGGTCGTCGTATACAGCCTGCCACATCATACCTCAATTCCTTTTTATTTGTCATTTTAAGGTTGTTTTGCCTAAACTAAGCAAAAAGTTAATTGGTTTTTTTTATTTATGAAACTATTTATCCTTTTGTGATACATTTGACTATAATTTTATTGCAAATATATCTAAAACATCCACACAAAAAGGAATTGGGAATTTGTTATAATTTCATGTCTATGATTGTGATTGACTGAAAAAGTGTGGTATGTAGACCATCTCCAAGACTGTTCTTTCAGTGTTCTTAAAACACAGGTACAACATGGCTGCAGCACCTCTGGATTTGCTCCGGTCTTTCTAATTGGTGCTCCATGGAGTGTTGGAGAGGGAGAGAGGTGGCTATGATTGGAGATGCTCTTACTGTCTTTTCTGGCCCTAAAATCAACTAGTTGAGTCATTTTAGCTTTGATGAAATAAACACCCCACGGTTTGTTTTTGTTTTTGGAGTTAAAGAATCACATTTGCATTATCCATGTCAAGTAAAAAACAAAGTTCGATTATCTGAGTAACAGTGGCTATCCACATCAGAGACTTCTTAGTCCCAATGGGCACAAGGCTCGAAAACATAAACAAATTAGTATGATCCATAAGCAGGAGCAAGTTGGATTATATTAGTTACCATGTCAATTAAAGTCAATATGTATATCAATTATAGAGTGCTTATGGTAGTGAATTTGAGAAAGATTCAAACCATCAATCAATATTGAGATTCACACTATTGTAAACATAAAAATATTGTATTAACACACAAGAATATCTTCCAGAAGAAATCCCTTCTTCCACTATTTCTGTATGCTTCTGAGTATAGATATAATACACATGAGCTGCAAGAGTCCTTCTCATCAATCATTCCTCTAATATTCTCCTGTCTTCTCCATATCAATCCTCATAATCCAACACTGCTTTTGCTGCCACAACATGCTTGGATGGAAAAAACATGACAAATTTCATGGTGAGGTTCATAGTTATGGTGTGCTTTTCAACCAAAATAAGAGGGGAAATGCTAAGGTACTTACTCCTTGAGGTGAAAAGGTGGAGTCAAATTCGATCTTAGGACGAGAGGCATATTAAGTTGAAGCAATGGAGAAGATACAATGTGAAGATGATGGTCATTTTAGTCATCTCTACTTATTTTGCTAATTAGTGCCAACACTTCTTAAGCAACTAGTTAGTGCTAACACTTGTCATGGTTCTGTGAGTGTGAGTGGAACAGAGTCTTTGTAACCGGTAAATAAATATTGACGACTCCTTCGAGCGTTATATTCAAAAGTGAAAAAATATGTATTAGTAACTAGGGTGTTCCGTTGCGCTTCGGCTCGGTTATGAGGCAAAAAGTGAACTGATCCAAAAAATAAAATATGTGCGGTTCGACTCGGTTCGGTTGATGCTAAAAAAAAATCTGAACCAAACCGATCCAATTTAACGCGGTTTAATTTGAATCGGTTTTCGGTTATCCGAATTGTAAATAAATGATAGTAATGCTCTTATTGAAAATAATGTTGAGAGAAACTTTTTCCTTTGCTATACACATTTGAAGTATACAAGTACGATTTATAGTAATTTCTTTTTTCTTTCATATATTAGGTTGTAGAATTTTTTTTCTTAATTCTATATATTGTAATATTTTTTTTCATAGATTACACAATACATATTGTATACATATAAGTTGTTGCAAACATTCAGTATACATATGCAACTTTTTCTTTCATATAATTATATTGTATAGTTTGTAGCAATTTATTAAGCAAATATCATGCAATTGTAAAGAAACTTTTGTAGCATGTATAAATAAAAACAAATGCCAACTATTAAGGACCGGTCTAGCTAGACAGTAGTGAAGAGTCTAGTAAATTACTATAAGTGCGGTTCAGTTCGATTCGGTCCAGTTCTTAAGTTATAAACCGAACTAATTGGTTTTTAATCTATATGGTCCAAACACATCCAAAAAATATCAGTTTTTTGCGGTTTTCGGTTTTTTTGGATCGATTGGCGGTTTTTTTTGAATCGGTTCGGTTTTAAACACCCCTATTGTAACCAAACAAAACATTCCTTTAGTAAAAAAATAAACATTTTCTATCCATTCTATCCAAAGTAAAGTAAGAAACAAAATGTACCAAAAAAAAAAGAAAAAGAAACAAAACAACTCACCAAAAAAGTAAAGTAAGAAACAAAACAACTCATAAAAAAAAGTAAGAAACAACATTTATTAGGACATGACTACACAAGAAAAAAAAAATTAATTAAAAATCGTTTTACTTTTAACTCATAATCACTTTTGTTCTTGTGAATCAAATGAACCCAACTCAATTCAAAGTAACTGGGTTACCAAAAAGCAAAATTGTTTTTCTTCAAAGTTTGTAATGTTTACATTGGAATGTGACCTTGAAAATATTACATTCTTATGACTTGTTTCTTGATGAATAGAAATGATTACCCCCCTAACAAGACAAAAGAAATTTAAAAAAAACTAAAAAATCTTCAAAGGGATGATAGGGCTCTTATCAGTTAACGTAACACAAGATTAAAAGTCAAGAATTACGAAGAAAGTCATAAGGTCATCAAACCTATTCAACTCAAAGTTAGCAAAAGCATCCACGTCTTTGTTGGCCTCGTGATAGACGTAAATCAGAAATATGAAAAACTATATGAGATCAAGGATGACTTCGTTAAGACTGACTTTGATTGATGAGTGGGTCTCCCATGTCCCAGAGAACTCAGTTGATCATCAACTTGCATGTCGTCCTAACCACTCACACATCACACTTAAACCCCCTCTTTCAATTTCTTCAAACCGAAAATCAATCTCTTGACCTCAAGAAAGGTCATGACATTTTCTATGTTAATAATTCGTCACAATGAATCATAAGAGATTATTCAAATTTTATTTGTTAATAATTCATCACAATGATCATAAAAGAACCTCTTACTTTAATTTGTTTATGTCAATAATTCATCACAATTATCATAAAAATGATAAATTAATAAAATAAAATAAAAAAAGACAAATATAAGTGCAATTTTTCTAATTTTTAATAGTGCACCAAAATAATGAACTTTGAATAAAGAAAAGGAAATTGAGTATGACACAAGTGGTAATAATGACGCAGGAAACAAGTTGCAATAATAGAAATAAAAGTAATAATTAAATTTAGCTAGAGCCTAGAGTCCATTAATTAGATATACTAAGCTTCTTAAACTCATATTTATGGTTTTGGTGTGGCCATTTGAAACCTAGCAAATTAATTCCATATGGCAGCCACTACCTCTTCCACCTGCAATGGTTTCTTCAATTTCCGATCATCATCAAATACTTCGAGCCAAAGCTCTTCTGGTTGCAGTGGAAAGCTTGATGGAGTAGCTATGTGGTTAATCAACGGTGTCACTATGGCTTTTTTTTCATCTTTAAATCGTTGCTCTTGCATTCGCATCGCCACAGAAGAAGACGGAGAAGATGCCAATGAGTTGCCTTTGATGTTCAACGATGGTAATCTCCGCCATGACGGTGGTGTGGCTGGTACCACCAGCAGGAGAAGGACTGGTAAAGGGAAGAAAAGTGTACTTGTCCACGAACAATGATCTAGATGAATCAATAATGTCTCTTTATTTTCATGGTAAGTGATATATAATATAATGTTACATAGTATGTGAGAGTTTTTCTAATTGTGCGTTCAAATCAAAGCTTATGTTATTTCTTTTTTTTTTAGAGCTTATGTTATTTCTGGAGATGAGAAATGAATTTCAATTAAGATGCTTGTAATCTTCTCCCCTTTGATATATATACAGATACAATGAAGAATGGTTCATGAATCATGTGTAATATTGATTCTTAATTTGTGCAGTAGCAAAGTTATTGATTTCTGTTTATATTTAAAAGATACATGATTTCTATAGCCATTAAATTAATTAATTATATATGATAAAAGAGTATATCAATCTCATGTTATGAATTATGCCTTCAGATTCATTAAACTGAGTTGACCTTTAAGTTATGCAACTAGCCACTCGATCATTTTAATAGTAATTATAGTCAATTTTATCATAAGATAAGTCGTTTAATTAGCAAGTAGTTATGTCCCGTGAGCATAGCTTAGTTAGTAGGACAATGCATTATTATATGTAGGGTCGGGGTTTGAACCTCGGACACCCCATTTATTTACCTTATAAGGTGAATTCTAGCCACTAGACTACCTAAAAAAAAACAAGTAACTATGTAATTTGCATTTGTTTACTTCTTCAATATTGTTTGCAATTTTATCATATGATACTTTGCCAATTCCCCATCGTTGAGATACCACATTCACACAATTTTTTCACCCGTATCACATTCACGCATTCAGTATATTAGCGACCGTTGGATCAAAGATAATATAGCAAGTGAAACGTTCATATTTTGATTTTTATTACATTTAAAAAAATCAAGCCTTGCTCAAAAAAAAATAAAATCAAGCATTAAATCTAAATAATTCAATCATGGTCGAACAATTGAAGTTTCTAATTTGATTGAAATTTTTTTATTGACAGTAAGTTATAGGTTCGTGAATCCATCAAAATATTTGGTGGACCATTTTCTTTGCAAGATTATTTGTTACCTTTATGTTTTCCGCTAAACACCTGATTTTGATTTGCGAGTTTTTTTTTTTACCGTGAAAACATTGTTCGCCGTAAATAGCATAGCATTTCTAAATTTATGTTTCATTTTCAGTATGAGTTGAGTTTTTTTTATTTTTTTGACTAACAGAATGAGTTGGGTTGGGAGTATGATTACTCAGATCCCCACCGATATCATATTTCTAAGCTTTTTTATGTCTATGGGATTTTAAAACAATTTCCAGCATGTTTCTTTTCCGGTTTATTGCTGATTGAGCACGTTCTAGAGACTAAAGTTGCTTTGAAAAAAAATAAAAATAAGTACACATTTTGTCTCAATTATTTCTTCTCAAATGATGCTGTCGTTTGGGTCATGATCATTGCATCGTTTCAATCGACATATTTGCTTTTATTTTTTTGAATAAATTTGTCTCTTAACATCATCGTCACCAAAGAATCCAATGTGCTTGAAAAATGCTGTTGGGACAAATATAGACAAACTGCGTCAATCAGGCTAACTATCTTTTACTTTTACTTTTACATTTTTCTCTTTGGGGAAATACTGACTTACCTATACAATGTAATATTGTATCAGCATTTGGAAGAAAATGATTATGCTGCATTCTTTCTCTTTTTCTTTCTTTTCTAAAAAATATGTTTAGTGAAAGTTTTTCAATTTTCTGTTTGATTTATGTGTTTTCCGATTAACATACAAGTCTCATTGATATTTTAAATCGTGTCCATGATAATTAAATATTGAATAAACCAGCAATTTAGTTAGTGAACTAACAACCTCTCACCAATTTAATCCCTATGTAAAAATATACTAAATAGTCTCCAAACTATAAAAAAAACCTATCAATTTAGTCCCAATTGTTGAGATTTTGGAGAACAAATTGATGGATTTTCATATACTTTATAAGGTAAATTAATGAGTTTTGTATAGTTTAGGAATCTCTTATCTTTTATTCTTTAAAGTTAACTAGTACGCCTTTTTTAACCTAATTTTGCCATAAATCTTCCTTCCCTGATTGGTTGGAATATTAATTGCTAATTTTTCTTTTGCAAATTAAATAATTTGTTTTTCTTTTGTTCTTATCCGCTATTGATTGTGCAAATTAAATCATTTTGAATTATCAATTTCTTAATTTTTCTCCTTAGTCTCATCTTTTTTTTTTTTTTTGCAAATTAAATAATTTGATTTTTCTTTTGTTCTTATCGGCTATTGATTGTGCAAATTAAATCATCTTGAATTATCAATTTCCTAATTTTCCTCCTTAGTCTCATCCTTTTTTTTTTTTTGCAAATTAATTAATTTGTTTTTCTTTTGTTCTTATCGGCTATTGATTGTGCAAATTAAATCATCTTGAATTATCAATTTCCTAATTTTTCTCCTTAGTCTCGTCTTTTTTTTTTTTGCAAATTAAATAATTTGTTTTTTCTTTTGTTCTTATTGGCTATTGATTGTGCAAATTATATCATATTGAATTATCAATTTTCTAATTTTTCTCTTTAGTCTCATCCTTTTTTTTTCAAATTAAATAATTTGTTTTTTTTTCTTATCGGCTATTGATTGTGCAAATTAAATCATCTTGAATTATCAATTTTCTCTTATTCTTTAAAGTTAACCCATACACATTTTTTAACCTAATTTTGCCCTAAATCCTCCTTCCCTGATTGGTTGGAATATTAATTGCTTTTTTTTTTTGCAAATTAAATAATTTGTTTTTCTTTTGTTCTTATCGGCTATTGATTGTGCAAATTAAATCATCTTGAATTATCAATTTCCTAATTTCATAACAAAAATTTCACTTTCATTCTTTAATACGTTCTCTGGTGAAAAATCCAGTTTCAGATATTGATAAGGCAATCAACAAACAAAGAATCAAGTACAAAACATACATCGTCGAAATTGTTTAATATGGTATAGTAAAAACGTTTGTGACAATTTAATGAATTGAGTTATACTATTATTTCGATTCAAGTAGAGTATTTATTTTCATATTTGCGCTTTAGTTGTTCTTTTGTAGGTTACCATAATGGAAAATGTGTATGTGTTCTTAGTCACTGTTAGAAACAAATAGTTTTTGATAGGTATATGAATATTATGTCAAAAACATGTCATCTTAAACAAGCATTTTCTAAGAAAGAGTTTAAAGAGGTTGAATAGGTGATCGAAGTATTTGAATCTACGTTTGCTAAGAAAACCTATTACTCTATATTTGTTAATTATCTCGAAGCTCCGGAGAAGTGAAAAAGGATTGCTGATAATTAGTATACCAAGTCTCTACGTAGATGTATGTTATTATTTGCCCAACTTTATTAGTTTTTTAACAACTTGAAGTAGATGATTTGTGAAATTTTGTTCTTAAAGGATTCATTTAGAGGTTTAGTCGTTGATTTATGCAAATTGTATTTTTCTACTATGTAGTACTTACGATGAACCCTAGTAAAATTGTACTTTTGTTTAAACTGTCAAATATAAGCAAAAACATAAGATAAACTTATACTTCTTGGAGCATTGATAACTTATAAGGTAAGGAATGTAAACTAACCAACCATACTCATATGACTTTTCAACTGCCTCTGATCTAAGAAAATCTCATAAAATATTTTTGGTTATGTTATGAGCAAACATATACTCTAAACAGAAAAATCTCCCATTTATACGACACACAATACCGTAGACGGTAACTTTAAAGTTACCGTTGAAATCTCGAGAACTATCACGTAGGTAATTTTAAGAAGGAATTTCCAAGTCCCTTTGGGAAGAACCCCAATATTGGGAGCTATCACGCAACCCTATTTTACTTTGACATGTCATTTAAAAAATAGTTGTTTCCTATGTATATCCCCATCTCATAGTTGCATCTTATAGTTTAGCAGTGATTCTTAAAAGTCATCCTTAAAGGATTCATGCTTCGATAAATGATACATAGATGGAGTTTATTCACGGTCTTCATAAATCACATTTAAAACTATGTTTTGTAAACCTTGAGCTAAAACATTTATTTATAGTTTAATAATTTTAGGGCACAATGTAGATATTTTTGAAATCATTTAACTATTAAGAAAATTTTATAGTTTAATATGTTTTGTCAATGTATTCTTGCCTTATGAGATTTTGAAAGTTAATGTGATTATATAGATTGTGACATTTTAAACCATCTGAAAAAATATTTTTTTATACTCGATTTGTAATTGTTGCGATGTTCTTTCAAAAACCATTGCACGTCCTTATGTAAATGGAGTGTTACTGTTCAATCTGGTTTAGATTCTAGTAGATAAAAATATTCAAACTGATCAAATCTACATCAATTCACTTTTGTTCAAAATTTAGTGATTTTTTGAAGTGAGGCCGACTCAAACTAATTTGTTGATATGTAGTTTGATTGATTGGTTTGCCTTAAAATGAAATTAAAATGTTTTTTTTAGTAAATGAAATTAAAATGTTGAAATAACCAATCGAGCACACCCAAAAATAGAAAAAAAAAATCAACTTTTTTTTTAGAAAAGAAAACTAATTAACTTATTTATTAGTAGTTATTTCATGAAATTTTTAAGTTGAAATAACATAATTTTTTGACCAAAAGTTGAAATAACATAATTAAATTAAAAAAATGTGAATATTTAATTGAGCAGTTTAAATTATTTGTGACAATTATCAACGACTTAAATATTCAAATCTCCGACAAAAAAAGTGAGCTCAATAAAGCTATAAGATTTGTTCATAGATTTATAGAATTTTAAAATTGAAAAGCAGGAATCAAACTAATTCATGTTGGTTTCTCTCGGTTTGGTTTGTATTCGAAGCAGAAAATATCGAATAACAAATTAAAGTAAACTAAAAAAAACAAAAAACGATTTTCTGTCAAAAAGCAATAAAAAACAAAAATCGCCGTTGCCGGGGATCGAACCCGGGTCACCCGCGTGACAGGCGGGAATACTTACCACTATACTACAACGACTTCGATGATTGTGAGATAGAAATATAAATATAATTACAAGATGATTATAGTTATGTTAGGTTTTTTGCGACACCGACCGAACTGTTAATTCCATAACCATTTTTCTTCTCTGAAAACTGAGAATTTGTTTTTGATCCGTAAAATCTCATAATTGAAAAAGATGCTTGGCGATGGTGGAGAAACCCCATCAAGGTACATTCATTATTCACAATCACACATCACTTTTATTCATTTAATTTAATTTCATTATAATTCCACTCATGCAACATGCGTAATTTCATTCATTATTTTTTAGATATGAATTGTTGAGTATGGTGAAGAAGCACTCTAACTTAATTGGAAAAACGGTTGTTGAAGATCAAGATGCTTCCGATGTTGAAATGGATATGAAATTTTGGCATGATGTTTTTGATTTGTATTTTGTTCGTGGTAAAGAGTCTAGAGGACGACAAGATGATGATCTCGTTTTCTTTGTCCGAAAATTGGTATCTCCTTTTTCATTTCTTATCAAACACCGACGCTGACACGTTGACACCGGTTCTAATTTGAAGAAAAAAAAAAGGCATAATTGAACATAATCACATGTGTTGGTGTCGGACACCAGACACTTACACGTCCATACTTATAATTTGAAAAATGACATAATTGAATGTAATCACATATGTTAGTGCTGGAGTTTGGACACTGACGTGTCGGGTACCAGACACATCTAGTGTCGGTGCTTCCGAGTTATTTTACCACTGGTTTTTGGTTTTTGATTTTTATGTTGTTTATGGTAATGATGATTTACAATCTTTATGCTATTCTTTTTCCTTTTTGTAAGAATTATTGTCGTTAATCATTTTAGAAATTTTTTTCGCGCAGGTTTCTCGAGGTTCTGGTTTGAACAATGATCCAGAGAGTGTTGATCCTTATTTTGTACGCAGGTGGGCACCTGAGGTAATTTAAATTCGATATATACGATGGTGCTGGAGTTTAACAGTATCGAATATTTATTGTCAATATTCTTCGAATTGCATGCTAAACTTACTGTTGTCACCTTGTATGCGTTCTTCATACATTTGACATCATCAAACTAGTATTTTTAATTTTACCCAGTCTTTCTGTCGGAATCATTGACATCTCCAAAGAAGTGAAAGTTTCACCGTTTATCCCTTGTTCGTACAATCAAATAGTGCTGGTGTTTGAGTATGAACGAAATTCGTTTGTTTAACATTTTCAAGATTTCTTATAACAAACCTGCATGAAAAATACAAAGAAGTGACAGATTTTTTGGTCTGACCTGTAGGATTGACTTTAAAAAAAAATCAGTTAGACCTTGTGTTAATATACCTTATGGCTTCAAATTAGTTGCCCTTGGTATAGCATGAGTTGGATTGTGATAAGTATTGATAGCATTAAGGTGTCTACTTATCATGTGTGGTGATATTATTTAGTTTGTGGGAAAATTATTGTTTTTGATTGCTAAAATCATTTAAGTTTATTGGGTAGCTTTTATGATGTTAGGCTTTGGAATTCTGTTCATTATGATGCCGAATAATTTTTTTAATTTTTCTCCACCAGTTGAGCAACTTAGTGGATGAAACTTCGATAGATGTGGATTGGAGGCGTTCATTTTACTTGAATTTAATTGCTCATACATCATTCAGTGTAACTGTTGCAATTTGCAGGTAATGATCATCCTTAATTTCGTTTCCACCATTGTGTTTCACCTTGTCTAACCTGTTAGGTGGTTTCACAGCAATTAGATTATCTTTAAATTTATTTCATTTATATCACAGTAAAATAAGTGCATCACTTAATTGGTGCACAGTCTACGGATAATGATCCTTAAAAAAAAATGTCTACATATTATGAATCTCTGATTAATCTATTTTCTCAAAGTGCTACAAAGATGGATTAGCTGTATGATTTTATCCGTATATGGTCACTTCTATTCAGCAAGATTTCCTATACAATGACTGCTAGTTCTCATTTCAGTTTCACCAACTTTTCATGTTAATATTAGTCGGATGACTTAGATTTTTTTTCTTTTTCTGTTGATCCTAATTAGAGTAACTTTTTAAATTCTAATTCTGATTGAACATTCTGCAACTATGAAGAAGGAAAATATTTTATGCAATACAAGGCTTTTAAATTTTTGGGTTATTATCTGGATAATTAAGTAGTTTGATTCAAATATATCTTTCTCTAGTCAACAGGTTCTTCAGAACCATCAAGCTGGGAGGGATACATCTTTATCCCCTATATATAAGGTAAATGAATATTTGTTTACCGGTTGAATTATCTTTTACTTCCTTTACTTGTAATTGTTTGTAAAAGACGAAAATCGATTTCTTTTATATATTTACACCATTTCGTGTTTGAGAATATCCTGAAGAAAAATAGATTTTTGAATGCTACGATAGTACCAAACTAGAGACAAGGTTTGTTAACCCAAAACCTTTTGGCGAGGTGATGGTGTCCTTCTTTAGGAGTTAAATTGGTTTTTGCAGACACTGTTCAAACCACTGCTGTGGCAGGCAACA
The DNA here is from genome assembly GCA_958299785.1 of Medicago lupulina. NCBI lineage: Eukaryota > Viridiplantae > Streptophyta > Magnoliopsida > Fabales > Fabaceae > Medicago > Medicago lupulina. The sequence goes on along the minus strand of OY283144.1, from coordinate 6,659,704 downwards.
GGCTTTAGGACTTAGTTTCTTCCATGGGTTTCTAGATAGGGTTTATCCTGATCTTTTTTTAGGTCTTCTTGGGCTGTTTATATTGTTTTAACTCATAACAAGTAATTTCCTTATCAAGGTCCATGTTATTTTTTTGTTTAGTTCCTATTAAGATTTCCTTTTTGTGCCACTTATAGTCAATGAGGAATTTCTATGTTATTGCCTTAAGATTTTCAAAAAATTTGACGCTTTCTCTTGCCAGGGCAGTGAGTGAAGCCTAAAATAAACTTGAGATATGTCTTGTTGATTTAAGTGAGAGAGCTCTATGATAGGATTGATTTCTAGATTTCTGTTGTTATAAGGTTAATAGATTCTCCCCCTTCTGCGTTATTTAGGGCTGCATGGAACCATAACTCTCAATCTCTCCCAATTATTGTAAATTGTGACCCAAATTTAGCTTCTTCGTGGTTCATAATATTTCCTTGTATGCTATATATGTACTTCACCTCATACGATATCTTTACAGAACATTTTAATCTCTTTTTTGTTATCCCTTTGGAATAGATATAGATATGAGAATTTGTGTGTCTGATTGTGTTCTTCTTTCCTGCAATCATCACAATTTTGGTGAATTTGAAAATAAGGCTTTGTTCTTATGATTTTGAGCAACCGCGGTGAAAGCCGATACGCTATTGCGATTCCGCTACCACTGCAATAGCGGTGACTTTTTGCATATCGGCGATATCGGTTATTGCTTAAGTATCGGAAGTTATTGTTTTTTATGCTTTTTTCCCTAATGATAACACTAAAAATATCATGCGAATTGCACATGACAAAGTTTTAAAAGCATTAAAAATAATATAATGCTGAGTTGGTGATGAGATAGGGTCTTATATAACCCCTAAACCCCACAACCTAGGTCATCTCTGATCACTAAACCGCCTCTGCCTCTCCATCTTCTCTCTTCACTTCATACTTCACTTCATATTTATTTTGAGTTTTAAGTCACTTTTATGTTTCTGGCATTCTACAGCAATGTAAGCAACTATGCATCATGCTTTATTAGTTGTTTGAACTATTGAGATTTTGAGTTTTATGTCAGTCACTTTTTAATTTTTGTTTATGTAGCTTTTATTCGTTGCAACATGCTTATTTTATATATAGTTATTTATTTCATCCGATCTGTGGCTTCTGCTATTAATTACACTGGCAAACATGGCCCACTGTGCTTTATCAGGTTGTGAAGACTGTTTATGCATCTCCAAGTCGTGTCAATTTTCAATTGGACTCTAAAAAGGCAAGTGTGGCTATCTTTGTTATATCATTAAAGAGAAAAAAATATTGTCTTTCTTTTACACGCTTATCATTTTATTGACAATAACACCTTTATTGATATGTCTATAGGAAGTGGAAACAACACCTGCTTATCCGGATATATGTTTTGCAATTGATGATTTTGACTCCACTTTTGATGCTGTGGTAATATACTATTTTAGATTTTGAATCTCATTTTATGATTGGAGTGTTTAAGTATCTAATATCCTTTGGGAATCATATTTTTGAATTAACTAAGACTGGAGCCGCACTTCAAAATAGCTATGCTTTATCTTGCTGGGTTCATGTTTAAAATCTGCTACCTTGAAATTCCCCACATTTTTATTAACGTGTAACATAACTTCCATTGAAGAATATGTACTTGTTACTTGCAAATGCTCACATTGTGCTGTTAAAAGCTGAAAAAATTGTTTAATAAAGTCGCTGACGTCTTATTTCACATTGAGATGTTGTATTCATTTTCTCGCAGAATGCTTGCTCCTTTTTTGTTTGTGAATCATGTCCCTTAAATACTTTTTGCATTCTGGTTCTGCTCTGTACATAAAATAAGCCTTTGTAATTCCATTTCCCTACAGGTTTTGACTGAAAGAGATCATTGCTATTGTGTTGTTCTTAATGCACATGATGGGGCAGCATTTCCTAGTGATAAGGTGTCAAATGATTGCAGTACTAGTGATGACTCCTCGCCGGAAGTTTGTACTAGTTCTACTACGAAAAAAGATACTAAGGTTTGATAATTCTTAGTTACTGTACTGAAATTCATTTTCTTTTAAGTTTATGGAAATTATGACTAGCTTTCTACTCTAGCGACTATTTAATTGATTAATCATTCTTCATACCGCATTTCTTGTTTAACTATATGCTACTCTGTATAAGTGTATATATCGCTTCTATGTACTTAATAATGAAATGTGCAGCTGAAGCGATTTCACTTATGCACATGGCTGTGATCAGATAGTGCCTATACTTGCTACTAAAATTAGACATTATGGGTTGGAACTATTCTTACTACATTAGTATGCATCTTTCGTGAAAATTAAACTCAAGGGCAAGAGGAACTTCCTTTCTTATCAGACGAAGTTTTGCTTTATTAAAAACAATTTGGTTGCAAGATAAACAACTTAGTTCAGAATGAATTTTCATGCATTGGTATGGCTTTTGTTGACAAGCTTTTTGTCAACCCATCAATAGAAAAAGTAGCGGAAATTTGAATTGTGTCTTTATGGCCAATGATACATAATCTTTTCAACAAAGTTCCTGCTATTTTCAATATTTTCTCATGGATGAATGCAAACTTACTTTCAAGATTTAATCATGGATGTACCCAGACTTACTTTCAATATTTTCTCGCTGATGTATTGTATCCAAGTACCTTAATGAGTACATCAACAAATGGTACTCTAGTGCAAAAGTTCTTGAGCAACCGATGTTTAGATATTCTGATTCTCTGGTTTCTCTGATTTGCAGCTTACCCTTTTCTCAGGATTTGTCAGCTATCAGATGGTTAGAGATGCATATGATGGTTATTTTTCCTACAATTCCCTCTATCTAGATATTTGTTTTGTTTAAATTTCAGCAATGTTTTTGAATGTCTTATCTACAGAATGAATGATTTGGAACATATTTTTGCACAGTTAACGTTTTGTTTCACCAGAATGTTTCAAAAGATATGTGGATATAAATGTATCCCTGATCTTGAATTGATTCTTTGGAACCTGTGAAACTTTCACCACTCATTAACTATGGTTGATAATTTTTAGTGAAATGATATTTGTACAATCATTTTGTGACAACTTTTGGACAACTTTCTCTCTCATACTCACATTGTGTTCTTACTCTCTCTCTCTCTCTCTTTGTTTTTCTCTCTCTAATGTTTTTGACCAATAAGAAGAGAGAAAGAGAAGGTTGTCTCAAATTTTGTCATAAAATGACTGTACAAATATCATTACTCTAATTTTTATTCATCCTTGCCTGTAAAACCACATACTCAGTTATGCTATGATATCTCAAATATTACAAATTTCATGTACAGAGCAGTTAGATTCTGTAGATTAATCTTTAGCAAGCATATGTTTTTTTACTTTTCTTAGAAGAGATTTTCCCTCAATTCACCGTAACACTTTATCACCTTTACACAGTGAAACTTCCAAATGTATTGTATATATTACATAGTTAATGTGCACCATGAACCATATATGTGTTGTCTCACTGGTCACTTCTGCACTCCCTTTTCGTTGCATTGCAGCTGGAAAATCTCGATTTGGGAGCCTTTTATCAGTAGGCCATTTTCCTGGCAAAACAGATAGGATTTACATGAAAGGTCCCGGAGGCCGCGGGGAAGTTGAAGTAGCTGTTTCTGGTGTTGCAGGTAGGCAACTTTTTCATAGGTGGGATTTCTGAATTTTGTATTGAAAAGCTAGTTTTCTACCTTGAATTTTTATATTATAGGAAAATAAGATAAAGTATGAATAGTTAGTGGTAAGAGTCTCACATTGGATGAGAGATGGCCTAACGATATGTTTATAAGTGGGGGCAATCCTCACCTTACAAGCGGTTTTGTATGGATGAGTTGGGCCCTCTAAAAACCTAATAGTTAGCATTCATCACTCGAGACCTTTTTCATGTTACTGTTTAGTTTAATGTTACATGATTGCTTATTAACTTTTAGGGTCTTGTTAACTAGTGCCCCCGGGGCACTCTTTAAACATTCCTAATGAAGAAATTAATTTTTTAAAAATGTAAAGACTTCAATTTCCAATGCAATAAATGCACAAACTTTCAAAAAATATTACCACTTTGGGTGCTTAAAGAGTGCCCTGGGGGCACTCGTTATAAGGATCGCAAGTGCTTATTGAATACTCCCTCGGTCCCAAAATAACTGAGCCATTTACAAAAAAAATTTGTCACAAAATAATTGACCCATTTTATAACTCTAATTAATACCACTTTCATCACTCTCAATTCAATATATTCTACTTTATATTTATGATAATGGTGAATGCACCAATACTTGATAAAGCACTCAACCATTTTAACTCTCTCTTTCACTTATACACTTTTTCATAATATATGTGAAACGAGCAAAAGGCTCAGTTATTATGGGATGAAGGGAGTAGTTGATAGATAGATACATCAAAGCCTCACTAGCAAGTAGCAATACTGTTTCTTGTGTGTGCAGTAAACTTAATTTTATTATTTAAAAGGTATATATTGAGAGATGGATGAAATGGAATCTGTCTGTTGCAATGTCAGATCAAAGCCAGCAGGATTCAGGACCACATTCTCCAGTTGTATCAAATAAAGGGTTTGGGCTTGGTGTAATCGTTCGCAGAGCTGCAACAGTTGCATCAGTAGCAGCAAGACATGCTTATGCTGCTGCCTCTTCCTCTAGCTCAAATTTTGATGAAATGATTCCGTTGAAATGCAGCTTAATGTCCATATCATTGCCTTGGGAGTATATAGCGTATGATCTTCTGTTTAAGGTGAGGTCTTGCATTGATCAGTTATGCTTAAATGAATTGACATAATGTCAGTGCTTCTAGGAAAATATTTCTTTGCATCTGGTCTTCAAAATTTGTATGATTCGGGAATTTAAGTTACCGACAGAACATTTCTTTGCACTAAGTAGTCTGCCTAGCTGAAATGGCTTTCAAGGGACATGATTTTCTGTTCCCATTTTTCAGTGGTTTTCTTTGATTTTATTTCACTGATACTATTCATTTCAAGAACACTGATTATAATAATTTGATTGTCATATTTAGGGAGCTCCTCCAGTCAACATGTGATCATCTCATGTATTTCTGGCTGCATGGAAAATTGAATCGGAGATCATATCCAAGTCATGGAATTCATTTCTGTTCTGAAAGTTCTTTTTGGTGCATGCTGCACGTGCATGTATAGGACTGTGCATATTTGGTAGTGGGGTGAAAGTCCCGATAGAATATGTTGCATCTGCTCGACTGCTTATAATCATTCATTGATATGTAATGTAAGTATATAAAATGGATTGTTGTTCAATGCCACACTGCCAATTCCAAAGTTCCCTGTAAGAAAAACCCAGTTTTTTTTTTTATAAAAACAATTGTGTATCCCTTTTCAAACCTGATGTTGTCACAGCCTCGATTGTATATTTCAAAATGTACTCGAGCATATTTGTGAAGTTAGATGTGAGCCATTTGATTTTAATTCAATGGTCGAAATTGCTCGACTATGTGCTTCTATAACTGCAAGGAATTCAAAATCACTAAGCAGGTGTTTAGAACTTCCTTAACTCAACATCTCTTGCATCCTAATGGAATTTTACCACAGTTCCATTCCATCTGAGGTGCATCAAATCGAATGTGTTTTCATCCCGAAAGCAAACATAGGCTAAGGAAGTGGCTAAAGAAAACAAAGGTGCATACGTAGTAGTTCAAATGATAACATAGATAAAGCAGAAGCACCTTGATTGTACTATTCTTCTTTCCATTAAATTTTCTTGCAGCACATGCATCCTACCTAGCTACTTTATTACTACGCTAAAAGAAGCAATTGCTTAATTATCTTTTTTCTTCGTTAAATTAATCAAGGTTAGCTAAAATAGTAATATAACTAGGGATTGCATCATTGCATGTTATCCTCCACCCACATTCCGCTTTAATAATATATTTGTAATCGCAGTCCAGGGGGATCCAACTGACAACCAAAATAAAACTGCCTCAAAAGAATGTTCAACTAAGAAAACTACCAGAGAATATTCCTTTCAATTATTTTGTAATAAAAATAAATAAATAATAATAATAAATTGAAGGTCTCGTAGCAGAAATAACAATTCTTTGAGTTTCATTTAGTTCGTATGATCGATTTGGGAGAACTAGTAGGAAAAACTAATTATATTTTTTTATTTACAAAAGTAAATCAAGACAAATTGATATGATTAATGAACCATGTCTCCTTCCTCATTTGATAATCTAGTAGATGGGAAATTCTGCTTTCTCTATGTTTATATACTTTTCCAGCTTTTATATAAAATAAAAAAAACTAGTTTTCTGTACCCAAAAAAAAAAACTAGTTTTCTAGCTTCAATCTCCACGCAATTTAAATTAAGGATTGAGTAACTTTTGTATATTACTATATTTTTTCATAAGTTTTTTTTTTTGTTTTGTTTGAAGAAACTATATTTTTTCATAAGTGTTCGGTATATTTTTGCTTTATCAATAGTGTTTGCTATATTTGTTCACACTTCACATCTATTTTGCTTTATCAGTAGTACGTTATATATAGTAAACAGTAATTTAATTAGACATTTCAATTGGTCGATCCTTTTAGAAAATTTTGTGCTTGCAAATTGAACTATGCGTCGACATTCTCTAATTAACTGTACAGTTATAAAGACTGTGTCATATGTTTTTATGATGATATGTAAGCTTTTCACTTATTAAAAAAAAAAACTGTTCACCTTTAAAAAAAACTTTTATCAGGTGACATGGTGTGCTTTATACTATGGATGGATGATATAAAGTTACGAGCATATATATTCCACGGCAATAGCGTAGTAGGGACTGTTTAACTTTGTAATCTAATCAAGAGATTGAATTTAAATTCATTTGGGATAAAGATAATTTTAATTTTTTTGACAAAATATTTGGGATAGTTTGTTTAGTGTAAATGTCTCTATTCCTCGTATTAAAATAGTTCGTTTCCCACCATTGTTTGAAAAAAAAAATTATTTATATATGAAAAAATTATAAAATATAAAGTTACGTGAATCATTTTTTTTTTATCATTATGATAAAGCTGGAATTTCGTTCTTCTCAGTTTGTTTCCTTTTTATAATCAATGCATTTTTCTGAGGGATAAATTTTAATTCTCCATGCATACACTATTTTTACATCAGCAACTTCAGGATAACTATGAAAAATATGATTGTGTAAATTGTATAGTTAAACTACGTACGTGTAATGGATGTCTTTTTTTTGTTGGACAAGCGTGTAGTGTAGTATATGTCTTAATAGGAAGCATTTTAGAGGAATGCATGCTTACGAGAAAAATAAAATTTCGACCATAAAAAAAAAGTTGATATAAAGTCTTCAAATACATATACGTACACGCACATATCAAAATTGATAGAGATGATATAATCATATATCGAATTGTACTGTTGTAAAACTACACGAAAACAAGAATTATTTGATGATAAGTTAAATCAATTACTTCTATACCGTAGGACCGAAGTTGACATAAAATGATATGTATTTTTTGGTATGATAAGTAAATTCAATTTTTATACATACTATATTATTTACTTTTAGTGATTAATTTTGTCAAAGAACAAAATATATTTAAAATGATAAATATAACTTAATTACTTGTATATGAATATGATGCAACCATGGAAAGTTTCAAGATTGTTTTATACGAAGATGTTCACTTTCGAACAGTGTAAGCTCATTGTGCATGTAAATTGTGTCTGGTAATTAACCACAAAAAAATCTGAATTTTATATTTTATTAATTGTTTGTGTAATTAAGCTTACAAAATGATAGCAGAGAAAAAAAATCATACAAAAGATTGAATACGTGTCGTAACATGTAACTAACACGTTGTAAAAAAAAAAAGTAACAAACGCGTACATGCTTAGGGCAGGGAGAAAGAGAGAAAAGAAAACACAAACACTTTAAGCTTAGTGTATTTCTTTTTGTAAAAAAAAAAAATTAATATATTTCTTTAATAATCATATTATAAATCATCAGATAAGTGAAATCCAATTGGAGTATAAGTTTGGGATACTTTCATTAAAGTACGAGCAATCTCATTAACTTTCCTCAAACTAAACTTGACATAAGAGATTTAAAAAACAACATGGAACAATTGTACAGACATTTATAATACTATCAATTTAGTGATGTCATTATTGTATGTCTGAAAGTAATCAATAACTTTCTTAGAGTTTAAGACAAAGTCTATGTGTCAAGACGAAAACTTGCCACCCAATAGATTATTGTATTATTCCAATTATTGTTATTGCTCTCATTTTTTTCTCATTTAATGAGAGTGACACATATATATATTCCTTTTATCTAATTAATTTCTTCCTTACAGGAAATTTCCCGATATATCTCTAAGGCCTAATGTTGGTAGGTAGCAACTTTCACTAACTTTTTTCACCTGAAATTTGCGGTTCAAATAGTTTCCGGCAACTTTCTAATCCAATTTTGTTGTTTATGTGTTTTCGTTTGATCCTTCGTGATTAAGCTAAAACTAATCTTCCCAAAGTAAATCAATTCCCTTACCAAAACAAAAAGCTTGTACCCCTATCCTTAAATCCCCACCACAATCCACACCCGACATATAAAGTTTGCATGCATGGAAGTGGAATGATCTTGATTAGTGGTGGTGTGCATTCATATTGTTTTATGTTAAATTGAAAAGACACCTGCAAAGACATATATCTGAAGACTAGAGCCTACTTTAATTACTATTATCGTTAAATAATCATTTTGATCTTTAAATGTGTCAAACGATACTATTGTAGTAATTGAATGTATCAAAGTTAACAAAATATCCATAAATATTTCTTTTCTTAGAGATGAGTTTTGTCTTTGAATTTATCTTTTGTTAGTAAACTTAATTCATGAATATCTATTATAATAGTCGGTTTAATCTATGAAAGATTAAAAAAAAAAACACATTTTAATTTGTTATTTACAAAAAAATAATATATGTTTCAATTTCAATACTTTCAACAACTACAATGACGTTCATTCATATATTTAATGATCAAAATGAGGCATTATTAAATTATCATTCATTTTACTTTTAGAAAAAGTTATCATTTATTTTGAGAGCCAATGTTCTATTTACTTTCCAATATCTTTTGCTCTAGTGGACCCCACGTGTCTCCCTTTTCCTCCCTTCAAATACTCCTCTCCTCGCCTTCATTTCCTCCCTTTTCCCCATTCTTCCTCCCTCCGGTTCATTTTTTTTGGAATTTATCGATTTTTTTCATACTCTTATATTTTCCGCTTTATTTGAGCCGAGTCATGCTATTCCAAACCGAAGAAGCGGTTCAATTACCGGTTCTCGAAACCATGTTTTCAGAAAGTGAAATACAATACCTCTTTTCCCTCATTAACCAATCAGAAGACCCAGCCAGTCCTAGCTCCGGTTCAATTGGTTCAAACCATGCGGTTTACTCCATGAAAGAAAGAAAGCTTAGGCGCATGCAGTCGAACCGGGAATCAGCTCAACGGTCCCGTTACAAAAAGAAGAAGCATTTAGAGAACGTCGCGAACCGGTTGAACCGATTGAGAATTGAAAATCAAGAACTAAAAAACCAATTAGCCCTCACCATGCATCACCATCTTCTACTTTCCCTAGAGAATGACCAGTTAATATCTGAATCCGTTGCTCTTTTGGCCAGACTTTCACATCTTTGTGCCATTTTAAGCAACTCCATGTCTTCATAAATCACAATGAGCAATACTTACACAAATCAATTAATTAAGAAACTTATATAACTAATCTATATTACGTACTATGATATATCAACCTTCAGTTTAAGGTATTATATGTCCCTTTAGTTTAATTATTGGCCATGGTTTTATATCATGGTTACGGTTACGTTGCAAACCTTTAAATTGCGGAAAAAATTCTATGACTTGAGAGTATACATGCAATTTCGTTGAAGAGACTTTATATTGCAGCATAATTGCAATTGTGGACTGAACCTTTGAAGAAATGGCTGTGTTGGTGCATCGAGGTGGGGAAGAGTGGTGCTAGCTAGAAGCTACTTTACTTCTATATTACTTTTTTTTCTTTCTTATTTACTTAAGTTTACTAGGAGAAAGCTAGAGAGAACATGCTTTTCAAACATTGTAGTGGCTTAGATAAGAAGCCCACGTTGTTGGAAGTACAATGTAGGAATTTTGTGGGTTCACTTTTTATCATGTTTGTAGCCTAAGCCTTTATCTTTTAGCTTTTGTAAATTTATATATTAGTGAGTGATGAAACTGAGGAGATGGTAAGCAAAGTTTGAGAAATGTTTAGAGTCGATTGGAATCTTTATGGAATATATATTGTTGGTGCATAGTCTCAGTTCAGTGTAATGTAAATTATGCTAGCTATGTTTGGGCCAAACAAGTTCAAGGAATATGCATATATTGTTTCTTCTTTTTTTGTGTCTTTTTGGATAATTTTAAATACTTCAACTGCCTAGACTTGACTTAATTAGACTAGCTTGATCGCTTATACATTTTACAAAGACATATATACTCATGCACAATGGTGGGTTCATGCACTAATGCCTTTTTCACCTCAAAAAGAACAAAGAAACGAGTGGGCCAAATGTCGATTATGAGATCATACGGGGAACATCTTGCATTAACAAATCTTACTAATCATGTGACGAAAATAGCTTTTTCACTACAGCAAAATTGTTTTTATAATGGCAATATATAATAGGCCTGCTAAGACTCAGTTTGGTAAAAAAGAAATAGTGAAATATCTGAGCGGTTTGTTTATAGCATATAATTGATAGAGTGACAACTGAAAATTAATTGATAAGTAGTTGATTTTTTTTTTTAAGGAAGTTGATTGAATTTATTGTAAGTGATAAAATTAGTGTTTCAACTTGTCGATGAATATGAAATGACACAAAATGAAGTTTAATTAATATATATTTTTTCAATTAAGTTAACTAGAGTAAAATTGAGAGAAAAAATGATATGTTTTAAGCTATAAGTTCTTTGGAGTAGTTATAAAAAAATACTATAAACTAGCGTGAAAAAATGTTATCAAACAAGTTTGTTCAATCATGTAAAATTATAAGTTATAAATTATTCTCTATAAGCTCAAAATTTTGCATTGTCAGATTCTAACTCATTTACTAAACCAAAGGAATTGATGTTGTGACTACTAAACAATTGCCAGCAGTAAATTATATAGCGACACATATCATTGTTAAATAAAATAGGGTGTTAGTTCAAAGGTGATGAAAGTAATGGCTTCATTAATATTTTGGGGTGTCAAAGAGGCTTGACTTTTGATTACATATTACAAATCATTAGTTTGGGTAGTTGTTAATTTTTTCTTGAAGTTTACCCTTTGTTGGGGAATTCAAATTCTGACCAAAACTTTTTTTTTGTTGTGAATTTATGCATTTAGTTTGTTCTTCGTTGCACGTATGTGATCTGCAATTGAATTGCAATTCCGTGGTAAAAAGATTCCTTTTGAATTCATGTACACTGATGGCAACACATACTTAACTTTTCCTAAATGAAAGCAACCAACAATCCTAACTAATTATGTCGCAGTTATTAGATTAATGGTTTTAAATTTGAAAATGGGTGAGAGGGAGACAAAAAAAAAAACAAACGGGAGAGGAAGATAGTTAAGAAATAGAGGAAGATAAAGGATAGTGGTTGAAAATTCTAAAGGGAATTAAAGGTATTTTTTAATTTGGGGTGCAACAAGAAGTAATTGGGGTGCAACTAGAAATAATCCAAGCGATCTCACATTTTTTAGGCCTCAAATTTATTATTTTAATTTAACTAATGGTATTATTTTTATCAATATTAATTATTTTAGGTGGCATAATATAAACTTATTAATTTTGCTACTGATTGAATTAATTTTTTCTTTTGAGGAATCTAATTGATTTACTCAAACACTTTTGGGATTTTAAGTGGGTTTTTTTTTTCTTTCAAATAGAAATAAATTTCGATGAACGAGTCTTGATTAAATCATTAATCACAAATCAAACAACAACTTGAAAGAAATACGTGTTTACCTAAAAGAGTGAGTGATCACAAGTACTGCTTGATGGCAATACCTCTACTCAATACATACGAACAACTTGCTTCACTTAGAGTGCTAACTGCTCACGAATGAAGTCTTATGGAGAAGGGGGCGATTTTTAAGGTTTCATAAAACTCGAGTTTATGAAAGAGTAAATTAGGTTTAGAGTGATTCTTCTACACAAGGTTTATATTCACTCACACTTAAGTAGTTTGGTTGGTGGATTAAGGTACGTTGAATGATTTTAAAGGAGAAAACCTTATATTCATTCTCCGAAAACTAACATCGCTAACATTTGCATATAAAAGAATTCCCTAAAAATAAACATTTGCATATAAAATTAAAAAAGAAACCAATCTTGTTAATGTATTTGATATTTATTTTTGTGTTGTTTAATTTAATATTATAAAAATTAATCAGGCTTCAAATTGCCTCAAATTTTATTGTTGTTGATTTTTAAAGAGCCTCATATCAAATTTCGCTAAATGCCTCTAAATTTGTGGGTGACCTAGTAATAACCGGTAAGAAAGATAGTGTGTGTTATTGGCTTTTGCTTTCTCTGTAGTATTGTATTACGGTTAACAGTAACATGCCCTAGTTTTATATTTAACAATTGAGAAAATTTGAGTTTCATGTCTCAACCGTAGTTGTTGACTCGAGGTTGTAAAGATGTCTCAACCCTGTGGTCGTTGGCTCGAGGTTGTAAAGGAGAAGTTTAGTAATCAAAAGAGAAAATTTGAAAGAACCCTAATCGAGATGGTGGGAGAAAACCTTGGATCTCAAATAATTGAAGCTATCGATGTTTGGACGGTTACTTTGTTCTTCGCTCTCATCTTTATCTACGTAGCTTTCCAATACGGCCTCTTATTTGAATACCCTGAATCCCGTCCATCAACACCTAACACCGCTCACAATGCTTCCTATACCAAGATCATCCAGTTCACACTCCAACACGCTTTTGGAGATTCTGATTTCTCCCACACCGGTAACTTCTCTGCGAGCCTCATAACTTGGACCGATGGCGCTCAGACACTGACGAATCCGCTGCTTATGCGAGATTCTTTCACTGATGATGACAGGAATAAATTTCAAGAGCTACTGAAAGGAGATGACTTCTATAGGATTAGGGTTACATCCAATGTTTTGAACCCTACCGGCATCCAATATATTGTTTCTTCTGTCAAAGCTCGATGTCTTCCAGGGCAAGGTTTGGAGGAACAGTTTGTAATACACACGGAAGATGTTAACATCTTGGCTGTCAATTATGGTGCTCCCCCTGGGGCTTGCCCTAATCCCCGGCAACTGAAGCTTCCTGCAAAGTGGTCTTTCAAGTCACACATGGTTTTGAAGAACACTGAACATGCACCATTGACACCAATATTTACTGAAGAGGTGCTTGGTGGAGAGGGGATATATTACATACCATAAGTATTCAAGTTTATTTTGTTGAATATTTTATTCGGTTTCAAATATAAGTGAAAGTAACTTATTTCATATTATATTTAGGATTCAGTTCATATAGATGGTTAGTGTAAAGATTTTTTACACTCTCAATCAATCAATTGTAGTTGTTAGGTCGCTAAAACATTTGAATTTAATCATAACTATGTTTAACGTCGCACGTAGAAATGTTTGATTTGTATGGGTGTTCTTAGGTAACTTTTTATTCTGTTAATTCTTCCGTTGGGTTATTGTTTTGAAATCAGACTCATAACTTTGTATATTGATAGGTGGTTCTTCTTTGCATATTTTGTGCGAGTTGAATAACCTTTTGTGTTCTAATTTATTCCATTTTGATTTGTTAAAAAAAAAATTGAATTTAATCAACCGGATGTGTTTCTATGTATTACTTTCCAAATTATGAACCCAGCACCTACTAAAATCATTAATTAGCTCTTAAGTACAAGTTGACAGATCTATTGGATTCTCTTTAATTAGTGAATGTTGGATAAATTGTAGTAGACATATAGTCCAAATGTTCCTTTAAGTAGTGAATGTTGGATTGGAATTGTAGTAGATATATGATCCAAAAACTTTGGCCCACATTGGATTAACTTTAATGAGATTGTTTTTGTATAAAAGTATGGCAAAAAAAGACTTTTATGTTTATGAAAAAACTGATATTAAGGTTTGGCTCTTCATATTAGAGGCTTCTCTCCATTCCATACTTCTGTTTAATAAGTTTGGTGGTATTTACATATATGTTGTGATGTTTGATGAGATATGTAGCTTGAAAGATGCAAATGGGATTTTTAACCACTATGACTTGGAACACAAGATACAACGATTTTTGAATTTTGACGCTCAACTTCACAAGTCATTAATCAAGCAATCCCTCTTGCTAATTTTGATTCCCCAATAAACCTACTTGGGTTAGTTTGGTGGTGTTGACTTGGGATATGAGAGTGTGTTCCTCCTCAAGATTTCAGGTTCGATTCTCTCCGGTGTTAATTTGGTGGGTTAATTTAGCTTCTTAAAAAAAAAAATTGATTCCCCAATCTGATTCCCTGGTTGCTTGATGACTGATTCTTATTCGATGTTTTATCGTTGCTGAAATCTGGTTTTGGGAATCCCCAAGTTTTAAAATTGGTTTAATAGCAGTTTTGGCCCTCTATGTTTACAGAAGTTGCGATTTTAGCCCCCTAACTAAAATAATTCGATTTTGACCCCCTATGTTTTGCCCCCTTTGCACTTTTTGCCGCCAAAATCGAATTATTTTAGTTAGGGGCCAAAATCGTAACTTCTTAAAATATAGGGGGCCAAAACTGCTATTAAACCTTTAAAATTCTTGGTATGTATGAAGATTGCATCTTTCCAGCTGTTTTTTTTTGCAAATGGTTCTAGTTTTAATGACTGTATCGGGCTTTTACTTGAGTTGTCTTGCGTTGTTGTTGTTGTTCCGTAATATCATGTCAGCTAGTAAATCATAACAAACGTTTGTCTTAGATTTGATTTATTAATAAGATAAAAATAAGAATTTCGTCTTGATAAATGGGTGGAACAACCTCATTTCTTGCTTACAAAATGTGTAATTTCAACTATTGTAATAAGTTAGAGTACCCATTCTACTCTCCTTGCGATATTTTGCTTATAAAAAAATAGAAGTTTTTCTTTTGAGAAAAAAAAAATTGAAGTTGTCACCATTTAGGTACGAGTGCAGTTATTTTTTTCAATTGTAGATATGAAGAAAGGCAGTGTAATATCTTAGTGACAATTTTCTATGTCATAATAAGTGGGACAATTTTGGAGAACTTTCTTAAATGATAGAAGACAAATATGGTATTCGTACACATCAAGTTAATGACACACTGCATAGATCCAGTAAAACCTGCAAGTACAAGTTAAAAATAAAATGAGTATGGCCTTATTCCTAGCCATGAGCCCCATGTATTGTTTGAATATAGCGACCTGTAAATGCACACGCATTGCATTTAAGTGTAGCAATGTTCATGTCCTTAGACATCATGCAAGCATTGCAAATTAATGGTTGTACAGTATTTTGAAAATCTCTTCGATTGGAGACCCTTGGTTGTTGCATTCGCATTGCCTTCAATTATTGGGCCATTTTCAAATTGAATCAACTACTACATCCAACTTAAAATATAGTAGTATATAAAAATAAAATTATAAAACATCACTAAAACCAAGTAAGATTTGTTTAATGTTTAACTAAAACGTCATTTTAATTGCTGTTCTCATGACTCATGTCGTCGTTATGAACAATATATCTCTCACCAAATCACCAATTATGTGAGGATTAGAACTATTGTAGCTTTATCCTTTATAATTATTTTATTCACACACTATTGCTACGTGCTAAAAAGGTGCGTAATATTTTTATGTCATCCTATCAATATCAATCGATAATCAATAATTAAAAAATTGAGTGCTCAAATTATGTCGTGGAATAATCATCACACATTCCCTTATAATTATTTAAATATCAATGTTCTAGAAATTGAGTCCATCATCAATATCAAGTTTGTTGGTATGTCAAGTGCAGGTAAGAACTTTAGATTGAATGTAAAAAGGATGTTTGATAAACATATAAATGATAAGATTCGTATATTAATATCTTAAGTGTTTTTGTTAAAATGTGGTATTCAACTCCATTTGCGGGTCCAATGTAATGATCCTCGAAATCCTCTCATAACCCAACAATGTTACCAACGAGAGGTTTGATGAGCTCCTTATATCAAAAGTTAACGACAGCCTAGCCTAGAAGCAAGAGATAGTAGGGGAGGTAGTTAAATTAATCCATACAAAAAATAAAGGCTGAATCAAATTATAAGATGAATGATAATCTGGTCAACCTTTTTCATAATTTTTTGAGTAAATTACACTCCCCTCCCCTCAAAGATGCTTGAATTACACTCCCCTCCCCTCTTAAGTTGAAATATACACTTTACTCCCTCAATATTTTTTTATGTTAAAATTTATGCTCCCCTCCCTTATAAGATGCTTGAATTACAAACCCCTCCCTTAATAATTAAATATGCACTACACTTTAATCTATTTGAACATAAATAAATATTCTTATAATATATATTAATTTTGAATCACCATTTAAGAAAAATTAATTCATTTCTTTATAGTTTAAATGTCAATGATAATTAAATTTAAATATATTGCTGTTGATTTTATAAATTAGAGTATAAAATTAAATTTTAAATAATCATGCTTTAATGATTTTAGTAATTTTTCATATATTTTAATTTTGTTTTGGGTTGTTTCATATTTTATAATAGGGTTTAAAACTACATGTTAATAAATTTTGAATAAAAAATAGCAAAAAATATGTATTCAATTTTTTATTATATTAAAATAGACCCACAATACTATTTTTTTTAAGTGTGATAAATTATTATTCTTTGCTAGATTATTAGAAATAATAAAAAAGAATATTGAGGGAGTAAAGTGTAGATTTTAACATAAGAGGGGAGGGGGATGTAATTCAAGCTTCTCTTAGGGGAGGGGAGTGAAATTTATTCTAATATGTTTTGAATAAGAGGGGAGGGGAGTGTATATTTTAACTTAAGAGGGGAGGGAAGTGTAATTCATGCATCTTTGAGGGGAGGGGAGTGTAATTTACTCTAATTTTTTTTTTGTCAACCTTCTTTTTCTCTCTTCTTATTAGTCAAAAAGAAAAGACAAAAAGAGATAATAAGAATATTACGTGGGTATAAGGGAGAAAGTTGTTCAAAAATTGTCGCAAAATAATCGTACAAATATCATTTCTCAAGTTATAATTCCTCGACACATGGGTAGGCAACCTTATATCCCTGACTGTTAATGTTATTGCTTGCAGTGTCCCAATCTGTCAGATATCCAAATTTATTTCTCTGCACCTTATCACGCCCACATTTAACTGCCGCATCTTTATATTCCTATTCATTCATATTCATTTTAAACTTTCTCAAATTTTCAATTCCAACCTAATTCTATGGCCTCACCAACACTTAAACCAGAGAAAAAACTTGCAGAATTTCTAAAAGACAAACAAGAACCTTTCATCCTAGAAGTTTACTTATTAGAAAGATCAAATTGCTCAAAAAACTGGAGTTCAAATTCATCTAAAAGTTTGGAAAAACCTGCAAGTTCTTGCTTCTACAGCAAAAAGAGAAAACCTCTCTTTCCATTTTTTAAGGTTTTACTAACAGCTATACATGATAAGAAGAAGAAGAAGGTTGCAACAATTACGGACTTCAACATTACAAACCAACATGCCAACGTTGCTGTCACTATCACTCACGAAGGCGAAGCTAACAACGTTCATCAAGTACCTATTGAAACCGATCGTTTCTCAACTGCTAGCAGCTCCACCTTGTTCAATTCATGCTCAGATATTGATGATGAAGAAGACGAAACCTCTTTTTCGTCACATAAACATTATAATCCTCTATTTTCTTCAGACACTTGCCAAGCTTCCAGTGTCTGCAACATGGGAATACAAAGGTATGAAACTAAGTTCTGATTTACATGATTAATTTTCAAATCAGTTTATCATAGCTAACAAAAAAAGACATGTTAATTAATTCTGTTACCCTTATGAACAAATTAAGCCAGCAAGATGTCGACAACAGAAAGCACCGCCAGAGATGTATCGAAGGTAAATTAAGTTAGTTTAGTTCTTCTGTTACATTTTCATAATCTAAGAATAGTTTGTTTCTGCATTTATTAAATTAAATAATTGGTTAGAATTTGACTTTAAAATCTCATTAGAGACGATTGTAAAATGGTCGAGTGTCACGTTAATTAAGTACTCCTTTTGATTTTTTATCAGTCTGTGTGACACATGAAACATTGAACAAGGATGTTTGTGTTTGCGGCGTGGTTGTGCCGAAGAAATTCACGGAGGAATCTCTATTATCAGCTGCTCTATTTAGTTCACTTATTCAAACATCAAAGAGAGATCAAAACTATACTAAGGAACTGCAACAGATTCTTGGACATGATGTTTCTCATGTGATGAAATCTAAAAGGGTGTTGCACAAGACAAAGAGGTTATTATTTGATTGTGTGAGAGAACTCACAAAAAATCTTCCAGAAAAAGATTGTAAGCAATTCATGGAACCTGAAAAGTTGGGGAAGATGTTATGGGAAAGGACAAAAGAATGGAGTCAACAAGGTGGAAATTATGAGAGAAATCTAAGTAACTTGCTGAATTTGGATTACTTGGATTCAATTAATGAATGGAGTGAATTTAAGACAGAGGTGAAAGATGTTGGTATTGAAATTGCTGATGCAATTTTGGAATGTGTTATCAGGGATGAAGTGGTATCAGATACGATTGAAATTTTATTACCAACCACATAACAAAATTAATTTCTATTGTTGTAAGTAATATCTCATGCTCATATGCCATTCCTTCTTAAATCATGGGTTGCTTGCTCTCTCTACCTCTTTATTCGAATTGAAAATTGAAAATTTCAAACATTCATTTTCAAAATGGAATATAGTAGATTTTGGTGATTCTTCTTTTTATGAGGACGAAATTTAACTCTATCCATCAGATATGTGATAAGCAGCTTTTAATGCTGCAACTGCAATAGAAGTTTAAGTAATAATCCGTCAAATAAACTGTTTTATAAGGAACAATAGTGACAATGAAACTTGAATTTATTACTTCATGCATGTTTCTTAAGATCTTCTGACCAATTGTAGCTGCTTTAACCCATTTTCTCTATAACTATGCTATTACTCCCTTGATTTAAAATTACTACCTAGTAGCTTCTAATTGCAAATAACTGAAATTGCGGAGATAAAAGTATTTGATGTGAAACTTAAGTCAAAAGTCGGAAATATCTCACATTTGGTTTTCTCGGTTAGATTCTCCTTACGAATTTAACTTCTTCTAAGAATTTGTGTATTCATTGAATGTATAGCGATCGCGAAAAAGCTCCATATGTTGTATTAACGTATTCTGCATCGAAAATTGATGCGTGAATGAAATCGTAAGACGTGGATATCAACTATTAAAGAAGTGATAATCTTAAGGATTCTTCATTGAATTATATTAAAATAATTAACCTAATACTGAAGTTACGATGAATCGTCTTTGTTTTGGAAGGAATGTTTGAACCGGTTATTAAAAGACATACATGAAACATGTATATTTGATATGGACATTTGAACTACTAAAAAAACCCCATAGCCAAGACAAAGAGGGCTATAATGTTCCAAGCATTTACATTTAAAGTGAAAGTTACGTGCGCGGTACGGCGGTACCCACACGGTCCATCGGTATCACTATTCACTAGTCACTACAGTATTATACTTTGTAATTGGAATTACTTTTGTTTGTGAGGACAAAATGATGATATCTTCAACCACTATCGCCGCTTCCATTCACCTATTAATCTTTCCATTAAAGAATAAAGATGCGCTTTGCCTCCATGTAGCCTCAGTGCCACACATAATAGGGATGTGTGACTACTACTGTCTACCAACACTATATTATATTTTAAAGCCTTTTATACGTGGTTAGTCCCTGCAAATAGGGATCATTTAAAAATTGACTCATGTATTTCTTAATCCTAGTATTTTGTCCTGTTAAAATTTAATAATTTAAAATTTCGTCCCCCTCCTCAGTTAATGACTGATTAAGAGTGTTTTTGCTGACGTGGCAGCAAGCCACTTAACTAATTAGCACCGCCACATCAGCTAATCAATGACGTGACAGTAATTAACTGGGCTTAGAGACTAATTTTTAAATAATTAAATTTTGGCATGGCAAAATGCCAGAATTAAGAAATGCAGGACCAATTTTTAAATGACATTTATTTGCAGGACTAAACACATATAAAAGCCTGTCTTAAAAAAGGAAAAATACTAACTTCCATCATCAGAGTACATTATATCTTAAAATATTAAATATAAAATATAATTTTATAAAAAGAAATGTTAACTTGCGTCTTAGAGCATATTAATTGTTGATCACTGTTTTAATCAACTTTATAATTTCTTTAATTTAGAAGTGGAAAAAAATTCTTCCCCTCTCTTCCAAAACATGCAATTTTGCATCAACTTTCAATTAGATTAAGTTAGTTAATAAACAGAGTGACACTAAACAAGTTAAGACTAATGTATTCTTTGTTAGTAGTTGTTGAGCAAGTGAAATTTAAAGGTACAAAGCTGAATAAAGCCAGCCCTTACTAAAACTATAATACCATAAATTGAGATAAAGTTTCTTATTTCATCAATCATCATGGTGCCTAACATTTGCTTTATTAGGTTCAAATTTAAAATTAACATGCAAGTAAATTCCGTTCCAAATTCTTCAGAACCAGATAGAGAATTTTTACTTTATCTCATTTCATTTGTGAACAAGATCTCTGATGCTGCCGTGACTGCAAAGTTATTGCGAAGATCTAAGCCTTCTTTATTCCGTTTCAGAACCATTACCCCGGATATGACTCCACCCTCCACCATGGTTTGCTGGTGACTATAAACTCACACAACGCCGCCTAGTTAGTTAATAGAGGAAAACAAACGACAACATAGGTAAAGTTTAGTTTCCTGATGTAGTATTTTCCTTGTTGTAGATGGTTATTGATTCCACACTGCAGGTAAATGATGTGGACCTTGCAAACTTATGGACCCAATTATGCAAGAGGTTGCTGCAAATTACACTTATGTTGAGTTCATTAAGCTTGATGTGGATGAGTTAATGGATGGTATGTTACAAATTACCCTTCACTTTAACTAGTTTGTAATTTAATGTAAAAGCAACTGTATGTAAGGTTTAATTACTCTGTCGATTTCTAAACTATTTCTAATCAGATATCTGAACTTGTACATGATTTACAATCAAGACAGGCAGAGTAATTAAACCTATTATAAATGTTATTCATTTTTACTGACATGATTTCCAGTACTTGAGAACTGGTTTGTTTTCACAACATTAATCGCAAATGTCTCAAACATTCCAGGTGCAATATGTGGTTGATAACTTGGTAGCGGTAAGAAAGGAGGAACCAAAAAGGATGATTGAAAAATGTAGAAAATAAGTGTATGATCATCATCACTGTAATAAAAACACAGTCTCTGCAGCACATTTTCCTATGATTACAAGGGAATAGCCTACAAGCTCAAAATGTAATAAATTGGCACATAGAAGGATATCCATGAACTATAATCGATATAATTGGATTCTTCAATGCTATTTGATCTGATAATTAGCAAAATCTTCAACAACTTGCAATATTAAACTAACATAGTTGTTTTCTGCCTTCTCAGAAGAAAAAAAAGAGAGAGAATTCTCAAAAGGTATATCTGTTTCCAAAACTAAATATCTTTCTGTATAAAAGAATAAGAACGCAGCTATGCTAGCTCTAATATATATTGGTTTCCATTCCCAGGAAGAGTAATTTTTGTACCCTTCTCTAACAAGTTTTAATGTCTATATTCAAGATTTCTTCTATACACTTCAACTTCCTGTCAAAACCAACTTAGAAAATATGGCTCCTTGTTAAACCAACTTGTGTTTCCACACATTGAAAAGGATGGGGAAAAACTGTACTGGACATATTGTAGTCCAAATTTGGTGTTGATATAATTTCCATTCGATTCTGCTGAGTTCAACTGTAAATAAGCTTGATAATCAAACAAACCAATCAAGCATATGTCACACAATATTTCTAAATTGCGGTTCGAGACTGCAAGTGCGGCCATGATATAAAGGTTTTAGAGGTTTCTGCAGCAGCATTGTAACCGCAACCGTGGCCGCATTGGTGCTGTATTTTGCTGCAATATCAAATTTTGCAGCATAACCACAACCGCAATTTAGAACCAAAAAGTATTCTTCTTTTAGTATCTTACTGTCATTAACATCCGGAGGGCTAACAAAAATCCACAAAACAATATAGAACATGTGAGTACAGAATACAGATAAATCTATATGCATGCTCCCTGCCCAAGTATGCATGATCAAGCCAAATAAGTTTATGATTGAAATAGAAAACAACCAAAACAACATAATATTATTTCAGTTGCGGCAACACCATGGCATCAACTACCAGGTAAACATCTGATATTAATTATGCAACTAAACAGAATAAATGTGTCACAATAAATGGTACATTAATATTAGATGTTCCATAGTGTCAAACATTAAGCGACATCTTCCTTCAAATTATTCCCATCACCATTTTCATCATTGAAGCGTTAAGAGTTAAGTGGATATTTTAAGTGGATATTGACCATTGAGGTCATAGAATTGACGCTTCTTGGGGTCAACAACAACATCACAAGCGTTAGAAATTTTCTTGAACTTTGCTTCAAACTCTTGTTTCTTTCTAAGGGTACTAGTTATTCTAATCCCCTGTTAATACACAGGTTGGTAGTATAACACAAATGTAATTTTTTAATAAGAAAAAAAAAAAAAAATTGGAACCATGTATAAGAAACTGTCTGAAAGTTTGGACCATTTTCATTCATTATAAAGTTTCTTGCTCACATTTACTCCAAAAGATACTAAGTTACCAGAATATTGATTAATGACATTGCTAAAGTTGTTGCACTAAATAAAATACTGAAGACATAAGGAAATCAATCCCGCACAACTAGTTTCTGATACTCGGGGCCAGCAATTGCAGCTTCCATAACTCGTACAGGGCTTATATCACCTTCATTGTCCAAGGACAATGACAGCAGATGGCTTATATCACCTTCATTTTCCAAGAACAATTTCAGCAGATTCTTAGAAAATCCACTTACCAGCGCCACTCCTTTCTGAGTGGCCGGCACTGGGGTCGCGCTCGAGTCTCTCAGATTCCAAAAAACAATCTGAGGCACAGCGGAACCATACCCTTTCTCTCTAAACTTCCTAGTGATTGCTTGGTAATCAGTTTCCCAAGAGTTTGCAGATGCTTGATCAAACTCCATGTCACTGAATACAAATATCCTCTTAATCATCTGATCCTCCTTGAGATTCCCATTTACAGCGACGTCCAATATGCGATCAAATACCTTCTGGAAATCAGTGTTCATCCCCCAATCCATGCGCCTCACAAACTTTGTCTTGGACTTGAGATTATCGCCCTTGATCAAATGAAGCTGAGGCTCAGCACTGAAAGTAATTACCTTCCCTTTCCAAGGTTCCTCACACAATTCAGACACCAACAATCCCAATGCCACACACACTTCCATAGGGATCCCAAGCATACTCCCGGACACATCACACACAGCAAGACAATTCCCCATCTTCCCTTTCTTTAGCAAATCATCCACCATTCTCTTCCACTGTAACTCCGCCACCTCTCCACCATCCCTTTTCCCCAAAGACCCAATAATCTCATGAGGAAGCAAAGCACCAGCGGCTATCGTAGTCTTCCCCGCTTTCACATCCTCCAAATACTTCTCAAACCTCTTTTTATCATGCTTCAAAAACTTCTCTTTATAAAACTCCATCGCCACAGACGCAACCCTGTTGTAAGGAATCAATTTCCATCGATTAGCCCCAATAAACACCTCAGGCAACTCCAAAACCTTCCTCAACGGCACCAACACATCCTTCCTCAAACGATCACGAACCCTATAAGCATAATGCGCCTCCTCCACACCTTCATACTCCTCCCTAGGAAAAATCCTCTTCGCAATACTTTCACACAACAATGTTGCCCTACCAAACGAAGAATCCACCGAAGGACACCATTTCGCAGCAAGACTAATTTTTGTGGATGACCCACATTTCAAAAACTCAATATCTTTCTTCAAACAATCAGCAAAATGATCAGCGATACAATCGTGAAGAAACTTAAAATGAGGGTCACGATTATAACGTTCAACAAGCTTCTTAGCCAATACAATCTTCTTCTCTTTCTTCGAAAGCTTCTCAAAAGCTAATGCTATCCTCTTCTCTTTCATCTCATTAGCTAATGCAATCCTCTTCTCTTTCTTCAAAAGAGAGGCCTTTCTTTTCTCATCCTTCTTAGCCTTCGCAGCAGCCCTCGCCGCATCCCTCACCTCAATCTCTTCACTCATCAAAGAGTCTTCATCAGTATAATCATTAAGTACCGAAAAGGGGTTTTCTTTTTTCTTAACCAAGTTTTTGTTAACCGAAAGGGGTTTAACTGTAACTTGATTAAACGTCCACCCTATGTTGTATTGTGTTTGATAGGTTCTTCTTACACCAAAAGGGGTTTTTGTTTTTGATTTACGTTTTTTCCTTCTAGATTTGCAATCGAATTTCTTTTGATTCCATTCTTCTTTCTGGATTTTACGTATGCGGGTACCTTGCAGAAGACGGTAAAGGATTTCTGGGAGATCTTTGAAGTAACCAAATTCAGCAAGGGAAGGGACGTTAGAAGCTAGGGTTTTGGGGTGGTAGTGGTGAAGCCAAAGAGCAGCGGCGTAGAAACCTTCACGATCAGACTTGCCGGTACCACGGACACCGCGGAGGTTACAGACAAGTTTAAGGGTGGTGAGTGGGTTATAGGACCATGCTAGTTGAAGACTTCGGAGGAGAGTTTCCGAGGGAGTGTCGGGGACAACATGGAAGAAAAAGTCGAGACAAGGGTTGCCTGTAGTGAGAAATGTTGGTGACATGTTTTCTGTTAGAGTCATTGGTGGGTTTTGGTTTGTTTGAAGGTTGTTGAAATTTGTTACCATTTGATCCATGGAAGTTTTGTTAGTGGTGGTGGTTGTGACGGTGGTTTTAGTGTATATCTCGGGTGGGCCAACGAGTGTGGTGGCGGTGGCCATAGTGGTGATGAGGGAAAAGAGGAGATTTGGATTGTTAGGGTTAAAGGAGAAGGCTGTGAGAATGAACGTTGATTTTGATCGTATTTATAGAACGATATGCGTGGCGTGGGCACCAAGTACTTGCAAATCTGTAGTCATTAAGAATATTGAAAGAGTTTGTTTGGTTGCGGAGAGAAAGCAGGAAGAGTGTGAAAACTGAGAAGAGATAATGATGGAAGAGATTTCGTATTAGAGAAATGTTATGGACAACCACTCTAACCTAACGTGCTATACAAGTTTCTTTTTTTGTTTCTATTTTATTTTATAGTTATTATTTGTCTCCACTAACCTCAATTAGCACTCACTACCTCGTGATAAGTCAAAGAACTCTTCAGCGGATTTTCTCTTGTTTTAGCATGGTGTTGTTTTATTGAGAACGATGACTTAGTTCTTTTTTGTTTAATTTTTATTTTATTAAATGAAGGGGGTATTGTTTTTCTGAACCGCAAGAGTAGTTTGCCGATTCCAGTCATTTATTTCTCTTTTTAATTATTGTTTGGTGTAAAAGAAATGAAACAGAAATTTAGAAGAGAAAACTTGTGAAAAATCTATGAATTCATATGCAAACATGGGTTGGAGGTTTTGGTGGTTCAACTAATTTGAGTCAAAAGATTATGAGTAATTTGAGTCAAGAGATTAAATGAGTTGAAAAGTTCAAAACCAGGGTTCAAGAAAAATACTAACATATTAACAATTATCATACTAATATTATTAAAAAAAAATTATCATACTAATATTTATCATTAAAAAAAATTGCAAACGTTGGTGAAAAATTATAGATTTGAAGATTAAAAACTCGTAGAAAAAGTGAAAAATTCTAACTTGGGCACAACCCCAAATTAATTTCATTTGGGCATGCACTCACAAATGAAAAAAAAATTAAAGAGAAATTAGACTTTTAACTCGTGCGACGCACGGGTCTTCTCGACTATAATAGAGACCAATAAATAATCTTTAACCCGTAAGATCATGGATCGAACAATAAACACAAATTAGATTATTAGAGATACAATATTACAATCAAATGATAATAAAAAAAATTATAAAGAAAAAAGATAAAAAATACAAAATTATATTGTTGCACGAGTCAATTTTATTTATTACTTTTATAGTTAAACATAAAAAATTAATGCAGTTCATGGTTCCTAACAAATTATTTAGGGTAGCTGAGTTTGCATGGAAATTAGGGAATTCTGTTTGTAAACGTATTAAATAAGTGTACAACAAGTTGTCAAAAAAAAAAGTCTACAGAAACAATAGGTTAAGTTGCTGCAGACCTAATAAAATTAATAAATAATAATGATAAGGATTAAGATATCTATTAAATTTTTGCTTTGAAAAATATTCACGGTTATTAGAGAGAGAAATGAAAAACATATATGATGCAAATTTAGAGCCAAAATTTAAGATAGAGTTGTTGCAAACCTAATAAGGGATTAATGGAGAGAAGATATTAGGTTAAGACTTAACAAAACTAATAAATAAATAAATAATTAAAATCTAACACCTCATTAAAATAATAAAAAGATATATCAGAATTTTTTCTCATTATTTTTAATATTTCTCCCTCCTTTTTCCATTTTCTTTAACCGACAAGAACCACCCACTACCATTTATGTTTCAATTTCCTTAATTAAAATCACATTTTTCTTAAAGTTAATAACATGTGTCATTTTCCTTAAAAAAAAAAAAAACATGTGTCATTTTTTTCTTGGTTGGGTGTAAGAATGGTGTGTTGGGTGAGAGTTCATGCAAGAATATCTCTAAATTAAAACCAAATATTTTTTCTTTAAATTTTTTATATGTGTGTGACCAAATAATTTTAATTTGGGTTTGTGCCTATGTAAGAATTGCTCAGATTTTAACCTTAATATTTCATATGAAGACAAACTAAAATTATTAAAAAGAAGTGCAAAAAATATACCACAAAATTGTTACTTAAAATTAATTTAAAGGATCACATGACTAGTTTTGCCTTAAATAACAATAATACCATTTATAGTATGTCCTTACTAAAACTATAATACCACAAATTAAGATAAAGTTTCTTATCTCATAACGGTGCCTAACATTTGCTTTATTGGCTTCAAATTACCATGCAGGTAAAATCCGTTCCAAATTCTTCAGAACCAGAAAGAGAAATTTTACCTTAACTCATTTGTGAACAAGATCTTATGATGCCGTGACTGCAAAGATCTAAGCCTCCTTTATTCCGTTTCAGAACCATCGCCCCGAAATTAAACGCCCCAGATATGACTCCAGCCTCCACCATGATTTGCCGGTGACTATAAACTCACACAACGCGGTCTAGTTAGTTAATAGAGGAACACAAATGATAACGTAGGTAAAGTTTAGTTTCCTGATGTAGTATTTTCCTTGTTGTAGATGGTTATTGATTCCACACTACAGGTAAATGGTATGGACCTTGCAAACTTATGGACCCAGTTATGCAAGAGGTTACTGCAAATTACACTTATGTTGAGTTCATTAAGCTTGATGTGGACAAGTTAATGGATGGTATGTTACAAATTGAAATTACCCTTCACTTTAACTAGTTTATAATTTAATATAAAAGCAACTATATGTAAGGTTTAATTACTCGGTCGATATCTAAACTATTTCTAATCAGATATCTGAAAT
Source organism: Medicago lupulina (assembly GCA_958299785.1). Taxonomy (NCBI): domain Eukaryota; kingdom Viridiplantae; phylum Streptophyta; class Magnoliopsida; order Fabales; family Fabaceae; genus Medicago; species Medicago lupulina. The sequence goes on along the minus strand of OY283144.1, from coordinate 6,631,732 downwards.
TGTACATGATTTACAATCAAGACAGGTAGAATAATTAAACCTATTATAAATGTTATTCATTTTTACTGACATGATTTTCAGTACTTGAGAACTGGTTTTATTCACAACATTAATCGCAACAGAAGTAAGAAAATGTCTCAAACATTCCAGGTGCAATATGTGGTTGATAACTTGGTAGGGGTAAGGGGTAAGAAAGGAGGAACTACAAAGGATGATTGAAAAATGTAGAGACTGAGTGTATGATCATCATCACTGTAAAAGAAACATAGTCTCAGCAGCATATTTTCCTACGATTACAAAGGGAACAGCCTACAAGCTCAAAACGTAATAAATTGGTACATAGAAGGATATCCATGAACTATAATCAATATAATTGGATTCTTCAATGCTATTTGATCTGATAATAATCAAAATCTTCAACAACTTGCAATATTAAACTATCATAGTTGTGTTCTGTCTTCTCAGAAAGAAAAAAAGAAAAAGAATTCTCGAAAGGTCGTGCCAAATAAAAGGTATATAAAATTAACACCTGTTTCCAAAACTAAATATCTTTCTGTATAAAAGAATAAGAACGCAGCTATGTTAGCTCTAATATAAATACAAACTTCATATACGAATAGTGGAATTGTATTATAAGTTATTTATAGTTCATGTAGAAGAGGGTTAATGAAAGTGTTAAAAAATTATACTAGAGTAAAATATTGGTTTAGTTATCAGCATCACTAAAAATCATTTGCAAGTGACATACCTTGATTATCAGGGAGCACCAACTCATATCCAAATTTTGCGTTGATATAATTTCCATTCGATTTTGCTGAGTTCAACTGTAAATAAGCTTGATAATCAAACAAAGCAATCTAGCATATGTCACACAATATTTCTAAATTGTGGTTCAAGACAGTAATTGCGGCCATAATATAAAGGTTTTAGAGGTTTCCGCAATCTAGCATATGTCACACAATATTTCTAAATTGCGGTTCAAGACTGTAATTGCGGCCATAATATAAAGGTTTTAGAGGTTTCCGCAATCTAGCATATGTCACACAATATTTCTAAATTCTGGTTCAAGACTGTAATTGCGGCCATAATATAAAGGTTTTAGAGGTTTCCACAGCAGCATTGTAACCGCAACCGTGGCTGTATTTTGCTGCAATATCAAACTTTGCAGCATAACCACAACCGCAATTTAGAACCAAAAAGTATTCTTTTAGTATCTTACTGTCATTAACATCCGGAGGGCTAAATAAAATCCACAAAACAATATAGAACATGTGAGTACAGAATACAGATAAATCTATATGCATGCTCCCTGCCCAAGTATGCATGATCAAGCCAAATAAGTTTATGATTGAAATAGAAAACAACCAAAACAACAGAATATTATTTCAGCTGCGGCAACACCATGGCATCAACTACCAAGTAAACATCTGAAATTAATTAAGCAACTAAACACAATACTTTCTTTTGCACGATTCAAAATTAGTGTCACAGTTTCATTTGATTACTGTAATATGCAGCACAAATGGTACATTTGTATTAGATGTTCCATAGGGTCAAACAACTTAATTAAGCGTCATCTTCCTTCATGTTAAGGGGATATTTGACCATTGAGGTCATAGATTTGACGCTTCTTGGGGTCAACAAGAACATCATAAGCGTTAGAAATTTTCTTGAACTTTGCTTCAAACTCTTGTTTCTTTTAAAGGGTACTGGTTATTCTTATCCCCTGTTAATACATAGATTGGTAAAATGGACAATATAACACAAATGTAATTTTATAATTAGAAAAGAAAATTTGGACCATTTTCATTCTTTATAAAGTTTCTTGCTCACATTTACTCCAAACGATACAAAGTTACCAGAATATTGATTAATGACATTGCTAAAGTTGTTGCACTAAATAAAATACTACTGATTACATAAGAAAATCAATCCAGCACAACTAGTTTCTGATACTCGGGGCCAGCAATTGCAGCTTCCATAGCCTCTACAGAGCTTATACCACCTTCATTGTCCAAGAACAATGTCAGCAGATTCTTAGACAATCCACTTACCAGCGCTACTCCTTTCTGAGTGGCTGGCACAGGGGTCACCCTCGAGTCTCTGAGATTCCAAAAAACTATCTGAGGCACAGCGGAACCATACCCTTTCTCTCTATACTTCCTAGTGATTGCTTGGTAATCAGTTTCCCAAGAGTTTGCAGATGCTTGATCAAACTCCATGTCACTGAATACAAATATCCTCTTAATCATCTGATCCTCCTTTAGACTCCCTTTTACAGCAACCTTCAATATGCGATCAAATACCTTCTGGAAATCAGTGTTGATCCCCCAATCCATGTGCCTCACAAACTCTGTCTTGGACTTGAGATTATCCCCCTTGATCAAATGAAGCCGAGGCTTAGCACTGAAAGCAATCACCTTCCCTTTCCAAGGTTCCTCACACAATTCAGACACCAACAATCCCAATGCCACACACACAGTCCATAGGGATCCCAATCATACTCGCAGACACATCACACACAGCAAGACAGTTCCTCATCTTCCCTTTCTTGAGCAAATCATCCACCATTCACTTCCACTGCAACTCCGCCACCTCTCCACGATCTATCCCCCAAAGACCTAATAATCTCATGAGGGAGCAAAGCACCAGCAGCGATCGTAGTCTTCCCCGCTTTCGCATCCTCCAAATACTTCTCAAACCTCTCTTTATCATGCTTCAAAAACTTCTCTTTATAAAACTTCATTGCCACAGACGCAACCCTGTTGTAAGGAATCAAATCCCATCGATTAGCCCCAATAAACACGTCAGGCAACTCCAAAACCTTCCTCAACGGCACCAACACATCCTTCCTCAAACGATCACGAACCCTATAAGCATAATGCGCCTCCTCCACACCTTCATACTCCTCCCTAGGAAAAATCCTCAGAGTCCACCGAAAGACACCATTTCGCAGCAAGACTAATTTTTGTGGACGACCCACATTTCAAAAACTCAATATCTTTCTTCAAAAACTTGATTATAACGTTCAACAAGCTTCTTAGCCAATACAATCTTCTTCTCTTTCTTGGAAAGCTTCTCATAAGCTAATGCTATCCTCTTCTCTTGATTACTCGTCCACCCTATTTTTTCTAGATTTGGAATCAAATTTCTTTTGATTCCATTCTTCTTGCTGGTAGATCTTTGAAGTAACCAAATTCAGCAAGGGAAGGGACATTAGAAGCTAGGATTTTGGGGTGGTGGTTGTGAAACCAAAGAGCAGCGATCGGACTTGCCGGTACGGCGGAGGTTGCAGAAAAGTTGAAGGGTGGTGAGTGGGTCTGTAGTGAGACATGTTTTCTGTTAGAGTCATTGGTTTGTTACCATTTGATTTATTTATATAATTCAAATGGACGGACAAGATGGATGTTTTACAAAGGAATGTGCGCGAGAAATAATGTGGGTGGGAAAAGAAAAAATCAATTTTAGAAAGGAGATAAAGGGAAAACGGGCTTGGTTGGGCCTAAGAAAATAAAGTCAGAAAACAAGGAATGTTATGACCAGTTACGAATTACGAGGTAGTTAGTTTAATTTTGAGAGAGAACAGTAAAGTATGAAGCTTTAGGAATAGGAACAGAGTAAGAGTTTTCCATTGATTTGGGGATTTAGGGTTTCATCTACAGTACCATGAATTTCAAAATGGATTCTGATAAAGCCAAGCTCTTCGTCGGTGGCATTTCTCGCCAAACCACTGAAGACACTCTCAAGCACCATTTCACCAAATACGGTGACGTTTTGGATTCAACAATCTCTTTTGACCGCACCACCCGAATCCCTAGAGGTTTTGGTTTCGTTACTTTCTCTCATATCTCTTCTGCTCACAATGCCCTTCATGATACCCATGTCATTCTTGGACGAAAGGTTCTATTTTTTTTCTTCATTTTTACCCTAGTTTTTTGTTTTCTTTTTAAAAATGATGAAATTTGTTAACTTTTGAGTAAATAAAATGTTGTAAATTGTGTTTTTTTATTGGTTTTATGGTTGGTTGTTGTATATAGGTAGAAGTTAGAAAAGCAATACCAAGAAGTGAACAGCTACAACAAAATCAATTACAGAATAGAGGGGGGAATAATAGCTATAGTGGTTATGAATGTGGGAATGAACATATTAGGACTAAGAAGATTTTTGTTGGTGGTTTACCTGCTAATATGTCTGTGGAGGAGTTTAAGAGGTACTTTGAGAGGTTTGGTCGAATTACTGATGTGGTGGTGATGCAAGATAGTGTAACTCATAGGCCGAGGGGGTTTGGGTTTATTACTTTTGATTCTGAAGACTCGGTGCAAAGTGTTATGGTGAGAAGTTTTCATGACTTGAATGGTAGGCAGGTCGAGGTTAAGAGGGCAGTTCCGAGAGAGGGGAATGCTGGTTCTGAGGGTTTTAGTAAAATAAGATATAAGAATGATAGAGGAGCAGCAGCTGAAAGTTTTCACCATTCTAGTCCCGGGAACATGATTCCTGCAATTGCTCCTTTACCTTTGTCTACTAGTGATGGAGTATATGGATACGGATCAAATCCCTATGGTTGCTGGTACCCTACGGGTGGGTATGCGTATGGGGGGAATGGATATGCAGCTCCATCAGATGTTTATAGGAACTTATGGTATGGTGGGCAAATGGTAACTGGTCCTCAAGCGTATCATCAGGTGCCTTATGCTAGTGTTATGCCTAGTGTTGCATATGTAGGTGGTAGTGTTGGAATAGTAGGTAGTGGTGCTGGAAATTGGGGGTACAATTCCATTCTTGAGTCCGCAACAAATTATAAATTTGACCAGCCTCTTATTGCCAATGGATTTGTTCCATTCAATATGCCATCGCCTCATGGTGTAAAGCAGATTGTTGGCGCTTCAAGTTTGAAACGAAGCAATGGTGAAATTTCCAGTTGACAAACGGTAAAGGTTGTTGAGCCTTAATTTATGTGGGGTATATACTTGCTGACTGCTACATCTGGTCTATGAAAGGTCAGTATATTTTTTCATAGATGGTGTAATAGCTGGACATCGGGCCTTTCTCTGTGACATAAATATGTAGTTTAGGTACTTGTTTGTTATGGAAATTTATCAGTACAATATTTGGGCATCTGTAAATTAATTTTATGCAAATCATTTTATTCATGCTTCTTTCTATATTTTATTCATGCTACTTGTCATTTTTTTTCTCCTTCCACTATCAAATACTGTGGTTTTTTTAGCTCTTTGGTAGTAACTAGTAACCTGATTGAGATGGTGGTTAGTGGACAGTTAGATGAGCTAAGATATAAATAAATATGGAAATTAGTGGTAACAGGTAATTAATCCTTCATTAGTATTCTAAAATTTGCACAAACAAATATTTCAAATTGACACTTTATGTGATACAGAGGAAGTATTTGTTTCATTTCATAGATTCAAATATGCATCATGAAAATGCATAGATTTCAATAGTTGTTTTTTCTGTTGTTCTTCAGTAGATTTCAGCTAAAGTGTGGTGTTAATTGTGGTTGATTGCATCTTATAGTACGGTATTAACTTGCATTGTGCAGTTTAAGATGAGTGTTGCAATGAATGTAACATTTAATAAATTGCAGCATTTGTTGCTAGCGTTTCTATTTGATGTTCTCGTGTACAGATAGTGCTAGTTATTACACTATTCAAAGTTGGATGCTGTACAAATGTAAGTTTAAAAAGGATTAGTTGCATTCTATATTTCTCCCTTTTAACATTGTAGGAATACAGTAACCTTCTAGATATGTTAAGTTAGCAATCTTTGATATTTTTCAAAAACAAGAGTTGTCAGATTTGTACATTTTTAACTTATTTTTTTGCTGACTAGTTTGGTTTCAACAGTTCAACTTATGTATTGGATTACTAGCTTATTAATGGATTTGATTAAAACGTATGAATTTGTAGTCGGGCAGTTAGGCTTCCGTTGGTAATTACTAGTCAACTAAAGATAGAACAAAACCAAATTGTTTTATCCTTCAAAAAAAAAAAAAGCAAATTGTTTTAGGGCCTCCGTTGGTAATTAGCAATAAAACTTAAAAAGCAAAGTTCCAGCTTCCGAAAATTGTGTCAGTAATTTTTGAAAATGGAAGTTTTCGGAATGTAATTTATAACGAAACTTTCATAATCTAAGTTGTTTTCAGAAATTTTGAAAAATGAAACTTCTAAAATGTCTATTTCTTTCCTTCAAAGAAAAAGTTATTTATATTCAAGAAATTTTGAAAATAAAACTTCTAGTACCGAATCTCTAAGTTTTCATAAAGGTAATGGGACACTAGGGCACAAGTTAAAGAAAAAAAATTAAAATAGTATTTTTTTGCACTTTTAATAGTTTGACTGCTCAACCTATAAACAGGTTTTGGGACGCAAATTTTAAGATATTTTATACTATTATAATCATAGTTTTAAAACTCGGCTCGGACATTGACTCGGCAGGGGTACTGAGTCGCTGGGTCAATGGTTGAATCATTGGGTCATTGGTCGAACCGCATGACTAAACCGGATCAACTCGGATGACTCGGTTAGATAACTCGGTCTTAAGATTAAATTTATATAACTATTTAACCGGTTTAAATCGGTGACTTCGTCATTTTTAAAACGAAAAAAAATGATACACGTAAAATAAAAATAAATATCAAACAATAATAATTTTATAGGTTAATTGCTTAAATTGAAAACATAGTCACAACTCAAAAATTGAGTTATGACCTAGTGGTTGTGAGCAAGAACTTAGCGGTGTTTGTTATTATAGTGGAATTTTTTTATATAAAAAATAAAATAAATAACAACTTTTTTTAATCAAAATAAATTAATAACTTGAAGCATACATATAGTCAAAAAAAAAAAATTGAAACATACATGATGAGTGTACTAGCTTCTATTTTTCCAAAATAAAAATACTAGCTTTAAAAAAAATAATACCGTCAAAAAAAAGGCTGGTGGAATATATAGTGGCTTCTAAGCTTGAATATATTAAATATAATAAATAAAAAGTAGAATTTACCACAAAACTGCAAGTGGCGCAGTGGCTAATGCCTAATACATTTTCCAGGTAGCTGGTCCTGGGTTTGAGTCCCACCCATGCAAATTTTCAAATTTTTGAAAAAATAATTGAAAGCTTGGTCAACGAAAAGCGTTGACTCGGCCGGTTTACATAAAACCGCCGGGTCACCGGTTTTCACCGAGTTTGGCCGGTTTTCACCAGTTCACACCGGTTTAACTGCACAACCGATCCATCATGCAGACCGAACTGGACACCCCACCGGTTCCTGGTCCGACCGGTCCGATCGGCCGGTCCGAGCCGGTTTTTAAAACTATGATTGTAATGAATATAGTATAAAACTTTAGAACACCACTTACAGACTTCATAGACCGGATCACTTCTAGACTCAAGCAAGACTTAGAGTCTGATTTAGACCGAATCATTTCTAGACCTAAGACTCACTTGTTAGTGTTTTTCTTTCAAAAAATTGAAAAGATTATTTTTGTTCTAAAATTTTTGGTTATTGTTCCGAATAAATATGGTAATATCATCAAAGGCATAGTTTTAAAACTCGGCTCGATCATCGACTCGGTAGGGGTACTGGGTCACTGGGTCAATGGTCGAACCACTGGGTCATTGGTCGAACCGCATGAATGAATCGGAACCACTCGGATGACTCGGTTAGATAACTCGGTTTGGAGATTAAATTTATATAGTTATTTAACCAGATTAACTTGGATTGAATCGGTGACTCGGTCACTTTTAAAACTAAAATAATGTCACCTAAAATTAAAGAAAAACTATCAAACAATAATAATTTCATAGGCTAATTGCTCAAATTCAAAACATAGTCATAACTCAAAATACAACTTAGTAGTAAAAATCCAAATAGATCCAAAAAAAGTATAATTCCAACATAAATTCAAATAAGAGATTGCACCAGTTATAAAAATCCAAAAAGATCTTAAGAAAGTATAATTCCAACATAAGTATTATCATCAATAACATTTCTACCCTTTTCTGACCTTTCTAATTTCAGTTTTTTCTTTTTTTTTAATTGCCAAATCCAAAACGACGTCGTTTTAGTTGAGTAAAAAAAAAAAAAAAAAAGAACCGGTCTGACCTGCAACTCGGCCGAGTCACCGGTTTTGACCGGTTTTGGCCGGTTTTGACCGGTTTTGACCGAGTTAACTGCATGGCCGATCCAAATGTTGGCTCGAACCAGCTTACCCACCGGTTCACGGTCCAACCGGTCCGACCGGCCGGTCCGAGCCGAGTTTCAAAACTATGATCAAAGGAGTATATAACGTTCATTATTACACTTTTTGCAATGAAAAATGCTAAATCTCACGACGGAAATAACGCGAATTCTTCACGTAGGACGCCAGTAAACACATTTTCGGTTTCTCTCTCCAATGGAATTATACGTTCTGCAAAAAAAACAAAACCTTTCCTAAATTGAAGAATTGAGGAGCTTCATTCTATTCACTCTGACTCAGCATGTCGATGTCGTGTTCTATGTAAACTAAATTGATTTATGGCTGCTGGCTACTTTGTCAATTGTCAATATATTTTTGATCTGGTGATGAGCTGAGATATTAGGGACGTTAATCACTAAATGTTAAGTTCCATAAATTACCATAATCCATAGTTTGATGCTTATTTTTCTGGGTTTTGCTGCTATGTGTATGTTGTTGATTTTCTAGTTTTTGCACTAGATTGCGTTGTCTTTCACTTCATGTTTGTGCTGAAAATTTATAAAACATTGCATTGTTTTCAGATTTCAATTCGCGTAATTACTAATTTCGCGGCAAGTCAGTAACCTATATTTTTTTTATTAATCTCAGATTGGATTCTTATCAGTACCGATTTCACTATATTAGTTTAACTTCCTAAAAAAAGGGATATTTGTATATTAAGTAGTGGATAAACGTTCACAATGGTGATATTTTAAAACGAATGTATAAGGGGACCAAATGTGGATATTGTGTGTGAGTTTAATTGTGGTGGGACGACAGTCTAAAACAACTAAAAACATTAATTGATGTGATGATTTAGAATATTTTGATTGGGTGTGTGTGTAAAACAATTTTGGACTGTCAACCCACCACAATTAAACTCATAATTTATTTATAGAAATCATCAATTCGGTCGATAAATGTGTAATATATTCTTTCAAAAAAAAAGTGTAATATATTGTATCTATGGTCTATGAATATATTAAATTATAAAAAGATTGTTCACTGTGTCTTTCTTATTAGTTTTTTAGACTAAATTGATTAAAAAAAGAAATTTGAAGGGGATAAACTACCTAAAGAAAGTAGTATTCAATGTGTTTTTAATTTTAACACCTTAAATTTTAAACAAGGATAATGACAACGTTTGACACAGTGGAAGAACAATACACAGTTTTCTCCTTATTTATATATTTGTTAAATTCAATATCTAATAAGCAATCGGTAATTCCAACTCTAACACCTCAAATTAATTTTTTAAAAGGAAATGTTAAAAAGAGCTCTAAAGGCGTAAGAGGTTTAAAATGAAAATTTTGTTTTAAAAAGTATGTATTCAACACATTAAAACATCAAAAAATAACATTTTTTTACATAAAAGTTAACAATTATTTCTAAATTTTAAATCCTTAACAAATGTCCTTAGGACACTTGTTAACAAGACCATTTTCTAAATATATTTCTAAATTTTAAATTGTTAACAAATGTTATTAGGACACTTGTTAACAAAACCCTTTTTAAATACCCATCAATTATAATGCATAAAACAAACATTCAAAATATGTGTATACAAGATTAATTTAATATAGTTAAATTTTATAATTTTTCAGAAGTATATACAAGATTTTTGGCTTCCAAAATCATAAATTTTTCAGATCACTGTTTAAACGGGAGTGTAAAAAAAGAAAAGGATTGAAATGAGGCGTTAGTATGCATGGGATGGGAGTAGAATAGGCTGTTGATTTCTGTTTGTAGCCGTCGGGAAAGATTGTTTGTGTCAAATCAAACCTAATTAGACTCTATCTATGCTCTATGTTCTGTAATCAAAACTCTCTTCATCACAATATTATTATTTACTCATTCATTTTCACTGATTTTCCTCTGAAGATTTTGTATATTTTGTCACAAATCCAACAAATCTAGTTGGCGTTTGACCTTTTCCTCAGTTGGGACTTTTATCGATGGGTTAGATTAGATAAGATGTACTGTTAACTACAGCAACCGTGATTGCGGAATTATGCGGCTATCATAATCATTTTCAAGCGCTTATTTGGATGCATTGTTTAAAAAAATATAGCACTTATTAATGGTTTTGTTTAATATAACAACCACCTTCATGCACATATTTGGTTGCACATTTTTTTCCTATTTGATACTTACCCACGGTGAATTGACATCATAGCGATTATATCAAAATCACCATGATTTTAATATATCATCGTAATATTAAATATAGACAAATTTGAATAACATTTCAACTAGAATGTTTTATTTGAAATTCAATATAAAAATGTTATCTTCCGTTTTATTTTACATATAGGAAATACTATGACCATTCCCAACAAGTAACTTAGCTTCAATTATTTATTAAAAAACAAATCTTAGAAAAACAAATAAATCTTGTCAAGACCAGTAGTTCAGATAACCTTTCTCCCCAGATCATACAACTTTTTAAGATTAAAATTGTATATTAAAATTGTGATAAGATATAATTATCAGTGGGACTTGTTAAATAAATTTTTAAAAGGTGTTGGGTTGGCGGTATAAAGTTTAGAAATTATAATTTATTGGTATGTGCCTATGAGAGTAACATAAATATAAAATAAAATTAACATTTTTGTTTAAGTAATAAAACACGGTAACTTTTTTTTTGACAAAAACACGGTAACTTTTATTTTATATAAAAATCACGACGGTCTTACATTTACATCTATTAAACTTATATTTTTTAGACAATAATTTATTTTATGAATTTCTTAACAAAGCCCTTATTACCATTTACATAATTTAGCAACATAAGGTAATTTATTAGAGACGTCCCAAACAGTGAATTATGTAAAAGTGGGAATAAAATCTCTAAATTTTTCTCTCATGTTTTCTTATAGAGTATCTCGTGATCTACATCATTAAAACTCACATTTTTTTCTTTTTTTTTTTGTACAAAAATCACATTTTTTCTAAATAGTCTTTCTTCCTTCTTTAAATGAATGTCAAAAATTTAAAGGGACCGTAATATATCAAATGAGAGGATCCATTCACATTAAAGGTACTCTATACTTATTTTGTTTTCCATAAATAGTAAATAGAATACCCCTAGTGGTTCTTAACGTTAAAAGTTTACAATAAGTTAGTCCTTTGAGTTTTATTTGTTACTAGTTGGCCCTTTATTTATTTTTTTTGTTATCAATTGATCTTTTAAGTCATAAAATATTTATATTATCCCAATTTTCGCAACTAACTACATAAAAAAGTGTTTACGGACGACTAAACATTGAGATGGTAAGTCCAAAAGTGCTTATGACATTAAATATGATTAATTATGCACATTTTTTTTATTATTTTTGAATTCAAGCGTAATTTTATAAATATGTATTTCATCAATAATATTATAAATCAGGCAATCGTTCAATTTTGTTTCAAATCAAAATTAAATAACACATCTATGAATCCTGATTTTAAGAGTTGTGAATTTGAACATACCGACTTAACATTAAACGTCCACATAGACATTTTTTAACTAAGTTTGATGGAAATATGATAATGATGCAAATTTATATGACTTAAATGATCAATTTATAACAACAACAAAAACTTAAGAAAACTAACTTGTCATAATGATCTAAATTAAAGAATCACGTATGGTATTTGACCTAGTAAATACTAGTTAAAGTTAGGCATCCCTTAATGACAAATAGTAAATATAAGTAAAAGGGCTAGCAAGTTTTTTATACGACCCCTTTACTAAGTGTGTTAAAAAGGCAAACACAACATATTGATATATATTAAAGATACAAATACAACACTTTGATCTACTTAAGTGTTAAAAAAAATTAATTGTTAATATTACACAATTTGATTTCCTTTTCTTCAAACGATTACACGAAGGATGTAACTTTGTCCCTTAGTTATGAATTTCTTACCACTCCAAAAGTTTAATGACAATGCTTAGATATTTTTTGATTTACTGAATTAAGAAATGCATAAAATGTAAATTAAAGCAGAATGATAAATGAATAAAATGCATAAAAAAAAAAAAAAACTTGTTTTGATGATTGTGCGTGTGTTGATTTTTTTTTACAAGTCTAGTATATAGGAAAACACTAGTCCTATTGACATAAACAACTTAATCTGTCCTCGTGAGCTAAGCTTAATTGGTAGGGACAAATGCATAATATATGCAAGGTCTGAGATTCAAACCTCGACCACCACAAAAAAAAAAAAAAAACTTGACCACTGTAATTTTTCGTTCCTCAGTTATTGCCTATTTTTACGGGTAATGTGTGAGTTGGGGATACATGATACACTATATTTCACTTGACCTAGTTTAAGCTTTGATCGTCTTAGAGGAATTCACCTAACTTGAATTTAAATGAAAGCTAATGAATGTTTGAGATTTAAAAGAATGGTGACCACTAAAATGTTATTATTTAAACATTAATATTGATTTTATAAAAAGCAATGGAATTTGCAATTACTTCTACTAAAAGGTGTTTGTGACTTTTAATATTGATCTAAAATATCTTTTTTTACTGCGTTAACAAGTGTCGATTTTTTTTAATCAAATAGCTTAGTGGTTAGAATTCACCTTTTTTTAAGAAGAATAAGTGGTGTGTTCGAGGTTAGAACCCCGACACTTGCATATAATAATGCATGTCCCTATTAATATTTTGATTAAAACTATATGTATAAATGTTTATAACTTTTAAATAGTAATAAACTATATTTATCTTCTTTAAAAAAAACTATTTTTATCTTTTACCAACAATATACTACCATTTGTAAAAGCAAATTAATTTGGGTGACCCTAATATGAACCCTAATTTAAAAGGATCATTGGTGGACCTTTGTTAGTGACTTACAACAGCCGGTCACTTGTTTTTAAAGGAAAAATAACACCTTTTTTTGTATGTTCTGTTTTGAGGCTTAGTTAATTACTGGCTATACGAAAACAAGAACAAAGGTGATGCCATTTTTGGTACATTCATGCCAAAATCATGAACGCAAACCTTGTTTGGTCCATTCCCGTATACGACTTACCGAATGGGTCATCCTCCAGCTCTCCCTTTACACACTTTCATATGTATGAGTGTTTCTAAATTTGGTTTATTTTTAGAACAACACTAGTAATTTGTTGGCCTATTCTGTCATCAACAACAGCGACAACCATCATGTTACACTCCCTTTAACTTCTTCCCTTCACCCCCAAAGTTTCGGAATTCAATTACAACTGCAGTAACAACAACCACCCCAGATCTTTTTCGATTTCTGTTTGGAGGTACCACCAAACGCATAAAAAGGGGAAATTGTTTCAAAATTTTATTTGTTTTCTATAAATCTGAAAAATGGTTTAGACACCAATCAAAAAAAAAGAAACAACTTTGTGGCTTGATGAGATGAAAATGTGAAAGAAGAGAGATGGTTGGGGAACTGGGTTGAGTAAAAAATGGGGTCGTTGGAGAAACAATGGAAGGAGAAATGAGGAGGGAGTGAAAGAAAGAAGAAAAATAGTAACAGAACAAGATGATGAAAAGAGTGAATTCATGTTACAGGCTGATGTCCAAAAATAAAAGTGACCGGCTATAATAAGTAGCTTATGGAGGTCCACATATGGTCCTTTTAAATTAAGGTCCATATTAGGGTCAACCAATTAATTTTAGGGTAAATCTAGAATGATGAAAAATTATGCCCAAGTATGAAAAAAGGACAAGGCACACAACCTATCAATCTACTTAAGAGACACTTACTATGTGTGCAAAAGGGACAAACGTCTCAGCACTCTAGTCAACTTAAGTGTTAAAAAATCTATAATATATTTTAGCATTACATGAACTTATAACACTATAAAATGATCAACTCTTATTTCATCTGTTACATGCATAGAGAAGAAACAAAATATGGCTACAACTCTTAGGTTTTTTTATGCTATGCTTTTATTTCTTTCCCTGTTTCTTCTTGTAAAGGAGGTTAGCGGTAAGTTGTATTTTCATTGTTTCAAATTTCCTTGTTTACTGTATAGTTCATACACAATCTTCTATCTTATTTTAATAACATTATTTCTTTCACTCTTATTTTTTATTTTTTTATTGCAGCAAATCTTCCTGAGTGTCAAGCTGATGCTGATTGTCGACAAGTTTTAAGCAAGTTTTATAGTTATATTTGCAGTAACAAGCGGTGCAAACTTGTTATGTTTATTCCACCTAATGTCTGAGTATCATATCCAAGAGAGTACACAAATGTCGTGCACAAAAGAATGAGTTCTTGCACTAGTAAAAGAATCTAAGTATTATACCTTGAATATTCCATGAATTGCCATTTAATCTTCGTGATGGCACCATGTGATTTGTATTTTTTTTTGTAATTTCGCGGACCTTATTATTACGAATTTGTCGTCAAAGATGTAAGTTTATTGGTTAGAGTTTGATTTTTAAAACTCAAGAGACTTGGTTCAAATCTTATAGGTGAACATGACCATTGGTACCACCATTGTGAATAATTATTTCTCTTTTCCAATTTTTAGAGAGCACGCTCAAAGGACATAAGTCAGTACCGCTAAATTACAATATTAATTTTGAAAAAAGTGAGTCATATTTAAATTGATTTATGTTTGGATATAGTTATTTATGTTTAAATGTATTTAACAATAAATTTAAGATTAAAATCAATTATAAATGTCATACGCTACTCATATATTTGGTATCATGGTGGTAAACCAAAATCACTCCACCGTGACAACAAACATAGGCTAAATTATTTAATTATTTTTAATATTTTTTAGTATTTTTGTTAATTTACTAAGGTTAAAATACTAAAAAAAATATAATTTTTAAAAAATGTTTTTGTTCCACAAGCGTAACTTAATAATTTTAATATAATACATTTTATCGTATCGCTTTTAAGTATATATGAAACACACATAAAAAGACACTAAAGACTTTATCAATATCACAATTAGTGTAATATATCAATTTGAATGAATGAATATTGTTTATTTTTGTTCCACAAGGGCAACTTAATAATTTTAATATAATATATTTTACCATAATCTGAATTTGTATTGTATCAATGTACTATATCAATTTGAATCAATAAATATTATTTATTTACAATATATCACCATGACCTATAATTAAAGTATATTATGTGTAAATCAAACATTTGATGTTTTTTTATACAAAAATAAACGATATTTATTCATACAAATTTAAAATCGCTAAACACAAAAAAGACGAATATTCGAACAAACTCACAACATCCATGTTAATAACATAAAACAACAGAGTATTTATGTCTTCGAATTTGACTATATTCAAGCCTCTGGAAAACTATTGTCTCCGGATCTGCAACTTTAACGGCGCCAAAGTCATTGATTGGATATGCACTTGTTCAAAACTAATATTTCAAACAAGAATCAAATAAACACCGTACTAAAACGAGAAATATAAATACACCGCATAAAGACGAAAAATCAAAACTAACAAAGTCATACAAAAACGATAAAATCACGAAAACAAACGAAAGAAGACTAAAACTACGTGGAAATAATTTAACTAAAACAAAATGATAAACAATTGAGAGGGATAATTTTGGATCAAAATTAATCATAAATCATGTAAATAAGAAGAAGAAAGGTGGCTACGACATGATTTTGGTATCATGTCACTCTTCTATCTTATTCTGATAAGTGTTTCATTCCATCCTCCATACCAAAAGTTTTAAGTGTTTTAGAAATGCTCCCTAAAAAATAAAAGTGTTTTAGAAATTAAAAGATACAGTCAATTGTTGTTTTTGAACTGTATCTTTAAAATATAATATATTTTTGTATTAAAAAGGAACAATTGTAAATGATTAATAATTAAATTAAGTATAGTTTAATAGTACAAATACACATCAATTAATGGTGCAAAAATTAACATTTTAGATGTGGTATGCTATTATTTATCGCAAAATTAAATAAAGATAAAACTTTTTAAGAATGTATACTAGTGGTGTGGTGCGGGTTATGCCTATATGTTATATCCATTGGGTCAGAAGGGTTCCCCAACTACATGCCTCAGCCTATCCTATCATGCCGTGTGTACATGCCTAATAAAATGCTTTGTGGGGTTGCCTTTCTTTTTCATCACATTCCTGCCATGTCAGTTTTGATGCTTGCTTTTAAATACCTACAATACCGTAAAAAGAAACATTTTTTCATAGGTCTTATTCCACTAACAAGCTGGTGAAAATACAAGTCAATACATTAAATAAGAGGGTAACTATTCATTTTAATCCTAATCAAATGCTTAAAGCATTGTCTTTATAATCCTTAAATGTATATTAGAATCACAAAAAGATCCTTCTTTTTCCCCTAAAAAAATATCCTTCTTTTTGAAAGTTTGGTCTTCCAATTATTAAATATTGTCTTCCAATAATCAATTTAATTTTCGAATAGATTTTTAGCTAGTTAATCCGGATATATTAAGAATGTTGTAACGACACTACATTACAAATTTAAGAACAAATGAGTAATTGGTCTAAGAAAAATGTTAAGAGCGTATCTTAAGAACACCAATTAAGAAAACCGATATAGCATTTTTCTTTCAAAAAGTCTATATTCAACTATTTTTTAACAAGTATCTTTGTTAACATGACTTTTAACTAAAACCAAATACATTACATTACCATAATGGAAGCATCGAAAAAACACATTGTTGTCTTGTATGTATCCGATTTTACAATAAGGCAAGGGCATGCATTATTTTTTGAGAAACAAACCAAGCTAACTTTTGAGTTTTGAGCAAGATCTATCTATCTACCTATGAATATGAAAATCCTAGCTACAGCTTTCAACCTTCAACTTCCAAGAACAAAATTTTGTTATCCTTTTCACTCTTTGAGGAAACTTGTGTACAGGGTGGTTCCTTAGGATGCAGTTAGTTTTGTGGATTTACCTTAGATTTCAAACTTTCAAATTTCAATACATCCTTTTTGGGATTCCTCTCACATCATCATCCAATTAGTTTTTTATTACAACAAATTAATATTGGAAAATTTTGGAAGCTAGCTAGTGAGATCAAACAAAACAAAGTCAAGTCACTAGAAATGTCTCAGCATTTCACATCCCTCTCTCCTCATTAAAGAAAGAACAAAAAGAAACAGCCTCTTGATAAATTGAGAGAAAGAGAGAGAATCTAATGTGATAGTGACTTGACATACAAGCTTAGATTTTGACATTTCATCACAGGCTGTGTTTGTGTTAGGGGGGAGGGGGGGTGACGAACTAAATAGAGCATGAAGAAGAGTTGGATTAAATTGAGTTAAAGGCCTATAAAGTAAAGTTATTTATGAGGGGAGAGAGTGTAACAAAATAAGGATACTAATAATATAGACCCAATTATAGGTATGAAAATGCATGGCATGAGAATAGTGAAATGAAAGAGTATTTAAATTTAACAATTGCAATAGCCAAACATGATGGCAGAGTGGGAGGCACAGCACAAAGGGTGCAGAGGGCCACAACACAAAACAGAACAGCTAGACTAGAAAAAGAAGAGTAGCCATCAGGAGGAGGTGCAGAGCAGAAAGACAGTGATTTCATAATCCAAACTTTCTTTTCTGTAGTGTTATTTGGACTTCTTCCTTTGCTTCTGCCGTGATGCTCTGAATTTTGTTTTGGATTTTCTCATCTCACGTGATTCTCATTAACATTCACATTATAGAGACTTTTGCTTTAAAAAATACCATAGGGTAAAGACGTTCCCATTATAGAGAGTCAATACAACGATATTTTTTCGCTAATTTTTTTACCGCAAAATTACATCACAATAGTTAAAAATCTTTCACTTCACCATAGCCGCTAACCTTCTCGGAAAGTTAGTTACTCTACCCACCCTCTAGCTTGGCATTTTTCAACTTCTGGCCTGATTTATTATTGTTAATTTCAACCCCTCTGTTGTGCACTAGGAACTTTAGGACGGAGTGTTGTGCCATACTTCGAGAATGACAAGGTTCAGAGGAACTCTAACTCATTTGGGGTGGTTGAGTAAGGCATAGATCACTGATACCATCCTTTGTTTGGTGATGCCGCCGATTCGATTCCTTCTCCTAAAAATGTTAAACTTTAGACAATTTGCTTTGTTGTGTTACTTTCTTTTATGTTCCGTTAATTTTTCGTTATTCAACATGACATGACACTTCCACGTGGCATAACAGGTCATACCACATCATATGAGGTATTTGCATAGGGTTTTATAATAGTTGTATAAGAAGTGATGAACATGAAAAATGAATTCATCTTCTATCCAAGAAGTTCTTCATGTTGCAAGAGTTTTTTTAATAGCAAATATATGTGTGTGTGTGTGTGTATATATATATATATAAGAAAAATTTCCCAAGCGAGAACATGAAAAATTGTTTTCACAGCGACCAATTCACCTGATTATTATCAGTTTCATGGGTCATTTTGTACATAAATATAAAATTTCAACGAGGTTATATGCTCATAAAAAAAATCAAAATATTTTATTTTCAAAAAGAAATAGCAAATACCCCAATGACCTAGCATGCCATGTCATACCACGTGGTAGTGTCACGTAGATAGTCAACAACCACATCATGGTTACTGACGGAAAAATTGATGGAGGGGCAAATTGTCTAATGTTTAACAATTTCATGAATTTTATTTGCCTTTTTTCGAATTTTAAAGAGGTATTTGCAAAATTTTATAATTTCATAGGATATTTGCCTATTTACTCTTTTATCCTTTTCCAACATGTAACGTTTTTAAGGAGACCGTTGTATGCTCTTATGATTCTTATATTAGATTTTGGTATACTCTCTCTAAGTTGTTGTTTCATCATTTTCTTTTATTTTAATAAATTTATTAAGGTGTTGCAAATGAGATGTTGTGGTTTGGGATGTCACCATAATTGAAATGTTAATAATGTTTTTTTCTCAAGTAGTTTAATGGTTAGATATTTACCACATAAGATAATAAGTGAAATGTTTCGGCTTTTAACCCCAAGTCCTATGTATTACCCACAATGTCCCTACCAACTAGTACATGTTATTTCTTCTTTAAAAAAAATAGATGCATGTTTGGTGGTTCTCAAATTGAAATACCACGATCATTTTTCTTGATAGAGCAATGGGTTTTTCATTAATGTTGTGTTTGCTTTGAGCGGTGAAAAGGAAAAAAAAATCATGTCTATCAAGAAATTCTAAATAGTAGCTTCACAATTTTCACCTTTTTGTCACCTTGGGACGCGATATTTCAGCCTAACATGATTTATAACTCAAACCCAAACATGCTATAAATCGGAGGAGGTGTGGCAGTGGTGTTCATCCAAAATCTACCATATATAATTTTCAAAAAAATTTACTCAATCTCTCAAATAAAAAATTGCTCAAAATAACTTGTTATTTTACGTGGTTTTAAAATTAATCTCTTTTTTTTTTTCAAAAAATTTGCAATAATGGAATGAAAGACTGCTAAAAATAATTATTTCTGAAACATGAAAATTTGCAACCACACGATTATACACACAAAAATTGAGAAAGGAAAATTTGAAGGAGTAACCTAATAGGGCGCCCCTAATGTGATCCTTTTTATATATAGGATCATCATTTGGTAGTTCGTACACAATCATTTATCTTGTTTTAATAACATTAATGATATGAATATGTGGGGATGATCTAACCAATTTCCCTTTTAATATTATTCTTAATTTCTTGTATATTAGTCCCTTTGTCTCTAATTATAAGTTTTCTTTGAAAAATAATTTTACCTCAATATTATGCAAGTTACTATATGCGTTTATGATGAAAGATGATATATTAAAGTTAGATTCATTAAAATACAAATACAAAATGATTACTAAGGATTAGCAAACATTTTATGCTACCTTACCAAGTGCGTGAAAGAACAAATACAATACATTGGTCTACATAAGAGACATCTATTAAATGTGCTAAAGAGACAAACATAACACTTTGATCTCCTTAAGCTATAAAAGTATTAAATTAATTTTAGCATTGCATGAGATTTATACAATATAAAATGATCAATTCATATTCCATTTGTCAAATACAAAGAGAAAAAAAAAACATGCCTAAAACTCTAAAGTATTTTTATGCTATGATTTTATTTCTTTCCTTATTTCTTATTGCAAAGGAAGTTAACGGTAAACCATATTTTCACTCTTTTCAATTTTGCTTAATTACTTTGTAGTTCATACACAATCTTTTTATCTCATTAGTAACATTGTTTTATTCTCTTTTTCATTAATAACAAAAAAAGGATGTGAAGACGATAGTGATTGTCCACAAATTTTCAACTATCCTATTATTTGCAAGTGTATTGGCAACAAATGCGAAAGGGTTATACTGCAAAAAGGTTATGTGAGTATGAAACCCGAGATATTACACAAGCGCCATACAGGGAATTGAATGAGTTCTTACGCTAGCAAAAAATATATGCAATGTACTCCTTATGCTAGAGTATTCCATGGTTGCCATTTAAAAAATTTGTTGGCATTTAATAATTGTATGTTTTTTTGTTTTGTAATTCTGGGACCTTGCATTTATGGATTTGTGTTCTCAGATGTTGGTAAAAAAAAATGAATTAAGGAACTAAGGAATATTAAAATAAATTGTCTTCTTCTCTTAATTTTATATGTATCACCATGGCATGCAATTTAGACATATCACTAAAGAATTTCAATATCTTTAGCACTTACGCCGAAATTATGGGTGTTCAAAACCGAACCAATCTAATAGAAAAATCGCAAACCAAACCAATCTAAACCAAAACAGCAAAAAACCGCACTTGGTTCGGATGAATTCGGATGACTTTTGCACTGAACCGCACGGTTGGGTTTGGTTTGCGGTTTGCATCTTAGGAACCGAACCAAACCAAACCAAATCGCAAGAATAATGAATATTACTTAAACATGTACTAGCCCCAATTACATAGCCCAAGAATAATCTCTTTTGATTCGATTTTTTCATTGTTACACCATGAGGTTCGATTCTAATTCCTTTTCATCTCTTTCAATTCATTTCCGGTGATGAGTTTGTTTCTCTTTCTTCCCAATAATTTGTTTCATGTTTATGTTTCTTCTTAATTTTACCTATTTTGATATAAGTTTTACCTAATATTTTATCATATAAACAGCAAAATAAAATGTCCTATGTTTATTTTGTAACAAGTTACCAATATGTTTATTTTGTAACAAGTTGGCAATATTAGAGCTAATGTAATCTTTTTTTCTTGTGATAAACCGCACAAACCGAACCAATCCAAACCGCATTGGTTTGGTTTGGTTTGGTTTGGATGACTTTTTAAAAATCAACCGAACCAAACCGCATATTTTTTTATCTCGCGGTTTGGATAACTTTTATGCTCAAAACCGAATCAAACCGCACCGCGAACACCCCTAGTTGAAATAGAGTCATTTTACTTTGAAGCCTACTATAAACTCTAGGTTTTTTTTTTCTTTCTCTCACAGAATCATTGTTATAGTTATGATCTTTGAAATAATTCAATTTACATTGATTTCTGTCCAGCCTCTATCAAATCTGATTCACAAAAAGAACTCCCTTACGTTCAAAATAAAAAGAAAGAAACCCCCTCGTTTTAAAATTAATGAATTGCAATGAGATGAATTGGAATTCTCAATTGACGAGATATCATGGCTAATGCAGATGAGAGGTTTTCAATTTTTCATAACTTGAATTGTGCGTTTTGATTGCGTTATCCCGTGCTATGGGTCTTGAGTGGGAAAAATAAATAAAGTAAATCTGCACCACTAATTTAATCATATGGCTGTGTGTTATTTGACTTTGCGACTGCGGAGAATCACAGTCCTTCTCTTAAGCGAGGGTGTATATGTTCATTTATTTCTTGTAAGAAGAAATTATTTGTCTAAATGATCATAAAAGGGTTTGTTTAGAAGATATGAGAAATGCAAATCAATTTATATATGGAGCCTTTTGGGGAATGGATTTTAAGTGGATCAATATGTTTTGTCTTTTTCCGATGTCCTACGTAAAGTTAGACTCCCTACCGTATCCAGGTGCAAGCATTCTCCTATACTACCAAATACAATATCAATGGAGTGCCCAACTTTAGGTTTTATAAGGTTGGACACATTAATTGTCATGATTTTTTATTATTTTTTTGGAAATTTACCTCACTTGATTGTCCAGTTTATCATAGTAACGAAATAAGTTGTAGATTTTGTTACTAAAATATCAATGGACTTGATTTTGTTACTAAAATCAACTCACAAGAAGAAAGATTTATCTCTTAAATCATTTAACTTCAATTAAAATAGTCAGACAAAGGTTGAAGTTATATCATATAAATTATACAAAACAAATAAAGAGCAAGAGAATATAAGAGAAATTAGCCCATTTTATCATACTAGTTCATCATCCAACTCGTAACTACATTTACTCCTCCTATTTGAGATAGATTTGTCTCAGTATATTCAAGGGTTTAATCCACTAAAGAATCCAACTAAAATTAGCTATACTCCATATTCCAAATTCCACCATAAAGAATCCAACTAAAATAAACTCTTTGTTACGTAAAATCTAGGTTTCCACAAACCTTTTGAGTCTCCTAGAAAGATCATGGCTTAATTTAAGTTTTCTTTGTTATCAAAGATAACGATCTAACTGGTCCTTTGAGGTTTCACTGGAAAAAGCAAGGAAGTGTTCACAATTACAACGATGAGTTTGTATCTAAATTGATACAAAGTCTAAGCTTAGGATTCTAAGTTCCATAGAGAGAATATTATCATTCATTCCTATATAAATGCAAGTGTATAAAGATAACTTGATTTAATTACATCATGTTCTAATTACTCTCAACTAAGAGGATTTTACAATTAAGCTTTGATTTTAAGTTCATGTATATTTTGAATATTCCTTTGATTGCGATGAACTTTTCTTTCTTTGTTATTTTTTTAATCATGGATGTTCAACATAAACCAAATTCACCATAATAAATTACAAACTCATAAAGATATAATTAAAAAAGGGTGAATTTGAAGTATTTTAAAAACCAGCAGGACACATTAACGTTACAGTACTCCCCGCATACATTTAGAAATTTAGTAAATTTTGTTTCGGAAAGGAAAATTATGAGTGATTTTACAAAATGGCTTGAGAAAAAAATTTAAAAGAATGGAAAGAAGAGAGTAATAAACATTAATAAAGAGTATGATAGGAAAAAATCATTAATGATTTTAAGATAATTTATAATAAAATATATAGAGAATAATAAGTAGGTAGGGCTAGAAATAAGTCGAGCTGAGTCGACTTGGTTTAGTTTGGCTCGATAAAAATTATATCGGCTCAAAACTTGACAAAAGTTCGTCACAAACTTTTTTTCAACTCAAACTCGACTCGATTCAAACTCAAGTCATGCTCGATAAATTCAACTCTATAGCTCATATCAGTGAACCAAAAGAGGAAAAGAAAAACTAATTGTAGCCAAAGAGACAACACCTCTTATAATTTGGTCTCAAAATCATATAAACTTATAGACGATCTTTCTCCCATTGACCCATTCTACATGAACACATGCTTGGCTCTACTCTTATAGATGATCTAGTTCCTTATTTTGCACTAAATTGTGATTGTCGGACTAATTTTACTTGGTTTACAAGCTTGTATGTTTTTTTTTAGGAATTGCAAGCCTGGATGTTGAATGTCATTAACATTGAAAATGTGGGACTGCTCTTACTATTCCATCCTTGATATTGTGAACGTCGCATATATACACAAAATTATATTTGTTGTATTTTGTTTTTCTTCTATCATATATAGGTAAAGTATTTGTTTACTTTGTTGATTTTAATAATCAGCATGATTGATTTAGTAATCGTAAAAAAAAAAACTTCAAATTCACCCTATTTTTTAAAATACATCTTTGCTAGTTTGAAATTTTATTAGGTGATTTGGTATAGGTTTATTTATATCAAATTGACTTATGAATCAAATGAGTCGAACTATATTAAGTTGAAAATCGATCAATTTATTTATTTAACAAATTTAATTTTAAATATATTTTTATTCATTCGATTTATAAACGAATTTATTAAGTTTATTCTTAATCTATTTTCGAGTTGTTTCGGTTTATTCATGTCATAAAAATAGACAAATAAATAATGTTTTTAAGTTTCCTTCAATGTACGCATTGCATGGTAATTGTCTTATTCTCTTCGTTGGAATTTTGATATTCATAATTCCATTCCCATTGCTATGAAAGCACCGAAGTTTAATTTAGATTGGGTCACGTAGTCAGCATAGGTCAGATTGGATGACCATGAAATAAACCTCTCTTGGTCCAGATAGACAGTGGACGATGGATTGTTAGCCACTCAAGGTTCCAACGTAGTACTGTAACATTAATGTGTCCTATTTTTTAACTTTTTTATATTATTTTTAAGATTTTTTTAATTATATTTTGATATCTCTATTTTCCTTCACTCACATAAATGAATTCTCATTTTAGAATCACATAGTTTTAGAGGATTTTTATATTAATTTTATAAGCGTTGATCATTTTACATCAACATATAATATAACATGTTATTTAAAACGTGGTACGAATCTAGATTTTGATGTTAGCAGTTTTACTAGCAAAGACACCGTTCTTCCTAAAATACAACATGTTTTAGCGGGTGCTCTTTTTAGTAAAATTGTTCAGGATATGAAAGTTAAGTTTGACATGACCACAAAACAGAAAGTAATTTTTGGATGTTTGCAAGCTGGACATGCTCAAGATTTTCTTCTAGCTATCCTGATTGATGGGTTAGGTCAGCATATGTCACTAGTGGAGTATCGTACTATCCTTAGATATCGCCTTATGATTCCACTTTTTTCTATTGATGTGGTGTGCCCTGTTTGTCGTAAGGCATGCCTGGATACTTTTGGGGAGTATGTCGTTCATTGTAAGGAGCTTCCCGGCTTTAAGTACAAACACGACTTTGTTAGGGATGTACTTTTTGATATATTCAGACGGGCGGGAGTATCAGTAAAGAAGGAGGCGTCTGTGAACTTCCTGACTGACCCACTAGATAGAAGATCAACACTCAGGCCTGTGGATGATATGGTGTACGGATGGGTAGGAGGAAAACATGCATGAGTAGACTTGATTGAGGTTTCACCGCTTGTCGGATTAGGTGTCGGGCCTTTTACTGTAGGATAGACAACCCTAAATATGCGTCAAGCAAAGTGGCAAAACATGAGAAAACGTGTTCTGACAATCAACATGTTTTTATACCATTTTCTTTTAACACTTATGGTTTCCTAGCAGTAAAGAATGTTGACCTTCTACATAGTGTTCAAAAGGTCATGCATAACTTGCTTCATTGAATGTTCTGTTTAAGATTATTGGTTTTGCCATCCAAAAAGGTCTAGTGGCGCAGCTTATTGTTCACTTATCTTTTATTCAAGTGTAGATATGGTTTATATAAATGAATGAGAGATGGTGATTTTACTCATGAGTGAAAAAAATAGAGGATAAAAAATGCAAGTAAGCATTTATTTATGGGAACTTCTAGGGTACACTCATAAAATGAGGTGTATCGGTACTCTTGCTTCCTAAATCTATAAATTAACGATCAATTTTATGAAATAAATAATTATTTGTCGGCATTTATATTTTAGAAAATATCATTTCATAAGAAAAACACATCATTCATTGTTTATAAGAATCATAGTAATTTTTTACATATTATCGTATAAAATAATCAAAGTTTTCTATTATGAGCGATAAAAATTCAAAAAAACTTAATTTTATTTCGTTGGCACTTTTGGTGAATAAGATTTAATCATTATAATAATAAATGATAAGAAATAATATTTTTCTTCAAAAAACAACTCATTTAACTCTAAATTTAAAGGTTTGATGTACCGGTACACTCAAATATGTTGGGTGTACCGTATAATTTGTCTTTTATTTATTTGATAAAATAATGAGGCCTTTTTTATTTATTTTAAATATTATTTTAAAAATTGGGATAACATCAATTATTCATGTAAAAATATAAGTACAATTTTTTTAATATTATAAATCAAAACAATTACTAATGTCATATATTGTACTTAAAATATCAAATCTATGAAAAAATACCGTAAAAAATTAGTTATAAAAAAGTTTCTTACAGTATATCATCAAAATTAAAAATAGAAATTAACAATATTTTCGTTTATAAAATTGATTAAATATGTTTAATTAATAGACTTAAAAAAATCTTATTATATGTAAAAAAGTTGAATAAAAAAACAGGAAAAAGATTAAAAGTAAACTGAAATAGAGGATAAATTCGAACATGGTACATTTTGGTAAGAAAAAACAAAAAAAGATTAATTAAATAGGAATTGAAAATAGAGTATACAGAAAGCAGAGTGGTACAGTACAGAATGGGGGAACTGTATGAGATGACCGCATGGGCAGATATGTCCTTCCCGTCAAATCTAAGGTGCGCACAGCTACGTTGTCACTGTTAAATAACACAACACAACACACAAGTTAAAAGAAATAATAATTTGACAATTTTGTGATAACTTTTTTTTAGTCTTATATATTAATTTTTTTATTTTATCTATGTTGTTTTGACTTTTGTGTCTATACATACACTATTTTTCGTAAATTAATGATTGTTTAAAAAGTTATCACTTAAATGATTATTTAAATAACACAACTTGTTAAATAAAAGCTTTTCCATTCTTTTGTTACTAGGGAAATGCTAATGAATGCTTTCATACTTTTTAAAACATTTAAATGGTAATTTTTTTTATGGGAAATTTATATAATAAATGCATTGGAAAATGAATATCAAATACATCAATTATTCAATGAATTAAAAAAGTCAAATGTTTTTTGTAAATAGGACCGTAAAGAGTATTTGATTTTGTTATGAAATAATTTCTTATTTTGTAATCTTTAAAGAAGACCTCGAATAGACATGACAGCAAAACTAATACCCACAATTATCCACCCAAACCAACCTAGTTTGACGAGTTTCCTCCACTTTGACTAAGAGTATTCTTTTTAAGGAGAAGGAAAGAGTGTTAGTAATACATATTTCAATATTTAGTGTTATCGGATGGAGTATTTAAATATTTAGTTTATCACTAAAACTCTTATGGATGAAATCATCGTGAATTGATCAATATACTCTCATCAATTTTAATTATATAGAACGTTTATCATTGAATAGTTAATGTACCTAATCTATAACATTCATTGCAGATAAATTAGTGTGTGTTTTGATTGGATGGAGTAGATTTTGTATATGTTTGGTTTTCTTTTTAAAAGGACAAAACTTGATTATGAAAATGTAGAATTAATTTTGACATTTGGTTTATTTTGAGTTGAGTTGATTTTCTTTAGAATTCATTCTACTTTTTTCTTTTTCTTTTTTAAAAACTCATTATCCAATTAAAAAATTAACTAATTCGAAGGAACCTATTTCATGCGGGGTCCCCATTTAAAGGTAGTTAGCCCACTGAAATTGCCATAGGAGAAAATTGAACTTGAAACGCTACGAAGAGCACATTTTAATATCCCAAACCAAACCATTAATCCAATCTTAAATAAGTTAGAATTCATTCTACTTGAAGTTAATATTTGTTCCTTTTGAATTTAGAATTGATTTTTACATACAAATTTATAATTAAAC
The DNA here is from genome assembly GCA_958299785.1 of Medicago lupulina. Classification (NCBI taxonomy): domain Eukaryota; kingdom Viridiplantae; phylum Streptophyta; class Magnoliopsida; order Fabales; family Fabaceae; genus Medicago; species Medicago lupulina. The sequence continues at coordinate 6,603,822 of OY283144.1, read as the reverse complement.
TCACTATTAAATTGATATATCTAAATATATGTAACTCATTTTAAATCAAAATCAATTAGCATCACCTCAAAACGTAACATAAAGTTTATTCAATAAAAACCAAGGGTTAGTGTTTTTAGTCTTCTGTCAATATGAAAAGGGTTTGTTTCACATGTGAAAAAAACCATATTAAAAATTCTCACTAGATTCACTCAGCTACATATATAGTACTACTTCAGCCTTCAGCACAGTCGTTTCCAAGACACACAGACACAGATGTATAGCTAGCTAGCCTCAGTAGCTGACCAAAATAGTTAATCAACCATTTACATTCTCATCTTTTTCTATATTTACGCTTTTTGTTATTAGCACATTCTTATTATTTCTGGGTTTAATTAAGGTTTAACACAAAAGCCTAACTTAACTGGTGTGTCTTAAATTAATTAATTAATTTAAACAAAGCAAAAAAAAAGTATAGCACAAAAAAGAAAAGAAAGAAAGAAAGACGTGGTCTTTTTCTCATAACACAGATCCCTATGGAATGAAGTGGTGCTCCCCACCCAGCATTTGCTTTGCTCTCTCATTCTCATACTCATACTAATATTTATTCATTCCTTTTGTTTAGTTTAAAGAGACCAGTTTTGTTGTGTTTCGTAGTGAGACACACACACATGTTTTCTTTCTTGAGAGTTCATGAGTTTATATATATGTTTGGTTGGTAGTTGCATAAATAAATAAATTTCATTTTTCACTTCTTCACATGCAGAAGCAGAAGAATAGAGGTAGATTTTTGAACATGATTAGTTTATTTTCTGAGCAATGATTGAGTTGAGTTGAGTATATATAAAATCTTGCTGCAAGAGAAATAGATTCTCATTCTGTTAGGTAGTAGCAAAGTTGAAACCTTTTTCAAGTAAAGAAAGATAAAAACAAAACAAGAGATGAAGTCCATGAATGACAGTAGTAACTCTGATGACAGAAACAACAACAATCATAACAACAATTGGTTAGGTTTTTCTCTCTCACCCCACATTTCTACTACTTCTTCTCCTCATCATCATCATCATTACCAACAAACTCAAACTTCTTCAGTTTCCAACACTGTTCCTGCTTCTTTCTATTTTTCACCTTCTCACTTCACCAACTCAACAATCTGTTATGGTGTTCCTGAAAATGGTAACAACTTTCATTCACCTTTGACTGTTATGCCTATCAAGTCAGATGGATCACTTTGTATCATGGAAGCTCTTGGTAGATCACAATCACAAGGTTGGTTTCTGTCAAAAAAATAGGCTTTTTTACTATTCCCTTCAAAATGTCTTTGTGCTTTGAAAAAAAGTTGTTATTTTTATATCTTTAATTAATGTTGGATATGGCCATGTAATGATTATGTTGTTTTCTTGTTTTTATTATTATATGATTGAAGTGATGGTGCCATCTTCATCTCCTAAACTAGAGGACTTTCTTGGTGGTGCAACAATGGGTAGTGAAGAATATGGTAGCCATGAAAGTGAGGCAATGGCTTTAAGCTTAGACAGTATCTACTATAATAACCAACAAAATGCAGATCCTCATCAAGCTAATAGAGACCATTCCCTTGATCTTCTTTCAGAATCTTTCAGACAACAAACATCACATCCATATTATGCAGCACTTGGGAATTTTCATGGAATGTTTCAAGCACCATTAGAGGTAGAATCAAAGGAAAACATAAACCATGTTGATGTTTCTAGTTCCCAAATGCCTCAAAACTGGTATTCTGCTTCTCAAGCTTTAGAGCAGCAAGTGAACACTACTAGCATGGGGAATCATAATGGTGGAGTTGGTGTTGGTGGTGGTTCTTCTTCTGTTGTTGGTACTGTAGGAAGTGGTGAGTTACAATCTTTAAGCCTTTCAATGAGCCCTGGTTCTCAATCTAGCTGTGTTACTGTTCCTAGACAGATCTCACCTTCTGGAACAGAATCAGTGACTATGGAGGCCAAAAAAAGAGGAGCTGCTAAGCTTGGTCAAAAGCAGCCTATTCATAGGAAATCTATTGACACTTTTGGACAGAGAACATCTCAGTATAGAGGTGTCACAAGGTATGTTTGTGTTGATTATAATTATAATTTTTTTTATCTCAGTGTGTTCTTCATTGTTTGATTAACTATACTTGTCTAGTATAATTTATTTGTGTTGTGCTTTTTGAAGTTACCATGTTGGTGATTATCTTTAGATGTTTATTTATTCTCCGTTAGGCATAGATGGACTGGTAGATATGAAGCACATTTATGGGATAACAGTTGCAAGAAGGAAGGACAGACAAGAAAAGGAAGACAAGGTTAGTGACAAAAACAGTAGTCAAGTTTTTGAACTAGTACTTTTTTCCTACTAAAATTTTATACTAACACATGTGTTATTTGTTCATGCTTTTGGATGATGATTTAATCAAACTTTGCATGCATGTTACAGTATATTTGGGTAAGTTTTCAGTCTCTCCTTCACCAAGTAAAAGAAAGAAAAAAACAATACTTTCAAGTTTCACCATCATTGCTATTACTGTTTCTGATTTTGACTTTGTTGGTTTTATTTTTTGAACTCAAGGTGGTTATGATATGGAAGAGAAAGCTGCAAGAGCTTATGATCAAGCAGCTCTAAAGTATTGGGGACCTTCAACACACATAAACTTCCCGGTACATTTGATCTCCTTAGCATTTTCTTGTTAGTTTTGAATCTTGTATTATTATGTGTATAAGAATCACATTTTTTATTCTCTCTTATATATTTTGCAGCTAGAAAACTACCATACTCAACTTGAGGAAATGAAGAATATGACACGGCAGGAATATGTTGCACATTTGAGAAGGTACATAAATCTGTTAATTAGCACTTATTTTGTAAAAAAGTTAACATAATTATTTGACAATCATGATGGATTAGTATTCATTTATTTTTGCAGAAAAAGCAGTGGATTCTCAAGGGGTGCTTCCATGTACAGAGGCGTGACAAGGTTTATTCAGTTCTCTTGTCCCTTTTTTTCATTTGAATTTGTCACACTGTTGATTTTTGAGCTTTGAGCTAAATTCACTTTTTATATGTTTTGCAGACACCACCAACATGGTAGGTGGCAAGCAAGGATTGGAAGAGTTGCTGGTAACAAGGACCTTTACCTTGGAACATTCAGTAAGTAGATTCCTCCAACATTGTTACTAAAAATGTGTTAACAAAAGTTTTAAGCATTTGAATTATGAACAAGGGAATGTTTATGTATGTTTAAAGTTCTGCATTGTTTAAAGTAAATCCATTCACAGGAATTTAATTTACTTATGTCATTTTCTGATTCAGTATTTCTTTTCCCAAACACTAGTGATTGGTTATGCTTTTATAAGGCTGAACATGTTACTACTTTGAGCACAAAATTCCACTTTTTCTAAGGCTGTAAAGGGAATCTCAAATACAATGGTGTAAGGAAAGTTTAGAATTTTGTAATGCCTTTTTGTAATTTTTGTTTCTTGGAAATGAAATTTTAGGCACTCAAGAGGAAGCAGCAGAAGCATATGATGTAGCAGCAATAAAATTCCGTGGAGCAAATGCTGTCACAAATTTTGACATATCTAAATATGATGTTGAAAGGATCATGGCTAGCAATACTCTTCTTTCTGGTCAGCATGCAAGGAGAATCAAAGATAAGGATCCACGGACCGAAGTTCATGAATATAATCATAGTACTAATGTATCGAGCCAGACGAACGGAGAAGCAGCTGAAGCGCAAAACGACAACGAAAATAATGATTCAAAATGGAAGATGGTTTTGCAGCAACAACAATCAAATAGTTGTGATAAAAAAATCATTGTGAATTCTGATGGAAGTTACAAGAATTCTGATTTCTCTATGTCTTTACAAGACCTTGTTGGTATTAATTCAGTTGGTTTGGATGATTCTACCAAAATAGGGACACATTTTTCAAATCCATCATCATTGGTTACAAGTTTAAGCAGTTCAAGAGAAGCTAGTCCTGATAAAACTGCTCCCTCACTACTCTTTCCAAAGCCTTCAATGGAATCAAAAATTGCTGCTAATGTTGCTGTTAGTTCTTGGTTTCCTTCACAAGTAGCTGCACAAATGAGGCCAGCATCTTCAATCAATTTGTCTCACTTCCCAGTTTTTGCTGCATGGAATGAGACCTAGAGAGATTATATCTCCTTATTACTATGTTATGACAAAAAAAAGGGTAAAAAGGGAAAGAAATTATGTATTGAAAAAGCATATGGGGATATTTATTTTTTAAAAAGGGTAGGTTGGGAAATTTGGAAGATTAATGAATGAATGTTAGGACTTTTGGGGTCACTTTGTTTTCTTTATGTAAACACAAGGGTAACATTGGCCTTAACAAACTTTAGCCTTTTGGCTATATGTTGGAATGAATGAGAATATGCATATTGGAGGGAAAGAATTAATTAAAGGGGACACTGATGATTAAATTCTGTGAAATGATGTTTGAAAATATGAATGTGGCCCTAAAATTATTGAATTTTCTTTTTTGAGTTGCAACTTTACTTTGGTTGTGAAGTACAAAACCAACTCATTGTTTCTCAATAATGCATATAAAAGACATTGCCTTTGACCACATCATCATGTTCTTTTTTTGTTACTAATGCACTAGCTCCTTAATCTTCATAACACTATAATTGCATAAACCTTTCTTTTTCTAGCTTTGTTTAAAGTTAACTAAATTTTCTATTCCTTATTCAAAAAGGAAAAAATAACTAAGTGATTCTTGCATGAAAAAGGCCAAATATTCATAATTAACTGGGGACACTTCAAATTTCTTTCTTAAAAGAAAAGTTGTTTCATTGTTAAAAAAATTACATAACTTTTTTTAATCTAAGTGCCACATTCAATAGAGATATAATAATTTTTATATAATTGGGAGGTAAAAGTGATTTCATGTCTTGTGTGGATATACTTTAGAAACTTAACACAATTCAAGTCCATATTGTTATCAAGTGCTTTCCCACATGTGTGAATTTCCTTCGTGTGCATAACAATAACAATATAAGTGAGTCAATTTTGTTGATTCTTTTGACCAATAACAATATTATGGGACGACAACGAGGAATCAATGCCGGAAAAGCTGGAACCTTGTAGTTTGAAATTGAATATGCCAATGTGGTGAATAGCTGTTTTTCTGTATATATTTTGTAATAATGTGTTAATAATCCAAATTATTTTATACTAATACAACCTTTAACAATGAGAGAAAATGACAGGTTCTAGTGATTGATTTATAATGGGGTGTGGATTAATGATCCATTGAGCAGGTTAATGAATCCAGCTACCTTCACTAAAAAGTTCTCCTAACCAATTGCAAAAAGTAGTGCAGCCACATCAAATAGATGGGTTAGGTATTAGTGACTGTATATGTTCATTCATACCATTCGCCATGATAATTAGTTAATTGAAACAAATTAACAAGGTACAGTGCTGATTATGTTTTAATTAACATATAGGTGCAATAATTTTTCATGTATTTTTTTTTTGAAGGAATAATTTTTCATGCATTTAAAAGTCAAATACTACATGCTAAACTTAGATTTTTTAGATGGCATGATTTACTTACATGTATTGGTGCGAAATAAATAGCTGGCTTATTCATGATATTACCACTGTACTACTTTTATTTTACTAGTTCATCTCGTTAAATTTGAGTTTGAAGTTGCTATGTAATGTCTCAAACTTCAATTTTATGGATTTATTACTGTGAATAACGTGTGTGTGAGTGTGTGTTGCGTAAAAGAATTGCAATTCATTTATGACATTAACAACCAAAATTACTAAATTTATGAGAGAACACTAATTAATGAGACTGACAATTTTTACATGACATCAGTATCAAACTCTGTGATTAACCAAATCAGTATGTCTTGATAATTGATATCATGATCCCATCCTGATTGGATTAAGGCATTGGTATCACAAATAAAAGGGGTATAAATTTTCTCAATTACTTGTCTCTCGTGTTTTTTTCACTTTTTCACATCTCAACAACTCTTAAATAATTTTTCTTTGTCTTCCAATGCTATTCTCCGTTTTCAATGGTTTAGATTTTCACATTATTTAATCAAACTTTTTTTTTCTTTCATTTGAGCAAATCCAAATCCTATTTAACCATTTTTCACTTTTTCTTTCTCTCTAATAAGGTTCTTTACACAATTTCACATTATTAATGTTCTTTACAAAATGACCTAAGTATTTGCCATTGAAAAACGTAGTTTCATTTCTATCTTTATATATATGATATTAATAACTATTGAGATAGAAATGTAAAACTAACATATTTTTATGACAAAATTATTACTCTAACAATTTTTTTTAATATTTATGATTTTGGTTAAAGGTTATATCTAAACATGTAAACTTTCCTTCAAAAATAAAATCTAAACATGTAAACTTATAGAAAGATATATATTTAGTTATAACTTTGAAGTTTATAGATTAGAGAATCCAAATCTTATATAATCATTTTTCACTTTTTCTTTCTCTCTTATAAGGCTCTTTTACTCAATTTTACATTATGATGTTCTTTACAAAATTACCTATGTTTAATTTACCATTTGAAAAACGTAATTTCGTTTCTGTCTCTATATATGATATTAATAGCTATTGAGATAGATGTATAAAACTAACATATTTTATCATAAAATTATTACTCTAACTTTTTAATATCTGTGATTTTGGTTAAAGGTTATATTTAAATATGTAAACTTAATAGCAAGATACTATATATTTAGTTAAAACTTATATATTTATTTAAAGGTTATATTAGGGGCTCCATTTAACATTTGAAATTTGTTAAATTATTAATTTGTTCATTGAAGGAATAAAACTTGAGTTTAATAGTTATTCAATATTTATGTAACTTAATAATAAACTAAATAACATGCAATTTCATGATAAACGAGTTGGTCTTATCTTATCTGAGTCATCTATACTGATCAAGCCAAACCACCTCATTTAACATCAAAATTTTGATGCTGAAGTGTCATTTTTATTTCCAATTACGAGTGAGTGAATATCAACATTCCACCGAATATGCACATATATTTTTCTTTCTTTTAGCGGTAAGCTTACTTTTTTTCCTCATAAAAACGGTGCAAATGAGAAGAGACAAATTATCTTCTTTTCTTTCTTATTTGTTTAATCCAAATTAAAGTATATATATTTTGGATTAAAAGTGAAACATTAGCTTTTAGTTTTGACAAAGAAAAGGCGGGAATGTCTAAAAGTGAAACACAACAAGAAGCAGATTGCATGAAAAACAAAAGTTTAACAATTGATGGTCAAAAAGCTAGCAAGTCTCATAGAAAAGATAGGAAAGTTAAAGATGCACACCTCATTCTTAACAGTGACAAAAAGTAAGATCCAATTCAATTGTTTTTCTTTTCTATCCAAAGAAATAATTAGTCAACAAATATGATTACAAATCTTATTATTGTGGACAGCTTAAGCACACAAACATATATAAGTTCATAAAGTCATATATATTTGGAAAAAGAAAAGCTAGCACTTGCGCATGAGCTGGATTATGGTGCTAGCTAGCTTAAGTACAAGGATTAATGTAATTGCATTGTTGCATTGAAAGGACTTGAGAATAGGATACGATATGAAGTTAAAGAATGTGAATGTGGTAGTTGAATTTCGATGTGAAAATAATAAAGGTTGAACAATAAGGTACTCAGAAAATAAAGATGAAGCTAGCTAAGATGTTTCATATTTGCGACAAATTTAAGCTGTGGAGAAACATAGGTCAAAATTACGGGCGGCCCATTAATATCCATAGCCTTTTGTAGTTTAGCCCTTTTGTCAAAAAAATGCTTGCATGATTGAGGGGTAGTAGTTGCTTTGTGGGGTGCACATTGTTCATTCTTGTAGTATTCCATACGAGACAACATGAGCAATTCACTCGTTCATACCCCTACAAGGCAACTGTTGGATGAAAAAAACAACAAAATTAAAGGACAATGATACCATTGTCATAGTTTTGAATACTTGACTTTATATCATATGTTGATTAAAACTACAAAATAGATACGTCCTATTCTACAATCATAGGACACCAATATATATATATATATATATATATATATATATATATATATATATATATATATATATATATATATATAACCTTGTGAATGTTGTGTTGTTCGTCCTATGTCTTAGAGCACAAGTTTGCAAAGAGTCATGCAAACTTAGAGCACATTGCTTAAGACTTAGGACGAATAAGACAATACAACATTTTTAAAAAGCATTGTTGAAAGATAAATTTTGTAAGAGTAACAACATTTTTTACCTCACTGGCATTGTAGTTGTTTATCTCTTAGAGCACAAGTTTGCAGGACTCTTTGTAAAATAAGCAATGTTGTTGTTTCAGCATTTTTTTTCAGTTGGTTTGATTGTCGAGCAACAATAGTCATCCTCTTTATAGATGCGGTCCATAAAATTCTATCAAAATGACAAAAAGTAATTTCACTATGTATATTAAATTTAAAAAAAAAATCAAAAGTTTTACTTTTTGAAACCTTCGAATATTTACGTTAAGAAATATGAATTAATGAAAAATCTTGAATTTCTCCTTCAAAAAAAAAATCTTGAATTTCAGATTTTTCAGCAATTGAAAATTTTGGAACATATATATGTATTCTAAATTTTGCAAAAAAGAAAGAGTAAATTACAATCCCCTCCCCTCAAAGATGCTTGAATTACACTCCCCTCCCCTCTTATGTTAAAATATACATTCCCCTCCCCTCTTATTCAAAACATATTAGAAAAAAATTCATTCCCCTCCCCTAAGAAAAGCTTGAATTACATTACCCTCCCCTCTTATGTTAAAATCTACACTTTACTCCCTCAATATATATTTTTTTATTTTTAATAATCTAGCAAAAAAATAATAATCTAATACACTTCGAAAAAAACAGTATTGCAGGTCTATTTTAACATAATAAAAAATTGAATACATATTTTTTGCTATTTTTTATTCACAATTTCATTAACATGTAGTTTTAAACCCTATTATAAAATATGAAACAAGTCAAAATAAAATTAAAATATGTGAAAAATTACTAATGACAATAAACCATGGTTATTTAAAAGTTAATTTTAAACTCTTAAATTATAAAATCAATAGCAAAATATTTAAATTTAATTATCATTAACATTTAAATTATAAAAAAATGAATTAATTTTTCTTAAAGGGTGGTTTAAAATTAATATATATCATAAAAATATTTATTTATGTTAAAATAGATTAAAGTGTAGTGCATATTTAATTATCAAGGGAGGGGGTTGTAATTCAAGCATCTTATAAGGGAGGGGAGTGTAAATTTTATTTTTCAAGGGAGGAAATTGTATATTTTAACATAAGAGGGGAGAGGAGTGTATTTCAAGCATCTTTGAGGGGAGGGGAGTGTAATTTACTCAAAAAGAAAACATCCGGAACACAAAAACTAAGAGTGAAAAACTCCTTACTGTACCATATTTTTGAAAAACTGTTTACAACATTAATTTTTTATACGGTCAACAATAATATTTTTATAAAAAATTCAGTTTTATTAAAATTATTCTAAGACCGTTTTGAAATTTTGCAAAAAGGGTATGGGAACTAACTGTAGGTGTCATCAGTAAGATTTTCCTCATTTAAAACTAAGGAAAATGTGGTAGTTGGCAAAACCCAAATAAAGCCCATATTCTCAATAGAGGCTTAAGCATTTGAAAATTGCTTTTCTCACATCAAAAATTTGCTACACACACATGAAAATTACTCAACTACACACAACGGTAGTAAACTTTAACTACTGTTGAGCAAATCGGCGGGAGTTAATTACCGTTGGGTCAGTGATAGTTAAGTACCGTTGCGTTTTGCCTTTCTTCAAATTTTTGCATTTTTGAAAAACATTTGGTGCATTTTAATACTATTGTTTGTTTGTTGAAATTTATCAATCTCATTTACCACATTCAATCATTCTCAATACATTTTAAAAACATTCATGTGCTTAATGGTAAACATGTTTTAGAAAGATCAATTCAATTCTTTGTTTTGATGATCTAGTTTATTAGTTAGTTATGAGAAACGGTAAAAAAAAGGGGATATATAATATAAACAACACATATATCCTATTTATTAGTAAATTATTGTTTATAATAGTGGTCGGATGCGTATGTTTTTAATAACTAAAGGGGATTTTTTAAGCACAAAAAGAAAGGCATACTCTCTTCCTTCTATTACGCATTTTATTCGGTGGGTTCTTTCATTTGGTTAGGAGAATGACACCTAAGCCAATAATCCATCTGTCTCGTGCCTTTTGGTAGAAATTAAGAAGTGAAATCTGTTGCATGTGATTTTAAAGATTTGTCGAAGGCCATGTTAGATAAAGACCAACTAAATTTTGCATCAGCAATTGTATTGATTCGTAGAAGAACAATTTTCTTTTCCTAACAAAACAAAAGTCTTTGAAAAGTAATCAAAGATTTGTATTATTTAGATACACAGAAGTCAGGTACGTATCCAAGGACAAATTGAAAAACTTATTATACAGGAAGTCAAAAATAATAATAAATTCATATAATTAAGATGCATGAAATTAATTTGACAAAAAATTTATGTTACCACAGTTTTTTTTATAAGGAAAATGTTCTTTTTTTTTTTGTCAAGTAGGCTAGTGGCTGGCTCACACTAAATGTGGAGAAGTGAGGTGTTAGGGGTTCGAACCCCTACTCCTGCATAAATTATCCAATGTCCTATCAACTAAGAGAAACTCACGAAGACTTTTGAAAAAAATGTTACCACAGTTGTTAAGTCACTCTGTGTGATGCAAAAGTTGTGGGGGGGTTCAATCCTTGTGTTATTATGCATTTTAATTTCAATGTCCTACAGTTTATCCTTTAGAAAGAAAATATGAATAATTATGTAAACTACATACATAGCATCGCGCAAGTGTTGAACTGGGTAAACATAATTTACATGTAATACGTAGATAAGAGAGGGAGAGAATGCGAAGGCCGCTGCCCCATTTTGTATCAATCCTAACACATATTTGATATTTTTTTTTTAATAGCAAATTTTATTCACGACGAGGAAATGTAAGGAGCATTAAAACTCGCGGAAAAAAGAAATAAAACATACAAGGTGCCGCAAATATACAGGATACCTAAACCCACCAATAAATAAATAAATAAATACAGAAACTGGAAAATGTATACAGATTTTGTGTTCGGATTTTTTATCTAAAAAACATTTCTCTAATATAAACAGTAGCGTTCTTGCGAACTTAATTCAATTGATATAGACAATGTATATTATATGCAGTTCTGCATTTGAACTTCAGACATTCATTTATTCATCTTAAAAAGATGACTTTTTTATTCGTTAGACCGAAAAAAATAAAATTTAGGAGTAGTAACTTGAAAATGGAATAAAAATGGACCGGTGAAAACTAAAAAGAAGTTTCATTAACAATAATAATAAAAAAAAAAGCTTATGTTAAGACAACTGATGTAACGAAATGTTTTTTCTCATATAGATATGTTTTTTTCCTTTTTAGTAAGCCTAATCGAGTTTTCTTCGGTATATTTCTGACACAATTGCAATTTTATCCGTATATTCTTACCATTTTGTAAATTTGGTCCTCTATTTTAAAATTTGACAATTTCACTCTCTCTCATTTGTTTATCCTAAAAATTGATGATGCAATATGTTTTAAATGACTTGATATAAGATCTTGTGATAAGAAAAGATCAACATCGATAAAATTGTAAGAATTTTTTTAAAAAAATTCCATTTTAATTATATCATATCGCCATATTTTAGAACAAAGATGAAGGGATCAAAACTGTCAAATTTTAAAATAAAAGAGACCAATTCCACAAAATAGACAAAGCAGGATGACCAAAATTGTAATTAAACTTATATTTATTTTCCCTTAAAGATCACTCGTCGTAGAATCTTATGATTAGTTTCACTTGCATCTTTATTTTTCAAATTATATCCATTATCTTCATGTTTTTTAACATAGTCTTTCACTATCACTACATCACTTCAAGAATCGGCCATATGCATATATATTAAGATATGCACTGCCCTATTGTTTCTTTGTCTGTTTTCTGCCATGATTCTTCAAATTTGTAGCATATAGTTGTACCAAAACTTGTGCATGATCTGTTCAATAGTTATGTTGATTCTTCACTTGACAATGACATTTACTTGAAGATCCTTGAAGGATTCAATTTTTCCGAGGCACATAGTTCTCTAGAAGGCTACTTCGTCAAATTAAACAAGCATCTCTATGGTGGCTAAAACGATCTTGACCCACGCAGTATAATCGTTTTGGTGAATATTTTCTAAGGGAGGGATACATAAATTATCTCATTTGTGCATGTATTTTTATGAATAAATTTGAAAATGAATTTGCTAAAATTGTTGTTTATGTTGATGAAATAAATATTTTGAAACTCCTATAGAGCTTTCAAAGGCTATATAGATTTCATAAAGAACGAGTTGAGATGAAGGATTTAGGAAAGACAAATTTCTGCCGCAGATTAAAAATTAAGCAATTGAATAATGAAATTTATGTGCATAAAAAACTTATATAGCAAAAGTGATAAAGTGTTTTTAAATGGGCAAATCTTATCCCTTGTGTACTTCAATTGAGGTGAGATCGCTAGATGTGGATAAATTTTCCTTCAAACCTTAAGAAGAAGATGAATAGCTACTTGGTCTTGAAGTACCATATCCCAGTAAGTTATGAGCATCAATGTACCTTGCTAATTATACACATCATAATATATCATTTTATATCAATCTATTAGCAAGATACATTTCTTCACAAATACATTCTATGTGATTTAGTTTTGGTTTTGGTTTCGTCTTTAGTTCGTTGAATTTTGCCCCATTTGTGCCACTGCTTACAACGATTCTTGCTCGCTTGCTTTTGAAGTTTACTTTACCCCTTAAAGGGTTTATAATTTTTAAGAGTTGGATGTGGTTATGCTTCTTTGTCTTTCAATCATTGTCCGTCTCTTATGGTTGCAGACTGTTTGGCTCGAAGGGGTTCTTGATGTTTGTTGTTGTCTTTTGATGCAGGAGTTATTGGTAGATGGATTCAGTGTCGTCAGTTTGGTCTATTCATCGGTTATCATGATCTGCATTCGGTGTTAACGAACATTCGTAAACCAATCTCTTTTACAATTTGGTTTTAGCGTTGGTACGCGATTTCATTGGATTGTTCACGTGGTGCAGGGATGTTTGCTCCGAATTTGAATTTGTCTTTACCCCTTTGGACCGTTTTGTATTACAAAGGAGTACTTTTAGTGTTTTTTTTTCTTCTATGGGTCAGGTTTGTATCCTCAGTCTTTTATAACACTTTTTATTTATTTTAATCTATTTAAAGCTGTTCACTGTCTGCACCCTACTTGCCTTAAGAAAAAATTATGAATAGAACTTTTTTTTTTGAGGGAATAGAACTTGAAAAAGGAAAGGAAACAAAAAATAAAAATGAAAATTCCTACTAGTGAATACCGGAAATGTGTGGACGTTGAGATGCATTTACGCTGTCGATTACGTATATAAATGGAGTGGCCCCTACAAACATGGCCTAACCAACCTAACAACAAATTGTGAAATAGTAGTCCCACAAAATGCATGCCACTGCTACCTGCCTTTCCATCACTAATTCACTACTCTATACACCAACCATCAAATCTCTTAATTTGTTCTACGGATTTACGCTTATAAATAGCCTCCTAATTAAGTGCTCCAACAAACATGGAATGACATCCAAGTTAAACAGCAGTGGTGTTCAGTCAAATTGTAAAATGGTTTTTGGTTGACATTTTTTTTAACTATATTATTGGTGTGAAATATCATTCGACTTTGTTGATAATTAATCCTATCAAGAAGTTTGATTGGTCATCTTTTGTGGCCTCTATATAATATTTTTTTTCTTCTAACAATAAGCCTGATCGAAATTCAGGTACTTGGTAAGAAATATAGCAATAAAATAAGAAACAAAAACAAACGGAAAGCTTGGAGCTACACCCCAAACTTTAAGCACGATTGAATCTCAAATATTTAGCAAAACGTGGAAAAGTGTCATCAATTTTACCTACCATGTTTTCCAATAAAGAAATGCGTTCATTGGTTGAATTGTATTTATCTTGATACTAAAAATACACCACTGATTGTACCAAAGAAATATAGCACCACTTATAGAACAAAGTGAATCAATATTCTTTATAAGCACTTCAATTAAATGGATCTTTTTAACATGTTTACTTTTCAGTCACACATTTTCTAGAAAAATTTACGTAATGTAACTCATTGCAAGTGATTTAAGTCAAATACACTTAATAATGAAGTTTTCATATTCTAAGTTCCTTAAAAAGAATAGAGAAATGCTAGCAACGCACCTTCTAACACACACTTTTCAATACACTCTCTTTGATTGGTTAAAACTCACATTAGACCCACCAAATTTATATGGGACCCAAGTAATTTAGTGGGACTCATGTGAATTTTAACCAATCAAAGAGAGTGTGTTGGAAAGTGTGTGTTAGAAGGTGTGTTGCTAGCCTTCCTCAAAAGAATATGCACCTTCTTGGTATGCATAGTACAAATTAATCTATATAAGTATGTCTTCAGTCGTAGTGTCATACAAGCACATTTAGATGAATCATATGATTGGGTGAATCATATTTATCTTCTATACTAAAATAGCAACACTGATTGTACCATAAAAATAGCACCACTCATGAAGTATAGTGAATCGATGTTCAAGTGATTATGGTAAAATTTCCACAAATTAAATGGATCTTTTCATTATGTGTACTCTTCGGTCACACATTATCTAGAAAAATTTGCAGAATGTAACTCATTTATAAGTGATTTAAGTCAAATACATTTAATTAAGTAGACCTTATATTCTAAGTTCTTTTGTTGAGATATATATATATATATATATATATATATATATATATATATATATATATATTAATTTTATGTAAGTATTTCTTCAACGTAAAAGCACAACATTAGAATTATTATCATTTGGACGTGAATTTGGTCTATTCATGTGTTCCTTAGTTTAGAGGCATTGCCATGAGCTGAGTCCTCAACCAAACAGGATAGAGCAGTTGTTTAACTACCAGTACACAGGATTTTCTTGAGAATACTACAGAACTCTGTAACCAACCCATTGATGTTAATATGCAACGAATCTTGCATCCACGTGCTACAAGAGTTAGACCAACCTAAGCCACAAAATTAAATCATCTACTAGTATTTATTGTTATCACATAAGGTACATGTTTCGGTTGTCTTTGAACTACATTTTTCTTAGCAGTACTTGTGGCCAAAATGGGGCATGGACCCTTTATAGCGGTGCACTTTCAAATTAAACATTGAAACTTCTACTACTTCAATTTACCTTTTCATGTAGAGTAAGAGTACAATGGCCTAGCACACACTGACACATTCATCATCAAAGCTTTACTGTGCTTCAAGTAAATGAGTACAACAAACCACTAGTGGCAACTTTAAAGCAAATACAGGACCACCTTCAATTGCTATCGGCGCCTCATTATCTACAATCTCAACAAATCAGAATTAAATTCTTTAATACCAGTTTTAAAAGTTGCCTGGAGTTTGGTATAAGGGCTGAAGGAAGTCATAAAGGACCGACATTCAAACTCTCTAAAGGAAAGGGATGCAGTAGGGTATGAAGCAAGGACATGTCATAGACACCGGTACATCGACACAGATAATCAACACGGATAATAATTTGAGAAAATGACATAATTTAGTACAATTACATGTGTTAATGTTATGTCAGACAATGATGCATGTAGACACCAAACACACCTTTGATCAGGAATGCTTCATAGTAATCTAAAGTTAAAAGGTTAAAAAGTCTAACTAATAATTGTTTGTTTGAGTCGGGATTCGAACTCAATTCGTCATTAACCGAAAATCATTAACCATTTAAAAACAAAAATACTAGAATGACAGCTAACTTAAAAAAATTGACATGAAAAAATTTCAGTCAGTAAGGTATTCTATCAAAGCGTTGGAGAAAAAAACAGAAACAGGATGAGGTCAAGGACAATATTGTTACACCTGTTCCTGACAATAAAAAGTTTTGAACCGCAAATTTTCTTACAAAAAAGAATGGCCCATTAAGAAAAAGAATCCACATAAAATTACAAAAATGAATTAGAAAAAAAAAAGGGGGGTAAAACATAGACATTGAATGAAAAAGCCCTCAAAATCTTCTTTATCAATCCATGATGACAATTAACAGAATGTACTCTCACATTGATTGAGTTGAATTGAATTTAATAGCTGGAGTGAGGAGCATGAGCAAGCAAAAGAAACACTCTTAAGCCCTCAAATAAATTGTTGTCTCCAGTGATTCTATTCATAGAGCCTTGGTGGTGCACCCTTGCTTTTTCCATGTATATCATTTCATCGTGTATCTCTCTACATTGTACATAGTCCAGTTATTACTACTATTTTTGTTTTTCCTTTTTCAGTCTACTTGTTCACCAATTAAGTCTAGACCAACCAAAAAGAAAGATACTCCTTGGAATAGCAAGAAGTAGAAGTGAATCCCTTGAGCTGAAAGGAGACTCCTTGCTGAAGCTGTTAGAAGTAAAAAAGCCAAAGCAAGTTCCTTCAAATACATTTTGTTATGTTTCTTCTTCTTCTTCTTAGTCACATTTTCCTCTTGTCTCCTGATTTCCTCTTTCATTTCTTCCAGATCAGGTGCTGATGACCCTCGTTGATGCTTTGGTTTCTCAATCAATGAAACTAGATCACCCTCCGATGAACGACCGGACTTCTTAGTGACTACCCATTCGTATGCACTTCCTAGCTGAAATAGACCTGAGATCATGGCATTGAATTTTGTAACTGACATGGTGTTCTCAAATAGGAGATACGGTACTATGAAAGGAAAAGCTTTTGGAGCTGGAAGAATGTTGAGAAATGACATGACTGCTGGGATATAACAAACAACCCACGCAGGAATCTCGGCCTCTGGTACAAACATTGTCATGGGAAGTATTATACAGAATAGGGTGAATGAGTAAAATGGCAACACAAGCTTTCTAAGAAGGAAAAAGAGAAATATCATGTTGAACTTCTTCCATATGCTTATCTGCAAGAAAGCATAATTCATATCCATAATCCATAATAAGCACAACTTTAACATTAAGATGTCGAATAAACAAACATTTTGATCTCTAAATGTGTTAGATGTCGTTACCATAGTCTAGATTACAGAAACATCTCAAAGCGTGTTTTGTTATTAATTTTATGGACCAAAATGATTAACAGAATGTGAATGCACGTTCGATGATCAAACAAACTAAAGAAAACATATTCAATGACCAAACTGAATAACGAAGGATGCATTTATGTATGCTTTTTTTTGGGTAATTTTGATGCATTCAGGGACTACTGTAACAACATCTCACACATTTGAAAACCAAAATGATGTCTCAAAGAAAATTTCCATAAAAAGGGCCTTGAGAATTGAGATACACATACCTTGGCTTTTATGACATCAGGCAAACAGAGGCGAAACAATTGCATTGGACCAGAATGCCATCTATGCTGCTGTTTTCTGTAAGCTTCATAAGATTCAGGTAACTCACATTGGCACTGGAAACATTAACAACTTGGAATCAGAAAACGAATAAGCCAAGATAAACAAAACAAACATTTGGTGTGTGAATCAATGTCTTATTTGCAGTACCTCCACATCATTGAGGAAAATGAATTTCCATCCATGAAGATGAGCTCGAACAGCGATGTCCATATCCTCCACAGTGGTCCTCTCCAACCAACCACCAGCTTCTTCCAAAGCCTTTATTCTCCAAACTCCAGCAGTACCATTGAACCCAAAGAAATTAAGGAAAACACTATTCACTTGTTGTTCCACTTCAAAATGGAAACACAGATTAATATTCTGCAACCTTGTTAAAAGGTTCTCATCCTTGTTCACAAAAGACCATCTAGCTTGCACAAGTCCTAATTCGTCATTATCCTGTAGCATCATCACCAAGTGGATCCAAATTCAATCAATTATTAATTAATTATTAACTATATACCAAAATATATGACACATCCACCATAATTTCTTCAAGCTACACGACAACATAGATAATAATTCAACAACGACAAAGATCAAAAAGAAAAAAGAAACCTAAATTAATCATCAATCAATTTAGTAGTACCTTAAAATGAGGAACAGTTTTCTTAAGGAAATCAGGGGTAGGTTGAAAATCGGCATCGAAAATTGTAACAAATTCATAATCTTTCACATAGTTACAATTCATGGCTGATTTCAGATTACCAGCTTTGTACCCATCTCTAATCACACGGTGTCGGTACAAAATGTTGGCACCTTCTTCTTGCCATTTATGAACCTCCTCCTTAATCAATGATTGTGTAATAGGGTCATCAGAATCATCCAGAACTTGAATCAAAAAATTGGATTTTGGCCAATCCAAATTACACACTGCTGCAATAGATTGCTGATAAACCTTAAAAAACACAACAACAAAAACACAAAAAACATCATTAATTACATCAACATAACATAACAACAAAACAAACAAGCAAGCAATTTAATGTAGTAATTGTAAATTTGTAATTTACCTCTTTCTCATTGCACATGGGGATCTGAACAAGAACCATAGGGAAGAAACCCTTATCTCCAGATTCAAGATCTGAAACATCACCACCTTTTGGAACAGGTTTAATTTTCTTAAACTTGATCCAAAAACAACCTAAACAAAGAACCAATCTATCTATACTCTGAATAAGAAAGAGAACAATACAAGCATTTGTGAGAAATTGCAAAGGAGGAGCAAGATACTCAACACGAATCAAAACCCATCTAGCATAAAACCAATCAAAAACATCTCTAACACCAAATGTCGGTGCCCACAATTCAAGATGTGGAGCACTAAAATGCCAACCTTTAAAATAAGCAACAACCTCAAAACACAACAAAAACACCGACAAACATAGAAACACCTTGATGAATGTATAGAACCTACTTTTCACTGTAGGGTTCTCTTTTTCCCTACCACCACCAACACCACCGTCGTTATCCGCGTCGGTTCTACCAGAAGCGACGCGGCGTTTAACGGCGGAAACTAAACCAAACAATGCAGGAGCAATTTGAGCTAAACAACCAGCAGCTCTATGAGCTTTAAGGAGAAGAACCCATGTGAGTTGTTTAGCGTTTTTGCCTTTTCCTTTGTCTCTTGAAGAAGAATTTTTTGTTGTTGTTGTTAAAAGTAAATCTTCTTCTGAAGGACCTTCAAGTTCATCAATGTCCCAATTTGGATTCTCCATTTTAACAACCACTGGTGTTCCTTTGTGACTTTCTTTCACACCCCAATTGAACAAAGGTGCCATTTTTGTCTCTGATCTCGTAAATCACACAATTTTTTTCTGGGTTTTTTTTTGGGTTGAAAAAAAAATGATGAAGAAGAAGAAGAACTACAAGTTTGATCTCATTGTCAGAAAATGAGATGAAAACGAGAAATGATGACGGTGAGAGACGCGTGGAGGAAGAAAGCAAAGCAATGCGTCGAAAAACAATTGTGACATTCGGAACAAATCTATACGTAGTGAAACTGTTTGTTTATATTTCTAAGAAAGAAAGAACACTAATGTTATGTTTATTATGTTTATGACCTGTTTGGATGTGTCCAAAACTTACAACAAAACGGGGTTTCAAAAACCTAAATGGAAAAAGTGGGTAACATAAAGGGTAACAGCTCAACACGTTTATGTCTTTGATTCGGAGAATTTCTTTTTTCTGATTAAAAAATTGAAAGAAATGAATAAGTAGAAGAATTCAACCCCAGAAAAGCACTTTTCTCCGTCAAACGCAAAAAAAGTGGTGTTGTGTTTTGGCGTAACTATACTCGGATTGCATTCAATTATGGGAAGGGATTAATGAAGATATTAATCATCGTCATAAATTAATGATAATAATAAATGCGACAATTGATAAAAAGGTAACAAAATCATGTAACACACGATTTTCCGAGATTTTCCTTGTTTACCACCAACTCCTTTTAATTTTCAATAAACATTCACAACAACCATACCAATTTTTTTATTTGGAAGATGAATGAATTTTTTGTTTATTTAATTTCATTTTTCTTTTGCAATGTTAGTGAAAGGGTTTTAAGTTATTATTACAAGCATATTTTGTATTCTGATTTTTTTTACTGTAAACATGGATTGGATTCTTCCTTCCTTTCTACATTCTGGTGGTGGGTCTTTTTCTTCGTCAGTGAGACAAAAAATAGAATTTCCAAAAGCTTTTATCACTAATAATCATTTTTATTTTTTGTTACGACATAAATTTTATTACCGCTGGGGTAAAAATTAATAATGTGGGTTAAATTAATTAACGTCAGGGGTTGAGAAGAGTTTAGAGGAAGTGTCACGTTCTATAAACAGCCAAGCGCAAACCAATGCGTTAAAAAGCCAAAATGTGTCTATCGTTTCTTAATTTTACTAAAATGATATAATGATTTAATATCAATTACAACCTCCGTGTAGTATTTAACGTTGTTAGTTGAAGAAAAGATATAAAATAAACAGGGATATGTTGGTGAAAAATTAATTAATGTATTTGAAAATAACAAATAAGTGTTATAAAAGGAGACAAATTTTAAAAAAAAAAACTTCTTATAATTAAGGACGGAGATAGTATTATCCTAATTTCAAATTTTTTTTGTAACAATGATGTTTGAAAACCACAGTTTTTATGTTTTAATTTGATCCTTAGTATGATGAATAATCCAAAGCCGTCCCATTTAGGAGCTGACCAGGTCTAAAGTTTCCCATAGTAACGCTAATTCCAAGTTCCAAATCAGCTTTTTTTTTTTTTTTGAGCAAGTTCCTAATCAGCTTTTTTTTTTACAAAAGTTCCTAATCAGCTTATTTATTTATTTTTTATTATTATATTATTATTATTGTTATTATTACGAAAAAGTTTAGTGAGTGGAGGAATACCCAACGGCGTGACGAGCACTTTTCTCATTTGCTATTTTTGTAATAATTTAATGGCTAAACCTACTGCGTGGCACTACTCATAAAGTTTGATGAGATCAATTTTAACTTAACAAAATTTAAATTACTCGATGGTTCTGGACTTAAAATAGCAAAAATCACACCTAACCATATTTCTCTCTTTGGTAAAAAAAAATGAGGTAAGGTTAAGCCATCAAATTATCCATTACAATGGAGTTCATTTTTTATATAAGGAGTAGGACAGATAAGAGTGGATAAGAAAGATGAAGAAATATAAATAAATGAGAGACATAATAGCTGGTAATAAGTGATCCTTTCAAAAAATAGTTAATATGTGATATTATGACATTGATCAATTACAATATCATGATTCTTGTGGAAGAGAGAAATAAGTCACTATGATATTATAATTGGTCAATGTCACCAATGTCACTCAACTCTACATCACATAAGTGTTATCTGATATTACGAAACATGAACACATATATAAGAATAGATAAAATTAGATAGGATACGTATGTAAAAATAACTAGTATAGTTAAATGTGTTTTGGAAGTAGATACTTTCTCAAAAAAATGTTGACATTTAAAGATGGTGCAAAGAAATTTCCAAGATAAATTGCAATATCGATACTAAACAGCATATATATCCATAAACAAAAAAAAAAAAAAAAAAAAAAAAAAAAAGCTCTTGAATTTAGAGATAGAGAGTGGGATGCAAGGAGCTAATATCGTATTGGAGAATTAAATGAAAAAAAATAAAGGATAACTTTTTGACACCAAATGAAGAAAATGGGAATCCATACTTGTAAAACAAACCTAATTTTTTTTAGAGGAACCTAATTTTTTTATTATATACCATATATAAAGTAACATATCATTGAACGGTGGGATGTTGATTGAATCCATAATAAAACTTCAAGTCTTGCTCCTTTAAAAAAGAAAGGGTTAAATATATTTTTGGTCCCTATAAAATTAGGAGATTTTAAGTTTAGTCCTTAAATATTAGTCCTAAAAAAATTTTATGCACTTAATATTAGTCCCTGCTCAATTCAAATATGTTTAATTTATACTTAAACTCTTAAGTTTTTGAACAATTTTTTGCATACGTGTTAAGAACGTTACTAAAAGTTTTTCCGCAAAAAATTATCGAAAAATTTGATTTCTACGTCCAGATTTTGTTACTTTTATCTTTAACTGTTGTCGTTTTAAAAAATTCATATTAAATTTGTTTTACATTGAAAAATTCTAAATTTTAGTAAATGAATCTTTCAAATTGTTTAAAACTTGTCTCAAAAAAATCGTTTAAAAATTTAAGAGTTTAAGAATAATTAAACAAACTTTGTTTTAGCAAGGACTAAAATTATAAGTTTTTTTTTGTTGGGACTAAAACAACTATTAAAATTAAGTAAGGATTAAACTTAGAAGTTTTATAGAGATCAAAAACATATTTAACCCAAAAAAAAAAAAAAACTTCAGGCCTTTGCAAACATAACTAATATGGCGAAGAGAAGTGCTACTAGTAACATTTATTTTTAACATTTTCTTCTTTTATTTATTTGATGAAATTCATATGCATCATGTAACTCTATGTTACACTCGTTTTAAAATACGACATTCACGTCAAGTTTATTTAATAAAAAAATGAATGTTACAACGATAAGTTAATTGGTGTCATTTAATATGGGAAAGGATAAAACTTTCCCACCATAAGAAAGTCAATTTTAACCATTTGATTAAATAGAGTACACACATTTATCATAGTCCTTCAACAGTATATTATTCTTCTACACCATTCTTTCTCCTTCATGCATCACTAACCCACCACGACCAACATCAAATCTGCCAACACTTTAAGAAACATAAATACATATCCATTGAACCTTAGTTCTTAACACTTCAACAACTCTTTTAAAGTTTATGCTAAATCTCCAATAAATAACAAAGTCCTCTGCTAAAACCCTAAACATGGAAACAATGGCTTAACAAGCAGAACCATATAGTTAAAACAAATATTAAATTTTTTAGTGGTTTCTGAATAATGTTGACCAATGTAAAGAATATAGAACTAAGAGAGTCAAAAAGTGAAAAATAAACAAAGCATCTCTTGAAAATTAATTTCACCGGCGAGCCACCGCACACCACCGTGGACGAATTTCCGGTCACCACTTCCAATTGAAATTAAAGAGAAAAAGTGAAACACGTAATGTGTCAGAAAGAATGAAGAAACAATAAAAACAATTTATGCATTATACTTTAGAATTAAAATTGAAATTGGGACGGTGGTATTTTTAAGTTTCTTTTTGCTTTTTAATTATTCTGAAAGAGAAAAAAAATTGGGATGGCAGGTTTGATGTTGGTGGTGGACTGGTGGTGGGTTAGTGAGGCATGAAGGAGAAAGAATGGTGTTGGAAGATGGTGTAGAAGAATAATATAGTGGTGAGGGACTATGATAAATGTGTGTACTTTATTTAATCAGATGGTTAAAATTGACTTTTCTATGGTGAAAAAGTTTTACCCTTTCCCATGTTAAAAGACATATTCGACTTTCTAAGTCCTATTTAGATTTCCAACTTATCAATGTTAGAGAAGCAACATAGGGTGCCCTATCAAACTCAGCCTCCATGGTACCCCACATCCTCAAATTTATTTAAATAATTGGCTTAAATATGCATTTCATCCCTGTAATTAGGGGTCGTTTGAAATTTCATCCCTGAGCTTACTAATCCTCCCATTTTGCCCCTGCAATTATTAATCATTTGAAAACTCGTCCTAAATGGAAGGATTAGTAAGCTCAGGGATGAAATTTCAAACGATCCCTAATTACAGGGATGAAATTCGAGTGTAATTTACTAACTCATCCTCATCTTAACCCAGTAATCGTCTGCCACGTGGCTAATCACTATCCTTGTCAGCAAAATAACGTAATTAGGACGAATTTTCAAATGATTAATAATTGCAGGGGCAAAATGGGAAGATTAGTAAGTTCATGGATAAAATTTCAAACCACCCCTAATTATAGGGATGAAATGCATATTTAAGCCTAAATAATTTTATAGGGGCAATTTTTTCATGGCAAAGCATTAAGACAGCAAAACGATATTGATCAAGTTTAATTGAAGAGGAGGAAGGAGATGATTCGCATGTTGAAGTTTGGTGTGAGCTATGAATGTACACTTATAATACTTTCAAGCCATCATCCATATGCCCACTACAAGGACATATTATTTATGGATCTATGGGAAATTATATCCCCTGCATTGCTCAAAACCAGTAAAAAGCATTGAGGGAAGTTGGATTTCGGCCGATAGGACTAGTACAACAATGAACCGGGTCAAATCAAATATAATTTCAAACTCATCTCGACAACTAACACGTTGAATTTAGTTTATAAATCAAATGAGCTGAAAGTTAAAATCGTTAATTAACTAAACGAGCTCAACAAAAATTATATATATTAGAATTTTAAGGCAACAATTTTCTCAATTCTAATTGTTAAAATTTCTTGGTTTTTGTCTGTGATACTTTATACGAATCAAGCTCAAACTAAAAAAATGTTCTTATATCAAATTCTATCCAAGTTTCAAGTTGATCCATTTTTATACGAATACAAAGTTCATCATGTGGATCTATTCCGGTAGTGAGCGACGTGTTTTAGTCCAATCCATTTTCTATCTTTTTTTGGTGCAGATGCAATTTTCTATCTTTGTGAGCCAGACGCAAACTTGAGCACCCCGTCAAAGTTTCATGTAATTAAAGAGGACACGAGAATATGACATTCCTGCTAAAGTGGTAAATATACCATCAAATATGATTAATGTTCGTATGGACCATATTAACGAAAATTCGCATGCAAGTGGCGTATGCTACCGGCCGGAAAGAATATAGCATATATATAGGACATCCATATGTAATGCTATCTCCCAAGTCTTTTGATAATGTTCCACCATGCCATCTTACTTTACTTGATAAATAAAATGAATATCATCAAAAAATAAAGAATCAAAATAACCATTGTACCCTTACAAATAGTAACTATAATTATTATTATTATTAGATTACTGACGATTAAATAGGTGGATATTAGTAGAAAAGATTAGACCTGTAAATGTACAAAATAGATGGATTATCTAGTAGAAAATGTTAGACTTCTAAACGTACGAATCAAAGTTTGCATTCTAAATAAGTGTATGTATTCAGTGTCTATATAGATACAAGAATAATATTTGTTTTTTTTTTTTTTAAAATTAATAATATTTTGTTCTTGAAAAAAATATAAGGTGTGTTTGTTTCATGGATTGCAAATTTATTCTTAGGAATGTGACATTGGGAATCCTTGGTTCCCATGTTTGTTTCAAGTTATCATAAATTATGCCTAGGTACATTTTATTCCTAGGAATAAAATTTACACATGACTTTTCCATTTGTTATTCCCTTATTAAAGTAGGAGAATCTTTTATTCTATGGGAGTAAGAGGTAACCACCATAACTTCCCACTATCACACTAATTTAACTCTTTTATTTTCTTTTTTAAATTATAAATTAAATATATTTAAAAACATTCATGAAAAACTAAATTAATTAACAAACACTTTAATAGGATTAAGATTCCTAAAAATAATGTTCCAGAAAATGTTATTCCCAGGATCGTAAATTTAATCCTTGAAACAAACACACCCATAGTAATATTTTGTCTCCCTTGAACAAGAGTATAATATTATTTATTTTGTTTCTAAAAATAGTATAATAATAAATGAAATTCTCCTCAACAGATTCCTTGGGTTTTATCCAGCCACGCAAGCAAATAACAACATTACGTCCAGCGAAGCAGAGAGAGAGAGGGAAAACACAACACAGCACAGCACCGTCATCTTCTCTCCGACTCAAAGAGTTTCCTCTCAAAAATGATCGACCCCTATGGATTCGGGTGGTTCACATGCACCCTCATCACCCTCGCTGCACTCTACAATTTCCTTTTCTCTCGTAAAAACCATTCCGATGCAACCACCGAGAACATTACCACCGCTACCGGAGAATGCAGATCTTTGAATCCAAACGGCGACGTCGATATCATCATTGTCGGTGCCGGTGTCGCCGGCTCTGCTCTCGCCTACACTCTCGCCAAGGTTTTTCATTCCCATTCCTATTTCTATTTCTATTTCTTCGTAATTTTCACCATTGATATTAGTATTACGTTTGTTTATGATTTTGTTGAATTTTTTTAGGAATATTCAAAATCTATGTATTGATATTACTGTGAATGTCCATATCTATGGTTGTTGTGGGTCAGGGTTTAGGTTTGTTGACAGTATATGAAGCTTTATCTTTTACAAATTATGAATTATGAATGGAATGGGGACAGACAGATATTGACATATCCATGTTAGTCATACTATGCATCCGCTGTACTTAGACAACGACAACTTTCAATTTCTCACTAACTTTCAAATTTCTATTTTGGTACTTTCTACATGTTTCAACTAAATGTTTATGCCATTTTAAGTATTATATTTTTGTTTCAGATAATAACACTTTGTATTTATTTTTTTTAAATTTAACTTCATACTCGAGAATTAGATCAAATGGAGGGTAGTGAAATCAAAAGAGACAGAGGAAGACTTAGAAAAACTATTACAGAAACTATTAAGAAAAATCTATATATTAATAATTTGTATACAGAGATATAATAGAACGTTACGACGATGTTTGGTCCATGATGTAGCCGACCACACTTAGTGGGATAAGGTTTGATTGTTGTTAATTTTTTTTTTTTTTCACAACCTATTTACAATTCAAATATTAATGGATGTTCTGACAGTCATGGGGCAGTAGATTTTTACCCTTAGGAGTGAAGAATTACCCTCTGCACACCCCTTTGTTCTAACATTTTCACCATCGTAAGAATCAAAGTTTTTGTTTGGGTTCTGTTTTGTTCTGTTGATCAAGTTGATTCCTGACATGTTAGAAATTTTTAATTAAGTACTGTTTTCTATAACAAATTCACTATCAACTTTTGATAGCATAACTAATATCTAATGTAGGATGGACGACGAGTACTTGTTATTGAAAGAGATCTGAATGAACCAGACCGAATTGTTGGAGAGTTGCTACAACCTGGAGGCTATCTCAAATTGATTGAGCTGGGACTTGAAGGTAGTGCAAACTTAGCTGTGTGTGTATGGCACATCATTTCTTCCACTTCTAGATTCTGGCTGATCTTGAGTGCTGGAACACACATGATTCTTTTTTACCTTTTTAACTTCACTTAGAACAAAAAAGGAGAATGATCACGGCTTGTTATTATTGCAGATTGTGTGGAGAAAATTGATGCTCAGCAAGTGTTTGGGTACGCTCTTTTCAAGGATGGGAAACACACAAGACTCTCTTATCCCTTGAAAAAGTTTCACTCTGATATCGCTGGAAGAAGCTTTCACAATGGGCGTTTTATTCTGAGAATGAGAGAGAAAGCTGCTTCCCTTCCCAAGTATTGGTTTCTTCCTTTACTTCACATTCCGTTTTTGTCTGATATAAAGTTTAGCTTGCTACCGTGTTCTACATGCCAATGATTCTACATGCACGAATCATTTCCTGCAAGCTTTTCATTTTACATTGAAAAGCTAAGGTCATTGATTATAATAAACATTTCTGAATATTTTAAAACACAAATATATCAGATGATATTTTTGTTTTCGATAATGTAAATGTTTTCTTTTACATTAGATTCTCTGTTTCTTACTTTATCTTCTTCAGTTGTTACTTGTTAGCATTTGTCTTATTTTTTTATGTTATGTAGTGTACGGTTGGAGCAAGGAACAGTCACTTCCCTACTCGAAGAGAAAGGTACAATTAAAGGTGTACAGTACAAAACGAAAGATGCTCGGGAATTTTCAGCATGTGCACCTCTTACCATTGTCTGTGATGGTTGTTTCTCAAACTTGCGACGTTCTCTTTGTAATCCCAAGGTGATCAAATTTTCAACTTAAATATATTTTTATATAATCTAGCTGTCATTCTTCTATAAAGTTACTGAGATGAGAATGTTGCACATGATGTGTGGAAGTAATAGAAGAAATAGGATTAGGAATTATAGCATCAGAGAGAGAGAGTTTGGGTAGCATTTATAGTAGAAAAGATAGTTGAATATCAACTAAGGTGATTTGGGCATGTGTGGAGGAGACCTGTAAATCCCATAGTAAATCAAATGGATAGTAGCTCAAAAGCTAGAGGTAGATCAAGAAAAAATATAGGACTGATTATCAAGAAAGACTTGAGGTCAATGATTTGGATAAAGATATGATCCATGATAGAATGTCATAACGTTGCTTGATCTATGTAGCCGACATTATCTAATGGAATAAGACTTGGTTGTTGTATGATGTTATAGGCAAACATAAGACTAAATGATTTCACATTTTACTATTATTTTCTCCCTATTCCTATTCTCATCAATATTTATTTATTTAGTAAAAACCAATAGTCTGTAGAATTCTGGATCATTGTTTTTTTTTTTTTTCTTTCTGTGTTTGCAGGTAGAGGTTCCCTCTTGTTTTGTTGGCTTAGTTTTAGAAAATTGTGAACTTCCATGTGCAAATCATGGTCACGTCATACTGGGAGATCCTTCACCGGTTCTGTTCTATCCCATAAGTAGTACAGAAATTCGCTGTCTGGTTGATGTTCCTGGTCAGAAGGTTCCATCTATTTCCAATGGTGAAATGGCAAAGTATTTGAAGACAGTGGTAGCTCCTCAGGTACCATCTACTCGTGGTTCCACAAGTACAAATTGTTTTTTAGGCTCGGCATTTTAATTACTTTACACTCAGTGAGAACAAGGTTATATTTCACATCCTTAGCTAATAGAGTTAGCCGATGAGCTGATGATAAGGGAATAAAATATTGCAGGTACCTCCTGAGCTTCATGCTGCTTTCATAGCTGCAGTGGACAAAGGCCACATAAGGACAATGCCAAACAGAAGCATGCCAGCCGATCCTTATCCCACCCCGGGAGCCCTTCTGATGGGAGATGCATTCAACATGCGACATCCCCTAACCGGGGGTGGGATGACTGTGGCATTATCTGATATAGTAGTGCTGCGAAATCTTCTCAAGCCTTTACGTGACCTGAATGATGCACCTAGCCTTTGTAAATACCTTGAATCCTTCTATACCTTGCGTAAGGTAATTCTTTAAACTGAAGCAACCACTTCTTCGCCTTAATTATTTTTCTTTTGAAATAAAACAATAATGCATTAGCATTCCTGAGGTATCTTAATATTTGAATATACAGCCAGTGGCATCCACCATAAATACGTTGGCAGGAGCACTTTACAAGGTTTTCTGTGCATCACCTGATCCAGCAAGGAAAGAAATGCGTCAAGCTTGCTTTGATTATCTGAGTCTTGGGGGTTTATTTTCAGAAGGACCAGTCTCTTTGCTTTCAGGATTAAACCCTCGCCCCCTGAGTTTGGTTCTTCATTTCTTCGCTGTCGCGATATATGGTGTTGGTCGTTTGTTGCTACCATTTCCTTCCCCTAAACGCATATGGATTGGAATACGATTAATCGCTGTAAGTAGGGAGTTTTTGGATTCGTTGTTATTTTATTTGAATAAATTGTTGGAAAACCCACTTTAATTGCAAAAACCAATTGTCTTTTGGCAGAGTGCATCCGGAATCATCTTGCCCATTATTAAGGCAGAAGGAATCCGTCAAATGTTCTTCCCTGCAACTGTTCCAGCTTATTATAGAGCTCCTCCAGCTGCATAAATTTGTATTTAGTGAATACGTCTTTAAAAGTCAAGGTGTTTCCAAGATGAGCTAGCATTGTTTTCAATTAGAAATCTAACGGATTCGATTGAAACGTAAACATATGGCTTTTGAGTTTGATTCTTTATGAAGTAAATATTACATTGCTGGGTTCTCTTGTTTTTGTATTTGTCTGAAGTTTGTCTTTACATTTTATAGCTGGTTGTATTTCTCATTTTATTGTGAGGCGCTACGTAAACCTGTTTGTGTACGTGTCAATTAAAAAAAAACATACGAATCAATGTACGATTCATATGCATAGATATTATTATTTTTTTAAAAAAATAGTAAATTGCGCACCTATGCAATGGAAAATTTTGTTCTTCAATCTTTAACCTTTCATCAAATTCATTAATCTTCATTGAATGTTTGTGAGATATGTGAAGAGTAAATTTGAGATGAAATTATAGGATTTTTAAGGTTAATAATAGGGTAAGCTATTTTGGTATTATGATTTATGATAAACTATTGATGAAATTCTAGATATAATTGAATAATTTAAAGGCAACGAAACTAAGATTTTAGTAAGTGTTACAGAATCTCAGAATTATTTAATTTGAATTGAATATAAGGGGACCATATCTACAATGGGTAAGGATACTTGTGGGAGACATCAACCTTTGGAAACATTTGGGTCTAATCTCCCGATAAACAACTTCATTAAATACTCTTTTTATAAAATGTTAATCATACAAGAGCTTAAATGTATGATGCTTTTACCAAATTACAATCAAAGATAAAATCAAGCTCTGAATAAATTTTCTATGAACTATTTTGGGAAATTTATAAAAAAAATTGAAAATTGCTTATGAGCATGTCATAAGCTAGATTTATTTATTAGTTCTTCCAAACACTTATGCTATACAAATGCTTATCTCATACTATAAACTTAAAATAAAGTCTTATAAACAGCACCAAGTATCCATTTCTGTTTATGGCTTCCATCTTCAACCTTGAATGTTTGCCGGCGGCATTCATACATGACAATGGGATTGCCACTCAATGAAGTTGTTCTGACTACAATTTAATATTATTGCCGTCTTTTCTTTGTACAGCTCAGACGAGTTACTCATGTCTGTTAATTGTCAAATTCCGATCATATAAGCATAAAGACAGTTAAATTGCTATCATCAGTATAATCATATGCATAGAATTAAAATTAGACACAAATATAATCCAGCTCCATTTCCAGAAAAAAGGGGAACAAAAGAAAAAATTAACCATAAGATAAAACTTTTCCTTTATTACCATCAAAGATATCATTTTCCTGCCTTTGCTCAACTTAAAATGCATTCAGGTATCTAATGGACAAAACCAAGGTGCGATTTTGTGTGTTGTTTTCACAGTTCTATAGAACAAGGTAGTTTGTCTAATTAATATTTGGTTTCAGAAACAAACAACATATAGATTTGTCAGTAAGAATCCAAAGGGAGAATGCCTCGTAAACGATTTGGTTAAACAAAATGTGAGAGGTGTTATCAAGTGATTGACAATGAAAGTAACAGTACAAGCAAATTGTATCGAACATTATATGCAGCAATAATAATGACATATTGTGTGAGAAATAATTTTCCTAGTCTGACGAGCTCCAACTGAGTACAATACAGAGGCATTGCATATGTGATTGAAATTCTAATTAATTAAATAAATATCTTACAATACATAGATGAGTTTCCGAAACACAAAAAATATAATCTGTAATGATTGCAGACAATTCATAATTTAGCTGGATGAAAGTTAAGTGAATAAATTATTTGGAATACCTAACATCCTTTTAGGCAATTACTGAGTTTGGTTCTTTCTTCCCTGTTTTATGGCCTCGAATGAAGTCATGACTTCTTTGAACTTAGTTTCAGCAACGTCTGTCATTTCCCCATACATGATTATGTGATTAACAAAGGCAAAGTTTGAGATGACAGGATCTTATGCAATGTTAATAAGCGAGGACCTACCTTTATTATCCCGGTTCTGATCAGGATGATACTCTTTTACCTTTGTCCTAAATGCTAACTGCATGATAATTAACAAGGTCACTAGCAAAGAGAGCAATAAGCAACAATTTCAATAATACATAATAATCAGGATAGAATTCACTAAGACAATAAATAAAGTTACCTTAATCTCATCATTAGAATACGGGGCTTTCCTATACCTGTCAAGACCCAAAACTGAGTAGTGATGTGATAATGCATAGTTTCCGCTCTCTCTGTATGAAGTATCATGCTGATTGGGAGCATGTTCCTTCCAGCTTTCAAAGCCTCTATTGTGCTTATTCCTTTCTCTGTTAAAAGCGTTTTGTGCGCGCCTTATTCGTTCTTCTTGCATTGGCTTATTGTGATTTGTTGTGTAAAAAGTACCACTCTTCCTTCTCAATGCATGAGCTCGAGACTTGGATAACTACATTACATTAAATGAGTTCAAAAACAGTTTCAGCGCTGCGTTCATCTTCTTGCAAATGGAAATGGAAAAGTAAGAAAATCGAACCAAATACCTCATCAGAGAACCATCGAAAAGTTTTTACCACTGAACCGTGCTGCAAATTGAAATTAGGAAGGTAAAATTATTAGTTTTGAGAAACCTAAAAAACGAAATTAAATAAATGTCTAAGAAGAAGCTTTTACCATGATAGTACAGACGGCGGCGGTAACTACGACTAAGATAATAGTTCGTTTGGGGTCGTTATCTTCATCGTCTTTCTTCATTCTCTCCCAATTCAAACCTACACCATATGTTAGTGTAAAACTATTTTACACCGGTAATGATACATCCTCTTAGTTTCTTTTAACTTTAAGAATTGACAAGAAAAATAAAACATTATTTTTTATTTTTTTTAGTTAAGGAGCAATTCTCTCGCAAAAACCAAATTCGCAAACCAACATCACCACAAGACCAATAAGGTTTAACGTATTTATTTTTGACAAAAATCATACTAACTCATCTCATCCATAAGTGTAGTCCTAATATGAAATGACATATGCTTATGAATCTTTTGTAAAAAAAAAAAAAAAGCTTATGTATCTATGAACAAGACCCCGTTTGAATTGAGCTTATGAATTAGCTAATGCAAATAAATAAGCTTTTAAATTAATTCATAAGTTCTCTTTAACAAATATTGTATCTTCATAAGTTGTTTTTTCATAAACTACCTTAACAAACTTATGAATAAATAAATAAAAGGTTATTTTTTGGCATAAACTATTTTACATAAGCTCAAATAAACTCAATCCAAAAGGACCCTAAATGTACGAAGATTTACAAAAGGTTTAATAATTCGACCTAGTACTAAATTTACTTTAGATGACGTCAACCACTTATTTACAATCAGGTTCAATCAACACTCCCGGTAAATTCAGGTTGCCAAACAAATTAGTAGCGCCTTTATAAGCCTTGTGCTTCATCTTCCTGAGGTTGTGGTAACCATATATACCAAGTCTCTTGCTGCTACAAAGTCACATTTGTCATCTCTCAAACACATCCATATACCATACCTTCTTTGCTCCCGAAAGATTGTCGCGTCTACATTACACTTCAACGGTGGCATTTACTATACACAATGCACAAATTTGTGCACATGTAAAAAATTACTTTTTCAATACACAAGTTTTTTGTATACCATTAGATCAATGAAGAGTACAGATTTTATCATGGTCTAACCGTACCATATTTTTTTCATTTTTCTATCATGTTGTCTTCAACCACCATGATTATTATTTTTTCAGATCTAAGAATTTTACATTCACACACCACTGACAATCACCATTACAACATCTGTTTATATTTTACAAATTTGTGTAGTGTGTATACTAAATGCCACATACTTCCCCTCAAAAAATGTAGAATTTTTCATCATCCAGCTCAAACACGAACCAAACAAACTGAATGCATACATAAAAAATGTTTATATGGTAGTCATAGCGAACGTATGGAGATTTTGTTGTATTAAAGTATCAGTAAGTTGAAAGAATAAAGGCATAAAACCATATGCCGTATCAATTTCGTCACTAACAAACTCCCAAAGTCCTGACTCATTCCGTATCTCTTCTACTTTCTAACACCAAAAGAAAACAAGTTAGTCATTCTCGAAAGATCCATCACAATGAACACATATGTTCCAGCATGCATAAGCATTCACGAAGCTATTTAATCTTTGAATATGCTGCCAGTTCACAAGGAAAGGAATGTGTTAAGCTTGCTTTGATTATTTGAGTCTTTGGGGGTTATTTTCTGAAGGATCAGTCACTTTGCTTCAGGATTAAACCCTCACCCCCAGAGTTTGGTTCTTCATTTCTTCTCTGTCGTGATATATGGTGCTGGTCGTTTGTTGCGACCTATGGAAAACATTTGGGTCTAATCTCCGGAAAAACAATTTAATTATTAAATACCCATTCTATAAAATATTAACATATAAGAGCTTAAATTTATTTAGCTTTTACAATCAAAGAGAAAATCAATCTCTGTATAAGTTTTCTATGAGCTATTTTGGAAAATTTATAAAAATAAATTGAAAATTGCTTATGGGCATACCATAAGCTATATTTATTAGTTCTACACGTATGTTATACAAATCCTGATAAACTTCAAATAAACTCTTATGAACAGCAGCAGTTCAGTGTCCATCTCTGTCCATGGCTTCCATTTTCAACCTCAAATGTTTGCCGGCGGCGTTCAAACATGGCATGGCCACTTAATGAAGTCGTGCTCAATATAATGTAATATTATTACCAGATTTTCTTTGTACAGCTCAGACAGGTTACACATGTCTGTTAGTGTCAATTCTGTTCATTGAAGCATAGAAACAAAATTAAACTGCTATCGAAGTATAATCATATGCATTAAACTAAAATTCAAACTCTTTCAGGCAGACAGATGTAATCCAACTTCATTTCCAGAAGGGAAAGGTTAACCGGTGCCCCCAGGACATTGGTTAAGGAATTATAAAAAGAAATATTTTCTTGTAAATTGTGTATTTTATGTTTTAAAAGTTAAAAAACTGCTATTTTCAATGCAAATTATAACTTTTCTTTCTACTTTTAGTTTCTTAACCCGTGCCCTGGGGGCACCGGTTAACAAGACCCTTTCCAGAAAGGGGGCACAAAAGAAAAAATTAACCAAATGAAACTGGTATAACTTTTCCTTTATTACCATCAAAGATATTATTTTCCTGCCTTCATTCAACTTAAATACATCCGGGGATCCAATGATGGACAAAACTTAGGTGAAATTCTGTACGTGTTGTTATTATGGTTCTACAATCATAATATAGCACAGGAACTGTGTATCTAATACACGTGGCAAATTATAATTGATAAAAATAAACAACACCAACAAATCCAATTACATAAATTAAAACACTTTTAAGATCATACACGATAGTTTGTCTAATTAGTATTTGGTTTTAGAAACAAATGAGAAAAAGAGGTGGCAGTTAAAATCCAAAAGGAAAATGCCTTATAAACGAACATTGCGCTCATGGTAAAGGCCAAACTTGTAAAAGTAGGACAACAATTTGGTTAAACAAAGTGTGAGAGGCGTGACTCATCAAGTGATTGACAAAGAAAGTACTAACACAAGCAAATTTTATCCAACATTATATGTAGCAATAATAATGACATTATCGTATGAGAAAATAATTTGCCTTCTAACTGTGTTAGGTGAATTATTATGTGACCGCAACCCCCTAGAATCTACATAAACCACAATACACAGGCATTACATATGTGGTTGGAATTCTAATTAATACATATGTTACATAGAAGGAATTCCAGAAGAGAAAAAAAACCAATCATTGCAGAAAAAATTTTCACAGCAAATTCATGATTTAGCTAGATGAAGATTAAATGAATAAATAATGAACTTTATTAACTACTTGGAATACCTTACATCCTTTTGGGTCCTGTGATTGATGGGCAGAGTTTGACAATTACTGATTTTTGTTACTTCTTTCCTGTTTTATGGCCTCAAACGAAGTCATCACTTCTTTGAACTTAGCTTCAGCAACGTCTGGCATTTCCCCATACACGATCATGTGATTAATAATGCCAAAGTTTGAGATCACAAGATCTTATGCACTGATAATAAGTCAAGACCTACCTTTATTATCCTGGTTCTGATCGGGATGATACTCCTTTGCCTTTGTCCTAAATGCTGACTGCAGAGGTAAGAGGATAATTAACAAACAAAACCAAAACAAAGTAACAAGGTCATGTAAGAAAGAGAGCAATAAGCAACAATATCAATGATATCAAAATACATAATAATAATAATCCGAAGGGAGAACACACTACTGGACATCAAATCAGGATAGAAGTCACTAGAGGCTGTAGTCCCTTTTAGAGAAGTCTTCTGCTGCCTTTTTCGGTTAGTTAGGTCTAGCTCCTGAGTAAAAGCCAGTAAGTAAGGTGCTAGACTGGCCCCTTGGTCTGGGTCTGGGTATAACTAGAGAATATTTATCTGCCTTTTTGGCACTTTTTCGGCTTATTATTCCATATCTTTTAGGTAAGCGAATTGACCAGGACATGAAACACTCTAACAAGTTCAGATCTTTATCAACCAGATGGAGCGCTTTACTCTCTAGCAACGGGAATAGTTATAATATGTACATAAATTATGGCAGGATTATAAATTTGCCTTGAGCACAATACATAGGCAGGACCATGACATCATTTCATATCATTTTACTACTTTAAAAGAATAATTATGAAACTAGTTGTTCCAGAATAAAAGTAAAATTAAGAATAATTATCAAACACACAATCTATGATTTAGTATTAGAGGCTTCAAATCTGGTCATATCAAAGACACTAAAAGTAAAATGAGATGAAACACTTGTATAAAAAATGTGTGATGCACTGATGGACGTAGCAATTGATAGACAAAATATAGCAAAACACCAGTAGTAAATTAGTAATGAGCAAGGCATTGTGAGAAAATAAAGTTACCTTAATCTCTGCATCTGAATATGGTGCTTTCCTAAACCTGAAGTCCATCAGAAAGTTAAATTTAATGGCCAATCATGAAAGCAAAAGAAGCATTGCTAACTTTATTTGCAGATAGAACACAATTGTGTAAGAGTCTTCAAGCATTTACGAAGTTACAGTTTTAAGAAACTTTTTGGATACTGAAACTCCATTCACAAATACCGATCTTGCAAGTTGAAACTATCACTAAGTATCAGAATCACATACGTCTAAAGTACATAGTGTTTAAAATTAGATAGGTAATTGACAGCTCTGGATTTACCATATAAGCATATATCCAACCGTAGAGTACAAGGCATTTTCTTCACCAACACAGTTCTCATTTGTTATCTTTTCTATAATAATCTATAATGCAAACAGTTGTCTTAGATCTCAGCGAGTACCTGTCAAGACCCAAAACTGAGTAGTGATGTGATAATGCATAGTTTCCGCTCTCTCTAGGAGTTTCTCGATAATTAGTCCTCCTGTCTCTGTATGAATTATCAGTCTTCCAATACCAATCTTCTCTTTGGAAATGTTGATGATATGCGTTGGGACCATGTTCCCTCCAGCTTTCATACCCTCTTTTGAACTTATTCCTTTCTCTGTTAAACACGTTTTGCATACGCCTTATTCGTTCCTACAAAGAACAAATGGAAAATCACCTAGTGATGCAGAATAAAAGGGCATATTTATAGATTATTGTGTCATTTGTTTATTTTTTCTTCTCTTGTTTAAGAGATCTTTCATCGTTTTAAGTTTATCTCTAATAA
Source organism: Medicago lupulina (assembly GCA_958299785.1). Taxonomy (NCBI): domain Eukaryota; kingdom Viridiplantae; phylum Streptophyta; class Magnoliopsida; order Fabales; family Fabaceae; genus Medicago; species Medicago lupulina. Next base: position 6,566,214 of record OY283144.1, on the reverse strand, counting down.
CTTGTATTGTTATTAGGAAAATATTACCATTTTAGAGATAATGATAGAAATGGTGCACACCCTGCTTGGACCAACCTTTTTTGCAGATTACACAAGGAGAGCAGTATAAATGGTTGATGCAACGCAGGCAATTACACCAACAATTAGTGAGAAGGAGGAGGTGTGACATGGGTCTTTGGAATTTGGATTCTCTCCATTGAAAATTTTCTCAATTTTTCTCCATTTTCAATCTTCACCATTTAAACACACCAACCACTTTTCTTTAAATTTAACTCTCGTCTTCTTTCTCATATTTGATGGTTGAGATTCCACTTGAGAAAAATTGAGAGAATTTTCAATGGAAAGATTCCAAATCCGGGTCTTTGATTAGTTAGCTGGGAATAGTTAGAAAAGTGGGTCACGGTGTTCACAAACAACAAGGGTTAAGAGGGGAGGACGGCGAGTGCTTTGTGAGAGAACTAGTGCCTTAAAGCATGAAAGTTGCATGTTCAGCAAAGTTTTAATCCAAGGGATCTTTCTCAATTTCTTTGTAACGAAATACCAATTCATATCAGTATCTAAAACTCAATAAGAGCGAAATACACTGCCTTAAATGTTTATTTTTCTGGTGAGACAAGAGGAGAACTCTTCCCTAAAGGAGTCCTGTCTCCAAGTTTACTGTTCTAGATCACCTAAGCTCAAGCTAAAAACTGCATTTCTTTCTGGCTTACGATAAAGCAGTAAAATTTGTCTTATTTCTAAAACATTGTGACTCAACCTTCCCACGACATTACAGCTACAACTAACAAGCAACAACCGAGCTTATCCTACTAAGTGGGATCGGCTACAAGGATGAAACAATGCCATAATGTTCTATCATATAGCATGTCTCTATTCAACTCATTAATCTCTAAATCTTTCTTAATCGTTTCTCATGTGGTTTTTCTAAGTTTTCCTCTATCTCAAGTGATTTGACTACCCTCCATCCGATCGACTCTCAGGACTACAAAATCTACAAGTCTTCTCTCCACATGCACAAACCACATAAGGCAAGTTTCAACTATCTTTTCTACCATAGGTGCTACCCCGAGGCCCAACTCTCTGTCTAATGTTATTCACATCTAATCCTATCTCATCTAGTCTTACTACACAACCAACGCAACATCCTCATCTCTACATTTAAAAATTGAACAATAATGCAATATAAAGTTGATAAGAAGATTAAAAAACTCACGACTCTCTCCATCTCTTCCTCGTACTCCTCTTGCATTCGTTTATTATGTTTTCTCCACGCCTCTTCCTGATAAGCTGTTCTATAAGAACTACTCTTTCCTTTCCATGCCTGAGTCCTGGTTACCTACGATTAAAAAGAGTTCATTTAAACACATAATAATTAAAAACCTAGATTCCTCATGTATGTATTCATTCAGGCTAAAATATAACAATTCATCAAAAACTGTTTAATCAAATAAATAAATACCTGGATAGAGAACCATTCAAGAGTTTTGCGCACCTGACCGAACTGAAAATTGAAATTAGGATAAAATTGTAGTTATTAAAATCGAATGAGAAAAACGAATCGAAGAGAAGAAGCTTACGTACGAGGAGAGTAGTGGTTGTGGCGGCAATTAGGCCGAAGAGAATAGCACCGGCAAGTCTGGGGTCTTTATCATCATCATCCTCTTTCTTCATTCTTCTTCTTCTTCTTCGTAAATTAAGTTGTTAGCATTCGATTCAACGATTATAAATGAAACCCAAACTAATGTGATTCTTGCCTGCACTTTTCCTTTCGTCGCTAGCGTTTATTCTCCGATTTACAATTTTTTAATTACAAACCCTCTCTCTCAGTCTCTCCTTTATTATTTATCTCCCTTTCTTTTCTACATTGTTGGTTAAATCCTAGATATTTATAAGTTATGTTATCCTTTTCCGGTAAAAATTCATGAATATTCAACTGTATTCTTTCAAACCCCTTGCTCTCGATCGAAATAGACTAAATAATGTAAAAAAATAAATAAATATGTTTTTGTTCTTATAAAATCAGAATTTTTTAAATTTAGTCTTTACTTTATTTTAATAGTTTTTTTAGTTCTTATAAAATTTTATTTTTAAATATGAGCACACTTTTCACGAACTATAATTTGTCAAGTTGAAGAGGACTTAACAATTTTTTTTACGCATTTTAATGGTTGAAAATTCACCCAAATATATGAGGAGTTTAAGTTTCAAATCCCACCTCACACACTGCAACAAACTTGTCAATTGAACCGAGCTTACGAAGACAAAAGGAACATAAAATACCTTTTGCAACTCATTTTCAATTCTAATAAGTTAGTTTTTAAAAAATATTTTAGTTTGACATTTTTTATTTTATATTTAAAAGTTTACAGAAATTTTGATTCATTCACTAAGTACCTGTTTGGTACTGCGTTTGATACTCTCAAACGTGCGTTTATTTTTCAAAACGCGGTTTCACCAAAAAGTTAGGTGTTTGGATATTTGCTAAAGCAATTAAGCTAATCGTGAAAATAGTCCCAAACACAAGTCTTTAGGAAGCCACATATTGGAGCTTCTGCGGCAACACAGAAGCAATTCCAAGATTTTAATGTTTGAGGACATATTTACTTACCATATTACCCTTATATTATTCTCCAATTTCCTACACATCTTTTGCTTCACTACTTACCATTTTTTCTTCGTGAATGTTAAAGATGAACAGAGAGAAGATGGGAAAAAAAACTTGTAAAAAAAACAAGGTTTAAATATGTCTTTCGTCCCCGTAAATATAGGTTATTTGAATTTTCATCCCTCAAATTACTAATCCTTTCATATTGCCATTTGATATAGCTTTTAATTCATTAAATTAAGTTTTAATAAAGGAAATTCAAATGGAATTAAAAAAAATTGGAAAATAGATAAAAAACCAAGTCAAAGTGCCACCTCATTAATTAATGCACAATCAACTAATTTACACAGTCAAATGAGCTCAGAGTTTAAAACCAAAGAGTCTATAAATTATAGGGGGAGTTTTTTTTTTCTTCGAGGCTAAACCAGAAAAGCCCCAAATAACAGGGGTAAAAGCTTATTAACCCATATTTTTTTGATGGTTAGCGAGGTTTGAACCGACCTTGCATATATGCTTGTGTGAGTTTTACTAGTCTTTTTAGAAAAAAAGTTAGAGTTTGATTTTTTTATTAAGGAAGTTAAGAGTTTGATGACATGCACTTTCTGTCTTGGGCGGCGATGGCGGAGGAGGATTGTTTTCATCTTCGAAGATTAAATATTTATCCTCTAATGTCACTCTTTGTGGCTTTTGCCGTATGTTTTACTCATGAATAATAAAACAGTGACTGAACTAAACTTCTTTATTTTATAGGTGGATATGGAGAGTTTATCACCATGGTTGAAGGTAGTTTTAATTTTATATCTGTCTAGTCCTCCTGGATAGTGTTACAATATAAGGCAATGAGGAGTTTGTTTTAGGATATATGATTAGACGAGTATTGTCCTGCTTGTATTGGCCAGTTGATCATTGCTGATGATTCTGGAATTTCTACTTCGCATTTAATCTTCTTTTCCTAGGCTTAGGCCCTCTTTGTTAAAAAAATAATATATGATAATGAGGAGCTAATTAGTTAAGTTAGTTAGGATTATCTTGTATAAATACGAGGTTTTGAAGTTAGTGACAGGGAACTCTTGGAGAGATTCTCTCCTATTCTTTCTTATTTTCTTAATTCAATGGTTCTTTATGTTCTATTCAATTATTCGGTTCTACAATCAGTCAAATTTATTGGATCAATGGGTGGCACCATGGAGCATAGAGTGGAGGTTTTGGAAAAATTGGCCACCAAGTAAGGGAGATTGCTTATGGAGTTGAAAGAAGGTTTGCGAGACATGTAAGGACAATAAGTTGAAAGACGAGGATAACGAGGAAATCGGGTTTGACATGGACAAGGAGGAATCTTGAATGACTGAAACATCGCGTTCTGGCTGCAACCAAGAACGAGAAGAGACTGCAACCCCTGTGACCAAGAAGAGTGTCAAAGAGATTGGCATATCTAAAAGGTTGATGGGTCAAGGGGTGAAAATACTCCATGGTGAGTTGAACAAGTTGGAGGCTTAACCTTCTCCAGAGATGATCTTGTCACAGCAGCAAGAAAACATTTATGAAGAAGACAAACCACCAAGAATCTTGGTCTCGGGTAAAAAAGTGAAGTGATGGGACTAGTCCAATGGGTTGGATGTAAGTAAAGCAAGAAATAAATTGAAAATCAGATTGGTCAGTGAAAACAATGCTGGAAAGACAAGAAAGAAGCAAAAATCAGTGCATAATTGCAGAAGCTGGAGTTTACTGCTCAGAGGAACTTTCCCCTATGGGAAAGATTTCCCTTCACTAGCAACAAATGTGGGTGTGCAATTGTTACCGAAACGTGCAGAAGAATGGGATATGAAACAAAATTTGATTCATCAAGCTCTCAACAGTGGGATACTGGAGGAGAATTTTTATCTTTATTCATTTTTGATTTGTTTTCAACGACCATTGGATAAAAACAATTTAGTAGATTTCAACTTTGAGGACAATGTTATTTTGAAGAAAGGTGTATTGTTAGGGTATAGATTTACGGGAAATTAGAGTAGTTAATAGTGTTGTAGCAATTAGTTAGTTAGTTTGTTATGTGATTATTAGGTTGTTGTTAGCTTGTATTGTTGTTCCCTTATCCTCTATAAATAGAAGATTGGGATCAGTTTATTTGACTTTTAACTTAATCTTTTAGAAAACTGGAGAATTACAATGTCTCCCTTTCCTCTACTGTTCTTTCATCAAATCCTAACAGATAGTCATTTGCTTCACCCTCTATTTTTTTAGTCATTAAAATTATGGCGATGATATTTTGTTTGGTTTTGAAACTGAGCATTGCGTTTGCGCATTTTTATTTTCCCAATTAAGGACTCCATAAAGTTGTTTCCTGTTCACTTACAAGTTTTGTAATCTCTTGTTGAATGTTTATGAACTTAGATAACTATGCACGTTTATGTGGTGTCTTACCATGCAAGTTTCTCTGATCTTGTAAAAAACCATTCTTCCATTCTCCAAAATGCAATTTCCACAGTCATTTTCAAATTATCTTCATAGTAAATGCATTATGCCTTAAAGTATATCAGTGGGATGGAAAGCTAAAGTGCAATGACATCTTGTTCTTAGTCTTCTGACCACTGGTATCTGGTTCTAGTTATTTGATTTATATATTTTTTCTGTTCGAGGATGTAATAGTCTGCCAAGGATTATGTATCAAACGCAATGCCGGCTCAACAAATTAGTAGGCCTAAAGAATTTTTTTAAGTGAGGCATAAAGCGAGGGCTTAGGCCTCCTTATGGTTGGGCCCTGATAAAAAATCATCCTTTTAGTTGCAAATGAGGCAATTCTAGTTTGTTTTATACTTAGTTTTACACTAGCTGTGCATGAAAGTCTATTATAATCTCGGTTACTGAAAATGCAGGTCAGTATTTGTGCACTGGAGAGGTCCAATAAGCAATTCCCATTTCGCAAAAGGCATATGGAGATAGCTTGTACAGAGTTGCATGTTGGTCCTGATACTTGCTATCTGGTCTCTAAATTGGTAAAGGAGGAGGAAACCAAAGCCTGGGGGTATAGAACCCTACAATATAGAGGATGCTAATAGTAGTTGCAAAGCTCTTATCCGTAAAGGCAATGCGCGTGGCTGATATCAAATTTCCTCTTCTATACAGGCCAAAATCTTTCTCTCTTAGTATTGTTTCAGAGGCCCTTGATTTTCTATCACCTAGATACCTTAACAAAACCCTTCCTGATTTGCCAAGGGTATCAGCTGATGAAGTGGTAATATTTATTAGTAAGTGAACTTAAATTAGTGCACATTCCCTTCTTAAACAAAATTTCTCTGTCAAAGGAGATTGGCGTAACGAAACATAGCATCAGCTCACTTGGCAATAATATAGTCACATAACCATTATGGAAAATTGAAAGTAAGCTATTATATATATCTGAGTCCAGTATTACTTTGCTTCAAAAGCTATATTGGAAATAACATTTTAGAACGAGTTGAAACTGGCATGCATGCAGTATAATATTTGTTTATAGAGCAGAACTGATCTGTTATGCTTTACGCAAACCATAGATTTCTCTCCTATTGGACTTATCAGGGTCTGATACTTCCTTTGGTTGAAAGTTTTGATGTTATACTTAAATTTTGAGCTTTTCATGCACTGTTTATGCTGGTAGCTTGAAAGATTATCTTACTATAAATCAATAATCTGTTGGACCTTTCTTTGTATGTTGGTATTTGACAATAATATATGCAAGTTTCCAGATAACCAAAAGACTAAGGCTGAATAAGATTCTAAATTTGGAACAGCGGTGAGTGTATTTTTCATGGAATAATCATGCTTTTGTAGTTTTCATCGAGTCATTGTCAACCCTAATGACTGCGTCTATAAATTTGATCCGTAAATAACATGGAGAACGGAAAAGAAAAGCTTATCCGATTTGTCTTGCTTCAGGCCAAGAAGAGGGGTTCGTCTTTCTCCAGATTAATTTGGAGGAGAATGAAGTTGCTTCAAAAAAGTTTGGACAGGCGTTTACAAGGAACTCATACGTTCCATGATGCCAGATATTCCACTTGAAGTCTCTCCATTGATTTCCATTTTCCAGGATGATTGCATTTGTAGCATTGGAGCTCCTAATGGCCGATTTTCCATTGGTTTTCTTTTAAACCACTAAGGTATTTAATTAATTGAGATTAATCTCCATAGATGGTATGTATATTTTTGTTGCCGAGTGTAGTCGGTCGATTTAGATTTTTTTTTGTAATACCAGGTCCTGGTGGTAGTAAAGAGTAAACCATTTTGGTATTTAAGTAATTTATCTGTTTCATAGGTGATCTTAAATGCAGTGATAGTGGTCATTGTACTTGAAGTGATATACTTATTTTGGGAGGAGAAAAAAATAGTCCACCTTTTACTACTTTTATATAATCAAAGCATTGAAATACATTACTAGTTGGTCTAGTAGAAGCATGTTAAGTCTGCAAGTGGAGATAATGAGTATAACGATTATTCTTTAGTAAGAAATCTCTAATTCGATTCTTAGCAAGAAACAAGTTTCCCAGAGAGATCATATTCTTTTTACTTGGTTGTTATCGAACAAGATTGTTCTGATAAGAGGATACATGTAGATTTTATCCTAAATTATGAAGAATTTATTCGTATAAGTGCTGTTTTAAAATATAAAAGAAAATTATTATATTATTTGTGCCAAGATCAGCATCTAATTAGTTAATGATCAAGATAATTTGAAAAGAGGATATCTTTTTTTGCCACTGGTCTGAAAAGAACAGAACAAGAAAAAAGGAAAATTAAGTCCCAAGGAAAGTCATTCCCATTATATATGCTAGCAGAAGGCTATTCAGACATTGAGTAGGAGCATAAAAAACCTAAATATTATCCTCATTATAAGCCACCATTTTTGGTAAAGAAATCAGCACAATGTGTTTCTTCTCAAGTTACGTGTATTAGTCCAATTGTTCAATTTCACGCAAGTTTTTCCCAAATGCTAAGAATAATTGCAGCATACTTATTTAGTAGAGGCAAATGTTCATTGTTCAAAGTGAGTGCCCTTTTTGAATTATTAAGCACAAACATCTCTAAACCCTTTGTCCCACGCATTAACCTGACCCGAGTCCACGTATCAAATTATCCTATGTATTTTTAAATTAAGTGTATGTTTGGATTGACGGTGAGTTTGACAAAATGACAATGACATAGGGTTTTTGTAGAAGCTCCTTGCCAAAATCAGGGCTGACTTACTGTGATTCTAACACTCCAACCTTGCGCACCAATAGCCAGATCGTTTCCAAAGCAACTTCCATCTAAAGCCATCCTCCACAACACCTCCAGCAAGAGTCGGTGTATGTTTCATTTCACTATTATAGGAGGCAAAATTGATTTCAAGTATTATATGCAAGAGTTAGTTGTACTGGTTATATTAATCAGTTGTTATTCTCGTTAACTATTTTGGTTTTATATATTTCCTGGATGTAATTTATTCTCTCACTATCAGTGTATTTCTATTTTACTTTTCTCTTATCAATGACTTCTATAAAAAATAGTAATGTGAAGAGATATAACAATGATTTTCAATGTTTAGATTTTCACAAGTAGAGTTTGATCTTCTCTCGAACTTATTGTTCAACCTACATTTATACAAATGAATTTAAGCACAAATCACTTTACATTCAATTCATTTTAACAAAAATCACTTTTACAGAATCAACTAATTCAAATACACGTTATAAGATAGACATTTCCCGATTAAGGTGGGAGTAAAAGAAGCACATGAAAAATACTGAAAAAAGAGTCCCCTGACATGCTATGTTGACCTGAGCTTGGTGCCTTTGCAGGTACTCATTTCACCACTCTTATCTTCTAAGATAAGAGGAGTTGACACTTTGGACATGAAATATGTCTCCAGCCCTAGAATGATCGGAACAAAACAAATATCTATTGACAAATTAACCCTTAAATTTAGATCACATTCATACAAAAACAATCCTTTAACTGATTATAATAATAACAAGCAAAATGTTATCAACATTCATTCTAACACTCATTTTTCGATTGTTAGTATAATTGATTGAACTATACAACTTTTCTATCACTCAAATGTATACTTTTGACGAGATTATGATAAACAAAATATCCTAACAAGTTTTTATGATTAATAGTGAATGTTTTTATGATGAATATTTAGTACATAATAAAAAGACACGTACATATGTCATGTCTCTTTTAATGAAATTGAAAATTCTAGAGATGTCTAGCATTACAAACATGTATGAATTATATTAAGCATTAGAGATGTGATGTTAACGTGCTCCTCCAGTTTATCTTTTGAGACATAATAGTATGAATTATTGTGATTCTTCCAACACGGTGGGGATTTAAGAAGGCAAAACTCAAGTCAAGTAAGAAAATATGTTGCACTAACTCACGGATAGTCGTTGTAATTGTGATGCAAACAAGTGACAAAAGGAATGGCCGACATAGATTTGAGTTGAGTAGGGTCAAGTACTCTAATGTGCACATAAGTCCTGGACTCCAACATGCACCTTCCAAGCAAAAGATTCAGCTCAATTATGTGGTCCTATATTGAATTGAGGACATTTGGCAGATAACAAACTACTCCTGAACTGCAAGTTTGACAACTTGTAGTAAGACAAGACCCCAACTTATGTAGTCAGTACATGTTCACATTTTGTCATATGGATATACCTCTGCGTCTTATTATAAGTTAATTATGTAATTTTTATGCATATTAGAAGAAGTTGATATGTCAATGAATGTTTAAAAAATATAATATGTATAATGTACATGTTCAACTCATATTTTTTTAAGAGTAAATGGTCACTTTGGTTCTTGACTCTGCATCTCATTGTTACAATGGTCTTTGACTCGGGATTAAATTTAAAATAGTCCCTGAGTGAGCAGTTCCGTCATCAATTTAGTCTCTGACGTTAAAAATTTCTGTTAACTGATGAGGTGGCGTGCATGAGGTGTCACAAGGACTAAAGTGAAAGTAGAAAATAGTCACTTTAGTCCCTAAAGATATTGATTTTTGGTTTAGGGACCAAAATGACTATTTTCTACTTTCACTTTAATCTCTGTGACACCTCATACACGCCACCTCATCAATTAACAGAAGTTTTTAACATTAGGGACTAAACTGATAATAAAAATGCACATTAAATGACTACTTTGTATTTAATCATGAGCTAGGGTTTGTGACAACGAGGTGTAGAGTTAGGAACCAAAATAACCATTTACTCTATTTTTTTTTAATCTCTCAAGACACTGAAGTGTTTGAAATCACGATGAGTTTGAAAAAACCAAAATGTATTCAGAATCACTATTGGTGTGTTTGGTTTAGGAGAGAAGTTGTTAAGAAAGAAATAAGTGAGAGAGAGTATGGGAAGAGAGAAATAGATGAGATTTGATGGGTTGTTTGGTAAAAGAGAGAAAGAAGAGAAATATAGAAGAAAGAAGTGTGTTTAATTTTTAAAAAGACCAAAATATCCTTATACTAAGAAAGTTCTTTTTTGACAATTTTATCATATTTCAATTTAATTTTGTAATGAAGTTAATGCATTTATTTTAATTTAACTTAATTAAGAAATTAAAATACCTTTTTTAAACAGAAATAAGTATTATATTTACTTGTATTTTTACTACAAATTGTTTTTACTACTACTTTTCTCTGTAACGTTGCTCCACTAGGAATGCATGCCTGCAGTTTCCAATAGCTTTGCTGCGTTTTCCACTACTTGTTTAAGTACCATATGCATTTTTTTTTGAAGTACCATATGCAATTTTTTTTTAAAATAATGGAGTACCATGTGTGAGAACTTTGTATTTGAAGGCAAGGGCAAAGTAGGAATAACAAAGACTAGAAACATTTCTCTCCCCTTTCTTCACTACTTTGGAGAGAAGATAAAAAGTGGTGGGCCCTACAGTTTTTTAATCTCTCTTCTCTATTTCTCTGCCTTCCAAACAAGAGAAAAGTACTATCTCTTCCCTCTTTCTCTCTTCTCTCTTTCTCTCTTTCTTATTTCTCTTCAACCAAACAGAGTGTATGAGTTTGAAATTAAAAAACTAAGGTGGATATCGTGGTCCTGTAAAACTCACCGCAAAATCATACATGTATTAGGAACATTTCATTCTTGCACTAAGAAACCAATATAATTAAGAACCTCATTGGAGGTGATTTTTTACTTGATATTAGAATGATGAACTAATTTTGGTTGTAAGCAAGTTCTACTCTAAAGACTAAAAATTGAATAATTAAGAAGGCAAATCCAAAAGGAATTTTGTTTTCTTTTAACTATCGTAACATTTTTTGTTGAATTCAAGTGTGAGATGGTAGTTTCACATCGATTACAAATATAAAATATATTAAATAGTGAATATATAAGAGAAACATGAGTATAAAGTTTTTGATAAAAACGCGGTGTCAAATCTATTATTAATCCTAGATCATTGTTCCCTTCAAGACTACCAACAGTCCTGCAAATCAATTTAACAATAATATCGGCAAAAATGTCTTCAAATAAAAAGAGAGATTTCATAATTTATTTTATAGGAAAATAATGGAATAAATGGATATGGGAGAAACCTTTTGGAGAAAAAGTATATGCACTCAAAAACTTGGAAATCTGAAAGGGGGCAGTAACGAAATGGTCTTTGCCTTCATAATTTGGTTAGAGAATTTATCTCAGAAAGGGGCCTAAAAGGAAAGAGATTAAAAAGAAAAAAAGAAGGAAGACTTGTTATTTTCATAAGCATGTCAAAGAAAAACATACAAATGACTAAAGGGTAAGAAAATGCAACACACGAATGTCTTCATGCTAGTTTAAATAATGTGTACTTCTGGATCAAGCTTGTTTTGAAAAGACAGGGGATAAGGATAAACTGTATGAAAAAAATTCAAGCAGAATGCTATGGACATTTTGAATAATGGTATTTTCAACAATTTGCATGTGTATATTTTCCATTCTGACATTCATTCCACTTACTGTTTGCTGGCTATAGAGTGTGCAAAGCAAAGGGCAGGAAGGTAGAAAGGCATTTAGCTTTGTTGTAAATAAATCTAATTTATGTCTCCTTATTAATTTAAGACTCTTTTAAAAAGTAATTTAATTAGAAATATCATAAAAATCATTACAAAATATTACTCTCTCCGTCTCATATTAAGTGATATAATTTGATCATGTTTATTGGGAAAAACCCAAGTCCCACATCGGATAGATAAGACTATTGATAAGAGTTTATATAGAGGAGACAATCTTCACCTTACAAGTTGGTTTTGTGAGGTTGGATTAGACCGCAAATTTTAACAATGTTCACTATTCAAATAACCACATTTTTCTATTAATATATAAAGCGAAATGATAATATTGAATTTACTAATAAATAATTAAAGATATTAAAGATTAAATTACACATGGACATATGTCAAAATAGTCAATTGTGTCATCTAATATGAAATGAAGGTGTCCAATTGAATCATAGAGTTTGTAGCTTTTGGTTCTAGAATTAATTTTCACACACAAATTTATACTTCAACTTATTTTTACATGAATCTATCAAATCATAAATTACTCATAGTCAAAATTAATTTTAACCGAAATAAATTATATAAAACCATTCTATCAAAATCAACTATTGCTTAAAAAAGGAAAACGTAAGTACATGCAATGCAACTTTTTGCATGTGGGATGTGTCATTTGGCAGCACCCATGCCTCTAGCTTTATACCGGACAAATATGGCATATTGTTAGCTTGCGGTGCTACCAGTACTCTATGGTTAAGTGCTGTATATTATTTCTTTTGTTGGTCTTTGGCTTTTTACGATTTGTTGGGTCGAATTCAGACATCTATTTATCAACAAAAAAAAGAATTCACACATCTATTTTTGAGTATTTAAATAGGTCCCACACATATACATCATTCATTTATAATTTTTTAATAGTAGCACTTAATAAACACTCAATCTCTCTAACCCAGTTCACACACAAAATTTTTAAATGGGACCCACAAATCAACTATTAATAATATTATATCACTACTTTTCAATTTTTTAATACTAAAGAAGTGCAGGTCCCGTTTAAAGTTGGAGGTCTTAAATAAAACTCTGAAAAAGATTCTTCTCAATGAGATACCTAATAGATACCGGGTCTTAAATGTTTAAGAGCCTCCCATTGGAAATGGTCTAACTCTGATATCCCAACACTCACATCAACAACGTGATTTGAAGCTAAGTCTTTATTGTATTTGAGTTGATTCCTTCCTGATTTTAACCAACCTATATTGGTAGTTAAGAAATCAGTTGTCTTTGTTATTGAATTTTTGTGATAATTGGCATTTAAATTGATATATATATATATATATATATATATATATATATATATAGTGGTCGGGGTTTGAAGCGTAGACCTTACATATATTATGCATTATCCCTCTCGTTTAAATATATTAAAAAGAGTCGCATTCTTTAAAAATATTCAGTATCATTTAATTTTTATCCAATTAAATATACAATTGTATTATCTAATCTAGCATCGTTTTTTGCGATTGATTTCATAAGAATAAAATATAAGTGATTTAGTTCCAAAAGATAATTGCAAATCAAAATTTTGATTATCACTAATTTCTTGCATATCACAATGGTAATTATTTTTATTTACCAATTTTCCCTTCTAACGTAATTGGTATTTACACAATTGTCATGTCCAGCATCATGGCTTACATTTTGTTTATTTATATACATCTTATTATTAGGTTTTTCCCTTCAAAAAAGCAAAAATAAAATAAAATCAAGGCTTATGTTAACAAAGTGATCAATAATAATTCAAGGTTTTCTCTTGTCAAAAAAATAATAATTCAAGGCTTTCTTTTTTTGACGGAATAATTCAAGGCCTTCTATTATCTTTAAGTGCAACATGATTCGGTCTTGATAAATGTCACATTGTCGGGTTCGTGTCTCATACAGTATTCACCCTTATAAATATGCAACCCTAGTTGGCTATTATTTTCAGCACATTACCTCTCTATAGTCTTCCACATCATTGCTCTAAAACCCCGTGATCAATATTCTCTCTAGGTGTCTTGATTTCACTCTTTAATTTCTCGAGTTTAATTGCTTACACAAGTTTGATTTAATAATTGTGCAAATTAGTATTTGGTATTATACATTAGAAAGCATGTTGTCTAGGAAGGCTAGTGAAGACTCTCATGGCCAAGACTCTTCTTACTTCCTAGGATGGCAAGAGTACGAGAAGAATCCCTATCACCCAATTCATAATCCCACGGGAATAATTCAGATGGGACTTGCGGAGAATCAGGTAAATTAGTTTGTTTATTTTTATTTTTTATTTTTTTTAACTCAAAGTATATTTATAATGACTCCATGCTGCTACAAGTTATTATAACTCAAGTATATAGATAGATATTGAAAAAATGAAACTATTAAGATGTACCGTACGGGGGACACAAAAGGATAGTATGCCACGTTTTTTTTTCTTCACCAAGTTATTCTTATATGCTAGGACTAAACATTTAATTTAGTCTATAAAGTAACTATCATTTTCTCTTATATTTGGTCCCTAACCTATAAAAATATAATAAGTAATATACTCTAAACTATTATTAATCTTTCAAATTAATTAGTCCGGCAGGTTCATTAAAAATATGAGAGAGACCATAGTTCAGGATTATCTTTGACATATCAAAAATAATTTAGAGATTACTTATTATATTTCTAGTTTAGAGATTAAATTAAAGAGATAATAATATTTTGAAGACTTGTTTAATATATCAGTTTGAGCTAGCTAATCTAGCAATATGGTCAGGATAGATATCAAACATTTTTTTTTTGTATGGTGTGTAGAGTTTGAACCCTAAACCTTGCAAATATTATGCATTATTCCTAAGTTACGGTGAAGATTTTGCAAACAAAAAAAACTATGGTGAAGGCGGGTAAATTCTTCCTAAATGTGGCTACACCAACTATATCAAACGAAGCAAATATAAGAGAACAATATTGTGTGTGATGAATCCCACTCCATTAGATTTTTTTTTTTACTATAATAAAAACAATATATTGAACACAAAAGCTTATTTGTCAAAAATATTTAATTGTTTCATTTTCTTATTTATTAATAGCGAAATTTGTTAGGTAACTTTATGTTTTAGTTAGTTAGTTCATGCTAATTTGTAGCTAAGTCCTCTTGTATAAATAGCTTCTTTGATTATCATAGCTAGGTAGGATAACAACAAAAGGACTATGAAAAACAGTCCAAAACAAAGGGACAATATATGCTGTTTAAAAAAAAGGGACAACATGTGCATGTGCCCAACAAATTACTGACATTTAATTTGCAGCTTTCATTTGACCTTCTTGAATCATGGCTCCAAAGAAATTCTGATGCAGTAGAGATGAAGAAATTAGATGGGACATCCGTCTTTAAAGAACTTGCTCTATTCCAGGATTATCACGGCTTACCTACTTTCAAAAATGTAAGACATATATATACTACTTGAGTAATATTGCTCTCTTATAAGATATATAATATACACAAAACAAATTTAATTTGTTGTGTTGACATGATGAGTTGCATGCATGCAAAATTAAGCAATATAAATTTGTATGAAGCCTGAATTTTTAACATTTAATTTGGAATTATATAATATGTCACTTCATAATAATAATAATAATCCTTGGAGGATAGCATAAAAAAAAAAAAAATCCTTGGAGGTGGGTTTATAGCTAGAAAAATAGGGTTTTATATTTTGTGGTTTTGCACGTATGCTGGTATCAAAAAAAGAATTTCGAAGACATACCATAAAGGAATAAAATCCAAGAACACTCAGTATGGTAATTCCTTTTTTTGTTTTGTTGGTGCAGGAACTGGTGAAGTTTATGGCAAAAATAAGAGGAAATGTTATAAAATTTGATTCAGAGAATCTTGTCCTCGCAGCTGGCGCAACTTCTGCAAATGAGATTCTCATGTTTTGTCTTGCTGATCCTGGGGAAGCTTTCATTCTTCCCACACCCTATTATCCTGGGTATATACCATCACTTCTACTCATTTTCAATTATTATTTCGAGCTACATTAATAGCTTCTTGTATAATAAGTAATTATCATTCGAGCTACATTGTATATATGTATGTATGTAGCTCGAATTAGATATGATAACACATCAAATTAATAAGATATGATTTGGTTTTTAAAATATTGATATATCCATGTTTTAAAAATTGAATCAGATACGATAACACATACCGATCATAATTCAATTATTTTAAACTAACCGAATCAAGAAAAAACTGCAATTCAACTGCTCAAATAAGTGAATAGTAGACTATGACATCTCACGGTTCAACCGATTAAACAATTCAATTTTTAAAATGCTAATCTAATTACTTATAAGTTTGTGTATTTTAATTTGGCAGATTCGACAGAGATCTTAAATGGCGAACAGGTGTTGAAATTGTTCCAATGCATTGTTCAAGTTCAAACGGTTTCGGAATCACATCCTCTGGTTTAGAACAAGCCTATCAACAAGCACAAAACCTTAACCTCAATGTCAAAGGTGTACTAATAACCAACCCTTCAAACCCATTAGGCATAACCATGACCAAAACAGAACTTAACAAACTAGTAGATTTTGCAATAGACAAAAACATTCACATAATAAGCGACGAAATCTACTCAGGTACTGTCTTCGATTCACCGAAATTTGTAAGCATCATGGAAGTTATCAACGAAAGAAGTCACGAAAACGATGAAATTTCAAAGCGCGTTCACATCGTTTATAGTCTCTCTAAAGACCTCGGTGTACCTGGTTTTCGTGTAGGAATGATATATTCAAATAACAAAATGGTTGTATCTACAGCTACCAAAATGTCAAGTTTTGGACTTATTTCGTCACAAACTCAATATTTGCTAGCAAATTTACTCGGCGACGATGAATTTACTTTTAAATATATGGATGAGAATAAGAGGAGGTTAAAGAAACGAAAGAAAATCCTTGTAACCGGTTTAAGAAATGCGGGGATTCGTTGTTTAAAGAGTAATGCTGGATTATTTTGTTGGGTTGATATGAGGCATTTGTTGAGTTCTGCAACTTTTGAGGCAGAGAATGAGCTTTGGAAAAAGATTCTTTACCAAATTGGTTTGAATATATCTCCTGGATCTTCTTGTCATTGTTCTGAACCAGGGTGGTTTAGGATTTGCTTTGCTAATATGTCTCAAGAAGCTTTGCAAGTTGCAATGCGAAGGATTAAGATCTTTATAGATTCAAATTCAACCATGTTTTCTATTAAACAACAATTTGTCACTAGTACTAAACCAATTATTATCACTACTGTGGAAGGGAAATTACTAATTGGGTTTTCTAGTTATCATGAAAAGAATAACCAGAAGCCAATTAAAAAATTTCCTTCTAAAATAAAAAAATGATACATTTGCACCCTTAGCTTTGACTTTGTATTCAAAGGAGAAGGAAGTCTGCACAAGGAAGAAACTACTTGCACATATATATGTATATTATTGGTAGCATTAGTGTTTCCTAGCTAGTTAATTGAAGTATAATTAGTTATATAGGTATTGTGTTATAGTATATTAGAATTAGATGCAGGGGCTCAGTTTATGTATTTTAATTTGATTGTATTACATGTATGATGTATCTACTGTTTAATGCAAGAAAATAAAAGGTAATTTGGTTGTGTATTATTTGGTTCTATGGCTTCTAAATTATGTATGCTTAAATGCTTTGTTGGAAAATTAAAATTTGGCGATTTTATATAGGTTTGACATAGAAGATACTCTACTATATATATATATATATATATATATGATTGACACACACACTTACACCCCCTCCCCTTAAATATGCTTAAATTCCACTCCCTTCCCCTCTTATGTTAAAATAAACACTCTCCTTTCCTTTTATTCAAAATATATTAGATAATATTTCACACCCCTCCCCTTAGAGAAGCTTGAATTACATTTCCCTTCCTCTTATGTTAAAATCTACACTTTAATCCCTCATTAATTTTTTATTTATTTATAATAATCTAGAAAAAAATAATAATCTAACACACTTTGGAAAAATAATAATATTGCGGGTCTATTTTAATATAATCAAAATTTGAATACATATTTTTCGCTATTTTTTATTCACAATGTCATTAACATATAGTTTTAAACCCTAACAAAATATGAAACAACGCAGAATAAAATTAAAATATGTGAAAAATTACTAAACACAATAAAATATAGTTATTTAAAAGTTAATTTTATACTCTAAAATATAAAATTAATAGCAAAAATTTTAAATTTAATTATCATTGATATTTAAATTATAAAGAAATGAATTTATTTATCTTAAATGGTGGTTTAAAATTACTTTATATCATAAAAATATTTATTTAAGTTAAAATAGATTAAAGTGTAGTACATATTTAATTATTAAAGGAGAGGATTGTAATTCAAGCATTGTATAGGGAAGGTGAGTATAAATTTTTCTTTTCAAGAAAAAGGAGTGTATATTTTAACATAAGAGGAAATAGGAGTTAAATTCAAACATCTTTAAGGGGAAGATAGCGTAATTTACTCTATATATAATGCCAATAATGATTTTTTTTTTCACAACCAATATACACATACATATGTGCAAGTAGTTTCTCCATATACCTTGCTCCTTAAAAAAAAAAAAATACCTTGCTACCAACACATTTTTTTTTAGGGATACCTACACATTTTTCCAATTCATTTCCTCCTCCGTTAAGAGCTGCCATCTCTATTTTACAAGTAATGCTTGATTAAAGAGCGGAAAATACTTCACCTCCAATCCATCATTCTCCATAGGCCTACAAACTTCCTCCCATTTGACCCATGGAATCTTCCATGTACCATTCGCCCCTCCCCACAAAAATCTTCTTTGAATCTGAACTATTACTTTCCACACCAATGAAGACATTTTGAAAAGAGACATATAGAATATGAGAATAGAAGTGAGAGCGAAATTAATCAATACCACTCTTTTCCCCAAACTCACACACTGATTTCTCCAAGATCCTAACCTTTTCTCTATTGCTTCCACCACTGGATCATATGTTGACACCTTTTGGGTTTGCTCCCACAGGTAGACCAAGATAAATAAATGGTATCATTCCCGTTTTACACTTTATGAAGGATGCCACATTCCTAAAAAACACATTGAATTTAACCCCAATCAATTTACTTTTTGAGAAGTTCACCAGATATTAATTTGAACCATTTTAAGATTGCTTTCATACTCCACAAGTTTTTCACTCACGCCTCTACTATAAAAAAAGTATCATCCACATATCGAAGATAAGATATTACCTCTACAAAATTTGGGAACCGAAACCCCTTAAAAAAGCTTAAGGTAACCGACTATTTCATCAAAGCACCAATACCCTCCACTAACAATAAAAATATAAGTGGGGATAATGGATCCCCCTATTTTAACCCTTTACTAATTTGCACTTGTTCCGTCGAGTACCCATTAACCTACACCGACAAACTCTTCGAAAATACATACGCCTCCATCCAATCCCACTATCTAGCACAAAAGCAAAATATCTCAAACATATTACTAAAAAAATCTAAGCAAGTCATACACATTCTCAAAATCTACTTTGAAAATTAAACATTTCTCATTTTTCCTATTTTCATAATCCACCACCTTGTTCACCATTAAATCCACATCCAATAAAAGCCTTCCTTTTATGAAAGTCAATCGATTTATGGAAATAATTGAGTCCACTACGACCTCCGACCTTTTTCTGATCACTTTTGCCAATAGTTTGTACTAACTCACCAACTATGAAATGAGGCAAAATTCTTGTAAAGTTTGTGGACCAAGCACCTTTGAGAATAATTCAGTAAAATAAGAAAGAAAATTCTTTGGAAGTTAAGCATTAAAAAACAGGCTAAATTGCAATTTTTCTCCTTAAGTTTGAAAAAGTTGCGATTTTGACCCCTATGTACAAAAATGATAATTTTGGTCCCTAAGAATTAGCCCATTTGCAATAGTAGTCCTTTAGGTCAATTTTGACTTTGTCAACGCATATATGGCAGGCCACGTGTGTAAATATTAAATTAAAAAATTAAAATGCCACACAATCATTTATAAATTAAATAAATTAAAAAGAAATTAAAAAATCAGGGAAAAAAATTAAAAAACCCATCGAACAATGAACAGTTCTCCTTCTAATTCTTCTCCATCAAACCTATTGAACTTCATATACCTAGAACACTGAATCATCAAACTCCTCTAATTCTCCTTCTCCATCAAACCCATCGAACAACTCTCCTTCTCAAAAAACCCCATCACTGCCATATCATCGAACCCATATCATTCATCAAACCTTCATCACTTCGTCAAAACCCATAATTCAACTGTAATAAACTCTATGGTGACAATTCTCTTCGCCGGAATCTTCACCATCCCCATAACTTCTGCACCAAACACATCATCATCTTTAACATAAAACTCCAAATCAATACCGGATGTGCTAACAGAGTGTGAAACCATTTCTTCAACCCTTGTGTCTGTGTTGTGTTGTGCTATTAAGTTGTTCGATAAGAAGGGATTAAACTTTGAAAGTGACAAAACTAACATCTATTGTTCTTTTCACGTTTTTGTTTATTGTGGTGAGTAGATATAGCAATATAAAGGTAGTGACAACGTGTTTGTGGGTCTTTGATATTGACCCTCAGGATTCAGATCTGATTGTAACAGTTCATGTTCTTATTGCCTGAGCCTGGTATGATTGTAACAGGAAGATAGGATGGGAGAGACATGAGATTTTTTTTCAATTGAAGTTTTTCTAAGATTTTAAGATGAAGGAGATGAATATGAGAGTGAAGGATATGAAGTGTGATGAATAACAATGTGAATTTTCTGGAATTCACGCCTCTTCCTAATTTTTTTTTCTTTCTAATGTTTTTAATCTTTTTTCATTTCCTTTTATTTGTTTAATTCATTTTTATTTATTTATTTAATTTATAAATAATTATGTGGCATTCTTAATTTTTTTAATTCAATAATTACACATTTGGCCTGCTATATAGGCGTTGACTAAGTCAAAATTGACCTAAAGGACTACTATTGTAAATGGGCTAATCCTTAAGGGATTAAAATCGCAACTTTTTCAAATTTAAGAGAGAAAAAGTGCACTTTAGCCTAAAAAAAATTCATCAATCACATTGTTAATTAATATCCTAACACAATTTTCAATTTACGCCCCTCAACTTTTTTTTTATTGCCATAATCCCAACACATCTATCCTTTTTCTCTTAATTTATCAAATCTCATATCCTTCTCCCGTCACATTTTTTTCTTCCAAGTAGTTTATTGGCTGAAAATTCACCTTTTTAAGGTGAATAAAAGATATGTTTGAAGTTCAAATTCCGGCCCCTACATATATTATGTAATGTCCCTCCAACCGAATTAAGGTCACGAGGACACCTCATCACATTTAATTAGGATAAAAATTATTTTAACATGTCCCCGTGAACTTAGCTCAGTTGGTAGGAACATTGCATAATTTATGCAGGGGTACGAACCCCTGACACATCACTTCTCCACATTTAAAATGTGTGAGCTCCAACCACTAGGCTACTTGACAAAAAAAAAGCTATTAACATTGATTAATATATTTTTTGAAGGAAAACATTGATATATATATATATATATATATGTTAAAAAGATAAATTTCCAAATAAATATTTGCTTAATTTCCAAACACACCCCTAACATGGATATTTGAGATGCATGACAAGACATAAACCCTCCGGTCACTAATATAAGTAAAAGTTAATATTTTAAATTCATTCATTAAATGACGTATATGGTTTATAATAAAGACCATATACATAATTAATGAAATAAATGTAAAATATAATTTTTTGGTTATAACAATGACCAGAAGGTGTAATGTAATAATATTACAATACATAATGTACTAATATTAAAATACGAGTTTAATTAATACGAATATACGTTGCTAATATATAAATTTTTCGAAATGTGATTCACGACAGTCAATTAAATTTCAGTCACACAGTCAAATAAATCTGTGTCATCCGATCTATTCTAAGGCTGGGATCTAATACTCCCATCATAAGGACCAAAGCACGGGATAGTAAAAAGTGAAAAGACACTTTCATAGTTCGTTCCATGCTAATGAAGATACTCATGCTCTCTGGTCAATTCATTTCAAAGAAGGTGACTGCCCATTCACCCCAACACTATTGAATTCCAGTTCATATTCTGATTCATGCCGACACCGAAGCCCACACACCTCTACATGTTGCCTCAACCGTAACACACCACACTGCTACATTTACCGTTTTCCATCGTTGTTGTACACCCCATTCCAAGAACAATGAACCATCTGAGTTAAACCAAGGGTCGGTTTGCCGATGTCTTGAATAATTGTGAAATTGAGTAAATTGAAAAAACTCATCACCAGTGGAACCTATGAACCTATCTGAATCAAGAGAGAAAGATGGAAGTTTTTTGTTTTGAAGAAGAAGAGAAAGATGGAAGTTAAAAATGGTGTTTTTCAGTTTTCATCAACGAGGTGTGTTGAGAAGAAAATTAAATAATTAGATCTGAACCGTGTAATAGATCCAACGGCTGATCTTTAATTGACCGTGTGACCGAGACATTTAATTGACTGTCGTGAATCACATCTCAAATTTTTCATAGATACACTGAATACATTGATGTGTTGTCACATTGATTATCGAAGTAGTTATTATTGGAGAAATGGATAAAATAATTGCACACTTGCCTAATATATTAATTAAATTCTTACATTTGGGGGTTGGCCGTGTGGATAATTAGTTAACCTCTTTTTTATTTTGTTTTTTCTTTTCTGCAAGAAAGAAATAATGCTTCAAAAGTTGATATTCGTTTCATGTGCCTCTCCATCGCTCTCTTTTAAATTTCACAGTTATTAAACGAACAACAACATACCTTCTAAAAAAATCTTCTAGGGTTTCAAATTTCTCTCTTTCCCTCAAATAACTCTACCTAAACCCATCTCCCGAATTGCGAACCCAACCCACATTATATTTTGTTCCTTCAATATTTTGATTTTTCTAGCATTGTTTTCCTAAATGCTCTTCATTGACAATTTGTTCACCCCTATGTGTGCAGGTACTTCTTTTTAATTTCTATTTTGCATGTTTATTTATTTTTCATTTCTATTTCAACTTTTACGTAAGAAATAATCCTTACATTTGACTTTTTTTCTTCTTTCGAGGAACCTTACATTTGAGTTATCTTCAATCATTAGAAATACTTGTAGAATACCGTGTTATTTTCATAAATCACCAACATTAACAATTTTATTCATGTCAAACAAGAAATTTTTAGGGTTTCAAATTTCTATGATATACATGGTATTCACGTGTTGTAGAATCATTTTAAATTTATAATTGAATCAAGTGATGGAGACATTGATTGTGATATTGTGCTTTCAGGTGATTAATGTGATTTTGATGTATTGTGTTATTGTTATTGGGTAATGAGAGGTGTCAAGTTTGCCAACATAGTGGGCAGAGATGAACCTTGCTGCTCTTTTAACTTCTGCTGGAATTAATATCATTGTGTGTGTGGTACTTTTTTCACTTTATTCAATATTAAGAAAACAACCAAGCAATGTTAATGTCTACTTTGGAAGAAGACTAGCCACTAGGTCTTTGACAAACGTCGACATTTCCTTGGAAAGATTTGTTCCCTCTCCTACATGGGTCATGAAAGCTTGTGATACAACTCAAGATGAACTTCTTAATATTGGAGGTTTGGATGCTGTAGCTTTTAACAGGATGATTATCTTCAGGTTGTTCAATCCTTCTTAAATTTAATTTTTTATGTATGCCATTTGTTTAGTGCATGAAGTTAAAACCTAGAATATTTTTATGGCAATATTAATTTGTAGATATTGACATTTAAAGATGACATATTTGTGGTAACATATATACCATACACAATGCTTGTTGCCACAAGTACAAGAGATTATTTTCTTATACAACAATTTGTTAATAATTGGAATTGAGATTGATGAATTTGTGCTTAGATAATTAGAAGTGACAGTGTTGTTGAATGTTGACTATATATGATGCTTAACTGATACAGGTGAAGCATATAACTAATCAAGTATCTAAAATAGCTTTTAGGTGACGTTAAACCCAAGCGTGTTGTATCTTTTAAGGAGTTTTATATATCATCTTTTCGTTTTAGTACGACAGATTTGTCTAACTTAATTATTCTCTTTACTTGTATGAGATGAGATTTATATGTATGCTTTCGATACCATGTATACTATAGAAATGAAACCCAATTTTAATCACAAAGTTAATAGCACATCAAATAACAAAAACTAAGTGAAAATGAATTTTACAGTACATTCTGTGATTTTACTAACTATTGATACTGCTACTTTTTTTCCTTCAGTATACGAGTATTTTCTGTTGCTGCTATCGTTTGCAATATATTAGTGCTTCCGGTGAATTACTATGCTGATCACAGGATGCATACAATGCATACAGGCATAACTTTTGAGTCACTAGAAGCATTTACCATAGAGAATGTCAAGGAAGGATCCAGATGGTATGCACAATGTCTTATTTTTTGTATGGAGGTGTTCATCATATGAGAGTAGTTCAAATAGCAAATAATGGGTAGAGGCTAAGGAAATAATGAACAAACAATAGAATACATAGATAAATATGCCTATGACACTTCATATATTGTTTGAACAACAAAATATATGGATACATCACAAATCCGATCAGATGGCGTAACCGGAGTAGAGCCAAGAGATACAAAATCACTGCAACGGAAGAATGAGATAAATGCCATAACAACCAAGTAATAAAAAGAAGATTTATCACACAAAAACAAGTCTGCTAAAACAACATAGGTGTAAACCACAAACTACGTCTACAAAAACTAACAGTCCCTAAACACAGCAAAGTATCAGCCACGGGGAACAAAAACCCTGCTAACCACCAGCACAAAAAGTAGAAGCTGAAACCGAACCATAGCGGCAGAGAGATAAAACATGCTGCAATGCACGCCAATATTTCAAAACAAAGGCAAGTTTCTAAAAAACGCAACAACAGCTCCGAAATGGAACATTAATCATCTAGCCAAACAACTTATAGATCCCATGACCATTCATAAAATAAACAATGTGATGCCTTCATTCTACCCAAAAGTAAAATAAATATTTCAATATGCTCGATCTGTATGCTTGAGGTCGAGAAAGATGCTTCGTTTATTGTTAAATAAATTGAGTTTTTTATGTTAACCTTTCTCCCTAAGAGCAGCAAGAATGGTTCAGTGACTCGGTCTTTTTCCTCTCTCATTATTTTTATCCCTTCCAATTTCAGATGTTTATGCATTGATTGGTAATTCAAGAATATTCATACAAACTGGTTACTTATAGTTTTCATTTTTTTTCTTGATGTCAGGCTTTGGGCTCATTGTCTTGCATTATACATCATAACATTGACAGCTTGCTGTCTTCTTTATTCTGTAAGGATCTGATCTTACATGACTTTATTGCATTACCTAACAAGTTTTTTCTCCCATTGTAAATATGACTTGTCCGATTAATTAACTAGAAATCATGTGCAGGAATACAGGAGCATTACTAATTTGCGGCTAGCAAATTTCACTGAATTGCCTCCAAAACCAAGTCATTTTACTATTCTTGTCCGAGGAATACCCTGGTCTCCTGAGGAATCATATTGTGAAGCTGTGAGGAAGTTTTTCACATTTTACCATGCATCAACATATTTGTCACACCAAATTGTGTATAAGTCCGGTACTGCTCAGAAGTTGAAGGTCTGCCTCTTATCTTCAAATACTTTTATTTGTATCGAGACTATGTTTTACTTATGTTTTCTTTATTCTAAATTAATTGTGTAATTTTTTAAGCTGTTTGTTTATGTCACATTTAGTATTGTCGTTAATAATTAATGTATGTATATGCAGTAAAAATTGATTGCATTTCTCTCTTGCAAGAATTTAAATTTTTCTGTAATAGGCAAATATTTGTTGATATGGAGTATAAGATACTCCTACGCTTGTACAAATGAGGCATTACATTCAAAGACAATCTACAGGATTGTCATAATCAGATAACCAATTATATGAAAAAGAGCATTCGAAGCACAAATGCCTACATGTTTCTTCCTCCCTGGTACAAAATGCACAGTTGCTGTAACGCTGTACAGCAAGCCGTCCTCGGTGTGCTAATGGTTCCCTCGTTTCAAGCCTATTGTGAAATAGTCTCTACGCAAACACCCTTTAATTTTGAAGGAACTGAGGTGCACCAGATTATTTTTAACACTTGTCCCATCTCATTGTTTACTGCTAAATAATTGTTACTCTGCGGCTAAATTGTGTACCCGAACCTGACAGAATAACCTCCTGCCGCATCTAGCTTCCACACCCACCTGTCATGCTCCCTTCAGTTCCGAGATATTTCCTGCAACAAAATTTGATAATTATCTTCTTAGCAATTCCTCCCAATCGAATAATCTACGCTTTAAATTCCACTGCCACAACCACAATTCTCCCCTCCGCTGCCCTGTCTCTGATACAATAGCGTGCTTATTCGCTGCAACTGAGTACAACCTCGGATATACATGAATTAGTGGTTCCGGTCCCACCCATTTATCGTGCCAAGTTGCCAACTTTTAATTTTCTCTGCACTGCCAAGCCTTAAACTAATGCCATCAACCAACAAGTTTGCTCGATTGTTTAATGTTGTTCCCAACTCCACCAAAGCGATTGATTTTTGTCCGCACCTGCATCTTCTCCACTCATGATAGCTTCACTAAGATTCCCATACCTGTATTTCAAAAAGTTATGCCATATGCGATCTGTATCAACCGGCAGAGCACCCTCCATCTCTACATTGCCAGTAAAGCTATATTGAAAGCCTCAGGATTCTTTATTCCCAAGCCACCCCTTTTTTTAGGTACATACTTTGTCCCATCCCATCAGACGCACCTTTTGGAAGAATATAGATTGACATTCATTTATATCATATACATATTGTTTCTTAATATCTACGGTGTTCCCTAACAATGGATTGGACCTCTTTTATGTTCATTGAGTTGTCATTCACGATATTTATTCTTTAAAGAATTTTATAATAAATTTTTACCATTCTTCTGTTTTTGGCATAACTACTATTTAAACTTTTGTTTCTTTTAAACTTTTTCTTCTAGGATGATGCAGGATATATATGCAAGATGTTTGGTGATGGTGTGGAACAGACTTGTAAGCCAAGCATGTGCATGGTACAATGTTACTTTTGTGGAGGAACAAATAATTTTAAGATTATCTCTAGAGAAATAGATAGCATACATTCGAGAACAGGCTTCAGGGACATGCATATGGTTGCAAGACAAAAGGTCAATTTTCTAGCCGAGTTGGTTTATATATGTTTTGTTAGGGTTAAATATGTTTAGTACCAATCAAATTACCTTATTTTGTTTCTTCATCCTTATAAAAAAATTGTCATTTTTGAACAAAACATGTTTAATTATTTTTCAACTTTTAAACTTTTGAATGATTTTTTGAGGTACGTATAGAATATTGTAAAAAGTTTCTTCACACAAAAATATATGTTGACTCAACAGAAGAGGCTAAAACTACCTGGTAGTAATTTTGGAAGAACAAAAAAAATACGATTTTCTTATATGGAGATGAAAAACAAAAGAAACTGGATAATTTAGTAGGGTCAAGAAAATATATTTAACCCTATATGTTATAATTGTGATTTATGAAATTACATGCAAACATCATTCATTTCTATAAGTTTGCAAACTATGATGCTTTTATTTTATTTTAAAAAACTCGATATCCGACTCAAGAACTAATTATGATATTAAGAAATCTATTGCGATTTGGCATAGATATGAGAACCTCTTGATTATATCTGAGTATAGTTTGACCTTAACCCAATTTAAGCCATGAAAGTGACATTAAATTAGTTTTTAGTAGAAGTATATGTAGAATAAACTCATGGAATTAACAATTTATGCTCGAATTTGGGTCTCTATTGCAGGAATGTGCAGCTGCATTCGTGTTCTTCAGAAGTAGATACGCTGCTCTAATGGCTGCCCGAAATCTTCAAGCATCAAATCCTATGTTATGGGTGACAGAACAAGCTCCTGAACCATGTGATGTTTACTGGTCCAACCTTTGCATCCCATACAAACAACTATGGCTTCGAAAGATATTCACATGGGGGGTTTCTACCACCTTCATGATTGTATTCCTTGCCCCTGTCACATTTGTACAAGGCTTGACTCAACCAGAAAGGCTTGAGAGAATGTTCCCATTCTTGACAGAGATACTTAAAACGTAAGATATTGCACATACAAGGGTCAAATATTACTTACTTCCTATAAAACACGGATACATACACTTACATGCCGACACCGCTAATAATTTAAGAAAATCACATAATTCAGTGTAATTATATATGTCGGTGTCGTGTCGGTGTCAGACACGACACGTGTCTGACACCGGGACACACCTAATCTACGGAGTGTCCGTGCTTCATAGTGAGTTTGCTTCTATATTTTTTATGCGGGCCACAATTTGAAACCATGTGATGTTTACTATTACAATGGTTTCAAATTGTGGTGCCACGTTTATATAGTTTGTGAAAATTAACAATCACTTCACACCGCAATAACCACAATCGCAACGACTGCAACCACATCCAAGACCACAACCACAATTTAAAACATCGTTAGAATTATTTTCATAATTGTGTTGCCTTTACATGTGAGTTTATCAAAAGAAAGAATTTGGAAATATAGAAAATGCACAACGTTGGTTTTTGTTAGGACTGTCATCATTATGCATGATAAATACACTGCGGAACTTCATTTTAGTTTGAGAAGAGAGAAAAAGATGCATTGTAATATAAATTAATTGTAAATTATGATTTATCCATGGTATGTAGAATATTATATAGGAGTTTGAAATTTTTAAATGTTATAAATTCATTGAAAAGTTAAACAATGTTTTTTTCCCAGGAAATTTATGGTTCAACTGGTGTCTGGTTACTTGCCAAGTGCGATTTTGGTTTTATTTTTAATTGGTGTTGGACCAGTGATGATGTTACTTTCAGCAGTGGAAGGGCCAATTTCCCGTAGCGGCAAGAAGAAAAGTGCATGCTGCAAAGTTTTGTCTTTCACCATTTGGAATGTGTTTTTTGTCAATGTTTTTACCGGGTCTATTATCAGTCAACTATCAGTGTTTACTAGTATAACAGAACTACCTGCCCAATTGGCAAAGGCAGTCCCATCTCAGGTGATGTATTCATGTTCCAAGATGATAAATGACAAATTCCTATTGTAAATTATACACCCTTTGTTGTATAAATTATGATTTGCTATCTTAACTGTATAGTATTCTTTTTTCTTTCTTTCTTGGCATACAGGTTACGTTCTTCACAACATATGTTTTATCATCTGGTTGGGCAAGTCTAGCATTTGAGATTATTCAACCGTTTCCTCTTTTTTGTAACTTGTTCCAAAGATTAGTACTATGTTCTGGGCAAGATTCATACAATGGAACTCTAACTTTTCCGTACCATACAGAAGTTCCAAGGATCCTGCTATTTGGATTTCTCGGTTTCACATGTTCTATTCTGGCACCCCTGATACTGCCCTTTCTATTGTTCTATTTTTTCCTTGCATACCTCGTTTACCGTAACCAGGTTAGTAATTTCATCATGCTATTGTGTTTTTTTGTTCATCAAGCTGTGTTTCAGTCTTAGGTTCACATGTAGTTGAGGCGAAGACTTGATATGATGTTTTTTATACATGATATTGTCATACCATTTTATCTACCGTTTCTTCGAGATATCAAGTTATCGCTTATGAAAACATAGTATCTAGAAGTGAATCTCTTGTTAACTTGTGTATCACATTATCTCATAAGTTGTATATCACATTTGTCTTTGTCTTTGTTCATGAAATCTTGTCTTGGAGCTCCTTAATATTTCGTCGAACGCGAATTGTTACCATCTAAAGTCATGCAATGAGAGATTATGATTATAAAATTCAGCCACATCGATTGTATTTTAAGATCTTTTCTGCAACTATAGAAATTAGAAAAGTTGAATGGCTTGGTTTGTAAGTAGAATCCGATTATTTGGTTTGTTATATGATAGTCTCTGCATTAAAATCCACAAAGCGAAGAGAATTTAAAAGAGAGTGATCCAAAATAAACAAGTAGATTAAGTGGTGGACATCTATATCTCTGCATGCAATGAAAAGTAATAGTGCTTTAGTTGTTTCTAGTGTAAAACTATAATTTTAAGACGTTGTATTAATATTCGAGTGTGTAGACGGAATATAGCCCAGTTTGTCTAGTGGGCAGCATTTATAAGATTATATCAAAAGTATTAGCAAACAGATTGAAGGGAGTCTTGGGGAAATTGATTTCCAAAAATCGAACAACTTTTGTTCAAGGCAAACAGTTAGAAGACGGTGTGGTAGTAGTCAATGAAATTATTGATTTGGCTAAAAGAAGAAAAGATAAGTGTTTGCTTCTGAAAGTCGACTTTGAAAGAGCATATGATTCGGTTAAGTGGGAATACTTAGGATTCATGCTTCAAAAGAGGGTTTTGCAGCTAAATGGATCGGATGGATGCGGGCTTGCATCTTTTCAAGTACTATGTCAGTCATGGTGAATGGAGTCCAACTGAAGATTTCAAGTTAGGGAGGGGGTTAAGACAAGATGATCACTTATCCCCGTTTCTCTTCTTAATCACAGATGAAGGTTTGTCCGGTTTGATGTGTAAGTCTGGAAGGGTTAATTAGTGGAAGATGTGATTCATTATGGAGAGGTTTATGTTCAATTGGGAGGGAGTTTGACGTCGACTCAAATTGGCTTTCAATGATAATCCAAAGAGAGCTTGGAAGCGGGGAGAATACACTTTTTTGGAAGGATTTGTGGATAGAGGATCAGCCCTTATATATCAGATTTTCTCGTTTGTATCGTGTTGCAAGTGGCAAATCTATTTTCATACCAGGTTGGTAGTCGGGTATTTTCCTGGAGCTGGAACAACATTTTGAATGAAGTTGACAGCACATAAACTGCTGTTTTGAGCAGTCTGGTACAGCAGGTTCGTCCACGGGTCAAAGAGACAGATTCTTTTGCTTGGCTACCTGAACCGATGAAGTCTTTTACTGTGAAAAGCTGCTAGATTCTGTTGTCTAATTTTCAAACAGTTGAGGACACGGACGATGGCTTTTTGGCAGTGATAAAACGACTATGGATAAAAAACGACTATGGATAACATCGGTACCTTAGAAAATTTGTGTTTTTGGTTGGCAGTTGCTTCAAGAGAAAATCCCAATAAGAGTGGAATTATGGAGAAGAGGGACATTCATCAACAAAGTTGTGTTTTTTTCTTTGATGAAATCGAGACAGAGGGACATTGTTTGTAATGTATCCGAAAACTAAGGAGATTCAGAATTTGATTTTTAATTGGATGAAGTGGAATGCAATAGGATAACGTGAAGAGTTGATAGAAAAATTCCTTGTTGTTCAACTCAGTCGAAAAAGGGAAGAGAGGTAAAAGAGTTTCTCATTTAATTTGTGTAACAACGGTGTGGTGCATATGGTTGGAGAAAAATGATGTCCTTTTAAATGGAAAAGTGGCTAACATTTCGGAGGTGGTGGGTCGTATATTTCATTTTCCGTGGTCTTGGTTTATTTGTGTTGCCTCAGAGTTCTGAAGCTGCTATTATTTATTTCAGATGGCGTTTTTTGTGTTAATTCCTGCGTTTTTCTATGTCGTTTTACTACCTTTTAGTTGTCTTGCTTCTGATTTTTTGTGTGGGGAATGTAGTGCTTCAGTTAGTTTTTTATGCGCACTGCATGAGTAAAAAATTATTCGAATGTTTGCTAATTTTTTTTTCATTATGTAAAAGCTTCAATTTAATATCATTTGCAGATCATCAATGTGTATATTACAAAATATGATGGTGGCGGACAATTATGGCCTATTGCTCACACCACGTCGATCTTTTCATTGCTTGTGGCACAAGTTATCGCACTTGGGGTGTTTGGACTAAAACGATCAACAGTTGCATCTGGATTTACCATTCCATTGTTGATCGGTACCGTTCTATTTAATCAATATTGTAGGCAACGATTTCTTCCAGTATTTAAGAACAATGCAGCACAGGTACGGTCTCTTACTCTAAATATATCACCCCCCACCCCCCGACTCCATTCTTTCTCATTATCATTTTTCAATATTTTAGGTTCTTATTGACATGGATCGCAGAGATGAGACTCTTCGAAGGATGGAAGAGATTTATCATCAATTGCATTCAGCCTATTGCCAGTTCAATAACGATAGCCCTCCTCAATCTGAATGTTTCAGTTATTCCAGGGACATATCAGAACGTATTCAGAGTCTTCGGACTCCAAAAGATTTAGAGTCAGGTTTGCATCTATTCAATGTTGGTTTATTAAAGATATGATTGAAAATCTGACTATGTTTTTTTATTATGTTTTAGGCAAAAGAATCATCCAACCAGAAATGTCATGGCCAATTGTTCGTCGATAGTTCAATTTTGTAGAAATCAATCATAGACTTGTAAATTTTATGAGAATCATGCATGGTGATTGCTACAAATGGAGGTTGTGCACATGTAATTTTAGATTATCTCGTTCCAAATACCTACCTGCACATATTATAGGAATTAGATTCTCCCCATAGTGAATATCTTTGTAATTATCCTATTTTCTATGTAATTGTAAATATTTATGTTGAAATAATTACTCAAATGCTATTTTTTCATTAAGTCAAAGAGTAACACTTGTATATGTAGACAGAAATATGCCATGTATTCAATATTTTTTGAAAAAATGGGAGACTGTCTCATCTTGATTGAATGACCACAAATATTTTGATTTTGTGAATGCATGATTTCTTTCACTTCAACGAATCCGATTTCATGATAAATGCTAATAGTTGGAGAAGAATGTATCGCAAATTTTTGTTTGTACATAGAGTGAATCACGATTATTTTTGTTGAGTAAAATGACTATTCTAACTTCTAAGATATGATATATTTATCATTATCATTTGGCAGAATTGAAACAAATCGAGTGGACCAAGGTCGGTTATAATTTTCTTGGAAACAATATATTGTCCAACATTAAAAAATTGTATGAGCCATTCTGAAGCATATAAGGAATAAGAAAACAATTAACGAGTACAAAACACGTTTGTCTAGTCCAAGGGTGGGACTGAAGTTTGACAAGTTTTCATGTTAGTGTGAGTGTCATTATCATTGCATAAACAAATAATTAGGCAATTCCAAATTTCAATTAATTATATATATATGATACGGATTAAAATTTGTTTAGTATCAGAATCCAGATAGAAGGGGACTTGTTATTATAAAAAGAATTTCACATGAATAATTTGATAAGAGAATTTGTCGTTTGGCTATTGTCAAGGTTAGGGAATGCCCTGCCGATAGGGCTTCAATCACGGATTTATGTTATTTTGTTTGATGCATGCTCAATTTTTAATCATTATATTAAATTCTGTAAGGTATCAAGTTTTTAAATTCCTTTGTATTATGTTGTAGGATTGTTCTCTTGTGTTTTTTCTGGCTGCGGGATATTCCCATGTACTTTACAGAGCATATCATTCATATTTCTAATAAATTGTTGTTTAAGCAAACTCTTTTTGAGATGTTTGTTTTTACTACTTTTCAGCTCTATGAATTGCTTCAATTTGTGCAGTTTTAATGTGATTAACTAATTAATATGGGTAATGATACATAGACCACCTTAGGTGACATGTACCACTTGTACACCCACATACAATTGTGACATGTGTTCATGTGGTCCCCACACACACACAAAACTCACCTTTTATGTCTCTCATACACTATCACATGGGAGTGGTACAATGTGTGTATGGAAAAATGTGTGTACATGAAACATTATCCAATTAATATAGCTGTGACTTTTTTGTGTGTGTGAATATACTAGAAGAAAGGCCTTTTACTTTGGAAAATGTTACATAAACACCCATACACCCCATTGTACACCCCATACATTAAGGATATTTTAGTAAATGCATTTCATAACCACACTTTCTCTTTTATCTCCTCTCCCTCTTCCTTGCCATATGTCAAAATTTTATGTGGGTGTATGGGGTATATTGCCACATGGGGTGGTACATGTATCACCACTCTTTACTTTTTGTTTAGGCTCTAGCATTCTATGGGACTTTCACTTTTTTAACTAGGAGAAACTTAGAAGGAAAAAAAACCTTACGTATCGTTCATATTCCACACTGAAATACAATGCAACAATTGTTTCATTGTGTCTGATTGATGAAATAATTGCTTCTTCGTATGCAAATGGAGTTTTTTTTTGTCCTTTAGGTATTTCTAAATATTTTTCAAATGAATAGGACACGCAATATACTGACCCAAATTCCCCGCAGTAAAAGTCGAGGCCACACACACCACTACCTTTCAATGGACTTAGGTTACTTTTTTTGCTTGCCTCAAAAAAAGTACTCTCTGACTGGCACATAACACAAGTTGAGGCCACAAAAAAGAGGGGATGGGAGAATATTCTGTGTAAGCATGTAATTATTGAAAGAATTAGATCAGCATTGGTGCTGAAGTTTGAAACTAACTAATGACAAAATCATTAGCTGCTCATTGTAACATAAAAGTCAACGAATTCTAAATAATCGTGACCTTGCTTACATAACAATATCCTTGGTCAACAAAAGTTCATCTAAAAATAATTACATGATCTGTAATCAACTACTTACATATATGGATTGGGATTCTCTCTATTGAAAATTCTCTCTAGTTTTCTCATGTGGAATCTCAACCATCAATCATGAGAGAGAAAGTGAAAATTAAATTATATGAAAAGTGGTTGTTGTATTTTAATGGTGGAGATTGAAAATGGAGAAAACTTGAGAAAATTTTCAATGGAGAGGATCCAAATATCCTTACCTATACACTTATGAAACCCGAATACGTACTAAAGGTGCATGTATGATACGATACGTGTACACAAAATCTTTAAAATTTAGAATACGACACGGTTAAGATTTTAGGATACGACACACTTAAAATACATTAACCAAATTTTTATACTAAAAGTTATATGCATGTAAGATACTTTAAAAAATGAGCACCGATTACTCTTTATTAATGTATAATCATAAAAGTCACAATTTACAAAAAACAATACATGTGATCAAAATAAAAAATGTAAAGTTTTCGTAAAAATCATATTTTATTTTCATTCATATGTAGGATATCAACAAATGCATCAATAAAAGAACTCAAAACAAAGTTTGTTTAATGTTGATTGATTTAATCTCCTCTCTCGTTACCTTCATCCACAAAAAAACATAATTTTTAATTGGTTAATTGAAAAACAATTATACATTAATATATTAAATTGAATCATATACATCTTTATTGAATTTTCACAACACTGTATCACTTTTTTACGCTTCATTTTTACGGAATATGTATATGTGAAGTATTTTATAAGTATATGTATGTATATGTCGAGTATCAGATAAAATATTTTTAAAATTTAGAATAATTAATTGCGATACTCAGTGAATACGTAGTCATAAAGTATCGATGTCTGATATGTATTTGATACAAAGACGTCTCCATATTTGGAGTATCCAAACTTAAATATACAATCCACTGAGCCAAGATAGGAGTATACGTGAGCTTTTATATGATTGAGACTTCTTTGACTTTATAAGCAAACAAGTCAAAAATGGTAGCGGTAGGTCTATAGACTTAAATATTTTTTGCTGGACGTGATGAACGATGATGTTTAGTTGAATCATCTATCGGTTTGTTTGTCCTATAATTTATCTGTTTTTCACACTAGTTGGAAGCTGATAACTATAGCCAGAAAATGTGAAATTGAATGGGAGGTTTATATTCCATGTGTTGCGAGGATCCATGCATGTAATTAACGATCTATCAACCTTTTCCTTTCCTTTGTTGGCATCTTTTAAATTAAACTAGATTTTTTATATGTGAAAGAAAAAGTTAATATTGGTAAGAAAAAAAATTCTTGGCAAATTAATATTAATATGATATAATTCAATTATGCTAAAAGAGATGATACATTTAACAACTTTTAAAATTCATTGAACAGTTTGTTTTTTAAGGAA